>JAYESD010000011.1:28130065-30530065 GCA_036927565.1 Tuctoria greenei
GAAACACCTAAAGCTCCGAATTCACAATTCGAAGGTCCGAAAGCAAAAACTAAAGCTCTGGAGGAAACAACAGAAGGTCCAGGAGCTTTCGGAGCTATCGGAACTACCGGAGCTATCTTTGCAAGTTTCTTACCAGAGGGTCTGGAAGCTACCTTTTCAAATTTCTGACTCATTAAAGTAGGTTACATGTTTCTAGTTTTAGGTTTAGCATGAAAGTATGAGATCTAGCAGACATTTTATCCTTTTTAATTTGTTTAGCTAGTCTATAACAAAAGTCTATGACATGACCATCTTTATAACAATAAGTATAATGAAATTTAATTTTGTAATCATGTTTAGATGAGCACCCAGCATTAGAAACAGAATTAGAAAGCACTCCTGCAGATTCAAATATCACATCCTTTTTTTAGGGACAGTTTTGATTAAACCTCTTCCAAATGATTCTACAATTTGAGGTGGATGTGTTTTAGAATAAACATGAGAATCAAAACCTAAATCAGTTTTATCTTTACAAGATTTAGATGAACTCAGTAGCAAGTTTAGATTTTTGTTTCCCAACACAAAACTGCTCTAGCGTCCTATTCATATTACCAAGCTTTTTAGACAATTCTAGGCAGTTTTCACATGAAGTTTTTCCTTTTAATTTACAATTAGAACATTATTTAGCTTCATGAGACCGTAAAGCATTGTTCAAAATGGAAATTTCATTCACTTCATCTTTTAGTTTCTTATCAAGATTATCACATGAGGAACAATGCAAATCATATGTTGAATAAGAAGCATCTTTTATGTTTTTATCATTAAATGCAGCAAGCTCTTTGTTCTTTTTAATTTCTTCATCAAGTCTATCTAGAGTGGAGGAGTGTGCACTTCTTAATGTGGACAATTGTTCATAGATTAAGTCACATGAGGGACATGTATCATCACTAGGAATCAAAGTTTTTAAACAGTTGATTTCAGATTCTAGTGATTCAATTTTAGCAGCATTATCCCTAAGCTTTTTGTCCTTTTTCTTGACAATAATAGTTGTACGAGAAATAGCATCACACATTTCATTACAGGTAGAACATACCTCATCGTCGTCTGTAAGGATCGAAATGCCCAAGAGGGGGGGTGAATTGGGATTTCTTTCAAATTTTAAGGCAATTAAAAACTAACAACTTAAAGCCCAATTCCCTATGCGATTAAATTATGCAATCAATGTAAATTGAAGTTGCGGAATGAAGATTGCATAAATGTAAAAAGGGAGAGGGATGCAAACGCTCAAGGGACACGGAGTTTATCCCGTGGTTCGGTAAGATCACAAGGATCTTCCTACATCCACGTTGTGGCACCCACCGAAGGGTTTTGCCACTCCCAAGTCACCGAGACAAGGGGGGTCTTCACTATTCTTCTCCGTTCGCCAACCTTGGCAAGGTGGAGCTCAAGCCTTGTACACTTTGAATCCTACAGGCTTCCACAATCCTCTTGGCAAGCTCCGGAAGTCACACACACCAAGGGACACTCCCTTATGGCTCTCACTACACTAGAGACTCCAATCACCAAGAATGGAGGCACACAAGCACTATCTCTAGCTAGTTCTAGCCTATCTCTTGGTGTACAAATGATGAACAATGATGTGAAAGTGGTAGCTCTATGTCTTGAATGCTCTAGGATGTGTAGAGTATGTCTGGGCTTCAAATCTTGTCGATTTGGCAGGTTGAAGGGGTATAAATAGCCAGCCTTAACGAAATAGCCGTTGGAAAAGTAGGCTGACATCACTTCTCTGCGAACACCGGATGATCCGATGTCTCCCCTTCAGTTAACATCGGTCAAAGCCAAATTAGCTGATGTCACTGTGTCAGATATGACCGTTGTTAGACCGATGTTGACCTGTCTTCTCATCGGATGATCCGGTGGCTCTTCCTCCAGAATTTGCTTGATCTTGATGCTTACTGGAGTGATCGACCGGTGTATGTAATTCTGCACATCAGATGATCCGGTGCTTCACTTGGTCCAATGGTATTGCAAACTGTGATGATGGACCGATGTCACTGAGCCACTCACATCGGATGATCCGGTGAGTGCATTTGTCTGAGGTCTTCTTCTTCTGTTGACACAACTCGACCGATGCAGTCAATTCAACAAACATCGGATGATCCGGTGTGTTCAATCTGTTGACTTCGAGTTGTTTTGAGTTGTTCTTTTGGAAATTGAACTTGTGACCTCTTTGACATTTGATTGAAATGTTGTTTTGATAGTCTTCAAGTATCAAGTCAGAGCTTTCACTTCTTGTCTTCGTATGATTCGATTTGATCTCATTGGTTGATTTTATATGGGTCTCCAATGTAATATTGATTTCATTTGATTGAGTGTTATTGGGACCTTGCATTCACAAATTCATTAGTAATATCGAATGGTTGTCATTAATCACCGAAACCGTACCTCATGGGGCCTAGAAGCTTTCAATCTCCCCCTTTTTGGTGATTGATGACAACACAATAATTTAAAGCGCAATAATAATGAATTTGATGGTACAATACTCAAGTAGATATGCAATGAATACAAGATAGGGCACATTAAGCTTATAAAAATCAAATGAAATTAATGGCGCGAAAAGCTCAATCGATTAATAACATAAGCAAATGTAACAAGCGGAAGAGTGCTTAATTAAAATTACATAAGAGTACTCAAGCACGAATACAAAGGATAAACACACGAGAATACAAAGAGCAAACTGAAACTCCCCCTGAGACTACTACTACCACTCCCCCTGACTCCTCTACTTCTTCTCCCCCTTTGGCATCAAGACACCAAAAAGGGATCAGAGAGCCTACAGACCCTGAGAGCTGGGCGCGATGACGAACTGATCACCGTCACAGTCGTCGGAGCTAGAGTCGCCGGTCGTAGGAGCTGCCGGAGCGGAGGGAGCTGGGGGGTCCGCTGCCGGTGCTGGAGGAGAGGAAGCAGGTACTGGAGGCGCCGGTGGAGCTGGAGGAAGTGGAGCGCTCACCACGGATGCCGGCGTCTGCTGGAACAGAGTCTTCGCCGGCAGAGGTGAGTGGATCGGTGCGTTGGGTGCCAGAAGAGGTGACATACTGATAGAAGGAATTGGAGTAGTAGGCACCTGAGCAACACCTGGAGCCAGTCCCAGTCCAAGCTGCTGTGGAGGAAGGGCGATCCCAGTCTGAGTGTATAGGTTGGTGATCAACCCTAGGATCCCCATCATAGCCTGCTGAGTCTGCTACTGCTGGTCAAGGGTACGGTGGTGCATCTGATCGACCAAGTTCGTGAACCGATCCGTATCCTCTCGCCTCTGTCGGGCGATCTCCAGCTGAAGCTCCTGCTGCTGTCTCTGAAGCTGTGCCAGATGAGCAGCCTGCTCTGCCCTGGCCTGCTCAGCAGCGAGCCTGTCCTGGCGCTGCTGCTCTATCATCTGCTGGAGTAGTGTCGACAGCTCTGACGGCTGTGACACCTGAGCCTCGGACACAGGAGGTGGTGTCGGCGGTGGAGCAGCTGATCCTCCTGTCTCAGCGTCGTGCTGCCTCGGTGAGGGTGGAGGAGGAGGGAAGTACTCCTCAACACTCTCGTCTGTGTCGCTCTCGGACCAGACGTGCTGCAGGTCTCCTCCCTGAGCTTCCGCCTCAGCTAGTCGCTCATCCTCTTTCTCAAGATCAGACCATTCCTCCTCAGTTAGCATCGCCCCTGACCTGACGCTCAACAGGGCGGCCAAGGCGGTGGTCCCCTGGAGCTGGAGCTCGGTAGTGTCCGAACCGTGACACACTCTCGTCAGAGAGACGGTCGTGTGCGGCGGACCCCTCGGGAACCATCAAGGTGAGCAGGTAGCTGATCTAGTGCCCATAAACTAGCTGCCTCATCATGCCTACTCCATCTGTGATGACATCTTCCATCTCGCAGATGATGACATCCACTATATCAAAGTCCACCCCGTTCATGATATAGAACAGGATCGTCTGCTGGAGGCTGGTAAAACCCTCAAGATAGCCGGACCTCGGCAGAAGAGAGCGACGCAGGGCAAGGTGCACCGTGCGCGCTGCAGGAGACAACAAGGCCGGAACTCTCGGCTGGTCTGGAGAGAAAGTGGGTCCAAACAGTGATCTGATCTCCTCCAGAGCAGGAGCCACTCCTCCAGTGAGCGGCCTCCTCGGCAGGTCTGCCTGACCGTAGACTCTCTCATGTATGCAAGTGTCGTGCAGGTCTACTCCAAGCAACTGTCCCAACGTCTGCCTCGACAGGTGGTAGTGCTGACCCATGAACATGAAGTCAATGGATCGTCTGCCCTGAGAGACATAGAGGGTGGCGTAGAACACGCGGACCCAATCCTCCACGTAAGCACTCCGCTCATATGACAGCAACTGTACCAGGCCCCTGTACCTCTCAAAGAATGGCTTGATCTCTGTCCCTGCGGCTACTGCCAGCTGAACCCAATACATGTAGTTATGTTGGAACAGCTTGTGGCCATGGCGTCTGTAGGTCTCATAGAGAGACGCCTGCGAGACCGTCCAGAACCGACTGTCCACCAAAGCTTCCCGGGGCTGCGGGTACCACTCCTCAAGCAGCACACTCCATCTGAGCTTCCGGAGTTGCTTGGCCTTCATCTTCCGGTAGTCCGTGAGACGGACTCCCTCACGGACACAGACTGCCGTGTCCATCTCGTAGATGGCCCTTTCGGCCTCCCTGTCCTCACGATAGTCGTCAACCGTCGGTCTCGGACGAGGAGCAGCCTCGGTGTGACCCCCAAGCGTCTGGGCTGAGCGCCGGCGGACGAGAGGCTCAACCGGCTCCTCTTCGGCCTCGGAGTCGTCGATCACGGGAGGCTGCCTGGAACGAGCCTCCCGGATCCTCAGGGACCCTCCTCGGCCACGCTCACGCTCCTCGGCGGCGCGAGCGGCCATCAACGCCTTCTTCTCCTCCTTGGAGAGCTTCTGCTTCTTCGCGGCGGGCTCCGCGATGGCCTTGCCCTTGTTCTTTCTGTCGCGAGCCATCGCAACAAAGCAAAGCACATGGACGAAGTCGACGATGTACGGAACGGCACCACGAAGGTTGACGCGGCCGGGAAACCCTAACGGCGATGAGGGGATCGCGACCGTAGAGGATGGCACACGTTGATGGTGGAGAGGGCGGTGTGTGCGTGGGGCGGCTTTGGCGGTGGAGAGAGGCGACGGCGGCGCTTGGGCGCGGTGGTGAGGGGTGGAGACGGCGGCGCGACGCGAGGGTGGAGGCGGCGGTGCGGCACTTGGAGGTGAGGCGGCGCGGTGCTCGGAGGTGAGGCGGCGCGGGAGTGTGGCGGCGGCGCCCGGCGGGAGCACGGCGGCGGCGCGAGGGAGAGGCGGCAGCGCGGGGGAGAGGCGGCGGCGCGGTGGACGGTGGTCGGCGGCGACGATTTGGGCGCGATCGGCGGCGGCGAGAGCACGAGCGAGCGAGGCGTCGGGGAGAGAGAAAGAGGCGGCGGCGCGCGGGTTTAAATAGTGGACCCCAAACCCTAGCCGAATTTTTAACACCGGATGGACCGATGCTAGATAATATGAACATCGGTCGAATGCCACAGTAAGGATATTCAAAAATTGCTGTTGACATCGGATGGACCGACGTCTAGGGTTTTGAACATCGGTCGAATAGCACAGTAAGGGTGTTCAAAAGAGTGATGTAGACACCGGATGGTCCGACGTAGGAGGCAGTAAACATCGGTTGAATTGACCACAGCTCCAGAAGAGTGAACATCGGATGGACCGATGTTTTTGGGAATGAACGCGTCGGATCATTTGAATTTTAGACTGAACTGGCCCTTGAAGATTGAACACCTATTGGTCCGATGAGGGATTGACTTAGGCATCGGATAATCCGATGACTACAGAACAAAAACATCGCATATATGTCCTTTGACCAAACAAACAATCAAAGAGAAACACATGTCTTAGGACTTTTTGGGCAACCCCTTACCCCTCAAGAAGCTAATATGCCAATAGCTTGGCTAGGACTTAATGCAAATGGAACACCGAGAAAAATGGAGAAAATATCCAAATAAAATGTAAGGCCCATGCTTTGTGAGGTAGAGTATGAAGACTTCTATCTCTTTGAAGCATGTTCCTCTAGGCATTAACGTACCTAACATTTTGTTCTTTCCACCTTATATGAGTTGAGATATTGCATTTCAAACAAGTCTCTTTCTCATAAGGTGGGTTCCCCTTTGTGACAATCTACCGTATGCAATGCCAAACAAATTAGTGTAAGAAATTAAAATGAGTGCAAGTCTATATGGCAGGGATCATGCAAGGCATAAAATAAATCTATCTTGCCAAGTTTAAACCTTCCAAAGGCTTCCTCAGGGAAAACTATTTCTAGTTCGCCCCTATCCTTTGGGAGTTAGACAAGACCTATATGATATGCAGCCTTACATGAACATGGCAACTTACATGACGTTAGATGCATCTAGCACATTTAATTCACTTCTAAGTCTAGAAAAGGTTTTCTCATCAAGTGGTTTAATGAAGATATTTGCCAATTGTTCTTCGGATCTAACACCTTGCAAAGAGATGTCTCCTTTAGCCTCATGATCCCGCAAGAAGTGATGGCGAATATCAATGTGCTTAGTGTGGGAGTGTTGAACGGGGTTTCTAGCTATCTTAACCGCACTTTCATTGTCACAAAGGAGAGGCACACAACCAAATTTAATTCCAAAGTCCAAAAGGGTTTGCTTCATATATAGAATTTTGGCACAACATGCACCGGCCGCTATATACTCCACCTCCGCGGTGGACAAAGCCACGAAATTTTGCTTTTTGTTCGACCAAGATACTAGGGAACGCCCAACTAAGTGGCACCCACCGGAGGTACTCTTGCGATCCACACGGCATCCGGCAAAGTCCGAATCCGAGTATCCCAAGAGATGGAAACTAGCGTTCTTGGGGTACCACAAACCTACACTTGGGGTATGCTTGAGATACCGAAGTATCCTAAAGACCGCCTTCTTATGCGATTCTTTAGGTGCCGCTTGAAAGCGAGCACACAAGCACACACTAAACATGATATCGGGCCTAGATGCGGTAAGATATAACAATGAACCAATCATTGAACGGTAGAGAGATTGATCAATAGGTTTACCGTACAAGTCCGCGTCGAGATGACAATTTTTCGCCATTGGAGTACTTCTTGAGCTACTATCTCCCATCTCAAATTTCTTCAAGAGGTCCTTGGTGTACTTCTCTTGGTAGATGAAGGTCCCCTCTTGAAGTTGCTTGATTTGAAATCCAAGGAAGAAGTTGAGCTCTCCAATCATTGACATCTCGAATTCCCTAGACATCATGGTGCCAAACTCATGGCTAAGAGATTTGTTAGTTGAGCTAAAGATGATATCATCGACATAAATTTGACAAATAAATAAATCCCCGTCGATGTCCTTGGTGAAGAGTGTAGTGTCCACCCTCCCGATCTTGAATCCTTGCATGACCAAGAAATACCTTAGACGTTCGTACCACGCCCTAGGTGCTTGCTTGAGCCCGTAGAGCGCCTTGTGTAACCTATGCACATGATTAGGATTCCTCGGATCTTCAAACCCGGGAGGTTGCTCAAAATAAACAAGATCGTTAATATAACCATTAAGAAAGGCACTTTTAACATCCATTTGATAAAGCTTTATATTGTGATGTGAAGCAAAAGCAAGGGGTATACGAATAGCTTCTAACCGAGCGACCGGAGCGAATGTTTCTCCAAAGTCTAGTCCTTCAACTTGTGAAAAACCCTTGGCCACAAGTCTCGCTTTGTTGCGGACCACAACGCCATTTTCATCTTGCTTGTTGCGGTATACCCACTTCGTTCCGATGACGTTCTTGTCCTTGGGTCGCTCCTCCAACACCCAAACTTCATTGCGGGTGAAGTTGTTAAGTTCTTCTTGCATGGCCATCACCCAATTTGGATCTTGGAGAGCTTCCTCTATATGAGTGGGTTCTACACACGAAACAAACGAGTAGTGCTCACAAAACGAAGCGACATGGTGGGAACGAGTACTTACTCCCCATGACGGACTTCCGATGATTTGATCAATCGGATGCGCCTTGGAGATGCGTCCATGCCTCATTAGTGATTGTGAAGCACTTGGCGGTGGTGAAGCATCTTGCTCGTATTGTGGTTGGACTTGATCTTGGACTTCTTCTTCTTGTTGTTGGTGTTGTGTGGCTTGTGAATCTTGCATTGGCAATGGATCATCTTTCTCTTCTTCTTCATCAACTTGAGGGGCCATGGAGGTGTTGATGTTGGAACTTGATGCTCCCCCTTGATCATGGCTCTCCTCAACTTCGGGCTTGATGTCTCCAATGGTCATGTTTTTCATGGATTCTCGTAGAGGCTCATCATCTATATCATCATGACCAAAACTCTCCTCTTGGGAGCCATTAGTCTCATCAAACTCAACATCACAACTTTCTTCAACTAACCCGGAGGTTTGGTTGAATACTCGATATGCTTTTGAGTTTGACGCATAACCAAGAAAGATACCAACATCACACCTTCTTTCAAACTTACTGAGCCTTTTCTTGCGGTAGATGTAGCACTTGCACCCGAACACTCGGAAGTAGGAGATGTTGGGCTTTCTTCCAACGAGGAGCTCATATGGGGTCTTTTGAAGTAGTCGATGAAGATAGACCCTATTAATGGCATGGCACGCCGTGTTGATTGCTTCGGCCCAAAACTTCTCCGACGTGCCATAGTCATCAAGCATTGCTCTAGCAAGGGTGATGAGAGTCTTGTTCTTCCTTTCAACGACACCGTTTTGTTGAGGGGTGTATGTGGCCGAAAACTCATGCTTCACTCCTTCACGATCACACCACTCCCCAATGTTGTAGTTTTTGAACTCGGTGCCGTTGTCACTCCGGACCTTGATGATGGGAAGTTGAAATTCCCTTTGAGCACGTTTAGCAAAGGTCTTGAGGACTTCCGGAGTTTCACCCTTGTCACCTAGAAACAAAGTCCAAGCATATCTAGAATAGTCATCAACAATAACAAGACAATAGAGATTACCACCAAGACTTTGAAATGTGGACGGTCCGAAGAGGTCCATGTGGAGTAGTTCAAGCGGCTTGGAGGTTGACACCATTGTCTTCATTGGGTGGTGTGAAGCAACTTGCTTCCCGGCTTGACAAGCGCTACAAAGCTTGTTCTTCTCAAATGTGACATCCTTCACGCTGGTCACCATCCCAAGCTTGAACGACTTCTTAAGCTTGCTCATCCCAATGTGAGCAATGCGTCGATGCCATAGCCAACCCAAGCTTGTCTTAGTGAAAAGACAAGTGGTCAAGCTAGCATCCTTGTTGGAGAAGTCCACCAAGTAAAGATGTCCATGTCGAAAACCTTTGAAGATTAGTTCTTTGCTTGATTCACTAGTTACTACAACACCATTCTTGTCAAAGGTGCACGTTAGTCCAAGATCACATAGTTGTGCAATGGAAAGTAGATTGAAACTAAGTGACTTAACATATAGTACATTAGAAATGGACAAATCATGCGAAATAGCAATTTTACCTAAACCAATTACCTTCCCCTTTGAGTTGTCACCAAAGGTGACTTGTTCATGATTGTCGGGGTTCTCTATGGTGGTGAACATACCATCATTGCCGGTCATATGTTGAGTGCACCCGCTATCGAGTACCCAATGCTTTCCTTCGGCTTTGTAGTTCACCTACACACATGAAGTTAGTTTTTGAGTTTAGGCACCCAAGCCAACTTAGGTCCTTGTTTTGTGATACAAGTGATTTTGGGACCCAAAGATGCTTGGGGAGCTTCCCCTTCATTCCCTTAATGTCTTTGCCGATGAACCTTGCCTTCACCTTGCCACCTACTTTGCTCAAGAGATAGTGGTAATCATTGAAAGTAGATTTGTAGTTAGGAGGCAATTTCGGAGAAGGACGGTTGGGAAGAGGACACTCCCTCGTGTGATGTCCGGTGACCTCACAATGTTGGCAATAGGAACCAACTTTTTTGATGAAGCTCGTCCTAAGCTCCGGTGAGGGCACCTTCCCTTTGTTGAGCACCGGGAAGGATCCAAGTCCTCTCTTGTTGAATCCTTTAGCTTGTTGGTAGAGGATTTCCTTGTGCTTGTCCCCCCCTTAGAAAGTCTTGCCACACTAGTGCGGAGACTTTCAATCTCATCCATCAACTCCTTCTCCCTAAGGCTTGCTTTCAAAGGCAAAGACTTATCCAAAATATTAGTGGCATGTGAAGTAGTTGATACTTTGCCATCAAGGGTTTCCTTTTTCATGTTTTTCATTTTTAGTTCAATTACTTCATAAGCACGGTTAAGCACTTCATGTTATTGAACCAAGTCATTGTGCTTTCCCAAGAGTGCTTGGTTTGCTAAGTCAAGCTCATGATGATCAAGCTTGATTTGAGCATTTTCCTCTTCGATTTGCTTGACATGTGTTTTTAGCGTGTCATGCTCTTTAAGTATGGTTACATACTTGTCATGCAAATCGAGCTTCGCACTCTCAAGCTTAGCACAAGCTTGTTCAAGTGCCTTAACCTTGCCCTTTTCCCTTTTTATGATGACATGGTATTCATTAATCATAGATGCTAATTCATAGGGGGAGAGCTCATCATCATCATCGCTAGAATCGTCACATACCTTAGTGTTACCTTTCGCCATGAGGCACATAGGAGGTGGACGAAGAGGTGAGTTATCCTTGTTGACGATGGCAAGGCCGGCCAAGTTTTCTTCATCTTCACTCTCTTCGTCGCTTGACTCTTCATCCGTGATCCACTCATTGGCCTCGCACATGAAGACTTTTTGAGGTCCTCTTCTCTTCTTTGAAAAGAGCTTGGTCTTCTTTCCTTTGTCAAATTTCTTCTTTCCAAAGGAGCGCTTGGGCTTGACCTCTTCTTCATTTTCATCACTTTCTTCTAGCTTTCGATACTTTCCCTTGTGGTTATCCTTCCTCTTGTCCGATCTTGGACAATCATATGATATGTGGCCTTGATCACCACAATTATAGCATATCTTGTTTTCATCTTTTCTTGGGAGGAAGGCTTTCTTCTTGGGATCAAATGAGTATCCCTTCTTTGCGATCTTGGAGTTTAGATGTGAGAATTTTCTCATCATCAACGCAAGCTCATCATCGTCTTCTTCGCTTGTTGCTTGCTCTTCTTCACTTGAGCTAGGCTCAACCATTTTCTTCTTCTTGGGAGTTGTCTTCTTGGTTGAAGCCTTGAGAGCAATGGTCTTTGACGATGACTCCTCCATCATTCCATGTACGCTCATCTCATGAGCATGAATTTCTCCAATGAGCTTCGAAACTTCAATGTTGTCAAGTGATTCTTTTTGGAGCATTGAATTGATAATGTTGTACTTGGGCTTGGGTAGAAGCATGAGGATCTTGCGGTTGATAAGTCCCTTACCAAGAGAAGCAATGTCAAGTGCGTTAATCTCCTCAATGAGCACATTTAAACGAGAAAACATTTGGTTAACATTCTCATGAGGAAGCATTTTGAATTCATCATACTTGGATTTAAGCAAGTGATATTTGAGTTCTTTAACACGAGATGAGCCCTCATGTATTTCAATTAAACATGCCCAAATTTCACAAGCTTTCTCTTTACTAGCAATTCTAGCAAATATGTCTTGACTTATGCATTCATAGATAGCATTTCTAGCTTTAGCATCCCATTTTAGTTGATCACCAACATAGTCAAGATTTCCAAACCCCGCATGGGTCGCTTCCCAAACTTCGGCAGCAATAGCCTCTAGGTAGGCACGCATGCGTGCTTTCCAATAGGCAAAGTTCTTGCCCTCGAAGGTAGGAACCGAACCCCCATTCTTGGCCATTTTAGCTCTCTAGCGGTGAGGCTAGAATGATCCAATGAGCAACAAGGCTCTGATACCAATTGTAAGGATCGAAACGCCCAAGGGGGGGGGGGGTGAATTGGGATTTCTTTCAAATTTTAAGGCAATTAAAAACTAACAACTTAAAGCCCAATTCCCTATGCGATTAAATTATGCAATCAATGTAAATTGAAGTTGCGGAATGAAGATTGCATAAATGTAAAAAGGGAGAGGGATGCAAACGCTCAAGGGACACGGAGTTTATCCCGTTGTTCAGTAAGATCACAAGGATCTTCCTACATCCACATTGTGGCACCCACCGAAGGGGGTCTTCACTATTCTCCTCCGTTCGCCAACCTTGGCAAGGTGGAGCTCAAGCCTTGTACACTTTGAATCCTCCGGGCTTCCACAATCCTCTTGGCAAGCTCCGGAAGTCACACACACCAAGGGACACTCCCTTATGGCTCTCACTACACTAGAGACTCCAATCACCAAGAATGGAGGTACACAAGCACTATCTCTAGCTAGTTCTAGCCTATCTCTTGGTGTACAAATGGTGAACAATGATGTGAAAGTGGTAGCTATATGTCTTGAATGCTCTAGGATGTGTAGAGTATGTCTGGGCTTCAAGTCTTGTCGATTTGATAGGTTGAAGGGGTATAAATAGCCAGCCTCCACGAAATAGCCGTTGGAAAAGTAGGCTGACATCACTTCTCTGCGAACACCGGATGATCCGATGTCTCCCCTTCAGTTAACATCGGTCAAAGCCAAATTAGCTGATGTCACTGTGTTAGATACGACCGTTGTTAGACCGATGTTGACCTATCTTCTCATCGGATGATCCGGTGGCTCTTCCTCCAGAATTTGCTTGATCTTGATGCTTACTGGAGTGATCGACCGGTGTATGTAATTCTGCACATCGGATGATCCGGTGCTTCACTTGGTCCAATGGTATTGCAAACTGTGATGATGGACCGATGTCACTGAGCCACTCACATCGGATGATCCGGTGAGTGCATTTGTCTGAGGTCTTCTTCTTCTATTGACACAACTCGACCGATGCAGTCAACTCAACAAACATCAGATGATCCGGTGTGTTCAATCTGTTGACTTCGAGTTGTTTTGAGGTGTTCTTTTGGAAATTGAACTTGTGACCTCTTTGACATTTGATTGAAATGTTGTTTTGATAGTCTTCAAGTATCAAGTTAGAGCTTTCACTTCTTGTCTTCGTATGATTCGATTTGATCTCATTGGTTGATTTTATATGGGTCTCCAATGTAATATTGATTTCATTTGATTGAGTGTTATTGGGACCTTGCATTCACAAATTCATTAGTAATATCAAATGGTTGTCATTAATCACTAAAACCGTACCTCATGGGGCCTAGATGCTTTCATCATCACTGTTGTGTTCTGCATCCTCCCGACTTGATCTTGATCTTGTTTTGCCCGCCATGAAGCATATGTTGGCCAGGTCGTCATCATCTTCATCACTTTCAAAGTATACATCACTTGAACTGAGTTCTTGAAGTGCGGTGATGAAGCTGTTAATCATCTTGCGTCCTATGGTACCCTTCTTTTTCTTGTTGGAATTTCTAGAGGTGGTCTTTACCTTGTTCTATTTTTCTTCACGGGTAGTAGGACCTAAAAGGTTAGTGCATTCTGTACGAAAGTGTCCTGTCTTACCACATTCAAAATAGCGTTGAGGTTCGGAGCTTCCTCTCCTTCTAGTTCTCACATTTTGCAATTCTTTTGAGAATCTAGAAGAGATGAGTGCTAACTCCCCTTTTGGAAATTCCTCGATCTGCTCCAGGGTTAGTGAAGACAATGAAGCAAGAGTATTGCAAGATGATGATTGGCCGGAGCTAGGCATATCATGTTGTGAGACAAATGCAATAGACTTATTTGGGTTTTTACGTGATAAGATGTCAATTTCATGAGTTTTTAGTTTAGAATAAAGCACATTCTAATGTAAGAGAACTCATGACAGTTGATTCACAAATAGATGTTACTTTCATCTCCCAAATTGACATGTCTAATGCACTAAGAAGTTGTCTAGCATTCTCAGCATCAGAAAAGTTAACATTGACACTACGTAAGTTGCTGAGAATTTTATTGAAGCGAGCAAAGAGGTCGTCGATAGACTCACCGGATTGCATCTCGAAACGCATATATTCCTTTTTGAACATATCTTTTTTTACCTCCTTGATTGTGTTGGAGCCTTCATGATAATCACAGAGAGCTCTCCAAACATCGTATGCTGATCGGAGGTGCGCGACACGATCAAAGTCGCTTTGAGTGAGTCCCTGTATGATCAAGTTGTGAGCCTTGTTGTTGTTGTCAACGTCCCGCAGGTTCGTAGCCATAACTTGATCATTTGGTGGCACTTCATAAGGTTTGTATACCTTTTCCCATATTGCGAAGCCTTGCGCCTGGATGAAAGCTTCCATGCGTGCCTTCCAAACCTGAAAATCAATACCACTAAACACACAAGGTTTGGCGGAGTATTTTTCCATGATGATTAGTCAAAACACGTGCAAATCACAAATATTGGAGCACCGTGGCTCTGATACCAATTGTAGGATCGAAGAGCACGTGAAAAGCTACCAGAGGGGGGGTGAATGGTAGATTTAAAAATTTTACGCAGCAGAAACAATTAAATCCCAACCCCTTCGGCAGAAAACAATCTGTTAGAGAAATCGTGTGTAAAACTAATATAAACATGTTTCACCATAAAAATGTGATATATATCAGAGAGAATCAAGTCACGAAGAATACACAAAAAGAATCACTCAAATCCATTGAGAGAAACTCAAGTTATGATCGAAAGATCAAACAAAGGTCAATCTGTCCTACCCGAGAAAAACAGTTCTGAAACGCTGCAAAGAAACTCGTGTAGATCAGAAACCACAGATACAATGACCGTGAAATTTTGACAGATTATATACAATCAAGTTGTGAAGACAACACAAAAAGAATCACATCAATTGGATCTGTAAAACTCGAGTTATGATAAAATCACCAACGAAAGGTAGTGCTGTCCAGAAACTCGACGAGTAAAACTTGTCTGGAACAAGTCGGACGAACAAGGCACAAAAGTTCCTTCAAACTACGAATTTTATTTAATAGAACACAAGAGAAACAGCCCCAAAGTCATGCCACCACGAGCTCTGGCCTCCCTTGCTTATATAACCAGCCCTTAGGCCAACCCAATCTCAACTAGGACTCAAATCCTACTCAGATCACGAATCGAAACTTTTCATAACTGCTTAGGACTCTTCTATACGCAGATAGAAGCAATTTTTAGACTTACAAACACCTTAGGAACGTATCCCACATTCCTAAAACAACTCAAATTCGTGACCCACACAAAATCCTATCATAACCAACTCGATACTTTCCATACCGAGCCATAACCGACTCCGCCTCACCCAAAGTCATCAACCGATACGATCCGATCCTTCCAACCAGATCTTTCCATCCATAAACCATCTTTGGAACCATGTTGCCACGTCATGCACCGAATGCATACGTCCAAACACCTTCCATCGACGTCAAGTAACCTTCATATGCACTGCCCTTGATTCAATCATCCTGCGCGACCTCCTGACCCGCTCAACCACAATTCCTCCTGAATTTGGTTGTTGGAACCTCATCTCCTCCCTGAGACTAGTCCAAAGGATTCTGTCACCAGCCATGACTTGAACTCAAGCAACACCTGCATATGAACAAACAACCAATTCGTACGAGCCCAAGTCCACGACTTGACTCAAGTCAGTTATGAACACAACACCTTACGTGAGCACCTCACAAAAGCATGTTGCAAACCATAGAAAAATGATATCAACCATATCAACCAAAATGCACAAAAAACTTAGTAAAATAATACTAAGCAATCTTTCCAATAGAGTAAATCAAGTTCGAAACCTTTCACAATAAAAACAGGAACATTGCGATCAAGCTCCGAACCTTGCCAAAGCTAACCGGAGCTTGAGCTGGAGCTTACCAAAGCTAGTACAACCTAGCGCTGGAGCTTACCAAAGCTAGTCGGACCTAGCGCCGGAGCTAACCAAAACTAGTTAGAACTAGTCATCCCAAAAGTCGGAGCTAGAAAAACATGTCAGAGCTAACCAACATAAGTCGGACCTAGCAAAACATATCAGAGCTTAACAAAGACATGCCGGAGCTATCAAAGACATGCCGGAGCTAAAGAAAAAGCTCACCGGAGCTACCCAAAAACATGTCGGATCTAGACAAAGAAAGTCGGACCTATTGTCAGACCTTGTAGAAGCTCGGAGCTAGAGTCGGACCTTGCTAAAAAGATTTTATGGCAGCATTCAAAACTTTTATTGTCAAAGCCAATGTATTCAGCACACATAGGTCTCACAAACTTATCCTTCTAAACAAGGTGATCAAGTAAGAATTTCATTTTTGCGGCTGTTTTCTTATCTAGTCCAGTGAGCATATCTTCATTATCGCTAGCCATTGCACTATCACTAGAATATGAATGTACGTCTTCTTCTTCTTGACATTATAATTTGAGTCCCACTCTTTCCCTATATGCGCTTGTTTGGCTTGTTTCTTCTTCTTGAAGAATTTCTTGGGTTGAGGCCTTGCTTCTTTGATCTTCTTCTTGTTATCTTCATATGGGCAATCAATTATAAAGTGGCTATACTCACCACAATTATAGCATGCCCGCCTCAATTTTGGTTTTGATCTCTCCTTGTACTTTCCTTCACTTGATTTAGCGCCTTGTCTCTTCTTCATCATCTTCTTGAATTTCTTCATGAACAGTATCATGTCATCTTCATCCAAGTCACTTCTTTCATCATCACCGTCTTCTTCTCGTTGAGATTCTCGAGCTTCTTTAGAAAAGGGCTTAAGGGTGGACTTTAGAGCGACCCCTTTCTTCTTTACCGAGGTGAGGTCGGCAATTTCCTTAACATGTTTGGCTTGTTTTTCCATCATCTCAAAGTTGATGATTTTCCCAAGTAGCTCATCCGGGGTCATCTTCTTGTATCCGGCGCTTTCTCGTATCATTGAGCACAAGGTGACATTGCGAGGTATGAAGACTCTAAGGATGATCTTCACTACCTCGTGGTCGTTCCACTTCTTGCTTCCGTATGCTCGCACCTTGTTGATGAGCGTTTTTAATCGGTTGTACATGTCTTGTGGCAAATCATCTTCTTCGATTGCGAGCCTTCCCAGCTCGCCTTCAATCATCTCGATCTTTGCTTCTCATGATCGCCTTCATGTGCGGTTTGCAATGTATCCCATATTTCTTTTGTGATCTTGAGTCCATCCACTTTTGTAAACTCATCATGACTGAGCGATGAAGTAATGATTGCACCAGCTTGAGCATTTCGATGGATTGCTTGCTCTTGGCTAGGCGTGAGCTCCTCATCATCATCAGGGATATCTATTCCTATGCATACTATGTGCCACAAACTTGGATTGAGAGAAATCAAATGCATTTTCATGTTTTGCCTCCACATTGAGTAGTCATTGCTGTCAAAATGTGGGGCTTTTCCAAGTGGAATGGATAGATAATGATTGTTGTTAGAATTTAGGCGATCATAGTTAAAAGGATATCAGGAGTAGTCGGTGTGACTACTCCCCTTCTTTTTCTTCTCATCTTCGATTTTCACCTTTCCCTTGGAAAGGGTTGTATTCCTTAGGAGCGCCTTGAGTTCCAGCGTCTCCCCATCGTCATCCTCGAAGTCTTGAATGGCTTCGAGGAGCTTCTCCAATTTCTGGTTCTTGTCTTCTTCAACCTTCTCTTGGTTGATGCTCTTGTGTACGTCCTTCATGTTTGACATTATCTCTTCGAGCGGTTAGTCTCCTTTTGAAGAACCCGCTCTGATACCGATTGAATGTGGCCTAGAGGGGGGGGTGAATAGGTCTTTTTGAATTTTGTCGAAACCTGCAACACTTAACAACCAGATCAAATCTCGAGATACCGGACTAGTCCAGTCGAGTGCGGACTGGTCCGGGGTATACCATCTAGGTTTATCAAATTTGATCTATTATCTTGATCCTAGGATGTATGCAGCGGAAATATACTTGTAATTGAAGTGTTACACGATTATGAACTAGGATAAGATTGATTGAAACCCTAGATTAATATGATGTATAAGAACGATGAGTGCAAAGTAAGAAAACAAGCACTTTATCCCGTGGTTCGGTTCCCACGGAGGCAATCTACATCCACGTTGAGTAGTCCACAAAAGGATCGGGTCTTCTCCGACCCTACCCTCGTCGGATCGCCACAGAGGCCAATCCTCTTCACTTATCACAAAGGGCAAATAACCGAATTCAAGGGGCCTTCTCACACGTTGTGGGCTCCCCAAGATTAAAACAAGAACACACTCGAAAGATTACAATGAATAATCACGGGAGTGTGTTAGGGAATCAAACCAAGAGCTCAATGAGTGATGAACCGTGTTTCTCCAATGATCCAAAGTGTATCCTCAAGGTATTGATCTTTGTTGCGTTTGATTTTGTGGAGAGATGTGTTTTTGAGGCTCTTGGAAGGTGTGACGGCGCAGGGGGTCGAGAGTTAGAAAGATGGGCCGTGTACACCTATTTATATGGGGTTTCCAAAAGTTACCGTTAGGGTTTAGGAATATCGGACTAGTCCATGGTGGACACCGGACTAGTCTGGTGTGCTATGTGTAGCAAACCCTAGGTGTCCCGAAATATCGGACTAGTCCGATTAGAAGCGGACTTGTCCGATTTCGCTTCTGGAAATCTTCAGACTAGTCCGCTGGATATTGGACTTGTCCTGAAATGTGAAACCCTAAGTGAATTGGGGACAAGTACGCACTTGGAGGACTTGTCCAATTTAGGTCAGAGGGTTTTTTTGGACTAGTCTGTGCTCATATCGAACTTGTCCGATTTTGTGCAACTTGTGAAGTGTTTGGAGCACTAGTCCGCACTGGGGAGGACTAGTCTGATTCTAGTCAGAGAGATATCAGACTAGTCCGTGGTGATATCAGACTTGTCTGATCTTGTGCAGAAAGAAATCGTACTAGTCCGGTGTCACTAGTCTGGTCCTGTATAAACTTGTGCAATGTGTGTGATTATTTGTGGTTGAGCTCTTGGGGTGTGTTTCCTTAACACACTCCATACACAATGATCTACTACACTTGTTCCTTGAGCTCTTTTCCACATTGCTCCTCATTCTCCCTTCTTTTGGCACCTTGCTTATTTTCTCATTAGAACCTGTGCTCATCTTAACAAAGTGGTTAGGATCTCATTTGCTTGTCATAAATCATCCAAAACCCACAAGGGATTCCTAGATGCACTTTCATAGATGCCCCAACGTCGTCCACCATCGTCGTAGACTCGTCGATGGCAGGCCCCTGGTGTACAGGCTATCACAAGAGAACCCTGTTAGCAACAAGAGCGGGGCAGGAGAGTTTACTCACTTATTCGCGCTTGGTGCCGTCGTTGACCTGCTGGGACGTCGACAGAAGGCCCTTGCAAGGTGCCAGAGCTGGATGCTCTAGCGTCGCCCACCACCATCATGGAGACGTCGACGGTAGGCCCCTTGGGAGGTGCCGGAGCTGGGTGCTCCGGCGTCATCCGCCATCGTCGTTGAGACGTTGACGGCAGACCCCTTGGGGGTGCCATAGCTGGATGCTCCGGCGTCGTCTACCATCATCGTAGAGTCGTCGACGGCAGACCCCTAATGTACAGGATATCACAAGAGAACCCTGTTATCAACAAGAGCGGGGCACGAGAGTTTACTCACTTATCCGCGCTTAGTGCTGTCGTTGACGTCCTGGGACGTCAACGACAGGCCCCTTGCAAGGTGCCAGAGCTAGATACTACGGCATCGCCCACCACCGTCGTGAAGATATCGACGGCGGGCCCCTTGGGAGGTGCTGGAGCTGGGTGCTTCGGCGTCGTCCACCATCGTCGTTGAGACGTCGACGACAGACCCCTTAGGGGGTGCCGGAGCTAGATGCTCCGGCGTCGTTCACCATCGTCGTAGAGTCGTCGACAGCAGGCCCCTGGTGTACAGGCTAATGCAAGAGAACCCTGTTAGCAACAAGAGCGGGGTAGGAGAGTTTACTCACTTATCCGCGCTTGGTGTTGTCATTGACGTGATGGGACGTCGACGGCAGACCCTTGTGAGGTGCCGGAGTTGGATGCTCTGGTGTTGCCCACCACCATCGTGGAGATGTCGACGGTAGAACCCTTGGGAGGTGCCAGAGCTGGGTGCTCTAGCGTCATCTACCATCGTCGTTGAGACGTCGACAACAGGCTCCTTGGGAGATGCCGAAGCTGGACGCTTCCGCGGTTTGTCCTGCACATATGATAGAAAGAGGGAGTACTAGTCTGCTCGCTGTTTTACCTGTTGCTTCCCTTAGCTTTGTCATGCATTACTGTCCAGGACCGAGACATGGGGCTTGGGTAATTCGATGTGTTGGTGCTCCAGGGTCTGGCTCCCACCATTCTCATGGTGTGAGCTTCCTGGCTCCAGTACTTGGCCGTAGCTCTAGGAGGTACGATGTGCATGCTTAGGGTACGGTACCAGGCTAAGCAGTTTACACTCCCTTGACCTCATGCTCGGCATAGGCCTTTTGTGGAAAGCCTTCTGACGTCGCAAGGCCCTAACGACGAGAGGAGCTGGGAGAACCCCTCATACACTGCACGTACCTCAAGTAGACCCGCCTGCATCAGGACTGCTTGACTCCTGCATGGGTGCATTACAGAGTGTACAACCATGCATATAATGGTAATACACAATAAATGATTCTAGAATAGAATGTACATAAAATTAATGCATAGTTAAATGAATAATGTTTTAAGAAGTCTTTAAGTAAAACAATGTTTTTTTTATTGGAGTTCATAGGGGGAGACATGATTTTACAATCGACGGCAACGACTTGCTTCCGGATGATGAGGGAGGCAGGGTGTACATGCTTAGGGTTCGGAATCAAGCTAAGCTGACTGCACACTCTGGACCCGATGCTCCCAGTGCTCGGTTGTCCTTAGTGCTGCTCCTAAGCCCTACAAAAACCTTTACATTGTTCTACTAAGCTTATGTGTGCCCAGGATGTTCAGCACACATACACGAGTTCATTCACAAAAGAGTATACAAAAAATTACCATAGAACAAGATTAATTAACCAAATTTTATTACACTAACCATATCATCCTCGAGTACAAGTTCTAATGAATATTAATGACAAGTCTGAACTAATGCAGCGGAAATAAACTAAACAAGCAAACTAAACAGCTAGGCAGCATAAGCAATAGGGTATAGCGCAGCTCCAATCAACTCCACAGGAAAAGCTGACAGTAGACACGACCTAGAACTCTGCATTATCGCCATTAAACTCCCAATCCTAACCTGCAACTGTTGGGGAGGATTGCAAGAGTGAGTACATGTCGTACTCAGCAAGTTTGAAAAGTATGACATGTGGCTGATTCAAATGAAGAACATAATAATGGCTAAGTGCTGAAAAGTACATAAAAACATTTGAAAAGCAATGCATTACATGTATATGAAATAAACCCATCATAAGCCATGTAGTTATCATAATACCAGTCCGTGTTCCATATCCATCATCATATACCAATACCCATATTCAATACCAGAATTCAATTCATAACCATTCAAAACCATAATACCAACCATAACCATAATACCAACCATAACCATCCCAAATCCCAATTGTCCTCTAATCATGTGACAGTTCAGGTTGCTCATAATCGGGAGCACGGGTATCATATGATAGTTTTAGACACACTCTGCAGAGGTTGTACCGCTTTACCCACGTGTTTGTGATTTCATCACCTTTCGATGACTATATAATCTCAATTATGCCGTCTCACACTTCCGTAGGTGTGTGGCCAAGTGATCACAAAATAGCCTTTACAAATGGATTACTAGCCTATTTAGACCCCACTGAGGTTTCACCGGTGGCAATATCTCCAACTGAGCACATCTTCAACATGGGGCCCCTCTTGAGCCATTCAGATCCCAGGGTAGTCCCACCAATCATCAACAAACCCAATCCGACTACCCCTTCCCCGAGCATCCTTAATGGTCCAAATAGCACTGGCAAAGCCCTAATTAATCAGCTACGCTGCACCCATACTTGGCCTCGTGGTGGCACTGTAAATCCTGGATGGTCGCTCCACGAACCGGTTCTTAGATCTAATGTAAGTAATCCACCATACATCCAACCCATCCACATACCAGGCTTGCTTAGATCACCCATTACCATATCAGATTTAACCAGTTCATGTCAACCACAATCTCATTAATGCATAATCAAATTAAATAGTGTAATTTTTCTTCCATCCCAATTAATTAAGCGAATCAAAAAGGTAAAAATCCCATCCTGACTCTCTACCATATATTACAGGTGACAAGGGTGGTTAAACAAATCTAGTAAACTTCCTATCGTAGACCTCAAATTGACACAAGCATGCAGTTTTGCAAACAAAACATTTATTTTAGAAACAGAATCAATATGCTTCAAGGACACTTGCTTTGCTCTTGCGGTTGATTAGGATCAAATACTTCAAACTCTTGGTGGCTGTAGATCCTCCGTGGCACTCTCTAGCACAAATCCATCTATTCAACACAATAAACATACAAGACAAGAGACACAATCAAAGAGTGCACAAATATTACTTAATTTGACATAACATGCATGATTAATGTAAATGCAAGGTAGAGCTTGTTAATAGATTGCTTTTAAGTGTTCACTAACTAGTTATAATGGCATTTAACAAGTTTATACAGGTTTGTATGTGATTAGATCTAATTTTAGAATCAATTCAACACAATTTAGTCAGCAAAATCGGACTAGTTTGCAGAAGGTCAGACTAGTCCGCACTTCGCAGAACTAGCGAACTAGGGTTTTCTAGATCGACGTGAATTTGGAGATTAGGGGTCAAATTCATGTAAGGAAAGGAAAATAGAAGATATACCAGGTGTTTAGGACTCCAATGAATCAAGGATCTTGGAGGTAGCACTTAGATCTTGATGATCTAGGGTTGGTGATGAACTTGGAGGTGAATTGGTGATGAAGAACGAAACTTGATGGAGATCTTGATCCTCTTTCATTTCCTCCTCTTCTTCTTCTTGCTTGGGGTCTCCTTCTCCCTCCTTGATGGCGTCTCTCCACGAACTAGGGTTTGGGTGGGGTGGAAAAGTGGCAAATAGATGTCAAGCCAAGGGGTGGGGTTGTTTATATAGATGTGGAGGCTAGGGTTAGATGGATTTCGAGTTTGAGATGAGTAGAGGCCGATTTAGAGACCCACATCGGCTCTAAAAGAGTTAGGCACAACATCCCTAGGCCCACTTAACGTGAAACCCAAGAAACATGTCGTGAAACAAAAGATCACCTCGGAGTCGCGAAATATGAGACAAGTCCGAAAAGGACCGGACTAGTCCGAAGTTAGCCAGAAAGAAATCGGACAAGTCTGGCAAAAAATCGGACAAGTCCGACTTTAGTCAGAGAGGAAAACGGACAAGTCCGCTGGAACACCGGACTAGTCCGGACAAGTCCAGGGACTTAGCAAATTTTCAAGGATTCTTGGAACACCGGACTAGTCCACATAAAATTAGTCAAGTCCAAAAATGTCCAGAGGCAAAATCGGACTAGTCCGCAGCAAAAACGGACAAGTCCGTTTGAAGTCAGAGAGAAATCGGACTAGTCCTCACAAAAATTGGACTAGTCCGCACTTTTCAACATTTTAAGTGCAATTTTGTTCGAAATCAATTTTAAACTTGTTTCTCTTTATGTGGATTAATGTTAAACATGTATATGAATGTATGTAGGGCATGATGCATGAAAATGAGGGTGTTACAGACCTACCCCCCTTAAAATGAATCTCACCCTCGAGATTCGATGCGGAAGAGAAGAGATAGGGAAATCCTTCTTGAGATCATCCTCCAATGCCCACGTTGCTTCTTTTTCTATGTGGTGCTTCCATTGAACTTTACACCATCGAATCACCTTGTTCCTTGTGACTCTCTCCTTGTTTTCCAAAATTTTGATCGGTTGCTCGGCATAGGTCAAATCTGCCTCTAATTCCAACTCTTCCACTGGCACTTGTTCTTCCGATACTCTCAAACACTTTTTGAGCTGATAAACATGAAAGACATCATGTACATCTGAGAGATGAGTTGGCATCTCCAACTTATACGTTACTTCTCCTCTTTTGTCCAAAATCTTGAATGGTCCAATGTAGCGAGGTGCAAGCTTGCCTCTTATGTTAAACCTCTTATGCCCCTCATCGGTGACACCTTGAGGTAAACAAAATCTCCCACTTCAAAGGTTAATTTCCTTCTGCTATTGTTCGCATAGCCTTTTTGTCTTGATTGGGAAGCCCTCAAGTTTTCACGAATAACCTGGACTTGCTTTTCAGCTTCTTGCAACACATTAGGACCAAATACATGATTTTCTCCTGCCTCATTCCAGAATAAAGGTGTCCTACACTTCCTTCCATAAAGCCCTTCATATGGTGACATTTTTAAGCTTGCTCCGTAACTATTGTTGTATGAAAATTCTGCATATGGCAAGCTCTTGTCCCAACTTTTCCCATGCTTTAAAGCACAAGCTCTTAACATGTCCTCTAAAATCTGATTGGTCCTCTCGGTTTGTCCATCCGTTTGAGGGTGATATGCTGAACTAAAATTCAACCTCGTTCCCAAAGCTTCATGCAGTTTTTTTTCAAAACCTGGAAGTGAATTGTGAACCTCTATCCAAGACTATCTTCTTCGAAACTCCATGCAAACATACTATTCTTCCCATATACAGTTTCGCCAATTTCTCTCCGTTATAGGTGGTCTTGACGGGAATAAAGTGGGATGACTTAGATAACCGATCCACAATTACCCAAATCGAGTCGTAACCGGACTGAGTACGTGGTAAACCAACTATGAAGTCAGTACCGATTTCTTCCCACTTCCATTCCGGAATCTTCAATGGTTGTAATAGTCCAGCTGGCCTTTTATGTTCCGCCTTGACTCGTTGGCACACATCACACAATGCTACGTATTCGGCTATGTCCTTCTTCATGCTATCCCACCAATAGCAAGTCTTCAAGTCTTTGTACATCTTCGTACAACCAGGATGAATTGAGTATGGTGAGTCATGTGCCTCTTTTATTATTGTCTCCCGAATATGCTTCACATTAGGCACAACAATCCTCTTACCAAGCCATAGGGTACCATGTTCATCCTCACCAATTCTGAATTCTCTCCCCTCTTGGGTCCTTTCCTTGATTTCCTGAATTTCCTCATCCTTAGTTTGGCCTTCCCGAATTTGTTGCTCTAAGGTTGGGTTTAACTCCATCATATCCATCTCATTTACGAATCCAAGGTTCAACCGTTCGAACTCCTTACATAACTCGGATGGCAACTCTCAAACTATGAGCTGATTACTTACTCCTTTCCGACTTAAAGCTTTGGCCACTACATTGGCTTTTCCCAGATGATAGTTGATTCCTAAATCATAATCTTTGATGAGCTCCAACCATCTCCGTTGCCTCAAATTCAGATCCGTTTGTGTGAAAATATACTTCAAACTCTTATGATCTGTATAAATTTTACACCTATGTCCAAGGATATAGTGTCTCCAAATCTTCAACGCATGTACCACGGCTGCAAGTTCCAAATCGTGTGTTCGGTAATTCTGCTCATGTTTCTTCAATTGTCTTGATGCATAGGCGACCACTTGACCTTCTTCCATGAGCACACACCCAAGTCCTTGTCTCGAGGCGTCACAATATATGTCAAAACTCTTGCTTACATCCGGCAGTACCAAAATTGGGGTTGTTGTCAACCTCTTCTTCAACTCCTCAAAACTATTTTGATAAGGTTGAGTCCATTGGAATGAATTTCCCTTCATTAGCAATTCCGTCATTGACTTGGCTATCTTGGAAAAGTCCTTGATGAAAGCACGGTAATATCCATCCATTGCAAGAAAACTCCTTATTTCCTTTACGTTTTGCGGGGGTTCCCATTTCAACACGTCCCTCA
Source organism: Tuctoria greenei (assembly GCA_036927565.1). Lineage (NCBI taxonomy): Eukaryota > Viridiplantae > Streptophyta > Magnoliopsida > Poales > Poaceae > Tuctoria > Tuctoria greenei. The sequence goes on from JAYESD010000011.1 coordinate 28,155,886, forward strand.
CCTTTCCTGGGTCAACCGATACTCCTCCTCCTGAGATTATATGACCCAAAAATGACACCTCTTTCAACCAAAACTGACACTTGTTGAACTTGGCATACAATTGATGCTCCCTCAATTTCTGCCACATAAGCCCCAAGTGTTCCTCATGTTCCTTCTCATCCTTCGAGTAGATCATAATGTCATCAATAAACACCACAACGAACCTATCCAAGTACTCCATGAAGACCTTATTCATGAGGTACATAAAGTACGCAGGTGCATTGGTCAATCCAAAGGACATCACAGTGTACTCATAAGATCCATACCACGTCCTAAAAGGTGTCTTGGGTATGTCCGATGGTCTAATCTTCATTTGAAAATATCCCAACCTCAAATCAATATTAGAGAAGACACAAGCACCCTTCATCTGATCAAACAAGTCTTCTATGCGTGGCAATGTGTATTTGTTCTTGATTGTTACCTCGTTGAGGGCTCGATAATCTATGCACATCCTTTGGGATCCATCCTTCTTGTCTACAAATAGAACGACTGCTCCCTAAGGTGAAGAGCTTGGCTGAATGAAACCCTTCTCTAGTTGCTCTTGAATTTGCTTCTTGAGCTCCGCTAGTTCCATAGGAGGCATCCTATACAGCCTCTTTTCTATAGGTGCAGTTTCAGGTATTAAATCAATAACAAACTCAATGCCTCGATTAGGTGGCATACCTAGCAACTCATCCGGAAAAACATCCAAAAATTCACACACCACCAGAATCTCCTCAATTGCGGCACCGTCTATATGATTCAGCTCCAATTGCTTCAGTGCGGTTTGAGATGCTTCAAACTCTATGGTGATCCCTTCCTCATTGGTCAACTTTACCATTTTCGTGTCACACTCAATAACTCCATTGTGCTTCCTCAACCAGTCCATACCAGTATAATGTCCAATCCTTGAGAGTCCAAAACAATGAGGTTGGCGGAGAAGTGTAACCCCCTTATTATAAGGCTTACTTTTGGACATACTATATTTATCCTCATCTCTCCTCCAGGAGACTTAACCAATAGAGTAAACTTCATATGAGAGATAGGCAAACTATACTTGCCAACATACTTCGATGCAATGAATGAATGTGATACTCCAGAATCAAACAACATAGTCGCGGGGTTGGAGTTTGAGAGAAACATACTAATGACCACGTCATACACTTGTTGAGCATCCTCCATAGAGACATGGTTCACGTTGCCACGAGCAAAATTCTGCTGTTCGCGGTTCCCTTGCGGTTGTCCTCCATTGGGTCTTGGATTTTGCCTCGGTGCATTGCTTCCTTGACCAAGGCCTGACTTAGGACATTGATGTGCAAAGTGTCCAGCTTCTCCACAAGTATAGCACTTCTTAACTCCACCAGAATTTGGACGGACTTGATTTTGCGCATTGGCTCCAGGAAAGTTGGCACGAGGTGCAAAAGGCATTGGAGGCCTAGGTGCTTGCATGACAGGGCGCTGCTGCACGAACTGAGCTGGGCGCGGTGCAAATCCAGGGCGATAAGTAGGCGCAAAAGAGGTGAAGTAAGGCGCATTGGGCGGTGCAAAGCGAGGGCGCACATTACTTCCTTGCGGCTGTCCTTGATATGGCGCCTTCCTCTTGTTATCTTGCTCCATCTCACAGACCTTATTCTCCACCACAATTGTTTTGTCCACAAGCTTCTGGAAGTTGGCATAATCACAATTCAGCAGTTGCACTTGGATCTCATTGTTCAAGCCCCTCATGAATAAGTATTGCTTTCGGCTGTCACGGCTAACATCCTCAAGCGCATATCTTGAGAGTTGAGTGAATTTATTGAGACATTCACCCACACTCGATCTTCCCTGCCTCATGTTCTCAAATTATTGCCTCTTCAAAATCATAACACCTTTCGGCACATAATGAGAACGAAAACTCTCTTTGAATTCTTCCCAGGTAATCCTCTCCCGATTTTCATGAGCATTACAATAAGAATCCCACCAATCCGCGTCTTCTCCAACTAGTTGATGAGAAGCGAAAAGCACTTTCTACCAGTCACTGCATTGGACAATAGCTAGCTTCTTCTCCACGAACTTGAGCCAATCATCCGCATCCATAGGGTCAGCGGCTTGAGCAAAGGTTGGCGGCCTAGTCCTCATAAACTCTCCCAACCGGTTATGAGGAGGTGGGGGTGGTGGTGGAGGCATGTGGGGCTGATTGTTGATATTATCAGCCTTCAGCTTTCCCATAGTTTGTATCATGGTCTGCATGAGCTAGTTTTGCATAGCCAAAAGCTGCTCAATGTTGGTAGCTCCATGAGCAGGTTATTATCCATTGTTGTTCTGGGGTACTCCATGGTTCTCCTCTTCATCATTGCCATCCCTCTGGTTGCGAGTCCTCACCATCTGAAGAAATACAAGAGATAAGAATTTAGAAAACGTCCTCAACTATATGCATCAAGGGATATGAAACTAAACAACTAGCTACTCTAGCCTACGTGGATATGGTAATGCTAAAGCATCCCAAAATCCTCTATTAAGCACACAAGCAACCAATATATATAGCAAACAACACACCAAGCAAGAACACATCGGTTCTTGAGTGTTCCTATGTGCTCTAAAGTGTCCATTCTATCTAGGCTGCATCCTACGGTCAACCTGTGGCTCTGATACCAAATTTGTGACACCCGGTTCCGAAAATGAACCAAGTGAACGCATATGTATGCTTAGGACGTTCAACACACATACAAGAGTGCATTCACAAAGGAGTATACAGAAAATTACCACAGAACAAGATTAATTAACCAAATTTTATTACACTAACCATATCATCCTCGAGTACAGGTTCCAATGAATATTAATGACAAGTTTGAACTAATGCAATGGAAATAAACTAAATAAGCAAACTAAACAGCTAGGCAGCATAAGCAATAGGGTATAGTGCAGCTCCAATCAACACCACAAGCAAAGCTCACGGTAGACACGGCCTAGAACTCCGCATTATCACCATTAAACTCCCAATCCTGACCTGCAACTATTGGGGGGGGATTGCAAGAGTGAGTACATGTTGTACTCAGCAAGTGTGAAAAGTATGACATGTGGCTGATTCAAATAACGAACATAATAATGGCCAAGTGCTAAAAAGTACATAAAAACATTTAAAAAGCAATGTATTACATGTATATGAAATAAACTTATCATAAGCCATGTAGTTATCATAATACCAGTCCATGTTCCATATCCATCATCATATACCAATACCCATATTCAATACCAGAATTGAATTCATAACCATTCATAACCATAATACCAACCATAACCATCCCGAATCCCAATTGTCGTCTAATCATGTGAGGGTCCAGGTTTCTCATAACCGGGAGCACGACTGTCATGATAATTTTAGACACACTCTGCAGGGGTTGTACCGCTTTACCCACGTGTTTGTGATTTCATCACCTTTCGATGACTATAGAATCTCAATAATGCCGTCTCACACTTCCGTAGGTGTGTGGACAAGATATCACAAAATAGCCTTTACAAAGGGATTACTAGCCTATTTAGACCCCACTGAGGTTTCACAGGTGGCGATGTCTCCAACTGAGCACATCTTCAACCAAGGGCCCCCTCTTGAGCCATTCAAATCTCAGGGTAGACCCACTAATCATCAACAAATCCAATCCGACCACCCCTTCCCTGAGCATCCTTAATGGTCCAAATAGCACTGGCAAAGCCGTAACTAATTAGCTATGCCGCACCCATACTTGGCCTTGTGGTGGCACTGTAAATCCTAAATGGTCGCTCCACGAACCGGTCCTTAGATCTAAAGCAAGTAATCCACCATACATCCAACCCATCCACATACCAGGCTTGCTTAGATCACCCATTACCATATCAGATTTAACCTCAACCACAATCTCATTAATGCATAATCAAATTAAATAGTGTAATTGTTCTTCCATCCCAATTAATTAAGCGAAGCAAAAAGGTAAAAATTTCATCCTGACTCTCTACCATATATTCCAGGTGACAAGGGTGGTTAAACAAATCTAGTAAACTTCCTATCGTAGGATTCCCCTCAAATTGACACAAGCATGTAGTTTTGCAAAAAAAAACATTTATTTTAGAAACATGATCAATATGCTTCAAGAACACTTTCCTTGCTCTTGTGGTTGATTAGGATCAAAGACTTCAAACTCTTGGTGCTGTAGATCCTCCGCGGCACCCTCTATCGCAAATCTGTCTATTCCACACAATAAACATACAAGACAAGAGACATAATCAAAGAGTGCACAAATATTACTCAATATGACATGACATGCATGATTAATACAAATGCAAGGTAGAGATTGTTAATAGATTGCTTTTAAGTGATACTAACTAGTTGTAATGGCTTTTAACAAGTTTATACATGTTTGGATGTGATTAGATCTAATTTTAGAATCAATTCAACACAATTTAGTAAGCAAAATCAGACTAGTCTGCAGAAGGCCGGACTAGTCCGCACTTTGTAGAACTAGCGAACTAGGGTTCTAGATTGACGTGAATTTGGAGATTAGGGGTCAAATTCACGTAAGGAAAGGAAAATAGAAGGTATACCAGATGTTAAGGACTCCAATGAATCAAGGATCTTGGAGGTAGCACTTGGATCTTGATGATCTTGGGTTGGTAATGAACATGGAGGTGAATTGGTGATGAAGAACAAAACTTGATGGAGATCTTGATCCTCTTTCGTTTCCTCCTCTTCTTCTTCTTGCTTGGGATCTCCTTCTCCATCCTTGATGGCGTCTCTCCACGAACTAGGGTTTGGGTGGGGTGGAAAAGTGGCAAATAGATGTCAAGCCAAGGGGTGGGGTTGTTTATATAGAGGTGGAGGCTAGGGTTAGATGGATTTCGAGTTTGAGATGAGTAGAGGCCGGTTTAGAGTCCCACATGGGCTCTAAAAGAGTTAGGCACGACGTCCCTAGGCCCACTTAACGTGAAACCCAAGAAACAAGTCGTGAAACAAAAGATCAACTCGGAGTCACAAAATATCGGACAAGTTCGAAAAGGACCGGACTAGTTCGAAGTTAGTTAGAAAGAAATCGGACAAGTCTGGTCAAAAATCGGACAAATCCGACTTTAGTCAGGCAGGAAAACAGACAAGTCCGCTGGGACACTGGACTGGTCCGGACAAGTCCAGGGACTTAGCAAATTTTCATGGATTCTTGGGACAGCGGACTAGTCCGCATAAAATCGGACAAGTCCGAAAATGTCCAAAGGCAAAATCGGACTAGTCCACAGCAAAGACGGACAAGTCCATTTGAAGTTAGAGAGAAATCGGACTAGTCCTGACAAAAATCGGACTAGTCTGCACTTTTCAGCATTTTAAGTGTAGTTTTGTTCCAAATCAATTTTAAACTTGTTTCTCTTTATGTGGATTAATGTTAAACATGTATATGAATGTATGTAGGGCATGATGCATGAAAATGAGGGTGTTACACCCTGATATGGATGTTGCAAGAGGTTATAGACCCCACAGGCAGGTTCATCAGCCATGAGCAGGCCGATCAAATCAGGGTGACTGAGAAGTAGTTCGCTAGAATGGTCTCATCCGCTCCTGCAGCAAGGAGCGTCGTGGTGTAGATCTGCAGGAACTCGGCTGGGTTGATGCTTCTATCGAACCTCTCTAACATATGTGGTCGGAACTTGCGTGGCCACGTGCGATGCGGAGGTGTAGAGCCAAGGCTAAGCATCCTCCGATGGGTTTCGTTGGAGAGTTATACGGGATAGCATACCCCAAGGGGGTCTGTTGCATGACATGCGGCGCCTGTGGAACCTGTGGTTTTGGCACTGGTTGTGCCATGCGTTGCTGCAATGGTACCAGTTGTGCCAAGTACTGTTGCTGCATGTCCTGCCGCATCGAGTATTGCAGGGGTGTTGTCGAGCCGACATACACCTGGTCAGGTGGCAGAGGATTTACCTGTGGTGCACCTTGGACGGAGGATGCCTCGTGAGCAGGGCATTGAGGGCCATATTCGGCGTCAATGTTGTGCTGCCTCTCTTGCTGCCGCTCAATGATGACTCGACCGTCCAAGTGAGCTTGACGATGGTCAAGCTCAGCCCTGAGGTCCTCCGTGGGGAGCCGACCAACGCTCATAGGCCTGAAGGATTGGGAGTTGGCAGTGCGGCAGTCGATGGACGACGTTCGTGATAGCGACACGAGGCGCCTTCCCCTGTTAAGGGAGTTGATGGCTGTGATGACGAAATGGTCGATGTCTTGGACCCACTTCTGAGCCACTCTCTGAGAAGCGTCAGCGACGGTGGGTGGTGGAGAAGAGCTCTGGCTGCTGCCAGAGCGCTCTCCGGGCTTGCTGTTGGTGGTGTCGGCGGAGCCGACTGAGCCGGGATGTGTCCCGACGTGCCGTCCTGGCCAGTTGTACCTTTACGGGGGCGTGATGGACCAGAGAGCACCGCTCGAGCAACGGATCTGGTCACCGGATGACGGTTGCGGAAGCTGCCTTCCACGTGCCTGATGAACACCATGATTAGTGAAAGCGCTACCACTTTTTTGAGGGAAAAAGCCCCTACCTAGCGCGCTAAATGTCGAAGTGTTAATGCGACACTTCCCCCGGATCTGCTAAGGAGCAGCCCGCGGAGGTTCTTTGTTCGGCAGGGCTTAGGCATCAATCAAGTGTTATAGTGGATGAGAATATGTGACGGTGGTTTTTACGTGGTTTGGACCGCAAGGAACGTAACACCCTACTCCACAGTGAATGGTATTGCTAGTATGTGTGTATGCGTGTCTGATGTTTCGGTCCTTTGTAACAGTGGCGGTCCGGGTCTTTTATAGACTAGGCCAGACGCCTTACAAGGGGGGTCCCGGGGCCTGACGGGTGGTCTCGGGGCGATCTTATCCTAAAGATCTAAGGCTTCTTCCGTAAGCTTGCCCTGACCATGGACTTGAAGACTCACCGTCTTGCCGCCTGCGTCGTCAGTAGCCCATGCGCTGTTGCTGACATTGGCAGAGGATGTCCCGTCCAACTGTCTCTGTCGCCGTAAGCCAACCACTTCACGAAGTGAGATAGGCCTACAACATCTTCACTACTATGCGATTGGTCGTAGTGGTACCTGAAATTAGGTGTGCACCGCACCATGCGTCTGGGGAAGCCGCGTATCTTCAAGCCTTGGCAAGGACAAGGCGCACCGCTCTCTTAGCTTCTGCGTCCCTCCGTCCAGGGCAAGTGGCTGGACTATGCGACAGCTCGGGAGATCAACTCTGCGGAGGAGGTCAGGTCCTGCCTTGCGGACCACGTGGAAGCTCGGGAGCTCATCTCCGCGTGGGAGGCTAGGTCATTTCTTGCTGGACATGTGGTGGTGCCGGGAGCTCACCTCCTCACACGGGGTTATGTCCTGCCCTGTGGGGCACATGGCAGCGCCGGAGCCCGCCCATATGGGAGGTGGCCCGTCTGGAGTTTTGGTCCATGTGGCAGCTCCAGAACCCTGTCTCACGAGGAGGAGGGATCCTTACCTGCTGGGCACGTGGTTACCTAGGGGCTCGTCTCCAAAGGGGATGCTGAGCTTCTCCTTCGGACTTCTTGCGGATATCTTGGACCACCCATCTAAGGCTAATGGGTCTGGGTCTCATGAACACGTGGCGCCCTTGGACTCCACCTCTGCTGGGAGGCGGGGTACCTGTGACGCCCAGTTCCGAGAAAAGAACCAAGCTAACGCATATGTGTGCCCAGGATGTTCATCACACATACACGAGTGCAATCACAAAAGAGTATACAGAAAATTACCACAGAACAAGATTAATTAACCAAATTTTATTACACAAACCAGATTATCCTCGAATACAAACTCTAATGTATATTTATAACAAGTTCAACTAATGCAGTGGAAATAAACTAATTAAGCAACTAAGCAAACTAAGCAAAAGGGATAGCGCAGCTCCATGCAACACCACATGCAAAGCTGACGGTAGACATGGCCTAGATCTCCACATTATCGCTATTAAACTCACAATTCTGACCTGCAACTGTTGGGGGGGGGGGGGATTGCAAGAGTGAGTACGTGTCGTACTCAGCAAGTGTGGAAAGTATGACATGTGGCTGATTCAAATGACGAATGTAATAATGGAAGTGCTGAAAAGTACAGTAAAACCATTTGGAAAAGCAATGTATCATATTTATGTGAAGTAAACCCATCATAAACCATGTAACCATCATAATACCAGTCCATAATTTACCATTGCCAATAACCATAATCAATGTCATAAACCATGATTCCATCCCATAACCATAACCATAACTATAATATCAACCATAACCATTACCAAACCATAACCATCCCAAATCCCAATTTCCCTCTAATCATGTAGGTCATCCAGGCGCTCATAACCGGGAGCACGGCTATCATGATAGTTTTAATACTCTGCAGAGTTTCTACCACTTTACCCACGTGTTTGTGATTTCATCACCCGTCGGCGACTAAGGAACCTCCCTTATGCCAATTACACTTCCTTTGGTGTATGGCCAAGAGATCACAAAATAGCCTTTACAAAGGGATTACTAGCCTATTTAGACCCCACTGAGGTTTCACCGGTGGCGATGTCTCCCACTGAGCACATCTTCAACCAAGGGCCCCCTCTTGAGCCATTCGGATCCCAGGGTAGTCCCACCAATCATCAACAAACCCAATCCGACTACCCCTTCCCCGAGCATCCATAATGGTCCAAATAGCACTGGCAAAGTCCTAATTAATCAGCTACGCTGCACCCATACTTGGCCTCGTGGTGGCACTGTAGTCCTGGCTTATTCTCGCATGAACCGGTCCTTAGATCTAAAGCAAGCAAACCACCATAACATCCAACCCATCCACATACCAGGCTTGCTTAGATCACCCATCGTACTGACCATTTCACATTAACCAAAATATCATTGATGCATAATTAAATGTGTAGTGTTGTTTGTCATCCCAATTAATTAAGCGAAGCAAAAAGGTAAAAACCCTTCCCGACTCTCTACCATATATTCCAGGTGACAAGGGTGGTTAGACAAGTCTAGTAAACTTCCTACCATAGGATTCCCATCAAATTGACACAAGCATGCAGTTTGCAAACAAAACATTTATTTTAAAAACAGGATCAATATGCTTCAAGGACACTTGTCTTGCTCCAGCGGATAGGGTTGCTCAAGCGCTTCGAAGTCTTGGTTCTGGAAATCCTCGTACACGACCTCTTGAGCACTTCCCTCTACTTGTGATCACACATACAAGAATATACATACAAATCAACATGATGCACACACATTAATCAACATGCGATGATATGCATGTATGCAAAGACAAATTAATTAATTATGGTTGTTTATTAATTAGATGCAACTAGTTCGTACGTGTTCATATGAGTTTACGGGGGTTTTAGCGAGGATTAATGCTGCTGAAAATAAAAAGGCGATGCGACAAAAATCAATTTGCGTCTATTAGATCTAATACGTCGCTAAAATTCGCATCGGAACAACGAATCCTACCGTAGATGTGGCGGCTTCGAAGACCGCGAGGGTGAAGGCGATGCGTAGACGAAGTGGATGCGCAAGGCCCTCCGGCAACACAACGACGGCGATGCAATGATGACGATGATCTCCGGCGGACGACAGTGCCCTCCTCTTTTTCCTCCTCTTCTTCCCCTCCTTTTTCTTCCTTTTCTTCCTTGCGGCACAGCCCTCTGGTGTTCTTTCCTAATCGCTAGGGCTTTTTTTATATCTGGCGGCAGCGCTGTTTCTTGGGATCGAGAAAACCCTACGAGGCCATCGGTATTTATAGGCGCGCATCGACGATAGAAATCGGCCAGAGGCCGAGTCGGTTCGGGGGGCGTCGCGCGGTCGAGGTCGGGCGGGCACGCGTCGGGCGCGGGCGTCGCGTCGCGTCGCGGTGCAGTGCGGCCAGGCGGTGCGAGGCCCAGCGCGCGTGGGCGGGCGCGCTGTGGAAGGCGGCGGGGTCGAGCGGGCGTGCGGTGGCCAGGTGGCGGGGCCACGCGGCAGGCGGCGGGTGGTGCGGGAGGCGCGCGCTGCGCGCGGGAGTGGAGGGAGGCCCGGCAGGCGGCGTCGCGCGGGTCAACGCTGGGGAGTGGGCCGGCTCGGTCGGCCTGGCCAGCCGGGCTGCTCCCTTTTTTTCTTTTTCTTTTTCTTTTTCTTTTTCTTTCTTTTTTTATATTCATCCCCTAATACATGTTTTGTATCTTTATTTTCTTTTTCTCTATTAATGTTTGATGCATGAATATCTATGCATTGCGATGCATGATGCAAAGATTTAGGGTGTTACAAACCTACCCCCCTTAAAGTGAATCTCGCCCTCGAGATTCGATAGCGTGGAGAAAAGATGAGGGAATTCTTCCTTCAGGTCTTCTTCACGTTCCCATGTAGCTTTGGTTTCCGTATGGTTTTTCCATTGCACTTTGCAATTTCTGCCAAAATCTGGAGGTAAACTGAGAACCTCTATCCGAGACTATTTTCCTCGGTACTCCGTGTCGACACACAATATGCTCCATATACAATTCTGCTATCTTCGCGGTGGTATATGTGGTCTTGACAGGGATGAAGTGAGCTGATTTTGTCAACCGATCCACAATAACTTATATTGAATCATGGCCAGACTGAGTTCACGGTAATCCAACTATAAAGTCCATACCAATCTCTTCCCACTTCCACTCTGGGATCTTTAATGGTTGTAACAATCCCGCTGTCCTTTGATGTTCAGCTTTAACTCGTCGGCACACATCACAAAGTGCGACATATTCGGCTATGTCCTTTTTCATGTTGGCCCACCAATAGCATGTCTTTAAGTCCTTGTACATCTTCGTACAGCCAGGATGAATTGAGTAAGGTGAGTCATGTGCCTCCTTCAATATTGTTTCCCGAATATGCCTAACATTAGGTACCACAATCCTCTTTCCAAGCCATAAGGTACCCTGTTCGTCCTCATCAAATCTGAATTCTCTTCCTTCTTGGGTTCTTTCCTTGATTTCCTATATTTCCTTGTCCTTTGTCTGTCCTTCCCGTATTTCCTGCTCTAATGTTGGGTTGACTTCCATCGTTCCCATCTCATTTATGAATCCAAGGTTCAACCGTTCAAACTCCTTGCATAACTCGGATGGCAGCTCCCGAACTGTGAGTTGGTGGCCTACTCCTTTTCTACTCAAAGCATCAACCACTACATTGGCTTTTCCCGGATGATAGTTGATCCCCAAATAATAATCTTTGATGAGCCAACCATCTTCGTTGACTCAAATTCAGATCCGTTTATGTGAAAATATACTTAAGACTCTTGTGATCCGTATAAATTTCACATCGGTGACCAAAAACATAGTGTCTCCATATCTTCATGGCGTGTACCACGGCTGCAAGTTCAAGGTCGTGTGTAGGATAATTCAACTCATGTTTCTTTAGTTGCCTCGATGCATAAGTTACCACTTGGCCTTCTTGCATGAGCACACATCCTAATCCTTGTCTTGATGCATCACAATATATATCAAAACTCTTGCTCACGTCCGGTAATACTAATACCGGCGCGGTTGTCAACCTTTTATTCAACTCCTCAAAACTGTTTTGACAAGCTTCAGTCCATTGGAATGCCTTTTCCTTCAATTGCAACCCGTCATAGGCTTGGCTATCTTGGAAAAATCCTTGATAAACCGACGGTAATATCCAACCATCCCAAGAAAACTCCTTATTTCCTTGACATTTTGCGGCGGCTCCCACTTCAACACGTCTCTCACTTTTCCGGGGTCAACTGATACTCCTCCTCCTGAGATTATATGACCCAAAAATGGCACCTCTTTCAACCAAAACTGGCACTTGCTAAACTTGGCATACAATTGATGCTCCCTCAATTTCTGCAACGTAAGCCTCAAGTGTTCCTTATGTTCCTTCTCATCCTTTGAGTAGATCATAATATCATCAATGAACACCACGACAAACTTATCCAAGTACTCCATGAAGACCTTATTCATGAGGTACATAAAGTAGGCAGGCACATTGTCAATCCAAAAGACATCACGGTGTACTCATAAGATCCATACCGTGTCCTAAAAGCTGTCTTGGGTATGTCTGACGGTCTAATCTTCATTTGAAAGTAACCTGACCTCAAATCAATCTTGGAAAACACACAGGCACCTTTCATCTGGTCATACAAATCCTCTATACGGGGCAAGGTGTACTTGTTCTTGATGGTCACCTCGTTGAGAGCTCGGTAATCCACACACATCCTTTGTGTTCCATCCTTCTTGTCCACAAATAGAACGGGCGCTCCCCAAGGTGAAGAGCTTGGGCGAATAAAACCTTTCTCTAGTTGTTCTTGAATCTGCTTCTTGAGCTCCGCTAATTCCATAGGAGGCATCCTGTACGGCCTCTTAGCTATAGGTGCAGTTCCAGGTATTAAATCAATGACAAACTCAATGTCTCGATCAGGTGGCATACCTGACAACTCATCCGGAAACACATCTAAAAATTCACACACTACCGGAATCTCCTCAATTGCGGCACCATTCATATGATTCAGCTGCAATTGCTTCGGTGCGGTTTGAGATGCTTCAAACTCTATGGCGATCCCTTCCTCATTGGTCAACTTCACCGTCTTTGTGGCACACTCAATAACTCCATTGTGCTTCCTCAACCAGTCCATACCAAGTATAATGTACAATCCTTGAGAATCCAAAACTATGATGTTGGCGGAGAAGTCTACCCCCCTTATTCTAAAGCTTACTTTTGGACATACTATATTTGTCCTCATCTCTCCTCCAGGAGACTTAACCAATAGAGTAAACTTCATATGAGATATAGGAAAACTATACATGGCAACATACTTCGATGCAATGAATGAATGTGATGCTCCAGAATCAAATAACATAGTCGTGGGGTTGGAGTTGGCGAGAAACATACCAATGACCACATCATCCGCCTGTTGAGCATCCTCCGTAGAGACATGGTTCACGTTGCCACGTGCAAAATTCCGTTGTCCATGGTACCCTTGTGGCTAGCCTCCATTGGGTCTTGTGTTTTGCCTCGACGCATTGCTTCCTTGACTAAGGCCTGACTTAGGACATTGATGCGCAAGTGTCCAGCTTCTCCACAAGTATAACACTTCTTAATTCCACAAAAATTATTGGGACGTGCTTGGTTTTGAGAATTTGCATTTGGGAAATTATCACTAGGTGCATAAGGCATTGGAGGCCTATATGCTTGCATGATAGGGCGTTGCTGCACAAACTGAGTTGGGCCCAGTGCATAATCAGGGCATTGTACGGGAGCAGAGGAGCTGTAGTATGGCGCATTAGGAGGCGCAAGGCGAGGGTGCACATTACTTCCTTGTTGATGTCCTTGATATGGCGCCTTCCTCTTATTATCTTGTTCCATCTCGCGAACCTTGTTCTCTGCCACAATTGCTTTGTCCACAAGCTTCTGGAAGTTGGCATAATCACAATTGAGCAATTGCACTTGGATCTCATTGTTGAGGCCTCTCATGAACAAATATTGCTTCTGGCTGTCCTGGCTCGCATCTTCAAGCGCGTACCTTGAGAGTTGAGTGAATTTATTAAGATATTCACTCACGCTTGATCTTCCTTGCCTTAAGTTCTCGAATTCTTGTCTCTTCAAGATCATAACACCTTCCGGCACATAATGAGAATGGAAGTTCTCCTTGAATTCTGCCCAAGTGATCCTCTCTTGATTCTCATGAGCATTGCAATAAGCATCCCACCAATCTGCAGCTGCTCCAACGAGTTGATGAGAAGTAAATAGCACCTTCTCCCGGTCACTACATTGGACAATAGCTAGCTTCTCCTCTACGGACTTGAGCCAATCATCAGCATCCATAGGGTCGGCAGCTTGAGCAAAGGTCAGTGGCCTAGTCCTCATAAACTCTCCCAATCGGTTATGAGGAGGCGGGGGTGGCGGTGGAGGCATGTGGGGCTGATTGTTGTTATTGCCAGCCTGCAGCTGTCCCATTGTCTGTATCATGGTCTACATGAGCTGGTTCTGCATAGCCAGTATTGTTCTGAGGTACTCCATGGTTCTCCTCGTCACCATTGACATCCCTCTGATTGCGAGTCCTCACCATCTGAAGGAGAGCAATAGGTAAGAATTAAGAAACATCCCCAACTAAATGCATCAAGGGATATGAAGCTAACCAACTAGCTATACTAGCCTAGGTGGACATGGAAATGCTAAAGCATCCCAAAATCCTCTATTAAGCACACAAGCAAACAATATATATAGCAAACAGCACACCAAGCAAAAACACATCGATTCCTGAGTGATCCTATGTGCTCTAAAGTGTCCATTTTATCTAGGCTGCGTCCTACGGTCAACCTGTGGCTCTGATACCAATCTTTGACGCCCAGTTCCGAGAAAAGAACCAAGCTAACGCATATGTGTGCCCAGGATGTTCATCACACATACACGAGTGCAATCACAAGAGAGTATACAGAAAATTACCACAGAACAAGATTAATTAACCAAATTTTATTACACAAACCAGATTATCCTCGAATACAAACTCTAATGAATATTTATGACAAGTTCAACTAATGCAGCGGAAATAAACTAATTAAGCAACTAAGCAAACTAAGCAAAAGGGATAGCGCAACTCCATGCAACACCACATGCAAAGCTGACGGTAGACACGACCTAGATCTCCACATTATCGCCATTAAACTCACAATTCTTACCTGCAACTGTTGGAAGGGGGATTGCAAGAGTGAGTACATGTCGTACTCAACAAGTGTGGAAAGTATGACATGTGGCTGATTCAAATGATGAATGTAATAATGGAAGTGCTGAAAAGTACAGTAAAACCATTTGGAAAAGCAATGTATCATATTTATGTGAAGTAAACCCATCATAAACCATGTAACCATCATAATACCAATCCATAATTTACCATTGCCAATAACCATAATCAATGTCATAAACCATGATTCCATCCCATAACCATAACCATAACCATAATATCAACCGTAACCATTACCAAACCATAACCATCCCAAATCCCAATTTCCCTCTAATCATGCAGGTCATCCAGGCGCTCATAACCGGGAGCACGGCTATCATGATAGTTTTAATACTCTGCAGAGTTTGTACCACTTTACCCACGTGTTTGTGATTTCATCACCCGTCGGCGACTAAGGAACCTCCCTTATGCCAATTACACTTCCTTTGGTGTATGGCCAAGAGATCACAAAATAGCCTTTACAAAGGGATTACTAGCCTATTTAGACCCCACTGAGGTTTCATCGGTGGCGATGTCTCCCACTGAGCTCATCTTCAACCAAGGGCCCCCTCTTGAGCCATTCGGATCCCAGGGTAGTCCCACCAATCATCAACAAACCCAATCCGACTACCCCTTCCCCGAGCATCCATAATGGTCCAAACAGCACTGGCAAAGCCCTAATTAATCAGCTACGCCGCACCCATACTTGGCCTCGTGGTGGCACTGTAGTCCTGGCTTATTCTCGCATGAACCGGTCCTTAGATCTAAAGCAAGCAAACCACCATAACATCCAACCCATCCACATACCAGGCTTGCTTAGATCACCCATCGTACTGACCAGTTCACATTAACCAGAATATCATTGATGCATAATTAAATGTGTAGTGTTGTTTGTCATCCCAATTAATTAAATGCGCTTTGAAGTCTTGGTTCTGGAAATCCTCGTACACGACCTCTTGAGCACTTCCCTCTACACGTGATCACACATACAAGAATATACATACAAATCAACATGATGCACACACATTAATCAACATGCGATGATATGCATGCATGCAAAGACCAATTAATTAATTATGGTTGTTTATTAATTAGATGCAACTAGTCCGTACGTGTTCATATGAGTTTACGGGGGTTTTAGCGAGGATTAATGCTGCTGAAAATAAAAAGGCGATGCAACAAAAATCAATTTACGTCTATTAGATCTAATACGTCGCTAAAATTCGCATTGGAACGACGAATCCTACCGTAGATGTGGCGGCTTCGATGATCGCGAGGGTGAAGGCGATAAGTAGACGAAGTAGATGCGCAAGGCCCTCCGGCGGCACGACGACAGCGATGCGATGACGACGATGATCTCCGGCGGACGACGGCGCCCTCCTCTTTTTCCTCCTCTTCTTCCCCTCCTTTTTCTTCCTTTTCTTCCCTGCGGTGCAGCCCTCTGGTGTTCTTTCCTAATTGCTAGGGCTTTTTTTATATCTGGCGGCGGCGCTGTTTCCTGGGATCGAGAAAACCCTACGAGGCCGTCGGTATTTATAGGCGCGCATCGATGATAGAAATCTGCCAGAGGCCGAGTCGGTTCGGGGGGCGTCGCGCGGTCGAGGTCGGGCGGGCGCAGGAGTCGCGCTGGGCGCGCGTTCGGCGCAGGCGTCGCGTCGCGTCGTGGTGCGGGGCCCAGCGCGCGTGGGCGGGCGCGCTGCAAAAGGCGGCGGGGTCGGGCGGGCGTGCGGTGGCCAGGTGGCGGGGCCACGCGGCAGGCGGCGGGCGGTGCGGGAGGCGCGCGCTGCGCGCGGGAGTGGAGTGAGGCCGGGCAGGCGGCGTCGCGCAGGTCAATGCTGGGGAGTGGGCCGGCTCGGTCGGCCTGGCCGGCCGGGCTGCTCCTTTTTTCTTTTTCTTTTTCTTTTTCTTTCTTTCTTTTTTTATATTCACCCCCTAATACATGTTTTATATCTTTATTTTCTTTTTCTCTATTAATGTTTTATGCATGAATATCTATGCAATGCGATGCATGATGCAAATATTTAGGGTGTTATAGTACCTAGGTGGCTCTAGCTTGTGCGCGAGGGTACCCGGTATGCCGGGTACCGACACCTACGAACTAGTCCGAGAATGTTTCTGATGCTTTCCTACGTCATACCTTGGACTTGTCCGGCCTAGCACCGGACTTGTCCGTTCAATTCTCTAGAACTTTGATTTGCTTGCGAGCGGACTTGTCCGGCTTGATACCAGACTTATCCATTCAACTTTCTGACTTCCAAAGAACTAGTCCGGCCCCCTAGCGAACTTGTCCGGTGTGCCAGACTCAGATTCAATCTTTTCCTCCACGACTTGCTAATTGGTATTTACCTTAATTGGGCCCAAGAACGTCACGCCCAACCCCTGTGGAGCCCATGTGGGACCCCTGCACAGCCTCCACCACCTTGAACTCAAAATCCATCAACCCTACCTCTTCACCTCTATATAAACACCCCACCACCCCAACTTTTCATCCATTTGTCATAATTGAGAAACCCCAAACCCTAGTTCGTGAGAGCCTCCGTCAAGAGGAGTTTACCGCAGCCAGGGGAAAGGAAGGAGGAAGGAGAAGGATTCAGCAAGATCGATCTTCATCAAATTATCGACATCATCATCAATTCTCCACCAATTCTCTATCTTCTTTGGATATAGACATCAAGATCTCGAGTTTCATCGAGTTCTCGACCCTTGAGTTGTTGAATTCACGTTAAGTATCCTAGATCATCTTTCTACATCAATCTTGGTCCCATAATTCAATTCAAACTATACTCTAATTGGAATTTTTCCAAAAAAAAACCTAGCTGAGCGGACTTGTCTGACCAAGTGCAGACTAGTCGGATCGACTTTCTGGTCCAGGGCAGACTAGTCCGGTCCCTAGTACGGACTTGTTCGACCACGTAAATTTGAAGTTGTTAAATTAATCTCAATTTGATTCAAATCAATACGAAACCTGTTCAAACTTGTTGAAAACCATTGTAACTAGTGAGTAAACATTAATATCAACTCCTTAACAAGTTTTACCACATAATTGCATTAATCATGCATGTCATGGCATATTGAGTAATATATGAGCATCTATTGATTGTAATGTTTGTTTTGTATGTCTATTGCGCGAAATAGAAGGTGTTGCCCTAGAAGGTGCTGTTGAGGACCTCCAACACCAAAACTTTGAAGTTTTTGACCCTAATCAAGCTCAGGAGCAAGGCAAGTCTCCTTGATCATTTTGGTCCTGTTTTTAAATGTTTTGTTTGCAAAACTGCATGCTTGTGTCAAATTGATGGGAAACCCAAGATAAGAGTTTACTAGTCTTGTTTGACCATCCTTTTCACTCGGGACATGTTGTAGAGTGTCGGGAAGGGCTTTTTTATCTTTTTTGCTTCTCCCTAATTAATTGGGCTGGGAAAACAACCAAATGGCTTAACTACGAATTAATGATCATGTATATGATGAGAATTGAAGGATATGGTTAATTGGTAATACGGGTCTTAGGAGATCTAAGCAGCATGGTCTATGGATTGGGTTGGATGTTATGGTGGTTTTGCGGACTGGTTCATGCGAGAATAAGCCAGGATAACGGTGCCACCACAAGGCCAAATATGGGTGCGACGTAGTTGAATAATTAGGTGTGCTGCTGGTATTGTATGAACTATTGGATGGTGCGGGGAATAGGAGTCGAGGAGGGCTACCTGTGGCACCCGGTTCCAAAAATGAACCAAGTGAACGCATATGTGTGCCCAGGATGTTCAACACACATACACGAGTGCATTCACAAAAGGATATACAGAAAATTACCACAACTCAAATTATTAAATAAGTACTCTTATTATATAATTCATTATATCCTCGAATACAAGCTCTAATGAATAATAATGACAAGTTCAACTAATGCAGCGGAAATAGACTAAATATGCAACTATGCAGCTAAGCAAAAGTATAGCGCAGCTCCATGCAACACCACAGGCAAAGCTGACGGTAGACACGGCCTAGAACTCCGCATTATCACCATTAAACTCACAATCCTGACTTACATCTGTTGGGGGGATCGCAAGAGTGAGTACATGTCGTACTCAGCAAGTGTGGAAAGTATGACATGTGGCTGGTTCAAATGACGACAATAATAATGGCTAAGTGCTGAAAAGTACAGTAAAACCATTTGGGAAAGCAATGTATTACATGTATGTGAAGTAATCCCATCATAAACCATAATTAATAACATAGCACCGATCCATATTCCATATCCATCACCATCATACCATTAACCATATTCAATGCCATAGTTAACCCATAACCAGCCAATACCAGTACCAAACCATAACCATCCCAAATCCCAGTTTCCCTTCAATCATGGAAGTTGACCAGGTGCTCATAACCGGGAGCACGGCTATCATAATAGTTTTATTAGACTCTACAGAGTTGTACCACTTTACCCACGTGTTCGTGATTTCATCAACTTTCGGTGACTAAGAACCTCCCTTACGCCAGTGACCCGTTGTCACATTACACACTTCCGTTGGTGTGTGGCCAAGAGATCACAAAATAGCCTTTACAAAGGGATTACTAGCCTATTTAGACCCCACTGTGGTTTCACTGGTGGCGATGCCTCCAACTGAACACATCTTCAACCAAGGGCCCCCTATTGAGCCATTCGGATCCCAGGGTAGTCCCACCAATCATCAACAAACTCAATCCGACTACCCCTTCTCCAAGCATCCTTAATGGTCCAAGTAGAACTGGCAAAGCCCTAATTAATCAGCTACGCCGCACCCATACTTGGCCTCATGGTGGCACTGTAGTCCTGGCTTATTCTCGCATGAACCAGTCCTTAGATCTAAAGCAAGCAAACCACCATAACATCCAACCCATCCACGTACCAGGCTAGCTTAGATCACCATTACCATATCGTATTGACCAGTTCACACTATCCAGAAAATCATTAATGCATAATTAAATGTGTAGTGTTGTTTTCCCATCCCAATTAGTTAAGCGAAGCAAAAAGGTAAAAAGCCCATCCCGACTCTCTACTATAATCCCAGGTGACAAGGGTGGTTAAACAAATCTAGTAGACTTCCTAGCATAGGATTCCCATCTAATGACACAGCATGCAGTTTTGCAAACAAAACATTTATTTTGAAAATAGGATCAATATGCTTCAAGGACACTTGCCTTGCTCCGACGGATAGGGTTTATCAAGCGCTTCAAAGTCTTGGTTCTGGAAATCCTCGTACATGACCTCTTGAGCACTTCCCTCTACTCATGATCACACATACAAGAAAATACATACAATTCATCATGATGCACACAAATTAATTAACATGCAATGACATGCATGCAAAGTACAATAATTGATTAACTACATTTGTTTATGGATTAGATGCAACTAGTTCATACGTGTCCATACGAGTTTATGGGGTTTTAGCGAGGATTAATACTGCTGAAAATAAAAAGATGATGCAACTAAAATCAATTTACGTCTATTAGATCTAATACGTCGCTAAAATTCGCGTCGGAAAAATGAATCATACCGTAGATGTGACGGCTTCGACGATCGCGAGACGAAGACGACGCGTAGACGAAGTGGATGGCACAACGGTCATCCGGTGGCACGACGACGATGACGCGACGACGATGACTATCTCTGGCGGACGACGGCACCCTCTTCTTTTTCTTCCTCTTCCTTCCTTTTTTTTCTTCCTTTTCTTCCCTAGCGGCGGCAACCTTTGGTCTTCTTTTTTTCAACGGCGGCTCTAGGGTTTTTCTGGCGTCAGCTGCGGTTTCTGTTGTCGGGGGAAAAACACGGACCCTCTGGTCCCTTTTATAGCCGAGACACGAGGGCCCTCGGCCGACTCGACCATGGGGTCGTCAGGCGCGGGGCGCGCGCGCGGCACCGACCGCGGGGTGGGGTCACGCGCCCGGGCGCGGGAGCGCGCTGGCGCGTTGGGCCTGGCGGGGCGTCAGGGCCAGGCGGGGGCGCGTTGCGCTGGGGGCGCGCGCTGGCTGGGCCTGGCTTGGCCTGACCGACGGTTGCCTTTTTTGTTTTTTTTCTTTCTTTTTTCTTCTTTTTTTATATTATTTATTTATTTATTTATTCTTTATATTATTATCTTTTTTTGTACACATATAAATATATTATTATATATATTATTATTTATATTTTATTTATTTTATTATTATTATATTTATTCCCTAATACATGTTTTACGCTATTATTTTCTTTTCTTCTTTTGCTACTCATATTTGTATATATGCTGCATCTTTTATTTTTTTCTTTATTCTACTAATGTTTAATGCATGATCATGTAGGCAATGCATGATGCAAAAATTGAGGGTGTTACAAACCTACCCCCCTTAAAGTGAATCTCGCCCTCGGGATTCGACGGCGTGGAGAAAAGATGAGGGAATTCAGCCTTCAGGTCTTCTTCACGTTCCCACATAGCTACGGCTTTCGTATGGTGGTTCCATTGCACTTTGCACCAACGGACCCTCTTATTCCTCATGACCCTTTCCTTCATGTTTAAGATCTTGATAGGTTGCTCCACATAGGACAAATCCTCCTGAAGTTCTAACTCGTCCATCGGCACCTGCTCTCCCGGCACCCTCAGACTCTTCTTGAGTTGAGACACGTGAAACACGTCGTGTACATCAGAGGGATACATCGGCAGCTCATGTCGATAAGCTACCTCTCCTCGCTTGTCCAGAATATTAAATGGCCCGATATAGCGAGGTGTAAGTTTTCCTTTGACGTTAAACCAGCGTTGCCCTCAGATAGGTGACACTTTGAGGTATACGAAATCTCCAACTTCAAATGCCAGATTCCTTCGCCTATTATCGGTGTAGCTTTTTTGTCGTGACTGGGCAACCCTTAGGTTTTCTCGTATTATTTGAACTTGCCTTACAGCATCTTGTAACACATCAGGACCAAATACTTGGTTCTCTCCTGTTTCATTCCAAAACAAAGGTGTCCTACACTTCCTTCCGTACAGTGCTTCATAGGGTGACATTTTCAAACTTGCTTGGTAACTATTGTTGTATGAAAATTCTACATATGGCAAGCTCTTGTCCCAACTTTTCCAATGCTTCAAAGCACAAGCTCTTAACATGTCTTCCAAAATTTGATTGGTCCTCTCGGTTTGTCCATCTGTTTGAGGGTGATATGCTAAACTGAAGTTCAACCTTGTTCCCAAAACTTCATGCAATTTCTGCCAAAATCTGGAGGTAAACTGAGAACCTCTATCTGAGAC
Organism: Tuctoria greenei; assembly: GCA_036927565.1. Taxonomy (NCBI): domain Eukaryota; kingdom Viridiplantae; phylum Streptophyta; class Magnoliopsida; order Poales; family Poaceae; genus Tuctoria; species Tuctoria greenei. The sequence continues at coordinate 28,177,857 of JAYESD010000011.1, forward strand.
TATCTTGTTTGGTACTCCGTGTCGACACACAATATGCTCCATGTATATTTCAGCCAATTGTGCAGCTGTATATTTGGTCTTCACAGGGACAAAATGATCTAACTTGGTTAAGCGATCCACAATTACCCAAATTGAGTCGTAACCGGACTGAGTACATCGTAAGCCAACTATAAAGTCCATACCAATATCTTCCCACTTCCAATCCGGAATCTTTAATGGTTGCAATAATCCCGCTGGCCTTTGGTGTTCTGCTTTAACTCGTTGGCACACATCACACAATGCAACATATTCGGCTATGTCCCTTTTTCATGCTAGCCCACCAATAGCATGTCTTCAAATCCTTGTACATCTTTGTACAACCAGGATGAATTGAGTACGGTGAGTCATGTGCCTCCTTTAATATTTTATCCTGAATATGTTTTACATTAGGCACAACGATTCTCTTTCCAAGCCATAAGGTACCATGTTCGTCTTCATCAAATCTGAATTCTCTCCCTTCTTTGGTCCTTTCCTTGATTTCCTTGATCTCCTCATCCGTGGTTTGTGCTTCTCAAATTTCTTGCTCTAAGGTTGGATTTAACTCCATTATTCCCATCTCATTCACAAATCCAAGATTCAACCGTTCAAACTCCTTGCATAACTCGGATGGCAATTCTCGAATCGTGAGTTGATTACTTACTCCTTTCCGACTCAAGGCATCGGCCACTACATTGGCCTTTCCTGGAAGATAGTTGATCCCCACATAATAATCCTTGATGAGCTCCAACCATCTTCGTTGCCTCAAATTCAGATCCGTTTGTGTGAAAATATACTTAAGACTCTTGTGATCCGTATAAATTTCACACCTATGTCCAAGAATATAGTGTCTCCAAATCTTCAATGCATGTACCACGGCTGCAAGTTCTAAATCATGCTTTGGGTAATTCTGCTCATGTTTCTTCAATTGTATCTATGCATATGCAACCACTTGACCTTCTTGCATGAGCACACATCCAAGTCCTTGCCTTGATGCGTCGTATAAATCCAAGCTTCTTGCTCATGTCTAGTAATACCAACGCCGATGTAGTGATAAATTTCTTCTTCACTTTCTCAATAGCATCCTGACAAGATAGAATCCATTTGAGAGGCCTTCCCCTTATTAGCAACTCCGTCATGCACTTCACTACATTGGAGTAGTCTTTGATGATTGGTTAGTCTTGATATCTATTGTGACGCATCAATTCCGATGCTGACTTCCTTATCACATGTTGATTGCACTGTCCTTGTGGCATACTGGACCACTCCATTATGCTTCCGTAGCCAATACATTCCAAGTATCATGTCTGATCCTTGTGAATCCAAAACAATAAGGTTGGTGAAGGATTCTACCCCCCCTTATTTTAAAACTTACTCTTAGACACACTATCTTTGTTCTCATCTTCCATACAACTTCGTATGAGACAATGAATCTTCTGGTTGTGTCCTTCTTCCATTGAAGTAGAGGTTGAGAGAGAAAGAAAAGAGAGATAGAACGAATCCCCAACTATATGCATCAAGGAATATGAAACTAACCAACTAGCTACACTAGCCTAGGCGGACATGACAATGCTAAAGCGTCCCAAAATCATCTATTAAGCACACAAGCAACCAATATATATAGCAAACAACAAGCCAACAAAATCAAATCAATTCCTGAGTGCTCCTATGTGCTCTAAAGTGTTCATTCTATCTAGGATGCGTCCTACGGTCAACCTGTGACTCTGATACCAATCAGTGACACCCGGTTCCGAAAATGAACCAAGTGAACGCATATGTGTGCCCAGGACGTTCAACGCACATACACGAGTGCATTCACAAAAGGATATACAGAAAATTACCACAACTCAAATTATTAAATAAGTACTCTTATTACATAATTCATTATATCCTCGAATATAAGCTCTAATGAATATTAATGACAAGTTCAACTAATGCAGCGGAAATAGACTAAATATACAACTATGCAGCTAAGCAAAAGGTATAGCGCAGCTCCATGCAACACCACAGGCAAAGCTGACGGTAGACACGGACTAGAACTCCGCATTATCGCTATTAAACTCACAATCCTGATCTCAACTGTTGGGGGGGGGGGGGGGGGTTGCAAGAGTGAGTACATGTCGTACTCAGCAAGTGTGGAAAGTATGACATATGGCTGATTCAAATGACGACAATAATAATGGCTAAATGCTGAAAAGTACAGTAAAACCATTTGGGAAAGCAATGTATTATATGTATGTGAAGTAATCCCATCATAAACCATAATTAATAACATAGCACCGATCCATATTCCATATCCATCACCATCATACCATTAACTGTATTCAATGCCATAGTTAACCCATAACCAGCCAATACCAGTACCAAACCATAACCATCCCAAATCCCAATTTCCCTTCAATCATGGAAGTTGTCCAGGTGCTCATAACCGGGAGCACGGCTATCATGATAGTTTTATTAGACTCTGCAGAGTTTGTACCACTTTACACACGTGTTCGTGATTTCATCAACTTTCGGTGACTAAGAACCTCCCTTACGTTAGTGACCCGTTGTCACATTACACACTTCCATTGGTGTATGGCCAAGAGATCACAAAATAGCCTTTACAAAGGGATTACTAGCCTATTTAGATCCCACTGAGGTTTCACTGGTGGCGATGCCTCCAACAGAGCACATCTTCAACCAAGGGCCCCCTCTTGAGCCATTCGGATCCCAGGGTAGTCCCACCAATCATCAACAAACCCAATCCGACTACCCCTTCTCCGAGCATCCTTAATGGTCCAAGTACCACCCGGCAAAGCCCTAATTAATCAGCTACACCGCACCCATACTTGGCCTCGTGGTGGCATTGTAGTCCTGGCTTATTCTCGCATGAACCGGTCCTTAGATCTAAAGCAAGCAAACCACCATAACATCCAACCCATCCAAGTACCAGGCTTGCTTAGATCACCATTACCATATCGTATTGACCAGTTCACACTAACCAGAAAATCATTAATGCATAATTAAATGTGTAATGTTGTTTTCCCATCCCAATTAATTAAGCGAAGCAAAAAGGTAAAAAGCCCATCCCGACTCTCTACCATAATCACAGGTGACAAGGGTGGTTAAACATACCTAGTAGACTTCCAAGCATAGGATTCCCATCTAATTGACACAGCATGCAGTTTTGCAAACAAAACATTTATTTGAAAAACAGGATCAATATGCTTCAAGGACACTTGCCTTGCTCCGACGGATAGAGTTGCTCAAGCGCTTCGAAGTCTTGGTTCTGGAATCCTTGTACACGACCTCTTGAGCACTTCCCTCTACTCGTGATCACACATACAAGAAAATACATACAATTCATCATGATGCACACAAATTAATCAACATGCAATGACATGCATGCAAAGTACAATAATTGATTAACTACAGTTGTTTATGGATTAGATGCAACTAGTTCATACATGTTCATACGAGTTTACGAGGGTTTTAGTGAGGATTAATGATGCTGGAAATAAAAAGACGATGCAACTAAAATTAATTTACGTCTATTAGATCTAATACGTCGCTAAAATTCGCGTCGAAAAAACGAATCCTACCGTAGATGTGACGGCTTCGACGATCGCGGGACGAAGGCGACGGGTAGACGAAGTGGATGGCACAACGGTCCTCTGGCGGCACGACGACGACGACGCGACGACAACGATGATCTCTAGCGGACGACGGCACCCTCCTATTTTTCTTCCTCTTCCTTCGCTTTTTTTCTTCCTTTTCTTCCCTAGCGACAGCAGCCTCTGGTCTTCTTTATTTTTGCGGCGGCTCTAGGGTTTTTCTGGCGTCGGCTGCGGTTTTTGTTGTCGGGGGAAAAACACGGACCCTCTGGTCCCATTTATAGCCGGGGCACGAGGGCCCTCGGCCGACTCAGCCACGGGGCCGTCAGGCGCGAGGCGCGCGCACGGCACCGACCGCGGGGTGGGGTCTCGCGGCCGGGCGCGGGAGCGGGAGCAGGAGCGGGCTGGAGCGGGGCGTGCTGCAACGTTGGGCTGGGCGGGGCATCGGGCCCAGGCACGGTCGGGCAGGGGCGCGTCGTGCTGGGGGCGCGCGCTGGGCATCGCGCGGGCGGGGCCGGGGCGCGCTGGCTGGGCCTAGCTTGGCCTGGCCGGCAGTTGCCTTTTTTGTTTTTTTTCTTTCTTCTTTTCTTCTTTTTTTGTATTATTTATTTATTTATTTATTATTTATATTATTATATTTTTTACATATATAAATATTATTATTAAATATATTATTATTTATATTTTATTTATTTTATTTATTATTATTATTTTTATATTTATTCCCTAATACATGTTTTACACTATTATTTTCTTTTTCTTCTTTTGCTACTCATATTTGTATATATGCTCCATCTTTTATTTTTTTTCTTTATTCTACTAATGTTTAATGCATGATCATGTATGCAATGCATGATGCGAAGATTGAGGGTGTTACACTACCCTGGGAACCGCATGGCACATGAGGGGGCCCGTGGGTGGGAGAATGAAGATTCAAGTCTGCTGGTGAAACCTTAGTGTGTCAATACATACTAGTAGTCCCTTTGTAAAAGCTATTTTGTAATCACAGCAACAAAAGTGTGATAAGGTATGATAGAGGTTCTTAGTCACCGAAAGGTGATGACATCACAAATATGTGAGTAAAGTGGTACAACCTCTGTAGAGTGTTAAAAACTATCATGATAACCGTGCTCCTGGTTATGAGCACCCCAACAACTTCCATGATTAGAGTGGAACTGGTATTTGGGATGGTTATGGTTGGGTTATGGTTCGATATTGGTTATGTTTATGGATTGGATGGTGATAATTGGATATGGTTAATGAGGATGGTAAGAATATGGTATATGGATGGATAATGAATAATGGATGTGATATAATGGTAATTGATGGTGTTGGACTCATAATTGGTAATTATTTGACATAAGATGGGATTATTTATTATCATTCCTTGTTAAAGCTACATTTCATTATTTTCCCGCACTTGCTGAGTACGACATGTACTCACCCTTGCAATTCCCCCATTAATAGTTTCAGGTGTAGGGATGGCAACGGGTTAAATGTCTGCAGGTATTACCCGCATATACCTGTACCCAATCCGAAAAAACCATACCCGAAGCCGTACCGGAAACCCGTAGCGGTAGAAATTGCTACCCATATCCGATACCCGCAGATATTTTTTGCCCGCGGGTATTATCCATTACCTGAAACTATAGTTAGAACAAGGTAGAATCTAGGGCATGCGAACGGATCTGCTGGTGGCCGCGGGAATGCGAAGCTGGCGTGTGGTGTGGACATGGGCCGACAGCGGGAGATCAGGGGTCAGAGGGCTGGCTGCGAGGAGACCGATGTCAAGTGAGGGCGAGGGGCGAGTGACGGGGAAGAGACGACGACGGCGACATCAAGCGGCGTGGAGGCTGGCGACAAGAGGGGTGAGCCGGCAAGGTTGGTGGCGGCAAGCGGCGAGCAGCGAGGAAGCAACACGATGGCCGATTTGCGGGAGCGGTGAGTCACGATCGCGAGGACTGAGGAGTTGTGGACTAGTGACTCGACAGTCTGCTCTGGTGTGGCAGATGGGTTGGAGAATAGATTGAGGAAGGAAACCCTAAAACCGCGTGTATATATATTACATTATATTGGGCCGACATATTAGTTCAGGTACGGGTATACGGATATGGATATGCATATTTTTTGCTTGATAAGAAAATTTATTGGGTACGGTGTGTTACCCGAATCCGTACCTGTGGGTACTAATTCGTACCCAAACCTGAACTTTTCGGATTGGGTATCCGCGATACGCAGGTAATGGGTACCCATTGTCATCCCTATTCAGGTGATGTTTGGGAGTACCCTGAGGATAATACGAAGTACTAGTCTTTGTGCTGCCGTCGACTTGCCTTTAGTGTTGCTTGAAGCAGCGCATTCTCCTATGCTCAGTTTGCTTAGTTACTTAATTAGATTATTTCCACTGCAGTTATAGTTCAATATTGATCATTAGAGTTTGCAATTTGAGGATTTTTGAATATTGTAATAAAGGTACTTAATTAACTTATGATGTGGTAATTTTCTGTATATCATTTGTGATGCACTCGTGTATGGGTGTTAAACATCCTGGGCACACATATGCATTGCACTTGGTTCATTTTCGGAACCGGGTGTCACACCTGTGGTGCCAGACGCCCCCCCCCCCCCCCACGAACGGCCTACACCAAGAGGGAGGTCCAGGGAGTGCAGCCTGCTTATCCTGATTCCATACCCTAAGCATGCACACTCTGCTTCCCCAGCGCTACGACTAGAGGACAGACGGCATACACCATGAACAAGGCGAAAGCCGAGGAATCCTGGTCTCTTGGTTATTTTCTTGCTCGGGGTTTCGTGGCATTGAACGGTCCTTCCCGTGAAAGGCTAATGCTAGCGGGAGGTCAAGAGTGTACAACATGCTTAGCCTGGTCCTGCACCCTAAGCGTGTACAGTTTTCCTCCCTAGCACAGCGGCTGAGTACTAGGGGCCGATCGGCTCATACTTCTTCTAATGCCGGCGGGGGGTCCAGAGTGTGCAGCTGGCTTAGCATGGTCCTGCACCATAAGCGTGTACACTCTGCCTCCTCAGCGCTACGGCTAAGTAGTAGGGGCCAGACGACCCATACTCCTGAACAAGATAATAACCATAACCCGAATACTCTCACACTATATTACCATGTTCATTTCATTATACATTAATTTTATGTTCATGAAGTTATGCTTGTTTTCGCATATTGCCTGTCCTATGCACGGTCAGTCTTTTCCTATCTTGTCCTTATCGGAGTTATGCTATCCTGCTAAAGGCAGACCCGCATGAGGTACCTGCAATGTGTTTGGGGTCCGATGGTCGTTTTCTTGCTCGGAGTCCATTTCGCCGAATGGTTCTCACCCTTGAAAGGCTAACGCCGAGCTGGTGGTCTAGGGTGTGCAACCTGCTTAGTCTGGTTCTGTACCCTAAGCCTGCGCACCTTGTCCCCCAGTGCTAATAGCTGAGTACAGGGGACCGGAGGGCTCATACCCTGAGCAAGGCAGCAATCATATCTTGAATGCTATCACATTGAATTACCCACGCTCCGTATCATAACTAAGGAACGTAAGCCATAAGGAAGCTAAAGAGCAGGAAAGTGGTGACCGGCAAGCAAAATTACTTTTGTCTATCGTGTGTGCAGGACATACAGGGATCCCGCTGTCAACATTCTACACGTCCGTGGTAGGCGCTGTCGATGCTTCTTCGAACTCTGGCGCCCCCCAAGGGGGCCGCCGACGTCACTTCGCCGAGATCCGACACCCCTCAAGGGGGCTGCCAACATCACTTCTACGAGCTTTGTCGCCCCCCAGGGGGCCTGCTGGTGTCACTTTTACAAAACAAGATGAAGGCCCCACCTGCGGGATTGTTACCTCTCCCGAGGTGGGCTCGGGGGCCACTTTCAGTACCCTGCAGACTGAGTATCCCTACATACAAGGTAGAAGAAGCTCCGGACCCGGCCTCCCCGCCGAGGAGGGTCCAGAGCTGCCACGCGTTTTCCAGCTCCGGACCTTGCTCCCACTGAGGAGGGCTCCGGAGCTGCCACACGTCCTCCGGCTCTGGGCCATTGCTCCCACCGAGGAGGGCTCCGGAGCTGCCACGCGTCCTTCGGTTCCGGGCCCTTGCTCCCACCAAGGAGTTCTTCGGAGCTGCCACGTGTCCTCTGGCTCCGGACCCTTACTCTTACAGAGGAGAGCTCCAGAGTTGGCATGTGTCCCACGACCTGCAATGGGTCATGGACCCCGAAGAGTAAAGGGCAGCGTGTCCTGTCCAATTGCGCATTAAAGGCACACACCTTCCTCAGGCGCACAAGTGCGGCGCATGCCTCCTGTCAGGTACCACTACATCCAATCGCATCGCAGTGAAGGGGCCGCAGGCCTAGCCCACTCCGCCAAGTGAGTAGCTTACAGTGACAAGACAGATGAACAAGACATTCCCTGCCATCATCAACGACTACGCATAGCCACTAGCGTCTGATGCAGCAAGACAATGAGTCTTGAAGTCGCAGTCAGAGGTAGCATATGCAAGAAGCCTTAGATCTTGTTCAGGATAAGATCATTCCGGGGTCACCCGTCGGGCCCCGAACCCCACTTGTAAGCTGTCCGGCCTTGACTATAAAAGGATCGGGCAGCACCCATTACTGGACTCCCTAGCTGGTCCGCTGGGACTAGACACAGACTATCCAAATCCAGCCCCACACGCATTTCACCACTCAGAAAACACTCTCAAGTAATACAACACACAATGTGGAGTAGGGTATTACGCTCCGACGGCCCGAACCACGTAAATCACAGTCTCGCCTGTCTCTCATACGCGTAATCTCACCAAAGAGCTAATCTCCACTGATCAAGAACCTCCGTGGACTGCTCTCAAAGCGGGTCCAAGAAAAGTGTCGCGGAAATACTTTGACAGGAGCATTTTCACAAGTGAGGTGGTACCCGGCCAGCCGGCCGGACTTTGACGCTCGTGTCTCGCGATTCACTCTTCGTCCCTCTGTCCCTTTATACCTGCTGCTTGTTGCAGTTAGCTCTCTAAAATTTGCAGTGGTATATGTAAAGGGTACTGGATACGTAGAAGTTTAAAGGATATGCTGAAAAAGTATAAGAAAAATAATATATGGAATATGTTTTAAAGGAAAACGAATGCAGATAGCCTCAATCCGCTGCTTGCACTGCATACTATACACGGAGGAGTACGGCTCAATTCCCGGACATATTGTACGCTGCGAGGCATTGAGTTTGTCGGTCGGGGCACACACGGCCGGTCCTCACCTCCGCCGGGCCTCTTGTCGGTGTCATCGCGTCATGCGCACATGATCGTTTGTCAAGCGCGCGTTCCCACCCGTGGCCCGCCTTGTGCGGTTGCATGCATTGCTAGTTTTTTCCTTTCAAATGTCAGGTACCGTGGTCCATGCTGCCAATAAGCTGGTGAACCTTGACCATTTAGTTGTTGGTCAGTTATGCCTGTGAAGATCTAAGATCCTAGCGGATTACTAGTTTATTTCCATATTTTTACACTATACTACGTAGAACTGCTATAAAAAAGAACATTTCAACCTAGAATCAGTTCGAGACACCGGAACAGAATCATATTAGAACTGTTTGACTAGCATTTATGTTTCCGTAATAGTAGAAATAAGAAAATGGATGCAGTGACCTATTTATCTCTGACCGTTTTTGTGATGTTTCTTTGTTTTCATTTGTATTTATGTAATCAGGTTGAGTTGAATATTTAAAAAAATTGACCTCTGGTCATCCTATCAGTTTTTTTCTGTTTTCTTTTCCTTCCGTTTTTCTTTTCTATTTTCTTGTTTCCGGGACCTTCTAGGGAAGGTTGTGCATTTTGTTTTTAGAGGAAACGAGAGTGGTTCTTTCTGGAACCTTCCTGGGAAGATTCACATGGGTGTTCCATTTGGATGGCAAAACGTGTAATTATGCACGGATCACTGCCCACTTGCGTGCCTGCCTCCCGTTCCGCCCTGCGCAACACCCTTATGTGTGATTCGGCACTTCAGTTCATTTTTCGGTTCCGTTTTACCTATTTCACCGTTTGGGTGAGATTCTTCTGATTCACTGGTGAATCTGAAATGATTCACTCATCCAAACGGGCCCTAAATTCTCCACCATTCTCCACCAATTGATGACTTTAAGATTTGTACAGTCAATATATTACTTCTCCTAATAATTTTTTATAATATGTAATTGTTGGGATTATTTTAATTGTAAAATAATCAAATATAAAAATTTTATGATTGATTATCCTATATAATTAAGGATTAATTATTAATTATAAGAATTAGTGATTAATCATAGTAATTAACGGCTAATTATCTGGTGCCTGAAATTTTCTCAAATTTCAGACACTGAAATCTAGACACTATGTAGGAAAGGCTCATACGAGATGGACCCGAACGAAGAAGGGAGACGAACAAACTGTGTATCTCCTCGTCGCGTCTTGCATTATGTTGGCATGAGAGAAGTCTTGAAGCTGCGTCGCCAATCAAACTAGGTGCGAGACACATTCAAAAGAAGTGCGTCTCCTTTCTTTTTGATGAGGACATCACAACAGCGGAGACGCACATTGAACTGCAAGGACCAATCACAAGAGCACGGGCACGGTTATTAAATCAGCAGGTGAATTCGTTCTTAACTTCTTTTGCATGTGAGTTTGAGAATAGATTGCTATGTGATGATTTAATTGTTATTAGGAATAATGAGAAGATCAACAAGTGAAGGAAGGAGGCCTTGGGAGCGTGGAGAACCACCTGAGACGTCCACAAGTAGATGGAAACAGTTTACAACTCGGATTCGAGTTCAACTCGGAGTCCAGGAGCAGTCCACCTTAAAACAGACGCCCAGGAGGCATACGGACTCCGTTTTCGACGTTCTACATATGCACGGAAAGAGGAGAAGATAAACTTTCCAATGGTTCTGGTCCCACCTCAAAATTCCTCCGTAGTCATTGGGAATCTTCGAAACAAGTCGAGTCCAGATTTCTATCCGGTGCTGCGCCACCAAATCGGGCCTTTGGGCCTTGTATCCCGTAAGAGTCCATTAGGGACGCGTCTAATCGTGTTTTGGTCGAACCCTAGCCTATAAATACTGCAGCCGCCGGTCATATTTGGTGGGTTTTGCTTAGATCAATAAAATTGCCGTTCTACGGTTTGTGAGACCCCAACTTCGCGATTTCCGATCGTGTCTTCTACGTTCTTGCTCGTGTTCTCGGTTGCACTTGCAGGGATTAGCCTTCTTGGCGAGGTCAAGCGTGTGCAGCACGGTTGATAACCAACGGAGCCATGATGTAGTGATTGCAGGGGTACTCGAACCGCTCGAGTGCCGCGGATCATCAATGTCAAGTTCTCCACCCCAATCGACATACCTTTCGAAAGATCGGGCCTAAATCTACTTATCACTTTTTGTCATAACTGACGATCTTTACGGTGTCATTAGAGATGCCGCTGGCGCGCGTAGCCCACCAGCTTACAAGCGTGACAGGCCTTACAAAACACGTCGCAAATATATTGACTAATCTGAGACACTCTATTATGTACCGCGTTGTAGATTCATTAACTTATGTGAGACAAGCTTTATAGAAGCTTGTCTCCTTTATGTGGACTATCTGAGATGCTCTTTTCTACAGATCATCGCAGATTGTTTATAGGCACTATTATTAGGAGCTAGCCAGGATTTGGCAGCCGTATTATCAGTGTCAGCAACATACTATTCATGAACATATGCATAGACAAAATTATCACATGTTAAATTATAATGACCAATCAAATATTACGAAAGTGTCAATCATGGTTATCAAGTATACTAATTACACAACAAAGACTTTTCATCCTGATTACAATGTAACTAATTACACACATCATAACTGTCATCATCTAATCTTGTATGCCGTAATGAAAATTCTCCCGATCAATGACTTCAATGACGATAAGCCTTCATAGCCTCTAATGCTCCGACTGAGACATCCTAAAATTCAACTGTAATAAACACAAGAACAAATTGGTATACAGTTGTAATAAACACATGAACTGTTAGTGAATGGAGAATAGAGCTTACTTGTAGCACATGCAGTTGGTGAGCATCTACAAGGCATCAGCAGAGAAATTGTTCTCATGGTAAAAGACATGGTACTGAGCTTGTTTGCTTGTCCCCTAAAAAAACAAACAATTTATATTCCACTGATGCTTTTATAGCTTGATATCAAAAACTCATGAGAGAAACACCAATTATCGCATAGGTACTTTGATTCCAGCATGGCTGCAGAGGTGGAAATCAAACTTAGTTGGATGGCAAATGCTAGTGTCAACCACAGTTCCTACAGTTTCAAGGGTTTGCGAATCAGAATTTATTATACACTGATAGTCCAAACAAATACATTACTTATGCATTGGACATAAACAAGGAAGATGAATGTATACTGTAATGAAAATTCTCCCTTTGGATCAATGACTTCATTAACGATGAGCCTTCGTTGGACATCTTCAAATTCAATAAAATCATTGGAATGCACGCTCTAAGGGCAGGGTCAAGGCGGTGGCGAGCTCAGGGGACAGGGGACTCGGTGGCGTGCTCCGGGATGAGCTGGCGGAGGCGCCGGAGTGGCGGTTCCTCAACTCTCTGATGACAGCAGGTCGACGTGCTCTGGGGACAGGGAGAACATACCAATTACCGAGGTCAGGGTCGAGGCGGCGGTGTGCTCCGGGGACATGGGACGAGGCAGCGTGCTCCAACATGCTCAACTCTCTGATGACGAAGGTCGGGGTTGACGGTCGGGTAGGGGTCAACGCCGGCAGTGCGGCAATGATGAAGAGCGAGTTGAGAAAGAGGGACGGCGGCGGCATGCTCCATGGATAGGGGATGAGGCAGCATGCTCTATCGTGCTAAACTCTCTGATGATGCGAAGGTCAGGATCGACAGCGGCGACGTGCTCCAGATCTGCGGTGTATAGGTTGAGAGAGCGCACGAAAGCTAAAAATTTTCGCTAAATGTTGGGAGAGAGCATATGATGGACAAAAATTGTTAGCGTAAATTGGAGACGCGCCAACGGAAGACGCGTATCGCATTAGTTCTTCGTCAGGAATTGGAGACGGGCATATATAACGCCCGTCTCACACTATTTTGTCAGTAGAACAGATATCCAATATGCGAAAGATGTGAAACGGTGCTGAAGCAAGGAACATCATTCGCATAGTGGATGCTGGCTAACTGCAAGTGTGCACAATGTCTTATATGATCGTTGCAGCGCGCTTAGCTTTCTGAGGTGGGACTAAAGATCTTCGGCGTAAATCAGAGATGGGCCAACGGAAGGTGCGTCTTATAATTTTGATGCCCCGGACACCTCGGAGTGTCCTAGATTCGCCACGGTGTGTTGAAGCCACTAACAACATCCAGGGCATTCCGGCGTGTCCAACTGGTAACTGTGCACAATGCCTTATATGATCGTTTCATTGCGCTCAACTTTCCGAGGTGGAACAAAAGATCTTCGGTGTAAATCGGAGATGAGCCAACAGAAGGCGCGTCTCACATTAATTTGTGGTCGAACAGGCATGTCATATGTTGAAGATGCACCACGGTGTGCTTGAGCCAGGAACATCTTTGGCATTCGGGCATGCCCAACTGTCAACTGTGTGCAATGCCTTATACAATCGTTGCAACGTGCTCAGCTTTACGAGGTGGGACAAAAACGAAACAAATCAAAGACGAGCCCGTGTAAGTGAAAGTGCATCTAGGACTCCCTTGTGGGTTTTGGATGATTTATGACAAGCAATTGGGATCCTAACCTCTTTGTTGAGATGAATGCAGGCCTACAATAGAAAAATGAACAAAATACCAAAAAGAAGGGATGATGAGGAGCAAAGTGGAAATGAGCTCAAGGAAAAAAGTTGTAGATTATTGTGTATGGAGTGTGTTAAGGAAAAAACCCCAAGAGCTCAATAATAATTAAACACACACATTGCACAAAGTTACACAGGACCGGACTAGTCCGACCACAACCGGACTAGTCCGATAACCTTTCTGCACCAGATCAAACAAGTCCGATATCTGTCGGACTAGTCCAATATCTTTCTGACTAGAATCGGACTAGTCCTCAAAACACTACACGAGTCACTCAAAATCGGACAAGTCCATTATCAACCAGACTAGTCAGATATTCTTTCTGATCCACTTCAGACAAGTCCGATATTCACACGGACTAGTCCAAAAAACCCATAGATCTAAATCGGACAAGTCCTCTAAGTGCGGACTTGTCATACAACACACTTAGGGTTTCACATGTCCGGACAAGTCCGATGGACATCGGACTAGTCTTAAGATTTCCAGTAGCGAAATCGGACAAGTCCGTTTTCAGCCGGACTAGTCTGATATTTCGGGACACTTAGGGTTTGCTACACACAGCACACCGGACTAGTCCGGTGACCACCACGGACTAGTCCGAACTTTCTGAACCCTAACGGTAACTTTTAGAAACCCCATATAAATAGAGGTGCACGGCCCAATTTAACACTCTAGAACCCTAGTGCCGTCACACCTCCCAAGAGCCTAAAAAACGACATCTCTCCACGAAATTAAGTGCAACATCGATCAATCCCTTGAGGATTCACTCTAGATCATTGGAGAGACACTTGCAACACCACATTGAGCTCTTGGTTTGATTCTCTAACACACTCCTGCGTTTCAATTGTAACTTTTGAGTGTGTTTTCGGTGGCATTGTGATTTGTAATCTAAGGGAGCTCTCAATGTGTGAGAACGCCCCTTGAATTCGGTTATTCACCCCTTTGTGATTAGTGGAAAAGGATTGGCCTTCGTGGCGATCCAACAAGGGTAGGGTTGGAGAAGACCCGGTCCTTTTGTGGACTCCACAACGTGGACGTAGGTTGCCTTCGTGGTAGCCGAACCACGGGATAAATCCTTGTGTCTTGTTTTAGTGTTCATCATTCTAATTAATCAACTCAATCTAGGGTTTCATACACATTGTTCATATTACGTTAAATTGTTGAACATAAGACTTAATTGTGATATAATCCAGTATATAACTATTAAACTGTTGTTTGATTCTATATTTCCGCTGTACACATAAAAGAATCAAACCAATCAATCAAGTTTAATCAACTTAGTCCGTGAACACCGGACTAGTCCGCACTTTACCAGACTAGTCCGATATCTCTGGTATTGAACTAGTTGTTGAGTGTTGCAAGATCCGACAATTTTCAAGAAGGCCAATTCACCCCACCTCTAGGCCTACATTCAATTGGTATCAGAGCAGGTTCTTCAAGAAAGAGTCTAATCACTCGAAGAGATCATGTCGGACATGAAGGACGTCCACAAAATCAACAACCAAGAGGAAGTTAACAACGACAAGATCCAAAAAGTGGAGAAGTACCTCGAAGCCATTCAAGACTTCGAGGACGATGATGAGGAGACACTGGAGTTAAAGGCACTCCTCAGAAAGAAGGCACTTTCCAAAGGGAAAGCGAAAGTTGAAGAGAAGAAGAAGGGGAGTGGTCACACCGACTACTCCCGATATCCTTTTAACTATGATCGTCTAAATTCCAATAACAACCATTACTTATCTATCCCACTTGGAAAAGCCCCACACTTCGATGGAAGTGATTACTCAATGTGGAGGCAGAATATGAAGATGCATTTGATTTCCCTAAATCCAAGTCTATGGCATGTTGTATGCACAGGGATAGATATTCCGGATGACGACGAAGAGCTCACCCCAAGCCAAGAGCAGGCCATTCATAGAAACGCTCAAGCCGCAGCTGTAATCACCTCCTCACTCAGTCGGGACGAGTTCACCAAGGTGGATGGACTTGAAATTGCTAAGTAGATATGGGATACTCTGCAAACTGCACATGAAGGTGACCGACATGTGCGTGAAGCAAAGATTGAGATGATCGAAGGCAAACTAGGAAGATTCGCAATTGAGGAAGACGAGTCACCCCAAGATATGTACAATCGATTGAAGACACTCGTTAACAAAGTTCGATCATATGAGAGCAAGAAGTGGAATGACCACGAGGTTGTAAAGCTCATCCTTAGAGCTTTTATGCCTCGCAATGTCACGCTATGTTCTATGATTAGAGAAAGCCCCAGATACAAAAAGATGACTCTGGATGAATTGCTTGGAAAAATTATCAACTTTGAAATGATGGAAAAACAAGCAAAGCACGTCAAGGAGATTGCCGACCTCACCTCGGCTAAGAAGAAAGGGGTTGCTTTAAAGTCCGCCCTCAAGCCTCTATCCAAAGAAGCAAGAGAAGCACAACTAGAGGAAGACAGTGACAAAGAGAGCAGTGAGCTAGATGAAGAGGACATGATATTATTCATGAAAAAGTTCAAGAGAATAATTAAGAAAAGACAAGGGACAAAATCAAGTGAAGGCAAGTACAAGGAAAGAACAAAGCCAAAGTTGAGACAGGCGTGCTATAATTGTGGTGAGTATAACCACTTTATAGTTGATTGCCCATATGAGGAGAACAAGAAGAAGACCAAAGAATCCAAGTCTCAACCTAAGAAATTCTTCAAGAAGAAGAAACAAGCCGAACAAGCGCACATTGGGAAGGAGTGGGACTCAAACGATGAGTCCTCATCATCCGATGAAGAAGAGATGGCTAGCATAGCCATCGAGAGCACGTCCAAGAAATCTACACTCTTCCCTACACTCGGTGCAGGGAAGGGAAATGGCACTTGCCTTATGGCAAAGGAAGGTAAACACAAGGTAATCATCAAAACCCCTTCCGTGCATTCCTACTCTAGTGATGATGAGGATATGCTAAATGGACTAGATAGGAAAACTGCAACAAAAATGAAATTTTTACTTGATCAACTTGTTGAGAAGGTGAGGTTAATTCATCGTCAAGAGGACATGATTATCTCCCAAAAGGAGGAGTATGTCGAACTTGACAAACTTCTAGAGCTTGAAAAGGAGAAAAACAATTCACTAGAGCTTGAGTTAGCTTCAAGCAAGAAAGCTTGCTTGGAGTTAACTGACTCAAATGTTGCAATCAAGGACCAACTTGCTGACCTGATCAACGTTAACAAGATCCTTGAAGTGCAAGTTGAGTCACTCAAGCTGAGTGAACCTTCCTCCTCTTCAAACTCACCTTCTCAACCCACTAAAACTGAGTTTGCTCATATGTGCACATGTAGTAATACTGACACTAGATTGAAAGGGAAGTTAACCTCCACAAAGGATAAAAATCCTACCCAATGTGGCATATTTGACAAGGAGAAGATCAACTATGCATGTAGTGCATACTTGGTCCAAAGACCTCCAAATGTCAAATATGGCATTGGTTACTCTTATGATGAAAAGCAGCATGTTGGAAGTCATAAGAATAACAAGGGAAGGATTTCTTTTGTGAAGGGAAGACCCTCTCAAACTGGTAAGTCGAAGAATAGAAACTTGAACTCACACGAATACCGGACTAGTCCGGTTGGTGTCAGGACAAGTCCGGTCCTCCGGACAAGTCCGACCCCTCAGACTAGTCCGGCTGATAAACAACGGCAGCTATTATTCAAAACTTTTGATGCCTCCTATGTATTAATGAGAAATAATCTTGGCAATGTCAGTGCTCATTATGTTGGGCCACGCCATGGGAACACAAAATCCCATGTGTGGGTGCCCAAATGTATTGTAACTAACCTCCAAGGACCCAAGCAAGCTTGGGTACCTAAAACCAAAGCATAATTTGTTTTTGCAGGCCTATTCCTCCGGTGGATCCAAATGGGTGCTAGACAGTGGATGCACCAACCACATGACCGGAGAAAGGAGGATGTTCGTGGAATATGAAGAGAATGAGGATCCAAACGAGGGCATCTACTTCGGAGATAATAGTCAA
Source organism: Tuctoria greenei (assembly GCA_036927565.1). Classification (NCBI taxonomy): domain Eukaryota; kingdom Viridiplantae; phylum Streptophyta; class Magnoliopsida; order Poales; family Poaceae; genus Tuctoria; species Tuctoria greenei. The sequence goes on from JAYESD010000011.1 coordinate 28,195,309, forward strand.
GGAAGGGTGCTCGGTACCGGTAAAATTACAATATCCTCTGAACACACACTTTCTCATGTTTTACATGTTGAATCTTTAGATTATAACCTGTTGTCCATATCTCAACTATGTGACAAAGGTTATAATTGCTTGTTCACTAACGAGGGTGTGACCGTCTCTAGGAGGAGTGATGGTTCCATTGCATTCAAGGGTATGTTGAAGGGAAAGCTTTACCTTGTTGACTTCAACAAGGATAAAGCCGAACTCGACACATGCTTGATTGCAAAAACCAACATGGGTTGGCTGTGGCATAGACGGCTAGCGCATGTTGGTATGAGGAATCTTCAAAAACTCCTCAAGGGCGATCACATCCGCGGTTTGAAGGATGTTGTTTTTGAGAAAGACAGGCCTTGTAGCGTGTGCCAAGCCGGGAAGCAAGTTGGAGCACATCATCCCGAAAAGAACGTCATGACTACAACAAGACCGCTCGAACTACTTCACATGGACTTGTTTGGTCCAATTGCTTACATAAGCATCGGCGGTAACAAATGCGGTTTAGTTATCATTGATGATTTTTCTCGCTTCACTTGAGTTTTCTTTTTGCATGATAAGTCAGAAACACAAGGAACACTCAAGAAGTTCTTCAAACGAGCTCAAAACGAATTTTCATTGACAATCAAGAGTATTCGAAGCGACAATGGCACGGAGTTCAAGAACACACAAGTGGAGGAGTACCTTGATGAAGAGGGCATCAAGCACGAATTTTCAGCGCCATACTTGCCACAACAAAACAGAGTTGCCGAAAGAAAGAACCAAACACTCATAGAGATGGCAAGAACAATGCTCGATGAGTACAAGACTTCAGATCGATTTTGGGCGGAAGTGATTAACACCGCTTGCCACGCCGCAAATCGACTTTATCTTCATCGACTACTCAAGAAGACTCCCTATGAGCTACTTACCGGTAAAGAAGAAGCTCATTGTCAAGCATTGAAAAGAATGGCTCTAGGCGAAGTTCGACCACAAGAGCCACCTTCACACGTACATGAGGAAAATGAACCACAAGAGGAGACCATCAATCAAGGGGGAGCTTCAACACAAGATCAACCACAAGAGTACGAAGATGATCAACAAGTCAATGAAGGCAACCACTTAGGGGGAGAAGCGGACAATCATGAAGACACAACTCCTCAAGTGCCACACCCAAGAGTACACCAATGCGTCCAAAGGGATCACCCAATCAACAACATCATCGGTGACATCAAAAAGGGAGTAACCACTAGATCTTGCATAGCTAACTTTTGTGAGCATTATTCGTTTGTATCCTTTTTGGAACCACGCCGGATTGAGGATGCATTGAAGGATCCGGACTGGGTGGTGGCAATGCAAGAAGAATTGAACAACTTCAAGCGGAACGAGGTGTGGGAACTTGTGGCAAGGCCCAATGCAAACATCGTCGGAACCAAGTGGGTCTTCCGCAATAAACAAGACGAACATGGGGTGGTGACAAGGAACAAGGCACGACTTGTGGCCAAAGGGTACTCACAAGTCGAAGGTTTGGATTTCGATGAGACTTTTGCTCCAGTAGCTAGACTTGAATCTATTAGAATATTACTTGCATATGCTACTCACCACGATTTCAAGCTGTATCAAATGGATGTGAAAAGCGCCTTCCTCAACGGACCAATCAAGGAAGAGGTGTACGTGGAGCAACCACCCAGTTTTGAAGACGAAGAGTTCCCTGACCACGTATTCAAATTGCGTAAGGCTCTCTACAGCCTCAAACAAGCTCCTAGAGCTTGGTCTGAGTGTCTTAGAGATTTCTTAATTGAGAATGGTTTTCAAATTGGCAAAGTAGATTATACATTATTTACAAAGAATTTAGACAATGATCTCTTTATTCGTCAAATTTATGTTGATGATATAATCTTTAGGTCAACTAATCAATCCTTTTGTGAGGAATTTAGCAAAATCATGACAGACAGGTTTGAAATGTCAATGATGGGAGAATTAAAATACTTCTTGGGATTCCAAGTGCGGCAACAAAAGGAAGGAACGTTCATAAGCCAAACCAAGTACACGCAGGACATACTTAAGAAGTTTGGCATGGACAAAGCAAAGCCCATAAAGACCCCCATGGCAACAAATGGCCACTTGGATCTCAATGAAGATGGACCTAACGTCGACCAAAAGGTATATCGCTCCATGATTGGATCTTTACTCTATTTATGTGCATCTAGGCCATATATTATGTTGAGTGTATGTTTGTGTGCAAGATTTCAAGCCAACCCTAAGGAATGTCACTTGACAGCCGTAAAAAGGATCTTGAGATATTTAGTTCATACACCCAACCTTGGTCTTTGGTACCCAAAAGGCTCAAAATTCAATCTCATTGGTTACTCCGATGCAGATTATGCCGGGTGCAAAGTAGATAGAAAAAGCACCTCCGGCACATGCCAATTCCTAGGGAGATCCTTAGTTTCTTGGTCTTCCAAGAAACAAAATTCCATTGCCCTATCCACAGCCGAAGCGGAGTATGTTGTAGCCGGGAGTTGTTGTGCACAACTCCTTTGGATGCGACAAACTATAAGGGATTACAGTTACAACATGAACCGTATTCCTCTCCTTTGTGACAATGAGAGTGCCATTAAAATTGCCCACAATCCAGTTGAGCACTCTAGAACTAAACACATAGACATAAGATATCATTTTTTGAGAGACCATTCTATGAAAGGAGATATAACCATCTCACATGTCAACACCCAAAAGCAATTGGCCAACATATTCACCAAGCCACTTGATGAAAAGCGTTTTTGCGAACTCTGAAATGAACTAAATATCCTTGATGCTCGAGTGTGGCTTGAAAAGTTGCATACCTGTATGAATTCTTCAAAAAATGTTGATTGAATTGTGAAAATCATCTCTCTCAATTTTTCTCGAAAAACTATGTCAATTACTAGATCTTGATGAATTATGATCATTGTTTGATTGTTGTATGCTTACTGGTCAAATTCATCAAGATTAATTGATTTTATTTGCCCCTCTATTCTCTATTTTTGAATCTTCAAATATATATGAATGGTCTATGCAAATTTCTCCTGGTGACCACGGACTAGTCCGTGGTTACCCGGACTAGTCCGCCCATGCAGACCAGTCTACTGAGTGCCGGTTAGACCGGACTAGTCCTATAGACCACAGACTAGTCCGATATAGCTCTCTGGATGAGTTCGGACTAGTTCGGTCATCTCCGGACTTGTCCGATTGTTCGTGTCCATAACCCTAGCCGCCACCAAACCCTAATTCCTCTCATCCCCATTCTTGCTCACGCACTCTCTCTCTTGCGCTCGAGCTCCCAAGGCGATTCCTTGCTCCCTCCATCAAAAAGGTCCGCATTTTGGCGGAAATCAAGCTTGACCTCGTGCGGATTGAAGCTAGCGGACTTGTCCGGGCTCCAACTCCCTAATCTTCAAGCTTCAATCGATTTCTTCGGTAATTTTCTCCCAAACCCTAGAAATCTTGTGTTTTCTCCATTGTTGATCGAATAGCCTAGCATCTTTCACTATATACATGCTTCCTTGATGTAATACGTGTATGCTAGACTTATAGTGCATTAGGAATCAGTTTCTGTCTAAACCGTTAGGTTTTTTGGGATGAACACCAGACTAGTCCGGTCCATGCACGGACAAGTCCGGTCCCCCGAACTAGTCCGTGCCTGTGCACCGGACAAGTCCGATGTTTCTGAACCTAAAACCTAATTCCTAAATTCCTCAATGCAATTCCTTGTTGTCTTTTCATACCTATGCCTTGTATCACTCATCATCATTCTTGCAAATCATTCTCAGATCATGTCGAGCACAAACGATGAAATCTCCGACTTTGAGGTCGAGATGGACCACGAGGTGGCACCTCAGACCTCGACGGATCTTGGCAAGAAGCGCCAAGAAAGACCCTCCGAGCATGCTCCCTCCCCTCCTCAGGTCCGAAGGAAGGTGCTGGCAAAGAAGCCAGTTTCCAAGGCGACCGCATCATCAAGTGGCCCTCGCCAAGCAAAGGGCAAGGGCAAAGGGATAGCAACGGGTACAGTTGGCCCCTTGAAGCTACATGCTCCCAGGGAAGGGGTCTGGGACCCTACTGAAGAGAAGTTCAATGGCGGCAAAATTCAGGAGTATCGACTGGTATGGCCGGCCGAAGCAAGCTCCTGCTGGAAGGTTCTGGTGCAACTTCCATGCTGATTTCTACAAATCAGTGTATCTATCGATGAAGACCCCCGTGGTGCGCAGTCAGTGGATTGACTGGGCACATTTTGAGAAGAAGGGTTGCTCACCGTTCACTGATGTAGTGAGAGCCATTGAGAAGCATGGACTGAGAGATTTGTTTGCTTTCAGAAATAATTGGAATGATGAAGTGATTGCGTAGTTCTTTGCGACCTGTCACTTCTCTAGTGAGGATGAAGAGAGTGTCACTTGGATGACCCATGGATCCAAGTACAGCATCACTCAAGAAGATTTCGCTAACCTGCTTCATCTTGACACCACAAGATCTGATTGCTTGGTCATACACAACATTGGTGTCATTGACAAGGATAGGATGAAGTGAGCCAAACTCAAAGTTCAACCCTCCTTCCACCAAAAACATGAAGCCATTCTTTGTGGTGTTGAACAGAGTGTTAAGAAAGACAATTGCTCCCAAGGATGGCGATGCTGGGAGTGTGCAAGGATACCTCCGGACTCTGGTGAGAGTCATAAGCAAGGACCACCCATTTGATGTGGCGGAATACATTTGGAATGATATGGTGAACATATCCTGCACTCCCAATAGATCTTGTGGATATGCTCCTTACCTAATGTTTGTGATTGAAAAATTCACCGGCATTGAGTTTGTGAAAGATGTGGAGCATCTCCCCTTGAGGCCTCAAATGCCTCAAAAGCCGAGTGTGCAGGCTGCTCCCTCGCCGGCCTCCAGTCCCGAGGCATCGGCAAGAGTAAGAGAAGATGTCAGAGCTTCTCCAACTTCAAGGTCAGCCCCTCAGAGGATCAGCTAGTGGGATCCTCAAGTATCTGGCTGCCATATTCTCCTCCTGCAAGAAGGCCGAAGTGAGGGCCCATAAACTCAACCAGAAGAGAAAGGAGGACATGAAATACATAAAGGCCAACGTGAAGCAAATCTGCCAAAAGCTGGAGATCGACCCCATTGGGTCTCTAGTGATTTCTGAGGACTCTGACGCGGACTTCACTAAGCACGCACCCTTGAACCCCTCCGAGCTTGCCTACTTTGGCATTGGGGGCTCGAGTGGCTCCGTTCCTCCTCCTTCTCCTCCTCATCAAGCTGAAGATGAAGATTACGAAGACAACGATGAGAGGACCGACAGTGAAGAGTGAAGACCCTAGGACCCTCCTCTCCTTCTTTTTGGAGTCTTGATGCCAAAGGGGGAGAGATTGAGGGGGAGTCTTAGCTTTAGCTGTAGGATGCGAGGAGAGAGCTGTTTTTATCTATCTTTGTGGTTGTAATGATTTAACGTTGTTTCTTAGTTAACTATGGTTCTGTGATGCAATGCTTACTTAATTTGAGAAGTACTTGCTAAAATCTGTAATTTTGCTCCTGGAATGACATATGTGCTTGGTTTTGGTTGATTAATGTAAATTATGTCACTCTCCATGTCTTAATGTACTTAGCTATGCATCCCACCATAAAGAATGCACATATGGATAATTCTTTCACTGCTTGATGTATTTTTGATTCATATGTGCATACTTTATGAAAATCTCAATTTTTGTCATATTTTGTGAAATCTCAATTGGTTGTAATCAATCACCAAAAAGGGGGAGATAGTGTATCTAGGACTCTCTTGTGGGTTTTGGATGATTTATGACAAGCAATTGGGATCCTAACCTCTTTGTTGAGATGAATGCAGGCCTACAATAGAAAAATGAACAAAATACCAAAAAGAAGGGATGATGAGGAGCAAAGTGGAAATGACCTCAAGGAAAAAGAGTTGTAGATTATTGTGTATGGAGTGTGTTAAGGAAACACACCCCAAGAGCTCAATCATAATCAAACACACACATTGCACAAAGTTACACAGGATCGGACTAGTCCGATCACAACCGGACTAGTCCGATAACCTTTCTGCACCAGATCGGACAAGTCCGATATCTGTCGGACTAGTCCGATATCTTTCTGACTAAAATCGGACTAGTCCTCCCCTGTGCGGACTAGTCCTCAAAACACTACACGAGTCACTCAAAATCGGACAAGTCCGTTATCAACCGGACTAGTCCGATATTCTTTCTGATCCACTTCGGACAAGTCCGATATTCACACGGACTAGTCCGAAAAACCCACTGATCTAAATCGGACAAGTCCTCCAAGTACGGACTTGTCATACAACACACTTAGGGTTTCACATGTCCGGACAAGTCCGATGGACATCGGACTAGTCCGAAGATTTCCAGTAGCGAAATCGGACAAGTCTGTTTTCAGCCGGACTAGTCCGATATTTCGGGACACTTAGGGTTTGCTACACACAGCACACCGGACTAGTCCGGTGACCACCACGGACTAGTCCGAAATTTCTGAACCCTAACGGTAACTTTTCGAAACCCCATATAAATAGAGGTGCACAGCCCAATTTAACACTCTAGAACCCTAGCGCCGTCACACCTCCCAAGAGCCTTAAAAATGACATCTCTCCACGAAATTAAGTGCAACATCGATCAATCCCTTGAGGATTAACTCTAGATCATTGGAGAGACACTTGCAACACCACATTGAGCTCTTGGTTTTATTCTCTAACACACTCCTGCGTTTCAATTGTAACTTTTGAGTGTGTTTTCGGTGGCATTGTGATTTGTAATCTAAGGGAGCTCTCAACGTGTGAGAACACCCCTTGAATTCGGTTATTCACCCCTTTGTGATTAGTGGAAGAGGATTGGCCTTCGTGGCGATCCAACGAGGGTAGGGTTGGAGAAGACCCGGTCCTTTTGTGGACTCCTCAATGTGGACGTAGGTTGCCTTCGTGGTAGCCGAACCACGGGATAAATCGTTGTGTCTTGTTTTAGTGTTCATCATTATAATTAATCAACTCAATCTAGGGTTTCATACACATTGTTCATCTTACGTTAAATTGTTGAACATAAGACTTAATTGTGATATAATCCAGTATATAACTGTTAAACTATTGTTTGATTCTATATTTCCACTGTACACATAAAAGAATCAAACCAATCAATCAAGTTTAATCAACTTAGTCCGTGAACACCGGACTAGTCCGCACTTTACCGAACTAGTCCGATATCTCTGGTATTGAACTGGTTGTTGAGTGTTGCATGATCCGACAATTTTCAAGAAGGCCTATTCACCCCCCCTCTAGGCCTACATTCAGTAAGGCCCGTCTCCCTTTTGCCGAATATTAGGTATCTGAGACGCGCCTTTCTAAAGTTCGTCTCTCATGCTCCCTCCACATTGCCACTCACACAAAATCGTGAACCATTATAGGGATAAACAAACGCAATGACATTGCAATTCATGGATTAATTGGAATTCAGGGATAAACAAACGCAATGACATTGCAATTCAAGATAATTTGTAACTCAATGAATTTTACAGTTCATACATTGCATGCCCTCTAAACTAATTTTGAATCCCATCGATCAATCTAAACTGTACCGTCCAGCTTGCTCCCGAACGCGTCTCTTATATTCCCCTGGATCGTGAAAATATCGACATTCTTTTAAATTAACAAATGTAGAAGGAGGAATGAATAACCTACTCAAATTTCACTAACTCAAAGTGTCGCCTAACCTTGATAAGTAGATTATAGCAATAATTTTCAACATCGGGCGCATTTGGCTGATGCACCAAATGCTGAACTTCAAGTATTATAGTTTTGATTGTAAAACCAGTCGACCGCCCTTATGAAACATAATTTAAGAAACATAAGAAACCAGTTCAAATAAGTTCAACAACAATTAAGTACTAATTACATGAGCAAAATAGGTCTATGTTACAGTCTCTTGATCAAGAATCCCGATGCAGAGTGCTCCTGAGCGATGGGCATTTGGGTGGAAGAGCCCACTTGAAAAGGCGCATCTTGGAGGCACCAAGGGATAGTCCTCAGAGAAGGAGATTGTCAGGGGGTAGTAACCACCTTCCCATTCAGTCTACAAAGGAAATTTATTAATAGGAGGACGATGGTTAAACTCATATTGTGCTTGTTCTTCATGACTTACCCTTCTTTACCGGGGACGATGCACTGCCACTTCAATAAATTTCCCGATTCAGGCTTCGCAGAGAAACCCTATGTAGAGAAATTGAAAATATCAAAAACAAACAAGACAGAAAAACAAAAGTAGAGCTAGGTTCATCAGTCCATTGCAGATCTACATATAAACAACCATGCGACTGGTGTGCCATATGTACATACATGGGGATGATTCTTACATCACGCCAAGCGCTCCTCCTTCAATCGGCTACGCGCCTAGCCGATACCAGCCATGAACAGTGACTATGATGAGGAAGAAGGCGACGACGACGACGAGGATGGCGATGATGACGGCGACAACGACGACAACGGCGATGGCAAATAGAGGAGGCGGTCACACTAGAGTTGGTCAATTAGTAAAGGACCATTGGTCGATTAGTAAAGGAGCACCAGAGGCGAAGAGACGAGGGAGACGCGCTATAACAAAGAGAGACATGCGTTAAGCTAAAACGTGTCTTCCATTGTCGAAGAGACAAAGAGACGAGGGAGATAAATGCGAGACGCGCTATAACAAATTGAGACACGCTTTAATCTAAAGCGCGTCTTGCATTGTCGAAAGAGAGACGCGCGACACGAGGTCTGCGGAGAACTTAATTTCAGCAGCTTGGTGCAGAGATGCGTGCGACGTCTGTGCGCGACCTTTCGTTTCCCCGAGGCGGTATCGATGTGTTCCCTCATTCCATCAATGTGCGGGAAACCAACCACTCCCTCGACGACTCCGCGGGACCTAATTTAAGACGCACCATCACCAGAGAGTTCTCCACAAGCGCTTCACTCACTTTGAATCCTCTTCTTTTCTTCGATCGTCTTCTCCGCCCCGACGACCCACCACCACCATGGTCGTCCTTCCGCCGCCAAGCCCGCCAAGAAGCCACCCTGCAAGAAATTGTGTTGCAGCTCCCCCAATAGGTTCAACACCGAGCAGCGCCTCCTTATGGTGCAAGAGGCGTACAACAATACATCTCGCGCCATGCATTCCTTGGGTCTAGGTATCCATCCCCAGTTTGCTGGAATGGGTACCATCAACCACTACCTCTTCACCCTCATGGGGGTGGCCGATCGTCTCGACATTCTATTCGAGATGATGGCCCAGGTGCTTGGACCCGAGGGCCGCAGAAACCTGGTGGAGGCGACAAAGAGCAACCTTGTTCACGGGGTTGCACCGCCGGTGCAGCCGGCGCAGCCCAAGCAGCCGGTCCAGGCTTCTGTTGCACTGGCGCCGGAGTCGCCGCCGGAGGACGAGGAGGAGGAGGAGGAGGAGGAGGAGGAGGAGGAGGAGGAGGAGGAGGAGGAGGAGTAGGAGTAGGATTTAGTTTTTCTTTGTTGTTTTTAGTAGCTTTTGTTTTGTAAATATTGTTAATGAATGAATTCTCTTGAATATTATCTTGTGTGTTCTTCAACTGTGTGAATATTATCTTGTTTGTTCTTCAACTTTGTGAATGAATGAATTTGTGGTGTGTTCATCGTGCTCCTCAGGTATTATAAGGAAGGATTTGATTATATTCATGTATCAAGTAAGAATGTGCTCTTAGTTCAGTCATGTGTGATATCAATAGTGAACCAAAGTAAAATAGAGAAATCACGAAGTTAAAGGTGACATGAGGAATCGGAGACGCACTTTCGATTAGAGCGCATATCTCTTTTAGCAGGGAAGAGGGAGACGTCGATCATAGAAGACGTGTTGTGTTTTATGCACGTCTCTCGCTTTTTAGAGAGAATAGCGTGTCTCGGATACTAATTTAACTGAGACGAGCTTTGTTTTAACGCGTCTCCTTGTACTTTCAGTCGAGTCATGTCAAATCCTCGCTGAATCAGACTCGTCTCGCTTAACATTATTAGAGACGTCACTTTTGAGCGTGTCGCCCATCTTTGTCTCCTATTTGGATTTCTTACCTCCGCGGGCCTCTCGTAGGTGTCATCGCGTCGTGCACACATGATGGTTCGTCAAGCGCTTGCTCCCACCCGTGGCCCGCCCCGTGCGGTTGCATGCATTGCTAGTTTTTGCATTTCAAATGTCAGGTACCGTGGTCCACGCTACCAATAAGCTGGTGAACCTTGACCGTTTAGTTGTTGGTCAGTTATGCCTGTGAAGATCTAAGATCCTAGCGGCTTACTAGTTTATTTCCATAGTTTTATACTATACTACGTAGAACTGCTATAAAACAGCACATTTCAACCTAGAATCAGTTTGAGACACTGGAACAAAATCACATTAGAACTGTTTAGCTAGCATTTATGTTTCAATAACAGTAGAAATAAGAAAATGGATGCAGTGACCTATTTATCTCTGACTGTTTTTGTGATGTTCATTGTTTTCATTTGTATTTATGTAATCAGTTGAATATTTAAAAATTGCCCTTTGGTTACCCTATCAGTTTTTTTTCTTTTTTCTTTTCCTTCCATTTTTTCTCTTCCATTTTCTTGTTTCCGGGACCTTCCAGGGGAAGGTACCTTTTTTGGAACGGGAGTCCATTTTGCTTTTAGAGGAAACGGGAGTGGTTCTTTCTTGAACCTTCTCGGGAAATTTCACATGGGTGTTCCATTTGGATGGCAAAACGTGCAATTACGCCCGGATCGCTGCCCACCTGAGCGCCTGCCTCTTGTTCCGCTCTGCGCAACACCCTTTTGTGTGATTCGGCTCTTCAGTTCATTTTTCGGTTCCGTTTCTCTCCATTCCGTTTTGCCTGTTTCACCGTTTGGATGAGATTCTTCTGATTCACTGCTGAATCGGAACTGATTCGCTCATCCAAACGGGCTCTAAATTCTCCACCATTGGACGACTTTAAGATTTGTACAATCAATATATTACTTCTCCTAATTATTTTTTATAATATATAATTGTAAGAAATTTTTTAATTGTAAAATAATCAAATATAATAATTTTATGATTGATTATCCTATCTAGACCGCTCCATATCAATTTTCTTTTGATGTGGTTCAAATCAAAATATTTACTGTTAGATGGCTAAAGATTCATGTCCGTTATTACGCATATGTAGTCACAGTTAATTTCATGTTAATTCATCATGGAAACAGTCCGATCTTAAAGCAGCTGCCAAATACACACCTAGCTCGCTTGTCTATGAACGGATACCTGTATCGATTACTCGATCACATCAGATGTTGCTCAACTGGAGGCCGGTTGATCTTGATCGCCACACTCACCAGCCATGTACATGTGTCAGGAAAATTAAGAGGGCGCGATCGTGTACTACTGCTACCAGGAAGCTAATTAACCTGTAGTGCGAACCGGAAGAATGCACAGCCACTCGATGGTTGCCCGGCAGGCCGGCCTGCGTTGATTGGATCAGCCAGCTTACGTGGTCCTTTCCTCCTCCGGGTGGTGGCCGGCCGGCCAGCCGATGGATCAACCCACCGGAGAGAGGCGTTTTTCAGCGCAAGACGTACGTGCAATTGGGCGCGCGGCCCGGCCGGCGTACGTAGCAGCAGAAGAACTGCGCCAGAGCAATAAATCGCCGCCACATGCAAGAGTCCACGCGCCGGACTCTGGTGATTAATAATCCTCCGTCGGAATTCGGCGGCGCGAGCGAGCGAGATTCACGGGGAGGGTGGTCGTTCCGATCGATGGCGCGTGTGGTGTGGGCGATGGATCACCTAAGCAGCAGCAGACCATGGCCGGCCGGAGCCAGGGACCAACACTAGAAGCAGCGGTTAAGGGCGTGCCCGGTTGTTCGAAGGCAGATTTTCTATCCACACGGGCTTCTTCTGTGGCAGGAACTAGATCTTGGTTTGCTGACATTTTTTTTTATATTGACCGATATTTTAATTTGTTTGTTAATCATAAATCATGGGCAGCATCTATGTTCCTATTAAATCAAATTAAAGAGACTGTACGCAATTAAGTACGTAGGTGGATCTTGCATCAGTTCAGCCCTTGGTTTCACCCACACTAAACAGCTGCGTGTAATCTTGCCATTTGGCTTAACTTTAGCATCCTTCATTAAGTGCAGGAACCGCTCCAGCTGAAGCTATGCCACAAAAGATTGTGATTAGAAGATGAGTCAATATAATTTAGCCCCACTCCTTCTTAACCTTCTTCTCGGTAAACAACATGAAATCATGAGGGTGGTATTTGTGTTTCCAGCCACTGTTTTGGCACGTTGGTGGGGCGCTAGCGCTATGAGGAATTAATTGAGGATCTTGAAATCTCGCGCTAGTATTGATTCCAACCGTTGTTGACCAGGGGTCCAGGAGACCAGGACTATGTACAGATCAACGACCAGCTTGAGAGACCGGTCTATTCATTTTGAATATTTGTCGTCGTCATGTCCGTGCTCATGCTAAACACTTCATTTGGCCCCTTTTTGGGTGCGAGTATAATCAGCTGATGACGTGATTGTATCAACGTTCATAGATAATAATGTGTCCAAAACAAGAAACAAATATGAAATTCGTGGGAGTAAAAAAACAAGCAGGACACATTAATTAAGAAGAATAGTGACGACAAAGAACTAAGTCATTGGTTCTCTGTTTTTGCTAGGGGCACGTTGCATTTTACCAAATGTCAGGCTCCCTTTGGATTAAATGAATGGTAAAGGAATTTTGAAGAATAGGATTTGTAAAGGATTTTTTCCTACATGACCATTTGACTTACAGGAAAAACAAAGGGTGGTTTCTATAGGAATAGATTTCTTTGCTAAAGTTTGTAGGAAACCTAACATGAGTTTGAACCTCTTTTTTCTTTCCTGGCTTATGTTACAAGTTCTCTTGTTTTTCCTATTATGCTGCATGCCAAAGGGCTTCTCACCTCAATTCCTATATTTTTAATTTCTATAAGATTGCAAAAACATAAAATTTCAATTCTTATGTTTTTTATTACTGTGTTTTTCAATTCTTTCAATCTAAAGGGAGCTCCAAGTTTAACCTCTCGGTGCCACCATGCATATGTTTTCAACGACAGATATAAATGTACTTGTATTGCAGGTATGTCCAGTCGTCGCCAACGACCCCGATCACTATCACCCCCCAGTCCCCCATCAGTTCTTCACTGATCATCGAGCTCCCATTAATTTTCAACCTCCAAGAAAGGCCTATGCCAGGCAAAATACCCTTCTTCATGTTCTCCTCCCGCCACTGATAATCGGCGGCCAGGCTGCTTTTAATTTGCAAAATCCAGACAATCGTACTGTCCTTGAGACAACCAACAATCACCGGTTAAAGGTATTTGGGCCCTTGTTGCAGTTTCGAAACAGTTTTTCCTACTGAATGAATTCTACCATGTACTCATTCCATCTCATATTACTAGTCACCTGCCCTTTCTCCGTTTTTTTCTTCTAATTGCTTGTGCCATTCTCACTTTCTAATGTATCCTCCTCCTTTCCAAATACATTTCTATGTCTCTCCTCCTTATTTCTTATGCACCAAACATTTTTCATTTCTCTTTAATTTCCGTGGTCAAAGTTAAAAAACAAGTTACAAGTAAACTGGAATGAAGTACATACACTGCTACATACCCCCAGACGCCAGTTTATGAAAACGAAGGCTCGCGGCTACGGTGGCCTTCGTCCCCAGGCTAATTGGGCATCAAAACTGCACCTAGCGTGGGGGTTGGAGGAGATTACTACAGAAATCCAGATGATTTGACCGTCGCAAATAAGCTAGAAACCGTCGCAAATAAGCTATTTGCGACGGCTTTCCTTATTTCGACGGCTTTTGTCTGTCGCAAATAATACGTTGCAAATAAGCTTATTTGCGACGGCCGTCAGCAGCTGTCGCAAATTATTGCCAGGGGGCCGGTGGGCCCCACAGGGCTTGTTACGACAGCCAGGACGTCGCAATTAAGACCCTATTGCGACGGCTAGGCTATCGCAAATAAGGTCAGTCGACGGGTCCCACGCGGTCAACAGATGCGGCCCACATGGCCAATTTCGACGGCCTATCCGTCACAAATAACAGAGGCTTAATTGCAACGGCCTGAGACCTTATTTGCGACGGTACGATATAAAAAGCCGTCGCAAATAAGATTTTTTTATTTTTTTTAAAAAAAACATAAAATACTAGTCAACTCGATGGCCAGAATCACACAACAGGCAATATATAACAAAGAGTCAGATAAACATCATAACAGTCTCAAAACACATCACAACACATCGTCGAAATATGACATCACTATCAACAAACCAAACAAGGGCTCACTCGCCCGTCTGACCTCCGTAGCCACCTCCGAAGTCGAAGTCGTCGTCGCGCCTCATTCCAGGTGGCGGTAGCGACGACGACGGAGTTTGTGCAGCCGTCGCATATCCCTACAATTAATGAAACTTAGAGTTAGAATATAAATGCATCAACATCTCTCCCTCCCTCTCCATCTATCTCCATCTAGATCCCCTCTCTTCCTCTCTTCTTTCATTTCTCTCTCTCTATCTCTCTATTGCTATCATTTGCCCTCTATCTTCCTCCCTCTATCTCAATCTACATCTCCCTTTCTCTCTCTCTCTTCCTCACCTTCTATCTCCAATCTCCCTCTCTCTCTTCATTCCTCTCCCACTCTATCTAACTATCTCTCACTCTTTCTTCTATCTCTCTTTCTTCCATCTTAATCCTTTTCTTCTATCTAACTATCTCCTCTCTCTTCTATCTCGATCCTTTTTTCTTTATCTTCCTCTCTCTTCTAACTGCATCTCTCACTCTATATATCTTTCACTGTCACTCCATTTCCTCGCTTTATTTTGGTTAAGTTGAGTTAAAACTAGAATTGTTAAGTTGACATAGAAAATTACCTGACCCACAGAAGAAGGACCGCCTGTAAGGACCGGTGGTAGTGGCGGTAGCTGGATTCCCAGACCTTTCGCCCGAGCCATGGCCTGTCATTGCTAACATTAAATATTACCTATTAGTAAGTCATTTACGCTGAATTAATGACAACTTTAGTTTTTATTTTGTTACCTCCATTGCTTCCCACATCTGCGCCAACGCTGGTGCCTGGGTTTGGATCGTGGCCTCCACCGCGATCCTTTGGCGTTCCGCCTCCTCCTGTCGCCTGAGGTTCTCTTCTACAGTTTGTCAGAGGGACTGCATCTCAATGTCCCTCTGCGAGACGCGACGACCTGTCGTGCCCACCGAAGAAGCCTGCGTGGAGCTGCCTCTCGCAGGTCTCCCCGTCCTCGAGTCGACAACTCCATCGAATATGGCGAGCCTATAAAAAAGAGAGTCAGTAATATGAAATTGAAATATCCTTGAATACTTTGAACTGAAAATGATAAAATGACTTATAAACTCACCTTCCGTGTGCTTTTCCACCTCTGCTTGCATATGCGGCTTGAGGATCGATTGGTTCACGTTCTCAATCGAAATCTTCGTCGTGTACCTTCCTAAACTCCTCCCCGTACTTAGCCTGCAAAACAAGGAAACCGTGTAAGTTCAACAATACATATAGTTATATTTAATATGAAAGATTTCTAAACTTACCAATCTCTTGGCGGCAGCCTGACTGCACCCCTGAGGCTGAGAAGGGTCCCTATGACCTCTCTTCTAAATCTCAGCAGGGGTCAGCAGCACCCCCGCCCCGCGCTCCTGTCAATACGTGTTAGTACCAATAATATATTATGAATATATAAACATAACATAGACTTACCATGCGTTTAACTAAATGCAAGTGGTTATCTTGGTCATGCCTGCTCTTCCCCTCGACCCCTCTGCACTCTCGAGCCTTCCCGGACTTAGCTTTAAACTCATCGCTAGCCCAGTAGTGACAAAGGGCCCGAAATGCATCGGTCCGACCCTGTAACCAGCTCACATGGCCCTGCACATAGTTGGAAGTCATTAAAAATACCATCGAGGAAATTATCACAAAATAATACTTACTACACCCCACGTACTTGTGCGTACTCCTCCTTCATCAGGTGCCTCTCGCTCTCTTGCTGGAAGTGTAGCACGTGGTGCTGGTTCGCCTTCAATTGCTCATTAATAATTTGAACACGAGCATTCGACAAAGCTTGTCAAAGCGACTTGGAAGCATTGTAGTGCAACACTCTCCTCGCATCCTCAACCAGGCGAGGGTCATTCGGGTCCTCTAAAGTAAACCTTGCCTGTGATAAAGAATATATTGAAGAGATGTTCATTACAAGAGTTTAAGAGTTAAAACTTAGAAACTATTTTTAACATAATTACCATAAAATCAGCCCATACGACCTCCAGAAGGTTGCCATGCTCTTGGTGATGGACGCGTGCGTAGTCCTCCCACGAAAGAGAAGGCACCCCGTCGATGAACCCGGGATAGTGCAAACGCACTAAGGACCCGAGGACACCGTTCACCGGTCTTTGGTGTCTCTCACCGGTGAAAGACGTGTCGTCCCAAACCCTGCAAGATATTTATTGATTCATTACTTAAGTAACCAAAAGAAACCAGAATTGAACATTATAATTTTTATTACATGTCTCCAACCGGACAAATCACGATCCTTTATGAAGGGACCGGTGGAGGACTGACAAAGTGAGTCCTCCCCGTCCTCCGTGTCTGCTGGGGTGCTACGTCAGGTGACCCAGAAGGCTCATCACCAGTCGAGTCAAAAGGGTCAGGAACAGAAGGCTCGCCAGCCGAGGGCTGGCTGGCCAAGGGCCGGCTCACCGAAGGGTAGCCAAGGTCAACTGGCGCCGCAGCGTCTGAGTTACCCGGTGAGGACTACAATATTCAAATAATACATAAGTAAGTTTAATGTGAAATTGAATTTAAAGTCAGCCGATGGGCCGTATATACTCTACATATACAATGCCTAATTTACGTACGACGGCCCTTTTGTTTAGCCATTTCTATATATAATACATAAGCATAAAAAATATTAACAAAAACATAAACAACTGTATTTTAATCACAAAACAATAAATGAGAGCAATAATACAAATCTTAAACATTATTAAATAAAACCTAAGCATATATAATAACATTAAGATCCAATTAACAACTAATTAACAACTAACTAATAATTAATTAGAATGGTAAACTATTAACAACTAACTAATAATTAATTGCAATTCAAACCTAATTAGCAACTACTAACAATTAATGAGAATTAACAACTAATTAACAACAACCTAACAATTAATTCACATAACAATTAATCATCAAGAACAATTAACAACTAAATAGCATAACAACTAATAATCAATTAAAAATTAACAACTAATTATCTAGAAATTAACAATCCTACTTTACCTGTGCAGCGTGGAGCAATGGGCCAGTGGCCTCGAATGGATGGCAGAGTCGTTGGAGGAGGTTGGCAACGCTGAAGTCCGGGGCCGGGGACGGCGGGTAGCCGGGGGTAAAGGGGCCGGGGGCGGCGGGGGGCCGGGACGTAGGGGCGGGAGCTGCGGGGCGCCGGGGGCACAGGGGCCGGGGGCAGTGGGGGGCCAGGGGCGGCGGGGGCACGGCGGGCCGGCGATGGGAGCGGGGACGGCGGTCCGGCGGTGGGGGTGTTGGCGGAGCGGAGCGGCGGTGGCGCGTGTAGGGAAGGAGCGAGTTGGAAATGAGTTCGGCCTGACGGTATAGGCCTTTAACTTGAGACGGCCAGGTTAATTGCGACGGTTTTAGGTTTGGCTGTCGCAATTAACACTATTTGCAACGGCTAGTGGAAAAGGCAATCACAAATAAGCTTTATTTGCGACGGCCGTCTTATTCGCGACGGTTCCTGTAGCAGCCGTCGCAAATAAGAGTCTATTTGTGACGGTTTTTTTTAATTTGCGACGACCATCTGTGGGCTGTCGCAAATTAGGATGGCCGTCGCAAATGATCGCGTTTCCTGTAGTGATTGGGGGGGGGGGGTTGTCGAGCTCAGAGTGTGCGGGCCAGGAGGAGACTGGGAAGGGAAGGAGAAGAGGACAGCTGAGTTTTCTTAAGCCTCGAACGATTATTTGGATTCAATATATTAAGAAGAACACGAACATTATTGATTACACTATGTGAGAAAGACTCATTCGAGATGCGTCTGCACGAAGAACGGAGACGAGCAGACCGCATGTCTCTGTCATCGCGTCTCGCATTATAGAGTCATCAAAGACGTGCTTTTGAGCGTATCGTCAAATAGTACACATGGGAGACAAGCTTTAAGGAAGCGTGTTTTTTTTTCGTAAAAAAATTGAGACGGGCATTAAGGCGGCACATCTCCTTTTTTGTAAGAAATTCGAGACGGGCTTTAAGTCAGCCCGTCTCCTTTATATAAAAAAATCTGAGACGAGCTTTAAAGTGCCCGTCTCCTTTTTCTAAGATATCTGAGACAATCTTTCTATTAGCTCGTCACAGATTTAACGATTAATCCGAGACATTATTTTAGGCTGCTCATCACCTTTTTCTAAGAAATAGGAGACCAATTCGAGACGAGCTTTAATTCTGCTCTTCTCCTTTATGTAAGAAATCCGAGACATTTTTTATGTTAGCTCGTCACTACGGTTTTTTGTGAGACCTATCTGTTCTGAATACATTGGCTTTTACACTAAAAGTTTTGAATGCTGCCATACCATCTTTTTAGCAAGGTCCGACCCTAGCTCCAAGCTTCTGCAAGGTCCGACAATAGGTCCGACTTTCTTTGTCTAGATCCGACATGTTTTTGGGTAGCTCCGGTGAGCTTTGTCTTTAGCTCCGGCATGTCTTTGATAGCTCCGGCATGTCTTTGTTAAACTCCGATATGTTTTGCTAGGTCCGACTTATGTTGGTTAGCTCTGACATGTTTTTCTAGCTTTGACTTTTGGGATGACTAGTTCCAACTAGTTTTGGTTAGCTCTGGCGCTAGGTCTGACTAGCTTTGGTAAGCTCCGGCGCTAGGTTGTACTAGCTTTGGTAAGCTCCAGCTCAAGCCCTGGTTAGCGTTGGCAAGGTTCGAAGCTTGATCGTAATGTTCCAAATTTTCATGTGAAATTTTTCGAACTTGCTTTACACTTATGGAAAGATTGCTTAGTATTCATTTGCTAAGTTGTTGGTGCGTTTTGGTTGATATGGCTGATATCTTTTTGATATGCTTTGCAACATGCTTATGTGAGGTGCTCACATAAGGTGTTGTGTTCGGAATTGACTTGAGTCAAGTCACGGAC
The DNA here is from genome assembly GCA_036927565.1 of Tuctoria greenei. NCBI lineage: Eukaryota > Viridiplantae > Streptophyta > Magnoliopsida > Poales > Poaceae > Tuctoria > Tuctoria greenei. Next base: position 28,214,585 of record JAYESD010000011.1, read on the forward strand.
TTGGGCTCATACGGATTGGTTGTTTGCTCATGTGCAGGTGTTGCTTGAGTTCAAGTCATGGCTGGTGACAGGATCCTTTGGACTAGTCTTAGGGAGGAGATGAGGTTCCAACAACCAAATTCAGGAGGAATTGTGGTTGAGTGGGTCAGGACGTCGCGCAGGATGATTGAATCAAGGGCAGTGCATATGAAGGTTACTAGACGTCGAAGGAAGGTGTTTGCACGCATGCATGCGGAGCATGACGTGGCAACATGGTTCTGAAAGTGGTTTATGGATGGGAAGATCTGGTTGGAAGGATCGGATCATATTGGTTGGTGACTTTGGCTGCGGCGGAGTCGGTTTTGGCTCGGTATGGAAAGTATCGAGTTGGTTATCATAGGATTTAGTGTGGGTCACGAATTTGAGTTGTTTTAGGAATGTGGAATACGTTCCTTGAATGTGGGCCTAGACGGGGGGTGAATAGGCCTTTTTGCAAATTGTCGGATCCTACAACAATTAACAACCAGTTCAATACAAGAGATATTGGACTAGTCCGGTAAAGTGCAGACTAGTCCGGTGTTCACGAACTAAGTTGGTTGAACTTGATCGATTAGATTGATTCTTTTATGTATGCAGCGGAAATATAGAATCAAATAGAGGTTTCAATGTTACATGCTAGATTATATCACAATTAAATCTTATGTTTAACAATTCAATGTGAGATAAGCAATGATTATGAAAGCCTAGGTTATATTGATGAATAAGAACGATGAACACCAAAAACACAAGACACAAGGATTTATCCCGTGGTTCGGCTCCCACAAAGGCAACCTACGTCCATGTTGAGGAGTCCACAAAAGGACCGGGTCTTCTCTAACCCTAACCTCGTCGAATCGCCACGAAGGCCAATCATCTTCCACTAATCACAACGGGGTGAATAACCGAATTCAAAGGGGCCTTCTCACACGTTGAGAGCTCCCTTGGATTACAACACGAAATACCACCAAAACACACTCAAAAGATTACAATTAAATTGCAGGAGTGTGTTAGAGAATCAAACCAAGAGCTCAATGTGGTGTTGAACGTGTCTCTCCAATGATCTAGAGTGAATCCTCAAAGGATTGATCGTTGTTGCACTTAATTTCGTGGAGAGATGTGGTTTTTGAGGCTCTTTGGGAGGTGTCACGGTGCTAGGGCTCGAGAGATAGAAAAATATGGCCGTACAAATCTATTTATATGGGTTTCTAAAAGTGACCGTTAGGGTTCAGAAAGTTCGGACTAGTCCGTGGTGGTCACCGGACTAGTCCGATGTGCTGAGTGTAGCAAACCCTAAGTGTCGGGAAATATCGGACTAGTCCGGCTAGGAGCGGACTTGTCCGATTTCGCTACTGCAAATCTTCGGACTAGTCCGATAGACATCGGACTTGTCCGGTTATGTGAAACCCTAAGTGTATAGGATGACAAGTCCGCACTTGGAGGACTTGTCCGATTTAGATCAGAGGGTTTTTCGGACTAGTCCGTGCAAACATAGGACTTGTCCGATTTGGATCAGAATGAATATCGGACTAGTCCGGATGTGATCGGACTTGTCTGATTTTGTGTGACTTGTGAAGTGTTTTGAGGACTAGTCCGCACTGGGGAGGACTAGTCCGATTCTGGTCAGAAAGGATATCTGACTAGTCCGATGGATATCAGACGTGTCCGATTTAGTGCAGAAAGGATATCGGACTAGTCCGGTGTCTGTCGGACTAGTCCGGTCCTATGTAACTTTGTGCAATGTGTCTGTTTAAATGTGGTTGAGCTCTTGGGATGTGTTTCCTTAACACACTCCATACACAATAATCTACTACTCTTCTTCCTTGAGCTCATTTCGACTTTGCTCCTCATTCTTCCTTCTTTTTGGTAAGTTGCTCATTTTTCTATCATAAGCCTGCACTCATATCAACAAAGAGGTTAGGATCCCAATTGCTTGTCATAAATCATCCAAAACCCACAAGGGAGTCCTAGATGCACTTTCAATCTCTCCCTTTTTGGTGATTGATGACAACCAATTGAGATTTCACAAGTGATAAAAATTGAGATTTTCATAAAGTATGCACATATGAATCCAAAATACATCAAGCAGTGAAAAGTATTATCCATATGTGCATTCTTTATGGTGGGATGCATAACTAAGTACACTGAAACATTGATAATGATATACTTGACATTTATTACCAAATAGCAAGCATATATGACATTCTAGGGAAAAATCACAGTTTTCATAAATACTACTCAAAGGATTAACTCATTGCATCACAGAACCATAATTAACATAAGATTATTGTTAAAACATTACAAGCCACAAAAGAGGTAAAAATAAAAGCATAGAACTCTCTCCTCGCAAACTACAGCTAAGACTAAGACTCCCCCTCAATCTCTCCCCCTTTGGCATCAAGACACCAAAAAGAAGGAGAGGAGGATCCTAGGGTCTTCACTCTTCGCTGTCTGTCCTCTCATCGTCGTCTTCATCATCTTCATCTTCAGCTTGATGAGGGGAAGGAGGAGGAGGTGCGGAGGTACTCGAGTCCCCAACGCCAAAGTAGGCAAGCTCGGAGGGGGTCGAGGGCCCGAGCTCAGTGAAGTCCGGGTCGGAGTCCTCAGAAATCACTAGAGATCTAATGGGGTCAATCTCCAGCTTCTGGTAAATTTGCTTCACATTTGCCTTGATGTACCTCATGTCCTCCTTTCTTTTCTGATTGAGCTTGTCAGCCTTCACTTCGGTCTTCTTGCAGGAGGCAAAGATTGCAGCCAGGTACTTGAGAATTCCGCTGGCTGAACCTTTTTGAGGGGCTGCCCTACCAGCAGGGGCAGCACTTGCATCTTCTCTTGTTTTTGCCGGTGCCTCAGGGCTGGAGGCCGGCGATGGAGTAGCCTGCAAACTTGACTTTTGAGGCATTTGGGGCCTCAAGGGGAGATGCTCCACACCTTTCACAAACTCAATGCCAGTGACTTTCTCAATCACAAACATTAGGTAAGGAGCATATCCGCAAGATCTGTTGGGAGTGCAGGAGATGTTCACCATATCATTCCAAATGTATTCCGCCACATCAAATGGGCAGTCCTTGCTTATGACTCTCACCAGATTCCGGAGGTATCCTTGCACACTCCCAGCATCCCCATCCTTGGGAGCAATTGTCTTTCTTAACACTTTGTTCAACACCACAAAGAATGGCTTCATGTTTTTGGTGGAAGGAGGGTTGAACATTGAGTTTGGCTCATATAGGAACTTCATCCTATCCTTGTCAATGACACCAATGTTGTGTATGACTAAGCAATCAGATCTTGTGGTGTCAAGGTGGAGCAGGTTAGCAAAATCTTCTTAAGTAATGTTGTACTTGTATCCATGGGTCATCCAAGTGACACTCTCCTCATCCTCACTTAAGAAGTGACAGGTCGCAAAGAACTACGCAATCACTTCATCATTCCAGTTATTTCTGAAAGCAAACGGATCTCTCAGTCCATGCTTCTCAATGGCTCTCACAACATCAGTGAATGGTGAGCAGCCCTTCTTCTCAAAATGTGCCCAGTCAATCCACTGACTGCGCACCACCGGTGTCTTCATCTGCAGGTAAACAGCCCTGTAATAGTCAGCATGAAAATTGCTCCAGAATCTTCCATCTGCAGCTTGCTTTGGATGACTGTAGCAATCCACACTGCGGCACTTGGCCGCTGAGTCACTACCCTTTCCATTAAACTTCTCTTCAGTGGGGTCCCGGGCCCCTTCCCTAAGAGCATGTAGCTTCAACAGGCCAACTGGACCCGTAGCAATCCCTTTGCCCTTGCCCTTTGCTTGGCAAGGGCCACTCTATGATGCAGCTGCCTTGGACACTGGCTTCTTAGCCAACACTTTCCTCTGAGCCTGTGGAGGAGACTGAGCTGGCTCAGATGGTCTTTCTTGGCGCTTCTTGCCAAGACCCGTCGAGGTCCGAGGTGCCACCTTAAGGTCCATCTCGGCCTCAAAATCGGAAACTTCATTGTTTGAGCTCGACATGACCTGAGAATAAGTGGCTTGATTGAGAATGAATGGTACAAGGCATAGGTGTGAAAGTATAGCAAGGACTTGCATTGAGGAATTGAAAAGTTAGGTTTTGAGTTCAGAAAAGTCAGACTTGTCTGGTGTCCAGGCACGGACTAGTCCAGGATATCGGACTTGTCCATGCATGTACCGGACTAGTCCGGTATTCAAACTAAAAAACCTAGGAAACTAGACAAATGGTGATTCTTGATGCACAGCAGGCTTAGCATAAACTTAATACATCAAGGAGGCATGTATATAGTGAAATATGCTAGGCTATTTGATCAACAATGAAGGAATTTGGGATTTCTAGGGTTAGGGTGAAAGATTACCGAAGAAATCGACTGGAGCTTGAAGAAGAGGACGTTGAAGGCCGGACTAGTCCGAGAACTTCAGTCTTGATGCAATGTCGATCAAATCCCACCCAAACTTGCGAAGTTTCGATGGAGAAATCAAGAAATCGCCTTGGGGGCTCGAGCACGAAGAGAGAGAGAGAGCGCGTGAGGCAAGAGTGGAGGTGAGGAATTTAGGGTTTAGCGGCGGCTAGAGTTATGGACATGAAAAATCGGACAGGTCCGGAGATGACCGGACTAGTCCGAACTTTTCCAGGGGCTATATCGGACTAGTCCGTTGTCTACAGGACTAGTCCGGCCTAACCGGCACTCTACAGACTAGTCTGCATGGGCGGACTAGTCCGGGCAACCACGGACTAGTACGTGGTCACCAGACAAGAATCTTTAGCCCATTCATATATATTTAAAGGTACATATTTAGAGAAAAGAGAGGCAAAACACATTAAATAATCTTGATGAATATGATCAGTAAGCATACAACAATCAAGCAATGATCATAATTCACCAAGATCTAGTAATTGACATAGTTTTTCGGAGAAAAATGAGAGAGATGATTTTCACAATCCAATCAACATATTTGAAGAATTCATACAGGTATGCAACATTTCAAGCCACACTCCGAGCATCAAGGATATTTAGTTCATTTTGGAGTTCACAAAAATGTTCTTCATCAAGTGGCTTGGTGAATATGTCGGCCAATTGCTTTTGCGTGTTGACATGTGAAATGGCTATGTCTCCTTTCATGGCATGATCTCTCAAAAAGTGATGTCTTATGTCTATGTGTTTAGTTCTGGAGTGCTCAACTGGGTTGTGGGCAATTTTAATGGCACTCTCATTGTCATAAAGGAGTGGAATATGGTTCATATTGTAACCATAATCCCTTAGAGTTTGTCGCATCCAAAGGAGTTGAGCACAACAACTCCCGGCTGTAACATACTCCGCTTCGGCTATGGATAAGGCAATGGAATTTTGTTTCTTGGAGGACCAAGAAACTAAGGATCTCCCTAGGAATTGGCATGTACCGGAAGTGCTTTTTCTATCTACTTTGCACCCGGCATAATCAGCATCAGAATAACTGATGAGATTAAATTTTGATCCTTTTGGGTACCAAAGGCCAAGGTTGGGTGTATGAACTAAATATCTCAAGATCCTTTTTACGGCTGTCAAGTGACATTCCTTAGGATTGGCTTGAAATCTTGCACACAAATATACACTCAACATAATATCCAGCCTAGATGCACATAAATAGAGTAGAGATCCAATCATGGAGCGATATACCTTTTGGTCGACGTTAGGTCCATCTTCATTGAGATCCAAGAGGCCATTTGTTGCCATGGGGGTCTTTATGGGCTTTGCCTTGTCCATACCAAACTTCTTAGGTATGTCCTGCGTGTACTTGGTTTGGCTTATGAACGTCCCTTCCCTTTGTTGCCGCACTTGGAATACCAAGAAGTACTTTAACTCTCCCATCATTGACATTTCAAACTTGTCTGTCATGATTTTACTAAACTCTTCACAAAAAGATTGGTTAGTTGACCCAAAGATTATATCGTCAACATAAATTTGACAAATGAAAAGATCATCATCAACATTCTTTGTAAATAGTGTATAGTCCACTTTGCCAATCTTAAAGCCATTTTCAATTAAGAAATCTCTAAGACACTCATACCAAGCTCTAGGAGCTTGTTTGAGGCTGTAGAGAGCCTTATGCAATTTAAACACGTGGTCGGGGAACTCTTCATCTTCAAATCTGGGTGGTTGCTCCACGTACACCTCTTCATTGATTGGACCGTTGAGGAAGGCGCTTTTCACATCCATTTGATACAGCTTGAAATCATGGTGAGTAGCATATGCAAGTAATATTCTAATAGATTCAAGCCTAGCTACTGGAGCAAAAGTTTCGTCGAAATCCAAACCTTTGACTTGTGAGTACCCTTTGGCCACAAGTCGTGCCTTGTTCCTTGTCACCACCCCGTGTTCATCTTGTTTGTTGCGGAAGACCCACTTGGTGCTGACAATGTTTGCATTGGGTCTTGTCACAAGTTCCCACACTTCGTTCCGCTTGAAGTTGTTCAATTCTTCTTGCATTGCCACCACCCAGTCCGGATCTTTCAATGCATCTTCAACCCTGCGTTGTTCCAAAAAGGATACAAACGAATAGTGTTCACAAGAGTTAGCTATGCGAGATCTAGTAGTTACTCCCTTTTGGATGTCACCGATGATGTTGTCGATTGGGTGATCCCTTTGGACACATTGGTGTACTCTTGGGTGTGGCACTTGAGGAGTTGTATCTTCATGGTAATCTGCTTCTCCCCCTAAGTCATTGCCTTCATTGACTTGTTGATTATCTTCATATCCTTGTGGTTGATCTTGTGTTGAAGCTCCCCCTTGGTCGTTGATCTCCTCTTGTGGTTCATCTTCTTCATGTACATGTGGAGGTGGATCTTGTGGTTGAACCTCACCTAGAGCCATTCTTTTCAATGCTTGACAAGGAGCTTCTTCCTTACCTAGTTCACATGGATCAACTTACTCCTTTTGGGAGCCATTAGTCTCATCGATCACTACGTCACGTGCTACTTCAACAAGTCCGGAGGTCTTGTTGAAAACACGATAGGCGTAAGTGTTCGAATCATAACCAAGCAAGAGACCTTTATCGGACTTCAAAGCGAACTTTGAAGTCCTAGGCTTCTTGTTCAAGATATAACATGGAGATCCGAAAACACGAAAATATGAAATATTTGGTTTGTTACCGGTGAGTAGATCATATGATGTCTTCTTGAGTAGTCGATGAAGGTAGAGTTGATTTACGGCGTGGCAAGCGGTGTTAACCGCTTCCGCCCAAAATCAATCCGATGTCTTGTATTCATCGAGCATTGTTCTTGCCATCTCTATGAGTGTTCGATTCTTTCTTTTGGCAACTCCGTTTTTTGTGGGGAGTACGGCGCTGAAAATTCATGCTTTATGCCTTCTTCATCAAGGTACTCTTCCACTTGCGTGTTCTTGAACTCCGTGCCGTTGTTGCTTCGAATATTTTTGATTGTCAATGAGAATTTGTTTTGAGATCGCTTGAAGAACTTCTTGAGTGTTCCTTGTGTCTCTGACTTATCATGCAAAAAGAAAACCCAAGTGAAGCGAGAAAAGTCATCAACAACTACTAAACCATATTTGTTACCGCCGATGCTTATGTAAGCAATTGGACCAAATAAGTCCATGTGTAGTAGTTCGAGCGGTCTTGTTGTAGTCATGACGTTCTTTGCGGGATGAGGTGCTCCAACTTGTTTCCCGGCTTGGCACGTGCTACAAGGCCTGTCTTTCTCAAAAACAACATCCTTCAAACCGCGGATGTGATCGCCCTTTAGGAGTTTTTGAAGATTCCTCATACCAACATGCTCTAGCCGTCTATGCCACAACCAACCCATGTTGGTCTTTGCAATCAAGCATGTGTCATGTTCGGCTTTATCCTTGTTGAAATCAACAAGGTAAAGCTTTCCCTTCAACATGCCCTTGAATGCAATGGAACCATCACTCCTCCTAGAGACGGTCACACCCTGTTAGTGAACAAGTAATTATAACCATTGTCACATAGTTGAGATATGGACAACTGGTTATAATCTAAGGATTCAACATGTAGTACATGAGAAAGTGTGTGTTTAGATGATATAGCAATTTTACCGGTACCGAGCACCCTTCCTTGACTGTTATCTCCAAAGTAGATGCCCTCGTTTTGGTACTCATTCTCTTCATATTCCACGGACATTCTTCTTTCTCCGGTCATATGGTTGGTGCACCCACTGTCTAGCACCCATTTAGATCCACCGGAGGAATAGGCCTGCAAAAACAAATTATGCTTTGGTTTTAGGTCCTTGGAGGTTAGTTACAATACATTTGGGCACCCACACATGAGATTTAGTGTTCCCATGGCGTGGCCCAACATAATGAGCATAAACGTTGCCAAAATTATTCTCATTAACACATAGGAGGCATCAAAAGTTTTAAACAATAGCTGTTTATGTACAGGACTAGTTTGGGGTGCCGGACTTGTCCGGAGAACCAGACTTGTCCGGACATGCACCGGACTAGTCCGATGTTCCTGTGCAGGTATAGTCTTAATCTGTGACTTTCCAGTTTGAGAGGGCCTTCCTTTTACAAAGGTAATCCTCTCCTTGTTATTCTTATGACTTCTAGCATGCTGCTTTTCTCCATAAGAGTAACCAATGCCATATTTGACGTTTGGAGGTCTTTGGACCAAGTATGCACTACGTGCATAGTTGATCTTCTCCTTGTCAAATATGTCACATTGGGAAGGACTTTTATCCTTTGTGGAGGTTGACTTCTCCTTCAAACTGGTGTCACCTTTCTTACATGTACAAGCATGAGCAAAATCAGTTTTAGTGGGTTGAGAAGGTGAACTTGAAGAGGAGGAAGTTTCACTCAGCTTGAGTGACTCAATTTGCACTTCAAGGATCTTGTTAACCTTGATCAGGTCAGCAAGTTGGTCCTTGATTGCAACATTTGAGTCGGTTAACTCCAGGCAAGCTTCCTTGCTTGAAGCTAACTCAAGTTCTAGTGAATTGCTTTTCTCCTTTTCATGCTCTAGAAGTTTGTCAAGTTCGACATACTCCCCGTTTTGGGAGATAATCATGTCCTCTTGACGATGAATTAACCTCTCCTTCTCAACAAGTTGATCAAGTAAAAAATTTCATTTTTGTTGCAGCTTTCCTATCTAGTCCAATAAGCATATCCTCATTATCACTATTTATTTAATCATCACTAGAGTAGGAATGCACGGAAGGGGCTTTGATGGTTACCTTGCGTTTAACTTCCTTTGCCATGAGGCAAGTACCATTTCCCTTCCTTGTGCCGAGTGTAGGGAATAGAGTAGACTTCTTGGACGTGCTCTTGATAGCTATGCTATCCAACTCTTCTTCTTCGGATGATGAGGACTCATCATTTAAGTCGCACTCCTTCCCTATGTGAGCTTGTTCGGCTTGTTTCTTCTTCTTGAAGAATTTCTTGAATTGAGGCTTGGCTTCTTTTGTCTTCTTCTTGTTCTCTTCGTACGGGCAATCAACAATAAAGTGGCTATGCTCACCACAATTATAGCATGCTCGCCTCAACTTTGCCTTTGTTCTGTCCTTGTACTTTCCTTCACTTGATTTTGTACCTTGTCTTTTCTTCATTATTCTCTTGAACTTTTTCATGAATAATATCATGTCATCTTCATCTAGTTCACTGCTCTCGTCGTCACTGTCTTCCTCTAGTTGTGCTTCTCTAGCTTCTTTGGATAGGGGCTTGAGGGTGGACTTCAAAGCAACCCCTTTCTTCTTTGCCGAGGTGAGGTCGGCGATTTCCTTGACGTGCTTTGCTTGTTTTTCCATCATCTCAAAAGTGATGATATTTCCAAGCAATTCATCTGGAGTCATCCTTTTGTATCTGGGGCTTTCTCTAATCATGGAGCATAGTGTGACATTGCGAGGCATAAAAGCTCTAAGGATGAGCTTTACCACCTCGTGATCATTCCACTTCTTGCTCCCATATGATCGAACTTTGTTGATGAGTGTCTTCAATCGGTTGTACATTTCTTGGGGTGACTCGTCTTCCTCAATTGTGAATCTTCCTAATTCGCTTCGATCATCTTGATTTTTGCTTCACGCACATGTTGGTCACCTTTATGTGCGGTTTGCAGTGTATCCCATATCTCCTTAGCAATTTCGAGTCCATCCACCTTGGTGAACTCGTCCCGACTGAGTGAGGAGGTGATTACTGCTGCAGCTTGAGCATTTCTATGAATAGTCTGCTCTTGGCTTGGGGTGAGCTCTTCGTCGTCGTCCAGAATATCAATCCCTGTGCATACAACATGCCATAGACTTGGATTGAGGGAAATCAAATGCATTTTCATATTCTGCCTCCACATTGAGTAATCACTTCCATCGAAGTGTGGGGCTTTTCCAAGTGGGATAGATAAGTAATGACTATTATTGGAATTTAGACGATCATAGTTAAAAGGATATCGGGAGTAGTCGGTGTGACTACTCCCCTTCTTCTTCTCTTCAACTTTCACTTTCCCTTTGGAAAGCGCCTTCTTTCTGAGGAGCGCCTTTAGATCCGGTGTCTTCTCATCATCGTCCTCGAAGTCTTGAATGGCATCGAGGTACTTCTCCACCTTTTGATTTTTGTCGGTGTTAACCTCTTCTTGGTTGTTGATTTTGTAGATGTCCTTCATCTCTGACTTGATATCTTCGAGTGGTTAGACTCTTTCTTGAAGAACCCGCTTTGATACCAATTGAATGTGGGCCTAGAGGGGGGGTGAATAGGCCTTTTGCAAATTGTCGGATCCTGCAACACTTAACAACCAGTTCAATACCAGAGATATCGGGCTAGTCCGGTAAAGTGCGGACTAGTCCGGTGTTCACGGACTAAGTTGGTTGAACTTGATCGATTAGATTGATTCCTTTATGTATGCAGCGGAAATATAGAATCAAATAAAGGTTTCAATGTTATATGCTAGATTATATCACAATTAAATCTTATGTTTAACAATTCAACGTGAGATAAGAAATGATTATGAAAGCCTAGGTTATATTGATGAATAAGAACGATGAACACCAAAAACACAAGACACAAGGATTTATCCTGTGGTTCGGCTCCCACAAAGGCAACCTACATCCACGTTGAGGAGTCCACAAAAGGACCGGGTCTTCTCCAACCCTACCCTTGTCGGATCGCCACGAAGGTCAATCCTCTTCCACTAACCACAAAGGGGTGAATAACCGAATTCAAAGGGGCCTTCTCACACGTTGAGAGCTCCCTTGGATTACAACATGAAATACCACCAAAACACACTCAAAAGATTACAATTAAATCGCAGGAGTGTGTTAGAGAATCAAACCAAGAGCTCAATGTGGTGTTGAACGTGTCTCTCCAATGATCTAGAGTGAATCCTCAAAGGATTGATCGTTGTTGCACTTAATTTCGTGGAGAGATGTGGTTTTTGAGGCTCTTGGGAGGCGTGACGGTGCTAGGGTTCGAGAGATAGAAAAATATGGCCATACAACTCTATGTATATGGGTTTCTAAAAGTGACCATTAGAGTTCAGAAAGTTCGGACTAGTCCGTGGTGGTCACCAGACTAGTCTGTTGTGCTGAGTGTAGCAAACCCTAAGTGTCCCGAAATATCGGACTAGTCCGACTAGGAGCGGACTTGTCCGATTTTGCTACTGGAAATCTTCGGACTAGTCCGATAGACATCAAACTTGTCCGGTTATGTGAAACCCTAAGTGTATAGGATGACAAGTCCGCACTTGGAGGACTTGTCCGATTCAGATCAGAGGGTTTTTCGGACTAGTCCGCGCAAACATCGGACTTGTCCGATTTGGATCAGAATGAATATCGGACTAGTCCGGATGTGATCGGACTTGTCCGATTTTTTGTGACTTGTGAAGTGTTTTGAGGACTAGTCCGCGCTGGGGAGGACTAGTCCGATTATGGTCAGAAAGGATATCGTACTAGTCCGATGGATATCGGACGTGTCCGATTTCGTGCTGAAAGGATATCGGACTAGTCCGGTGTCTATCGGACTAGTCCGGTCCTGTGTAACTTTGTGCAATGTGTGTGTTTAAATGTGGTTCAGCTCTTGGGATGTGTTTCCTTAACACACTACATACACAATAATCTACTACTCTTCTTCCTTGAGCTCATTTCCACTTTGCTCCTCATTATTCCTTCTTTTTGATACTTTGCTCATTTTTCTATCATAAGCATGCACCCATCTCAACAAAGAGGTTAGAATCCCAATTGCTTATCATAAATCATCCAAAACCCACAAAGGAGTCCTAGATGCACTTTCATTCCTAAGGTGTTTGGAAGTCTTAAGATTGCTTCTATCTGCGTATAGAAGAGTCCTAAGTAGTTATAGAAAGTTTCAATTCGTGATCTGAGTAGGATTAGAGTCCTAGTTGAGATTGGGTTGGCCTAAGGGCTGATTATATAAGCAAGGAAGGCCAAAGCTCGTGGTGCACGACTTTGAGGCTGTACTCTTGTGTTCTATTGAATGAAATTCATAGTTTGAAGTAACTTTTGTGCCTTGTTCGTCCGACTTGTTCCAGACAAGTTTTACTCGTCGAGTTTCTGGACAGCACTACCTTTCGTCGGTGGTTTTGTCATAACTCGAGTTTTACAGATCCAATTGACGTGATTCTTTTTGTGTTGTCTTCAAAACATGATTATCTATCATTTATAAAATGTTCACGGACATTGGATTTGTGGTTTCTGGTCTACACTAGTTTCTTTGCAGCGTTCCAGAACTGTTTTTCTCGGGTAGGACAGATTGACCTTTGTTCGATCTTTCGATCATAGCTTGAGTTTCTCTCAATGGATTTGAGTGATTCTTCATGTGTCATCTTCGTGAATTGATTATTTCTGATATATATCATTTTTGTTATGGTGAAACACGTTTAGATTAGTCTCATACACGATTTCTTTAACATATCGTTTTTCTGCCGAAGGGGTTGGGATTTAATTGTTTCCGCCGCGTAAGATTTTTTAATCTACCATTCATCCCCTCTGGTATATTTTCACCTGCCCTTCGATCCTACAATTGGTATCAGAGCCACAATGCTCTAATATTTGTGATTTGCACGTGTTTTGAATAATCATCATGGAGAAATACTCCACTAGACCTTGTGTGTTTTCTGGTATTGATTTTTAGGTTTGGAAGGAACACATGGAGGCTTTCATCTAGGTCCAAGGCTTCGCTATATGGGAAAAGGTGTACAAGCCTTATGATGTGTCGTCAAATGATCAAGTTATGGCTACGAACCTACGGGACGTCGACAACAACAAAAAAGCCCGAAAATTGATCATCCAAGGACTCACTCAAAGCGACTTCGACCGCGTTGCACACCTTCGATCGGCATACGATGTGTGGAGAGCGCTTTGTGACTATCATGAAGGATCAAAAACGATCAAGGAGGTAAGGCAAGATATGTTCAAGAAAGAATACATGCGCTTCGAGATGCAACCCAGTGAGTCTATTGATGACCGTTTTGCTCGCTTCAATAAAATTCTCAGCAATCTGGTAGTGTCAATGTTAACTTTTCTGATGCTGAAAATGCTAGGCAACTTCTTAGTGCATTAGACATGTCAATCTAGGAGATGAAAGTTACATCTATTCGTGAATCAACTGTCATAAGTTCTCTTACATTAGATGTGCTTTAATCTAAACTAAAAACTCAAAAAATTAACATCTTATCATGTAAGAATCCAAACAAGTCTATTGCTTTTGTTTCACAACGTGACATGCCTAGCTTCGGTCAATCTTCATCTTGTGGTACACTTGCTTTGTTGTCCTCTCTAACACTTGAATAGATTGAGGAGTTTCCAGAGGAGGAGCTAGCACTTCTCTCTACTAGGTTCTCAAAGGCATTGCAAAATGTGAGAACTAGAAGGAGAGGAAGCTCCGGACCTCAACGATGCTTCGAATGTGGTAAGACAGGACACTTTCATACATAATGCCCTAACCTTTCAGGTTCTACTTCGCGAGAAGAAAAACAATCAAGGACGAAACACTCCTCAACAAATGATAAGAAGAAGAAGAAGAAGGGCTTTACAGGTCGCCAACTGGTGAACAACTTTATCTCCGCACTCCAGGAACTTGGCTCAAGCGACGTGGACATTGGAAGTGACGAAGATGAAGATGATTTGGCCAACTTATGCTTTATGGCGGGCAAAACAAGATCAAGATCAAGTCAGGAGGATGCAGAACACAACAGTGACGACGATGAGGTATGTTCTACCTTTAATGAAATGTGTGATGCAATTTCTCGTGCAACTATTATTGTTAAGAAAAAGGACAAAAAGCTTAGGGATAATGCTGCTAAAATTGAATCACTAGAATCTGAAATCAACCATTTGAAAACCTTGATTCCTAGTGATGATTCTTGTCCCTCATGTGATTTAATCTATGAACAATTGTCCACACTAAGAACTGCACACTCCTCCACTCTAGATAGACTTGAACTTGAAATTGAAAAGAACAAAAAGCTTGCTGCACTTGACATTGGAAACTTAAAAGATGGTTCTTGTTCTACAATTGATTTGCATTGTTCTAGTTGTGATGATCTTGAAAAGAAACTAAAAGATGCTATGAATGAAATTTCAATATTGAATAATGCTTTACGTTCTCATGAAGTTAAATATTGTTCCAATTGCAAATTAAAAGGAAAAACTTCATGTGAAAATTGCCTTGATCTGTCCAATAAACTTGATAACATGCATAGGATATTAGATCGGTTTTGTAATGGGAATAAGAACCTAAACTTGCTGCTGAATTCTTCCAAGTCTTGCAATAATAAAACTAGTTTAGGTTTTGATTCTCATGCTCATGCTAAGGCACATCCACCTAAAATTGTAAAGTCACTTGGAAGAGGTTTAATCAAAATTGTCCCTAAACAAAAGGATGTGATCTTTGAATCTGCAGGAGTGCTTTCTAATTTGGTTTCTAATGCTGGATGCTCATCTGGACATGATTAAAAAATTAAATTTCATTGTACTTATTGTGATAAAGATGGTCATGTCATAGATTTTTGTTCTAGACTAACTAAACAAATTAAAAAGGATAAAATGTCTGCAAGATCTCATAACTTTCATGCTAAACCTAAATTTAGAAACAAGCAACCTGCTTTAATGAGTCAGAAATTTGAAAAGGTAGCTTCCGGACCCTCTGGTAAGAGACTTGCAAAGACAACTCCGGTAGTTCTGATAGCTTCGAAAGCTCCCGAACCTTTTGCCGTTCCCTCTGGAGCTTCAGTTTTTGCTTTCGGACCTTCGGTTTGTGCATCCGGAGCTTCAGCTGTTTCTTTCGAAACAAATGTCCACACCTCCGGAGCTACTGGTTTTTGCTCTAAACGAGTAACAACTTCTAAATCAATTGTTAAGAACATAAAACCTCAACCTTTAACTCATAAACCTGCTGTTTTGTCACAATTTTCACATGTTGTTCCTACTGGACGTCGCATGGCTCAGTACTGGATTCTAAAATTCTTATTGACTAACCCCAGTATTGAGTCAATGACGAACTGTCTTTCTGTGTAGGTTTCACGCTTGAGGAAGGAGAATATTTGGATTGTGGATTCAGGATGCTCACGCCACATGACAGGTAACAGAGAATGGTTCTTCTCCCTCTCCTTTTTGTCACGTGTAGAAAATGTTACTTTTGCCGATAATTCTTCAACTCCTATTATTGCTAAAGGTTCGGTTAGAGTAAATGACCACTACACTTTAAAAGATGTGGCACTTGTTAAAAATTTGAAGTACAACTTGCTTTCTATTTCTCAATTGCTTGATGAGAACTTGGAAATAACCTTCACTAAAAATTGCTGCAAAGTTGTAAATTCAAATAGTGAGATTTTGTTTAACATGTCTCGTTTTGGAAGAATTTTTAAAGCTGATTTTGATATGTCAACTTCTGAGCATAGGTGTCTCGTTGAAAATGATTCAAAATATTTATTCTTCTGGCATCGTAGACTTGGTCACGTAGGCTTTGATCACCTCACTCCTGTTAGTACTCTTGATCGCATACGTGGTTTACCTAAACTCAAAGGAGACAAAGATATTGTATGCTCTTCGTGTAGACATGCTAAGATGGTTGCAGGTTCACATGCTCCTCTCACGACTACTATGACAATTGAACCTGGTCAACTTTTGCACCTTGACACCGTAGGACCTTCACGTGTTCAATCCTTCGGAGGTAAATGGTATGTTCTTGTGATTGTTGATGATTATTCTAGATACTCTTGGGTTTACTTTATGGCATCTAAGAATGAAGCTTTTAGTCACTTTAGAACTTTATTTCTTAGATTATCAATTGATCACCCAGGATCTTTAAAAGCAATTAGAAGTGATAACGGAATTGAATTTAAAAATCAATCTTTTGATCACTTTTGTGCTGAAAATTGAATAGATCATCAATTTTCTTCACCATATGTACCTCAACAAAACGGTGTTGTAGAAAGAAAGAACAGAACCTTAGTTGAGATGGCTAGGACTATGCTTGATGAATATCAAACTCGTAAGAAATTTTGGGCTGATGCGATTGCAACCACTTGTTATGTCTCAAATCGTGTTTTCTTGTGCGCGAAGCTAGGTAAAAACACCATATGAGCTCCAGTTTGGACATAGGCCTAGTGTTACGCACTTTCGGGTCTTTGGATGCAAATGATTTGTTAAGAAACATGGTAATCTTGATAAATTTGAACCTAGATCCATTGATGGCATGTTTCTTGGTTATCCATCTCATACTAGAGGCTACCGTGTGCTTTTACTTGACACTAACAAAATTGTGGAGACTTGTGAGGTGTCTTTTGATGAAGCTAGCAGAGGTACTAGCTCAAACATTGCAGGTCCAGATCCATATCCTTAGGGGGGAGAGCATTTTCGTTGAAGATGAGGAAGAATTGGAGCTACTGCCCGAAAATTCAGCAGCTAAAGACTTTGGTTCAGCTCCAGATGTTAATTCTCAACAAGCACGGACAACCATCAATGCTGATTCAGATCGTACTCAAGTCACAAGCTCATCGATTTGTGATGAACATGAAGAAGAAGAAGCTTGTAAGACATCTATTCCCCTACGGTTTTACAAAGATCATCCCCCGCAATTGATAATTGGAAGATTGCACAAACCAGTTACACGGTCCAGGTTTTGCGATCCAAACTCTCATGCTCATTCTACTTTTGTTCCTTCTTTTGAACCCAAATATATATCACACGCACTCACTAATGAATCTTGGATTATTGTCATGCAAGAAGAGTTAGAAAATTTTGAAAGAAATAATGTTTGGAAACTTGTACCTCCTCCTCAAGGTCACACTTTAATTGGAACTAAATGGGTCTTTAAAAATAAACAAAGTGAGGATAGAGTTGTGGTTAGAAATAAGGCTAGGTTGATTGCTCAAGGTTTCACTCTAGTTGAAGGTCTAGATTTTGATGAAACTTTTGCTCCTGTTGCTAGATTAGAAGCCATAAGAATTTTGTTAGCTTTTGCTACATCTAAAGGTTTTAAGCTATATCAAATGGATGCTAAAAGTGCTTTTCTTAATGGCTACATAGATGCGGAGGTTTATGTCAAACAACCACCAGGTTTTGAAAATTCAGATTTTCCTAATTATGTTTACAAACTGTCCAAAGCCTTGTACGGTCTCAAACAAGCCCCTAGAGCATGGTATGATAGGTTAAAAACATTCTTACTTGAAATGGGTTTACCATGGGCAAGGTTGATAAAACTCTTTTGTGCTTAATCATGGCAATGACTCATTATTCGTTCAAGTGTATGTGGATGATATTATCTTTGGTTGTGCTTCTCATGATCTTGTGTCCAAGTTTTCAGTTATGATGAGTTCAGAATTTGAGATGAGTATGATGGGAGAACTCACGTACTTTTTGGGGCTGCAAATCAAGCAAACCAAGGAGGGTACCTTTATGCATCAAACAAAGTATAGAAAAGACCTCCTAAGGCGCTTCAACATGGACAAAAGCAAGCCTCTTCGGACACCAATGGGAACAACAACAACACTTGAAGTTGATGAAGATGGTGAACCCGTAGATCAAAAAGAATATAGAAGCATGATCGGATCACTTTTGTACCTTACGGCATCAAGACCGGATATACAATTCAAAGTATGTCTTTGTGCACGGTTTCAAGCCTCCCCACTTGCTTCGCATCGTCAAGCCGTCAAAAGGATTCTCAGGTACTTACATGGAACTCAAGAATTTGACACTTTTCTTTCTTCTTCCTCAATCGTTACTTTGAAAGTTTTTTCCGATGCTGATTTTGGAGGTTGTAGGATTGATAGGAAAAGTACTTCCGATGCTTGTCATTTTCTCGGTAATTCACTTGTTGCATGGTCCTCTAGAAAACAAAATTCAGTTGCACAATCAACAACCGAATCTGAATATGTAGCTGCTGCTAGTGCTTGCTCAAAAATTATTTGGATTGTTCAAACACTTAAGGACTATGTGATTGATCTAGATAGTGTTCCACTGTTTTGGGATAACACTAGTGCCATTTGCATTGCTAAAAACCCTGTGCAACATTTTAGAACTAAGCACATTGATATTAGGTATCACTTTCTCCGAGATAATGTTGAAAAAGGAAACATTGTGCTTCACTATGTAGATACTGAACAACAATTGGCTGACATTTTTACAAAACCTTTGGATTTCACTCGTTTTTGTTACATTCGTAGTGAAATAGGGGTTATGCATCCTCATGGCTTAAATTGAGAGGGAGTTTTCAAACTTGAGAAGTCTATGTGTGAATCTGAAATTAAACTAATATGAGCATAGTATTTCATACATATATAACTTTGTGATTCCTTTTACATGCTGAAAGTTCTTACTACATTACTCGTGTTATACATTTTGTAGTTTTTGCCATGTCTAGTAATTGGAATAATTACTTACACTAAATCTGGTCATCGTTGAACTTTCTTGCTGTTTTGAACTTGTTGCATGCTCACATGTGTTTTTAATCATAAAGAATTAATCAAGTAATCAACTCACATATTGAGTTTTTGTGAAAAAATATAAGTTGAGAAAAGATCAAGAGAATATGCATGCATCACACTTCTTCTTTTGAGATGGCTTATCATTGCACTGAGATATGAACTTGGAAGAAGCTGTGTATGACTAAAACCATGTCCTTAAGCTTTTGATTGTCAAATGACATAGGCTTGGCTTGTTTGGTTAGAATAATGCTGATGCGCATATAATCTCTTGCAAATTTCATATGATCTAAATTTATGCTTTGAAAAATAATAAAATGCAGCAACAAGTGTCATGTTTTTAGGTATTGAAATAGTTAAGTTTGTCAGATCATGACTTGCTTAAATTGAAAGTTACATTTGATCTCTAGCATGGCTTACACTACTTTATGTATCTCATTGTTGTGATAGTGTAAGTTACTTGATAGTATGACTTGGATGAGCTTTGTTTTATATGTATATGTTATAATATACTCATAACAATTAAAATTTCTCTTTTAAACTTGCAAAATTATGGTGAACTTGCATAATTCACCATATTATCTCTCCCCTTTGACAATGTATTCAGCAAGTTTAAAAGAGAAATTTTAATTGTTATGAGCATATTATAACATATACATATAAAACAAAGCTCATCCAAGTCATACTATAAAGTAACTTACACTATCACAACAATGAGATACATAAAGTAGTGTAAGCCATGCTAGAGATCAAATGTAATTTTCAATTTAAGCAAGTCATGATCTGACGAATTTAACTATTTCAATACCTGAAAGCATGACACTTGTTGCTGCATTTTATTATTTTTCAAAGCACGAATTTATATCATATAACATTTGCAAGAGATTATATGCGCATTAGCCTTATTCTAACCAACCAAGCCAATCCTATATCATTTGACAATCAGAAGCTTAAGGACATGGTTTTATTCATACACAACTTCTTCCAAGTTCATATCTCAGTGCAATGATAAGCCATCTCAAAAGAAGAAGTGCGATGCATGCATATTCTCTTGATCTTTTCTCAACTTATATTTGTTCACAAAAACTCAACATGTGAGTTGATTACTTGATTAATTCTTTATGATTAAAAACACTTGTGAGCATGCAACAAGTTCAAAACAACAAGAAAGTTCAACCATGACCAGATTTAGTGTAAGTAATTATTCCAATTACTAGACATGGCAAAAACTACAAAATGTATAACACGAGTAATGTAGTAAGAACTTTCAGCATGTAAAAGGAATCACAAAGTCATATATGTATGAAATACTATGCTCATATTATTTTAATTTCAGATTCACACATAGACTTCTCAAGTTTGAAAACTCCCCCTCAATTTAAGCCATGAGGATGCATAACCCCTATTTCACTACGAATGTAACAAAAACGAGTGAAATCCAAAGGTTTTATAAAAATGTCAGCCAATTGTTGTTCGGTATCTACATAGTGAAGCACAATGTTTCCTTTTTTCAACATTATAATGGAGAAAGTGATACCTAATGTCAATGTGCTTAGTTCTAGAATGTTGCACGGGGTTTTTAGCAATGCAAATGGCACTAGTGTTATCACAAAACAGTGGAACACTATCTAGATCAACCCCATAGTCCTTAAGTGTTCGAACAATCCAAAGAATTTGTGAGCAAGCACTAGCAGCACCTACATATTCAGATTTGGCTGTGGATTGTGCAACTGAATTTTGTTTTCTAGGGGACCAAGCAACAAGTGAATTGCCAATAAAATGACAAGTATCGGAAGTACTTTTCCTATCAATCCTACAACCTCCAAAATTAGCATCGGAAAAAGCTTTCAAAGTAACGGTTGAGGAAGAAGGAAGAAAAATGCCAAATTCTTGAGTTCCATGTAACTACCTGAGAATCCTTTTGACGGCTTGACGATGTGAAGCATGTGGGGAGGCTTTAAACCGTGCACAAAGACATACGATGAATTGTATGTCCAGTCTTGATGCTGTGAGGTACAAAAGTGATCCGATCATGCTTCTATATTCTTTTTGATCCTCGGGTTCACCATCTTCATCAAGTTCAAGTGTTGTTGTTGTACCCATTAGTGTCTGAAGAGGCTTGCTTTTGTCCATGTTGAAGCGCCTTAGGAGTCTTTTGTATACTTCCTTTGATGCACAAAGGTATCCTCCTTGGTTTGCTTGATTTGCAGCCCCAAAAAGTACATGAGTTCTCCCATCATACTCATCTCAAATTCTGAACTCATCATAGCTAAAAACTTGGATACAAGATCATGAGAAGCACAACCAAAGATAATATCATCCACATACACTTGAACAAATAATGAGCCATTGCCATGCTTAAGCACAAAAAGAGTTTTATCAACCTTGCCCATGGTAAACCCTTTTCAAGTAAGAATGTTTTTAACGTATCATACCATGCTCTAGGGGCTCGTTTGAGACCGTACAAGGCTTTGGTCAGTTTGTAAGCATGATTAGGAAAATCTGAATTTTCAAAACCCGGTGGTTGTTTGACATAAACCTCCTCATCTATGTAGACATTAAGAAAAGCACTTTTAACATCCATTTGATATAGCTTAAAACCTTTAGATGCAGCAAAAGCTAACAAAATTCTTATGGCTTCTAATCTAGCAACATGAGCAAAAGTTTCATCAAAATCTAGACCTTCAACTTGAGTGAAACCTTGAGCAACCAACCTAACCTTATTCCTAACCACAACCCCATCCTCACTTTGTTTATTTTTAAACACCCATTTAGTTCCAATTAAAGTGTGACCTTGAGGTGGAGGTACAAGTTTCCAAACATTATTTCATTCAAAATTTTCTAACTCTTCTTGCATGGAAATAATCCAAGATTCATTAGTGAGTGCGTGTGATATATCTTTGGGTTCAAAAGAAGCAACAAAAGCACAATGAGCATGAGAGTTTGGATCACAAAAGCTGGACCGTGTAACTCGTTCGTGCAAGCTTCCAATAATCTGTTGTGGAGGATGAATTTTGAGAACCCGGAGGGGAGTGGACACTTAACAAGCTTCTTCTTCCTCATGTTCATCACAAATCGATGAGCTTGTGACTTGAGGAGGATATGTAACTGCAATGGTGGTCATCGGTGCTGGCTGTGAATCAAAATCAGGAGCTCGAATAATGTCATTAGCTGCTGAATTTTCGGGCATCAGCTCCACCTCTTCCTCATCTTCAACGAAAATGCTCTCCCCCTACGGATATGGATCTGGACCTGCAATGTTTGAGCTAGTACCTGGGCTAGATTCATCAAAAGACACTTCACAAGTCTCCACAATTTTGTTAGTGTCAAGTAAAAGCACACGGTAGCCTCTAGTATGAGATGGATAACCAAGAAACATGCCATCAATGGATCTAGGTTCAAATTTATCAAGATTACCATGTTTCTTAACAAAGCATTTGCAACCAAAGACCCGAAAGTGCGTAACACTAGGCCTATGTCCAAACCGGAGCTCATATGGGGTTTTACCTAGCTTAGCACGCAAGAAAACACGATTTGAGACATAATAAGCGGTTGCAATCGCATCAGCCGAAAATTTCCTAGGAGTTTGATATTCATCAAGCATAGTCCTAGCCATCTCTACTAAGGTTCTGTTCTTTCTTTCTACAACACCGTTTTGTTGAGGTACATATGGTAAAGAAAATTGATGATCTATTCCATTTTCAGCACAAAAGTGATCAAAAGATTGATTTTTAAATTCAATTCCGTTATCACTTCTAATTGCTTTTAAAGATCCTGGGTGATCAATTGATAATCTAAGAAATAAAGTTCTAAAGTGACCAAAAGCTTCATTCTTAGATGCCATAAAGTAAACCCAAGAGTATCTAGAATAATCATCAACAATAACAAGAACATACCATTTACCTCCGAATGATTGAACACGTGAAGGTCCTACGGTGTCAAGGTGCAAAAGTTGACCCGGTTCAGTTGTCATGATCATCGTGAGAGGAGTATGTGAACCTGCAACCATCTTAGCATGTCTACAAGAAGAGCACACAATTTCTTTGTCCCCTTTAAGCTTAGGCAGCCCCCATATGCGATCAAGAGCACTAACACGCGTTAGGTGATCAAAGCCTACGTGACCAAGTCTACGATGCCAAAAATATAAGTCCTTTGAATCATTAGCAACTAGAAACCTATGCTTAGAGGAAAACATATCAAAATCAGCTTTAAAAACTCTTCCAAACCGAGACATGTTAAAAATAAGCTCACTATTTGAACCTACAACTTTGCAGCAATTTTTATTGAAAATAATTTCCAGATTTTCATCTAGCAATTGTGAAATAGAAAGCAAGTTGTATTTCAAATTTTTTACAAGTGCCACATCCTTCAAAGTGTAGTTATCATTTACTCTAACCGAACCCTTAGCAATTATAGGAGTAGAAGAATTATCGGCAAAAGTAACATTCTCTACACGTGACACAAAAGAGAGGGAGGAGAACAAATCTTTGTTACCGGTCATGTGGCGTGAGCAACCTGAATCCACAATCCAAATGTTCTCCTTCCTCAAATGTGTAACCTAAATAGAAGCATAATACATCGATGACTCAAAACTAGGGTTAGTCAAAAGGGATTTAGAAATCCAGTACTGAGTCACACGACATGCAGCAGGAAAAACATGCGAAAGCTGGGATAAAACAACAGGTTTACGAGTCAAAGTTTGAGGTTTTTTACTCTTAACTACTAACCTATAAGATGTTACTTGAGTAGCACAAAAATCAGTAGCTCCGGAGGCAAAAATAGAAGGTTCGGAGGTAAACTTTGAATGTCTTTGACTCGTAACATCAGGTTGCATGTTCCTGGCATTCGGTTTAATATGTGCAGCAAATTTTGCATGAAAGTTATGAGATCTAGCAATCATTCTTTCCCTTTTCTGTTGTTTAGCTAGACTATAACAAAAATCTATGACATGGCCATCTCTATCACAGTAGGTACAATGAAATTTAACTTTGTGTTCATGTCTATATGAGCAAACAACATTTTTATTTGAAACCGAATGAGACAACACTCCTGCAGATTTGAAAACCACTTCTTTTTGTTTAGGAACTGTTTGAATCAAATCACTTCCTAATGAAATTACAATTTTAGCTGGATGTGCCTTAGCATGAGTATGAGAATCAAAACCTAAACCAGTTTTATCTTTGCAAGACTTCGAAGAATTAAGCAGCAAGTTTAGGTTCTTATTCCTATTACAAAACCGATCTAATGTCCTATGCATGTTTTCAAGTTTATTGGAGAAATCAAGGCAATTTTCACATGAAGTTTTTCCTTTTAATTTGCAATTAGAACAATATTTAACTTCATGAGAACATAAAGCATTATTCAATATTTAAATTTCATTCATAGCATCTTTTAGTTTCTTTTCAAGATCATCACAACTAGAGCAATGCAAATCAATTGTAGAACAAGAAGCATCTATTAAGTTTCCAATGTCAAGTGCAACAAGCTTTTTGTTCTTTTCAATTTCAAGTTCAAGTGTATCTAGAGTGGAGGAGTGTGCAATTCTTAGTGTGGACAATTGTTCATAGATTAAATCACATGAGGGACAAGAATCATCACTAGGAATCAAGGTTTTCAAACGGTTGATTTCAGATTCTAGTGATTCAATTTTAGCAGCATTATCCCTAAGCTTTTTGTCCTTTTTCTTAACAATAATAGTTTCACGAGAAATTGCGTCACACATTTCATTATAGGTAGAACATACCTCATCGTCGTCACTCTTGTGTTCTGCATCCTCCTGACTTGATCTTGATCTTGTTTTGCCCGCCATGAAGCATAAGTTGGCCAAATCATCTTCATCTTCATCACTTCCAATGTCCACGTCTCTTGATCCAAGTTCCTGGAGTGTGGAGATAAAACTGTTCACCAGTTGGCGACCTGTAAAGCCCTTCTTCTTCTTCTTATCATTTGTTGAGGAGTGCTTCGTCCTTGATTGTTTTTCTTCTCGGGAAGTAGAACCTGAAACGTTCAGGCATTCTGTACGAAAGTGTCCTATCTTACCACATTTGAAGCATCGTTGAGGTCCGAAGCTTCCTCTCCTTCTAGTTCTGACATTTTGCAATGCTTTTGAGAACCTAGTAGAGAGGAGTGCTAGCTCCTCCTCTGGAAATTCCTCGATCCGCTCCAGGGTTAGTGAGGACAACAAAGCAAGAGTATTGCAAGATGATGATTGACTGGAGCTAGGCATATCACGTTGTGAGACAAATGCAATAGACTTATTTGGGTTCTTGCGTGATAAGATGTCAATTTCATGAGTTTTGAGTTTAGAGTAAAGCACATCCAAAGTAAGTGTACTCATGACAATAGATTCACGAATAGTGTAACTTTCATCTCCTAGATTGACATGTCTAATGCACGAAGACGTTGCCTAGCATTTTCAGCATCAGAAAAATTAACGTTGACACTACGCAAGTTGCTGAGAATTTTGTTAAAGCGAGCAAAGAGATCATTGATGGACTCACCGGGTTGCATCTCGAAGTGCATGTATTTTTTCTTAAACATGACTTGCCTTACCTCCTTGATCGTGTTGGATCCTTCGTGATAGTCAGAAAGTGCTCTCCATACATCGTATGCCGATCGAAGGTGTGCAACGCGGTCGAAGTCGCTCTGAGTGAGTCCTTGGATGATCAAGTTTCGGGCTTTGTTGTTGTTGTCGATGTACCGTAGGTTTGTAGCCATAACTTGATCGTTTGGTGGCACTTCGTAAGGCTCGTACACCTTCTCCCATATTGCGAAGCCTTGCGCCTGGATGAAAGCCTCCATGCGTGCCTTCCAAATCTGAAAATCAATACCAGCAAACACACAAGGTTTGGCGGAGTATTTCTCCATGACGATTAGTCAAAAATACGTGCAAATCACAATGATTCGAGCACCGTGGCTCTGATAACAATTTTAGGATCGAAGAGTATGTGAAAAGCCACCAGAGGGGGGGATGAATGATAGATTTAAAAAATCTTACGCAGCGGAAACAATTAAATCCCAACCCCTTTAGCAGAAAAACGATCTGTTAAAGAAATCGTATGTGAGACTAATATAAACATGTTTCACCGGGACAAAAGTGATATATATCAGAGAGAATCAAGTCATGAAGAAAACACAAGAAGAATCACTCAAATCCGTCGAGAGAAACTCAAGTTATGATCAAAAGATCGAACAAAGGTCAATCTGTCCTACCCGAGAAAAACAGTTCTGGAACCCTGCAAAGAAACTCGTGTAGATCAGAAACCACGAATCCAATGACCGTGAAATTTTGTCAGATAATAGATAATCAAGTTATGAAGACAACCCAAAAAGAATCACGTCTATTGGATCTGTAAAACTCGAGTTATGAGAAAACCACCGATGAAAGGTAGTGCTGTTCAGAAACTCAACGAGTAAAACTTGTCTGGAACAAGTCAGACGAACAAGGCACAAAAGTTCCTTCGAGCTATGAATTTTATTCAATAGAACATAAGAGGAACATCCCCAAAGTAGTGTACCATGAGGTTTGGCCTTCCTTTCTTATATAACCAGCCCTTAGGCCAACCCATTCTCAACTAGGACTCAAATCCTACTCAAATCATAAATCGAAACTTTCCATAACTGCTTAGGACTCTTTTATACGCAGATAGAAGCAATATTAAGACTTCCAAACACCTTAGGAATGTATACCACATTCCTAAAACAACTCAAATTCGTGTCCCACACGAAATGCTATCATAACCAACTCGATACTTTCCATACCGAACCATAACCGACTCCGCCGCAGCCAAAGTCATCAACCGATACGATCCGATCCTTCCAACCAGATCTTCCTATCCATAAACCATATTCGGAACCATGTTGCCACGTCATGCACCACATGGATACGTGCAAACACCTTCCTTCGATGTCCAGTAACCTTCATATGCACTGCCCTTGATTCAATCATCCTGCGCGACCTCCTGACCCGCTCAACCACAATTCTTCCTGAATTTGGTTGTTGGAACCTCATCTACTCCTTGAGACTAGTCCAAAGGATATTGTCACCAGCCATGACTTGAACTCAAGCAACACCTGCACATGAACAAACAACCAATCCGTACGATCCCAAGTCCGTTACTTGACTCAAGTTAGTTTCGAACACAACACCTTACATGAGCACCTCACATAAGCATGTTGCAAAGCATAGCAAAGCGATATCAGCTATATCAACCAAAAACTTAGCAAATGAATACTAAGCAATCTTTCTAAGAATATAAAGCAAGTTCGAAACATTGCAAGATAAAAGCAGGAACATTGCGATCAAGCTCCCAACCTTGCCAAAGCTAATCGGAGCTTGAGCTGGAGCTTACAAAAGCTAGTACAACCTAGCGCCGGAGCTTACCAAAGCTAGTCGAACCTAGTGCCGGAGCTAACCAAAGCTAGTCGGACCTAGCGCCGGAGCTATTCAAAACTAGTCGGAACTAGTCATCCCAAAAGTCGGAGCTAGAAAAACATGTCAGAGCTAACCAACATAAGTTGGACCTAGCAAAACATATCAAAGCTTAACAAAGACATGCCAGAGCTAAAGACAAAGCTCACCAGAGCTACCCAAAAACATGTCGGACCTAGACAAAGAAAGTCGAACCTATTGTCAAACCTTGCAGAAGATCGGAGCTAGAGTCGGACCTTGCTAAAAAGATGTTATGGCAGCATTCAAAATTTTTATTGTCAAAGCCAATGTATTCAACACACATAGGTCTAGCAGAAACATGTTTAGATTAGTCTCACACACGATTTCTTTAACAGATCGTTTTTCTGCTAAAGGAGTTGGGATTTAATTGTTTCCGCTGCGTAAGATTTTCTAATCTTCCATTCACCCCCCTCTGGTAGCTTTTCACGTGCCCTTCGATCCTACATTTTTCTTATTTGCGACGACTTCCCAGTGGGACCCATTTTTTGTCATAATAAGCTTATTTGCGATGGCCACCGTCGCAAATTAATTAATTTGCGATGATGGCCCATGGCCGTTCCAAATAAGGGCTCGGGCCCGGCAGATGGGCTGGGCTCGTTAATTTGCCACGGTTGTGCAGGCCGTCATAAATAAGAGTCTTATTTGCGACGGTCTTCCCTAGCCGTCCCAAATTATTAAGGTTAATTTGCGACGACCCACAATAACCATCGCAAATAATAGATGTCTTATTGGCGATAGTACTGTATAAAAGCCGCCGCAAATAAGATTTAAAAAACATAAAATACTGCCCAACTCGATGGTCAGAATCACAGATTACAACGTACAAAAACAACAGTATACACACAACATTTCATAGCATAACATCACATAACGAGCTTTATTTACATTACAAATGTCACATCACATCACATCACAATAACACAAAACGAACAAGAGGGACTACACTAGCCCCTCTACCATCTCCAAAGCCTAGAATGTCATCGTCGCGCATCACTCCAAACGCCGGTGCCGAAAGCGACAGAGTTTGAGTCTCCGTCGCCAATCCCTGCAATACATGGAAGTTGTTTGACATATTTGTTAGTTTGAAACATTGTTTTTTACTACAATTGATTAAACAAGCTAGAATTGGTCATATTTAGCTTACTTTAGCAAAGTTAAGTTAGATTTGGCTATGTTAGATGAGGCAAAACTAGAAATAGATTTGCTTATGTTTGATGAAGTAATACTAAGTATGTACGTTTTTTTATTACTTGAATGGTCTGCAGCGGCGGCAGTGTCTGCAGCGGCGGTGGTGGCTGCACCTGTGACAACGACAGTAGCTCGAGCTGCACCCCTGGACTCCCTGGGATCAAAATAGTGCCTGTCATTGCAAACATTACATGTTACATATTATTAAGAATGCAATGAATTTAAATTACTTTAGCTTAACTCCATCGCCTGCCTTTGCGCCTCCATCGTGTACTGCATCTGCGCCATGCATGCCTGGTGGTACGAGATGGTAGCATCCATCGCCATCCTTTGTGCCTCTGTTGCTCACACCTCTCTCCAAACCGACAGGCAAGAGTATCCACCTGCGAGACACAATGACTCGAGCTCGCCGATGAAGCTTGCATGGGGCTACCACCCTAAGGTCGCGTCGCCCTCGAGTCGAGAACTCCGTCGAATATGGTGAGGCTAGAAAAAAATTCACTAATATGAAATTGAAATATCTTGAATTGAAAACGATAAAACAAAGTACCAACTCACCTTGCGTGGGCTTCGCCGCCTTGAAAGTGCATCTAGGCATCCCTTGTGGGTTTTGGTTGATTTATGACAGACAAATGAGATCCTAACAAAATTGTTGAGATGAGCGCAGGTTTTAATGAAATTATGAAGCAAGGGAAAAAAGAAAAGAGACGAGGAATCTATATGGAAAAGATCTCAAGAGCTGAATATAATACTTAATTGTGTATTGAGTGTGTTGGGGAAACACACCCCAAGAGCTCAAGCAAAAGAAATCACCTTCACTAAACAAAATTTCACAAGTCTGGACTAGTCCGATATTCACCAGACTAGTCAGATATCTCTCAGACAAAGATCGGAATAGTCCCCCCTAGTGCGGACTAGTCCTCAACACTTCACATCTATACAAAAACGGACAAGTCCAATATTGTCCGGACTAGTCCGGTATCTTTCTAACTAAAAATGGACAAGTCCGCCCCAGTGCAGACTTGTCCTCAAGACTTCACAAATTTTCACGACACCGGACAAGTCCGATATTCCCCGAACTAGTCCAAAAACCTCTATGTCTAAAATCGGACAAGTCCTCCAAGTGTGGACTTGTCCTCAATTCTACATGAGGTTCACCACACCGGACTAGTCCGATATGTGCCGGACTAGTCCGAACAATTTCAAAGCCCAAATCGGACTAGTCCGCTCACATGCAGACAAGTTTGATATTTTTGAACACTTAGGGTTTTCTACACGCTGCACACCTGACTAGTCCGGAGTCCACCACGGACTCGTCCAAACATCACGAACCCTAACGGTAACCTCTAGAAAGCCTAGTATAAATAGAGGTGTATGGCTCTACAACCAATTTACTCGACCTCCTGCGCCGTCACACCTTCCAAGAGACCAAAATACAAATATCTCCATAGATTTTAACCCTAGAAAGATCAAATCTTTGAGGATTAGCATTGATCAAAAGGAGAGACTTGTTGCACACGATCTTGAGCTCTTGGGTTTGATTATCTCGCACACTCTTGTTGTTTATTGCATATATTTCTAGTATGTTTGGTGGTGTTCGTCTTTGTAAATCTTTGGGAGCCCTCAACTTGTGAGAAGGCCCCTTGAACACAGTGATGTGCCCCCTTTGTGGTTAGTGGAAGAGAATCAGCCTCCGTGGCAATTCAACGAGGGTAGGGTTGGTGAAGACCCGATCATTCGTGGACTCCTCAATGTGGATGTAGGTTTCATTCGTTGGAATCGAACCACATGATAAAATCGCGTATTGTGCACTATTGTTCTTATTGTTCATTACATTCTAGGGTTTACTCAGTTTTGTATAACTTACGTTAAAACATTGAAACCAAAGTTAATTTGTGCCATACATAGTTTCATTGTTGTGATACATCCAAATTACAACTTACTTTCTGTAACACCCTCATTTTCATGCATCATGCCTTGCATACACTCATATACATGTTTAACATTGATCCACATCAAGAGGAACGAGTTTAAAATTTATTTGGAACATTTAAAATTGATTTGGAGCAAAACCGCACTTAAAATGCAGGAAAGTGCAGACTAGTCCGATTTTACTGAGGACTAGTACGATTTCTCTCTGACTAAAAATGGACTTGTCCATTTTTGCTGCGGACTAGTCCGATTTTGCCTCTGGAAACTTTTGGACTTGTCCGATTTTTCTGCGGACTAGTCCGATATTTCAAGAATCCTTGAAAATTTGCTAAGTCCCTGGACTTTTCCAGACTAGTTTGGTGTTCCAGCGGACTTGTCCGTTTTCCTCTCTGAATAAAGTTGGACTTGTCTGATTTTAGGCCAGACTTGTCCGATTTTCTCTCTGGACGACTTCGGACTAGTCCGATCCTTTCTGGACTTGTCCGATATTTCGCGACTCTGAGTTGATCTTTTTTTATGACTTGTTTCTTGGGTTTCACGTTAAGTGGGCCTAGGGACGTCGTGCCTAACTCTTTTAGAGCCCATGTGGGACTCTAAAACCAACCCCTACTCATCTCGAACTCGAAATCCATCTAACCCTAGCCTCCACCTCTATATAAACAACCCCACCCCTTGGTTTGACATCTATTTGCGACTTTTCCACCCCACACAAACCCTAGTTCGTGGAGAGCCACCATCAAGGAGGGAGGAGAAGATACCAAGCAAGAAGAAGAGGAGGAAACGAAATAGGATCAAGATCTCCACCAAGCTTTCGTTCTTCATCACCAAGTCACCTCTAAGTTCATCACCAACCCTAGATCATCAAGATCCAAGTGTTACCTCCAAGTTTCTTGATTCATTGGAGTCCTAAACACCTGGTATACCTTATATTCTCTTTTCCTTACAAGAATTCCACCCCTAATCTCTAAATTCACGTCGATCTAGAAAACCCTAGTTTGCTATTTCTACGAAGTGCAGACTAGTCCGACCTTCTACAGACTAGTCCGATTTTCCTGGTTAAATTGCATCGAATTAGTTCTAAAATTGATTTGAATCAACTCCAAACCTGTATAAACTTGTTAAATACTATTAGAACTAGTTAGTGATCATTAAAAGCAATCTATTAACAAGTTCTACCTTGCATTTGCATCAATCATGCATGTCATGTCATATTGAGTAATATTTGTGCACTCTTTGATTGTGTTTCTTGTCTTGTATGTTTATTGTGCGGATTAGACGAATTTGCGCTAGAGAGTGCTGCGGAGGATCTGCAGCACCAAGAGATTGAAGGCTTTGACCCTAATCAACCGCAAGAACAAGGCAAGTGTCCTTGAAGCATATTGATCTTGTTTTGACAATAAATGTTTTGTTTGCAAAACTACATGCTTGTATCAATTTGATGGGAAATCCTATGGTAGGAAGTTTACTAGTTTTGTTGACCACCCTTGTCACCTGGAATATATGGTAGAGAGTCGGGATGGGATTTTTACCTTTTTGCTTCGCTTAATCAACTGGGATGGGAAAACAACTATACCACTAAATTTAATTATGCATTAATGAGATTGTGGTTGACATGAACTGGTTAAATCTGATATGGTAATGGGTGATCTAAGCAAGCCTGGTATGTGCATGGGTTGGATGTTATGGTGATTTTGCTTGCTTTAGATCTAAGGACTGGTTCGTAGAGCAACCATCCAGGATTTACAGTGCCACCACGAGGCCAAGTATGGGTGCAGCGTAGCTGATTAATTAGGGTTTGCCAGTGCTATTTGGACCATTAAGGATGCTCGGGGAAGGGGTAGTCGGATTGGGTTTGTTGATGATTGGTGGGACTACCCTGGGATCCGAATGGCTAAAGAGGGGGCCCTTGGTTGAAGATGTGCTCAGTTGGAGGCATCGCCACCGGTGAAACCTCAATGGGGTCTAAATAGGCTAGTAATCCCTTTGTAAAGGCTATTTTGTGATCTCTTGACCACACACCTAAGGAAGTGTGAGACGGCATAATTGAGATTCTATAGTTATCGAAAGGTGATGAAATCACAATCACGTGGGTAAAGCAGTACAACATCTGCAGAGTGTGTCTAAAACTATCATGATAGCCGTGCTCCCGGTTATGAGCATCCTGGACCCTCACATGATTAGAGAGAACTTGGTATTGAGATGGTTTTTTGGGATGGTTATGGTTTGATAATGGTTATGACTGGTTATGGATTAATTTCTGGTATTGAATATGGTTATTGGCAAATGGTGAAATCTGGAATTATTAATGATGGTAATGAATTCAGATTGTTATTATGACATTACTTATGATTATGATGGGTTTACTTTACATACATATAATATATTTCTTTTCAAATGTTTTAATGTACTTTTCAGCACTCAACCATTATTATTGTCCTCATTTGAATCAGCCACATGTCATACTTTCCACACTTGCTGAGTACGACATGTACTCACTCTTGCAATCCCCCCCAACAGTTGCAGGTCAGGATTGGGAGTCTAATGGTGATAATGCGGAGTTCTAGGTTGTGTCTACCGTCAGCTTTGCCTGTGGTGTTGCATGGAGTTGCGCTATACCCTATCGCTTATGCTGCCTAGCTATTTAGTTTGCTTATTTAGTTTATTTCCGCTGCATTATTTGAACTTGTCATTAATATTCATTAGAGCTTGTATTTGAGGATAATATGGTTTGTTTAATAAAATTTGATAATTAATCTTGTTCCGTGATAATTTTCTGTATACTCTTTTGTGAATGCACTCGTGTATGTGTGTTGAACATCCTGGGCACACATATGCGTTCACTTGGTTTATTTTCGGAACCGGGTGTCACAGTTTGGTATTAGAGCCACAGGTTGACCGTAGGATGCAACCAAGATAGAATGGACACTTTAGAGCACATAGGAGCACTCATGAATCAATGTGTTTTTGGTTGGTGTGTTGTTTGCTATATGTTGTTTGCTTGTGTGCTTAATAGAGGATTTTGGGATGCTTTAGCATTGCCATGTCCACGTAGGCTAATTAGTTGTTTAGTTTCATATCCATTGATGCATATAGTTGGGGAAGTTTTTTAATTCTTACCTATTGCTTTTTCTTCAGATGGTGAGGACTCGCAACCAGAGGGATGCTAATGATGAGGAGGAGAACCATGGAGTATCTCAGAACAACAATGGGCAAGGACCTGCTCATGGAGCTATCAACATTGAGCAGTTTTGGCTATGCAGAACCAGCTCATGCAGACCATGATACAAACTATGGGACAACTACAGGCCGGCAGTATCAACAATCAGCCCCACATGCCTCCACCGCCACCCCCGCCTCCTCATAACCGATTGGGAGAGTTTATGAGGACTAGGCCGCCAACCTTTGCGCAAGCCGCTGACCCTATGGATGCGGATGACTGGCTCAAGTCTGTGGAGAAGAAACTTTCTATTGTCCAATGCAATGACCAGGAGAAGGTGCTATTTGCTTCTCATCAACTCGTTGAAGCGGCTGCGGATTGGTGGGATTCATATTTCAATGCTCATGAGAACCAAGAGAGAATTACCTGGGCAGAATTCAAGGAGAGTTTCCGTTCTCATTATGTGCCGGAAGGTGTTATGATTTTGAAGAGGCAAGAATTTGAGAACTTAAGACAAGGAAGATCAAGCGTGAGTGAATATCTCAATAATTTCACTCAACTCTCAAGGTATGCACCTAAGGATGTGAGCCGGGACAGCCGGAAGCAATACTTGTTCATGAGAGGCTTGAACAATGAGATTGTAAGACCTATGTGTGCTGAATACATTGCCTTGTAGCAAATACACTTGCTTTGACGATAAAAGTTTTGAATATCACAAAAGCACCTTTTTATTAAGGTCCTGCTAGTTTTGTAAGCTCCGGCGGGAGCTTGGTTATACTAGTTTTGGTAAGTTCCGATGCTAGGTTCTACTAGCTCTTGTTAGCTCCGGCTCAAGGTCCGGGTTGCTCTGGCAAGGTCCGGAACTTGACCGCAATGCTTCTGTTTTTCATTTGCAATGTTTCGTACTTGATTTACATCTCTGGAAAGATTGCTTAGTATTCATTTGCTAAGTCTTTGGTGCATTTTTGGTTCACATGAATGATATCGTGTTACTGTGGTTTTGCAACATGCTTATGTGAGGTTCTCACGTAAGGTGTTGTGTTCGGAACTAACTTGAGTCAAGTCGAGGACTTGGGCTCGTATGGATTGGTTGTTTATTCATGTGCAGGTATTGCTTGAGTTCAAGTCATGGCTGGTGACAGGATCCATTGGACTAGTCTCAGGGAGGAGATGAGGTTCCAACAACCAAGTTCGGAAGGAACTGTGGTTGAGTTGATCAGGAGGTCGCGCAGGATGATTGAATCAAGGGTAGTGCATATGAAGGTTACTGGACGTCGAAGGAAGGTGCTTGCACGTATGCATGCGGTGCATGACGTGGCAACATGGTTCCGAAGATGGTTTATGGATGGGAAGATCTGATTGGAAGGATCGGATCGTATCGGTTGATGACTTCGGCTGCGGCAAAGTCGGTTATGGCTCGGTATGGAAAGTATCGAGTTGGTTATGATAGGATTTCGTGTGGGTCACGAATTTGAGTTGTTTAGGAATGTGGGATATGTTCCTAAGGTGTTTTGAAGTCTTAATATTGCTTCTATCTGCGCATAAAAGAATCCTAAGCAGTTATGGAAAGTTACGATTCATGAACAGAGTAGGATTAGGTTCCTGATTTGAGTTGAGTTGGCTTTCGAGCTGGTTATATAAGCAAGGGAGCCCAGAGCTCGTGGTGCATGACTTTGGGGTTGTTGCTCTTGTGTTATATTGAATAAAATTCGTAGTTTGAAGGAACTTTTGTGCCTTGTTCGTCCGACTTGTTCCAGACAAGTTTTACTCGTCGAGTTTCTAGACAGCACTACCTTTCGTCGGTGGTTTTATCATAACTCGAGTTTTACAGATCCAATTGACGTGATTATTTTTGGGTTGTCTTTACAACTTGATTATCTATCATCTTTCAAAATTTCACGGTAATTGGATTTGTGGTCTTTGATCTACACGAGTTTCTTTGCAGCGTTCCAGAACTGTTTTTTTCTCAAGTAGGGCAGATTGACCTTTGTTTGATCTTTCGATCATAACTTGAGTTTTTCATGACGGATTTGAGTGATTCTTGTTGTGTTGTCTTCATGACTTTATTCTCTCTGATATCTATCACTTTTGTTGTGGTAAAACACTTTTAGATTAGTCTCACACACGATTTTAACAGATCATTTTTCTGCCAAAGGGTTGGGGTTTAATTGTTTCCGCTGCGTAAGATTTTTAAATCTGCCATTCACCCCCCACTAGTAGCTTTTCACGTGATCTTCGATCCTACAATTGGTATCAGAGCCACGGTGCTCTAATCTTTGTGATTTGTGCGTGTTTTTGACTAATCATTATGGAGAAGTACTCTGTCAAACCTTGTGTGCTCGCTGGTATTGATTTTCAGGTTTGGAAGGCACGCATGGAGGCTTTCATCCAGGCACAAGGCTTTGCTCTAATCTTTGAGAAGGTATACAAGCCTTACGAAGTGCCATCAAATGATCAAGTTACAGCTACAAATCTGAGAGATGTCGACAACAACAATAAGGCTCGGAACTTGATCATACAAGGATTAACACAAAGCGACTTCGACCGTGTTGCACACCTCCGATCTGCATACGATGTGTGGAAAGCACTTTGTGGATACCACGAAGGATCCAACATGATCAAAAAGGTAAGGCAAGACATGTTCAAGAAAGAATACATGCGCTTCGAGATGCAACCCGGTGAATCTATTGATGACCTTTTTGCTCGCTTTAATAAGATTCTCAGCAACTTGCATAATGTCAATGTTAATTTTTCAGATGCTGAAAATGCTAGGCAATTGCTAAGTGCATTAGATATGTCAATTTGGGAGATTAAAGTCATATCTATTCGTGAATCTACTATCATGAGTTCACTTACTTTAGATGTGCTATATTTCAAGTTAAAAACTCATGAAATTGATATAATCTCACGAAAGAACCCCAACAAGTCTATTCCTTTTGTTTCTCAACGTGACATGCCTAGCTCTGGTCAAACTTCATCTTGTGGTACACTTGCTTTGTTGTCCTCTCTAACCCTTGAACAGATTGAGGAGTTTCCAGAGGAGGAGCTAGCACTTCTCTCTACGAAGTTCTCAAAAGCACTGCAAAATGTGAGAACTAGAAGGAGAGGAAGCTCCGGACCTCAACGATGCTTTGAATGTGGTAAGACAGGACACTTTCGTACAGATTGTCCTAACCTTTCAGGTCCTACCTCCCGGGAAGAAAAACAATCAAGGACAAATCACTCCTCAACAAACGATAAGAAGAAGAAGAAAGGCTTTACAGGTCGCCAACTGGTGTACAATTTTATCTCAGCACTCCAGGAACTTGGCTCAAGCGACGTGGACATTGGAAGTTATGAATATGAAGATGATTTGGCAAACTTGAGCTTCATGGCGGGCAAGTCAAGATCAAGTATGGAGGAGGCAGAACACAACAGCGACAATGAAGAGGTATGTCCTACTTGCGAAGAAATGTGTGATGCTATTTCTCGTGCCACTGTTATTGTTAAGAAAAAGGGCAAAAAGCTTAGGGACAATGCTATTAAAATTGAGTCACTAGAATCTGAAATTAATCGTTTGAAATCCTTGATTCCTAGTGATGATTCTTGTTCCTCATGTGACTTAATATATGAACAATTGTCCTCCCTAAGAAGTGCACATACCTCCACACTTGATAAACTTGAACTTGAAATTGAAAAGAACAAAAAGCTTGCTGCACTTAATATTGGAAACTTAAAAGATGCTTCTTGTTCTACAATTGATTTGCATTGTTCTAGTTGTGATGATCTTGATAAGAAACTGCAAGATGCTATGAATGAAATCTCTATATTGAACAATGCTTTACGTTGTCATGAAGTTAAATATTGTTCCAATTGCAAATTAAAAGGAAAACTTCATGTGAAAATTGTCTTGACCTGTCGAATAAACTTGATAACATGCATAAGACATTTGATCGGTTTTGTAATGGGAATAAGAACCTAAACTTGCTGCTGAATTCATCCAAGTCTTGCAATGATAAAACTGGTTTAGGTTTTGATTCTTATGCTCATGCTAAGGCACATCCACCTAAAAGTGTAAAGTCATTAGGAAGTGGTTTGATTCAAACAGTTCCTAAACAAAAAGAAGTGATTTTCAAATCTGCAGGAGTATTGTCTCATTCGGTTTCAAATAAAAATGTTGTTTGCTCATCTAGACATGAACACAAAGTTAAATTTCATTGTACCTACTTTGGTAGAGATGTTCATGTCATATATTTTTGTTATAGACTAGCTAAACAACAGAAAAGGGAAAGAATGGTTGCTAGATCTCATAACTTTCATGCAAAATTTGCTGCACATATTGAACCGAATGTACAACCTGTTGTTTTGAGTCAAAAACATTCAAAGTTTACCTCTGGACCTTCTATTTTTGCCTCCGGAGCTACTGATTTTTGTGCTACACAAGTAACACCTTATAGGTCAGTAGTTAAGAATAAAAAATCTCAAACTTTGACTCATAAACCTGCTGTTTTGTCTCAGCTTTCACGTGTTTTTCCTGCTGCACGTCACTTGACTCAGTACTGGATTCGTAAATGCCTTTTGACTAACTCCAGTATTCAGTCATCGACGTATTGTGCTTCTATGTAGGTTACACGTTTGAAGAAGGAGAACATTTAAATTGTGGATTCAGGTTGCTCAAGCCACATGATCGGTAACAAAGATTGGTTCTCCCCCCTCTCTTTTGTGTCATGTGTAGAGAATGTTACTTTTGCCGATGATTCTTCAACTCCTATAATTGCTAAGGGTTCGGTTAGAGTAAATAATCACTACACTTTGAAGGATGTGGCACTTGTCAAAAATTTGAAATACAACTTGCTTTCAGTTTCACAATTGCTAGATGAAAATCTGGAAATTATTTTCAATAAAAACCGGTGCAAAGTTGTAAGTTCAAATAGTGAGCTTGTTTTTAACATGTCTCGGTTTGGAAGAGCTTTTAAATCTGATTTTGATATGTCTTCCTCTAAGCATAGGTGTCTAGTTGCTTATGATTCAAAGGACCTATATTTTTGGCATCGTAGACTTGGTCACGTAGGCTTTGATCACCTAATGTGTGTTAGTGCTCTTGATCGCAACGTGGGCTGCCTAAGATTAAAGGGGACAAAGAAATTGTGTGCTCTTCTTGTAGACATGCTAAGATGGTTGCAGGTTCACATACTCCTCTCACAATGATCATGACAATTGAACCATGTCAACTTTTGCATCTTGACACCGTAGGACCTTCACGTGTTCAATCACTCGGAGGTAAATGATATGTACTTGTGATTGTTGATAATTATTCTAGATACTCTCGGGTTTACTTTATGGTGTCTAAGAATGAAGTTTTTAGTCACTTTAGAACTTTATTTCTTAGATTATCAATTGATCACCCAAGATCTTTAAAAGCAATTAGAAGTGATAATGGAACTAAATTTAAAAATCAATCTTTTGATCACTTTTGTGCTGAAAATAGAATAGATCATTAATTTTCTTCACCATATGTACCTCAACAAAATGGTGTTGTAGAAAGAAAGAAAGAACAAAACCTTAGTTGAGATGGCTAGGACTATGCTTGATGAATATCAAACTCCTAGGAAATTTTGGGCTGATGCGTTAGCAACCGCTTGTTATGTCTCAAATCGTGTTTTCTTGCGTGCTAAGCTAGGTAAAACACCATATGAGCTCCGGTTTGGACATAGGCCTAGTGTTACACACTTTCGGGTCTTTGGTTGCAAATGCTTTGTTAAGAAACATGGTAATCTTGATAAATTTGAACCTAGATCCACTGATGGCATGTTTCTTGGTTATCCATCTCATACTAGAGGCTACCGCGTGCTTTTACTTGACACTAACAAAATTGTGGAGACTTGTGAAGTGTCTTTTGATGAAGCTAGCCCAGGTACTAGCTCAAACATTGCAGGTCCAAATCCATATCCGCAGGGGGGGAGCATTTTCGTTGAAGATGAGGAAGAATTGGAGCTGCTGCCTGAAAATTCAGCAGCTAAAGACTTTGGTTCAGCTCCGGATGTTAATTCTCAACCAACGCCGACAACGATCAATGCTGATTCAAATCATCCTCAAGTCACAAGCTCATCGATTTGTGATGAACTTGAAGAAGAAGAAGATTGTGAGACATCTGTCCCCCTACGGTTTTACAAAGATCATCCCCCACAACAGATGATTGGAAGCTTGCACGAACAAGTCACACGGTCCAGGTTTTGCGATCCAAACTCTTATGCGCATTCTACTTTTGTTGCTTCTTTTGAACCCAAAGATATATCACACGCACTCACTAATGAATCTTGGATTATTGCCATGCAAGAAGAGTTAAATTTTTTTGAAAGAAATAATATTTGGAAACTTGTACCTCCACCTCAAGGTCACACTTTAATTGAAACTTGGGAAGTCTATGTGTGAATCTGAAATTAAAATAATATGAGCATAGTATTTCATACATATATGACTTTGTGATTCCTTTTACATGCTGAAAGTTCTTACTACATTACTCGTGTTATACATTTTGTAGTTTTTGCCATGTCTAGTAATTGGAATAATTACTTACACTAAAACTGGTCATGGTCAAACTTTCTTGCTGTTTTAAACTTGTTACATGTTCACAAGTGCTTTTAATCATTAAGAATTAATCAAGTAATCAACTCACATGTTGAGTCTTTATAAACAAATATAAATTGAGAAAAGATCAAGAGAATATGCATGCATCACACTTCTTCTTTTAAGATGGCTTATCATTGCACTTAGATATGAACTTGGAAGAAGTTGTGTATGACTAAAACCATGTCCTTAAGCTTCTGATTGTCAAATGACATAGGCTTGGCTTGGTTGGTTAGAATAAGGCAGATGCACATATAATCTCTTGCAAATATCATATGATCTAAATCTGTGCTTTGAAAAATAATAAAATGCAGCAACAATTGTCATGCTTTCAGGTTTTGAAATAGTTAAGTTTGTGAGATCATGATCTGCTAAAATTGAAAATTACACTTGATCTCTAGCATGGCTTACACTACTTTATGTATCTATTTGATGTGATAGTGTAAGTTACT
Organism: Tuctoria greenei; assembly: GCA_036927565.1. Lineage (NCBI taxonomy): Eukaryota > Viridiplantae > Streptophyta > Magnoliopsida > Poales > Poaceae > Tuctoria > Tuctoria greenei. The sequence goes on from JAYESD010000011.1 coordinate 28,255,258, forward strand.
TGATAGTATGAAATGGATGAGCTTTGTTTATATGTATTAGTTATATATGCTCATAACAACTAAAGTTGGAGAGATAATTTGTTTATATGCTCATGACTTGCTGAATACATTGTCAAAGGGGGAGAGATAAACATGAAGAGAAAGAGTATATGTGCATAAAGAGAGATAATAAAGATAGAGAGATAAGATGGGATAATTTTTGGATTTTCTTGTCATTTTACTTTTGATTTACAAAGGGGGAGAAATTTCATTCAAAACTTTTATGTGAATAAGCCAATGTTCGGATTTTAAATGGTGTTGCCAATGCATTCATCAAGGGGGAGATTGTAAGACCTATGTGTGCTGAATACATTTTCTTGTAGCGAATACACTTACTTTGACGACAAAAGTTTTGAATATCACCAAAACACCTTTTTATTCAGGTCCTGCTAGTTTTGTAAGCTCCGGTGGGAGCTTGGTTATACTAGTTTTGGTAAGTTCCAGCGCTAGGTTCCACTAGCTTTTGTTAGCACTGGCTCAAGGTCCGGGTTGCTCTGGCAAGGTCCTGAACTTGACCGCAATGCTTCTGTTTTTCATTTGCAATGTTTCGTACTTGCTTTACATCTCTGGAAAGATTGCTTAGTATTCATTTGCTAAGTCTTTGGTGCATTTTGGTTGACATGAATGATATCGTGTTACTGTGGTTTTGCAATATGCTTATGTGAGGTTCTCACGTAAGGTGTTGTGTTCGGAACTAACTTGAGTCAAGTCGAGGACTTGGACTCGTATGGATTGGTTGTTTATTCATGTGCAGGTGTTGCTTGAGTTCAAGTCATGGCTGGTGACAGGATCCATTGGACTAGTCTCAGGGAGGAGATGAGGTTCAAACAACCAAGTTCGGAAGGAACTGTGGTTGAGCTGATCAGGAGGTCGCGCAGGATGATTGAATTAAGGGAAGTGCATATGAAGGTTACTGGACATCAAAGGAAGGTGCTTGCACATATGCATGTGGTGCATGACGTGGCAACATAGTTCTAAAGATGTTTTATGGATGCGAAGATCTGGTTGGAAGGATCGGATCGTATTGGTTGATGACTTCGGCTGCGGCGAAGTTGGTTATGGCTTGGTATGGAAAATATCGAGTTGGTTATGATAGGGTTTCATGTGGGTCACGAATTTAGTTGTTTAGGAATGTGGGATATGTTCCTAAGGAGTTTGGAAGTCTTAAGATTGCTTCTATCTGCGCATAGAAGAATCCTAAGCAGTTATGGAAAGTTACGATTCGTGAACAGAGTAGGATTAGGTTCCTGATTTGAGTTGAGTTGGCTTTCGAGCTGGTTATATAAGCAAGGGAGCCCAGAGCTCGTGGTGCACGACTTTGGGGTTGTTCCTCTTGTGTTCTATTGAATAAAATTCATAGTTTGAAGGAACTTTTGTGCCTTGTTCGCCCGACTTGTTCCAGACAAGTTTTACTTGTCGAGTTTCTAGACAGCACTACCTTCCGTCGGTGGTTTTATCATAACTCGAGTTTTAAAGATCCAATTGACGTGATTCTATTTGGGTTGTCTTCACAACTTGATTATCTATCATCTGTCAAAATTTTACGATCATTGGATTTGTGGTCTATGATATACACGAGTTTCTTTGCAGCGTTCTAGAACTGTTTTTTTCTCGAGTAGGGCAGATTGACCTTTGTTTGATCTTTTGATCATAACTTGAGTTTTTCTCAATGGATTTTAGTGATTCTTTTTGTGTTGTCTTCGTGACTTGATTCTCTATGATATCTATCACTTTTGTCACGGTGAAACAAGTTTAGATTAGTCTCACACACGATTTCTTTAACAGATCGTTTTTCTGCTAAAGGGGTTGGGCTTTAATTGTTTCCGCTGTGTAAGATTTTAAATCTACCATTCACCTCCTCTGGTAGCTTTTCACGTGCTCTTCGATCCTACAGAGATTCAAGTGCAATTGCTCAATTGTGATTATGCAAACTTCCAGAAGCTTGTGGACAAAAGCAATTGTGGTTGAGAACAAGATTCGTGAGATGGAGCAAGACGATAAGAGAAAGGCGCCATATCAAGGACAGCAACAAGGAAGTAATGTGCGCCCTCGCTTTGCACCTCCTAATGCGCCTTATTTCAGCTCTTCTATTCTTGCTCAACGCCCTGGATTTGCACCGCACCCAGCTCAGTTTGTGCAACAATGCCCTGTTATGCAAGCACCTACGCCTCCAATGCCATATGCACCTCGTGCCAACTATCCTGGTTGTAGGATCGAAGAGCACATGAAAATCTACCAGAGGGGGGGTGAATGGTAGATTTAAAAATCTTACGCAGCGGAAACAATTAAACCCCAACCCTTTCGGCAGAAAAACGATCTGTTAAATAAATCATGTGTGAGACTAATCTAAATGTGTTTAACCGTGACAAAAATGATGGATATAAGAGAGAATCAAGTCATGAAGACAACACAAAAGGAATCACTCAAATCTATCGATAAAAACTCAACCTATGATCAAAAGATCAAATAAGGTCAATCTGCCCTACCCGAGAAAAAACAGTTCTGGAACGCTGCAAAGAAACTCGTGTAGATCATACACCAAAAATCCAATGACCGTGAAATTTTTACAGATGATAGATAATCAAGTTGTGAAGACAACCCAAAAAGAATCACGTCAATTGGATCTGTAAATCTTGCATTATGATAAAACCACCGATGAAAGGTAGTGCTGTCCAGAAACTCGACGAGTAAAACTTGTCTGGAACAAGTTGGACGAACAAGGCACAAAAGTTCTTTCAAACTACGAATTTTATTCAATAGAACACAAGAGGAACATCCCCAAAATCGTGCGCCACGAGCTCTGGGCTCCCTTGCTTATATAACCAGCTCGAAAGCCAACTCAACTCAGATTAGGAACCTAATCCTACTCTGTTCACGAATCGTAACTTTCCATAACTGCTTAGGATTCTTCTATATGCAGATAGAAGCAATCTTAAGACTTCCAAACATCTTAGGAACGTATCCCACATTCCTAAACTACTCAAATTCGTGACCCACACGAAATCCTATCATAACCAACTCAAATCTTTCCATATCTGAGTCAAACCCGACTCAGCCGCAGCCTGAGTCCATAACCTAGTTGGTTGGACCTTTCCGACCAACTCTTTACGTCCACATCTCTTCATCACGTCTCGGAACCATGTAGACACGTCCATGCACTCCTTGAACACATGAAAAAATCTTCCAATGACGTCCACGATACCTTCATACGCATTGTTCTTAATTCAATCATGCTGCGTAACCTCCTGATCAGCTCAACCACAATTCCTCGTGAATTTGGTTGTTGGAACCTCATCTCCTCCCTGAGACTAGTCCAATGGATCCTGTCACCAGCTATGTCTTGAACTCAAGCAACACCTGCACATGAATAAACAACCAATCCATACGATCCTAAGTCCTCGACTTGACTCAAGTTAGTTTCGAACACAACACCTTACGTGAGAACCTCACATAAGCATGTTGCAAAACCACAGTAAGAACTATATCATCCATATCAACCAAAACGCACCAAAAAAACTTAGCAAATGAATACTAAGTAATCTTTACAGAGATGTAAAGCAAGTACGAAACATTGCAAATGAAAAGCAGAAGCACTGCGGTCAAGTTCCGGACATCGCCAGAGCAAACCTCAACCTTGAGCCGGATCTAACAAAAGCTAGTAGAACCTAGTCCCGGAACTTACTAAAACTAGTATAACCAAGCTCCCGCCGGAGCTTACAAAACTAATATAACCAAGCTCCCGCCGGGGCTTACAAAACTAGCAGGACCTAGCGTCGGAGCTAACCAGAACTAGTCGGAACTAGTAATCCAAAAAGCTGGAGCTAGAAAAATCAACTCGGAGCTTAGCAAAAACACGCCAGAGCTATCAAAGACATGTCGGAGCTAAAGAAAAAACTCACCATAGGTAACCAAAATTAGTCGGACCTTAATAAAAAGGTGTTTTGGTGATATTCAAAACTTTTATCGTTAAAGCAAGTGTATTCACTACAAGCCAATGTATTCATCACACATAGGTCTTACAATCTCCCCCTTGATGAATGCATTGGCAACACCATTTAAAATCCGAACATTGGCTTATTCACATAAAAGTTTTGAAGACAATTTCTCCCCTTTTGTAAATCAAAAGTAAAATGAGAAAATTCCCATATTATCTCTCCCCCTTTATTATCTCTCCTTATGCACATATTCTCTCTCTCTTCATGCTTATCTCTCCCCCTTTGACAATGTATTCAGCAAGTCATGAGCATATAAACAAATTATCTCTCCAACTTTAGTTGTTATGAGCATATTATAACATATACATATAAACAAAGCTCATCCAAGTCATACTATCAGGTAACTTACATTATCATATCAATGAAATACATAAAGTAGTGTAAGCCATGCTAGAGATCAAATGTAATTTTCAAATTAAGTAAGTCATGATCTCACAAACTTAACTATTTCAAAACCTGAAATCATGACAGTAGTTGCTGCATTTTAATATTTTTCAAAGCATAAATTTAGATAATATGATATTTGCAAGAGATTATATGCGCATCTGCCTTATTCTAACCAACCAAGCCAAGCCTATGTCTTTTGACAATCAGAAGCTTAAGGACATGGTTTTAGTCATACAAAACTTCTTCCAAGTTCATATCTAAGTGCAATGATAAGCCATCTCAAAAGAAGAAGTGCGATGCATGCATATTCTCTTGATCTTTTCTCAATTTATATTTGTTCATAAAAACTCAACATGTGAGTTGATTACTTGATTAATTCTTAATGATTAAAAGCACTTGTGAACATGTAACAAGTTCAAAATAACAAGAAAGTTCGATCATGACCAGTTTTAGTGTAAGTAATTATTCCAATTACTAGACATGACAAAACTACAAAATGTATAACATGAGTAATGTAGTAAGAACTTTTAGCATGTAAAAGGAATCACAAAGTCATATATGTATGAAATACTATGCTCATATTATTTTTATTTCAGATTCACACATAGACTTCCCAAGTTTCAAAACTCCCCCTCAATTTAAGCCATGAGTATGCATAACCCCTATTTCACTACGAATGTAACAAAAACGAGTGAAATCCAAAGGTTTTGTAAAAATGTCAGCCAATTGTTGTTAGGTATCTACATGGTGAAGCACAATGTTTCCTTTTTCAACATTATCTCGGAGAAAGTGATACCTAATGTCAAAGTGTTTAGTTCTAGAATGTTGCACGGGGTTTTTAGCAATGCAAATGGCACTAGTGTTATCACAAAACAGTGGAACACTATCTAGATCAACCCCATAGTCCTTAAGTGTTTGAATAATCCAAAGAATTTGTGAACAAGCACTAGCAGCAGCTACGTATTCAGATTCGGCTATGGATTGTGCAACTGAATTTTGTTTTCTAGAGGACCAAGCAATAAGAGAATTACCAAGAAAATAACAAGGGCCAGAAGTACTTTTCCTATCAATCCTACAACCCCCAAAATCAGCATCCGAAAAAGCTTTCAAAGTAACAGTTGAGGAAGAAGGAAGAAAAATTCTAAATTCTTGAGTTCCATGTAAGTACCTGAGAATCCTTTTGACAGCTTGACGATGTGAAACACGTGGGGAAGCATGAAACCGTGCACAAAGACATACGCTGAATTGTATGTCCGGTCTTGATGCCGTGAGGTACAAAAGTGATCCGATCATGCTTCTATATTGTTTTTGATTCACGGGTTCACCATCTTCATCAAGTTTAATTGTTGTTGCTGTTCCCATTGGTGTCCGAAGAGGCTTGCTTTTGTCCATGTTGAAGCGCCTTAGGAGGTCTTTGGTATACTTCATTTGATGCACAAAGGTACCATCCTTGGTTTGCTTGGTTTGCAGCCTCAAAAAGTAAGTGAGTTCACCCATCATACTCATTTCAAACTTGGAACTCATAATTGTTGAAAACTTGGACACAAGATCATGAGAAGCACCACCAAAGATAATATCATCCACATACACTTGAACGAATAATGAGTCATTGCCATGCTTAAGCACAAAAAGAGTTTTATCAACCTTGCCCATGGTAAACCCCTTTTCAAGTAAGAATGTTTTTAACCTATCATACCATGCTCTAGGGGCTTGTTTGAGACCATATAAGGCTTTGGACAATTTGTAAACATGATTAGGAAAATTTGGATTTTCAAAACCCGGTGGTTGTTTGACATAAACCTCCTCATCTATGTAGCCATTAAGAAAAGCACTTTTAACATCCATTTATATAGCTTAAAACCTTTAGATGCTGCAAAGGCTAACAAAATTCTTATGGCTTCTAATCTAGCAACGGGAGCAAAAGTTTCATCAAAATCTAGACCTTCAACTTGAGTGAAACCTTGAGCAACCAACCTAGCCTTATTCCTAACCACAACCCCATCCTCACTTTGTTTATTTTTAAATACCCATTTAGTTCCAATTAAAGTGTGACCTTGAGGTGGAGGTACAAGTTTCCAAACATTATTTCTTTCAAAATTTTCTAACTCTTCTTGCATGGCAATAATCCAAGATTCATTAGTGAGTGCGTGTGATATATCTTTGGGTTCAAAAGAAGCAACAAAAGCAGAATGAGCATGAGAGTTTGGATCGCAAAACCTGGACCGTGTGACTCGTTCGTGCAAGCTTCCAATCATCTGTTGTGGGGGATGATCTTTGTAAAATCGTAGGGGAATAGATGTCTCACAATCTTCTTCTTCTTCATGTTCATCACAAATCGATGAGCTTGTGGCTTGAGGATGATTTGAATCAGCATTGATGGTTGTCGGTGCTGGTTGAGAATTAACATCCGGAGCTCAACCAAAGTCATTATCTGCTGAATTTTCTAGTAGCGACTCCAATTCTTCCTCATCTTCAATGAAAATGCTCTCCCCCTGCGGATATGGATCTGGACCTGCAATGTTTGAGCTAGTACCTGGGCTAGATTCATCAAAAGACACTTCACAAGTCTCCACAATTTTGTTAGTGTCAAGTAAAAGCACACGGTAGCCTCTAGTATGAGATGGATAACCAAAAAACATGCAATCAATGGATCTAGGTTCAAATTTATCAAGATTACCATGTTTCTTAACAAAGAATTTGCAACCAAAGACCCAAAAGTGTGTAACACTAGGCCTATGTCCAAACCGAAGCTCATATGGTGTTTTACCTAGCTTAGTACGCAAGAGAACACGATTTGAGACATAACAAGCGGTTGCTAACGCATCAGCCCAAAATTTCCTAGGAGTTTGATATTCATCAAGCATAGTCCAAGCCATCTCAACTAAGGTTCTGTTCTTTCTTTCTACAACACCGTTTTGTTGAGGTACATATGGTGAAGAAAATTGATGATCTATTCCATTTTCAGCACAAAAGTGATCAAAAGATTGATTTTTAAATTCAGTTCCGTTATCACTTCTAATTGCTTTTAATGATCATGGGTGATCAATTGATAATCTAAGGAATAAAGTTCTAAAGTGACTAAAAACTTCATTCTTAGACGCCATAAAGTAAACCCAAGAGTATCTAGAGTAATCATCAACAATAACAAGAACATACCATTTACCTCCAAAGGATTGAACACGTGAAGGTCCTACGGTGTCAAGATGCAAAAGTTGACATGGTTCAGTTGTCATGATCATTGTGAGAGGAGTATGTGAACCTGCAACCATCTTAGCATGTCTTGAAGAAGAGCACACAATTTCTTTGTTCCCTTTAAGCTTAGGAAGCCCACGTATGCGATCAAGAGCACTAACACGCATTAGGTGATCAAAGCCTACGTGACCAAGTCTACGATGCCAAAAATATAAGTCCTTTGAATCATTAGCAACTAGACACCTATGCTTAGAGAAAGACATATCAAAATCAGCTTTAAAAACTTCTCCAAACCGAGACATGTTAAAAATAAGCTCACTATTTGAACTTACAACTTTGCAGCAGTTTTTATTGAAAATAATTTCCAGATTTTCATCTAGCAATTGTGAAACAGAAAGCAAGTTGTATTTCAAATTTTTGACAAGTGCCACATCCTTCAAAGTGTAGTGATCATTTACTCTAACCGAACCCTTAGCAATTATAGGAGTTGTAGAATTATCGGCAGAAGTAACATTTTCTACACGTGACACAAAACAGAGGGAGGAGAACCAATCTTTGTTACCGGTCATGTGGCGTGAGCAACCTGAATCCACAATACAAATGTTCTCCTTCCTCAAACGTGTAACCTACATAGAAGAACAATACGTCGATGACTCAATACTTGGGTTAGTCAACAGGCATTTAGGAATCCAGTACTGAGTCACGCGACGTGCAGCAGGAGAAACACGCAAAAGCTGAGACAAAACAGCAGGTTTATGAGTCAAAGTTTGAGATTTTTTATTCTTAACTACTGACCTATAAGGTGTTACTTGTGTAGCACAAAAATCAGTAGCTCCGGAGGAAAAAACAGAAGGTCCAGAGATAAACTTTGAATGTTTTTGACTCACAACAGCAGGTTGTACATTCGGTTCAATATGTGCAGCAAATTTTGCATAGAAGTTACGAGATCTAGCAACCCTTCTTTCCCTTTTCTGTTGTTTAGCTAGTCTATAACAAAAGTTTATGACATGACCATCTCTACCACAGTAGGTACAATGAAATTTAACTTTGTGTTCATGTCTAGATGAGTAAGCAATATTTTTATTTGAAACCGAATGAGACAACACTCCTGCAGATTTGAAAACCACTCCTTTTTGTTTAGGAACTATTTGAATCAAACCACTTCCTAATGACTTTACAATTTTAGGTGGATGTTCCTTAGCATGAGCATGAGAATCAAAAGCTAAACCAGTTTTATCATTGCAAGACTTGGAAGAATTCAGCAGTAAGTTTAGGTTCTTATTCCCATTACAAAACCGATCTAATGTCCTATGCATGTCATCAAGTTTATTGGACAGATCAAGACAATTTTCACATGAAGTTTTTCCTTTTAGTTTGCAATTAGAACAAAATTTAACTTCATGAGAGCGTAAAGCACTGTTCAATATAGAAATTTCATTCATAGCATCCTGTAGTTTCTTATCAAGATCATCACAAGTAGAACAATGCAAATCAATTGTAGAACAGCTAGCATCTTTCAAGTTTTTATCATTAAGTGCAGCAAGCTCTTTGTTCTTTTCAATTTCTAACTAAAGTTTATCAAGTGTGGAGGTGTGCGCACTTCTTAATGAGGACAATTGTTCATATATTAAATTACATGAGGAACATGCATCATCACCAGGAATCAAAGTTTTTAAACGGTTGATTTCAGATTCTAGTGATTCAATTTTAGCAGCACTATCCCTAAGATTTTTGTCCTTTTTCTTAACAATAATAGTGGCACGATAAATAGCATCACACATTTCTTCGCAAGTAGAACATACCTCTTCATTGTCGCTGTTGTGTTCTGCCTCCTCCATACTTGATCTTGACTTGCCCGCCATGAGGCATAAGTTTGCCAAATCATCTTCATGTTCATCACTTCCAATGTCCACGTCGCTTGAACTGAACTCTTGAAGCGCGGTGATGAAACTGTTGATCATATTGCATCCTATGGTACCTTTCTTCTTCTTATTGGAATTTCCAGAGGAGGTCCGAACCTTGCTTTGTTTTTCTTCCCGGGTGGTCGGACCTGATGAAAGCATCTAGGCCCCCCTCATGTAGTATGGTTTTGGTGATTAATGACAACCATTGAACTTTACTAATGAATTTGTGAATGCAAGGTCCCCATAAACACTCAATAAGATGAAATGATCATGTCATTGGAGACCCATAGATACTCAACTTTCAAGATCAAATTCATGAGATAAAGACAAGATGTGAAGGCTCTATGTCTAAGTCACTCAATCAAAAATTGACAACATACAATGCTTAAGAATCATCAGAGAGCCTTGTGGAACAATTGTCTAAGAGGTCATTCGAGCAAGACACAAAAGATTCACTCAAGACAACTCGTAGCAAACAAAATCAACTCACCGGATCAACCGATGATTTCCAAAATGAACACATCGGTCGAGTTGATTCAACTGAAGAAAAAGACCTCAGACAAATGAACTCACCGGATCATCCGATGTGAAGGGCTCAACAACATTGGTGCATCAGTACAGTTTGCAGTACAATTGGAACAAGTGAAGCACCGGATCATCCGATGTGCAGACTTACACACATCGGTTGATCACTCCAGTAAGCATCAAGATCAAGCAAATTCTGGAGGAAGAGTCACCGGATCATCCGATGAGAAGACAGAGGGCAACATCGGTCTAATAACGGTAATATCTGACACAATGACGTCAGCCAAAGTAATTACACCGATGATAACTAGAGGGGAGACATCGGATCATCCGGTGTTCACAGTAAAGTTCTGTCAGCCTACTTTTCCAACGGCTATTTCAGTTAAGCTGGCTATAAAACCCCTCTAACCCAGTCATTTCGACAAGTCTTGATCACCTGAAGCCAACTACACATCCAAGAGCATTCAAGACTATAGAGCATACATTTCCACACTTTTAGATCATTTGTAATAGGCTAGAGAGAAGCTTGTGTGCGTTCTTTCTTGGTGATTGAACTCTCTAGGCTAGTGAGAAGTTGAAGAAGATCGTTCCGGAGCTTGCCAAGGTGTGTGTGGAAGCCCGGAACATCGAAGGTTGTACAAGGCTTGAGCTCCACCTTGCCGGAGATGGCGAACGGAGAAGATTAGTGAAGACTCCATTGTCTCGGTGACATTGGAAGTGGCAAAACCCTTCGGTGGGTGCCACAACATGGACGTAGGAAGATCCTTGCGATCTTGCCGAACCACGGGATAAACCTTCGTGTCCCCTAGCGTTTACATTTCTCTCCCTCTCTTTACATTATGCAATCTTTACTTCACAAGTTATATCTACGTTGATTGCATAGTTATAACCGCATTGGGAATTGGGCTTAAGTAGTTCGTTTTTAATTGCCTTAAAATTTGAAAGAAAGCCCAATTCACCCCCCTCTTGGGCGTTTCGATCCTTACAATTGGTATCAGAGCAAGGTTGCTCATAGGATCATTCTAGCTTCACCGCTAGAGAGCAAAAATGGCCAAGGTTGGGGGTTCGGTTCCTATCTTCGAGGGCAAGAATTTTGCCTATTGGAAAGCACGCATGCGTGCTTACCTTGAGGCTATTGCCCCCGAAGTTTGGGAAGCGACTCATGCGGGATTTGGAGAACTTAACTATGTGGGTGATCAAGTTAAGTGGGATGCTAAGGCTAGGAATGCTATTTATGAATGCATAAGTCAAGATGTCTTCTCTAGGATTGCTAGTAAGGAGAAAGCTTGTGAAATTTGGGCTTGCTTGATAGAAATCCATGAGGGCTCATCTCGTGTAAAGGAACTTAAATATCACATGCTCAAAGCCAAATATGATGAATTTAAGATGCTTCCTCATGAAAATGTTATTGAAATGTTTTCATGCTTAAATGTTCTTATTGAGGAAATTAATGCTCTTGACACTGCGTCTCTTGGCAAGGGACTTATTAACCGCAAGATCCTCATGCTCCTTCCCAAGCCGAAGTACAACATCATCAACTCCATGCTCCAAAAGGAATCACTTGACAACATTGAAGTTTCGGAGCTCATTGGAGAAATACGCGCTCATGAGATGAGTGTACTTGGGATGATGGAGCAATCATCATCAAAAACAATTGCTCTAAAGGCCTCCACCAAGAAGACAAGCTTCAAGAAGAAGAAGGTGGTTGAGCCTAGCTCAATTGAAGAAGAGCAAGCGTCAAGTGAAGATGACGATGATGAGCTTGCCTTGATGATGAGAAAGTTCTCACGCTTGAACTCCAAGATCACCAAAAAGGGATACACCTTTGATCCCAAGAAGAAGGCATTTCTACCAACAAGAGACGATCGCAAGATATGCTACAATTGTGGAGATCAAGGCCACATCTCCTATGATTGTCCAAAACTGGACAAAAGGAGAGAGAACTACAAAGGCAAGCAACGCAAGCTTGAAGAAAGTGATGATGAAGAAGAAGAAGCCAAGCCCAAACCAAGAGCCTTTGGGAAGAAGAAGCAAGACAAGGGCAATAAGGCAACACTCTTCCCAAAGAGGAGAAGTGGTCCACAAAAGGTGTTTATGTGTGAGGCAAATGAATGGGTCACCGACGAAGAAACAAGTGATGAAGAGAGTGAAGAAGAAGAAGAAAGCTTGGCCGGCCTTGCCATTGCCAACCATGATGACTCACCTCTTCCTCCACCACCCATGTGCCTCATGGCTAAAGGTAACACCAAGGTATGTGACGACTCTAGTGATGATGAGCTTTCCCCCGATGATTTAACTTCTTTGATTAATGAATATCATGCTATCATTAAGAGAGAGAAGAGTAAGGTTAAAACTCTCGAAGAAATTTGTGCTAAACTTGAGAGTGCTAACCTTGATTTGCTTGACAAGTATGAAAGCATACTTAAAGAGCATGACACGCTCAAATCTCATGTCAAGCAAATTGAGGAAGAAAATGCTAAAATCAAGGTAGACAATGATGAGCTCAACATAGCACACCAAACTCTCTTGGAGGAGCACAACAAGCTAACTCAAGAATACCAAACACTTAACATTGCTCATGACATACTTGATCAAGAGTTAAAAGATGCAAAGAAACAAACTCTTAATGATAAGATATCCATTACTTCGCATGTCTCTAATGTCTTGGACAAGTCTTTGTCTTTGAAAGCTAATGCTAGGGAGAAGGACTTGTTGGAAGAAATTGAGAGTCTCCGCACTAGTGTGGCTAGAATTTCAAAAGGTGAAGTCAAGCACAAGGAAATCCTCTTCCAACAAGAAAAAGCCTTCAACAAAAGAGGACTTGGATCCTTCCCGGTGCCCAACAAAGGAAAGGTGCCCTCACCGGAGCTTAGAACAAGCTTCATCAAGGAAGTTGGTTCTTATTGCCAACATTGTGAGGTCACCGGTCACCACACAAGGGAGTGTCCTCTTCCTAACCGACCTTCACCTAAATTGCCTACTAACTACAAATATATTTTCAATGATCGCTATTATCTTCTTAGCAAAGTGAATGGCAAGGTGAAAGCTAGGTTCATTGGCAAAGACATGAAGAGCATGAAGGGGAAGCTCCCCAAGCAACTTTGGGTCCCAAAGACACTTGTATCTCACATACAAGGACCTAAGTTGGCTTGGGTGCCAAAAGTCAAAAATTAACTTCATGTGTGTAGGTGAACTACAAAGCCGGAGGAAAGCATTGGGTACTCGATAGCGGGTGCACTCAACACATGACCGGCAATGATGGTATGTTCACCACCATAGGAAACCCCGGTAATCATGAAAAAGTCACTTTTGGTGACAATTCTAAGGGTAAGGTAATAGGATTAGGTAAAATTGCTATCTCTAATGATTTATCCATTTCTAATGTGTTGTATGTTAAGTCGCTTAGCTTTAATCTACTTTCCATTGCACAACTTTGTGATCTTGGACTAACATGCACATTTAGCAAAAATGATGTTGTTGTGAGTAGTGAGACAAGCAAAGAGCTAATCTTCAAAGGGTTTCGGCATGGACATCTCTACTTAGTAGACTTCTCCAACAAGAATGCTAGCCTAACCACTTGTATTTTCACTAAGACAAGCTTGGGTTGGCTATGGCACCGACGCATAGCACACATTGGAATGAGCAAACTCAAGAAGTCATTCAAGATTGGGATGGTGACCGGCGTGAAGGATGTGACGTTTGAGAAGAACAAGCTTTGTAGCGCTTGTCAAGCCGGGAAGCATGTTGCTTCACACCACCCAATGAAGACAATGGTGTCAACCTCCAAGCCACTTGAACTACTCCACATGGACCTCTTCGGACCGTCCACATACCAAAGCCTTGGCGGTAACCTCTATTGTCTTGTTATAGTTGATGACTACTCTCGCTATGCTTGGACTCTATTTTTAGGTGACAAGAGTGAAACTCCGGAAGTGTTCAAGACCTTCGCCAACCTTGCTCAAAGGGAATTCCAACTTCCCATTATCAAGGTCCGGAGTGACAACGGCACCGAATTCAAGAACTACAATATTGGGGAGTGGTGTGACCGTGAAGGTGTGAAACATGAATTCTCCGCCACATACACTCCTCAACAAAATGGTGTCGTTGAGAGGAAGAACAAAACCCTCATCACTCTTGCAATAGCAATGCTTGATGACTACAGCACGTCGGAGAAGTTTTGGGCCGAAGCAATCAACACAGCGTGCCATTCCGCAAACAGGGTCTATCTTCACCGACTACTCCAAAAGACCCCATATGAGCTTCTCATTGGGAGAAAGCCCAACATCTCCTACTTTAGAGTCTTTGGGTGCAAATGCTACATCTACCGCAAGAAAAGGCTCGGTAAGTTTGAAAGAAGATGTGATGTTGGCATTTTTCTTGGTTATGCATCAAACTCAAAAGCATATCGAGTATTCAACCAAACCTCCGGTCTAGTTGAAGAAAGTTTTGATGTTGAGTTTGATGAGACTAATGGCTCCCAAGAGGAGAGTTTTGGTCATGATGAAATAGATGATGAGCCTTTACGAGAAGCCATGAAGAACATGACCATTGGAGACATCAAGCCGGAAGTTGAAGAGGGCCATGATCAAGGGGGAGCTTCAAGTTCCAACAACAACACCTCCATGGCGCCTCAAGTAGACGAAGAGGAGAAAGATGATCCATTGCCAACTCAAGACTCACAAGCAATACAACATCAAGATGAAGAAGAAGTCCATGATCAAGTCCAACCACAAGAGGAGCAACACGCTTCACCACCGCCAAGTGCTTCACAACCACTTATGAGGCATGGACGCATCTCCAAGGCGCATCCAATGGACCAAATCATTGGAAGTCCTTCAAGGGGCGTAAGTACTCGTTCCCGCCACGTTGCCTCATTTTGTGAGCACTACTCGTTTGTTTCGTGTGTAGAACCCACTCACATTGAGGAAGCGCTCCAAGACCCAAATTGGGTGATGGCTATGCAAGAAGAACTCAACAACTTCATCCGCAATGAAGTTTGGGTGTTGGAGGAGCGACCCAAGGACAAGAACGTCATCAGAACAAAGTGGGTGTACCGCAACAAACAAGACGAGAATGGCGTTGTGGTCCGCAACAAGGCAAGAATTGTGGCCAAAGGGTTCTCGCAAGTTGAAGGACTAGACTTTGGGGAGACATTTGCTCCGGTCGCCCGGTTATAGGCAATTCGTATTCTCCTTGCTTTTGCTTCACATCATAATATTACCCTTTATCAAATGGATGTGAAAAGTGCCTTTCTTAATGGCTACATTAATGAGCTTGTTTATGTTGAACAACCTCCCGGGTTTGAAGATCCGAGGAATCCTAACCATGTGTATAAGTTGCACAAGGCGCTCTTTGGGCTCAAGCAAGCACCTAGGGCGTGGTATGAACGACTACGGGACTTCCTCATCATGCAAGGATTTAAGATCGGGAGGGTGGACACCACACTCTTCACCAAAGATATCAACGGAGATTTGTTCATTTGTCAAATTTATGTTGATGATATTATCTTTGGTTCAACTAACGAAGCTCTTAGCCATGAGTTTGGCAAAATGATGTCTAGGGAATTCGAGATGTCAATGATTGGAGAGCTCAACTTCTTCCTTGGATTCCAAATCAAGCAACTTCAAGAGGGAAACTTCATCTACCAAGAGAAATACACCAAGGACCTCTTGAAGAAATTTGAGATGGGAGATTGTAGCTCAAGAAGCACTCCAATGGAAACAAATTGCCATCTCGACGCTGATAAGGACAGTAAACCTATTGACCAATCTCACTACCGCTCTATGATTGGTTCATTGCTTTATCTTACCGCATCTAGGCCCGATATAATGTTTAGTGTATGCTTATGTGCTCGCTTTCAAGCGGCTTCTAAAGAATCGCATAAGAAGGCGGTCTTTAGGATACTTAGGTATCTTAAGCATACCCCTAGTATGGGCTTGTGGTACCCTAAAGGTACAACCTTCCAACTCTTGGGATACTCAGACTCGGACTTTGCCGGATGCCGCGTGGATCGCAAGAGTACCTCCGGTGGGTGCCACTTGCTTGGGCGTTCCCTAGTGTCTTCGTCTAGCAAAAAGCAAAATTCCGTGGCTTTGTCCACCGCGGAGGCGGAGTATATAGCGGCCGGTGCATGTTGTGCCCAAATTCTATATATGAAGCAAACCCTTTTGGACTTTGGAATTAAATTTGGTTGTGTGCCTCTCCTTTGTGACAATGAAAGTGCGGTTAAGATAGCTAGAAACCCCGTTCAACACTCCCGCACTAAGCACATTGATATTCGCCATCACTTCTTGCGGGATCATGAGGCTAAAGGAGACATCTCTTTGCAAGGTGTTAGATCCGAAGAACAATTGGCGGATATGTTCACTAAACCACTTGATGAGAAAACCTTTTCTAGACTTAGAAATGAATTAAATGTGCTAGATGCATCTAACGTCATGTAAATTGCCATGTTCATGTAAGGATGCATATCATATAAGTCTTGTCTAACTCCCAAAGGATAGGGGCGAGCTAGAAATAGTTTTCCCTGAGGAAGCCTTTGGAAGGTTTAAACTTGGCAAGATAGATTTATTTTATGCCTTGCATGATCCCTGCCATATAAACTTGCACTCATTTAATCTCCTGCACTGTAATTTGTTTGGCAATGCATACGGTAGATTGTCACAAAGGGGAACCCACCTCATGAGAAGGAGACTTGTTTGAAATGCAATATCTCAACTCATATAAGGTGGAAAGAACAAAATGTTAGGTACGTTAATGCCTAGAGGAACATGCTTCAAAGAGATAGAAGTCTTCATACTCTACCTCACAAAGCATGGGCCTTACATTTTATTTGGATATTTTTTCCTCCATTTTTCTCGGTGTTTCATTTGCTTTAAGGTCTAGCCAAGCTATTGGCATATTAGCTTTTTGAGGGGTAAGGGGTTGCCCAAAAAAGTCCTAAGACATGTGTTTCCCATTGTTTGATTGTTTGGTCAAAGGACATATATGGGATGTTGGTGTTTAGTTTTCATCGGATTATCCGATGCCTAGGTCCTTCCTCCATCGGATCAGTAGGTGTTCAAAATCCAAGTGCCAGTTAAGTCAATATCCAAAATCGGCCGATGAGTTCAAACAGAAAAACATCGGTACATCCGATGTTCACAAATCTGAAACCTTGATGAATTCCACCGATGCTTTTCCATCTAACGTCGGACCATCCGATGTCAACTTCCCTCTCCTGAATACCCTTACTGTGCCATTCATCCGATGATCAAAACCCTAAACGTCGGTCCATCCGATGTCTTCAGTGAATCTTTGAATATTCATACTGTACTATTCGACCAATGTCCACATCTATAAGCATCGGTCCATCTGGTGTTTAAAAAAACGGCTAGGGTTTGGGACCCACTATTTAAACTCTTGCGCCGCCTTTCGTCTTCCTTCTCCCGATCCCGTCGTCGTAGCCGACCGCGCCTCCATCTCCTCCGCCGCTGGACGCCGCCGCCGTCGCCCTCAGGCCGCCGCCGCCGTCTCCGGCCGCCGCCGCCCACAGCGCCGCCGCCCTCGCGCCACCGCTCGCTGCACCGTTGCTCCACGCGCCGCCTCCATCCACGCACCCACCTTCGCTGTCTCCACCGCCATCGACCTCGCCGCCGCCTCTCCTCGCCGCCGCCGTTTCCACTGCCTCCTAGCATCATCACCTGACCACCGTCTCTCACTTCGCACCCGGCCCCCGCATGCTCTCTGCCGCTAGGGTTTGCCCGGCTGTGCGTTGTCCCTTTCGTCGATTCGCGCCCCTAGTGCTCGTGATCGCTCGTCTCTAAGGTTTGCTCCGTGCCGTGCGACTTCCTTCGTTGTTTTTCGTCGTTCTTTTTCATCGTCGCTAACCCTAGCTCTCCATTGCATCAAGATGGGT
This sequence comes from Tuctoria greenei, assembly GCA_036927565.1. Taxonomy (NCBI): domain Eukaryota; kingdom Viridiplantae; phylum Streptophyta; class Magnoliopsida; order Poales; family Poaceae; genus Tuctoria; species Tuctoria greenei. The sequence goes on from JAYESD010000011.1 coordinate 28,273,197, forward strand.
TGCGATCGCAAAGGAAAGGGCAAGGCTATCACGGAGCCCGCCGCGAAGAAGCAAAAACTGTCGAAGGAGGAGAAGAAGGCCCTGATGGCCGCTCGCGCCGCCGAGGAGCGTGAGCGTGGCAGAGGGGGGTCCCTGAGGATCCGCGAGGCTTGTTCTAGGCAGCCTCCCGTGATCGACGACTCCGAGGCCGAAGAGGAGCCGGTTGAGCCTCTCGTCCGCCGGCGCTCAGCCCGGACGCGTGGGGGGTCACACCGAGGCTGCTCCTCGTCCGAGACCGACGGCTGCCGACCGTCGTGAGGACAGGGAGGCCGAGAGGGCCATCTACGAGATGGACACGGCAGTCCATGTTGGTGAGGGAGTCGGTCTCACGGACTATCGGAAGATGAAGGCCAAGCAGCTACGCAAGCTTCGATGGAACGTGCTGCTTGAGGAGTGGTACCCACAGCCCCGAGAGGCTCTTGTGAACAGTCGCTTCTGGACTGTCACCCAGGTGTCTCTCTACGAGACCTACAGACGTCGGGGGCACAAGCTATTTCAGCATAACTACCTGGACTGGGGGCAGCTTGAATTGGCAGCAGAGACAGACGTCCGTCCGTACTTTGAGAGATACCGAGGATTGGTGCAGCTGCTAGCTTACGAGAGGAGTGCATATGTGGAAGATTGGGTCCGTGTCTTCTACGCGACCCTGTACATCTCTGAGGGCAGGAGGTCGATCGACTTCATGTTTATGGGTCAGCACTACCACCTCTCGAGGCAGACGTTGGGGAAGCTTCTTTGTTTGGACCTGCACGACACCTGCGTGCACGAGAGGGTATACGGGCAGGCAGATCCACCAAGGAGGCCACTTACTGGAGGGGTGGCACCACAGCTTGAGGAGATCCGGTCCCTGTTCGGCCCCACGTTCTCTCCGGACCAGCCGAGAGTTCCAGCACTTCTGACCCCAGCTGCGCGCATTGTGCACCTCGCCTTGCGCCGCACGCTTCGGGGTACTTGGAGGGGTTCACTAGTTTACAGTAGACCCTCCTGTTCTACATAATGAACGGGATGGATTTCGACATTGTGGACATTCTCCTGTGCGAGATGGAAGACGTGATCACAGATGGGGTAGGCATGATGAGGCAAATGGTCTACGGGCACTGGATCAGTTACCTATGCACTATGATGGTGCCTGAGGGGGATGCAGCACAGGTCAGACTTGCTGACGAGAGTGTGACTCGCTTTGGTCACTACCGTGCCCCGGCTCCTGGAGACCGCCGCCTTGGTCGTCCAGTTGAGCGCCAGGTCAGGGCCCGTCTGACAGAGGAAGATTGGTCTGACCTAGAGCGGGAGGACGAGAGACTTGCAGAGGCTGAGGCTCAGGGTGAGGACCTGCAGCACATTTGGTCAGAGAGCGACACTGACGACAGTGTCGAGGAGTATTTCCCTCCTCCCCCCTCTCCTCGACAGCACGACGCGGAGGCTGGAGGTTCTACAACACCACCACCCACTCCACCTCCCGTCACTGAGGCGCAGGTCACACAGCCGTCTGAGCTGACTTTGCTCCTCCAGCAAATGGTCGAGCAGCAGAGGCTAGATAGGCTGGCCGCCGAGCAGGCCCGCGCGGAGCAGGCTGCACGTCTTCTTGAGCTCCAGCAGCAGCAGCAGGAGATGCAGCGTCAGATCGCCCGTGAGAGGCGTGAAGACACTGACCGGTTGACGGGGCTCATCGACCAGATGCACCAGCGCACTCTGGACCAGCAGCAGCAGACGCAGCTGGCGATGATGGGGATCCTGGGGTTAATCACCAACCTCTAGACCCAGACCGGGATCGCCCTCCCATCGCAGCTGCCTGGAGTAGCTCCTCCGCCTCCCGTCTTAGCTCCAGCTGCTGCACCAGTGGCTCCAGTTCCCTCCACTCCGATCCCTTCGTTCAGCATGTCCCCGCTGCTGGCTCCTGGTGCTCCTCTTCACTCCCCACTGCCGGCCACGACACTGTTTCTTCAGACGCCGGCCTCCGTCACCAGTGTCCCTGCTCCAGCACCTCCTCCTCAGCAGGCACCGACGGTGGCACCTTCGGCTCCGGCAGCACCCTCCTCTGCTACTGAATGTAGGCCTAGAGGGGGGGTGAATAGGCCTTCTTGAATTTTCTCGGTTCCTGTAGCACTTCAACAACAAGGTCAAAACCAGATATATCGGACTAGTCCGATAAAGTGCGAACTAGTCCGGATTTCACGGACTAGGTTGATCAAGTTAGGTCAATTTGATTGTTTCGTTGACGTTTGCAGCGGAAATATAAACTTCAATAACAGTTCAATGATTGTATGTCAAGTTCTATTGCAAGTATGATTCTTGTTCAACTATTTAACTTAAATTCAACAAGATGAATCAAACCCTAGATAATGTTGATCAACTAGAATGATGAACACAAACAAACAAGACACAAGATTTATCCCGTGGTTCGGTTACCACGAAGGCAACCTACGTCCACATTGAGGAGCCCACAAAAGGACCGGGTCTTCACCAACCCTTCCCTCGTCGGATCGCCACGAAGGCCAATCCTCTTCCACTAAACACACAGGGGTAAATCACCAAGTTGAAGGGGCGATCTCACAAGTTGAGAGCTCCCTTGATTACAAGTTTCAAGACCACCAATAACACACTTTGAAATATACAAATTGAGATGCAAGAGTGTGTTAGAGATTCAAACCAAGAGCTCAATCGTGTGCCAAGTGCCTCTCCAATGATCTACAAGTGATCTTCAATGGATTGATTGATTTTGCACTTAATTTCGTGGAGAGAGATGGTTTTTGAGTCTCTTGGGAGGTGTGACGGCGCTAGGGTTCGAGAGTGGGTGAAAGTGGGCCGTGCACCTCTATTTATATGGGGTTTCTAGAAGTTACCGTTAGGGTTCAGAAAGATCGGACTAGTCTGTGGTGGTGACCGGACTAGTCCGGTGTGCTGTGTGAAGCAAACCCTAAGTGTCCAGGAATTTCGGACTAGTCCGGTTCAAAACGGACTTGTCCGATTTCGCTACTGGAAACCTTTGGACTAGTCCGATTGTCATCGGACTTGTCCGGACATATGAAACCCTAAGTGTTTAGGATGACAAGTCCGCACTTGGGGGACTTTTCCGATTTAGATCAGGGTGTATATCGGACTAGTCCGTGTGGACACCGAACTTGTCCGAAGTGGATCAGAATGAATATCGGACTAGTCCGGGTCACAACGGACTGGTCCGATTTTGTGTGACTTGTGTATTGATAAGGACTAGTCCGCATTGGGGAGGACTAGTCCGAAGTGGAACAGAAAGAATATCGGACTAGTCCGGTGGTGACCGGACTTGTCTGATCTGGTGCAGAATGTGATATCGGACTAGTCCGGCTGATATCGGACTAGTCCGGTCCTGTATAACTTTGTGCATTGTGTGTGTGTGATTAAGTGAGATTGAGCTCTCGGGTGTGTTTCCTTAACACACTCCATACATACTAAACTACTAATTTCTTCTCCTTGAGCTCCAATTCATTTTCCTTCTCAATTTCCCTCTTTTTGGCACTTTGCTCATTTTTCATCATTTTCCTGCATTCATCTCAATAAAAGGATTAGGATCCCAATTGCTTGTCATAAATCATCCAAAACCCACAAGGGAGTCCTAGATGCACTTTCAATCTCCCCCTTTTTGGTGATTGATGACAACCAATTGAGATTTCACAAAATGAGGTATAAAATGAGATTTTCATAAAGTATGCACATATGACTCAAAAATACATCAAGCAACAAGATAATTACTCATATGTGCTTCTTTATGGTGGGATGCATACTAAGAGCATGAGTGCATTAAGAATGATCGAATTTGCATTTATCAACTAATATCAAGTGAATATGGCACTTCAAGGGCAAAAACTCAGATTTCATCACACACTTGCAAATAAATAGAGCAATTCATAACAGGACCAAACATGATATGAGAATAGAGTTAAGAAAATGCAATCACAATTAAAAAAAATATAGAGAGCTCTCTCCTCGCATCCTATTCAGCTAAAGCTAAGACTAGAGACTCCCCCTCAATCTCTCCCCCTTTGGCATCAAGACACCAAAAAGAGAGAGAGGAAGGTCCTAGGGCTTCACTCTTCGCTGTCAGTCCGCTCGTCGTCTTCATCGTCTTCATCGCTTTACGCTTGACGAGGTTGAGAGGGAGGAGGAGGAGCGGAGCTGCTCGAACCCCCAATGCCAAAATAGGCAAGCTCGGAGGTAGTCAAGGGGCTGAGCTCGGTGATGTCCGGATCAGAATCTTCAGAAAGTACTGGAGATCCAATTGGGTTGATCTCCAGCTTCTCACTCAGTTGCTTCACATTGGCTTTAATGTATCTCATATTCTCCTTCCTCTTCTGATTTAGCTTGTGAAGCTTCACTTCAGTTTTCTTGCATGAGGAGAAAATTGCAGCCAAGTACTTGAGGATCCCACTGGCGGATCCTTTCTGAGGGGCTTCCCTGGAGGGAGGAGTAGCCCTAGCAGCTTCTTCTTGCCTTGCCGGTACCTCGGGGCTGGAGGCCGGCGATGGAGCAGCCTGGACACTCATTGACTGAGGCTTCTGAGGCCTCAGTGGAGTGTGCTCCACATCCTTCACAAACTCGATTCCTGTGACCTTCTCAATCATGAACATCAAGTAAGGGGCATAGCCACAGGATCGGTTGGGGGTACTTGAGATATTGACCATATCATTCCAAATATAGTCTGCAACATCGAATTGCCTTTTCTTGCTAATGACCCTCATCAGGGTCCGAAGGTAGCCTTGCACACTCCCTGCATCCCATCCTTGGGGGCAATCGTCTTCCTGAGGACTCTGTTGAGGACCACAAAGAAAGGCTTCATATTCTTTGTGGAGGGAGGGACATACTTGGAGGTGGGCTCATACATGAACTTCATTCCATCCCTCTCAATGACCCCAATGTTGTGGATAATGAGGTGGTCATGTTCTTCAGAGTCAAGGTGCAGCAGGCTGGCAAACTCTTCCTGAGTAATAGAATACTTGGATCCATGAGTCATCCAAGTCACACTTTCTTCGTCTTCGCTTGAGAAGTGGCACGTTGCATAGAATTGTGCAATCACTTCATCATTCCAATTATATCTGAAGGCAAACAGATCCTTCAGCCCATGTCTCTCTGCAGCTGCTATCACTTCATCAAAAGCTGCACATTTCCTCTTCTCAAGGTGGGCCCAGTCAATCCATTGACTGCGCACCACCGGGGTCTTCATCGGCAAATAGACCAGCTTGTAGAAGTCAGCATGGAAATTTGACCAAAATCTGCCATCAGCTGCTTGCTTGGGCCTTGCATAGCAATCAACACTTCTCAACTTTGCAGCCACGTCGCTGCCCTTGCCAGTGAATCTTCCTTCATTAGGGTCCCGGACCCCTTCTCTGGGAGTATGCAGCTTCAGGGGCCCAACAGGCCCTATGGCAACCCCCTTGCCCTTCCCTTTTGATTGTCGAAGGCCGCTTGTAGACGGAGCAGCCTTCGAGGCAGGCTTCTTGGCAAGGACTTTCCTCCGAACCTGGGGAGGTGAGGGAGCAGGCTCGGAGGGTCTCTCTTGGCGTTTCTTGCCAAGACCCGCCGAGGACCGAGGTGCCACCTCGTGGTCCAACTCGGCCTCGAAATCGGAGATTTCGTTGTCGGAGCTCGACATGACCTGAGAATGAATGATCAAGAGAACGGACAAGTTATACAAGGTATTGGTAAGGTAAGATGGCAATGGAAGGCATTAGGGAATTAAAGAATTAGGTTTTGGTTCAGAAACAACGGACTTGTCCGGTGCACAGGCACGGACTAGTCCGGGGGACCGGACTTGTCCGTACCTGGACCGGACTAGTCCGGTGTTCATCTGCAAAAACCTAACAGACTTGACAAAATTTGATCCCTAAGGTAAAACTGGTCTAGCATACACATAGTACATAGCCTAGACATGTAACTAGTGAAGAATGCTAGGCCAAACGATAAGCAATAGAGGAAGTTGTGATTTCTTAGGGTTTTGAAGAAAATTTACCAAGAAATCAAAGGAAGCTTGAGATTTTGGGGGTTGGAGGCCGGACTTGTCCGCTAACTTCAATCCCCGAGTCTTCAAGCTTGATCTCCGCCCAAGATTGAGGATTTTCGACGGAGGAATCAAGGATTCGCCTTGGGAGCTCGAGCGCAAGAGAGAGAAAGCTTGGGAGTGAGTGTGGGTTGAGGGAATTAGGGTTTAGTGGCGGCTAGGGTTATGGACACGAAAAATCGGACAAGTCCAGACAAGACCGGACTAGTCCGAAGTCATCCAGGGACCTGTATCGGACTAGTCCGTGGTCTGTCGGACTAGTCCGGCCTACCTGGCACTCTGCGGAGTAGTCTTCAAGGGCGGACTAGTCCGGGTAACCACGGACTTGTCCGTGGTCACCAGGAAAGAATTGCATAGCCCATTCATATATATTTGAAGGTCCAATAATTGAGAGTAGAGAGGCAAAACAATTCAAATAATCTTGATGAATTTGACCAGTAAGCAAACAACAATCATACTATGATCAAAAATTCATCAAGATCTAATAATTGACATAGTTTTTCAAGAGAAAAAAGAAGAGAGATGATTTTCACAATTCAATCAATATTTTGAAGCAATCATACAGGTATGCAAATTTTCAAGCCACACTCCGAGAATCAAGAATGTTTAGCTCATTTCGGAGTTCGCAAAAACATTTTTCATCAAGTGGCTTGGTGAATATGTCGGCCAATTGTTTTTGGGTATGGACATGAGAGATGGATATGTCTCCTTTCATGGAATGGTCTCTCAAGAAATGGTGTCTTATGTCAATGTGTTTAGTCCTAGAGTGTTCAACTGGATTGTGGGCTATTTTAATGGCACTCTCATTATCACAAAGGAGAGGAATACGGTTCATGTTGTAACCGTAATCCCTTAGAGTTTGTCGCATCCAAAGGAGTTGTGCACAACAACTCCCGGCTGCAACATACTCTGCTTCGGCAGTGGATAATGCAATGGAATTCTGTTTCTTGGATGACCAAGAAACTAAGGATCTTCCTAGGAATTGGCAGGTGCCGGAAGTGCTTTTTCTATCAACTTTGCACCCGGCATAGTCTGCATCGGAATACCCAATGAGATTGAATTTTGAGCCTTTTGGGTACCAAAGACCAAGGTTGGGTGTATGAACTAAATATCTTAGGATTCTCTTTACGGCTGTCAAATGACATTCCTTAGGGTTGGCTTGAAATCTTGCACACAAACACACACTCAACATAATATCTGGCCTAGATGCACATAAGTATAGTAAGGATCCAATCATGGAGCGATATACCTTTTGGTCCGCGCTCGGTCCATCTTCATTGAGATCCAAGTGACCATTCGTTGCCATGGGAGTCTTTATGGGCTTTGCCTTGTCCATGCCAAACTTCTTGAGGATGTCCTGTGTGTACTTGGTTTGGCTTATGAATGTTCCTTCCCTTTGTTGGCGCACTTGGAATCCCAAGAAGTACTTCAATTCTCCCATCATTGACATTTCAAATCTGTCTGTCATGATTTTACTGAACTCTTCACAGAAAGATTGATTAGTTGATCCAAAAATTATATCATCAACATAGATTTGGCAAATAAAAAGATCATTGTCCAGATTTTTTGTGAATAATGTATAGTCTACTTTGCCAATTTGAAAACCATTATCAATTAAAAAATCTCTAAGACACTCATACCAAGCTCTAGGAGCTTGTTTGAGGCCATAGAGAGCCTTACGCAGTTTATACACGTGGTCGGGGAACTCTTCGTCTTCAAATCTGGGTGGTTGCTCCACATACACCTCTTCCTTGATCGGTCCGTTGAGGAAGGCGCTTTTTACGTCCATTTGGTACAGCTTGAAATCATGGTGAGTAGCATATGCAAGTAATATTCTAATTGATTCAAGCCTAGCTACTGGAGCAAAAGTCTCATCGAAATCCAAACCTTCGACTTGTGAGTAACCTTTGGCCACAAGTCGTGCCTTGTTTCTTGTCACCACTCCGTGTTCGTCTTGCTTGTTGCGGAAGACCCACTTGGTCCCCACTATGTTTGCATTGGGTCTTTCCACAAGTTCCCAAACCTCGTTTCTCTTGAAGTTGTTCAACTCTTCTTGCATTGCCACCACCCAGTCCGGATCCTTCAATGCATCCTCAGTCCTGCGGGGTTCCAAAAAGGAGACAAACGAGTAATGTTCACAGAAATTTGCTATACGAGATCTAGTGGTTACTCCCTTTTGGATGTCGCCGATGATGTTGTCGATTGGATGATCCCTTTGAATGCATTGGTGTACTCTTGGGTGTGGCACTTGGGGGGTCGTATGTTGGTGCTCATCTTCTTCTCCCCCTAAGTTGTTGTCCTCGTTGATTTGTTGATCATGTTCATATTCCTGTGATTGATCTTGTATCAAGGCTCCCTCTTGATTGTTGATCTCCTCTCGTGGTTCACTTTCCTCTTGTATTTGTGCCGATGACTCTTGTGGTCGTACTTCGCCTAGAGTCATCCTCTTCAATGCTTGATAGGGGGCTTCCTCTTTACCTAATTCACATTGATCAACTTGCTCCTTTTGGGATCCATTAGTTTCATCGAACACCACGCCACGTGCCACTTCAACAAGTCCGGAGGCCTTGTTGAAAACACGGTAGGCGTAAGTGTTCGAATCATAACCAAGCAAGAAACCTTCATCGGACTTCGAAGCGAACTTTGAAGTCCTGGGCTTCTTGTTCAAAATATAGCAAGGAGAACTGAAAACTCGAAAATATGAAATGTTCGGTTTGTTACCGGTGAGTAGCTCATAGGGAGTCTTCTTTAGTAGTCGATGAAGGTAGAGTCGATTTGTGGCATGGCAAGCGGTGTTGATTGCTTCCGCCCAAAATCGATCCGAAGTCTTGTATTCATCGAGCATTGTTCTTGCCATCTCTATGAGCGTTCGGTTCTTCCTTTCGGCAACTCCGTTTTGTTGTGGAGAGTATGGTGCTGAGAATTCGTGCTTGATTCCTTCCTCATCAAGGTATTCCTCCACTTGTATGTTCTTGAACTCTGTGCCGTTGTCGCTTCGAATACTCTTGATTGATTGTGAGAACTCGTTTTGCGCTCGCTTGAAGAATTTCTTGAGTGTTCCTTGTGTTTCTGACTTGTCATGCAAAAAGAACACCCAAGTGAACCGGGAAAAATCATCAATAGTAACTAAACCGTATTTGTTACCGCCGATGCTTATGTAAGCAATTGGACCAAACAAGTCCATATGAAGTAAGCGGTCTTGTCGTGGTCATGATGTTCTTCGCGGGATGTTGTGCTCCAACTTGCTTCCCTACTTGGCACGCGCTACAAGGCCTGTCTTTCTCAAACACAACATCTTTCAAACCTCGGATGTGATCGCCCTTGAGGAGTTTTTGAAGGTTCCTCATACCAACATGTGCTAGCCGTCTATGCCACAGCCAACCCATGTTGGTTTTTGCAATCAAGCATGTGTCAAGTTCGGCTTTATCCTTGTTGAAGTCAACAAGGTAAAGCTTTCCCTTTAACATACCCTTGAATGCAACGGAACCATCACTTCTCCTTGAGATAGTCACACCCTCATTAGTAAACAGGCAATTATAACCTTTGTCACATAACTGAGATATGGACAACAGGTTATAATCTAAAGATTCAACGTGTAAAACATGCGAAAGAGTATGTTCAGAGGATATTGCTATTTTACCGGTACCGAGGACCCTTCCTTGACTGTTATCCCCAAAGTAAATGCCTTCGTTTGGGTCCTGGTTCACTTCATACTCCACAAACATCCTCCTTTCTCCGGTCATGTGGTTGGTGCATCCACTGTCTAGCACCCATTTGGATCCACCGGAGGAGTAGGCCTGCAAAAACAAATTACGCCTTGGTTTTAGGTACCCAAGCTTGCTTGGGTCCTTGGAGGTTAGTAACAATACATTTGGGCACCCACACATGGGATTTTGTGTTCCCATGGCGTGGCCCAGCATAATAAGCATACACTTTACCAACATTATTTTTCATTAATACATAAGAAGCATCAAAGGTTTTAAACAAGAGTTGCTGTTGGTTATGAGTCGGACTAGTCTGTGTGACCGGACTTGTCCGGACCACAACCGGACTAGTCCGGTTTTCATGAGAGTTCAGATTTTTAGTTTTCGAGTTACCAGGTTGTGAGGGTCCTCCCTTCACAAAGGTAATCCTTCCCTTGTTATTTTTATGATTTCCAGCTCTTTGCTTTCCATCGTAAGAGTAACCAATGCCGTACTTGACATTTGGAGGTCTTTGGACCAAATATGCACTACGTGCATAGTTGATCCTCTCCTTGTCAAATATTACACATTGGGTAGGATTTTTGTCCTTTGTGAAGGTAGAATTTTCCTTCAACCTGGTGTTAATTTTATCACATTTGCAAATATGGGCGATATTAGTTGAAGTGGGTTGAGAAGGTAGGCTTGAAGAGGAGGAAGGTTCACTAAGCTTGAGTGACTCAACCTGCACTTCAAGGATCTTGTTGACCTTGATTAGGTCATCAAGTTGATCCTTGATTGCAACGTTTGAGTTGGTTAACTCCAAGCAAGTTTTCTTGCTTGAAGCTAGCTCAAGCTCTAGTGAGTGGTTTCTCTCCTTTTCAAGAACTAGAAGATTGTCAAATTCGGCATGCTTCTCCTTTTGGGAAATAATCATGTCTTCTTGACGATCAATTAGCTCTTCCTTCTCAACAAGTTGGTTAAGCAATAATTTCACTTTAGCAGCAGTTTTTCTATCTAAGCCAATTAGCATATCTTCATCATCACTATCTAGATCATCATCACTTGAGTAAGAATGCAAGGAAGGAGTTTTGATGTTTACCTTGCGTTTACCTTCCTTAGCCATGAGGCAAGTTCCATTTGCCTTCTTTGCACCGAGCGTGTGGAAGAGTGTGGGTTTCTTGGACATGCTTTCAATGGCTATACTAGCCATTTCTTCTTCATCGGACGATGAGGACTCATCGTTTGAGTCCCATTCCTTTCTGATATGTGCTTGTTCAACTTGATTCTTCTTCTTGAATAATTTCTTCGGTTGAGGCTTGGACTCTTTACTTTTCTTCTTGTTGTCCTCATACGGGCAATCGACTATAAAGTGATTGTATTCACCACAATTATAGCATGCCCGCCTCATCTTCGGCTTTGTCTTCTCCTTGTATTTTCCTTCACTCGATTTTGCTCCTTGTCTTTTCTTCATAATTCTTTTGAACTTCTTCATGAACAAAATCATATCTTCTTCGTCCAGCTCGCTGCTTTCATCATCGCTGTCCTCCTCAAGCTGTGCTTCTCTTGCTTCTTTGGATAGAGACTTGAGTGAGGACTTTAGGGCAACTCCCTTCTTCTTAGCTGATGTGAGATCGGCTATTTCTTTTACGTGCTTGGCTTGCTTCTCCATCATCTCAAAGTTGATAATTTTGCCAAGCAGTTCATCCGGAGTCATTTTCTTGTACCCGGGACTTTCTCGGATCATAGAACAAAGTGTGACGTTGCCAGGCATAAAGGCTCTAAGGATGAGCTTTACAACCTCGTGGTCATTCCACTTTTTGCTCCCATATGATCGAACCTTGTTCACAAGAGTCTTCAGTCTGTTGTACATGTCTTGGGGAGACTCATCTTCCTCAATCGCGAACCTTCCCAGTTCGCCTTCAATCATCTCAATCTTTGCCTCCCGCACATGCCTGTCACCTTCATGTGCTGTCTGTAGTGTGTCCCAGATTTCTTTGGCAATCTCCAATCCGTCCACCTTTGTGAATTCATCTCTACTTAGAGATGAGGTGATAACGGCTGCGGCTTGGGCATTCCTGTGGATGGCTTGCTCTTGACTTGGTGTGAGTTCTTCATCGTCATCAGGGATGTTTATTCCTGTGCACACAATATGCCATAAACTTGGGTTAAGGGAAATCAAGTGCATCTTCATATTTTGCCTCCACATGGAGTAATCACTCCCATCGAAGTGTGGGGCTTTTCCGAGAGGAATAGATAGATAATGACTGTTGTTAGAATTTAAACGGTCATAATTAAAAGGATATCGGGAGTAGTCGGTGTGACTACTCCCCTTCTTCTTTTCTTCAACTTTAGCTTTCCCTTTGGAAAGTGCTTTCTTTCGGAGCAGTGCTTTCAGCTCCAATGTCTCCTCCTCATCATCATCGAAGTCTTGAATGGCTTCGAGATACTTTTCAAGCTTTTGGTGCTTGTCGTTGTTCATTTCTTCCTGGTTGTTGATTTTCTGGACTTCCTTCATGTCCGACATGATCTCTTCGAGTGGTTGCACTCTTTCTTGAAGAACCTGCTCTGATACCAATTGAATGTAGGCCTAGAGGGGGGGTGAATAGGCCTTCTTGAATTTTCTCGGTTCCTGTAGCACTTCAACAACAAGGTCAAAACCAGATATATCGGACTAGTCTGGTAAAGTGCGGACTAGTCCGGATTTCACGGACTAGGTTGATCAAGTTAGGTCAATTTGATTGTTTCGTTGACGTTTGCAGCAGAAATATAAACTTCAATAACAGTTCAATGATTGTATGTCAAGTTCTATTGCAAGTATGATTCTTGTTCAACTATTTAACTTAAATTCAACAAGATGAATCAAACCCTAGATAATGTTGATCAACTAGAATGATGAACACAAACGAACAAGACACAAGATTTATCCCGTGGTTCGGTTACCACGAAGGCAACCTACGTCCACGTTGAGGAGCCCACAAAAGGACCGGGTCTTCACCAACCCTTCCCTCGTCGGATCGCCACGAAGGCCAATCCTCTTCCACTAAACACACAGGGGTAAATCACCAAGTTGAAGGGGCGATCTCACAAGTTGAGAGCTCCTTTGATTACAAGTTTCAAGACCACCAATAACACACTTCGAAATATACAAATTGAGATGCAAGAGTGTGTTAGAGATTCAAACCAAGAGCTCAATCGTGTGCCAAGTGCCTCTCCAATGATCTACAAGTGATCTTCAATGGATTGATTGATTTTGCACTTAATTTCGTGGAGAGAGATGGTTTTTGAGTCTCTTGGGAGGTGTGACGGCGCTAGGGTTCGAGAGTGGGTGAAAGTGGGCCGTGCACCTCTATTTATATGGGGTTTCTAGAAGTTACCGTTAGGGTTCAGAAAGATCGGACTAGTCCGTGGTGGTGACCGGACTAGTCCGGTGTGCTGTGTGAAGCAAACCCTAAGTGTCCAGGAATTTCGGACTAGTCCGGTTCAAAACGGACTTGTCCGATTTCGCTACTGGAAACCTTCGGACTAGTCCGATTGTCATCGGACTTGTCCAGACATATGAAACCCTAAGTGTTTAGGATGACAAGTCCGCACTTGGGGGACTTGTCCGATTTAGATCAGGGTGTATATCGGACTAGTCCGTGTGGACACCGGACTTGTCCGAAGTGGATCAGAATGAATATCGGACTAGTCCGGGTCACAACGGACTGGTCCGATTTTGTGTGACTTGTGCATTGATAAGGACTAGTCCGCATTGGGGAGGACTAGTCCGAAGTGGAACAGAAAGAATATCGGACTAGTCCGGTGGTGACCGGACTTGTCCGATCTGGTGCAGAATGTGATATCGGACTAGTCCGGCTGATATCGGACTAGTCCGGTCCTGTATAGCTTTGTGCATTGTGTGTGTGTGATTAAGTGAGATTGAGCTCTCGGGTGTGTTTCCTTAACACACTCCATACATACTAAACTACTAATTTCTTCTCCTTGAGCTCCAATTCATTTTCCTTCTCAATTTCCCTCTTTTTGGCACTTTGCTCATTTTTCATCATTTTCCTGCATTCATCTCAATAAAAGGATTAGGATCCCAATTGCTTGTCATAAATCATCCAAAACCCACAAGGGAGTCCTAGATGCACTTTCAGCTACTCCGGCAGCACCCTCCTCTGCTACTCCGGCCAGCAGCTCCGACGACAGCGGCGGTGACCAGTTCGTCATCGCGCCCAGCTCTTAGGGTCCATAGGTGCTCGGATCCCTTTTTGGTGCCTTGATGCCAAAGGGGGAGAAGAGTTAGAGGAGTCAGGGAGAGTCCTAGTGTAAGGGGGAGTCGAGTCCAGCTTATCTTTGCTTATCTTTATTGTATTTGTGTTTCTTTTGCTACATTTGGTGTGTAATGAACCTATTTCCATGAGTTGTTAATCATTTGAACTCATTTGATGTTTATCTATGATTATGATCTCTTTGAATTCACACTTGTGTTATTAATTGATGTTTAAAGCTTCAAGTGTGACACCCTGTATTCATTGCATATTCTTTTAAGGTTCATTCTATCAAATTCATTACTATTGCACTTTGATTGTTGTGTTGTCATCAATCACCAAAAAGGGGGAGATTGAAAGCATCTAGGCCCCCCTCATGTAGTATGGTTTTGGTGATTAATGACAACCATTGAACTTTACTAATGAATTTGTGAATGCAAGTTCCCCATAAACACTCAACAAGATGAAATGATCATGTCATTGGAGACCCATAGATACTCAACTTTCGAGATCAAATTCAGGAGATAAAGACAAGATGTGAAGGATCTATGTCTAAGTCACTCAATCAAAAATTGACAACATACAATGCTTAAGAATCATCAGAGAGCCTTGTGGAACAATTGTCTAAGAGGTCATTCGAGCAAGACACAAAAGATTCACTCAAGACAACTCGTAGCAAACAAAATCAACTCACCGGATCAACCGATGATTTCCAAAATGAACACATCGGTCGAGTTGATTCAACTGAAGAAAAAGACCTCAGACAAATGAACTCACCGGATCATCCGATGTGAAGGGCTCAACAACATCGGTGCATCAGTACAGTTTGCAGTACAATTGGAACAAGTGAAGCACCGGATCATCCGATGTGCATACTTACACACATCGGTTGATCACTCCAGTAAGCATCAAGATCAAGCCAATTCTGGAGGAAGAGTCACCGGATCATCCGATGAGAAGACAGGGGGCAACGTCGGTCTAATAACGGTAATATCTGACACAATGACGTCAGCCAAAGTAATTACACCGATGATAACTAGAGGGGAGACCGGATCATCCGGTGTTCACAGTAAAGTTCTGTCAGCCTACTTTTCCAACGGCTATTTCAGTTAAGCTGGCTATAAAACCCCTCTAACCCAGTCATTTCGACAAGTCTTGATCACCTGAAGCCAACTACACATCCAAGAGCATTCAAGACTATAGAGCATACATTTCCACACTTTTAGATCATTTGTAATAGGCTAGAGAGAAGCTTGTGTGCGTTCTTTCTTGGTGATTGAACTCTCTAGGCTAGTGAGAAGTTGAAGAAGATCGTTCCGGAGCTTGCCAAGGTGTGTGTGGAAGCCCGGAACATCGAAGGTTGTACAAGGCTTGAGATCCACCTTGCCGGAGATGGCGAACGGAGAATATTAGTGAAGACTCCATTGTCTCGGTGACATTGGAAGTGGCAAAACCCTTCGGTGGGTGCCACAACGTGGACGTAGGAAGATCCTTGCGATCTTGCCGAACCACGGTATAAACCTTCGTGTCCCCTAGCGTTTGCATTTCTCTCCCTCTCTTTACATTATGCAATATTTACTTCACAAGTTATATCTACGTTGATTGCATAGTTAGAACCGCATTGGGAATTGGGCTTAAGTAGTTCATTTTTAATTGCCTTAAAATTTGAAAGAAAGCCCAATTCACCCCCCCTCTTGGGCGTTTCGATCCTTACACCTGAAAGGTTAGGGCATTCTGTACGAAAGTGTCATGTTTTACCACATTCAAAACAGCGTTGAGGTCCAGAGCTTCCTCTCCTTCTAGTTCTCACATTTTGCAATGCTTTTGAGAATCTAGTAGAGATGAGTGCCAACTCCTCTTCTGGAAATTCTTCGATCTGCTCCAGGGTTAGTGAGGACAACAAAGCAAGAGTATTGCAAGATGATGATTGGCCGGAGCTAGACAAATCACGTTGTGAAACAAATGCAATAGACTTATTGGGGTTCTTACGTGAGATTATGTCAATTTCATGAGTTTTTGACTTTGAATATAGCACATCTAAGTAAGTGAACTCATGACAGTAGATTCATGAATAGATGTGACTTTCATCTCCCAAATTGACATATCTAATGCACTTAGCAATTGCCTAGCATTTTTAGCATCTGAAAATTTAACATTGACACTACGCAAGTTGTTGAGAATCTTATTAAAGTGAGCAAAAAGGTCATCAATAGACTCACCGGGTTGCATCTCGAAGCGCATGTATTCTTTCTTGAACATGTCTTTCCTTACCTCTTTGATCATGTTAGATCCTTCGTGGTAGTAACAAAGTGCTTTCCACACATCGTATGCAGATCGGAGGTGTGCAACACAGTCAAAGTCGCTTTGTGTTAATCCTTGTATGATCAAGTTCCAAGCCTTGTTGTTGTTGTCGATATCTCTCTGATTTGTAGCTGTAACTTGATCGTTTGGTGGCACTTCGTAAGGCTTGTATACCTTCTCCCATATTGCAAAGCCTTGTTCCTGGATGAAAGCCTCCATGCGTGCCTTCCAAACTTGAATTTCAATACCAGCAAACACACAAGGTTTGGCGGAGTACTTCTCCATGATGATTAGTCAAAAAACACGTGCAAATCACAAAGATTAGAGCACCGTAGCTCCGATACCAATTGTAGGATCGAAGATCATGTGAAAAGATACCAGAGGGGGGTGGTGAATGGTAGATTTAAAAATCTTATGCAGCGGAAACAATTAAACCCCAACCCCTTCGGCAGAAAAACGATCTGTTAAATAAATCATGTGTGAGACTAATCTAAATGTGTTTCACCGTGACAAAAATGATGGATATCAGAGAGAATCAAGTCACGAAGACAACACAAAAGGAATCACTCAAATCCGTTGATAAAAACTCAAGCTATGATCGAAAGATCAAATAAGGTCAATCTGCCCTACCCGAGAAAAACAGTTCTAGAACGCTGCAAAGAAACTCATGTAGATCATACACCACAAATCCAATGACCGTGAAATTTTAAAAGATGATAGATAATCAAGTTGTGAACACAACACAAAAAGAATCACGTCAATTGGATCTGTAAATCTTGCGTTATGATAAAACCACCAATGAAAGGTAGTGCTGTCTAGAAACTCGATGAGTAAAACTTGTCTGGAACAAGTCAGACGAACAAGGAACAAAAGTTCCTTCAAACTACAAATTTTAATCAATAGAACACAAGAAGAACATCCCCAAAATCGTGCGCCACGAGATCTGGGCTCCCTTGCTTATATAACCAGCTCGAAAGCCAACTCAACTCAGATCAGGAACCTAATCCTACTCTGTTCATGAATCGTAACTTTCCATAACTGCTTAGGATTCTTCTATACGCAGATAGAAGCAATCTTAAGACTTACAAACATCTTAGGAACATATCCCACATTCCTAAACTACTAAAATTCGTGACCCACACGAAATCCTATCATAACCAACTCAAATCTTTCCATATTTGAGTCAAACCCGACTCAGCCGTAGCCTGAGTCCATAACCTAGTTGGTTGGACCTTTCCGACCAACTCTTTACGTCTACATCTCTTCATCACGTCTCAGAACCATGTAGCCACGTCCATGCACTCCTTGCACATGTGCAAACATCTTCCAATGACGTCCACGATACCTTCATATGCATTGTTCTTGATTCAATCATGCTGCGCAACCTCCTGATCAGCTCAACCACAATTCCTTCTGAATTTGGTTGTTGGAAACTCATCTCCTCCCTGAGACTAGTCCAATGGATCCTGTCACCAGCCATGTCTTGAACTCAAGCAACACCTGCACATGAATAAACAACCAATCCATACGAGCCCAAGTCCTCGACTTGACTCAAGTTAGTTCCGAACACATTACCTTACGTGAGAACCTCACATAAGCATGTTGCAAAACCACAGTAAGAACTATATCCTCCATATCAACCAAAACGCACCAAAAACTTAGCAAATGAATACTATGTAATCTTTCCAGAGATGTAAAGCAAGTACGAAACATTGCAAATGAAAAGCAGAAGCACTGCGGTCAAGTTTCGGACATTGCCATAGCAAACCTAGACCTTGAGCTGGAGCTAACAAAAGCTAGTAGAACCTAGCGCCGGAACTTACCAAAACTAGTATAACCAAGCTCCTGTCGGAGCTTACAAAACTAGTATAACCAAGCTCCCGCCGGAGCTTACAAAACTAGCAGGACCTAGCGCTGGAGCTAACCAGAACTAGTCGAAACTAGTAATCCCAAAAGCCGAAGCTAGAAAAATCAACTTGGAGCTTAGCAAAAACAAGCCAGAGCTATCAAAGACATGTCGGAGCTAAAGACAAAACTCACCGGAGCTAACCAAAATTAGTCGGACCTTAATAAAAAGGTGTTTTGGTGATATTCAAAACTTTTATCGTTAAAGCAAGTGTATTCACTACAAGCCAATGTATTCAGCACACATAGGTCTTACACTGGTGCCAATGCTCAAAACCAAGCTCGTCCCAATAGTTCTGGTGGAGTTAAGAAGTGCTATACTTGTGGAGAAGCTGGACACTTTGCGCATCAATGTCCTAAGTCAGGCCTTGGTCATGGAAGCAATGCACCGAGGCAAAACCCAAGACCCAATGGAGGACAACCACAAGGAAACCGTGGACAGCAGAATTTCGCTCGTTGCAATGTGAACCATGTCTCTACGGAGGATGCTCAACAAGCATATGACGTGGTCATTGGTATGTATCTCGCCAACTCCAACCCCACAACTATGTTGTTTGATTCTGAAGCATCGCATTCATTCATTGCATCGAAGTATGTTGCAAGTATAGTTTGCCTATCTCTCATATGAAGTTTACTCTATTGGTTAAGTCTCCTGGAGGAGAGATGAGGACAAGTATAGTATGTCCAAAAGTAAGCCTTAGAATAAGGGGGGTAGAGTTCTCTGCCAACCTCATTGTTTTGGATTCTCAAGGATTGGACATTATACTTGGTATGGACTGGTTGAGGAAGCACAATGGAGTTATTGAGTGTGCCATGAAGACAGTGAAGTTGACCAATGAAGAAGGGATCACCGTAGAATTTGAAGCATCTCAAACCGCACCGAAACAATTGGAGCTGAATCATATGGATTGTACCGCAATTGAGGAGATTCCGGTGGTGTGTGAATTTTTGGATGTTTTTCCAGACGAGGTCCCAGGTATGCCACCTCATCGAGACATTGAGTTTGTTATTGATTTAATACCTGGAACTGCACCTATAGCTAAGAGGCCGTATAGGATGCCTCCTATGGAATTAGCGGAGCTCAAGAAACAAATTCAAGAGCAACCAGAGAAAGGTTTTATTCACCCTAGTTCTTCACCTTGGGGAGCGCCCGTGCTGTTTGTGGACAAGAAGGATGGAACCCAAAGGATGTGTGTGGATTACCGAGCCCTCAACAAGGTAACAATCAAGAACAAGTACACCTCGCCACGCATAGAAGACTTGTTTGATCAGATTAAGGGTGCTTGTATCTTCTCTAAGATGTATTTGAGATCAGGATACTTTCAAATGAAGATTAGACCATCAGACATACCCAAGACAGCTTTTAGGACGCAGTATGGATCTTATGAATACACCGTGATGTCTTTTGGTTTGACAAATGCGCCTGCCTACTTTATGTAGCTCATGAATATGGTCTTCATGGAGTACTTGGATAGATTTGTTGTGGTGTTTATTGATGACATGATGATCTACTCGAAGGATGAGAAGGAACATGAGGAACACTTGAGGCTTACGTTGCAGAAATTGAGGGAGCATCAATTGTATGCCAAGTTCAACAAGTGTCAGTTTTGGTTGAAAGAGGTGTCATTTTTGGGTCATATAATTTCAGGAGGAGGAGTTTCGGTTGACCCCGGAAAAGTGAGAGATGTGTTGAAGTGGGAGCCCCCGCAAAATGTCAAAGAAATAAGGAGTTATCTTGGGATGGCTGGATATTACCATAGATTCATCAAGGACTTTTCCAAGATAGCCAAGTCTATAACGGAGTTGCTAATGAAGGGAAAGGCTTTCTAATGGACTCAAGCTTGTCAAAATAGTTTTGAGGAGTTGAAAAAGAGGTTGACAACAGCCCCAGTTTTGGTACTGCCGGATGTGAGCAAGAGTTTTGATATTTATTGCGACGCATCGAGACAAGGACTTGGATGTGTATTGATGCAAGAAGGTCAAGTGGTCGCCTATGCATCGGGACAATTAAAGAAACATGAGCAGAATTATCCTACACATGATTTAGAACTTGCAGCTGTGGTACATGCATTGAAGATTTGGACACACTATATTCTTGGACATAGGTGTGAAATCTATACAGATCATAAGAGTTTGAAGTATATCTTCATACAAACAGATCTGAATTTGAGGCAACGAAGATGGTTGGAGCTCATCAAAGATTATGATTTGGGGATCAACTATCATCCGAGAAAAGCCAATGTAGTGGCTGATGCTTTGAGTAGAAAAGGAGTAAGTCATCAACTCACAATTCGAGAGTTACCATCCGAGTTATGTAAGGAGTTTGAATGGTTGAATCTTTGATTCATAAATGAGATCGGGATAATGAAATTAAATCCGACCTTGGAGCAAGAAATTCGGGAAGGCCAAACTAAGGATGAGGAAATTCGGGAAATCAAGGAAAGGACCCAAGAGGGGAGAGAATTCAGATTCAATGAGGATGAACATGGTACCTTATGGCTGGGAAAGAGGATTGTCGTGCCCAATGTGAAGCATATTCGGGAGACGATATTAAAAGAGGCACATGACTCACCTTACTCAATTCAACCCGGTTGTACGAAGATGTACAAAGACTTGAAGACTTGCTATTGGTGGGCTAGCATGAAGAAGGACATAGCTGAATATGTAGCATTGTGTGATGTGTTCCAGCGAGTCAAGGCGGAACATCAAAGGCCAGCCGGACTATTACAATCATTGAAGATTCCAGAATGGAAGTGGGAAGAGATGGGTATGGACTCCATAGTTGGTTTACCACGTACTTAGTCCGGTTACGATTCAATATAGGTAATTGTGGATCGGTTAACTAAGTCAGCTCACTTTATTCCCGTCAAGACCACCTATAATGGAGAGAAATTGGCGGAACTGTACATAGGAAGAATAGTATATTTGCATGGAGTTCCAAAGAAGATAGTCTCGGATAGAGGTTCACAATTCACTTCTAGATTTTGGCAGAAATTGCATGAAGCTTTGAGAACGAGGTTGAATTTTAGTTCAGCATATCACCTTCAAACGGATGGACAAACCGAGAGGACCAATCATTTTGGAGGACATGTTAAGAGCTGGTGATTTAAAGCATGGGAAAAGTTGGGACAAGAGCTTGCCTTATGCAGAATTTTCATACAACAATAGTTACCAAGCAAGTTTGAAGATGTTACCATATGAAGCGCTTTATGGGAGGAAGTGTAGGACACCTTTATTCTGGAATGAGGCAGGAGAAACTCAAGTATTTGGTCCGGATGTGTTGCAAGAAGCCAAAAAGCAAGTCCAAATAATTCGTGAAAACTTGAGGGCTGCCCAATCAAGACAAAAAGGCTATGCAAACAATAGGAGAAGGAAATTAGCCTTTGAAGTGGGAGATATTGTTTACCTCAAGGTGTCACCAATGACGGGTCATAAGAGGTTTAACATAAGAGGCAAGCTCGCACCTCGTTATATTGGACCATTCAAGATTTTGGACAAAAGAGGAGAAGTAGCGTATAAGTTGGAGATGCCAACTCATCTTTCAGATGTACATGATGTCTTTCATGTCTCCCAGCTCAAGAAGTGTTTGAGAGTACCGGAAGAACAAGTGCCAATGGAAGGATTAGAAATAGAGGAAGATTTGACCTATGTCGAGCAACCAATCAAAATTTTGGAAAACAAGGAGAGAGTCACAAGGAACAAGATTTTTAGATGGTGTAAAGTTCAATGGAAGCACCACACAGAAAAAGAAGCAACGTGGGAATTGGAGGATGATCTCAAGAAGGAATTTCCCTATCTCTTCTCTTCCACGTCGAATCTCGAGGGCGAGATTCATTTTAAGGGCGGTAGCTTTGTAACACCCTAATTTTCATGCATCATGCCTTGCATACACTCATATACATGTTTAACATTGATCCACATCAAGAGGAACAAGTTTAAAATTTATTTGGAATATTTAAAATTGATTTGGAGCAAAACCGCACTTAAAATGCAGGAAAGTGTGGATTAGTCCGATTTTACTGAGGACTAGTACGATTTCTCTCTGACCAAAAACGGATTTGTCCGTTTTTGCTACGGACTAGTCCGATTTTGCCTCTGGAAACTTTCAGACTTGTCCGATTTTCCTGCGGACTAGTCTGATATTCCAAGAATCCTTGAAAATTTGCTAAGTCCCTGGACTTTTCCAGACTAGTCCGGTGTTCCAGCAGACTTGTCCGTTTTCCTCCTTGACTAAAGTCGGACTTGTCCGATTTTAGGCTAGACTTGTCCGATTTTCTCTCTGGACGACTTCGGACTAGTCCGGTCCTTTCCGGACTTGTCCAATATTTTGCGACTCCTAGTTGATCTTTTGTTTTACGACTTGTTTCTTAGGTTTCACGTTATGTGGGCCTAGGGACATCGTGCCTAACTCTTTTAGAGCCCATGTGGGACTCTAAAACCAACCCCTACTCATCTCAAACTCGAAATCCATCTAACCCTAGCCTCCACCTCTATATAAACAACCCCACCCCTTGGTTTGACATCTATTTTCCACTTTTCCACCCCACCCAAACCCTAGTTCGTGGAGAGCCACCATCAAGGAGGGAGGAGAAGATTCCAAGCAAGAAGAAGAGGAGGAAACGAAAGAGGATCAAGATCTCCACCAAGCTTTCATTCTTCATCACCAACTCACCTCTAAGTTCATCACCAACCCTAGATCATCAAGATCCAAGTGTTACCTCCAAGTTTCTTGATTCATTGGAGTCCTAAACACCTGGTATACCTTCTATTCTATTTTCCTTACGAGAATTCCACCCCTAATCTCCAAATTCACGTCGATCTAGAAAACCCTAGTTTGCTAGTTCTGTGAAGTGCGGACTAGTCCGGCCTTCTACAGACTAGTCCAATTTTCCTGGTTAAATTGCATCGAATTAGTTCTAAAATTGATTTGAATCAACTCCAAACCTGTATAAACTTGTTAAAAACTATTGGAACTAGTTAGTGATCATTAAAAGCAATCTATTAACAAGTTCTACCTAGCATTTGCATCAATCATGCATGTCATGAAATATTGAGTAATATTTGTGCACTCTTTGATTGTGTTTCTTGTCTTGTATGTTTATTGTGCGGATTAGACGGATTTGCGCTAGAGGGTGCTGCGGAGGATCTACAGCACCAAGAGTTTGAAGACTTTGACCCTAATCAACCGCAAGAACAAGGCAAGTGTCCTTGAAGCATATTGATCCTGTTTTGACAATAAATGTTATGTTTGCGAAACTGCATGCTTGTGTCAATTTGATGGGAAATCCTATGGTAGGAAGTTTACTAGTTTTGTTGACCACCCTTGTCACCTGGAATATATGGTCGAGAGTTGGGATGGGATTTTTACCTTTTTGCTTCTCTTAATCAACTGGGATGGGAAAACAACTATACCACTCAATTTAATTTTGCATTAATGAGATTGTGGTTGACACGAACTGGTTAAATCTAATATGGTAATGGGTGATCTAAGCAAGCCTGGTATGTAGATGGGTTGGATGTTATGGTGGTTTTGCTTGCTTTAGATCTAAGGACCGGTTCGTGGAGCGACCATCTAGGATTTACAGTGCCACCACGAGGCCAAGTATGGGTGCGGCGTAGCTGATTAATTAGGGCTTTGCCAATGCTATTTGGACCATTAAGGATGCTCGGAGAAGGGGTAGTCGGATTGGGTTTGTTGATGATTGGTGGGACTACCCTGGGATCCGAATGGCTCAAGAGGGGGCCCTGGTTGAAGATGTGCTTAGTTGGAGGCATCACCACCGGTGAAACCTCAGTGGGTTCTAAATAGGCTAGTAATCCCTTTGTAAATGCTATTTTGTGATCTCTTGGCCACACAGCTAAGGAAGTGTGAGACGGCATAATTGAGATTCTATAGTCATCGAAAGGTGATGAAATCACAAACACGTGGGTAAAGCGGTACAACCTCTGTAGAGTGTGTCTAAAACTATCATGATAGCCATGCTCCCGGTTATGAGCAACCTGGAACCTCACATGATTAGAGAGAACTTGGTATTGGGATGTTTTTGGGATGGTTATGGTTTGATAATGGTTATGACTGGTTATGGATTAATTTCTGGTATTGAATATGGTTATTGGCAAATGGTGAAATCTGGAATTATTGATGATGGTAATGAATTCAGATTGGTATTATGACATTACTTATGATTATGATGGATTTACTTCACATACATATAATATATTGCTTTTCAAATGTTTTAATGTACTTTTCAGCACTCAACCATTATTATTGTCATCATTTGAATCAGCCACATGTCATACTTTCCACACTTGCTGAGTATGACATGTACTCACTCTTGCAATCCCCCCAACAGTTGCAGGTCAGGATTGGGAGTTTAATTGTGATAATGTGGAGTTCTAGGCCGTGTCTACCGTCAGCTTTGCCTGTGGTGTTGCATGGAGCTGCACTATACCCTATCGCTTATGCTGCCTAACTATTTAGTTTGCTTATTTAGTTTATTTCCGCTGCATTAGTTGAACTTGTCATTAATATTTATTAGATCTTGTATTTGAGGATAATATGGTTTGTTTAATAAATTTTGATAACTAATCTTGTTCTGTGGTAATTTTCTGTATGCTCTTTTGTGAATGCACTCGTGTATGTGTGTTGAACATCCTGGGCACACATATGCGTTCACTTGGTTCATTTTCGGAACCGGGTGTCACACTTTCCGTTGCATAGAGTACTTGACGTGAAATCTTCGATCAAACTTGATCGTTCTAGTCCGCACACACCGGACTAGTCCGCACCATACCGGACTAGTCCGATTTCTCTGTATTTGATCAAGTTGTTAAGTGTTTCAGGATCCGACGGATGTTCATAAAGCCTATTCACCCCCTCTAGGCTACATTCATATGGTATCAGAGCAACGACTCTTCAAAATAGACCCACCGCTCGAAGAGAAGATGTCGGACATTAAGGATATTCACAAGAACTTCAACCAAGAGAAGGGTGATTATGAAAAGACTCAGAAGCTGGAGAAGCTCCTCGATGCCATCCAAGACTACGAGGATGATGATGAGGATATGCTAGAACTAAAGGCACTCCTAAGGAAGAAGGCACTATCCCCAAAAGGGAAGATGAAGATCGGGGATGAAAAGAAGAAGATGGGGAGTAGTCACATTGACTACTCCCGATATCCTTTTAACTATGATCAATTAAATTCAAACAATAATCATTACTTGTCAATTCCTCTAGGGAAAGCACCTTTCTTCGATGGCAATGATTATTCTATGTGGAGACAAAATATGAAAATTCATCTCATATCAGTTAACCCCAACTTGTGACATATAGTGTGTACAGGGATAGATACCCCAGATGACGATGAAGAGCTCACACCAAGCCAAGAATAAGCTATTCATCGGAACGCTCAAGCTGCAGCTATCATAACATCGTCACTGAGCCGAGATGAGTTCACCAAGGTGGATGGACTCGAAATTGTAAAGGATATATGGGACACTTTTCATGTGTGAGAAGATAAGAT
Organism: Tuctoria greenei; assembly: GCA_036927565.1. Lineage (NCBI taxonomy): Eukaryota > Viridiplantae > Streptophyta > Magnoliopsida > Poales > Poaceae > Tuctoria > Tuctoria greenei. Next base: position 28,298,929 of record JAYESD010000011.1, read on the forward strand.
TGAAATGATTGAAAGCGAATTGGGAAGATTCGCTATAGAAGAAGATGAGCATCACCGCAAGATATGTACAATCGATTGAAGAACTTCATCAACAAAGTTCAAGCATATGAAAGCAAGAAGTGGAATGATAATGAGGTCGTAAAGCTAATTTTCATGCCTCGCAACGTAACCCTATGCTCGATGATTAGAGAAAGCCCCAGGTATCAGAAAATGACCCCAGACGAACTTCTAGGGAAGATTATCAATTTTGAGATGATGGAGAAACAAGGAAAGCACATCAAAGATACTGCCGACCTTACCTCGAAAAAGAAGAAAGGAGTTGCTTTGAAGTCCACTTGTAAACTTATATCAAAAGAAGCTCGAGAAGCTCAAGAGGAAGACGACAACGATGATGAGAGCAGTGATATTGATGAAGAAGATATGATCCTATTCATGAAGAAATTCAAGAAAATGATAAGAAGAAGACAAGGTGGTAGACCAAATGAAGGAATAAAAAGGGACAAGCCAATACCGAAAATGAGGCGCGCTTGCTATAACTGTGGAGAATACGACCATTTCATAGTTGATTGTCCTCATGAAGAAAACAAGAGGAAGACCAAGGGCAACAAGCCTCAACCCAATAGATGTTCAAGAAGAAGAAGCAATTCAGACAGGCGTATCTAGGAAAGGAGTGGGACTCCAATGATGAGTCTTCATCCAAAGAGGAATAGGAGATGGCTACCATAGCCATCAAGAAGACAACCAAGAAATCCACCCTCTTCCCAACCATGGGCGCATGGAAGGACAACGATAACACATGTCTAATGGCAAAGGAAGGTAAAATAAAGGATACAACTAAATCTTCCTCCCCGTATTCCTTGCTAGTGATAGTGATAATTCGAGTGAAGATGATAGTTGTGATGAAAATGAATACTTGCTTAGTGGTTTAGATAAGAAAATTGCTGCTAAGATGAAATTTTTAATGGATGAGCTTGTTGATAAGGAGGAGCTAGTTGGTTGTCAACAAGATATGATCATCCTCCAAAAGGAAGAATATCTTAAGATCAAAAGGCTCCTTGAACTTGAAAAGGAGCGAAGCAAGTCACTAGAACTTGAGTTAGCTTCAAGCAAGGAACCTTGCTTGAAGTTAAGCGACTCAAATGTAATCATCAAGGATGAATTTGCTAACTTAACCAAAGTTAACAAGATCCTTGAGGTACAAGTTGAGTCACTCAAGCAAAGTGACTCTTCATCCTCTTCAATCTCACCCTCTTAACATCTAAAGTCTGAAACTACTATTGCTTGTACATGTGCTAAAATTGACACTAATTTGAAAGAAAAGCCAACCTTGACGAAGGACAAGCAACCTTTCCATAGTGGCATATTTGACAAAGAGAAGGTCTGCATACTTGATCTCAAGACCTCCAAATGTTGAATATGGCCTTGGATATTCTTATGGTGAAAAGCAAAATGCTAGAAGCCACACGAATAACAAGGAACACATTGTCTTTATCAAGGGAAACTCTTCTCAAGTTAGAAAACTTAATAATGTTGATAAGTATAACATTGTGAACTCACATAAACAAAAGTTTTGTTTAAAACATTTGATGCATCATATGTTCTTATGAAAAGTAATCTTGGTAGAGTTTATGCTAAACATGTTGGGCCACGCCATTGGAACACCAAGTCTAATGTGTGGGTGCCCAAATCACTTGTGACTAACCTCAAAGGACCCAAGAAAGCTTGGGTACCTAAGACCAAGGCATAATTTGTTTTTGCAGGCTTATTCCTCTGGCGGAGCAAAATGGGTGTTGGATAGTGGATGCACCAATCACATGACCGGAGAAAGAAGGATGTTCGTTGAATATGAAGAAAATGAAGATCCAAGCAAATGGATTTATTTTGGCGATAACAGTCAAGGAAGGGTGCTCGGTACCAGTAAAATAGCAATTTCATCACAACATACTCTTTCTCATGTTTTACACGTTGATTCCTTGGAACATAACCTTTTGTCCATATCCCAGTTATGTGACAAGGGTTATAATTGCTTGTTCACTAATGAGGGTGTGATCGTCTCTCGAGGCAGTGATAACTCGATTGCATTCAAGGGTGTGTTAAAGGGAAAGCTATATCTAGTTGACTTCAACAAAGATAAAGCCAAACTTGACACATGCTTGATTGCAAAAATCAACATGGGTTGGCTGTGGCATAGACGGCTAGCACATGTTGTTATGAGGAATCTTCAAAAACTCCTTATAGGCGATCACATCCGAGGTTTGAAGGATGTTGTATTTGAGAAAGAAAGGTCTTGTAGCACGTGCCAAGCCGAGAAGCAAGTAGGAGTACCCTATCCCATGAAGAATGTCATGACAACAACGAGACCGCTCGAGCTCCTTCACATGGACCTATTTGGTCCAATTACTTACATAAGCATTAGAAGTAATTAGTACGGTTTAGTTATCGTTGATGATTTTTCTCGCTTCACGTGGTTTTTTTGCATGATAAGACAGAAACTCAAAGAACCCTCAAGAAGTTTCTCAAGCGATCTCAAGATGAATTTTCGTTGACAATAAAGAACATACGAAGTGACAATGGAACAGAGTTCAAGAATACCCAAGTTGAGGAGTATCTAGACGAAGAAGTGATAAAGCACGAGTTTTCAGCACCTTATTCCCCTCAACAAAACAGAGTAGCCGAAAGGAAGAACCGAACCATCATTGAGATGGCGAGGACAATGCTCAATGAATACAAGACTTTGGATCGGTTTTGGGCTGAAGCGGTCAAAACCACATGTCACGCCATGAACCAACTATATCTTCATCGCCTACTCAAGAAAACATCGTATGAACTACTCACGGGTAACAAGCCGAATATTTCAACAGGAAGCCTAGGACTTCAAAGTTCGCTTCGAAGTCCGATGAAGGTTTCTTACTTGGCTATGATTCGAACTCCTACACCTATCGTGTCTTCAACAAGGCCTCCAGACTTGTTGAAGTAGCACGTGACGTGGTGTTTGATGAAACTAACGGCTCTCAAGGAGAGCAAGTTGATCAATGTGTGCTAGATAGAGAAGAAGCTACATGTCAAGCGTTGAGAAGAATGGCGTTGGGCGATGTTCGACCATAAGCGCCACCTCCAAATCCGAATGAAGGAGATGAACCACAAGTGGAGGAAAATGATCAAAGGGGAGCTTCTACACAAGATCAACCTCATGAAGATCAAGGTGATCAACACATCAATGAGGGCAACTATCCAAGGGGAGAAGAAGATGATGACAATGAAGACTCAAGACCACAAGTGCCACACCCAAGAGTACATCAATGCATCCAAAGAGATCACCCCATCAACAACATAATCGGTGACATCCAAAAGGGAGTAACAACTCGATCTCATATAGCTAATATTTTGAACATTACTCGTTTGTATCCTATTTAGAGCCACATAGGGTTGAAGATGCTTTAAATGATCCGGATTGGATGGTGGCGATGCAAGAAGAATTAAACAACTTAAAAAGGAACGAGGTATGGGAACTTGTTGAAAGACTCATGTTCAATGTCGTCGGCACTAAAAGGGTCTTTCGCAACATGCAAGACGAACACGGGGGTGGTGACAAGGAACAAGGCACGACTTGTGGCCAAAGGGTATTCACAAGTCGAAGGTTTGGATTTTGATGAGACTTTTGCTCCCGTAGCTAGGCTTGAATCGATTTGAATATTACTTGCATATGCTACTCACCATAATTTCAAGCTTAAGCAAATGGACGTGAAAAACGCCTTCCTCAATGGACCGATCAAGGAGGAGGTGTACGTGGAGCAACCTCCCAGGTTTGAAGATCAAGAGTTCCCCGACCATGTTTACAAACTGCGTAAGGCTCTCTACGGCCGCAAACAAACTCCTAGAGCTTAGTATGAGTGCCTTAGAGATTTTTGATTGAAAATGGTTTTAAGATTGGGAAAGTTGATTACACCCTATTTACTAAGCATTTTGCTAATGATCTATTCATTTGCCAAATCTATGTTGATGATACCATTTTTGGTTCAACTAACACATCTTTTTGTCAAGAATTTAGTAAGATTATGACAGATAGATTCGAGATGTCCATGATGGGAGAGTTGGGATACTTTTTGGGATTCCATGTGAAGCAACAAAAGGAAGGGATGTTCATAAGACAAACAAAGTACACTCAAGACATCCTCAAGAAATTTGGCATGGACAAAGCAAAGCCCATAAAGGCTCCCATGGCGACAAATGGACACTTGGATCTCAATGAAGACGGACCAAAGGTGGATGAAAAGGTATATCGCTCCATTATTGGCTCCATGCTTTATTTATGTGCATCCAGGCCTGATATTATGTTGAGTGTATGTTTGTGTGCAAGATTTCAATCCAATCCTAAGGAATGTCTTTGACAGCCGTAAAGAGGATCTTGTGATACTTAGTTCATACACCTAACCTAGCCCTTTGGTATCCTAAAGGTTCAAAGTTCAATCTCATTGGATACTCCGATGCAGATTATGCCAAATGCAAAGTAGATAGAAAAAGTACCTTCGGTACTTGCCATTTCCTAGGTAGATCCCTAGTCTCTTGGTCCTCCAAGAAATAAAATTCCATTGCCTTATCCACGGCCGAAGCGGAGTATGTTGCAGCCGGGAGTTGTTGTGCACAACTCCTTTGGATGCCACAAACTCTAAGGGATTACAGTTACAATATGAGTCGTATTCCTCTCCTTTGTGACAATAAGAGTGCAATTAAAATTGCCCATAATCCTGTTGAGCACTCTAGAACCAAACACATAGACATCCGACATCACTTTTTGAGAGATCATTCAATGAAAGGCAACATAATAATTTCCCATGTCAACACCGAAAAACAACTAGCCGATACCTTTACCAAGCCACTTGATGAAAAACGTTGAGCTCTGAAATGAACTAAATATCCTTGATGCTCGGAACATGGCTTGAAAGCTTGCATACCTGTATGGCATCTTCAAAACCTATTGATTGTGTTATGAAAATCATCTCTCTCTAATTTTCTCTGAAAACTATGTTAATTACTTGATCTTGGTGAATTATGATCATAGATTGATTGTTGTATGTTTACTGATCATATTCATCAAGATTATTTGTGTGTTTTGCCCCCTATTTTCTTAGTAAGCACCTTCGAATATATACGAATGGTCTATCTATTTCTGTTCTAGTGACCATGGACTAGTCCGTGGTTACCCGGACTAGTCCGCACAATGCAGAGTAGTCCGCAGAGTTCTGGTAGTCCGCACTAGTCCGGTCAACCACGGACTAGTCTGGTTGTTCGACTCCATAACGCTAGGGCCGCCAAAACCTAATCTTCTTCATCCTCAAAACATACCTCACGTTCTCTCTCCTCACTCAAGTGCCCCCCAAGGTGAATTGGCGAGTTCCCCACAATATCTCCTCAAATCTCCGTGGGAAATGATCTTCATCGTAAGGGGATCGAGGACCCCAGACTTGTCCGCATCAAAAACTCCAACTCCGCGAATCGAAGGATTTGGTAAAGTTTCTCTCCAAACCATAGAACCTTCGATTCCTCTTGTATTTGCTCAAATAGCTTAGTTCCTCCTATTAATACATGATTCCTTGTTGTATTACAACTACATTGAACCCCTTTTCCATTGAGTAACACCATTGCTTTGCTAGTTAGGGGTCAAACAGCTGAATATCGGACTAGTCCGTTCTCAGCGCGGACAAGTTCTGTGTACCTACAGATGAAGACTCCAGTAGTCCGTAGCCAATGGATTGACTGGAACTATTTTGAAAGAAAAAGTTGTGGTGCTTTTGATGAAGTAGTAGAGGCTGAAAAAGGCATGGCTTAAAGGACTTGTTTGCTTTCAAGTACAACTGGAATGATGAAGTGATTGCTCAGTTCTATGCAACTTCCTACTTTGCTTGTGATGAAGAAGAGCGAGTGACTTGGATGACACATGAATCCAAGTATACTGTCACATATGACGAGTTTGCTAAGCTGCTGCATCTTGAGGACACGAACATCAATGAAGTAATTATTCACAACATTAGGATTTTAGAAAAGGACAAGATGGACTTTCTGTATGATACCCGTCTCAAGTACAATCCTCCCTCAACCAAGAACATGAAGCCCTTCTTCATGGTTCTCAATAGAGTGCTCCGGGAGACCATTGCTCCAAAGGATGGACATGTAGGGAGTGTCCAAGGTTACTTGAGAACCTTGATAAAGGTTATTAGCAAGAGCAGGAAGTTTGACATCTTCGACTACATATGTGATTGTGGCCCAGAGGGGGTGAATAGGCCTTTTGAATTTCCTGCACACTTAATAGAATAGTCAAAACTTGGTTGGCCGGACTAGTCCGGTCGTGTGGGCGGACTTGTCCAGTGTGCTAGAAATATGTGTGTTGATCAGGTGTTATTTGGGAAACTAAATTTCTTTCGCAGCGGAAATGAGAACAACTGATATTTTTGTTTGAGATTGATGTAAGAATGCAAGTAAAAACTTATAATTGCCTTAGATTGATGTTTAGCACTCAAGTGATCTAATGAACAAAATGTAAAGGAAATAAGGCGCAAGACACACGAATTTTTCCCGAGGTTCGATCTCACCACGAGATCTACGTCCTCGTTGAGCAAGATCACACAGAGCCGTGTCTCCAACCCTTTCCCTCTTCAAGTCACCACGAAGGCCGACTTGATTCCACTATCATGGGTAATCTCCAAGTTTGTGGGGTAACCTCACACGTTGAGGGCTCCCACGAGAATTACAAAGAAAGAAGTGATCAAATACACTCAAAAGTATTACAATGCAGAGTATGAGTGTAGAAAGATCAAACCCCAAGAGCTCGCAATGAAGGAACGACGATCTCCCAATCCCGAATCCAAGTGTTCAAATGATTTCACTCTTTTTGCACTTTAGATGTGTGGGGAGATGTATTTTGGGCTCTTGGGACGAAGTGGCGGCACTAGTGTTTGTGTTTGCAGCAGTATATGTCATGTGTTTCTTTTGGAAGGCCGTGGATTCTCTATTTATAGGGTTTCCAAAAAGTAACCATTGAAAAACCCTAACACTGGACTAGTCCGGTGCATGTCCGGACTTGTCCAGTCTCAGTGTACTTTGAAGTCCAGAAAGTCTGCCGGACTAGTCCGGTGCTGTGTGAAGGTGAACTCCAGAAAGTTCAACGGACTAGTCCGGTGAACACACGGACTAGTCCGGTCTCTCAATATGAGATACTACAGAAAGTTCAACAGACTAGTCCGATGGACACACGGACTAGTCCGGTCTCCCAATTTTAGAGATTCCTTAGAGTTAAACGGACTACTCCGGTCCATGATCGGACTAGTCTGGTGCATTGTGAATTTTAAGTTAATTTTAAGCCCTTACCCCAGTGCAAAGTTGTGAGCTCTTGAAGTGTGTCTTTCATACACTCCCTATACATTCAAAATCTAATTTTGATCTTCCAAGCTCCATAAAAATATCCCTCTTTGGACACCACTCCATTTTTCACCTTTTTGTGTGCACCGAGTTGTTTCACTTATCTGTCCTGCAGTCATCTCAATAGTTTCATTAGGATCTCATATGTTTGTCATCAATTAGCCAAAACCCACAAGGGATATCCTAGATGCACTTACAATCTCCCCCTTTTTGGTGATTGATGACAACCATTTGAGATATAACAATTGAGTATAATAAAAAAAACTTGATTTTCATAAGGTGTGCACATATGAGAATAACGATGAATCCACAGAAAGCTTCTCACATATGCACATACCATATGGTGGGGTGCCTAACAGGTGTGTTATCAACAAGGTGTGATGAAGTAAAGGTAATCAATAATGAGCATATAGATAATCATTCAACCAACAATAAGCATCACACATAAGAGAAGAAATAGTGCATTACAAGGTTTTAAAAATAAGTACATGTCCTTGATCACAAAAACATAAAGACACCAACTAGAGATGGTCTCAAACTACTAGTCTCAATCTCTCCCCCTTTGGCATCAAGGCACCAAAAAGGGAAAAATTGAGGGGAATCACTCATCGCCACTCTCTTCTTCAGTCTCGGTCCGGTCCTCATCTTCACCACCATCATCTTCATTCGCTAGAGCAGACTCTTCCTTGGAGTCCACGAAGGCGGGCGGGGATCCCACTGGCTCAATCTCCAGCTTGTCATAGGTAGCTTTGATGTTGGCACTGACATATTGTTGATGCTTCTTCTGCCTGACTTCAATCTTGCCGCAGCAGGCAAAGATAGAGGTGAGCATTTTGAGCACACCACCGGAGGGTTCATGGGCAGGTGCAGAGCTAGGAGGAGCAGCTGAAGATCTTGGTGGCATTCACATCCCGAGTTTGTTTAGTCCTCCTCTCATCTTCAGGGGAGGGAGGTGCAGCAGAAGCCGAGGGTAGAGTGTACTCAGTGGGCTTTTGCGGTTTCAACCCCGTATGAAGAACATCCTTGACAAACTCAAGTCCAGTCACTTTCTCAATCATGTACATGATGTACGGGGCATACCCGCAAGCTCTGTTTGGAGTGATTGAGATGTTCACAATGTCATTGTTGATGTATTCAAAGACATTGAATGATATCCTCCCACCAATGACCTTCATTAGGGTCCTCAAAGTTCCTTGAATAGTCCCCACATCTCCATCTTTCGGGGCTATTGTCTTCTTCAAAATTCTGTTGAGGACCACATAGAAGGGCTTCAAATACTTGATAGTGGGAGGGACATATGGCATCCTTGTGTCATAGAGAAATTTGATCTCATCCTTCTCCAAGGGTTGCAGATTGTGGATGACAAGATCATGATCCAAAGTGTTCTCAAGGTGGAGGATCCTTGCAAATTCATCATAAGTGACACTGTACTAGGAACCATGAGTCATCTAAGTAAGACTGTCTCCATCACCACGAGCAAAGTAGAGGGTAGAGTAGAATTGGGTGATGACCTCATTGTTCCAGTCACACTCAAAGGCAAACAGATCCTTCAAGCTGTGCCTCTCCAGGGCCTCAACCACCTCACGAAAGGCAGGATATCTCTTCGACTGTAAGTATCCAACATTCACCCATTGACTCTCTACCACGGGATTCTTCATCTTCATGTACACATGCTCGTAGTAGTCGGCATGGAAGTTGCTCCAAAATCTTGGGTCTTAGCATTGCCGAGGTTGATCATACACATTAACCTGCTTGAAGCTATCGGCAAGCTCACCCCCTTTTTTGGTGAAATCCTTACTCGAGCGCTGCCTGTTGCGGTGACTTGGGTTCTTCAGCTTCAGGGGTCCGATGGGACCACTAGCAAGCCCCTTTCCTTTGTTGAGAGTCCTCTTTGGCCCTGAGGAGCTCTCGACAGCTTTTCCTTGGGCCTTCTTAACAATCACCTTCCTTTTCTTGGGCAAATTGTCGTTGGAGGGTGGAGAGTGCACATTGACATCATGTCTTTTCTTCATGTACCTCTCCTTGGCTCTCTTCACTTTTTCACGTTCAACTTCTTCATCAACGTGGAAGGAGCTGTCATCTGAGCTTGAAGACATCGTGCCTAATAAAGAGTTCATGGATTAGACGAGAAAAAACCAAGAATTGAAAGAGATGTGAGGATTCAAATGCCAGATACCGGACATGTCCGATTTTTAGAGTGCGGACTTGTCCGGTGCACCAGACTAGTCCGTATCTGGGAGACAGACTAGTCCGGCCTGGCATAAGAACCCTAACAACACCTATGAATCACAGCTTCTATCTAAGGATGCAAGAGGGCATGAAAGAGAAAGGAATACATCTCTGAAGCTAATGTACTGCCTTGGAATCAAGGGAAACAAGCTAGAACTAGAAGAGTTGAGAGTTTGATTTTAGGGAGAAATTTACTGAGATTTGAAGATTCGCGTTGAAGGAGCACGAATCTGTCCGGTTGAGTTCGGAGTGGAGTATCAACTCATCGAGGGGAGGATTTCCCACGGAGAAAACTTGGATTTTGAGGGCTCAACTCGAAAATCACTTTTGGGGGCTAGGGTCTGAGAGGTGAGGGCTCAACTCAAAGTGGAGGGAGGTTTGAAATTTGGGCCAGCCAGCTGCTTATATACGCAGCCGATCGGACTAGTCCGGTCAGAGGACGGACTAGTCCGGTGCCCCTGGAAAACCTAGGAAAGAGGGACTGTCCGGACTAGTCCGGTGTCACTGGAAAAACTAAGTATTTAGAGATAACTAATAGTGATCCAAGGACAAGTTTTTCAAATAATCTTGGTACTTATGACCAGAAGGCAATCAACAATGTAAAGTGGTCATAAACTCCAAGATTTCTTCATTAAAATTAGTTTTCTTAGAAGAAAAAGAGGTGAGGGGCAGTTTTAGCAATAAAATGTAACATTTGAAGTATCAACCAGATGTGCAACGTTTCAATCCACATTTCAAGAGTCAAGAATATTAAGTTCGTTTCTAAGCTCACAAAACCTTTTCTCATCCAATGGTTTGGTAAAAATATCAACAAGTTGTTTTTCAGTCCTAACATGTGAAATATAAATGTCACCTTTTAATGAATCTCTAAGAAAATGATGACGGATATCTATGTGCTTAGTTCTTGAGTGCTCTACAGGGTTGTGTGCAAATTTTATAGCACTTTCATTGTCACATAGAAGCGGGATATGGTTAAGATTGTAGCCGTAGTCCCTAAGGGTTTGTCGCATCCAAAGTAGTTGTGCGCAACAACTGCCGGCTGCAACATATTCTGCTTCTATAGTGGAAAGAGCAATGGAGTTTTTCTTTTTAGATGACCAAGAAACTAGGGACCTACCAAGAAATTGACAAGTCCCTGATGTGCTCTTTCTATCGACTTTGCATCCTGCATAGTCGACGTCGGAATACCCTATCAAGTTAAATTTGGATGCTTTGGGATACCAAAGGCCCAAGTTGGGTGTGTGCACAAGGTACCTTAGGATTCTTTTTACCGCAATTAAGTGACACTCTTTAGGTGCGGCTTGAAACCTTGCACACAAGCAAACACTAAGCATAATATCTGGCCTAGATGCACATAAATAAAGTAAGGAGCCGATCATGGACCGATATACCTTTTGGTCCACATTTGGACCGTCTTCATTGAGGTCGAGATGTCCGTTAGTGGCCATGGGTGTCTTGATGGGCTTGGCTTTGTCCATATTGAATTTCTTGAGAATGTCCTGTGTATATTTGGTTTGGCTTATAAATGTACCTTCTCTTAATTGCTTCACTTGGAATCCCAAGAAGAACTTCAATTCGCCCATCATTGACATCTCGAACCTATCTGTCAAAATTTTGCTAAATTATTCACAGAAAGATTTGTTAGTGGATCCGAAGATAATGTCATCAACATAAATTTGACATACGAATAGGTGATCATCACAATGTTTAGTGAAAAGTGTATAGTCAGCTTTACCATTTTTGAATCCATTTTGAATTAGAAAATCTCTAAGACACTCATACCAAGCTCGAGGAGCTTGTTTGAGGCCATAGAGAGCCTTACGTAGTTTGTAGACATGGTTGGGATACTTTTGGTCTTCGAATCCTGGTGGCTGCTCCACATAAACTTCCTCCTTGATTGGACCGTTTAAGAAAGCGCTTTTGACGTCCATTTGATACAGATTAAAATTATGGTGAGCAGCATATGCCAATAAAATACGAATGGACTCAAGTCTAGCTACAGGAGCGAAAGTTTCATCGAAGTCCAAACCTTTGACCTGAGAATAACCTTTGGCCCCCAATCTTGCTTTATTTCTTGTTACTACTCCATGTTCATCTTGCTTGTTCCGCAAGACCCATTTGGTTCCAACTATGTTCGCCTTTGGTCTCTCCACCAGCTCCCACACTTCATTTCTCTTGAAGTTGTTCAGCTCCTCTTGCATTGCAATCACCCATTCTGGATCCCTTAAGGCTTCGTCTACCCTGTATGGTTCCAGAAAAGACACAAAAGAATAGTATTCACAGAAATTTGCAACTCGAGATCTAGTAGTTACTCCCTTAGAAATATCTCCAATGATATTGTTGACAGGGTGGTCTCTTTGCACGCTCTGGTGTACTCTTGGGTGTGGAGCTTGTGTAGTTGCTTGTTCTTCATTATCTTCATGTGAATTGTCTTCCCCTAGATCATTGCTTCCATGATTGTCCTGATCTTCTTGATCTTCCTCCTCTTGATCTTGTGCAAGGGCTCCCACTTGATCATTGCCTCCGTGTTGAGGTTAATCTTGTGCATTTGAGTCGAATGTTTGCTCTTGTGGTAAGATATCACCAAGTCCCATTTTCTTCAGTGCTTCATATGGAGCTTCCTCTTTATCTAGCACACACTTATCAACTTGCTCCACTTGTGAGCCGTTAGATTCATCAAACACTACGTCACGTGCTACTTCAACAAGGCCGGACACCTTGTTGAAGACACGATAGGCGTAGGCATTCGATTCATAACCGAGCAAGAATCCTTCATCAGACTTTGAAGCGAACTTCGAGGCCCTCTGTTTCTTGTTTAGAATAAAACATATGCAACCAAAAACTTTAAAATAAGAAACATTAGGCTTTTTACCGGTAAGGAGCTCATGCGGAGTTTTCTTCAGTAGTCGAGGGAGGTACAGTCAATTCGTGGCGTGACAAGCGGTGTTCACCGCTTCTACCCAAAATCGATCTGACGTCTTGTATTCATCCAACATAGTTCTGGCCATTTCGATCAATGTTCTATTCTTTCTTTCGGCCACTCCATTTTGTTGAGGGGAGTAGGGTGCCGATAATTCATGATTTATCCCTTCTTCATCGAGAAACTCTTCAACTTGGAGGTTCTTGAATTCTGTCCCGTTGTCACTTCTGATGTTCTTTATGGTTGATGAGCATTCGTTCTGAGCTCTTTTCAAGAACTTCTTGAGGATCCCCTGAGTTTATGATTTATCATACAAGAAAAATATCCAGGTAAATCTTGAAAAAATCATCAACAATTACTAAACCGTTTTTGTTACCGCCGATGCTGATGTACGAAATTGGACCGAAGAGATCCATGTGGAGGAGTTCCAGCGGTCTTGCGGTAGTCATCACATTCTTGGCGGGGTGTGGTGCTCCGACTTGTTTTCCTGCTTGACAAGCGCTGCACGTCCTGTCTTTTTCAAAAACCACATCCTTAAGACCACGGATGTGACCACCTTTTAGAAGTTTCTGCAGATTTCTCATCCCAACATGGGCTATCCGTCTATGCCACAGCCATCCCATGTTGGTCTTAGCAACCAAGCAAGTGTTGATTTCGGCTTTATCTTTGTTGAAGTCAACAAGATAAAGCTTTCCCTTCAACATTCCCCTGAATGCAATTGAGCCATCGCTTCTTCTAAAAACGGTCACACCCTCATTAGTGAATAAACAGTTGTAACCTTTGTCGCATAGTTGGGATATTGACAAAAGATTATAATCTAGAGAATCTACATGTAAAACATTGGATAATGTGTGTTGAGCGGATATTTCAATGTTACTGCTACCAAGGACCTTTCCTTGGCTGTTGTCTCGGAAGTATATGCCTTCACTTGGATCCTTGTTATATTCGTACTCCACAAACATACCTCTCTCTCCGGTCATGTGATTTGTGTATCCGCTATCTAGCAACCATTTAGACCCACCGGAGGAATAAGCCTGCAAAAAAGAATTATTCCTTGGTTTTGGGTACCCAAGCTTGCTTGGGTCCTCTCAGGTTAGTCACAAGAGTCTTGGGCACCCACACAAGCTTTTAAGTTCTTGTGGCGTGGCCCTGTATATTTAGCAATGACTTTTCCATGTTTGGCTTTCATAAGAACATAGGAAGCATCAAATGTACGAAACAATATTTGTAAATCAGATTCATGGGATTTTTCCATAACAAAGACAATTCCATTCTTAGCATGTTTGGGAGTAGACATGTGTTTGTTCTTGTCAAAACCAAGGCCATCTTTGACATTAGGAGGTCTAGTGACCATATATGCACTGCGTGCATGTTTGATCTTCTCCTTATCAAAGATGCCGCTTGGAGGGGCATGCATATTATGAGAGTTGAAGTATTACAAATAACATTCTTCTTACTATAGCAAGTGCAAGTTCCGATTGTTGTCGAAATCATATCTTTGGAGGAAGAGCTCTTGGAGGAAGAGCTCTTGGAGGAAGAGGAGTCACTTTGCTTGAGCGACTCAACTTGCACCTCAAGGATCTTGTTAACTTTTGACAAGTTAGCAAGTTCTTCCTTGATTGCAATATGCGAGTCTTCTAGCTTTGAGTAAGTTTCCTTACTCAAGGCTAGCTCAACCTCAAGCGACTCGTTCTTCTCTCTTTCAAGCTCAAGAAGCTTTTCAACTTCTTGATATCTCTTCCTTTCACGGATGAGCATATCTTCTTGTCAGTTAAGAAGTTCCTCTTTTTCAAAGATTTCGTTCGACAACATTTCCATTTTCTTTAGAGCAATTTTACTTAGTCCTCTAAACATTTCTTCATTGTCACTAGAGCTATCAAAGTCATCAATAGAGGAATTTAGCGTAGGAGGAGTGAGTCGTACCTTTTTCTTGCCTTCCTTAGACATAAGGCAAGTGTGGTTGTTCATATCCCATCCTTCCATATTTGGGAAGAGTGTGGCCTTCATAGTAGGTTTCTTGATTGCGATAGTGGTCATCTCTTCTTCTTCATCGGAGGAGGACTCATCGTTTGAGTCCCACTCCTTGCCAATGTGAGCTTGATGGGCTTGTCTTTTCTTTCTGAAATTCTTCTTTTCTTGAGGTCTTGTTTCTTTCTTCCTTTTGTTTTCTTCATAAGGGCAGTCCATCATGAAGTGACCATACTCTCTGCAGTTGTAGCAAGTGAGCCTTGGATTTTCCTTTATCCTTGCTTTTGCCTTCATTTGAGTTATTGTCGTGTCTTCTTTTCATCATTCGCTTGAACTTCTTGATAAAGAGTACCATTTCTTCATCATCAAGATCGGTGTTCTCGTCGCTTGTATGCCCATCGTCTTGATCTTCACGAGTTTCTTTGAGTTTGGTTCAGCATGTTGCTTTGAGAGCAACCTATTTTTTTGGAGGAAGTGAGTTCGGCCAAGTCTTTGATGTATTGTGCCTCTTTCTCCATCATTTCATGATTTATGATCTTCCCCAACAACTCATCGTGAGTCATTTTGTGAAACCCGGGGCTTTCTCTAATCATTGAGCAAAGTGAGACATTTCTTGGCATGAAGGCTCTAATCATTCTCTTGACCACCTCGTGATCCGTCCATTTCTTACTTCCATAGGCATGAATTTTGTTGATGATTGCCTTCATCCGGTTGTACATGTCTTGAGGTGATTTGCCTTCTTCAATAGCAAATCTCCCCAACTCTCCTTCAAGCATCTCGATTTTAGCCTCATGAACCGACCTATTTCCTTCGTGAGCTGTCTTGAGTGTATCCCATATTTCCTTTGCACTTTCTAAGACATCGATCTTGGTGAATTCCTCTCTGCTTAGTGATGATGTGATCACGGCGACAGCTTGTGCATTTCTGTGAATCTCTTGTTCTTGTTCTGGGGTGAGTTCTTCATCCGTGTCCGGGATATCTATGCCAGCGCAAACAATGTGCCACAGACTAGGATTTAGGGATATTAGATGCATCTTCATGTTGTACTTCCACATGGTATAGTCACTTCCATCAAACTGTGGAGGTTTTCCCATAGGAATGGAAAGATAGTGATTGTTTGAATTGAGATGGTTGTAGTTGTAAGGATGTCGGGAGTAGTCGTGATGACCACTCCCCGTCGTCTTCTCTTCTTCTTTTCCCTTTTGTCCTAGCAGTTTCTTTCTCAGGAGTGCCTTTAGTTGTCACACTTCTTCATCATCGTGTGGGCTCTCTTTCAGCACATCAAAGGCTTTAGTTTCTTGTTCCTCCTCATTAATGTTCATCTTCGAGATATCGTTGTTCTTCTCAGAGGCCATTGATCTCTCCGAGATGTGAGTCTCGTTAGCGGAGAACCTTGCTCTGATACCAATTGAATGTGGCCTAGAGGGGGGCTGAATAGGCCTTTTGAATTTCCTGCACACTTAATAGAATAGTCAAAACTTGGTTGGCCGGACTAGTCCGGTCGTGTGGGCGGACTCGTCCGGTGTGCTAGAAATATGTGTGTTGATCAGGTGTTATTTGGGAAACTAAATTTCTTTAGCAGCGAAAATGAGAACAACTAATATTTTTGTTTGAGATTGATGTAAGAATGCAAGTAAAAACTTATAATTGCCTTAGATTGATGTTTAGCACTCAAGTGATCTAATGAACAAAATGTAAAGGAAATAAGGCGCAAGACACACGAATTTTTCCCGAGGTTCGATCTCACCACGAGATGTACGTCCTCGTTGAGGAAGCTCACACAGAGCCAGGTATCCAACCCTTTCCCTCTTCAAGTCACCATGAAGGCCGACTTGATTCCACTATCACGGGTAATCACCAAGTTTGTGGGGCAACCTCACACGTTGAGGGCTCCCACGAGAATTACAACGAAAGAAGTGATCAAATACACTCAAAAGTATTACAATGCAGAGTATGAGTGTAGAAAGATCAAACCCCAAGAGCTCGCAATGAAGGAACGATGATCTCCCAATCCCGAATCCAAGTGTTCAATTGATTTCACTCTTTTTGCACTTTAGTTGTGTGGGGAGATGTGTTTTGGGATCTTGGGACGAAGTGGCGGCACTAGGGTTTGTGTTTGCAGCAGTATATGTCATGTGTTTCTTTTGGAAGGCCGTGGATTCTCTATTTATAGGGTTTCCAAAAAGTAACCGTTGAAAAACCCTAACACCAGACTAGTCCGGTGCAAGTCCGGACTTGTTCGGTCTCAGTGTACTTTGAAGTCCAGAAAGTCTGCCGGACTAGTCCGGTCCAAGCTCGGACTAGTCCGGTGCTGTGTGAAGGTGAACTCCAGAAAGTTCAACGGACTAGTCCGCGGACTAGTCCGATCTCCACAGAAGAGAGACTCTAGAAAGATCAACGGACTAGTCCGGTGAACACACAGACTAGTCCGGTCTCTCAATATGAGAGACTACAGAAAGTTCAACGGACTAGTTCGGTGGACACACGAACTAGTCCGGTCTCCCAATTTGAGAGATTTCGGAGAGTTAAACGGACTAGTCCGGTCTATGATCGGACTAGTCCGGTGCATTGTGAATTTTAAGTTATTTTTAAGCCCTTACCCCAGTGCAAAGTTGTGAGCTCCTGAAGTGTGTCTTTCATACACTCCCTATACATTCAAAATCTAATATTGATCTTCCAAGCTCCATCAAAGTATCCCTCTTTGGACACCACTCCATTTTTCACCTTTTTGTGTGCACCGAGCTGTTTCACTTATCCGTCCTGCAGTCATCTCAATAGTTTCATTAGGATCTCATATGTTTGTCATCAATTAGCAAAAACCCACAAGGGATATCCTAGATGCACTTACAATATGGAATGACATGGTGAACATTTCCTGCACCCCTAACCGTTCCTGCGGCTATGCGCCTTATATCATGTTGATGATAGAGAAGGTCACAGTGATCGAGTTTGTGAAAGATGTTGAGCACACAACCTTGAGTCCTCAGAAGGCTCCGCAAGATACTCTCCCAGTTGCTCCCTCACCTGCATCAACTGAAGAACACCTGGAGAGAGCTCAAGGAGATGGAAGACTTGCCTCTAACACTAGGGCCCCTCCTCACAAAGGGTCTCCTAATGACATTATAAAGTACTTGGTTGCTATTTTTGGCTCTTGCCGGAAAGCTGAAGTGAGGATCCACAAGTGGAACAAGGCAAGGAAAGAAGACATGAGGTACATGAAGCAAAATGTCAAAGCCATATGCCATAAGCTGGAGATTGAGCCTGTTGGGTCTCCAGTTGGCTCCGAGGACTCAACTTCTGACTTTTCGTAACTTACACCTCTTCTCCTTCCGAGCTTGCATACTTCAGCATTGGGGGCTCGACGAGTGGTTCTCATCCTCATCCTCCTTAGCCCGACGATGAAGACAATGAAAGAACAGACAGCGAGGAGTGAGTCGGCGATGCCTAGTAGATCCCTCTTCTCCTTCTTTTTGGTGCCTTGATGTCAAAGTGGGAGATATTGTGGGGGAGTCATTAGGTTGTAGAAGTAGATGAGAGATGAGAGCTATATTTGTATCTTTTCTCTTTGTTATGCTTTTGGTGCTATAAGACTTTTATTATGTTTCTAGTCGTGTTTATGAACTTTGTGATGATGCTTTGATATGATCTATGTTCTTGCTTGATATGATCTATGTTTATACTTTGAAATTGACATACATGCTTGATGTTGATATGATTATGTCATTAACCTCATTCTCATCAGAATTATTGCTCACACACACATAGTTTGCACCCCACCATAAAGAGTGCACATATGTCTTATGTTTTCATTGCCTATTTTGTTCCAAGCTCATATGTGCACACTTTATGAAAATATGGTTTTTTATCATATTTGTGAAATCTCAATTGGTTGTCATCAATCACAAAGGGAAGATTGAAAGTGCATCTAGGCATCCCTTGTGGGTTTTGGTTGATTTATGACAAACAAATGAGATCCTAACACAATTGTTGAGATGAGCGCATGTTTTAATGAAATTATGAAGAAAGCGCAAAAAGAAAGGAGATTGAGGAATATATATGGAAAAGAACTCAAGAGCTGAATAGAATACTTTATTGTGTATTGAGTATTTTGTAGAAACACAACCCAAGAGCTCAAGCAAAAGAAATCACCCTCACTGCACAAAATTTCACAAGTCCGGACTAGTCCGATATTCACCGGACTAGTCCGATATCTCTTTGACTAAGATCAGAATAGTCCCCCCTAGTGCGGACTAGTCCTCAACACTTCACATCTGTACAAAAATGGACAAGTCCAATATTGTACGGACTAGTCCGATATCTTTCTAACTAAAAACAAACAAGTCTGCCCCAGTGCAAACTTTTCCTCAGGACTTCACGAATTTTCACGACACCGGACAAGTCTGATATTCCCCGAACTAGTCCGAAAACCTCTTTGTCTAAAACCGGAAAAGTCCTCCAAGTGCGGATTTGTCCTCAATTCTACATGAGGTTCACCACACCGGACTAGTTCGAACTATTCCAGAGCCCAAATCGGACTAGTCCGCTCACATGCGGACAAGTCCGATATTTCTGAACACTTAGGGTTTTTCACAAGCCACACACCGGTCTAGTCCGGAGTCCACCACAGACTCGTCCGGACATCGCAAACCCTAAGGGTAACATCTGGAAACCCTAGTATAAATAGAGATGTACTGCCCTACAACCAATTTACTCGACCTCCTGCGCCGTCACACCTTCCAAGAGCCCAAAATACACATCTCTCCACACATTCTAACCCTAGAAAGATCAAATCTTTGAGGATTAGCATTGATCAAAAGGAGAGACTTGTTCCACACGATCTTGAGCTCTTGCGTTTGATTCTCTCGCACATTGTTGTTGTTTATTGCATATATTTTGAGTGTGTATGGTGGTGTTCGACTTTGTAAATCTTAGGGAGCCTTCAACTTGTGAGAAGGCCCCTTGAACACGGTGATTTGCCCCCTTTGTGGTTAGTGGAAGAGAATCGGCCTCCGTGGCGATTCGACGAGGGTAGGGTTGGTGAAGACCCGGTCCTCCGTGGACTCCTCAAAGTGGATGTAGGTTTCCTTCGTGGGAATCGAACCACAGGATAAAATCGTGTCTTGTGCACTATTGTTATTATTGTTCATTACATTCTAGGGTTTACTCAATCTTGTATAACTTACATTAAAACATTGAAATCAAGTTAATTTGTGCCATGCATAGTTTCATTGTTGTGATACATCCAAATTACAACTTACTTTCCGCTGCATAGAGTACTTGACGTGAAATCTTCAATCAAACTTGATTGTTCTAGTTCGCACAAACCGGACTAGTCTGCACCATATCAGACTAGTCCAATTTCTCTGTATTTGATCAAGTTGTTAAGGGTTTTAGGATCCCACAAAAGTTCATAAAGCCTATTCACCCACCTCTAGGCTACATTAACGCCTTCGCTTGCATACGCGACTTGAGTATTGATTGGTTTATTTTCTCAATTGAAACCTGAGCCGTGTATCCTCAGAGCCTCCTCCCTGTATCTAGCTTCAAAAACAAGTAAACCGTGTAAGTTCAACAATCAATATAGTTAGAATTAATTAAAATAATTTTTAAACTCTCGGCTGCCACCTAAGTGCACCCCTCAGGCTGATAAGAGCCCTTATGACCTCTCTTCCAGACCTGAGCAGGGGTTGGTGCCACCCTGTCTCGCGCTGCTGTCAATATATGTTAGTACGAACAGTATATTATGAATATATAAAAATAAGTCAGACACACTAACCATGCGTGCAACTAAACGCAAGTGGTTATCTTGGCCGTGGTTGTGCTTCCCATCAACCCCTCTGCACTCTCGATCAATGTTGGACTTAGCCTTGAACTCATCGCTAGCCCAGTACCTACAAAGGCCCAGGTATGCATCGGATCAACATTGCAACCAGATCACATGGCCCTGCACATATTTGTAGGTCGTTAAATACCGTTAACAATTATGACAAATAATATTTACTACACTCAACGTACTTGCGCGTACTCCTGCTTTGTCAGGTACCTATCGGTCTCCTATTGGAAGTGTCACACGTCATGCTGGTTTCCTCTCAAGTACTTGTTGATCAATTGAGTGCAAGCGTTTGACAAAGCTTGCTGAACCGTCTTCGCAGTTGTCGAATGGTCAATGTGACACTTCCCCCGGATCTACTAAGGAGCAGCCCACGGAGGTTCTTGTTCGGCGGGGCTTAGGCCTCAAACTAGTGTTCTAGCGGAGGAGTATGAGACAGTTGTTTTTATGTGGTTCGGGCCGCAAGGAGCGTAACACCCTACTCCACGGTGGATTGTATTGCTTGGTGAGTGTGTATGTGTATGTGAGTGTATCGGGGATTCTGAGTCTGGTCCGACCAGAGGCCGTGTGATGTTCGATGTGGGGATACTTTGTAATGGTGGCGGTCCGGGCCTTTTATAGACAAGGTCGGACGCCTTACAAGTGGGGTCTCATGGCCCGAAAGGTGGTCCCGGGGCAATCTTATCCTAAAGATCAAAGGCTTCTTCCGTAAGCTTGCTCTGACCATGGTCTTTAAGACTCGCCGTCTTGCAGCCTGCATCGTCAGTAGCCCATGCGCCACTGCTGACTATGGCAGAAGGTGTCCCGTTGACCTGTCTTGTTGCCGCAAGCTACCCACTTGGCCAAGTGGGATAGGCCTGCAGCGCCTTCAATGTGACGCGATTGGTCATAGCGGCCTCTGACCGTTGGTGTGCTCCGCGTTGTTTGCCGAAGGTGGATGCGCGTCTTCAATGCTTGACTTGAGCAGGGCGCACCATCCCTTGACTCTCGCATCTTACCGTCTGAGGCAAGCTGCAGGACACGTGGCAGCGTCGGGGCTGATCTCCGCCGGGGAGGTCAGACCTGGCCCTCCGTGACGTGTGGCAGCTCCGGGGCTCATCAGGGGACGTGGCAGCTCCGGACCCTTTACTCTTTGGGGTCCACGGCTCATTGCAGGCTGTTGGACACACTCCATCTCTGGAGCCCTCCTTGGTGGGAGCAAGGGCTCGGAGTTGGAGGACGTGTGGCAGCTCCGGAGCCCTTCTCGGTGGGAGCAAGGGCCCGAAGCCGTATGACGCGTGGCAGCTCCGGGACCCTACTCGGCGGGGAGGACGGGTCCGAAGCTTCTTCTTGTATGCGGGGGTACCCGGTCTTGAAGATACCAACAGTGGCCCCCGGGCCCACCTCGGGATAGATGACGATCCCGTAGGTGGGGCCTTTATCTTGTCTTGTAAATGTGACGCCAGCGGGGTCCCTCGGGGGGCACCGGAGCTCAGAGAAGTGACGTCGACGGCCCCCTTGGGGACGCTAGAGCTCAGAGAAGTGATGCCAGCGGCCCCCTTGGGGGCACCAGAGCTCGGAGAAGCATTGCCGCCGGCCCCCTTGGGAGCGCCGAAGCTCGGAGAAGCGTCGCCGGCGGCTCCCTTGGAAGTGCCGGAGCTCGGAGAAGCGTCGCTGGCGGCCCTCTTCGGGAGAGCCGGAGCTCGGAGAAGTGTTGTCGGTGGATGCCTTGGGAGCGCCGGAGCTCGAAGAAGTGACGCCAGCGGCCCCCTTGGGTGGCACCGAAGCTCGGAGAGGTGACGCCGACAGCCCCCTTGGGAAGCGCCGGGGCTTGGACAAGTGACGCCAGCGGCTCTCTTGGGGGCGCCTGAGCTCGGAGAAACATCGTTGGCGGCTCCCTTGGGAATACTGGAGCTCGGAGAAGTGATGTCGGTGACCCTCTTGGGGAGCACCGGAGCTCGGAGAAGTGAGGCCAGCGGTCCCCTTTGGGGGCGCTGGAGCTTGGAGAAGTGTCGCCAGCAGCCCCCTTGGGAGTGCCGAAGATTGAAGAAGTGATGCCGGTGGCCCCCTTGGGTTTCGTTATGGCTCTCCTGCACATACGATAGACAAAAAGTAATTTCGCTCGCCGGTCACCACTTCCCTTCTCTTTAGTTTCGTTATGGCTTACGATCCTTAGCTAAGACACGGGACATGGGTAATTCGGTGCGACAACATCCACGATATGGTCACTACCTTGCTCAGGGCATGAGCCGTCCGACCTCATGTACTCAGCTGTTAGCAATGGGAGGCAAGGTGTGCATGCTTAGGGTATAGAACCAGGCTAAGCAGGCTGCACACCCTGGACCTCCAGCTCGGTGTTAGCCTTTCAGGAGTTAGAACCATTTGACACCATGGACCCTGACCAAGAAAACGATCATCAGACCCCAAACACATTGCAGGTATCTCATCCAGATCTTCCTTTAGTAGGATAGCACAACTATAACTAGGACGAGATAGGATAAATGTAATTGGGCATATGGCAGACGATATGCGAAAGTAAGCAAAAAATTAAAGCATAATGTAAAGAATTTTGCTTGTCGGTTACTCCCTTCCTGCTTTTAGTCTCGTTATGTATTACGGTCCCGAGTCGGGCTTAAAGTGTGTGGGTAATTCAGTGCAATGGTGTATGGATTATGGTTATCGCCCTGCTCAGGAGTGTGTGCTGTTCGGCCCCTGTACTCTGCCGTTAGCTTTGAAGAGGCAAAGTGTACACGCTTAGGGTGCCAGACCAAGCTAAGCAGGCCATGCACCCTGGACCTCCCACGTGCGTTAGCTTTTCAAGGGAGTGACCATTTGGCGCCACAGGCTCCCGAGCAGGGACAACCAAAGAACCCAAATACATCACAGGAACCTCAAGCAGACCCGCCAGCAGCAGGATTGCATAACTCCACTAGGTGCGAGATAGGGAGGGAGTGCCCGTGCATATGACAGAGAACATGCGAGAACGAGAATAATTTGATGATCATAAAATTAATGGTTAATTAAATGAACGTAAACGAAGCATAGGGCAATACAGTGTTTCTTCTAACTTGGTAATCATAGGAAGAGGAAGACTTTACAAGAAGGCAACGACCTGCTCCGGATGACAAGGGAGGAAAAATGTACACACATTGGGTATGGAACCATGCTAAGCAGGCTGATCACACTAGACTAGACCCACCGGAGCTTAGTTGCCTCGAGCGCTGCTTCTAGACGTTATGACACCCTTTTTAGAATAAAAAATATCATACCACTACGCCCAGGATGAAGCTTTATCGAAGTGGCGCTGGGGAGGCAAAGTGTACATGCTTAGGGTGCAGGACCAGACTAAGGAGTCTGCATACACTGGACCTCTCACCGTGGCAAAAGTAAAACTTACATTGGATCATTGGGTCGAACTTACCATGATGCCTTGGTGATGTCATTGTCGCGGTGGTGGCGGGAAACCGCTTGACGTCCTGCCCATGAAACCCCTTAGAGGCCCCCTGGTAGTGTGGCCAACTAGTTGGAAACGCCTACCACTTAGTCACAAGATGTCGTTGGCGGGCCCCCGCTGGAGAGCGAGAGCTTGAATAGTTGGCGCCAGTGGGCCCCCTAGGGAGCGCCAGACCTGAACTGAGATGTGTGGTCATCGTCGGAGAAGTCTACGGCGGCGATGGCAACAAGGTGGCACCAAACTGAGGTGGCGCCCACCCTCAACGTGCGGAACGTTGATGGCGGGCCCCCTAGGAGATGCCGGAGCTGGATGCTCCGGCGGCACCCACTATCGACACTAAGAAACATTGACGGCGGGCCCCCTGGGAGGTGCCGGAGCTAGATGCTCTAGCGGCGCCCACCATCAATGCTAAGAAACATCAACGTCAGGCCCCTTGGGTGGTGCTGGAGCTGGCTGCTTCGGCATCGCCCATCGTCGCTATCGAAGTGCCAACGGCAGACCCCTTGGGTGATGCCGGAGCTGGCTACTCCGGTGTCGCCCATTGTCGCTGTAGAAACGTTGACGACAGACCCCCTGGGTGGTGTCGGAGCTGGTTGCTCCGACGTTGCCCATGGTCGGTGTAGAAACATCGACGGCAGGCCCCTTGCATGGTGTCGGAGTTGGATGCTCTGGCGTCACCCATCATCAACGAGAAGAACATCGACAGCGCCCCCCCTGCAGGCCTGATGAACACCATTGCGGTGAAAGTGCTACCACATTCTTGGGGGAAAAAGCCCCTACCTGGCGTGCCAAATGTCGAAGGGTCAATGCGACACTTCCCCTGGATTTGCTAAGGATTAGCCCACAGAGGTTTTTGTTCGGCGTGGCTTAGGTCTCAAACTAGTGTTCTATCGGAAGAGTACGAGACAGTTGTTTTTACGTGGTTCGGGCCGCAAGGAGCGTAACACCCTACTCCATGGTGGATTGCATTGCTTGGTGAGTGTGTATGCATATGTGAGTGTATCGGGGATTCTGAGATCGGTCCTTGTATCGATGGCAGTCCGGGCCTTTTATAGTCAAGGTCAGACACCTTACAAGTGGGGTCCCGGGGCCCGACAGGTGGTCCCGAGGCAGTCTGTGAGACCTATGTGTGATGAATACATTGGCTTTGACAATAAAATTTTTGAATGCTGCCATAACATCTTTTTAGCAAGGTCCGACTCTAGCTCCGAGCTTCTGCAAGGTCCGACATTAGGTCCGACTTTCTTTGTCTTTAGCTCCAGCATGTCTTTGATAGCTTCGACATGTCTTTGATAAGCTCCGATATGTTTTGCTAGGTCCGACTTATGTTGGTTAGCTTCGACATGTTTTTCTAGCTCCGGCTTTTGGGTTGACTAGTTCCGACTAGTTTTGGTCAGCTTCGGCGCTAGGTCCGACTAGCTTTGGTTAGCTCCGGTGCTAGGTCCTGCTAGTTTTGATAAGCTCCGACGATAGGTTATACTAGAATTGGTAAGCTCCCGCTCAAGCTCCGGTTAGCTTTGGCAAGGTTCGAAGCTTGATCGTAATGTTCCAAATTTTCATGTGAAATGTTTTGAACTTGCTTTACACTTATAGAAAGATTGCTTAGTATTCTTTTACTAATTTTTTGGTGCGTTTTGGTTGATATGGCTGATATCGTTTTGATATGCTTTGCAACATGCTTATGTGAGGTGCTCACGTAAGGTGTTGTGTTCGGAACTGACTTAGAGTCAAGTCGCAGACTTGGGCTCGTATGGGTTGGTTGTTTATTCATGTGCAGGTGTTGCTTGAGTTCAAGTCATGGCTGGTGACAGGATTCTTTGGACTAGTCGCAGGGAGGAGATGAGGTTCCAACAACCAAATTCAGGAGGAATTGTGGTTGAGCGGGTCAGGAGGTTGCGCAGGATGATTGAATCGCATATGAAGGTTACTGGATGTCGAAGGAAGGTGTTTGCACGTATGCATGCGGTGCATGACGTGGCAACATGGTTCCGAAGATGGTTTATGGATGGGAAGATCTGGTTGGAAGGATCAGGTTGTATCGGTTGATGACTTTGGCTGCGGCGGAGTTGGTTATGGCTCGGTATGGAAAGTATCGAGCTGGTTATGATAGGATTTCTTGTGGGTCACGAATTTGGGTTGTTTTAGGAATGTGGGATATGTTCCTAAGGTGTTTGGAAGTCTTAATATTGCTTCTATCTGCGTATAGAAGAGTCCTAAGCATTTATGGAAAGTTTCGATTCGTGAATGGAGTAGGATTAGGGTCCTGATTTGAGTTGAGTTGGCTTTTGAGCTGGTTATATAAGCAAGGGAGGCCAGAGCTTGTGACAAACGACTTTGGGGCTGTTCTCTTGTGTTCTATTGAATAAAATTCGTAGTTTGAAGGAACTTTTGTGCCTTGTTCGTCCGACTTGTTCCAAACAAGTTTTACTCGTCGAGTTTCTGGACAGCACTACCTTTCGTCGGTGGTTTTATCATAACTAGAGTTTTAGAGATCCAATTGACGTGATTCTTTTTGGGTTGTCTTCACAACTTGATTATCTATCATCTATAAAAATTTCACGGTCATTGGATTTGTGGTTTATGATCTACAGGAGTTTCTTTGCAGCGTTCCAGAACTATTTTTCTTGGGTAGGACAGATTGACCTTTGTTTGATCTATCGATCATAACTTGAATTTCTCTCGATGGATTTGAGTGATTCTTCTTGTGTTTTCTTCGTAACTTGATTATCTCTGATATGTATCACTTTTTTCATGGTGAAACACGTTTATATTAGTTTTACACACGATTTCTCTAACATATTGTTTTTCTGCCAAAGGGGTTGGGATTTAATTGTTTTCGCTGTGTAAGATTTTTAAATCTACCATTCACCCCCTCTGGTATCTTTTCACGTGCTCTTCGATCCTACACAATCTTATCCTAAAGATCTAAGTCTTCTTCTATAAGCTTGCTCTAACCGCGAACGTGAGGACTCGCCGCCTTGCTGCCCGAGTCATCAGTAGCCCATGCGCCGTTGCTGACATTGGCAGGGAATGTCCCATCCAACTATATCTGGCGTCGTAAGATACCCACTTGGTGGAGTTGTATAGGCCTGTGGCGCCTTCACTTTGATGCGATTAGTCGCAGCGGCACTTGACATTAGATGTGCACCACGCCATGCATCTGGGGAAGTCGCGTATCTTCAAGGCTTGATGGAGACAAGACGCACCGCCCTCTTAACTTTACTACTATCTGCTCAGAGCAAGTGGACTGACCATGCGACCACCGGGGAGCTCTCTGCCATGGTGGAGGCCACGCCCGTCTTGTGGGCCACGTGGCAGCTTTGGAGCTCACCTCCGTGGGGGAGTCTAGGTCTCGACTTCGGGCCACATGGCAGCTTGGGAACTCACCTCCGTGGGGGAGGCCAGGTCTCGACTTCGTGGGCCACGTGGCAGCTTGGGAGCTCACCCCTGCAGAGGAGGTCAGGTCCCGTCCTTCTGGACACGTGACTACCTGGGAGCTTATTGTCAAGGTGAAGCTGAGCTCCCCTCTTTTGGATGTCTCGTGGGCACCCCGAACTTCCCATATGAGGCTGGCGGGGCCAGGTTTCTTTGAACACGTGGCGCCCTCGGATCCTGTCCCTGTTGGGAGGCGAGGCACCTAGGCACCTAGGCTCTAGCTTGTGCGCGAGGGTACCCGGTATGCTGGGTACCGATAGTGGCCCCTGGATCCACCTTGGGGTGAGGCGACGAGCCCGAGGGTGGGGCCTTATGCTATTTTCCCACACAGTTTTTTGATTTTGTCTTGATCAGTCGAAGTGGTGTGCTTTTCTGCTGTTGTGACCAAGCGTCCCTCTCTTGTTGAGGGGTCGTGGCGATGGGATCTTTGCTCACTACGATGTTATCGTGACGGTTCTCAAGGCGCCTGCCGCACTTCTGCTGCTTTCACTTCTATCATTATGGGAACCGCCGGGTCGCCTTCTCTAGCGGGGAACTGCTCGCGCCAGCTTTTCTGATGGGGGACCTGAGCCCGCTCGTCATGGATGCCGTGTTACGAGCCGTTGATTTGGAGCCCGCTCAAATTTGCACAGTGCGCCCAAACGCAACTAGGGGGCTTTTTAAAAGATACCTTTGTGGGCAATGAAATTTCCTTTCTTCCGCACATCCCAAGAATTCGAGCTTTTGACTCCTTGCTTGCGTGTCTGCCCATTCTTGAAGTTTTTAACCCCCTGCCCCAATGGACTCAGCTCTGCCTCTTTCCCGGATGGAGGATGTCTCACCTGTGAGGCGGCTTTTTGGCAGGGAGGACAAGGAACGATGGGATCTGATCCATCCTGGCTCCTTGCCACTGGACTTGGGGGAGAAGGAGGTCATCTTCTTCCAGGCGTACGCATACTTCGGGTTCTTCCCTCCTGTTTCCTCCTTCCTGGTGACAATCCTTGAAGTCCTTGGGCTCCAGCTCCATCATCTGTCATCGAACTCTCTGGTGGTGGCGGTGGTGTTCTCGTATTTCTGTGAGATGTTCATCGGGGTGTGCCCATGCGTGCTGGTGTTCTAATAGTTCTTCATGCTGAGGCGGACCGAGAAGAAGAGCAAAGAAAACTTCCTCGGTGGCTTCTGCTTCCAGCATTGGGCAAACAACCCCTTTAATTACATTACTCTACTCCCCCCGGCGAAGTGGCCCGGCCGGAGGAGCGACTGGGTGGTCGTGCATGGCGATGCCCACGATCGCATGGTCTTGCCCACCGGCTGGCCGGCGATTAGGAAGGCGGCCTGGGAGGAACACCTGGAGCTTCATGCGGCGTACAAGCCGGTGATGGAGAGGATCAGATTCCTGGCGAACCATGGCCTGTCAGAGCTATCGGTGATGGCCGACTTCGTTCGCCGCCATCTGGCCCCTCTCCAGCACCGTTGCCGCGCAACATGGCTCTACTTCGGGCTACAATATGGTACCAGGTTGCTAAGGGGTCGAGACATGGAGACTACCCCGCAGGAGGTGTTTGAAGCAATGTCCAAGGCGTGCGATGACCTACTGTCGGGTGACATCTTCAACCTTTTGCAGGCTTGACCACCGCTTTGCACAGATCGAGACCTTTGAATGAAGGTTCTGAAGGAGATGCCCGACTTGGACGCGATTGGTCTTGCGCCATGGCAGGTTGGCGATGAGAGCTGGGGCCTTGCCATCATCAACTCTTCGGAGGAGTCCATACCTTCTTTAGGCTCCGAAGCCTCCGGGGTGGAGAAGGCGCCCGCTGCTGGGGGGAAAGGCAAGGCGCTGGTCCTCGATGTAGGTAAGGGGAAGGCACCGGTCCCTGAAGTAGGCAAAGGTAAGGCCATGGTGGTCGAGGACATGAAGGAGAAACACCCTCAGTCGCTATCGAGGGCACTGCCACAGGTGGCCTTCGCTCCAAGTCCGCATCCACCTGCGCGCCCCTCTTCAGTAACTGGCGTCGCTGGTTCTTCAGGGGGAGGTTCGGTCCGTCAAGCGGTGGCTCCACTATCGTCGGCGGTCAGTATGTCATCCAGCATCTCTGTCGCCCATGCTGTCTAGGGTTCCATAGGGGACTCCAGCAGCATCACACCTACAGAGCCTCACCTCCGTTTGGGAGGCTAGGTCTCGACTTCGGGGCACATGGCAGCTTGGGAGCTCACCTCCGTGGGGGAGGCCAGGTCTCGACTTCGTGGGCCACGTGGCAGCTTGGGAGCTCACCGCTGCAGAGGAGGTCAGGTCCCGTCCTTCTGGACACGTGGCTGCCTGGGAGCTTGTTGTCAAGGTGGAGCTGAGCTACCCTCTTTTTGATGTCTCGTGGGCACCCCAAACTTCCCATATGAGGCTGGCGGGGCCAGGTTTCTTTGAACATGTGGCGCCCTCGGACCTTGTCCCTATTGGGAGGCAAGGCACCTAGGTGGCTCTAGCTTGTGCGCGAGGGTACCCGGTGTGCTGGGTACCGACCGTGGCCCCTGGGTCCACCTTGGGGTGAGGCGACGAGCCCGAGGGTGGGGCCTTATGCTATTTTCCCACGCAGTTTTTTGATTTTGTCTTGATCAGTCGAAGTGGTGCGCTTTTCTGCTGCTGTGACCACGCGTCCCTCTCTTGTTGAGGGGTCGTGGCGATGGGATCTTTGCTCACTGCGATGTTATCGTGACGGTTCCCAAGGCGCCTGCCGCATTTCTGCTACTTTCACTTCCGTCTTTATGGGAACCACCAGGTCGCCTTCTCTGGCGAGGAACTGCTCGGGCCAGCTTTTCTGATGGGGGCCTGAGCCCGCTCGTCATGGACGCCGTGTTACGAGCCGTTGATTTGGAGCCCACTCAAATTTGCACGGTGCGCCCAAACGCCACTAGGGTGCTTTTTAAAAGGTACCTTTGTGGGCAATGGAATTTCCTTTCTTCCGCACGTCCCAAGCATTCGAGCTTTTAACTCCTTGATTGCGTGTCTGCCCATTCTTGAAGTTTTTAACCCCCTGCCCCAATGGACTCATCTCTGCCTCTTTCCCGGATGGAGGATGTCTCACCTGTGAGGCGGCTTTTCGGCTGGAGGACAACGAACGATGGGATCTGATCCATCCCGGCTCCTTGCCACTGTACTTGGGGGAGTAGGAGATCATCTTCTTCCAAGCGTACGCATACTCCGGGTTCTTCCCTCCTGTTTCCTCCTTCCTGGTGACACTCCTGGAAGTCCTTGGGCTCCAGCTCCATCATCTATCATCGAACTATCTGGTGGTGGCAGCGGTGTTCTCGTATTTCTGTGAGATGTTCATCGGGGTGTGCCCATGCGTGCTGGTGTTCTAATAGTTCTTCGTGCTGAGGCGGACCGGGAAGAAGAGTAAAGACAACTTCCTTGGTGGCTTCTGCTTCCAGCATCGGGCAAACAACCCCTTTATGTACATTACTCCACTCAGCCCGGTGAAGTGGCCCGGCCGGAGGAGCGACTGGGTGGTCGTACATGGCGATGCCCACGATCGCATGGTCTTGCCCACCGGCTGGCCGGCGATTAGGAAGGCGGCCTAGGAGGAACGCCCAAAGCTTGAGGCGGCATACAAGCCAGTGATGGAGAGGATCAGATTCCTGGCGGACCATGGCCTGTCAGAGCTGTCGATGATGGCCGACTTTGTTCACCGCCGTCTGGCCCCTCTCTAGCACCGTTGCCGCGCAACATGGCTCTACTTCAGGCTCCAATATGGTACCAGGTTGCTGAGGGGTCGCAACACGGAGACTACCCCAAAGGAGGTGTTTGAAGCAATGTCCAAGGCGTGCGACGACCTGCTGTCGGGCGACATCTTCAACCTTCCGCAGGCTTGCCCACCGCTTTGCACAGATCGAGACCTTTGAACAAAGGTTCTGAAGGAGATGCCCATCTTGGACGCGATTGGTCTTGCGCCACGGCAGGTTGGTGATGAGAGCTGGAGCCTTGCCATCATCAACTCTTCGGATGAGTCCATACCTTCTTTAGGCTCTGAAGCCTCCGGGGTGGAGAAGGCGCTCGCTGCTTGGGGGAAAGGCAAGGCGCTGGTCCTCGATGTAGGTAAGGGGAAGGCACCGGTCCCTGAAGTAGGCAAAGGGAAGGCCATGGTGGTCGAGGTCATGAAGGAGAAACACCCTCAGTCGCTATCGAGGGCGCTGCCACAGGTGGCCTTCGCTCCAAGTCCGCATCCACCTGCGCGCCCCTCTTCAGTAACTGGCGTCGCTGGTTCTTCGGAGGGAGTTTTGGTCCGTCAAGCGGTGGCTCCACTATCGTCGGTGGTCAGTATGTCATCCAGCATCTCTGTCGTCTGCGCTGTCTAGGGTTCCATAGGGGACTCCAGCAGCATCACACCTACGGAGCCTCACCTCCGTTTGGGAGGCTAGGTCTCGACTTCGGGCCACATGGCAGCTTGGGAGCTCACCTCCATGGGGGAGGCCAGGTCTCGACTTCTTGGGCCACGTGGCAGATTGGGAGCTCACCCCTGCAGAGGAGGTCAGGTCCCGTCCTTCTGGACACGTGGCTGCCTGGGAGCTTGTTGTCAAGGTGGAGCTAAGCTCCCCTCTTTTGGATGTCTCGTGGGCACCCTGAACTTCCCATATGAGGCTGGCGGGGCCAGGTTTCTTTGAACATGTGGTGCCCTCGGACCTGTCCCTGTTGGGAGGCAAGGCACCTAGGTGGCTCTAGCTTGTGCACGAGGTTACCCGGTGTGCTGTGTACCGACAGTGGCCCCTGGGTCCACCTTGGGGTGAGGCGACGAGCCCGATGGTGGGGCCTTATGCTATTTTCACACGCAGTTTTTTGATTTTGTCTTGATCAGTCGAAGCGGTGCACTTTTCTACTGGTGTGACCACGCGTCCCTCTATTGTTGAGGGGTCGTGGCGATGGGATCTTTTCTCACTGTGATGTTATCGTGACGGTTTCCAAGGCGCCTGCTGCACTTCTGCTGCTTTCACTTCTGTCTTTATGGGAACCGCCGGGTCGCCTTCTCTGGCGGGGAACTGCTCGGGCCAGCTTTTCTGATGGGGGACCTGGGCCCGCTCGTCATGGACGCCGTGTTATGAGCCGTTGATTTGGAACCCTCTCAAATTTGCACGGTGCGCCCAAACGCCACTAGGGTGCTTTTTAAAAGGTACCTTTGTGGGCAATGGAATTTCCTTTCTTCCGCACGTCCCAAGCATTCGAGCTTTTGACTCCCTGCTTGTGTGTCTGCCCATTCTTGAAGTTCTCAACCCCCTGCTCCATTGGACTCAGCTCTGCCTCTTTCCCGGATGGAGGATGTCTCACCGTGAGGCGGCTTTTCAGCTGGGAGGATAAGGAACAACGGGATCTGATCCATCCCAGCTCCTTGCCACTGGACTTGGGGGAGAAGGAGATCATCTTCTTATAGGCGTACGCATACTCCGGGTTCTTCCCTCCTGTTTCCTCCTTCCTGGTGACACTCCTGGAAGTCCTTGGGATCTAGCTCCATAATCTATCATCGAACTCTCTGGTGGTGGCGGCGGTGTTCTCGTATTTCTGCGAGATGTTCGTCGGGGTGTGCCCATGCGTGCTGGTGTTCTGGCAGTTCTTCGTGCTGAGGCGGACCAGGAAAAAGAGCAAAGCCAACTTCCTTGATGGCTTCTGCTTCCAGCATCGGACAAACAACCCCTTTAAGTACATTAATTCACTCTCCCCGGCAAAGTGGCCCGGCTGGAGGAGCGATTGGGTGGTCGTACATGGCGATGCCCACGATCGCATGGTCCTGCCCACCGGCTGGCCGGCGATTAGGAAGGCGGCCTGGGAGGAACGCCC
Organism: Tuctoria greenei; assembly: GCA_036927565.1. Classification (NCBI taxonomy): domain Eukaryota; kingdom Viridiplantae; phylum Streptophyta; class Magnoliopsida; order Poales; family Poaceae; genus Tuctoria; species Tuctoria greenei. Next base: position 28,331,954 of record JAYESD010000011.1, read on the forward strand.
GGAGTTTGAGGTGGCGTACAAGCCTGTCGGTACCCTGGAAACCGTACACCCATTGAGGTTACAAAGATCTCAAAGGAAAGTCATCTACTTGATTTGAAGACCTTCGGAGGCCCACATGTCAGATATAACCGGACCCGCTTCTCCAACATGGTTAATCCCAGGGTCGCCACGTGTACTATCAAACCGGAGCTACCGCCCACAAGGGGGAAGCTCCGGGCCATGTACCGAAATGGCACCTCCGGACTTAACCCCAGACCGAGAGAAGCTCCGGATCTGACACGTGTCAGGTAGCTCTGGAGCTGCCTGTTTCCCACAGTATGCTCCGGAGCTGCCACGTGTCCAACCGTCGGAGCTTTAGCCTCTGACCTCCGAAAGACTCCATAATGGCTCCGGATCTTCAAAGGGGAATCAAGGACTTCAAGACCCGATTAAGTGTCATTAATACCATATTAATGACACACGATCGGATGACCTTAATTACCAGTAACGTTGCTGTCAAAGCCCATTACCCGGTCGTTAAGGACAATTAAATGTGTTGAATAGGTGTCAATACTAGTAACCGCCGGGGCCACATGTCGGGCTAGGCTAACTTGTAATGGCCTTCCCTTGTACTATAAAAGGACAGGCCGACGACAGACTCTACACGTTCAGTAATGCTACACACACGCCTTAGACGCTCGACACAAGTTCATACAGCTAATACAACACCAACACGCCCGTGGAGTAGGGTATTACGCTCAGGCGGCCCGAACCACGTAAACCTCTGTGTCTCCTGTTCTATTCATAATTCACCTTCTTGAATCTCCGCGCGCCCACACCGAACATCAAACTCCTCTAACACTTTAGTACTGTCGGGAGATCTGCCGGATCCAAACCACCGACAGTTGGCGCGCCAGGTAGGGGGGCGCCTGAGATTTCAAGAATGGTGAACTCAGCTGCTGGATCATCCAACGGTCACCCTGCTGCTCAAGCTGCTGGAGGCAATCCCTCCAATATGCAGCCACCAACAGGGGCTTCAGCACCAGCAGGAGTCACACTGCCACCACCGCCACCTCCACCAGCAAATCAAGTTGGACAACGCGATGGTGCACCGGCGTCAGTCACTGCGTTGGGAAATCATGACAACCCGGAACACGCGCTTCATGTAGCGCGTGCTCTTCTCCAACGCCCACCACCTCCGGATGCATCCCGGGATGCACTGGAACAGTGGAGGGCGGATGTGGAACATTTGGTTGCAGCAGCAGCCGATCGCATCAGCAACCAGGGTCCTCCTTCTTCAGGGCGGGCCCTGTCGCAGCGACGGACCTTGTCTGGCAGACTTGGTCGGCACGTCTCCAACAACAGGAGACGAGCTGCATCACAGCAGGTGACGTCGTTGCCCTCCGGGGCACGACGCACCCACACGGTATCTAGGCTTTCGACTCATGACCTCCGGGCGGAGCTTGATCGCCGATACCGCCAACAGGACGGCCGAGTCCATATTGAGCGTGCTCGTGAGAGATGAGAAGCTCAGGACATTCTTGCTCCTGAAGGAGTAGGAGGAGGCTGTTCAGCCCTGGCCATGCATCTGCGTATGGTCAGGTGGCCACAGAAGTTCCGGCCTCACCTGCCGGAGAAGTTCGATGGGACCGTCAATCCTGTTGAATTTCTTTAGATCTACTCCACTGCTATCTTGGCAGCTGGAGGAAATGAGGTCGTGATGGCCAATTATTTCCCAGTGGCATTGACTGGGACCGCCAGGTCCTGGTTTATGAGCCTTCCACCCAACTCTATCAATAGTTGGGAGGAGCTGTGCCAGCAGTTCACTGCCAACTTTGGGAGTTCATACACTCGGCCAGGCACTGAACTGGACCTTTTTGCCGTCGTGCAAAAAGGAGGAGAATCCCTGCGATAATTCATCCAGAGGTTCTCTCAGGTACGAAACACTATCCCTTCTATCTCTAGCGCTTCTGTCATTGTGGCATTTAGACAGGGTGTGCGGGATAAGAAGATGTTGGAGAAACTGGCGATCAAGGAGATCACCAGTGTCACGGAACTCTTCAGTTTGGCCAATAAATGTGCCAGAGCTGCGGAGGGCCGTGAGATGCACTCCAAATCAACTCCGGAGGATCATAAGAAATCCTCCAAAGGAGAAGCCACTACCTCCGGGAGTGGCAAAAAGAAGAAGAAGACCAACGGCAAGAAGAAGCCATTGGCCGGTACATTCAATGTTGCAGCTGCTGCAGCTCCGGGTGGCCGGGGGCAACGCCCCGAGAAGCGACCTCGACCGTCTTCTGAAGACGGTGGCAAACCCAAAGTGTGGTGTCCAATCCACAAAACGGGCAGCCACAGTTTGGAAGACTGCCGGGAGGTCCAAAACCTTGCCGAGCGCTACAATAAGTGCCGGGAAGAAACTCCTTTTCGACAGAGGGAAGGAAAACAAAAAGTCGACGAAGCTCCGGCTGAAGAGGAGTTAGGTTTTCAGGATCCCAAAAAGGTCCTGAAGGCCGTTTACACCTCCGTCGACGATGATTCTGACGTCTCTGACAACGAGCGTCGGAAGACCATGAACACCATTTTTGGTGGATCATGGGACATCACCTCCCGCCGCGTCATCATGACTATGCGTCGGGACATGGCTACTGTAGCCCCTACAGCCAGACCGGAGCCTCATCGGAAGTGGATGGACACAACCATCACTTTTGATGCTTCGGACTGTCCTCGAAGCATGGTTGGAGCAGGTCAGCTGCCTTTGATGGTATCTCCTACCATCAATAATATCCAGCTCCACCATGTCATGGTAGATGGAGCTTCGGGGCTTAACCTCATAAGCTTCGAAGCTTTCACCAAGCTTCAGCTCCGACCTTTGGATCTTCACCCCTCCCGACCTTTCTCCGGAGTAGGTCCGGGGGCCATTACCCCACTCGGAGCTATTACTCTCCCCGTTACCTTCGGGACACGGGAGAAGTATCGCACCAAAAAGTTGGTCTTCGACGTCGTTCAGATCAACTTACCCTTCAACACCATCTTGGGTAGGCCTGCCCTGTACAAGTTCATGGCAGCTGCTCATTATGGCTACCTAGTGTTAAAGATGCCAACACCAGTAGGCATTCTCCGGATCCGCGGAGATCGTACTGCCGGAGTAACAGCACTGGAAGAACTCCATGCACTTACCACGGCGAAAAAGGAGGACTCCAGGCAGGAGCAAGCTCCAAAACCCCCGAGCATTCATCAACGAGGCTCGACTTCTGCACCTCGTGTGCAGCCAAGCGGCGACACCGACATTCCCGTCAAAGTCGTCCAAATTGGTTCCGATGCCGCTCAGACCACCTGTATATCGGGGGGATTGAATGAAAAATAGGAACTCGCGCTCATCACTTTCCTCCGGGCTAATGTCGACGTGTTTGACTGGCATCTGTCACAAATGCCTGGGATCCCCAGGGAAGTGATTGAGCACAATCTAAAGATCTACCCCGATGCCCGTCCTGTGAATCAGAAGCCTCGGAAGCAATCTGTGGAGCGACATAACTTCATTCGACAAGAAGTGAAGAAGTTGCTCGAAGCTGGATTCATCCGAGAAGTCTTCCATCCAAAATGGATGGCAAACCCAGTCGTTGTGCCCAAGGCCGGCGGGAAGCTTCGGATGTGTATCGACTACACCACACTAAATAAGGCATGTCCAAAAGATCCATTCCCACTGCCTAGAATAGATCAGATAGTGGATTCCACCTTCGTGTGCGAATTACTGTGTTTCCTAGACGCATATTCTGGGTATCATCAAATCAGAATGTCTAGGGAGGATGAAGAGCATACCTCTTTCATCACAGTAGATGGATTGTACTGTTATACATCCATGCCATTTGGTCTCAAGAATGCAGCTTCAACCTTTGTACGAGCTATGTACAAAACCTTTGAAGATCTCATTAGAGACATAGTGGAAGTGTACGTTGATGACATCGCGGTCAAGGTCAAGAACAAGGAGTCACTTCTCGACACCTTGAAGGCTGTCTTCGATAAGCTGCGGGTTACTCGCACAAAGCTAAACCCATACAAGTGTGTCTTCGGGGTTAGCTCCGGAAAACTTCTTAGTTTCCTGCTAAGTCACCGGGGCATAGAAGCTAATCCGGCGAAGATCAAGGCCATTGAAGACATGTGGCCACCAGCCCGCATCAAAGATGTCCAAAAGCTAACTGGATGTCTAGCAGCCCTCAGCCGGTTCATTTCAAGATTGGCGGAACAGGCACTCCCCTTCTTCAAGTTATTGAGGAAGTCCGGACCATTCCAATGGTCTGAAGAAGCAAAAAAGGCGTTCCAGGAGCTAAAACAGTTTCTCACCACCCTACCAACTCTGGTAGCTCCGAACCCTGGTGAGCCTTTGTTGCTTTATATTTCAGCTACTGACGAAGTCGTCAGTATGGTTCTGGTTGCAAAGAGACCAGAACTACCTCATACTCAGGAATCCAGACCCCTTCGGGAGGGTCTGGAGGTTCCTGAAAGCGAGTCTGGGTCCCAGCTCCCGGATTCGAATCTACAAGAAAACACTTCAGAAGATCCAGACCCCTCCGGGAGGGTCCAGGTCACTTCTGAAGAAGCTCCGGATTCCTCCAGCCAGAACCCGGAGGTCCCCGAAGAAACTCCGGATCCCTCCGGGAGGATCCGGACCAGTAAAGAGGAAGCTCCGGGCCCCTCTGGGAGGGTCCGGACCATTCAACGCCCAGTATACTTCATCAGTGAAGTACTACATGATGCCAAGACTCGATACCTAGAGGTGCATAAGCTGCTCTATGCAATTCTTATTGCCTCCAGGAAGCTTCGCCATTATTTCCAAGCTCACAAAATCTCAGTAGTGACCTCTTACCCACTCCGAGCAATTTTGCATAATCCCAATTCAACTGGGAATATTGCAAAGTGGGTAGCGGAATTGGCTGAATTTGATCTCGAATTCATTTCAAGGCAAGCCGTGAAGAGTCAAGCATTGGCAGACTTCGTGGCAGAATGGACTCCCTCTCCATCAAACCCTGGGGGCCCCAGTGAGCAGAAGCCGGAACATGAAGCTCCGGTCTTCACTGAGCCTCATTGGACCCTCTACTTCGACGGCTCCATGCAAAAGCAGGGGACCGGAGCTAGAGTCCTTCTCCTCGCACCAACCGGGGAGAAGGTGAAATACATGGTACACCTTGACTTCAAGGCGACCAACAACATGGCGGAGTACGAAGCACTCATCTACAGACTAAAGGTGGCGCTGTCATACGGTGTCAAGCAACTGCTGGTCAAGGGAGATTCACAGCTCATTATTAAGCAAGTGAAGGGTGAATGCTCCTGCAACAATCACCAGCTAGCTGCTTACCTCCTTGAAGTCCAGAGGCTTCAGAAGGACTTCAAAGTCCTAGATCTCCACCATGTCCAGCGTGCCCACAACGCTGAAGCCGACGAACTCTCGACGAAAGCGTCAACCGGAGCTCCGGCTCCTGACGGAACTTTTGTCCGGAGGTTGTCAAAACCCACAGCTCAGCCTGCTGAACTGAGCGAAGGGGGCGAGATCAGCATCCCGAAGCTGACGGTCCCGATGGCCCTGTTACCATAGCAGCCATCAAGGGTCGTAGGTGCTGCCGGAAGCTCCGAGCAACCCAGCACGCAAGACTCAAATGCTAAAGTTAGTTCCGATGCATGGATCTCGGAGATCCGGAACTACTTGAAAGACAACATCCTTCCTGACGATGATGTATCCGCTGACCGGGTAGTCAGATTGGCTAAAAGATACACGTTGGTAGAAGGGGATCTCTACCGGCGCGGTGCCAATGGCATCCTAATGCGGTGCATCACAAGGGAAGAAGGCTGCGAGCTCCTCGCAGAAATCCATGGAGGCGAGTGTGGGAACCACGCGTCTTCCTGCACGCTGGTTGGTAAAACCTTTCGGCATGGCTTCTACTGGCCTACAGCACTCCAGGATGCAACTGAACTTGTGAAGAAATGCGAAGCATGCCAATTTCATGCAAAGAAAATTCACACACCGGCTCAGCCCCTACAAATGATACCTCCTACATGGCCCTTTGCTGTGTGGGGGATGGACATCTTGGGACCTTTCCCAAGAGCCGTCGGAGGTTATAAGTTCCTGTATGTCGCCATTGACAAGTTCACCAAGTGGCCGGAAGCAACTCTAGTTGTGACAATCAACAAGCAATCTGCTATCAACTTTTTGCAGTCCATTGTATGCAGATTTGGAGTCCCAAACAAAATCATCACTGATAATGGAACCCAATTCACAAGCTCTCCATTTCAAGGATATTGCGAAGACCTCGACATTCAAGTTTGCTACGCCTCCGTAGCTCACCCAGCCAGCAATGGCCAAGCCGAGAGAGCAAATGCTGAAATCCTTAAAGGACTCAAAACGCGCACCTATGAGCGCTTGAAAAAACATGGAGCCAACTGGATTGAAGAGCTTCCGCCCACTTTATGGGCCAACAGGACATCTCAAAACCGGTCAACTGGAGAGACACCCTTCTTCCTGGTGTATGGAGCTGAAGAAATCCTTCCTCCAGAAATCACCTTGGGGTCACTCCGGGTCCGGACCTTCGATGATGCCACGCAGGACCAGCTCCGGCGTGAAGACCTAGACCTCCTGGAGGAGGGAAGGTACCAAGCAGCTGTTCGGAATGCCCGATACCGCCAAGCCCTTCGGCGCTATCATCAGCGGCATGTACACAACCGACAGCTCGAGGAAGGCGACCTGGTGCTACGGAGAATACAATCCAGAGAAGGGTTAAACAAACTCTCCCCCAGCTGGGATGGACCCTTCCGAGTGATTAAAGTATCCTGTCCTGGGAGCATTGGCTTGGCTACCGAGGATGGGACACCTCTCCCAAATCCTTGGAATATTGAGCACCTCCGTAAGTTCTACGCTTAATATCACGGAGATGAGTCTGTAGTAACTTAAGGTGTATGTTATAGAGTCATTGTACAGAGTCGGGTAGTTCCTCCGGGAGAACAGTCGAACCTTTCCTGAAAGGTCCACAAAGTTCATGCAACACTTGTCACAGTCTCAGGACTAAAAGTGTGGCTAGCTACCCTGGGTTAAACGAGAAATAAAACACGCTTAGCCTGGTTCCGTACCCTAAGAGTGTACTTGTTTCCCTTGTACCCCAAACCTATAATGAAAGACATCTTCATATGAAACAGACTCCACGTGCATTTATTTTGTACAGGCTCAACATTTTTTATTTTTCTCTTTCTTGTCTATAAAAAAGACGTGCAATTCTTAAGAAATTTTAGTTCGACCGGTTTATATACGATACGAGTTGTATTGTCAATTCTTTTGGATTCAAATATTGTTCATGGCCAACTCGCCTGAAAGCCACCAAGCCAATCTAGGGCTGGAGTGTGCTATCGACTTAGCCTGGTCAAGCACCCTAAGTACGCCACTCTACCTACACCCCGGCAGGCCGAAGTAAGGTGGGTCCATGCACAGTTGGATCTAGAAGAAAATACACCGCATTCGGTTGTATTTAGAATCACGTTTGACTTAAAATCTTCTTGAGAATCATAAGCCGCGACAAAGTTATAGACAAGAAACGAATTTTACTATTTTTCTTGGCTTAAGTGTGCAGGAAAAATAAAATCTATGTTGATGGAGAAAAGCCGGAGCTAACAAAGCTCCGACTCCCCTAGGTGGCTTGTAATGATGTTACGCATTGAAAATGAGCATCACCGGAGTAATCAAGCTCCGGTAAAGCTAGGGGGGCCAGCCGTCGATGCTGAATAAAAGATGGTGAGAAGACCCCGCAAACAGAGTCTGCTGCCAACAAACTAAGTGTTGGCAAAGGTCACTGCCGGAGCTACTAAGCTCCGACACCCCCGAGGACTACCTATCGATGCTCTACGCGTTGATAGAGACTATTGCCGGAGCTACTAAGCTCCAACGATAGACAATGCCGAAGCTTCTAAGCTCCAACAACCTCAGGGGGCCTTCACTATCGAAGACTTCGGACCTAAATTCTACAAGTTCGGAGCAAAAGAGTCTTCAACAAAACACAATATCCTCTTGGTACATGTTCACAATCAAATTGTGTACATCTACCAGGGGGCCAAGTGAAGACAAAAGTGTTGAAGACAAAAAGTGAAATTCACAAAAATTTGGGGATTTCATTTATTTGGAGACAAGGGATTACATCTGGAGACAAGGGATTACAAAATTGAGGAAGAAGAAGAGAAAGTACAAGTGAGAACTACAGAGATGGTCCTAGACCCTATGGAAGAATTGGGCGACCTTCTGGGAAACCTCCGATATGTTGGCTCGGGCAGCTTCGCCTTCTCCTTCAACCGGACCTTCAAGCACCGGGTCTAGAGGAAATTGGGAGTTCCGGCTGGTGTAGCACGTCAGCACATATTCTGCGACGTTCTTTGCCAGGGATTGCCCCTCAACCTCCAATTAGTCCACGATGACATCGCCCACCTTGGAGAGTTTGCTGCCTGCCGAGCTCAACGCCTGCAACGCCAGGTCCGGCTCCGGCTCCGGATCATCCGGGCGCACAGGGCTGAAGCCCATCGGTGTCAGCACGTCGTTAGCCTTGCCCAGGAACTCCGAAATCTGTAGGGAGTCCGCAGTCCTCAAGCCCTTTATTTCTTCCAAGGATCTCCTGGCCGCCACCAGTTCAGAATTCTCGCGGGCGAGGCGCTCAACTTCTTTAGCGTTTTGCTGAATCTTCTCAGCAACCCGCTTTTCGTGTTTTCTGAGCTCCTCCTCCCGGAGGTGGATCTTGTTCCGGCGGTTGACCAGGTCCTTCTCTCTGCCCCTCACTTTCTTCTCCCTGGAAGTAAGGGCACACTCTTGCTCGTAGAGTTCCTGCCCTCGCACCCAGGCCTTCTCCTCTTCCTCATGGCAGCGCTCTTCCAATTTCTTGGCGCGCTCCTCGAGACCCTTGTCAGCCAAAGCCACCTTCTCGGTGAGCTCCTCCTCCCTCCTCAGGACGTCATCCCGCAGCTCTAGGAGTTTCTGCTCTTCATCCTCGAGCCGTTTCTCCCTCTCCTCAAGTGCATCCCGACGCTTGATGAGTGTAGTGTTAATAGCCTCAAGCCTTTCTTGGCGTTCATCGGCCGCACTGTTAGCTGCTTTGGTCTGCTCGTAGATCTCCCAGGATTGATCGTCGAGAGCACGAGTCATACTCTCCCTGTCATCCAGTAACTTGCCCCAGTACTCCAGGCAGATTTTCTCCCGCTTGATCCACTCTTTGTCATCCGCCAGCCTCGATTGCGCCAGCTTTGTCTCGAAGTAGAGCCAGTTACGCCACCGCCTAAGGGTTTGGCGCTCCTCTTCAAGAGCCTTACTGTCATGGAAGAAGGCTAGTTGGACTTGACGCAGACTGGAACATGCGTTGTCAATAGACAGTGACAACGGGATAGGTTCCGGACCTGCTGGGGTCTTCTCCGCTGGTTCCAGCGGGTTTTCAGATACAAAAATTGGGTCCCACTCCACAAGAGTGGTCCCCTGAGTCTCCATGGCACTAGGGCCGTCCTCCGGGATGGCCTCAGTCGCCATCGAGGAAGGCCCCGTCGCCAGGTCTTCGTTCACCCCCTCAGGCAGGGGGCTAGCGACTTCGCTTGGGCACTCCGGCTCGGCCGCGGGTACCTCTGACGTCATCAATTCCGGAGCAGGGGCTGCTGCTGGCTCTGGTCTGGGCACCTCCTCCGATGGGGGCTCGGACTCCGACACCTCATCAACAATCAGCTCGGGAGCCAGAAGATCTTCAACATCGACCGGCCCTGCGGCCGGAGCTCCAACAATGACCGGCTCAGCGGCCGGTGTTTTGGAGGTAGCCGGCCCAACTGCCGGAACTTCCTCAGCTTCCGGCGCACACGCTAGTGTTCCAATCACCTCCGGCTCAACCGCTGGGGCTTCGACAATTTCCGGCTCTGAGGCTGGAATTACTGCTTCCTCCGGCTCAACAGTTGGAGCTTCCATCATCTCTGCACCAGGACCCGGAGCTTCAGCCTCCTGGACGGGTGCCGCTGGCGCATCTTCTCTCCCGTGGTCCGGCGCTACCACAGGAGTCTCTGGGGATGAGTCGAGGTCCATGACCATGACAGCCGGTGCCGAAGCTGTCGCAGCTTCAGCCACCACTTGGGGCAACACCGTGACAGGAGCAAAAGCCCCCGCCCTCACAGCTTCAGCTGTTGTAGTTGAGGGTGGAGCCTCACTCCTATTCTTGGGAACGCTGCAGATGATGGTCGAAGAAACTTAAAAATATAGTTACTGCAACAAAACAACTGTCCAAGGTAAAGATTAAAAAAATACCTTGGGAGGCTTCCGCACCAGCTTGCATGGAACCTCTTTCCCTGGCGTTCTGGGCTGGTCATAGCCGGCGTGGACGCTCCGGAAGCCCCCCCAGAACTCGTAGCAGCCATGGGCGTTTCCCTGGTCGAGGCTCCCCTCGACCGGGAAGAACTCCCAGACCTGGAGGCCTCAACCGGCCCCGGTGCTGGAGTCGCATGCCCGGACCTGGAGACCTCAACCGGCCCCGGTGCTGGAGTCGCATGCCCGGAGCTAGCTCCCCGGTGCGGGTACAGTCGCCGCGGTCGGAGAAGACCTCCCCCTCCGGGGAGAAGGAGCCGATGCAGAGGTGGCAGCCCTAACGGACCTTCCGTCGGCATGCTGCAGCTTCCTCTTTTGGCTCAAGGGTTCGTCTGCCGGCTCCTTGCCCTTGCCGACGACTTCGACCCTCGGTTTCAGGGCAGGGCCACCTTCGGGCACTTCAGGGATCGCCACCCTGGTGGTTGATCTTCTCTCGACGACACCAAGGTCATCAAGCACGGGCATCTTCCGCCGGAGCTCCCTACTGAACTCAACTTCCATGTTCAGAGGAAGGAAAGCCGATGGCGGAGTCAAGTCGTCACCCTCGACGTCGATGCCGTGCTGGAACTTCTTGAGGTGGAACTCCAAGGTTGTCTCCGCCATGTTGGACTTCAGCCCGGTCTCGACCCGGTCGTCGTCCATGACGAAGTTGAGGGCCCAAGCGAGTTTCTCTCTTTTCTTCAGTGGTGCCCACCTGTTGACCAGGAAGTTACAAAACACTGCTTGAGGGGTTAATCCCCCCTCCACGCACTGGCGGATCCTGGTCAGAACAGGGTTGAAGGCGTCCGCCAGCACCGGAGCTTCACTCCAGATCGTTGTGTCAATGTTGGGGAGGCCTTCGGGTAGCTCCAACCTCTCGTGCTCCTCCACTGGGATGACTATCCAATCCTTCTTCCAGTCATCCCACTTCCCAGAGGGAAACGACCGGAGGTACTTGAATGGGCACTTCTTGCGCTTCACGAAGTAGTAGAAGCCAAGGTACTCATTGCTTCTACTGGTAGTGTGGACGGTGAAGAAGGCCCAGAAGAGTTCAATGCAGGGGGGGATGCCCACCCACATCTCACAGAAGTGGACAAAGATAGACACGAGGAGAATGGAGTGAGGGCCAAGGTGGTATAGCTGCAGACCATAAAAGTCTAGCAGCATCAGGAAAAAGGAAGAAAAAGGTGGGATCAACCACACCATGGCGTACGAGGAGAAGTACACCATTTCGCCGGAGTGCTCCTTCTCAAACGGGAGCTCTCCCCCGGTGCGGACCGAGCGGTTGTAGAAGTCCGAGGACCATCCGATGAGGGTCCGGACCTTCTTCAGATCGCCGTCGGTCTTCAAACGGCTTTCGCGGAGACCCAACTACATCGAGGCACAGCAAGGCAAGAGAGGAAAAGTGAAGCACAAGTTGGGAGTTTGAGCGCAAGAACAGATGACAGGCGTAAAGAACTCCCGACGGTGCGCGCTTTCCTTCTTAAGTAAGCCCTCGCAACGCTTGGATGGAAACCGCAAGGAAGTCGAAGATACCATTCAAAAATTCCACCCAGCCGATGACAAGGGAGCCCGGGACCACCCCGACGATCAAGTCGAGGTTCTTACACAGGCGAACGGTTATCATCATGAGGCGGGAAACCCGAAGGCGGCGGCCTGACAAGGCGCGCGGAACCGATACGGTTTTCATATTGGGAACCGGAGACCTTCAATTGCGTGAGATCCACACGGTGAAGATCTCATCTGCCGCACGCGGGATACGCCACGCGGCGAGGATTTAACTCCAAACCCTCGCCAACAGCACCTCCAAAGACCTTTGAAGACTCAGTTCAAAAGTCGCGAGGATGGACCCACCTCCGGCGGAATGAATTCACCCTAGTGGTCTTCCCCGGAGCTAGGTCCAGGGGTCCACTGTCGGTACCCTGGAAACCGTACACCCCTTGAGGTTACAAAGATCTCAAAGGAAAGTCATCTACTTGATTTGAAGACCTTCGGAGGCCCACATATCAGATATAACCGGACCCGCTTCTCCAACATGGTTAATCCCAGGGTCGCCACGTGTACTATCAAACCGGAGCTACCGCCCAAAAGGGGGAAGCTCCGGGCCATGTACCGAAATGGCACCTTCGGACTTAACCCCAGACCGAGAGAAGCTCCGGATCTGACACGTGTCAGGTAGCTCCGGAGCTGCCTGTTTCCCACAGTATGCTCCGGAGTTGCCATGTGTCCAACCGTTGGAGCTTCAGCCTCTGACCTCCGGAAGACTCCATAATGGCTCCAGATCTTCAAAGGGGAATCAAGGACTTCAAGACCCGATTAAGTTTCATTAATACCATATTAATGACACACGATCAGATGACCTTAATTACCAGTAACGGTGCTATCAAAGCCCATTACCCGGTCGTTAAGGACAATTAAATGTGTTGAATAGGTGTCAATACTAGTAACCGCCGGGGCCACATGTCGGGCCACGCTAACTTGTAACGGCCTGCCCTTGTACTATAAAAGGACAGGCCGACGACGGACTCTACACGTTCAGTAACGCTACACACGCGCCTTAGACGCTCGACACAAATTCATACAGCTAATACAACACCAACACACCCGTGGAGTAGGGTATTACGCTCAGGCGGCCCGAACCACGTAAACCTTTGTGTCTCCTGTGATATTCATAATTCACCTTCTTGAATCTCCGCGCACCCACACCGAACATCAAACTCCTCTAACACTTTAGTACTGTCAAGAGATCTGCCGGATCCAAACCACCGACAAAGCCGGTGATGGAGAGGATCTGATTCCTGGCGGACCACGGCCTGTCAGAGTTGTCGGTGATGGCTGACTTCGTTCACCGCTGTCTGGCCCCTCTCGAGCACTGTTGCCGTGCAACATGGCTCTACTTTGGGCTCCAATATGGTACCAGGTTGCCGAGGGGTCGGGACACGGATACTACCCCGCAGGAGGTGTTTGAAGCAATGTCCAAGACGTGCGATGACCTGCTGTCGGGCGACGTCTTCAACCTTCCGCAGGCTTGCCCACCGCTTTGCACAGATCGAGACTGAAAGTGCATCTAGGACTCCCTTGTGGGTTTTGGATGATTTATGACAAGCAATTAGGATCCTGATCCTTTTGTTGAGATGAATGCAGGCAAATAATGAAAAATGAGCAAAATGCCAAAAAGAAGGGAAATGAGAAGCAAAGTGAATTTGAGCTCAATGAGAAGAAAATAGTACATTATTATGTATGGAGTGTGTTAAGGAAACACACCCAAGAGCTCAATCACTTTCAAGCACACACACACAATGCACACAGTTATACAGGACCGGACTAGTCCGATATCAGCCGGACTAGTCCGATATCACTTTCTGCACTAGATCGGACAAGTCCGGTATCCACCGGACTAGTCCGATATCTTTCTGATCCACTTCGGACTAGTCCTCCCTAATGTGGACTAGTCCTCAACACAATGCACAGGTCACACAAAATCGGACAAGTTCGTTGTGATCCGGACTAGTCCAATATTCTTTCTGATCCACTTCGGACAAATCCGGTGTCTACACGGACTAGTCCGATATACACACTGATCTAAATCGGACAAGTCCTCCAAGTGCGGACTTGTCATCCTAAACACTTAGTGTTTCATATGTCCGAACAAGTCCGATGGCAATCGGACTAGTCCGAAGATTTCCAGTAGTGAAATCGGACAAGTCTGTTTTCAACCGGACTAGTCCGATATTCCTGGACACTTAGGGTTTGCTACACACAGCACACCGGACTAGTCCGGTGACCACCACGGACTAGTCCGATCTTTCTGAACCCTAACAGTCACTTTTAGAAACCCCATATAACTAGAGGTGCACGGCCCACTTTTATACTCTCTCGAACCCTAGCGCCGTCACACCTCCCAAGAGACTCAAAAACCACCTCTCTCCACGAAATTAAGTGCAAAATCAATCAATCTATTGAAGATCACTTCTAGATCATTGGAGAGACACTTGGCACACATCATTGAGCTCTTGGTTTGATTCTCTAACACACTCTTGCGTTTTAATTTGTAATTTTCGAGTGTGTTATTAGTGGCTTTGTAAGTTGTAATCAAGGGAGCTCTCAACGTGTGAGAACGCCCCTTCAACTTGGTTATTTACCCTTTGTGATTAGTGGAAGAGGATTGGCCTTCGTGGCGATCCGACGAGGGAAAGGTTGGAGAAGACCCGGTCCTTTTGTGGGCTCCTCAACGTGGATGTAGGTTGCCTTCGTGGTAGCCAAAACACGGGATAAATCGTGTGTCTTGTCCTTTTGCGTTCTTCATCTTAATTGATCAACTTAATCTAGGGTTTGATTCACTTTGTTCAATTTGAGTTAAATTGTTGAACAAGAGCCTTAATTGTAATAGAATTCGACATAGAACTATTAAACTGTCATTCAAGTTTATATTTCCGCTGCAAACATTAACGAATCAATCAAATTGACTGAACTTGATCAACTTAGCCCGTGAAAACCGGACTAGTCCGCACTTTACCGGACTAGTCCGATATCTCTGGTATTGACTTTGTTGTTGAGTGTTACAGGAACCGAGAAAATAAAAAAAGGCCTATTCACCCCCCCTCTAGGCCTACATTCAATTGGTATCAGAGCGAGTTCTTCAAGAAAGAGTGCAACCACTCGAAGAGATCATGTCGGACATGAAGGAAGTTCAGAAAATCAACAACCAGGAAGAAGTGAACAACGACAAGAACCAAAAGCTGGAAAAGTATCTCGAAGCAATTCAAGACTTCGATGATGATGACGAGGAGACGCTGGAGCTGAAAGCACTCCTCAGAAAGAAAGCACTTTCCAAAGGGAAAGCTAAAGTTGAAGAAAAGAAGAAGAGGAGTAGTCACACCGACTACTCCCGATATCCTTTTAACTGTGATCATTTAAATTCAAACAACAGCCATTACCTATCTATTCCTCTTGGAAAAGCCACACTTCGATGGGAGTGATTACTCCATGTGGAGGCAAAATATGAAGATGCACTTGATTTCCCTTAACCCAAGTTTATGGCATATTGTGTGCACAGGAATAGACATCCCAGATGACGACGAAGAGCTCACCCCAAGTCAAGAGCAAGCCATCCACAGAAACGCTCAAGCCGCAGCTATAATCACCTCCTCTCTAAGTTGAGATGAATTCACAAAGGTGGACGGACTGGAGATTGCCAAGGAAATATGGGACACACTACAAACAGCCCATGAAGGTGACCAGCATGTGCGGGAGGCGAAAATTGAAATGATCAAAGGCGAACTAGGAAGGTTCGCAATTGAGGAAGACGAGTCTCCCCAGGACATGTACAACCGATTGAAGACACTTGTAAACAAGGTTCGATCATATGGGAGCAAGAAGTGGAATGACCACGAGGTTGTAAAGCTCATCCTTAGAGCCTTTATGCCTCGCAATGTCACACTATGCTCTATGATCAGAGAAAGTCCCGGGTACAAGAGGATGACTCCAGATGAATTGATTGGCAAAATCATCAACTTTGAAATGATGCACGTCAAAGAAATAGCCGACCTCACATCGGCCAAGAAGAAGGGAGTTGCGTTAAAGTCCACACTCAAGCCTCTATCCAAAGAAGCAAGAGAAGCACAGCTTGAGGAGGACAACGATGATGAAAGCAATGAGCTGGACGAAGAGGATATGATTTTTTTCATGAAAAAGTTCAAAAGAATAATGAAGAAAAGACAAGGAACAAAATCAAGTGAAGGCAAGTACAAGGAGAGGACAAAGCCGAAGATGAGGCGGGCGTGCTATAATTGTGGTGAGTATAACCACTTTATAGTCAATTGCCCGTATGAGGACAACAAGAAGAAGAATGAAGAAGCCAAGCCTCAACCGAAGAAAGTCTTCAAGAAGAAGAAACAAGCTGAACAAGCACACATTGGAAAGGAGTGGGACTCAAACGATGAGTCCTCATCATCCGATGAAGAAGAGATGACTAGCATAGCCATTGAAAGCACGTCCAAGAAACCCACACTCTTCCCCACGCTCGGTACAAAGAAGGGAAATGGCACTTGCCTCATGGCAAAGGAAGGTAAACGCAAGGTAAACATCAAAACTCCTTCCATGCATTCCTACTCAAGTAATGATGAACTAGATAGTGATGATGAAGATATGTTAATTGGATTAGATAGAAAAACTGCTGCTAAAATGAAATTTTTACTTGACCAACTTGTTGAGAAGGAATGGCTAATTGATCGTCAAGAGGACATGATTATCTCCCAAAAGGAGAAGTTTGTCGAACTTGACAATCTTCTAGTTCTTGAAAAGGAGAAAAACAGCTCACTAGAGCTTGAGCTAGCTTCAAGCAAGAAAACTTGCTTGGAGTTAACCAACTCAAACGTTGCAATCAAGGATCAACTTGATGACCTGATCAAGGTTAACAAGATCCTTAAAGTACAAGTTGAGTCACTCAAGCTAAGTGAATCTTCCTCCTCTTCAAGTCTACCTTCTCAACCCAATTCAACTAATCTTGTTCATATGTGCAAATGTGGTAAAATCAACACCAGATTGAAGGAAAAGTCTACCTCCACAAAGGATACAAATCCTACCCAATGTGGAATATTTGACAAGGAGAGGATCAACTATGCACGTAGTGCATACTTGGTCCAAAGACCTCAAAATGTCAAGTATGGCATTGGTTACTCTTATGATGGAAAGCAAAATGCTGGAAGTCATAAGAATAACAAGGGAAGGATTACCTTTGTGAAGGGAGGACCCTCACAACCTGGTAACTCAAAAATTAAGAACCTGAACTCTCATGAACACCGGAATAGTCCGGTTGTGGTCCGGACAAGTCCGGTCATCCGGACAAGTCCGGTCACCCAGACTAGTCCGATCCATAAACAACAGCAACTTTTGTTCAAAACCTTTGATGCCTCTTATGTATTAATGAGAAATAATCTTGGTAAAGTTTATGCTTATTATGCTGGGCCACGCCATGGGAACACAAAATCCCATGTGTGGGTGCCCAAATGTATTGTAACTAACCTCCAAGGATCCAAGCAAGCTTGGGTACCTAAAACCAAGGCATAATTTGTTTCTGCAGACCTATTCCTCCGGTGGATCCAAATGGGTGCTAGACAGTGGATGCACCAACCACATGACCGGAGAAAGGAGGATGTTCGTGGAATATGAAGAAAACGAGGACCCAAACGAAGGCATCTACTTCAGAGATAATAGTCAAGGAAGGGTGCTCGGTACTGGTAAAATAGCAATATCCTCTGAACACACTCTTTCTCATGTTTTACATGTTGAATCTTTGGATTATAACCTGCTGTCCATATCTCAATTATGTGACAAAGGTTATAATTGCTTGTTCACTAAAGAGGGTGTGACTGTCTCAAGGAGGAGTGATGGTTCCGTTGCATTCAAGGGTATGTTGAAGGGAAAGCTTTACCTTGTTGACTTCAACAAGGATAAAGCCAAACTCGACACATGCTTGATTGCAAAAACCAACATGGGTTGGCTGTGGCATAGACGGCTAGCACATGTTGGTATGAGGAATCTTCAAAAACTCCTCAAGGGCGATCACATCCGAGGTTTGAAAGATGTTGTTTTTGAGAAAGACAGGCCTTGTAGCGCGTGCCAAGCCGGGAAGCAAGTTGGAGCACATCATCCCGCAAAGAACATCATGACTATGACAAGACCGCTCGAACTACTTCATATGGACTTGTTTGGTCCAATTGCTTACATAAGCATCGGCGGTAATAAATACGGTTTAGTCATTATTGATGATTTTTCCCGCTTCACTTGGGTGTTCTTTTTGCATGACAAGTCATAAACACAAGGGACACTCAAGAAATTCTTCAAGCGAGCGCAAAACGAGTTCTCACTATCGATCAAGAGTATTCAGAGCGACAACGGCACGTAGTTCAAGAACATACAAGTGGAGGAGTACCTTGATGAGGAGGGAATCAAGCACGAATTTTCAGCACCATACTCTCCACAACAAAACGGAGTTGCCGAAAGGAAGAACCGAACGCTCATAGAGATGGCAAGAACAATGCTCGATGAATACAAGACTTTAGATCGATTTTGGGCGGAAGCAATTAACACCGCTTGCCACGCCGCAAATCGACACTACCTTCATCGACTACTCAAGAAGACTCCTTATGAGCTACTCACCGGTAACAAACCAAACATTTCATATTTTCGAGTTTTCAGCTCTCCATGTTATATCTTGAACAAGAAGCCCAGGACTTCAAAGTTCACTTCAAAGTCCGATGAAGGTTTCTTGCTTGGTTATGATTCGAACACTTACGCCTATCGTGTTTTCAACAAGGCCTCCGGACTTGTTGAAGTGGCACGTGACGTAGTGTTCGATGAAACTAATGGCTCCCAAAAGGAGCAAGTTGATCAATGTGAATTAGGTAAAGAAGAAGCTCCTTATCAAGCATTGAAGAGAATGGCTCTAGGCGAAGTTCGACCACAAGAGTCATCGTCACAAATACAAGAGGAAAGTGAACCACAAGAGGAGATCAATAATCAAAGGGGAGCTTCGATACAAGATCAATCACAAGAATAGGAAGATGATCAACAAATCAACGAGGGCAACCACTCAGGGGGAGAAGAAAATGATCACCAACACACAACTCTCCAAGTGCCACACCCAAGAGTACACCAATGCATTCAAAGGGATCACCCAATCGACAACATCATCGGTGACATCCAAAAGGGAGTAACCACTAGATCTCGTATAGCTAATTTTTGTGAGCATTACTCGTTTATCTCCTTTTTGGAACCACGCAGGACTGAGGATGCATTAAAGGATCCGGACTGGGTGGTGGCAATGCAAGAAGAGTTGAACAACTTCAAGAGAAACAAGGTTTGGGAACTTGTGGCAAGACCCAATGCAAATATAGTGGGCACCAAGTGGGTCTTCCGCAACAAGCAAGACAAACACGGAGTGGTGACAAGAAATAAGGCACGACTGGTGGCCAAAGGTTACTCACAAGTCGAAGGTTTGGATTTCGATGAGACTTTTGCTCCAGTAGCTAGGCTTAAATAATTTAGAATATTACTTGCATATGCTACTCACCATGATTTCAAGCTGTATCAAATGGACGTGAAAAGCGCCTTCCTCAACGGACCGATCAAGGAAGAGGTGTACGTGGAGCAACCACCCGGGTTTGAAGACGAAGAGTTCCCCGACCACGTATATAAACTGTGTAAGGCTCTCTATGGCCTCAAACAAGCTCCTAGAGCTTGGTATGAGTGTCTTAGAGATTTCTTAATTGATAATGGTTTTCAAATTGGCAAAGTAGATTATACATTATTCACAAAGAATCTAGATAATGATCTTTTTATTTACCAAATCTATGTTGATGATATAATTTTTGGGTCAACTAACCAATCTTTCTGTGAAGAATTTAGTGGAATTATGACAGACAGGTTTGAAATGTCAATGATGGGAGAATTGAAGTACTTCTTGGGATTCCAAGTGCGGCAACAAAGGGAAGGAACATTCATAAGCCAAACCAAGTACACGCAGGACATACTCAAGAAGTTTGGCATGGACAAGGCAAAGCCCATAAAGACTCCCATGGCTACGAATGGCCACTTGGATCTCAATGAAGATGGACCAAGCGTCGACCAAAAGGTATATCGCTCCATGATTGGATCTTTACTCTACTTATGTGCATCTAGGCCAGATATTATGTTGAGTGTATGTTTGTGTGCAAGATTTCAAGCCAACCCTAAGGAATGTCACTTGACAGCCGTAAAAAGAATCTTGAGATATTTAGTTCATACACCCAACCTTGGTCTTTGGTACCCAAAAGGCTCCAAATTCAATCTCATTGGTTACTCCGATGCAGATTATGCCGGGTGCAAAGTTGATAGAAAAAGCACCTCTGGCACATGCCAATTCCTAGGAAGATCTTTGGTTTCTTGGTCATCTAAGAAACAAAATTCCATTGCATTATCCAAAGCCGAAGCGGAGTATGTTGCAGCCGGGAGTTGTTGTGCACAACTCCTCTGGATGCGACAAACTCTAAGGGATTACGGTTACAATATGAACCGTATTCCTCCCCTTTGTGATAATGAGAGTGCCATTAAAATAGCCCACAATCCAGTTGAGCACTCTAGGACTAAACACATAGACATAAGACATCATTTCTTGAGAGACCATTCCTTGAAAGGAGACATAACCATCTCACATGTCAACACCCAAAAACAATTGGCCGACATATTCACCAAGCCACTTGATGAAAAGCGTTTTTGCGAACTCCGAAATGAGCTAAATATTCTTGATTCTCGGAGTGTGGCTTGAAAAGTTGCATACCTATATGATTGCTTCAAAAATGTTGATTGAATTGTGAAAATCATCCCTCTCCATTTTTCTCTCGAAAAACTATGTCAATTATTAGATCTTGATGAATTTTGATCATTGTATGATTGTTGTATGCTTACTGGTCAAATTCATCAAGATTACTTGAATTGTTTTGCCTCTCTATTCTCTATTATTGAACCTTCAAATATATATGAATGGGCTATGCAATTCTTTCCTGGTGACCACGGACTAGTCCGTGGTTACCCGGACTAGTCCGCCCATGCAGACTAGTCCGCAGAGTGCCGGTTAGGCTGGATTAGTTCGATAGACCACGGACTAGTCCGATATAGGTCTCTGGATGACTTCGGACTAGTCCGGTCATGTACGGACTTGTCCGATTTTTCGTGTCCATAACCCTAGCCGCCACCAAACCCTAATCTCCTCACCCTCTCATTCGCTCTAGGCTTCCTCTCTCTTGCGCTCGAGCTCCCAAGGCGATCTTTTGCATCCTCCGTCGAAAAGCCACTCATTTGGGCGGAGATCAAGCTTGAAGACTTGGGGATTGAAGCTAGTGGACTAGTCCGGCCTCCAACCCCCAAAACATCGAGCCTCCATCGATTTCTTCAGTAAAAATCTTCAAAATCCTAGAAATCGTGTTTTACTCAATTGTTGATCATTTGGCCTAGCACCCTTCACTAGTTGCATCTTTAGTTGATGTACTACGTGTATGCTAGACTAGATTTGCATTAGGGATTGTATCCTGTCCAATCTGTTGGGTTTTTGATGATGAACACCGGACTAGTCCGGTCCATGCACGGACAAGTCCGGTACCCCGGACTAGTCCGTGCCTGAGCACCGGACAAGTCCGATGTTTCTGAACCTGAAACCTAATTCCTTAATTCCTTTAATGCCATCCATTGCTATCTTGTCTTACCTATGCCTTGTATAACTTGTCATTATTCTTGCTCAATCATTCTCAGATCATGTCGAGCTCCGACAACGAGATCTCCTACTTTGAGGCTGAGTTGGACCACGAGGTGGCACCTCGGTCCTCGGCGGGTCTTGGCAAGAAACGCCAAGAAAGACCTTTCGAGCCTGCTACCTCTCCTCCCCAGGTTCGGAGGAAGGTCTGTGTCAAGAAGCCCGCCTCGAAGGCTGCTACGTCTTCAAGCGGCCTTCGTCAAGCAAAGGGAAAGGGCAAGGGAGTCGCAACAGGACCAGTTGGGCCCTTGAAGCTTCATGCTCCCAAAGAAGGGGTCCGGGACCCCAATGAAGAGAAATTCAATGGGAAAGGCAGCGATGTGGCAGCCAAGCTAAGAAGCATTGATTGCTATGGAAGGCCAAAGCAGGCAGCTGATGGAAGGTTTTGGTCAAACTTCCATGCAGATTTCTATAGGCTGGTTTACCTGCCGATGAAGACTCCGGAGGTGCGCAGTCAGTGGATTGACTGGGCCCACCTAGAGAAGAAGAAGTGCTCAGCTTTTGATGAGGTCATTGCTGCAGCAGAAAGGCATGGTCTGAAGGATCTGTTTGCCTTCAGACACAATTGGAATGATGAAGTGATTGCACAATTCTATGCAACGTGCCACTTCTCGAGTGAAGATGAAGAGAGTGTGACTTGGATGACCCATGGATCCAAGTACTCCATCACTCAGGAGGATTTTGCAAGCTTTCTCCATTTAGACTCTGCTGGACATGACCACCTGATCATCCACAACATAGGGGTCATTGAGAGGGACAGAATGAAGTTCATGTATGAGCCCAACTCTAAGTATGTTCCTCCCTCCACAAAGAACATGAAGCCCTTCTTTGTGGTTCTGAACAGAGTTCTCCGGAAGACCATTGCCCCCAAGGATGGGGATGCAGGGAGTGTACAGGGCTACCTCCGGACTCTAATGAGGGTCATAAGCAAGAAGAGACAGTTTGATGTTGCAGATTACATATGGAACGACATGGTCAACATCTCAAGCATCCCCAACCGGTCCTGTGGCTATGTTCCCTACTTGATGTTCATGATTGAGAAGGTCACAGGAATAGAATTCGTGAAGGATGTAGAGCACACTCCCCTGAGGCCTCAGAAGCCTCAGCCTGTGAGTGTCCAGGCTACTCCCTCGCCGGCCTCAAGTCTTGAGGAACCGACAAGAGAAAGAGATGCTGCTAGGGCTCCTCCCCCCTCCAGGGAAGCTCCTCGAAGAGGATCCGCCAGTGGGATCCTCAAATACTTGTCCGCGATATTCTCCTCCTGCATGAAGACAGAAGTAAAGCTTCATAAACTCAATCAGAAGAGGAAGGAGGATATGAGATATATCAAAGCCAATGTGAAGCAACTGAGTGAAAAGCTGGAGATCAACCCCATTGGATCTCCAGTAATTTCTGAAGATTCTGATCTTGACATCTCCGAGCTCGGGCCCTTGTCCCCCTCTGAGCTTGCCTATTTTGGCATTGGGGGCTCGAGCAGCTCCGTTCCTCCTCCTCCCTCTCCTCCTCATCAAGCGGAGAGCGAAGAAGACGAAGAAGATGACGAGAGGACAGACAGCAAAGAGTGAAGAACCTAGGACCTTCCTCTCTCTCTTTTTGGTGTCTTGATGCCAAAGGGGGAGAGATTGAGGGGGATTCAAGTCTTAGATTTAGCTGTAATAGGAGGCGAGGAGAGAGACTTCTCTGTACTTTTATTTGTGATTGTAATAGTTTAACACTGTTTTCATATTAAGTTTGGTCTTGTGATGAATTGCTCAATTTATTTGTGAGTATGTGATGAAAACTGCATTTTTGCTCCTGGAATGTCATATGCACTTGGTATCGGTTGATTAATGTAAATTCAGTCATTCTCAATGTATTCATGCACTTAGTATGCATCCCACCATAAAGAATGCACATATGGATAATTCTCTTGTTGCTTGATGTATTTTTGAGTCATATGTGCATACTTTATGAAAATCTCATTTTTTGCCTTATTTTGTGAAATCTCAATTGGTTGTCATCAATCACCAAAAAGGGGGAGATTGAAAGTGCATCTAGGACTCCCTTGTGGGTTTTGGATGATTTATGACAAGCAATTGGGATCCTAATCCTTTTGTTGAGATGAATGCAGGCAAATAATGAAAAATGAGCAAAATGCCAAAAAGAAGGGAAATGAGAAGCAAAGTGAATTTGAGCTCAAGGAGAAGAAAATAGTAGATTATTATGTATGGATTGTGTTAAGGAAACACACCCAAGAGCTCAATCACTTTCAAGCACACACACACAATGCACAAAGTTATACAGGACCAGACTAGTCCGATATCAGCCGGACTAGTCCGATATCACTTTCTGCACTAGATCGGACAAGTCCGGTATCCACCGGACTAGTCCGATATCTTTCTGATCCACTTCGGACTAGTCCTCCCCAATGCGGACTAGTCCTCAACACAATGCACAAGTCACACAAAATCGGACAAGTCCGTTGTGATCCGGACTAGTCCGATATTCTTTCTGATCCACTTCGGACAAGTCCGGTGTCTACACGGACTAGTCCGATATACACACTAATCTAAATCGGACAAGTCCTCCAAGTGCGGACTTGTCATCCTAAACACTTAGGGTTTCATATGTCCGGACAAGTCCGATGGCAATCGGACTAGTCCGAAGATTTCCAGTAGTGAAATAGGACAAGTCCGTTTTCAACCGGACTAGTCCGATATTTCTGGACACTTAGGGTTTGCTACACACAGCACACCGGACTAGTCCGGTGACCACCACGGACTAGTCCGATCTTTCTGAACCCTAACGGTCACTTTTAGAAACCCCATATAAATAGAGGTGCACGGCCCACTTTTATACTCTCTCGAACCCTAGCGCCGTCACACCTCCCAAGAGACTCAAAAACCACCTCTCTCCACGAAATTAAGTGCAAAATCGATCAATCTATTGAAGATCACTTCTAGATCATTGGAGAGACACTTGGCACACATCATTGAGCTCTTGGTTTGATTCTCTAACACACTCTTGCGTTTCAATTTGTAATTTTCGAGTGTGTTATTGGTGGCTTTGTAAGTTGTAATCAAGGGAGCTCTCAACGTGTGAGAACGCCCCTTCAACTTGGTTATTTACCCTTTGTGATTAGTGGAAGAGGATTGGCTTTTGTGGCGATCCGACGAGGGAAAGGTTGGAGAAGACCCGGTCCTTTTGTGGGCTCCTCAACGTGGATGTAGGTTGCCTTCGTGGTAGCCGAACCACGGGATAAATCGTGTGTCTTGTCCTTTTGCGTTCTTCATCTTAATTTATCAACTTAATCTAGGGTTTGATTCACTTTGTTCAATTTGAGTTAAATTGTTGAACAAGAGCCTTAATTGTAATAGAATTTGACATACAACTATTAAACTGTCATTCAAGTTTATATTTCCGCTGCAAACATTAACGAATCAATCAAATTGACTGAACTTGATCAACTTAGCCCGTGAAAACCGGACTAGTCCGCACTTTACCGGACTAGTCCGATATCTCTGGTATTGACTTTGTTGTTGAGTGTTACAGGAACCGAGAAAATAAAAAAAGGCCTATTCACCCCCCCTCTAGGCCTACATTCAGAGACCTTTGAACAAAGGTTCTGAAGGAGATTCCCAACTTGGACACGATTGGTCTTGCGCCACAACAGGTTTGCGATGAGAGCTGGGGCCTTGCTATCATCAACTCTTCGGAGGAGTCCATACCTTCTTTAGGCTCCGAAGCCTACGGGGTAGAGAAGGCGCCCGCTGCTGGGGGGAAAGGCAAGGTGCTGGTCCTTGACGTAGGTAAGGGGAAGGCACCAGTCCCTGAAGTAGGCAAAGGGAAGGCCATGGTGGTCGAGGTCATGAAGGAGAAACGCCCTCGTTCGCCATCAAGGGCACTACCACAGGTGGCCTTCGCTCCAAGTCTGCGTCCACCTGCGCGCCCCTCTTCAGTAACTGGTGTTGCCAGTTCTTCGGGGGAGGTTCGGTCCGTCAAGTGGTGGCTCTACTGTCATCGGCGGTCAGTACGTCATCCAGCATCCCTGTCGCGCGCGCTGTTCAGGGTGCCATAGGGGACTCCAGCAGCATCACACCTACAGAGCCTCAGGCAAAGAGGCCTTGAGCCGACATCATCGGCAGCTCGGGAGGTGGCTCTGTCGGAGTTGGTGGAAGCACACCGGCGTAGTGCGGCAGCACTGGTGGTGGTTTTGGCGGAGGCCCTGCCGAGATGGCATCGTCTGTTACGCCATCGCCAGGGCCCGCAACTTCAGGGTCGCCGAAAGTGGAGGCTCGCTGGAGCTTCTGGGGACGTCGGTAAGGCATTCTTGCCATCTCTTTCTCTACTGTCTCACCTGCCTATGTTGATTGGTCAGGGCTTAATCTTGATTTGCAGGGCTACGTCAGCTGTTGTGAGGCCCCTACCGTTGGGGGTAGTGTCAGGAAGTGATTTGAAGGCGGCCGAGGATGCTACTGGCGGGGCAGCCTGCCAATCTTGTTCAGGGGAGTGCATGTGACACCCGATTCCGAAAATGAACCAAGTGAATGCATATGTGTGCCCAGGATGTTCAACACACATACACAAGTGCATTCACAAAAGAGTATACAAAAAATTACCACAGAACAAGATTAATTAACCAAATTTTATTACACAAACTATATTATCCTCGAATACAAGTTCTAATGGTCACTAATAAAAGTTCAACTAATGCAGCGGAAATAAACTAATTAAGCAACTAAGCAAACTAAGCAAAGGAGTATAGCGCAGCTCCATGCAACACCAAAGGCAAAGCTGACGGTAGACACGGCCTAGAACTCCGCATTATTGCCATTAAACTCCCATCCTGACCTGCAACTGTTGGGGGGGATTGCAAGAGTGAGTACATGTCGTGGTGCTCGCATTGAAGATGTGGATGCACTATCCGTTAGGCAATCTAGTGCATCTCTACACTGGTCACAAGAGTTTGAAGTACATTTTCACCCAGAAAGACTTGAATATGCGACAGCGAAGATGGTTGGAATTCATCAATGACTATGAGTCCACTACCATCCTGGTAAAGCAAATGTGGTTGCAGATGCGCTGAGCCGCAAGTCTCATGTCAATCATATGTCGATCATTTCAAGGGAAGAGGATGAGCCGAGTTTATACTTGGTTCCATATGGGGCGCTTTACAATATAGCTCTCATCCCTACCATCAGGGAAGATATCGTAGAGGCTCAGAAGGAAGACAAGGGAATGTCGCACATTCGACGAAGAATGAAGAAGGGGGGATGAAATGCTTTCGATGTGATGATCACGATACTATATGGTTTAAAGACCGTATTGTCGTACCCCATGACATGGGGCTCCGAAAGAAGATCTTGGATGAAGCACACTTATCCAAGTACTCTATTCATCCGGGTAGCAACAAGATGTATCAGGATCTAAAGAAGAAATTTTGGTGGTCCCTGATGAAGCGAGAGATAGCGAAATATGTATCTGAATGTGATACATGTCGGCGAGTGAAAGCCGACCATTTGAGGCAAGCCGGACAGTTACAACCCTTAAACATACCGGCATGGAAGTGGGAAGACATCAGCATGGATTTCATCGTTGGGTTACCCCTCACTTTCCGTAAGCATGATTCTATTTCGGTGATAGTTGATCGCTTGACCAAGTCAGCTCATTTTATACCAGTCAATATCAACTACCATGCCCCGAAGTACGCAGAGTTGTATATCACAAGGATCATGTGCCTACATGGAGTACCCCACACTATCATTTCAGGTCGTGGAGCCTTATTTGTTGCTCGATTTTGGGAGCAGCTCCACGCATCATTGGGTACCAAGTTAATTCGAAGTTCCGCTTATCATCCGCAGACTGATGGTCAGACGGAGCGGGTAAATCAAGTCCTTGAGGACATGCGACGACCTTGTGCCGTCCACCATGGTAAAAATTGGGATGATCATCTACCATTGGTGGAGTTTTCATATAACAATGGCTATCAAGCTAGTATCCAGATGGCACCATATGAAGCTCTCTATGGCAGGAAGTGCCGCACACCATTGAATTGGTGCGAGTAATCCAAGCCAATCTTAAGGCTGCTCAATCTCGACAGAAGAGTTATGCAGATAAACAACGTCGACCTCTTCACTTCGACATTGGGGATCACGTTTACCTTCGTGTATCTCCAATGAAAGGGTTTCATCGTTTTGGGGTGAAGGGAAAGCTGGCTCCACGATTCATCGGACCGTTCGCTATCACTGAGAAATGTGGACCTGTGGCCTATCGTCTGGAGTTACCGGCGTCTCTCTCTGGAATTCATAATGTATTCCATGTCTCTCAGTTGCGGAAGTGTCTTAAATCCCCAGCTGAAGTCCGCACGGAAGATCTTGAAGCTCTACAACCTGATCTCACATATTCTGAGCATCCAACCAGAATTATCGATGAGAAGACTCGCACCACAAGAAACCGCACTTTGCACTTTTACAAAGTCTTGTGGAATAACCATACCACTGAAGAAGCAACCTGGGAAAGCGAGGAATATCTTAGATCGAACTATCTGGACTTGTTAGCAGCATATGTTCATTAGATCATTTTCTTTTATCCTTCCTTTTGTAATCTCGGGACGAGATTCTTTTAAGGGGGGAGGAATGTAAAATCCCACTTTAATGCAAATATCAGTTTCAACAACCAATTTAAAAATTCCTTTTTGTAGCTTTTTCTAATGAACATTATTCACCCATTTTATATTTTATCAAGCTATAGGAAGAAATCATACTCTATTAATTGAAATCAATGTCCAATTTAAATCAATCAAATAAAGGATTGTAAAGTATATTTGGATTATTTAATTGTCAAATAAACTAGCCTACCATTTTGGACTAATTTAGTAATTTGATTTAAACAATTGAGTAAGGATAAGGGTGAAATTTTAGTGGGACCCACAACTCAGTCTTATCTACAGAGATGGTTCTCTGTTTTGCTTCTTCAATCGCGCGGTCGTTCCTCCTCCTTTTCCCCACCGCGCCATCTCCCCTGCTCGAGCGCGCCGCTCCGCCCGCAGCTCGCCCGACCTCGCCTCCCAGCTCCTCCCGGCCGCGCCCCACTCGAGCTCGCCCTCTGGTCCCAGCAGCGCCGCGCCCCAGCTCGCCTCTGCCCGGCAGCCACGGCCACCACTCGCGTCCATCGCTGGCCCACGCGACTCCCTCGCCGTCCACCCTACCGCGCTCGCTTCCCTCCGGTCGTGCTTCGCCTGGCCGCACTCAACCCTCACAAACGCCACCGGCAAAGCTCCCGCCGCCTGGCCACCTCCCGGCTGCCGCTCAACCACCGCGGCCCTGCCGCTTAGCGCTCGTCTGGCTGCCGGCGCCAGCGCCACGGCGCTCTGCTCCATCCCCAGCGTCCTCAAGGTGATTGGTTTGGCCCGTGCTCCTCTCCTCCACCTTGCCGCCTCCTGGCCTCGCCCCTGCACGCTGCTCTCCGCCATCGGCGGCGTGTCATGGATGCCATCTGCTCGCACAACCCATGCCGCCGGGACGCAAGCCGCATCTCACCCGGCCCTTGCTGACCCATGAAGCGTCGTGCCCCTATGTGGCTCGCCCCGGTGTCTCGTCTTCATGCCACGCCGTACGCTTCGCGCCACATCGTGCGTCGTGCAGTGCCTACTCGACGAAATGCCGCTATGATGCTTCACTGCTATGTGTCGTGCCACTGCTCGTCGCGCTCTAGTGCGCCATGGTCATCAACGTGTCGTGGTGACCATCACTGTGCTCACAATGTCACAGCGACTGCACACTCTTATTCTCATCCACACCGACCATGCTTTGTGATTCCCTTGTGTGTGTCACGTCGCCACCAGGGTTGTGTTGTGGCCCTGCTTGTGCCATGGTCACGCCTGTGCGTTGACCATGGTGAGCGCGTCGCCCACCCTGCATCATAACTTTGATGCACAAAGGGAGCCTAGCATATTGCGTTGTGCCGCTACACCCTACAACTCCACTAAAGTTTCCTTTAGGTCGTTTACCTTTCACTTGGCACACCACCTCAAGCCAATGTTTTGCCGTCGTTGTCCACTTGACGTCACAACGATGTTCCACATCATGGGTGTGTCCTGGCAACAAGGCAAGGAATGTCAGGGATATAGATAGTGCCGGAACACAACCACGACACATCGGGTGATGGCCGTTTGGCCAAATTAGGGTTTAGTCGAGGTGAGACTCGTCGAGCCCTGGGTGTAACCAAGGTGCTCAATGAAATGCCTTCTAGGTCACACCAAGGATGTTGGTGATCATCGATGATCGTGGGTAAAGGAATGAGAGAACGTCGCGACCGACAAGGAGAACTAGTCCAAGACGAACCTTGGATAAGGATTCTTGGTCGTGTCGACAACCTTTGTAAGTTGAGAAAACTTCCTTGGTCGACTCCTAGGTTACAACCTTCCTAGATCCACCTTGATATCTTAGTTAACCTTACACGGCTCAGCCAAACACTTCTTCACCAACCAGTTTTATCACTCTTGAGTGGCATCATTCCAAGTGTCGATTGCTAAGTTGCAAGGTGTGCTTACATTGCACCTTTCACTTCCCATCTCGACACTATGATGACCACTTGATTCAATCCTTTGTTTATCCACACAACATAGGCATACCTATTCCTCCTAGACAAGCCCTTCTTCTTAAAGTTTATACCACTCGTAGAGTCTAATATTAAAGTACATTCTTTACTCATATGCATATCATATCGTTAAGAAACGTAATGTAGGTGATCGACGAGGAGCTTCGCTTGGAGAAGGCCAGGGTGTTCACTTGACGTCCTTGGCGGAGTCTTCGGAAGAAGCTACTAACAGTTGTTAAATAGTCGAGTTGCAAACCAAGGCAAGCCCCGGTTTGCATTTAAGAGCTTTTCAAAGTTTTTCCAATTTTATTCACTTACGTCTTTAGTAGATATTGTGCATTACGTATAAGGTGTTTGATACTCCACTTGCATGACCACAAATCCCACAGTTTGGTTGGAACGAGTTACAGTTTGACCTGTAGTAACTGCTTTGCTAATGTATAGGAAATTCGGTAGAAGTCGAGTAGTTGGAATCTACTCGCAAGAGATGTAGGACATATCTCACAGGATTGGTTAAATAGAAAATGGATTAATATAATGAAATTGAGACCGGGCAGGGAATGGATAGGAAGCGGCAAGAATTGAGTCTCGGTCGCATAGCCCTGCCTGTGTCGCTTGAGGACCGTGCCGTATGCGGCACCGGTGGGCAAGCTTGAACTGTACCGGTTGCATAATGGTATATGGGACCCATTAAACTGATGTAACTCCAGACTGTAGTGTGGAGACTCCTCGGTTGTCCTTGAATGGAGATGCGAAGGCATAAAGGTGTAAATCTTCTAGCGGGCAACTTCGACGTGTCCGTGTAGGGGACCTTTTGCTCGGGATGAAGGGGTTTCTCGACATTGGGGTCTTGGGTGAAAGGTGGCCACATATGACGCGGGGAGGAGAGCACGTATGTGTCTCCCACGCGGGTGTGCGTGTTGTGCAGTCCGGGTGTGTCCTGATTGCAATCACCGTCCCTCGCGGAAATAGAGTACCACTTGTTCACTGTGTCGTGACGTAGTAAATACTAAAGAAGCCAGAAAATCATATTGTATTGAATTATAATTACTTTGCAACCTTGTATGATTTAGAGATAGTACAATTGAAAGTTTACAATTTCCCCATACTTTAGCTGTAGCAGCATTATGTGCTCTGAGCATGTCATATCATCGGTAAAACGTTTCTTGTTTGATTGTGGAGCCCATGATGTGCCGTGCTTGGAGAATGTCATTTGCTACTTAAAACTTGATTATAAGGATCCACTTGTAGGCGAGTCATTTATGCTTCACCTTACCTATGTTTAGTGTCCCCTTGCATATGTCTAGTGAGACGGGTTAGTCTTGCTGAGCCTTATGTTCACGTTTGCGCTTTAACGATTTTTGCAGGTATTTGGTTTACTTCCGCTATTCAGGTTGTACATGAGATCTCGAGATATCGATATAAATCTCATACGAACCACGCCGCTGCTGAATGTTCTTCTTGTTGCTAATGAAAAGCATCCTAGGGCATGGACGTCTTCTCTCCTGCTTAGTTAGGTGAGATTATGAGTATGTATTTTCCTCTACGTGTGTACCCCTGTGGTACACTCTTTTGTAAACTCTTCTTATTATGAAATGAAAACTTTATATGTTTTGGTATCCTTTTTGTGTGTGCTGTTAGGTGCTGCATCGCACGACACCACCCAATGAGATCCTCGGATGTGTGGACTCCGGTCCCCACAGACATGGTATCAGAGCTTCATTGGGAATAGCACGCTCGAAAAGAGCCTATTTTCGAAAACTCCGAAGTAGTCGAGTGAGGATTAGCTATATGCCCATTAAGGACTATAACTAGTGTAAGTTACAAAGGTGGTGAACTAACTTGTTATATTATTTCTGTAACGACGCTCCGTCTTCAAGGTAAGAGGAAAGGTACGCCACCGACAGTGGATCAATCTCGGTAGGCTCTGCATACGAGATGTGGTATGTAATATTTTCGTGGCTTGGCACAGAAAGTCAATATGAGTCTCTGAAACTTTCCATGTTTCTGAGAATATATGACACACGGTACCCCAGCGTGACACAAAATTAGTGGGAGCCCCCGTCGGGTGGTGTATAACCCGATAGTATGCATCTCTAGAACTATTCATGTTCTATGGGATCATGCGAAACACGTATGCCCGAGCGTGTATAAGCTGGTTCGTACGGGAGTCTTTGCTGTACAGACGTATTTACAGCCATGTAACTCGAGACATGACCTCGCTCGAGGATGACTCACACCAGAGTCGTATGCATTTACTTTCATATATATTCTTGTGACTGCCTTTCGTAGTTCTCCGTGCCGCCCTTGAGGTGTGAAGGTGTGAAAGGGGATTATTTGTCTTCTGCAGGTACACTAACTCCGGTAGCGACCCGTGTAGAATACGTTTGCGAGCGATCGATATTTGGACCACCTATAGACGTATCCGGATATACCGGGTTAGATTTTTCTTTTGGTAAGGCACATAGTACCGTCAGTATCCCACTTGATACTTTGACCATCCCCCATGAAAGAAATGGCTTGATATTCATATTAAGTCCAAGTATCAGTTGCTGATATCTTATGGACAAGGTAAAATGTTTCTCTTCAAGAGTAGGTGAACCAAAGTCCATTGATCCTGGAGAGAGTTTAGCTCGACTTCGCCGGAGTAAGATTTTTGTTAAGCAGGAAGATCCATAGTGATATGCTATGGATAAGAAGGTCGTCAAGTCTCATTTAAGATTCCAGTTGGTTCCAAAGAAAATGATTTGTTGTGAATCAAGTTCTAGCCATCGGACTTGAGTTTTGAGCTAAGTTTCAAACTTTGAGTTTGTTTCAAAATTCTTGTGTTTCGAAGCCGGTGAGTTCTGTTTTCGAACAGAATTGACCTGACTTGAAATTCCATATCTCTTCAAGCTGGAGGGCTTTGGAGGCAAGTGAATACTTTTTGGAAAGCTCTTGAAGTCTTCTATAAGTTTCCTATTGACCTCCAAACCAAAAGATGCTTTTATGGTGATGAAAATGCACCATTATCACCGCAGCTGCTGTTCTGAAACTACACGGACCAGCATCTGAATTTTTGCCATATTTCCTTGTAGGAAGCTCTTCTATTCCATTATGATACAATTCTGGAAAGGGGAAGAGCTATTCTACAACTTTGTTATTCAGTAATACCTCAAATTCAGTTTATAACTAATTAGAAACTGGAGTTGAAGATAGTACATGTATATAGGTGCTATTTGAAACAGTCAAAAAAAATTTCTGAACTTTGAACGGCCATAACTCTTAAACTAGAAATGCAAACTATGCATGTTTATACAGTCCTCTATCAATTTCCTATTCAACATAAAGGCTAAAAGTCGCATTAACAAGGTCTAAACTGAATTGTCGTTTAAGAGGTTCTGGCAGCCCGGAAGACGGGACATAATCTGAACTCTTCACCAATTTGACCATAACTTCTTGCAGACTTCACCTCTGCAGGCCTACTTCTTATGGTTTGGAAGTATAAAGAGTCTCCTACAACTTTTATATAGGACTCCAGAGCAGAATCCATCTCTAACATACTCAAAATTTCAAATTTCTAAACTTGATCAAATCTGGACAGCGAGTGGACAATGCTGTATACAGTTACTGTTTCTCGCATAACTCGCTGTAGAATTGTCGAATTACCTCATGTGATGCATTTCTGGAATCCTGAGGATGTATGTAACAACTTTGTGATACATTGTTTCTGCATATATCAATGTCTAACAATCTGAAAATTGTGGACAAAATGAACAACAAACAAAGGGAGTTCTGTCGAAATTTTTATTAAAAATCTGGTGACATAACTGAACTATAAAAATCCATATATCCTCAACCAGATGTGCTATGAGACCAAGTAAAGACTTTTTGGAAAGCTTTAGAAGTCCTTTACAAGTTCTCTATTCAGTTCAAGACCAAGATCTTTTCTTAAGTGGGTGAAATTTTTGAAATCGCAGAAACTATCCGGGACTACAGAAACTGGACAGCACTCTGAACCTTTCTGAATGTGACCCATAACTAGCAGAATTTGCATCCAATGGTGTCGTGCGAGTAACCGTTGGACAGGTTAGAGAGTCAGCTACAATTTTTGTAATTGGCTCGAGACCTGCACCTGTCATCTACCTTTTCCAAATCAAGTTTGAATACAATATGGTCAATCTGAACTGAATATAAAAGTCTGAATGCTGAAATTTCAGCAAACTTTAAAAATGCATATCTCTTAAACCAAAGCTCATATGAATGCAAATAAGTACTTTCCGGAAATTTTATTACATTTTCTACAACTTTGTAAATAAGAACATCTCCAGATTTGGAACCGAACAATATGGAAACTTTGGGTCAAAACTGCTACTCTTTATGCAAGTGTGCTGAACGTGTCAGAAAAATCTGTCAACTTTAAAATAGCGTAACTTGCAACCTAAGGATGATATAGCAGTAATTAAATACATTATAGAAAGGTTATAAAGTGTACAACAAGTTTTGTATTCAACTCAACTTCTGGTTCCGACCTTTCCTGCATAAAAATTTGAAGTTTATACAGGAAGCTCGGTTGAAACAGAACTGAAGTTCATACTCCAGTTTTGAACCATCTTGTGACCTGTAATCAAAATTCCATAACTTTTGTTCCAGGAATGATATGAAGGCATATGAATGCATTCTGGAAAGCTGTGCGAGCGTACTACAACTTTGTAGTTGAGCGTCAGATGAGAATTAGCAATTAGCTGTGAGAAATATTTAATTTTTACAGACTAGTCGCCTGACCCAGTGTGCGACGTTATCAACTCAAGTCATTTTAGTTTTACATTTTGTGTTATTCATCATGACCAGAGGTGATTGCTCTACATGTTAGATAACATAAGGTGTGAAACCCCAAGTGAAGTGTTAACTGGGCATTATCCTTTATTTGAGTCTGGTTTTGAAGTTCTAATCCGTATTTATACCATGCTGATTGCATTACTAAGTGGAGCATATTACGGTCTTTAGTATTATTCCAGTGGACATTGTGACTTTGGATTTAACCGTATTGCTCACTCTTGCAGCATGGACTCCACTCACTCTGAGGGTGAATTAGGTGCTTCCGTTCGTGGTGAAAATGACTCACTTCTACCACAAGTGCCATCGTCAACCGGATTGGAGGAAGTCTTATCGAGGATGGCTGAGTCTCTACATGCGTTGGTACAGCAGAGTGTACCACCCGAAGCTCGATCACTTGATCGACCTCAAGTCACATATCTGAACTTCTTGGCAACCCAACCACCGGTGTTCACGTAAGCAATCGAACCACTGGAGTCGGGTCATTGGCTCCGTGTAATTGAAGCCAAGTTTGAGTTACTCCAATGTGATGAATATCAGAAGACCTTATTTGCCGCTCAACAACTTCACGGATCGGCAGGAGCTTGGTGGTATGAATATCTCGTCACGCTCCCAGATGGTCATCGTGTGACATGGCCGGAGTTCCGTGATGCCTTCCGTGCACGCCACATTTCTACAGGGATGATTAAAACAAAGTTGGAGGAATTCGTGGAGTTAAAGCAAGGAGCGATGAGTGCTTATCAATACTCCAAGGAGTTCAATCGTTTGGCTCAGTATGCGCCCGAGTATGTGAATACGGAGGCATTGAAGTGTGGCTGCTTCTTTCGAGACTAAGTGTCAAGCTTCGATCTCGACTGGTATTATTCAATAAC
Source organism: Tuctoria greenei (assembly GCA_036927565.1). Lineage (NCBI taxonomy): Eukaryota > Viridiplantae > Streptophyta > Magnoliopsida > Poales > Poaceae > Tuctoria > Tuctoria greenei. The sequence continues at coordinate 28,367,808 of JAYESD010000011.1, forward strand.
AACAATTATAATGAATTGGTCGATGCGGCTATTGTTCAAGAAGATGCAACTTTTCACTATAAGGCGGAGAAGAGGATGAGGAGCACATCACAAGAGGTTATTGGTGATGTTCCTCAGGAGGATCAGGTGGTATACTACTTACCGTCCGGTCAAGGTTTTTGGCTGAATGAGCAACCACCACCGAGTCATTAACTCTTATCCAGTGGAGACTTCTCCTTCACCTCAGCCAAGTGTGCAAGAGTATCCTAGCTCTTCATTACAACTTTGTGACCCCGCTCTTGCCGCTCCACCTCTGCAAGGTGTTCAGGGTTTCAGTCCACCACAATCCAGTGGAAAGCACAGAATGCATTTAGCACGGGAACGTCGCAAGACGGAACGTGACCGTGCCCAATTATCCTTTTCCAAGAATTCTGATCAGCACCAGAAATTTAAAAAGAAGACCTCATCGAAGTCTGCCAGTGTTAATTATGCTGCGATTGAGGACATTCCAAAAGGAGAACCTGTTTTAGCAGGCATGTTTACTTTACATGATCAACCAGTAGTCGTTCTATTTGACTCTGGAGCTACTCATAACTTTGTGAGCAAGTCTTTTGTACTGAAACATCAAGTGCCAATTGTGACTGCACATCCTTTTTGCGTCAGTTCACCTAGGGGCAATATTTCAACTAATGAGGATGTCTCTCGAGCACCGTTGTGCATGGGTGGAAGTATCTATCCGGTGAACCTCATCATCTTGGAAGGTCAGCGGATTGACCTCATCTTGGGAATGTCATGGTTGACACATCATGGAGCTATCTTTGATATCAGCTCGCGGACTGTCCAACTAAATTCTCAATTCCATGGTAGCAACACTTTAAATCTTTTGAATACCGCACCAAGAGTCTCAGCGGTGCATCACACAAGTGCCAAGAAGCTTGCGGATATCCCCGTAGTATGTGAATATCCAGACGTGTTTCCTGACGATCTTCCGGGCATGCCACCAGAACGTGACGTCGAGTTCAAGATTGAACTGGCGCCGGGAACCATACCAATCTCAAGGAAGTCGTATAGGATGGCACCGAAAGAACTTGCGGAATTGAAGGAACAGCTGAATGACTTATTGAGCAAGGGTTTTATTCACCCAAGTTCATCACCTTGGGGTTGTTCCGCGTTGTTTGTGAAGAAGAAGGATGAGACTTTGAGGTTGTGTGTGGACTATCGTCCACTGAATGCGGTCACCATCAAGAACAAGTATCCACTACCACACATTGATATTTTATTCAATCAACTAGTGGGTGCTAAGGTATTCTCAAAGATGGACCTTTGTTCAGGTTATCATCAGATTAAGATTCGACCTGAGGACATTCCAAAAACCGCATTTTCGACGAGGTATGGGCTATATGAGTATCTTGTCATGTCTTTTGGGTTGACCAATGCACCAGCTCACTTCATGTATCTCATGAATTCGGTGTCTATGCCGGAGTTGGACAAATTCGTCGTGGTATTCATTGACAACATCTTGGTGTATTCCAAATCTGAAGAAGAACACGCTAAGCACTTGCACATTGTGTTGCAAAGGTTAAGGGATCACAAACTGTATGCAAAGTTCAGCAAGTGTGAATTTTTGATCCGATAAGTGCCATTTCTAGGGCACATCATCTCGGCTGATGGTATTGCCATTGATCCAAGCAAAATTGTACAAGTCCTGAAGTGGAAATCTCCCAAGTCTGTACATGAAGTTCGTAGTTTCCTTGGCTTGGCTGGCTATTATCGGAGGTTCATTCTGAGTTTCTAAAAGATAGCTAAACCAATGACGGAACTGCTGAAGAAGGGAACAAGATACGTATGGACTAAAGAATGCGAAGAAGCATTTCAAGCTTTGGTGAAACACCTCACAACAACACCGGTGTTGGCTCAGCCGGACACAACCAAATCGTTTGATGTCTATTGTGATGCATCTAGCATTGGTCTTGGTTGTGTACTCATGCAAGATAGAAGAGTGATCGCGTACGGATCCCGGCAGCTTCGGAATCATGAACAACATTATCCGACTCATGATCTTGAGCTCGCTCCCGTGGTGCTCGCATTGAAGATGTGGAGGCACTATCTGTTAGGCAATCTAGTGCATCTCTACACTGATCACAAGAGTTTGAAGTACATTTTTACCCAGAAAGACTTGAATATGCGACAGCGAAGATGGTTGGAATTGATCAAAGACTATGAGTCCACTACCATCCTGGCAAAGCAAATGTGGTTGCAGATGCGCTGAGCCGCAAGTCTCATGTCAATCATATGTCGATCATTTCAAGGGAAGAGGATGAGCTGAGTTTATACTTGGTTCCATATGGAGCGTTTTACAATCTAGCTCTCATCCCTACCATCAGGGAAGATATCGTAGAGGCTCAGAAGGAAGACAAGGGAATGTTGCACATTCGACGAAGAATGAAGAAGGGGGAGATGAAATGCTTTCGATGTGATGATCACGATACTATTTGGTTTAAAGACCGTATGGTCGTACCCCATGACATGGGGCTCCAAAAGAAGATCTTGGATGAAGCACACTTATCCAAGTACTCTATTCATTTGGGTAGCAACAAGATATATCAGGATCTGAAGAAGAAATTTTGGTGGTCCTGGATGAAGCGAGAGATAGCGAAATATGTATCTGAATGTGATACATGTCGGCGAGTGAAAGCCGACCATTTGAGGCAAGCTGGACAGTTACAACCCTTAAACATACCGGCATGGAAGTGGGAAGACATCAGCATGGATTTCATTGTTGGGTTACCCCTCACTTTCCGTAAGTATGATTCTATTTGGGTGATAGTTGATCGCTTGACCAAGTTAGCTCATTTTATACCAGTCAATATCAACTACCATGCCACAAAGTACGCAGAGTTGTATATCACAAGGATCATGTGCCTACATGGAGTACCCCACACTATCATTTTAGATCGTGGAGCCTTATTTGTTGCTTGATTTTGGGAGCAGCTCCACGCATCATTGGGTACCAAGTTAATTCGAAGTTCCGCTTATCATCCGCAGACTGATGGTTAGATGGAGCGGGTAAATCAAGTCCTTGAGGGCATGCTACGAGCTTGTGCCATCCACCATGGTAAAAATTGGGATGATCATCTACCATTGGCGGAGTTTTCATATAACAATGGCTATCAAGCTAATATCCATATGGCACCATATGAAGCTCTCTATGGCAGGAAGTGTCGCACACCATTGAATTGGTGTGAGTCGGGTGAAAGAGTGACATATGGTATTGATCTAGTCATCGAAGCGGAAGAACGAGTGCAAGTAATCCAAGCCAATCTTAAGGCTGCTCAATCTCGACAGAAGAGTTATGCAGATAAACGACGTCGACCTCTTCACTTCGACATTGGGGATCACGTTTACCTTCGTGTATCTCCAATGAAAGGGATTCATCGTTTTGGGGTGAAGGGAAAGCTGGCTCTACAATTCATCGGACCGTTCGCTATCACTGAGAAATGCGGACCTGTGGCCTATCGTCTGGAGTTACCGGCGACTCTCTCTGGAATTCATAATGTATTCCATGTCTCTCAATTGCGGAAGTGTCTTAAATCCCCAGCTGAAGTCCGCACGGAAGATCTTGAAGCTCTACAACCTGATCTCACATATTCTGAGCATCCAACCAGAATTATCGATGAGAAGACTCGCACCACAAGAAACCGCACTTTGCACTTTTACAAAGTCTTGTGGAATAACCATACCGCTGAAGAAGCAACCTGGAAAAGCGAGGAATATCTTAGATCGAACTATCCGGACTTGTTAGCAGCATATGTTCATTAGATCATTTTCTTTTATCCTTCCTTTTGTAATCTCGGGACGAGATTCTTTTAAGGGGGGAGGAATGTAAAATCCCACTTTAATGCAAATATCCGTTTCAACAACCAATTTAAAAATTCCTTTTTGTATCTTTTTCTAATGAACATTATTCACCCATTTTATATTTTATCAAGCTATAGGGAGAAATCATACTCTATTAATTGAAATCAACATGTCCAATTTAAATCAATCAAATAAAGGATTGTAAAGTATATTTGGATTATTTAATTGTCAAATAAACTAGCCTACCATTTTGGACTAATTTAGTAATTTGATTTAAACAATTGAGTAAGGATAAGGGTGAAATTTTAGTGGGACCCACAACTCAGTCTTATCTACAGAGATGGTTCTCTGTTTTGCTTCTTCAACCGCGCGGTCGTTCCTCCTCCTTTTTCCCCGCCGCGCCATCTCCCCTGCTCGAGCACGCCGCTCCGCCCGCAGCTCGCCCGACCTCGCCTCCCAGCTCCTCCCGGTCGCGCCCCACACGGGCTCGCCCTCTGGTCCCAGCAGCACCGCGCCCCAACTCGCCTCTGCCCGGCAGCCACGGCCACCGCTCGCGTCCATCGCCGGCCCGCGCGCCTCCCTCGTCGTCCACCCTGCCGCGCTCGCTTCCCTCCGGTCGTGCTCCGCCTGGCCGCGCTCAACCCTCACCAACGCCACCGACAAAGCTCCCGCCGCCTGGCCACCTCCTAGCTGCCGCTCAACCACCGCCGGCCCTGCCGCTTAGCGCTCGCCTGGCCGCCGGCGCCAGCGCCACGGCACTCTGCTCCGTCCCCAGCGTCCTCAAGGTGAGTGGTTTGGCCCATGCTCCTATCCTCCACCTTGCCGCCTCCTGGCCTCGCCCCTGCACGCTGCTCTCTGCCGCTGGCGGCGTGTCATGGATGCCATCTGCTCGCACAACCCATGCCGCCGGGACGCAAGCCGCATCTCACCCGGCCCTTGCTGACCCATGCAGCGTTGTGCCCCTATGTGCCTCACCCCGGTGTCTCGTCTTCGTGCCACGCCATACGCTCCGCGCCACATCGTGCGTCGTGCAGTGCCTGCTCGACGAAATGCCGCTATGATGCTTCACCGCTATGTGTCGTGCCACTGCTCGTCGCGCTCTAGTGCGCCATGGTCATCAACGTGTCGCGGTGACCATCACTGTGCTCACAATGTCACAGCGAATGCACACTCTTATTCTCATGCACACCGACCATGCTTTGTGATTCCCTTGTGTGTGTCACGTCGCCGCCAGGGTTGTGTTGTGGCCCTGCTCGTGCCATGGTCACGCCTGTGCGTTGACCATGGTGAGCGCGTCGCCCACCCTGCATCAAAACTTTGATGCACAAAGGGGAGCCTAGCATATTGCCTTGTCCCGCTACACCCTACAACTCCACTAAAATTTCCTTTAGGTTGTTTACCTTTCACTTGGCACACCACCTCAAGCCAATGTTTTGCTGTCGTTGTCCGCTTGACGTCGCCACGACGTTCCACGTCATGGGTGTGTCCTGGCAACAAGGCAAGGAATGTCGGGGATATAGATAGTGTGGGAACACAACCACGACACATCGGGTGATGGCCGTTTGGCCAAATTAGGGTTTAGTCGAGGTGAGACTCGCCGAGCCCTGGGTGTAACCAAGGTGCTCAATGAAATGCCTTCTAGGTCACACCCAGGATGTTGGTGATCATCGATGATCTAGGGTAGAGGAATGAGAGAACATCGCGACCGACAAGGAGTACTAGTCCAAGACGAACCTTGGATAAGGATTCTTGGTCGTGTCGACAACCTTTGTAAGTTGAGAAAACTTCCTTGGTCGACTCCTAGGTTACAAACTTCATAGCTCCACCTTGATCTCTTAGTTAACCTTACACGGCTCAGTCAAACACTTCTTCACCAACCAGTTTTATCACTCTTGAGTGGCATCACTCCAAGTGTCGATTGCTAATTTGCAAGGTGTGCTTACATTGCACCTTTCACTTCCCATCTCGACACTATGATGACCACTTGATTCAATCCTTTGTTTATCCACACAACATAGGCATACCTATTCCTCCTAGACAAGCCCTTCTTCTTAAAGTTTATACCACTCGTAGAGTCTAATATTAAAGTACATTCTTTACTCATATGCATATCATATCATTAAGAAACGTAATGTAGGTGATCGACGAGGAGCTTCGCTTGGAGAAGGCCAGGGTGTTCACTTGATGTCCTTGGTGGAGTATTCGGAAGAAGCTACTAACAGTTGTTAAATAGTCGAGTCGCAAACCAAGGAAAGCCCCAGTTTGCATTTAAGATCTTTTCAAAGTTTTTCCAGTTTATTCACTTACGTCTTCAGTAGATATTGTGCATTACGTATAAGGTGTTTGATACTCCACTTGCATGACCACAAATCCCACGGTTTGGTTGGACCGAGTTACAGTTTTACCTGTAGTAACTGCTTTGCTAATGTATAGGAAATTCGGTAGAAGTCGAGTAGTTGTAATCTACTCACGAGAGATGTAGGACATATCTCACAGGATTGGTTAAATAGAAAACGGATTAATATAATGAAATTGAGACCGGGCAGGGAATGGATAGGAAGTGGCGAGAATTGAGTCTCGGTCGCATAGCCCTGCCTGTGTCGCTTGAGGACCGTGCCGTATGCGGCACCGGTGGGCAAGCTTGAACTGTACCGGTTGCATAATGGTATATGGGACCCATTAAACTGATGTAACTCCAGAGTGTAGTGTGGAGACTCCTCGGTTGTCCTTGAATGGAGATGCGAAGGCATAAAGGTGTAAATCTTCTAGCGGGCAACTTCAACGTGTCCATGTAGGGGACCTTTTGCTCGGGATGAAGGGGTTTGTCGACATTGGGGTATTGGGTGAAATGTGGCCACGTATGACGCGGGGAGGAGAGCACGTATGTGTCTCCCACACGGGTGTGCGTGTCATGCAGTCCAGGTGTGTCCTGATTGCAATCACCGTCCCTCGCGGTGATAGAGTACCACTTGTTCACTGTGTCGTGACGTAGTAAATACTAATGAAGCCAGAAAATCATATTGTATTGAATTATAATTACTTTGCAACCTTGTATGATTTAGAGATAGTACAATTAAAATTTTACAATTTCCCCATACTTTAGCTGTAATAGCATTATGTGCTCTGAGCATGTCATATCATCGGTAAAGCGTTTCTTGTTTTATTGTGGAGCCCATGATGTGCCGTGCTTGGAGAATGTCATTTGCTACTTAAAACTTGGTTATAAGGATCCACTTGTAGGTGAGTCATTTATGCTTCACCTGACCTATGTTTAGTGTCCCCTTGCATATGTCTAGTGAGACGGGTTAGTCTTGCTGAGCCTTATGCTCACGTTTGCGCTTTAACGATTTTTGCAGGTATTTGGTTTACTTCCGCTGTTCAGGTTGTACATGAGATCTCGAGATATCGAGATAAATCTCATATGAACCACGCCGCTGCTGAATGTTCTTCTTGTTGCTAATGAGAAGCGTCCTAGGGCATGGACGTCTTCTCTCCTGCTTAGTTAGGTGAGATTATGAGTATGTATTTTCCGCTGCGTGTGTACCCCTGTGGTACACTCTTTTGTAAACTCTTCTTATTATGAAATGAAAACTTTATATGTTTTGGTATCCTTTTTGTGTGTGCTGTTAGGTGCCGCATCGCACGGCACCACCCAATGAGATCCTCGGATGTGTGGACTCCGGTCCCCATAATGTGGCTGATTCAGATGATGAATATAATAATGGTTGAGTGCTGAAAAGTACATTAAAACATTTGAAAAGCAACGTATTACATGTATATGAAATAAACCCATCATAAGCCATGTAGTTATCATAATATCAGTCCATATTCCATATCCATCATCATATACCAATATTCAGATTCAATGCCACAATTTAATTCATAACCATCCATAACCATTATACTAACCATAACCATCCCAAATCCCAATTTTCCTCTAATCATGTGAGGGTCCAGGTTGCTCATAACCGGGAGCACGACTATCATGATAGTTTTAGACACACTCTGCAGAGGTTGTACCGCTTTACCCATGTGTTTGTGATTTTATCACCTTTCGATGACTATATAATCTCCATCATGTCGTCTCACACTTCTGTAGGTGTCTGGCCAAGAGATCACAAAATAGCCTTTACAAAGGGATTACTAGCCTATTTAGACCCCACTGAGGTTTCACCGGTGGCGATGTCTCCAACTGAGCACATCTTCAACCAAGGGCCCCCTCTTGAGCCATTTGGATCCCAGGGTAGTCCCACCAATCATTAACAAACCCAATCCGACTTACCCTTCCCCGAGCATCCTTAATGGTCCAAATAGCACTGACAAAGCCCTAATGAATCAGCTACACCGCACCCATACTTGGCCTCGTGGTGGCAGTGTAAATCCTAGATGGTCGCTCCACGAACCAGTCCTTAGATCTAAAGCAAGTAAACCACCATACATCCAACCCATCCACATATCAGGCTTGCTTAGATCACCCATTACCATATCAGATTTAACTAGTTCATGTCAACCACAATCTCATTAAGGCATAATTAAATTAAGTAGTGTAGTTGTCCTTCCATCCCAATTAATTAAGCGAAGCAAAAATATAAAAATCCCATCCTGACTCTCTACCATATATTCCAGGTGACAAGGGTGGTTAACCAAATCTAGTAAACTTCCTACCATAGGATTGCCATCAAATTGACACAAGCATGCAGTTTTGCAAGCAAAACATTTATTTTAAAAACAGGATCAATATGCTTCCAGGACACTTGCCTTGCTCTTGGGATAGATTCGAGTCAAAGCCTTCAAACTCTTGGTGCTGGAGATCCTCCGCGGCACTCTCTAGCGCAAATCCGTCTAATCCGCACAATAAACATACAAACAAGAAACACAATCAAAGGGTGCACAAATATCACTCAATATGACATGACATGCATGATTAATGCAAATGCAAGGTAGAACTTGTTAATAGATTGCTTTTAATCAACACTATCTAGTTCTAATAGATTTTAACAAGTTTATATAGGTTTGGAATTGATTAGATCAAATTTTAGAATTAATCCAACACAATTTAATTGGAAAATCGGACTAGTTCGCTAGGGACCGGACAAGTCCGCACTTTGCGAGATCAGCAGATTAGGGTTTTTATAGATTGACGTGAATTTGGAGATTAGGGGTTGAATTCACATAAGGAAAAGGAAATAGAAGGTATACCAGGTGTTTAGGACTCCAATGAATCAAGAAACTTGGAGGCAACACTTGGATCTTGATGATCTAGGGTTGATGATGAACTTGGAGATGAATTGGTGATGAAGAACGAAACTTGATGGAGATCTTGATCCTCTTTCGTTTCCTCCTCTTCTTCCTCCTGCTTGGGATCTCCTCCTCCCTCCTTGATGGTGGCTCTCAACGAACTAGGATTTGGGTGGGGTAGAAAAGTGGCAAATAGATGTCAAACCAAGGGGTGGGGTTGTTTATATAGAGGTGGAGGCTAGGGTTAGATGGATTTCGAGTTTTGAGAGGAGTAGAGGCCGGTTTAGAGTCCCTCATGGGCTCTAAAAGAGTTAGGCACGATGTTCCTAGGCCCACTTAACATGAAACCCAAGAAACTAGTCGTAAAAGAAAAGGTCAATTCGGAGTCGCGAAATATCGGATTAGTCCGAAAAAGACCGGACTAGTCCGAAGTTTGTCAGAAAGAAATCGGACAACTCTGCCCAAAAATCGGACAAGTCTGACTTTAGTCAGAGAGGAAAACGGACAAGTCCGCTGGAACACCGAACTAGTCCGGACAAGTCCAGGGACTTAGCAAATTTTCAAGGATTCTTGGAACACCGGACTAGTCCGCATAAGATCGGACAAGTCCGAAAGTTTCCAGAGGCAAAATCGTATTAGTCCGTAGCAAAAACGAACAAGTCCGACCGAGGTCAGAGAGAAATCGGATTAGTCCACACCAAAATCGGACTAGTTCGCACTTTCCAGGATTTTATGTGCGGTTTTGTTCCAAATCATTTTTAAACTCGTTCCTCTTTATGTGTATTAATGTTAAACATGTATATGAATGTATGTAGGGCATGATGCATGAAAATGAGGGTGTTACAGTGCTGCTTCGGCGACTGTGCCCAACATGGGTAGTGAAGTATCTCCAGTTGCATCGCTAGCTGTCACGCCAGATGCACCTTCGGCCGTTGTGGAAGAGGCACCTCCGGCCGTGGCGGCAGAGGCCATGTCGGAGCCGACTCCAGGGGCTGAGGGTCTGACCTCCATGGCCGCTGATAGGTGGGTAGCTCTCTAAGCGGTGGTGGCCCTGCTGTGTCAGGTGGCACCGCAACTCTTGCTTAGACTCCGAGGGAAGGATCTCCAGTGCTGGTGGCCTCGCCTTCACTTCTACGGGAGGAAGAGGTCCCCGAGATGATCACCATACAACCTTCCCTAAATTCAGTGCAGTCGGAGTGGCTTTCCGACGTCATGGACTTGACGCAATCCAGCATCCTTCAGTTGCAATCCAACCTCTGTCGGGCGCAAGAGGCCCTTGCCGTGGAGTGGGGGAAGTTGCGTGCCGAGGGCGAGCGGCTCCGAGGCTGGGAGGGTCTCCTGAGCTCCACGATCGCCGAGGCGAAGGCGAAGTACCAGAAGGAGAGCAAGGAACTAGAGGTGAGGCACCGCTTGGTCAGGGCCTCAGACACCTTGACCCAGAAGATTTTGGTCGACACCAAGGCAACCAACGATGCTGCTGACGCCTGCCTGCATGCTCTTGCTGCTGGTCGAGAGGCCCCGAGTCGTCAGGAAGCCGACGTTGCCAAGAGGGAGGCTGCTGTCGCCAAATAAGAGGTGGCAGCTCAGGCGATGATGGCCCAGGCTGGGGCCAACCGAGACAGACTGCAGTCCCGCCTCGAATACCTTGAGCTTCGGGAGAGTAATTTGGCGCGGGACCGGGCGCAACACCTAGCTAAGCATCAGGAACTCCTCCTACACGATCTTGACTTTCAAGCCCAGGAGCAGGCAGTAGAGCACCGTGGTCGGGAGCTTGATTTGTGGGAGCGTTAGCTAGCTCAGCGTCTGGAAGCCGATGGTAGGGTGGTGGTGGAGACTGTAGCATCCCATGTCTTGGTGTGCCATCAGAGCCAGTACCCTGATCTGCCACTTGAGCCAGTTTTTGGAGGCCCTGTTGAGGAACGCGAGGCGACAGCAGCGGCTGAGGTTAAGGAAGCTGCCCAACATGTCGTAGCGCAGTTCAGTCGGGGCTGAGGCTAGTAGCTTGTTTTTTGTAATCGAGGTTCACTCTCCCTTGTAAAGAATTCCTTAATGAATTCGAACTTGTGTTTGACTTCTTGCATTGTCTCTGTGCTTTTCAAATGTTGCTCTGAGTCCTTAGCTACATAGGGATTTGCAGAACCTTTTTTGAGCTCGTTGGCTTCTCAGGATAAGCAATTTGCACAACTGACATGGCCGAAGTGTCGTCTGTTGATTTTTTGCATGTGGATCCCCTTCGAGGACCCTTGGTAGATGTGGTAAGTTGGCTAAGCACATCTATCATTTGATTGCAGAATTTATTGAACTAGCCCCTTGGGAGGTGCTGGAGCTGGATGCTTCAGCGTCATCCACCATCTTCATGTAGACGTCGACAGCAGGCCACTTGGGAGGTGCCGGAGCTGGATGCTCTGGCGTCGTCCACCATCTTCGTGTAGACGTCGATGGCAGGCCCCCGGTTTACAGGCCATCACAAGGGAACCTTGTTAGCAACAAGAGCGGGGCAGGAGAGTTTACTCACTTATCCGCACTTGGTGCTGTCTTTGACATTCTAGGACATCGACGGCAGGCCCCTTGGGAGGTGCCGGAGCTGGATGCTCCGGCGTCATCAACCATCGTTGTAGAGGAATGGATGGCAGGCTCCTTGGGAGATGCCGGAGGTGGATACTCCAGCGTCGTCCACCATCTTCATGTAGACATCGACGGCAGGCCCCTTGGGAGAGGCCAGAGATGGATGCTCTGGCTTCGTCCACCATCATCGTAGAGACGTCGATGACAGTCCCCTTGGGAGATGCCAGAGCTAGATGCTCTGGCGTTGTCCACCATCTTCGTGTACACGTCGACGGCAGGCCCCTGGTTTACATGCCATCACAAGGGAACCTTGTTAGTAACAAGATCGGGGATGGAGAGTTTACTCACTAATCCGCGCTTGGTTCTGTCCTTGACATTCTGGGACGTCGACGGCAGGCCCCTTTTGAGGTGCTGGAGCTGGATGCTCCAACGTCGTCCACCATCTTCGTGTGGACGTCGACGAAAGGCCCCTTGGGAGGTGTCGGAGCTGGATGCTCCGGCGTCGTCCACCATCTTCATAGAGACGTCGACAGTAGGCCCCTTGGGTGGTGCCAGAGCTGGATGCTTTGGCATCATCCACCGTCTTCGTGTAGACGTCGACGGCAGGCCCCTGGTTTACAGGCCATCGCAAGGGAACCTTGTTAGCAACAAGAGCGGGGCAAGAGAGTTTACTCGCTTATCCTCGCTCGGTGCTGTCGTTGACGTTCTGGGACATCGACGACAGGCCCCATGTGAGGTGCCGGAGCTGGATGCTCCGACGTCGTCCACCATCTTCATGTGGATGTCAACGACAGGCCATTTGGGAGGTGCCGTAGCTGGATGCTCCGGCGTCGTCCACCATCTTTGTACAGACGTCGACGGTAGGCCCCTTGGGTGGTGCCGGAGCTGGATGCTGCGGCATCGTCCACCATCGTCGTAGAGACGTCGACAGCAGGCCCCTTGTTTATAGGCCATCGCAAGCGAACCTTATTAGTAACAAGTGCAGGGGAAGAGAGTTTACTCACTTATCTGCGCTTGGTGCTATCGTTGATGTTCTGGGACGTCGACGGCAAGCCCCTTGTGAGGTGCGAGAGATGGATGCTCTAGCATCGCCCACCATCTTCATGTAGACATTGACGGCAAGCCCCTTGGGAGGTGCCGAAGCTGGATGCTCCGACGTCGTCCACCATCGTCGTAGAGACGTCGACGGCAGGCTCCTGGTTTAAAGGCAATCGCAAGGGAACCTTGTTAGCAACAAGAGCGGGGCAGGAGAGTTTACTCACTTATCTGCGCTTGGTGCAGCCGTTGACATTCTGAAACGTTGACGGCGGGACCCTTGCGAGGTGTCAGAGCTGGATGCTCTGGCATTGTTCACCATCTTCGTGTGGACGTCGACGGTAGGCCCCTTGGGAGGTGCCAGAGCTGGATGCTCCGGCATCATCCACCATCTTTGTAGAGACGTTGACGGTAGGCCCCTTGGGTGGTGTCGGAGCTGGATGCTCTGGCGTCATACACCATCATCGTAGAGACATCGACGGCAGGCCCCTTGTTTACAGGCCATCACAAGGGAACCTTGTTAGCAACAAGAGCGGGGCAGGAGAGTTTACTCACTTATTCGCGCTTGGTGCTGTTGTTGACGTTCTGGGACGTCGACAGCAGGCCCTTTGTGAGGTGCCGGAGCTGGATGCTCTAGCGTCGTCCACCATCTTCGTGTGGATGTCGACGGCAGGCCCCATGGGAGGTGCCGAAGTAGGATGCTCTGGCGTCGTCCACCATCTTCATAGAGACGTCGACGGTAGGCCCCTTGGGTGGTGCCAGAGCTGGATGCTCCGACGTCGTCCATCATCTTCGTGTAGACGTCGATGGTAGGCCCTTGGTTTACAGGCCATCGCAAGGGAACCTTGTTAGCAACAAGAGCGGGGCGGGAGAGTTTACTCAGTTATCCGCGCTTGGTGCTGTCGTTGACGTTCTGGGACGTCGACGGCAGGCCCCTTGTGAGGTGCCGGAGCTGGATGCTCCGGTGTCGTCCACAATCTTTCTGTAGATGTTGATGGCAGGACCCTTGGAAGGTGTCGAAGCTGGATGTTCCGATGTCATCCACCATCGTCGTAGACATGTCGACGGCAGGCCCCTTGGGAGATGCCGGAGCTGGATGCTCCGTTCGTTTATCCTGCATATAGGAAGAGGGGGGCTAGCCTTGTTCGTCAGTTATACTTGTTCCTCTCCTTAGCTCTGCCATGTCTTACAGTCCTGGACTGACGTATGGGGCTTGTGTACTTCGATGCATCTGTGCTCTGGGGTCCGGCTCCTGTCGTCTTTAGGGTGTGAGCTCTCTGGTTCCAATACTCAGCTGTAGCGCTGGGAGGCAGGGTGTGTTTTCTTAGGGTGCAGGACCAAGCTAAGCAATTTGCACCCCTGGACCTCCTGCTCGGCACAAACCTTTCCTGGGGAACCTTTTGGTGCCACGTGTCCCTAATGATGAGAGCAGCCGGGAGAACCTTTCACACACTGCAGGTACCTCAAGTTGGCCCGCCTGTAGTTGCATTTGTATGACTCTAGCTAGGACAAGTTACAGAGTATGCGACAATGAATATGAAGGTAACACATGGTAAACGATTTTATCGAGGCATGATCATAAAATTAATGCGTAAGTAAATGGACATAGTTTTTAAGAAGCCTTTAAGTAAAACAATGATTTTTTGATAGGAGTTCATAGGGGGAGACAGACTTTTACAAAAGAGGGCAATGGCTTGCCTCCAGATGATGAGGGAGGCAAGGTGCAGAGGCTTAGGGTTCGGAACCAAGCTAAGCTGGCTGCACACTCTGGACCTAACCCTCATGGTGCTCGGTTGTCCTTTGTGCTGCTCCTAAGCCCTACGAAATCCTTTACACTATTCTATTAATCCTAGTATTTACAATAGGGTCCCAAAGCTCCATGGGTATGCGATAGTTGGCGGGAAACCTTGCTATCAATAGCTACTTAGAGGGGCGATGAGCAAGCATCCCTATTTCCTGCCTGGATCGCATGTCTTGCGAGTGGTCCGAGCAGAGATGGGACTGGGCTTGGCAGCTTTGACGGAGGTGTCGATGCTGCCGGTGGGCTGCAGCTGAGGCACGGCGGGTGCTCTGCACTAAAGCGAGCTTGGCAGAGGTCGACTTGATCCAGCGCCGATCAGGACAGGTGCAGGTTCTGCTGTGAGTGCTTGGAGCTCCTACAAGGCTAACACTGCAGCGGTGTGATCTCCGCGGATCCTGAGGATGCTGGAGGGGGTTGGCATCTTCAAGACGAGGTAGCTGTAGTGGGATACAACTATGAACTGGTACAGAGCTGGCCCGTCGATGATGGCGTTGAAGGGGAGGCTGACATCGGCGACGTCGAAGAGTATGCTCTCCATCCTGTAGTTGTCAGGTGTCCCGAAGGTCACCCGCAGGTGGATGTTGCCGTACGGGATGATGCTCCCAGGTCCCACCCCCGAGAATAGGCTCGAGGGGGCGAGATTGGACACCGGGATCTGCAGTTGTTTGAAGGCTGCACGGTTGAGGAGGTTGAGGCCGACCCCGCCATCTATCAAGACGTAGTGGAGCTTGACGTTGTCTATGGTGGGGGCGACTAGGAGAGGTAGGACCCCTGCCCCGACCATGTTCTTGGGGCAGTCAGAGGCGTCAAAGCTGATCGGTGTCTCCTTCCAGCGGTGGTGTTGTGCCGGAGTGGGTACAAGGGCTATCAAAGCCACCACACAACGAAGGGTCTTCACCGCATTTCGGGACGCGAGATCCCAAAACCCTCCAAAGATGACGTGGAGGGTCTTTCGACACTTGTTGTCGCTGCTGGCGTCGGAGTCCTCATCTTGGTGGACCATATTGATGGCTGTTGGTATTTCTTAACACCACAGAGTTATCCGCAAGCAAACGGAAATACCATTGTAGCACTTCCCCGTAAAGAGTATTCCTAAGGGTATCGAATCCAAAGAACGTGTGTGCTAATCTTTCGAACTAGCTCACCCAAGGACACAAAGTTGTTTGGTAGGCAAGGAGCAGAGAGGAATTCTAAGTATTGATCCCAATTCAAGGTAGTTTGCAGTAGATGCTTGCTTCGGGCACGAGCTTAGTCCTAGCAATATTAGGACGACTCCCGCCAAGAGCCTATGGCATAGCCGAACGTGGAGGATTACGAAGGACAGATAGGGCTGTCACCACCTACTGCCTACCTCTTCAATCTGTGGGTCTACGAGATATCCACTGATGATTTATAACATAAGCACCACGCTTACGTTCTAAATCACTACTCTAGTTGTTTCGAACACAAAGCTACAAATAGAGCCTCTAATGAATTAAAGCAATGAACCCACAAGTAACTACTTGTGCAAACTACTAAGGATAAAAGATCAAACTTGTATTGAAATCACAAAGCTTACTTGATTGAGTAAAACTTTTGTAGGGGTACAAGTGTAGAAGAGGGACTTGACAAGCCCAAGCCTCCTTCTCCTAGACTTTTCACCACACTCTCCTACTTTGGTAGCCTCTAGGACTATTCTAAACCTTTGGAGTGTAGCACTATTCTCAGCTTTTGGTGTGTGTGAGAAGTGAGGTGAGGGGGTCTATTTATAGGTGGAGAAGGGTCAGTTCCCGCCACAATTAACGCGCGAATCAGTCACCATTGACTCCAGGGAGTTGGGAGGAGCCAACACGTGTCATTTGACCGAGTTTGGCACCAGGAAGAGGTCGGCTGAACCCCTGGTTCGGCCAACCAGGTCAAGGCTTCCCTCGGGGAGTGCTTCCTCCAGGTGGGCCCCCTTGATATATATGGGTGAAACACCGTTGGATCTCCTCGTATTCTTCTATTTGTGGGCCATTTGATCCATGTGTTGCCACGTGTCATCGCCTGATTCGTTGAAATCCATTTTCATGGATTCATCTGTGTATGTTTTGGTATTTTGGGTAATAATTCACCTGCATACAAATAGACACCAACACTTGTGGAATCAGATTAGTGTATAACCCTACACTATGTTTGGTGTTTCTTTTATGCACATTATGAGGTGAGTTGACAGTCAAAATATGGTACTTAAGGACCGTCAACAAACTCCCCCACACTTAGTCCTTTGCTCTCCTCGAGTGAAGGCAATAAGAACTAGAGTGTTGTCATGAATTTGCTATAAGGTAGAAAATAAGGATACTAGATATTTTAATTTATACCTGAATTCATGGATTCCCTTTGTGTATGTGGCTACCACGTCAATCTTGGGTGTTTGAAAAGTGGAACAGTTAGAATGAAGTTCCCTTGGACCATTCTCTGCTGAAATGATTTGGCAATTTTTATATTTGAAAGTCATAGCACTTTTTCCCTTGCCTTCTCGATCGGAATCTCTCAAAGTGTTTGAGTCCTCACCATGGCATGTTTTGCCAATTCTTGTCCCTATACTAAGAGTGGCTATATCTGGAGCTTGGAAGGGATGAATGTGGCACACATTTGCAATTCATATGTTACTAAGTCAAAAACTTGATCCTATGAGAGACTTATGCAATGAACAAAGTGAAGGGAAAATTCTTGTGCACATGAATGAAATGGAGAGGGTGAGGTGATAACTCCCATGAATTTGCTCTCTTTTAAGGATGAAACATGGCTACTCTTTTTTTTGAGCACTCTTACTCTTTTTCAAGAGTGGATGCTTTTTCTTTTTCTTGTAGCCATGTCTTCTACTCCTTTTTATTTTTTAGAGAGGCCTTCATTTGTATTGTATGGAGTTTCTTTTTGGCGGATGGGTAATCGATGGATGCAAACTCTCAATGTGAGAAATTTTGCATGAATAGAGTCCACAAGAGTTTTCAATTCAAAAGTTCATTCATGTCACTCAATTGGGTCACGAGTTTGACAAAGTTCAATGAAAAGCAAAGTGGCATATGCTTGTGGTTTTCAATGAATGTATCATATGGCCTTGGTAGGTATATAAATTTCCAATGAGAGGTTTAGGCAAAGTTCAAGACTTCAAATAGTTACAAATGTCAAAATCAATTTCAAGCAAAAGGATGATTTCTAAAGAACTCATTTACCATATCACACTAGTCAAATACCTAGATGATGTTTTTTTCCTATTGAATTATGGGAATCATAAACAAGTTAATGAATTGAAATATAAAGTAATCAAATTTTTAGCTTAAGCAAATCCTTGACTGCCAAATTTTATTTCAAATTGTTGAGTTGATTCATTTTAGATATGCAATGAAAAATATGAAATCAACTCAAACAGCAGGGTAGCGCATAAAAGTGGGGATAGGAAATCCAAACCGATTTTCTGGAGCAAAACGGAGTCGTACAGAGCAGAGAACAGGTCGGCCGACCAGGGGGTTCGGCCGACCTCCTGGTGGCTCTTATGTGGCTCTGTTTTGTCGGGTTATTTTGTTTATTAGGTCGCGACGTGTTTTGATATGCAACGTTAATTTTTCACGTCGGGATTTCGTGACTTGGGGACATGTTTCCCCCACACTTGTTTCCTGAATTCTTTATTAAACAAAATAAACTAAAGGGGGAACTTTATTGGTGTTAGATGAACCGGTAAGTTCACTTTATTGAAATCAAAATATGGGGATTCTTACATTATTCAACCTAGCTTTGGATAACAAATGATTGGAAAAGAATAAAAATCCTAAGTAGTAAGCATCCTATGCTGTCGGGACATCTAAACTATGGTGTGTTGTAGATGTTCGGCTCCCCGACGGCACTGCACAAGCATTGCATCTTGGTGCTCATGCCACAGCGAACACAATCTCCTCCTTGAGGGCCATGATATCGTCCTTCAGTTCCGCCCTCTTGATGCGCCCTTCAGCCACCAAGTCTGTCAGCTTCTTGTTCTCCAAGCGGAGAGAAGCGAGTTCCTTGGTCAGCTGTGCCACTTAAGGGGCACGAGGAGAGTCCTCATCACTGCCCTCGAACTGGCCAGGTGGCCCGTTGATGGCAGGTGGTGGGATGTGCCGCCTAATCTTGGAGGGCGACGAGCCTATCGACTCCTCCATCGCCAGATTATCCACGCACTTGAATAGGCCCTTAGCGTAGCCTCCTTCGGGTTTGCGCACCCCATGGATAAGAAAGCAATCTCCCATGCGCTCCAGCGAGGTACAGGTGGGTGTCTTGTAGTGGTGGCTCACTACATCGCCCGTCTTAGTCGTCAAACTATACATGAACTCCTCGTCGGGCTGCAACGATGGGAGAGACTCGTCTTTTCCGTGGAAAAGACGTGTCTTGACTGGGCTTAGCCCAGCCAAAGTCGAACGGCCTGGCATCATCGACTTCATCGGCGTTCTCCGAGGGGAGAGCGACCAGACAACGCTACGAGGTGTAGGGCTGCGCATGCGCGGAATCGTTGCAGGTGGGATCATGGCAAGGGGCTTGACATCGATCGCCATGACAGACTCCAAGGCGAGGGAAGTTTTGTCGTTGGTCGGCTTAGTGTCTCTGCTCAGGTTGAAGGTTGAGCTGGAGGCATGAGGCACAATCTTCTTGCCGGCCATGATGAGGATGGGAGGAAGATGATGATTCAATGAGGTGTACGACTTTCCTCTCTGTTTTCGTCCTTTAAATTGGCGGGGAATGACGCATTTCACTGAGGATTTTGTGGAGGATATCGAGGAGGATCAACATGAGAAAACAGAACTCGAGCGACACGAAGGGAAGGTCGGCCGACCCTAGGGTTTGGCCGAACCCCTTCTGGCTCTGTTCGGGCCACATTTTCTCGAGTCGATTGAATGGGCCTTCTAGAAGAAGAATTGGATGGGGCCATTTGTTGGACGTGGAGAATTTAAACAGAATTGAAAAAAATGGCATGGAAATCGATTAGATTTACCACGTCAAATTCTTTTTCTGTATCCTTTTGGGAATCAAGAAATAATTTTAGTCGGTTCCCATTCACTTTGAATAGTTGATCGTCATCACCTTTGAGTGTGATTGCTCCATGAGATGAAGTCTCTACTACAGTGAAGGGTCCTTCCCATTTACTTCTAAGCTTCCCATGTCAACCCTAGAGTTAAAGAGTAAAGCTTTATCTCCAGGTTTGAACTCTTTCGGGGTAATCCTCTTATCGTGCCATCTTTTGGTTCTCTCTTTATAAATTCTGGCATTGTGGTACGCCTTATCTATCCATTCCTCCAACTCAGAGATTTGCTTCAATCGGTGATTTCCAGCTTCGTTAAGATTCATGTTCCACCGCTTGATGGCCCAATACGCTCTATGTTCCAATTCTACGGGAAGATGGCAAGTCTTCCCATAGACAAGTTGGAAGGGAGACATGCCGATAGGTGTCTTGTAGGCAGTACGATATGCCCACAATGCGTCGGGTAGCTTTTGCTTCCATCCCGTTCCCATTTCCAAGACAGTCTTTTGCAAAATATTCTTAATTTGCTTATTAGATGTTTCTGTGACCACTTGTCTGTGGGTGGTATGGGGTAGCAATGTTATGCTGGACTCCAAGTTCCCTTAAAAAGTTCCGGAAGGTCTTATCTATGAAATGAGACCCTCCATCACTTATGACCATACAGGGAGTTCCAAAGCGTGGGAAAATGATCTCATGGAACATTTTCCTTGCTTGCTTGGAATCAACATTTTTGCATGGCAATGCTTCTACCCATTTTGACACATAATCGACGGCAACCAGAATATACTCGCAATCATAAGACCTAGGAAAAGGTACCATTAAATCAATACCCCATACATCAAATAATTCCGCTTGGAGATTGTATGTTAGAGGCATCGCATTACGAGTAGAGATTCCTCCATGCTTCTGGCATTTCCAACATCTGCGAATGAATTCCTTGGTATCTTCATACATTGAAGGGCAATAGAATCCACTTTGCTATATATTTGCCTGAGTAAGGTAAACACCATAATGACCACCATAGGGGCTAGCATGGCATTTCTCTATAATTTTGGTGCCTTCGATTGATGGGATGCACCTTCTAAAAAGGCCATCGGCACAAACTCAATAGAGGTAAGGATCCCAAATGTGTCTACGACTCTCATAAATTAGTTTCTTTTTGTTCTCTCCTGGTGTTACGTATCCCGTGACCATAAAGTTCACGATATCCGCATACCAAGGGTGAGAGTCTGTCACCTTGAGGAGCATATCATCTCGTAGGAAGTCATTGATAGGTATGTCCATGGTTTGTATGACTTCCATACGTGAAAGATGATCTGCTACTGAATTTTCTACTCCTTTCTTATCTCTTATTTCCAGATCAAATTCTTGGAGTAGAAGAATCCATCGAATTAGCCTGGGTTTAGCATCCTTTTTGGTAGCAGATATTTCAAAGCAACATGGTCTGTGTAGACTATGACCATTGCTCCAACCAAATAGGATCTAAACTTTTCGATAGCAAAAACTACTACTAGGAGCTCTTTCTCAATTGTGGCATAATTGAGTTGGGCTCCTGTCAGAGTTTTGCTAGCATAGGCTATTGCGTGATGCTTTTTATCTTTGGTCTGGCCTAAGACCGCACCAACAACAAAGTCACTAGCATCACACATGATTTCAAATGGCAGCGTCCAATCAGGAGGTTGGATAATTGGAGCTGAGATGAGTGTCTTTTTGAGTATATCAAATGATTTAAGGCATTCATCATCGAAATCAAAGGGAGCTTCTTTAGCTAATAGGTTGCTGAGGGGTCTAGCAATTTTGGAGAAATCCTTGATAAATCATTGGTAGAACCCCGCATGACCTAAAAAGCTGTGGATTCCCTTAACATTGATAGGAGGTGGAAGTTTTTAAATAACTTTAATTTTAGCTTTATCCACCTCTATCCCTCTCTCGTACACCAAGTGTAACGATGCCTTCCCAGGCCATGAAATGGCACTTTTCCCAATTAAGCACAAGGTCCTTCTCCTGGTATCTTTGTAAGACCTCGTCTAAATTCTCTAGACAATGATCAAAAGTTTTTCCATAGACGGAGAAATCGTACATGAAAACTTCCATGATATCCTCGATCATTTCAGAAAATATAGACATCATGCATCTTTGGAAAGAGGCGGGAGTGTTACATAGTCCAAAGGACATACGCCGGTAGGCATAGGTTCCGTAGGGACATGTGAACATGGTCTTACATTGATCATCGGTATGGATAGTAATTTCATGATATCCTGAATACCCATCAAGGAAATAGAAGTAGGAGTGTTTTTCCAATCGCTCTAACATCTCATCGATGAAGGGCAATGGAAAATGGTCTTTCCTTGTTGCCTTGTTAAGTTTTCGGTAGTTAATGCACATCCTCCGTCCTGTGACGGTCTGTTGAGGAATTAATTCATTCTTCTCGTTTTGAACGACCGTCATACCTCCCTTCTTAGGCACTACTTGAACTGGACTTACCCATTCACTATGAGAAACATGGTAAATAATCCCGACATGCAAAATTTTCAAGACTTCTTTATTGACAACTTCCCGCATCGCATTATTCAATCGCCTTTGAGGTTCCCTTGAGGGGACACTCTCAGGGTCAATAGGAATACGATGGGTGCATAACGCTGGACTAGTTCCCTTGAGATCCTGAAGTGAATATCAAAAAACAGCTCTATGCCTTTCTAACAAGGCTATGAGTTTGAGCGTTTCTTCATCTGAAAGCTTGTCACTTATGATGACAAGGGCTTCCAAATTGCCATTTAGAAAGGCATAACGTAGGCCTGGAGGTAGAATCTTGAGCTCAACAGGAGGTTTTAGGGAGGGCTCTTCTTTTGGCAATTCAATTTCCTCCTAAAATTCATCTTCCTCTTGGACGAAGTCTTCTTCTCCTTCAATTTCAGGGGGTTCTAAAAATTGAAGAGCCCTAACCTCCTCCATTGGCTCATCTTGGATGGGATATTCTGCAGATGTGTTCTTTGAACGCAGAATAGGCATGGAGAAATTTCTCCCTCCAAGATTGATATTGAGGCTTCATTCCAAAGGAACTTCGATGAGAAATTTCTCTATGGGAATCCCTATCATGATGTCGAAATCTTGGATTTCGAACACGTGAAAATCTAGGAGAGCCTCAACATCTTTGTGTCTAACAGACACTTGTTGCAGAACCCCACATCCTTCAAGAATGGTTCCAAATGAATCTCGGAAGGATTTGCGTGTTGGTGCCAATAGCACATCGCCAAGAATGGCGAGAGCACAAGAATCGGAAATGAGATTTGCTCCAATAGTAGGGTTGTATAGGATTCTCGTTGGTGTCCCTCTAATAGAACATAAAATGGTAGCCAAAGGTGAGGTCATCCAAAGAATTTTGGGTGAATTTTTGATTTCAGCTGTCCATTCTCTGCTCAGGATAGAGGTCAACTCCTTGACCGTCTGACAGACGAACACCCCGTCAGGTGGTTCAGGTGGAGTTGGTGGCAATGAAGGTATCCTATAGCAATAATACTTTGAGGTATTTCCATAATCTTCAAAAAGCTCTTCCTCGAAGTAAAATGGAAACTGCGAGGGTTGAATTTCTTCTACCTTCGTAGTCTCACGTTCGGGAGATGATTCCTCTGGCAAGGCTTGGGGTAAACAAGAAACGGTTTCATCCATGTCCAAGAGTGTATCCTACATTCTTGACACGACTTCCTCTTGGGGAGGCTCATTAAGACCCATAATGAAGGAAGAATTTTATAGAATTTTGTCCAGAAGATCCTTGCCTTCTTCTAGAGTCTGATGGAGGAAAGATCCTCCAGCCGTAATGTCAAGATATAGGGCAGACTCTTTGTTCAATCCCATGAAGAAATGTTGCAAAAGCATTGGATCAGGGATTAACAAATCTAGGCTAGAATTTTTCAAAAGAGAAAATCTGTCCCAAGCTACACCTATGGATTCCTTCTCCATCTGCTGGAAGCATAGTACTTCCTTTCGTAAGGAAACAATTCAGGCAATTGGAAAAAAGCAAGACAAAATTTGTCTCATAATTCACTCCAATCACCGTTTGTCTTCCCAACGTAGTGGTTGTACCATTGTTTGGCTTTTTCCTTGAGGGAAAAAGGAAACAACTTCCATTTGAGAGTTTCCTGTGTCATACCTTTGATTAGAAGGCATGAACACAGTTGTTCAAACTCTCATAGATGGTGGTAAGGGTTTTCATAATCCGTTCCTGAGAAGGATTGTTCCCGAACCATGGCTATAAAGCCAGGGCGAAGTTCATAGCTGGTTGAACAAATAGGTTCTGCCGAAGGCGGTGGCTCACAGAACTTGCCCTTCAGAGCAGAATAAGAAAGAATGGTGGGTTGCTCCATTTATATGGTGGTGGTAAGGTAGTAATAAGAAAGGTAAGATGATAGATAAGGGGGATATGATACGAGGGTGATCTTGGTTCGAAGATTAACAGCAACCGTTCCCTGGCAACGGTGCTAGAAATGCTTGTTGGTATTTCTTAACACCATAGAGTTATCCGCAAGTGCACGGAAATACCGTTGTAGCACTTCCCCTTAAAGAGTATTCCAAGGAGTATCAAATCCAAAGAACGTGTGTGCTAATGTTTTGAACTAGCTCACCCAAGGACACACAGTTGTTTGGTAGGCAAGGAACAGAGAGGAATTCTAAGTATTGATCCTAATTCAAGGTAGTTTGCAGTAGATGCTTGCTTCGGGCACGGGCTTACTCCAAGCAATACTAGGACGACTCCTGCCTAGAGCCTATGACATAGCCGAACGTGGAGGATTACGAAGGACAAATAGGGCTGTCACCACCTATTGCCTACCTCTTCAATCCGTGGGTCTACGAGATATCGAATGATGATTTATAACCTAAGCACCACGCTTACGTTCTAAATCACTACTCTAGTTGTTTCGAACAAAAAGCTACAACTAGAGCCTCTAATGAATTAAAGCAGTGAACCGACAAGTAACTACTTGTGCAAACTACTGAGGATAAAAGACTAAACTTGTATTGAATTCACAAAGCTTACTTGATTGAGTAAAACTTTTGTAGGGGTACAAGTGTATAAGAGGGACTTGACAAGCCCAAGCCTTCTTCTCCTAGACTCTTCACCACACTCTCCTTCTACTTTTGTAGCCTCTAGGACTATTCTAAACCTTTGGAGTGTAGCACTATTCTCAACTTTTGGTGTGTGTGAGAAGTGAGGTGAGGGGGTCTATTTATAGGTGGAGAAGGGTCGGTTCCTGCCACAATTAATGCGCGAACCAATCACCATTGACTCCAGGGAGTCGGGAGGAGACAACACGTGTCATTTGACCGAGTTTGGCGCCAGGAAGAGGTCAGCCGAATCCCTGGTTCGGCCGACCTGGTCAAGGCTCCCCTCAGGGAGTGCTTCCTCCAGGTGGCTTCCAGGTGGGTCCCCTTGATATATATGGGTGCAACACTTTTGGATCTCCTCGTATTCTTCTGTTTGTGGGCCATTTGATCCATGTGTTGCCACGTGTCATCGCCTGATTCATTGAAATCCATTTTCATGGATTCATCCCTACATGTTTTGGTATTTTGGGTAATAATTCACCTGCATACAAATAGACACCAACACTTGTGGAATTGGGTTAGTGTACAAATAGACACCAAAACTTGCATGTTTGGTGTTTCTTTTATGCACATTATGAGGTGAATTGACGGTCAAAATATGGTACTTAAGGACCGTCAACAATGGCCCACTCTTCCTTCTGGTACTGCAGCTCCTCGTCATTGTCGACCTTCGGTTCGACCTTCTGCTTGCCCTCCTTTTGGCGGAAGGGGGCGCCCACCGGGCTCAGCCGCGTCCGCTCTTGGTAGCGTTCGGTGCACCTTTTTATCTCTCGGCACTCGCTCGCGGTGTGTTCACGAGTCTTATGCAATGGGCAGGGCTCGACGTCTTCATCAGTGGTAGGTGGCTGACGAGGGAGTTTCTCCGGGCGTGGGGGTTTGCCTCCTCTGGTCGGGGCTGCTGCCGCAACGGGGAATCCATGCAGCAGCTTGTTCTGGCCGCCACCCTGGTTCTTGTTCTTCTTTTTGCCGCTACCAGGGGTAGCGGCTCCTTCTCCGGTCTGGCAAGCCATGCGCGCTCTTCGGGCGGGCTGAGCGTGCCAGTCACGACCTTCTGCCGCTCTGGCACACCGATCGGCGATGGAGAAGGGCTCAGAGACATCTTGCACGTTGTGCGTGGCTAGTTTCTTGAGCATCTTGCAGTCTTGCACTCCCTGGTGAAATGACACTATGACAGAGGCATTTGGGATGTTGGGAATGGAGTTGCGTACCTGGGAGAAATGCTAGATGAATGACCGCAGCGTCTACTTGGGTTGTTGTCGCACGGCGTGGAGTTCGAGCTCGGTGCTGAGGCGCGCGTAGGTGCTGCCAAAGTTCGTCGTGAACTACCGGCACAGCTCATACCAAGAGGTTATAGACCCCTCGGGAAGGTTCATTAGCCATGAGCGGGCTGACCCAGTCAGGGTGACTGGGAAGTAGTTCGCCAGGATGGTTTCGTCTGCTCCCGCAGCAAGGAGCGTCGTGGTGTAGATCTGCAGGAACTCCGCCATATTGATGCTTCCATCGAACCTCTTCGGGATATGTGGTTGGAACTTGTGCGGCCACATCGCGAAGCGGAGGTGCGGAGCCAATGCCACGCAGCCTCCGACGGGCTTTGTCGGAGAGGTAGATGGGACATCATACCGCAAGGGGGTTTGCTGCACGACGTGCGGCACTTGCTGGACCTGCTGTTGAGACACTGGTTGTGCCATGCGCTGCTGCAATGGAACTGGCTGTGCCAAGTACTGTTGCTGCACACCCTGCCGCACCGAGTACTATAGGGGAGCTGTCGAGCTGACGTGCTCCTGATCAGGAGGCGGAGGGTTTACCTGCAGCGCACCTTGGACGGAGGATGCCTCGTGAACAGGGCATTGAGTGCCATATTCGGCATCAAGGTTGCGCCGCCTCTCTCGCTGCCACTCGATGATTACACAGCCGTCCATGTGAGCTTGACAACAGTCAAGCTCGGCCCTGAGGTCCTCCGTGGGGAGTCGACCAATGCTCGTAGGCTTGGAGGAGCGGGATTTGGCGGTGTGACGGTCGATGGACGGAGTGCGTGACAGCGACATGAGGTGCCTTCCCCTATTGGGGGAGTTGATGGCTGCAAAGACGAAGTGGTTGATGTCTTGGACCCACTGCTGAGCTGCCCTCTGAGAGGCATTCAGCGACGGTGGGTGGTGGAGGAGAGCTCTGGTCGCTGCTAAAGCGCTCTCTGGGCTTGCAGTTGGGGAGCCAACTGAGCCAGGGTGTGTCCCGTCGTGCTATCTTGGCCAGCCGTACCTGCTCGAGCGATGGATTTGGTCACCGGGTGAGGGCCTCGAAACCGCCTTCCACGGGCCTGGTGAACACCATGGTGGTGAAAGCGCGACCACTTTTTTGAGGGAAAAATCCCCTACCTGGCGCGTTAAATGTCGAAGGGTCAATGCGACACTTCCCTCGGATCTGCTAAGGAGCAGCCCGCGGAAGTTCTTGTTCGGCGGGGCTTAGGCCTCAAACTAGTGTTCTAGCAAAAGAGTATGAGACCCAAGGAGCGTAACACCCTACTCCACGGTGGATTGTATTCCTTGGTGAGTGTGTATGCGTATGTGAGTGTATTGGGGATTCTGAGTCTTGTCCGACCAGAGGCAGTGTGACGTTCGATGTGGGGATCCTTTGTAACGGTGGCGGTCCGGGCCTTTTATAGACAAGGTCAGACGCCTTACAAGTGGTGCCCCGGGGCACGAAAGGTGGTCCCGGGGCGATCTTATCCTAAAGACCTAAGGCTTCTTCCGTAAGCTTGCTCCGAACATGGTCTTCAGACTCGCCGTCTTGCCGCCTGCGTCGTCAGTAGCCCATGCGCTGCTGCTGACGGTGGCAGAAGGTGTCCTGTCGCCCTTTCTTGTTGCTGCAAGATACCCACTTGGCCAAGTGGGATAGGCCTGCAGCGCCTTCACTGTGATGCGATTGGTCATAGCGGCCTCTGACCGTTGGCATGCTCCGCATTTTTCGCCGAAGGTGGGTGCGTGTCTTCAATGCTTGACTTGAGCAGGGCGCACCATCCCTTGTCTCTTGCATCTTACTGTCTGAGGCGAGCCACGGGACACGTGGCAGCGTCGGGGCTGATCTCCGCCGGGGAGGTCAGACCTGGCCCTCCATGATGCATGGCAGCTTCGGGGCTCGTCAAGGGACGTGGCAGCTCTGGGCCCTTTACTCTTTGGGGTCCACGACTCATTGCAGGCCGTGGGACACACTCCTGCTCTGGAGCTCTCCTCAGTGGGAGCAAGGGCCCGGAGCCGGAGGATGCTTGGCAGCTACGGAGCCCTTCCCGGTGGGAGCAAGGTCCCGGAGCCGTATAACGCGTGGCAGCTCCAGAACTGTCATCAGCGGGGAGGACGGGTCCGGAGCTTCTTCTTGTATGCGGGGGTACCCGATCTTGAGGATACCGACAGCAGCGTTCAAGTGGAACACGTACCTCGCATGCTGAAACAAGCGAGAGTCTTCCGGGTCCTCTAAAATATACCTTTCCTATAATAAAGGGATATTGAAGACATGTATATTAATAATTTAAAAAAGTTTAAGAGTTGAAACTTAAAAATTTTATTTAACGTACTTACTATAGAATTAGCCCATACGGCCTCCAGAACGTTGTCGTGCTCTTGATGAGGGGCGTGAGCATAGTCATCCCACGAAGTAGCGGACACTCCGTCGATGACCCCGGGATAGTGCAAACGCACTAAGGACCCGAGGACACTGTTCATCGTGGTGTTGTCTATTACTGGTGAAAGACGCATCGTACTAAGAGTTGCAAGATATTTATTGAATCATTACTTCAGTAACTAAAAGAAACCAGAATGGAACACTACAATTTTATTACATGCCTCCAACCGGCTGAATCACGATCCTCTGTGAAGGAACTGGAGGAGGACTGACAATGTGAGTCCTCCTCGTCCATCGCCTCTGCTGCAGCACAACGTCTGGTGACCCAAAAGGCTCGTCACCAATCGAGGAAGGGGGCTGAGCAGACGACGGCTGGCTACCCGAGGGCTGGTTAGACGAGGGCTATCTAGCTGAGGTCAACTCTTCTTCTTGGTCAACTTCTTCAACCTCTTCACTATCATGGTAACCATCATCTCCAGGAGTATATAACCACTCATGAGGATTCACCTTATTTACCACCCATGAAGCACTGAGCTTTGTGCATGGATAAGGCAGATAATGCACTTGCTCCACTTGACGTGCAACAACAAATGTATCGTAACATCGTAGTCGGTCCTTTTGTTTGACTTCCACCATGCCAAATTTGTTTTGTCGAGTTCCACGATTGCTATTAAACCAATCACAGTCAAAGAAGACAACTTGATGTTTCTTATTTCCAGTAAAAGTAAATTCAAGGATTTTGTTGATGATCCCATAGTAATTGTTTTCATGCCCTTGAGAGTCTGTTGTCCTCGTTACAACTCCAGAATTTGATATTGCTGTGAGAAGATGAAGAACTTCAAATTGAGTTGTACGTAATCAGAAGCCATTTACATCGAAGTCGACCATAACTTCTAACTTTCACCAATCCATAAGATAGTTGCTGCAAATCTTGATGAACGTCGTGAGTCACGCACTGTCTAAAATGATCGTAAGTTATACGAATATTTATTTAATAATCGTAAGTTATAGTATAAAGAAAACGAGGGAGTATTACATTATCTCAAAACCAGGATAGGAAATACGACCCTCCATATTCCATACCGTCGCATCCCTTCTACTTATTTGGTCGTAGGTTGATGCCTATGTGGCCAATTTTGCCTGTGGAACTCGCTGTACAGAAAAACACATTTTAGAATACATGTGTAGAAAAATATATTGATTAGCACAAATGTAGGACGAACACTTACTCAAAATATTTATCCATGCCATCAGTATTTGCGTACATGTA
This sequence comes from Tuctoria greenei, assembly GCA_036927565.1. Taxonomy (NCBI): domain Eukaryota; kingdom Viridiplantae; phylum Streptophyta; class Magnoliopsida; order Poales; family Poaceae; genus Tuctoria; species Tuctoria greenei. The sequence goes on from JAYESD010000011.1 coordinate 28,397,274, forward strand.
GAGTAAAGCAGCCTTCGTTTCACGTTTGCTACAATCGTAGGTCGTGTAGCTACCAATGACAGTGTCTCTCGTTTGAAAATGGAGAGATTGCTACAAGGGGGTGCTTCGTCCACATTGTACTGCATCATCGAAGTATCGACATTGTGTTCTTCTTCAAAGTAGAAATTTGAAAAGTATCCTACTTCCTTAAGAGTAAATGCTTCTGCGATGCACCCTTCCACCCTTGCCCTATTGCCAACCATTAGTTTCAGATATCATAGAGCTGTTTCAATGTGATACATCCACCTGTATTGCACAGGACCGCTAACTTTAGCTTTGAATGGAAGATGGATAAGCAGAAATTGCATTGGATTGAAGAAGCCCTGAGGAAAATTTTTTAATCTTACATAATAGTTCTGGTATCTCCTTCTCTAACTTAACCATTATCCCTATCTTGATTTCTTTAGAACAGAGCTATCTATAGAAATTTTTAAGCTCGACTAAAACCTTCCACACTGCATCATCTAGATAGCCCCAAAACATAACAGGTAGAAGTCTTTCAATGATTATGTGATAATCATGACTCTCCAACCCAGTGAGGTTTCCAGTGTTCACATTCACGGCTCGTTTCAGGCTAGCTGCGTAACCATATGGGAATTTCAAAGTTTTCAACCATTCTATGACTTCTTTCTTTTCTTTAGGTCAAAGACAGAAAGAAGCACGTGGCTTACAACCACTTTTAGAGATTTCAAGAGTTGGACGGTTACAAATCTCTGTGAAATCTTGTCTATCTTTTATATTGTCTTTCATTTTGCCCATCATTTCAATACATGTGCTTATGATACTTTCGCCCATGTTACACTCCTGATGCATGACATAAATGTTGTGCATTAGAATCAACGACTTTACATACGGTAGCTTCCAAAGTCCACATATGTGAGTCCAATTGTGTTCCTCTCCGTAACATACGAATATCCAGGACGACCTTCATCTGGCACCAGTTTGTCCAACATATCAAAAATTTCTGACCCATTACAACATTTCGGTGGTTCCTTAGTGACAACAATGTCCTTTCAGAAGACATGACTCTGTGGCCCAACACCTGTGACAATCGAAATAAGATATCTTTCCTCCATGAGTAAGTTGAAAGCAATCCGTGTCCGAAGCACATATCAGACACGTCAGATGACCGTGAGTGCTCCATCCGGAAAACGTGCCGTATGCCAACAAATCATAGATGGACCACAAAATGTAGGATTGATGAGTACGTGAAAATATACCAGAGGGGGTGAATGGTACATTTAAAAAACATTTGAGCGGAAGCTATGAAAACCTCTCGACAAAAAACCAACCTTATAAGGAAACTGTGTGTGCGATTGTCTAGATGAGTTAAACCACGAAAAAACTAGTATAGATTGTACATAGTCAAGTCACGAAGACACGAAAACAAGAATCACGAGAAAACGTCTAGTAAATCCCAAGTTATGACCGAAACTCTGAGCAAAGGTCTATCTGTTCTAACAGAGAGCAATCAGATTTTCTATGCTGCTAAGAAACTCGTGTAACTAAAGAACCACAAATCCAATGATCTAGAAATTTTCACAGATGATAGAGTATTGAGTCGTGAAAACAACACAAAAAGAATCACATCAATTGTATTTGTAAAATGCGAGTTACAATCAAAACACACAAGAAAGATCCGGCAACGGAGAAACTCGAGGAGAAAGACTTGACAAAAACAAGTCAGATGAACAAGGAACCAAAGCTCCTCTAGACTTCGAATTTTATTGATCAAAACACAAGAGTAACAGCCCAAAGTCGTGCAGCACGAGCTCTAGCCCCCTTGCTTATATAACCAGCTCTAAGGCCAACTCCATCCTAACTAGGACTTTAATCATACTCAGTTTCAACCGAAACATTCCCTAACTGCTCAAGATTCTTCCATACACAGATATAAGCAATCTTAAGACTTCCAAACACCTTAGTAACGTCCTAAGCATTCCTAAGACAACTCAACATCGTGACCCACACGAAATCTAACCAAAACAGACTCCAAACCTTCCATAAACGAACCATAACCACCTCAACCGCATCCTGAGCCATAAACCTGCCAGTTGGACCTTTTCGACCACATCTTAATGTCCATATTTCTCCACCATATCTTGGAACAATGTAGTCACGTCCATGCACCATTTGCATATGTGCAATACTTTCCAACAACATTCACGATACCTTCATATGCATTGTTATTGACCAAAACATGGTGCGCGACCTTCCGATCAACTCAACACAATTCCTCCAGAACTTGGTTGTTGAACTTCATCTTCTCCCAAAGAATAGTTCAATGGATGCCATCACCAGCCTTGTCTTGACCTCAATGAACACTTGCACATGAACAAACAATCAAATCTTCACGAGCCCAAGTCCTCGACTTGACTGTCGTTAGTCCGAAAAATACAACACCTTACGTGAGCACCTCACATAAGCATGTTGAAAACCATAGCATAATAATAACCACCATAATCAGCCATAACATATCAAAAAATTAGTAAGAGAATACTAAGCAAACATTTGATACGGCAAAAAGCAAGTTCAAAACACTGCAAGTTAAAACAGATCCCCCACACAATTACTTCAGCAAATAAAATTATCAAATCGACCAAAAGCGGCACTGCAATGTAAAGGCAAAAGATAGGACATTCCAATCCCAAATTCACGTGCAAATCACTTGACCTAAAGTTTGGACTGTGCTAACCAAGTAAAGAGTAAATTTTACTCCCGAAATGCATTGAGAAAGTTTAGATAGTGCAGATTGGAGTGTATCGTGGTGTATCGGTGTAAGCTTTAAAACTTTGAATGTAAACCTTCACTTTTATTCTAATTGCCAATGTATTCAGCATGCATAGGTCTCACAAAAATAAGCAGCTCGAAGGTTGAATTTCTGCTTCTTGTAACAGTCGTACGCTTTGATTCATGCCCACAACATTTTCAATTCTTCGATCAGCAGTTTCAACATCACGTTCAGACGTGACCCGGGATGATCCAGCCCAGACACAATGAGGCCGAGGAACATGAACTCATACTTAATACAAAAAGCCCTTGGCAGGTTGTACGGAATGACAAAGATGGGCTAACAGGAGTATGACGTGATGTTTGTACTGAACGGTGAGAATCCATTTGTCGCTAACGTTATACGAACATTTCTCGCATCGAGAGCAAAATCTAGATCAAAATGGTCTAGCACCTTCCATGCATCACCATCAGACGGATGCGTCAAGAATTCTTTGTTCTCACGTACACCTTCTTTAAGCCATCTCATGTATCTTGCAGTTTTTTTTGAAAGAAATGACCGCTCCAACTGAGGTGTGACGGGCAAATAACGAAGCTGCTTATGTGCGACATCTATCATCACATTATCGCCATCGTCATTAACAACTTCGACATACCTCGATTTATCACATTTCAAGCACCTGTTCTCGTTGGCATGCTCTTTTTAGAATAGCATGTAGTTGTCTGTGCACACATCAATTTTCTCATATTTCATACCGAGACCAGATATCAATTTCTTCGACTGATACATATCTTTAGGCACTTTGTGAGGTTGTGGAAGGACATTGCTGATCAATGTACTGAGATCGTTGTAGCCATTGTTGAAGATGAAGTACATAAACTTAATTGCCATATATCAGGTCATGAAAGCAAGGATGGTCACATCCTTGTGTTCATGCAACGGCTGCTCTGATGCATTAGCTTGAAGAACTCGTTTACCTCCATTGTAGGAGGATCCTCAGTTTATGTAGCTTCTAGCATCTCATCCATCCTGTAAACCCTAGTGCTATCATCATCCTCATCCACTTCTTCTACGACTTGAAATTTAGTCTCGCCGTGGAAGGTCCACACCTCATAATGTGGCGTGTAACCATTTGACAAGTGTATCGAAAGTTCCATTCTGTCCAAAAGCTTGGTGTTTTGGCATTTTGTACATGGGCACCACACCTTTTCATTTGTTGACAACTAAAATGCTCGAACCATAAATTCATCTATCTTGACGAACCTCTCATCCGGGTGAGCACCAAATCAGCTCTTCCAAGCAGTATACATCCAACTGTGGTCTTCACTCATGTTTGACTTTGCAGTATAAAGCTATAGAAATTATCATTATCTTATACATTGTTTAATGTCACAACCCTACATCTATTAGAAAGGATAGGTCCTAAACCCACCCAAGAGTGACCGAGGGGCGTGCTTATGACAAGATGTGTGGTTCAAATCTGAAAAAAAAAATTCGACATTATAATTGTAGGATCGAAGAGCACGTGAAAAGCTACTAGAGGGGGGGGTAAATGGTAGATTAAAACTTTTTCTGCGGAAGCAACAAAAACCCCTCGACAGAAAATCAATCTGATACAAAATCCGTGTGTGCGAGTGTTTACAACGTATTCAAACTGTGAAAAATCAGTGTAGATCATAGAGATCAAGTCATGAAGACACGACAACAAGAATTACGAGAAAACATCGATTAAAACTCAAGTTATGACCAAAACCCTGAGCAAAGGTCAATCTATTCTAACAGAGAGCAAACAGATCCGTATGCTACAAAGAAAATCGTGTAACTCAAAACCACAAATCCAATGACCGCATAATTTTCAAATATGATAGATAATTAAGTTTGGAAGACAACGCAAAAAGATTCATGCAAATTGGATATGTAAAACACGAGTTATGATCATTACATTGAGGAAAGGTCGGGCAGCGCAGAAACTCGATGAGAAAGACTTCACGAATACAAGTTGGATGAACAATGCTCAAAATCTCCTCTAAACTATGAATTTTATTCGCCAAAGACACAATAGGAACAGCCCAAAATCATGCTCCACGAGCTCTCGCCTCCCTTTCTTATATAACCAGCCGTAAGGCAACTCCAATCCAACTAGGACTCTCTAATCCTACTCAGTTTCAACAAAAACATTCCATAACTGCTCAAGACTCTTCCATACGCATATAGAAGCAATATTAAGACTTCCAGACACTTTAAGAATGTCCTAAACACTCCTAAAACATCTTGACTTCGTGACCCACACAAAATCTAACCAAAACAAACTCTAAACTTTCCATAAATGAACCATAACCACCTCAGCCGCAGCCTGAGGCATAATGTTGCCAGTTGGACCCATATCTTTACCCCAGTATCTCTTCACCACGTCTTGGAACCAAGTAACCACATCCATGCACCTCTTGCACACGTGCAAACACTTTCCAAAAATGTCCACGATACCTTCATATGCATTTTTCTTGACCCAAACATACTGTGTGACCTCCCGATCAACTCAACCACAATTCCTCCCAAACATGGTTGTTGAACCTCATCTTCTCTGTAAGACTAGATGAATGGATCCCATCACCAGCCATGTCTTGACCTCAAGCAACACCTGCACATGAACAAACAACCATTCTTTTTGAGCATAAGTCCGCGACTTGACTCACGTTAGTCCAAAAACAACAACACCTTACGTGATCACCTCATGTAAGAATGTTGCAAACCATAGCAAGATAATACCAGCCATAACACCAAAAACACATCAAAAACTTAGTTAAAGAATACTAAGCAACCTTTCCATAAGCCAAAAAACATGTTTGAAACATTGCAAGTTAAAAAAAGATCTGTCGCACAATTATTTCAGCAATAAAATTATCGATTAGACAAATAGCGACACTACAATGCAAAGGCAAAAGATCGGACATTCCAATCCCAAACTCACGTGCAAATCACATGTCGGAAAGTTCAGACAGTTCTGACCAAGTAAAGAGTAAATGTTACTCCCGAAAACACTCCCACCACATCGACTCATGTGCAGCTCGTGTGAGTGAAAGTTCAGACAACCCGGAGCGTGAAACACATGGAAATCACGTGAGAATAAGTTTGGACAATCCGAAACCATCGAGGGTAACGTTACTCCAAAAAACACAATTAAAAGTTCAAACAGTCCAAAACTATCGAAGGTAACATTACTCCTAAAATGTATCGAGACAAGTTCAGACAGTGTGTATTGGGGTGTATCGTGGTGTATCGCTGTAAGCTCAAAACTTTGAATGTAAACCATCACTTTTATTCTAATTGCCAATGTATTTAACACACATAGGTCTCACAATAACCCCGCTGTTCTCAAACTGAACGCCCGAAAATGGTGCAACAAAGAACATTAGGGTTATACCGTCGAAATATCATTTGAATCCAGACCCGCGTCTTGTCACAAGCCATGCCCCTCAGTTACTCCTAGGCTGTCCAAAAAATGGACAATTCCGAATCGACACGCCTCACATGCGTAAAGCATGTGAGACGGGCTGATTCGAAATGGGCAACGCATATTGTACAGATTACATGAATTTTCATTTTTGAGTCATTTAGAGATAGAATAAAGAAGGAGGAAAGAACAAGAGTCCTCATGTAGGAACTCACTGTTAACTTACGACGGCTTTAGGGTTAGCCGTTGTACGTTGCGAGTCCTTGCCGTCTATGCACTGCAAGTGCTTGTCGTCCTCGCCATCGTCGTTGCCTCCGTGCCCGTCTAGCGGCATATTTTACCTTACTACTAAATGGGCCTTGTCATGCCTAAACGGGTTATGCCAGGTCTACCCGACCAGGAGCCCATATATATATATATATATATATATATATATATATATATATATATATATATATATATATATATATATATATATATATATATATATATATATATTTATATATATATATATATTAAGCATATCAATTTTATGTAAACATAAACATAAAGCATACCAACTAAACCTAAGCATGAATTAAACCTAATCATATCAATTTTATGTAGACATAAATAATATATGCATATCAACCAAAACTAAACATAACAAGCATATATATCAACTAAAATTATGCAATTAAAAAAAGACCATAATTCAACCCTAAACCCTATGCATAATTCATTAATTCATCAATTCATTTGTTCTTAGCATAATTCATTAGTGATTTAACAATTCTAAGCATAATTCACTATCAATTAATTCATCAATTCATCATCAATTAACAAGCATATCGCAAAACATAATCAATTCATAACAATTTATATCACAATTCATAACAATTCATCATCAACTCATCACAATTCATCATAAATTGACCTTTAGGATCAGTTTGCACGTTGGGGAGAAGTCGGGGAGGCTCGGGCAGGTGCTCGAGGAAGGCAGTCGGTGCTGCCGAGGGGAAGGCGGTTGACAGGGTGCTGCCAAGGGGGAGGCGCTGAAGGGCTCGACGGGGCTGCGATCGATGGCGACGATCGAGCGTCCGATGGGAGAGACAGGGAGCTGCCCGACGGGGGCTGCAAGGAGGTGGCCGGAGCACAGCAGTAGGAGCGCCACGGCGATGGGAGCATGGCGGCGGTGGCGGGAGCGCGATGCGGAGGCATGATGTGAGGCGGTGGCGTCGAGTGAAATGGGAGTCTGGTTGCGTGCGCCGGGGTATATGCCTTTAAAGTGTGATGGCCGTTTAAATTGCGACGGCCCTAGGTTTAGCCTTCGCAAGTTACTTAACTTGCGACAATATTAGGGTTGCCCATTGCAAGTTATCATCAATTTGCAATTGGAATGTTATTTGCGACGACTTTTGGGCCGCCCGTTGCAAATTAAACATCTATTTGCGATGGCCTTCCATTTTAATGAAGGCCAAGTGCAGGCCATCGCAAGTTACTCTATTTGCGACGGCCGGCCTTCACAAATATTTTTAGCGTTTACTATAATGCGCGGATTTAACTACCACCTGGGTCACTATGGCACTAATGGGAGATGCACCCTATTAAACACTCGTCTCCTATTAGATGCCCCTCTGTTTATCCTGGTTGTCGGCTGCATCCTGGAGCTAGCTAGGATTTGGCAGCCGCATTGCCAGGGTCAACAACATACACACACAAAAACATATGTATAACCAAATGGATATCGCACATTAAATTATATTGACCAATCAAATATTAACAAAGTGTCAATCATGGTTACCAAGTAACTATTACACAAAGAATGCTCTCGTGTTCATCTTGCTTACCAAGTAACTATTACACAAAAAATGCACCTGTTCATCCTCCTTACCATATACCTCCTCTTTTCTCAAAAGATTATCACCTTTAGTTAAAAAAATGAACAAAAAGTGACAATCTTTTGAGAAAGGAGGTAGTAACTAATAACACAAAGAATAATAGTCATCTAATCCTGTACATTGCAATAAAATTCTTCCTTTGGATCAATGATTTCAGAAATGATGAACCTGCATAGCCTCTCTCTAATGTGCTTGAGGCTAGAACCTGCTACGTTCCTCAAGGCGGTTCCGTAGTACTTCCACACGAGAAAATGAGACTTAGCAAAATATTAATAATAAAGTAAAATAAATACACTTACACATACATTGCAATTCAGCTGTTGTCCAAATACAACCATGCTTAAGCAGACATGGAAGTCGCATGTGTTGCCGAATGTAGTATGATGTTTAAGTTGTCGACATTTTCCTTATGCGTATCCTCCTAGGACCTTAACCACATTGTGAGACCTATGTGCTGAATACATTGGCAAATAGGCTAAAAGTATGAGTTTACATGCAAAGTTTTGAGCTTACACTGATACACTACGATACACACTGTATGAACTTGTCAGTGCATATTGGGAGTAACGTCGTTATAGTCAATAAGTCTGGACTGTCCGAACTTTTCAATGTGTTTTTGAGAGTAACGTTACCCTCAATGGTTTTGGACTGTCCAAACTTTCATTATTCATATCAGGAGTAACAGTTACTCCACATAGTTTTCATATTGAGTTCGGTTGCTATGTTTTGATCTGTTTTTAACTTGCAATGTTTCAAACTTGCTTTTTGACTTATGGAAAGTTTACTTAGTATTCTCTTACTAAGTTTTTGATGTGTTATTGATGATTATGGTGGTTAATATTTTTCTATAGTTTGCAACATGCTTATGTGAGGTGCTCACGTAAGGTGTTGTGCTTTTGGACTAACTAGAGTCAAGTCAAGGACTTGGACTCGCAAAGAATGATTGTTTGTTCATGTGCAGGTGTTGCTTGAGTCAAGACATGGCTGGTGATGGAGATCTTTGAACTAGTTTTAGGGAGAGGATGATCGGGAAGGTCACGCATCATGTTTGGGTCAAGAACAATGCATATGAAGGTATCATGGATGTTTTAAAAAGTGTTTGCACGTGCGCAGTAAGTGCATGGATGTGGAAACATTGTTCTAAGGATTGGTTATGTGATATGAGCGTGAAGATATGGCCGGATTGGTCCAACCGATTAAATTATGCCTCGGGCTGCGGCTGAGGTGGTTATTATTCGTTTATGGAAAGTTTTGAGTTTGTTTTGGTCAGATTTTTTGTGGGTCACAAAGTTTAGTTGTTTTAGGAATGTTTAGGACGTTCCTAAGGTGTTTGGAAGTCTTAGGATTGCTTCTATCTGCGTATGGGTGAGTCTTGAGGAGCTATGGAAAATTTTGGTTGAAATTGAGTAGGAGTAGGAGTCCTAGTTAGGATTGGGTTGGCCTAAGGTTATATAAGCAAAGGAGGTCACAACTCATGGTGCACGACTTTGGGGTTGTTCCTCTTGTGTTTTGATCAATAAAATTTGTGTTTAGAGGAGCTTTTGTGCCTTGTTCGTCCGACTTGTTTTCGTCAAGTCTTTCTCGTTGAGTTTCTGCGCTGCCCGACCTTTGTTTGGTGTTTTAATGATAACTTGCATTTTACAGATTTCAATTGACGTAATTCTTTTTGTGTTGTATTCAAAACTCAATACTCCATGATTTGTGAAAATTCCGCAGTCATTGAATTTATATTTTTCAGTTACACGAGTTTCTTTGAAGCCTAGCAGATCTGTTTACTCCCTATTAGAACAGATTGACCTTTGCTCAGGGTTTTGATCATAACTTAAGTTTTACAGAATAATTTGTGACACCGGTTTCGAAAATAAACCAAGTGAACACATATGTGTGCCCAGGACGTTGATCACACATACACGAGTGCATCACAAATGATATACAGAAAATTACCCGAGCACAAACTAGTAAATAAGTATTTTTTATTACAATATTCAAATAATCCTCAAATTGCAACTCTAATTATCATTATTATTGATAAATCTGAAACTAATGTAGCAGAAATAATGTAAACATTAAGCTAAGAAAACTAAGCAAATGGGATATAGCGAAGTTCCATGCAATCCACAGGCTAGTCGACGACAGCACACAACCTAGAACTCTGCTTTATCCTCAGAGTATTCCCAAACATCACTGGAAACTATTGGTGGGGGAATTGCAAGGGTGAACACATGTCGTAATCAGCAAGTGTGGGAAAATAATGACATATAGCTTAAACAAGGAATGATAATAAATGGCTAATTGCAGAAAAGTACATTTAAAACATATGCAAAGCACTCTAAAATGTCTATGCGAGTTAATTCTATTATATCCCAAATAATTAACATAATATGAATCCATCATCAATTATCCACCCATACACCAGATTCTTACCATCATCATTAACGATGGCCATTTGTCACAATCCAATCTATATTCATAACCAATACCAAACCATCCCAATTCCCAAGTTCACTTCTAATCATGTGAGGGTCCAGGTCGCTCATAACTGGGAGCACTGCTTTCCCGAAAGCCAAAACAGACAAGTCCGAACGGTTCTAGAAAGCCTAAACGGACAAGTCCAGTATGGGGCCGGACAAGCCCGAGGGTCTTCTCAAATTTTCAAAAATTGGACCAAAAAGTGGAATTACCGGACAACTCCGAAAGTTTCCAGTAATGAAGATTGGACTGGTCCGTACTAGGGAACGGACAAGTCCGGACAACATTAGAAGCATTTTTGGACTAATCCAGGGTAAAAAGTGAATAAGTCCGGAAGACAACAGAGAGCAGAACGGACTAGTCCGGGGTCCAATCCGGACAAGTCCACACTGACACAGGCTTTTAACAGCTATGTTGGTTCTAATTCATTTTAAACTTGTTCCTTTTTTGTGTTTCTTAATGTTAAACATGTATTAGAATATATGCAATGCACGATGGATGAAAATGAGGATGTTACAAACCTACCTCCTTTAAAATGAATCTCGTCCTCGAGATTCAACGTAGAAGGAAAGAGATAGGGAAATTCTCTCTTGATATCATCTTCCATCTCCCAAGTTGCTTTTGATTCTCGATGATGCTTCCATTGTACTTTGCACCATCGGATCACCTTGTTTCTTGTGACTCTCTCCTTTGTTTCCAAGATTTTGATCGGTTGCTCAGTATGATGAGTAGGTTTAGGCCCGATCTTCCGAAAGGTATGTCGATTGGGGTGGAGAACTCGACATTGATGATCCGCGGCACTCGAGCGGTTCGAGTACCCTACAATCACTACACCACGGTTCCGTCGGTTATCAACCATGCTGCACATGCTTGACCTCGCCAAGAAGGCTAATCCCTGCGAGTGCAACCGAGAACACGAGCAAGAACGTCGAAGACACGATCGGAAATCGCGAAGTTGGGGTCTCACAAATCGTAGAACGGCGATATTATTAATCTAAGAATAACCCACTGAATATGACCGGTGGCTGCAGTATTTATAGGCTAGGGTTCGACCAAAACATGAGTAGACGCGTCCATAATGGACTCTTACGGGATACAAGGCCCAAAGGCCCGACTCGGTGGCGCAGCACCGGACAAAAATCTGGACTCAACTTGTTTCGACGATTCCCAATGACTCCGGAGGAGTTTTGAGGTGGGACCAGAACCATTGGAAATTTTATCTTCTCCTCTTTCCGTGCATATGTAGAACATCGAAAACGGAGCCCGTATGCTTCCTGGGCGTCTGTTTTAAGGTGGACTGCTCCTGGACTCCGAGTTGAACTCGAGTCCAAGTTGTAAACTGTTTCCATCAACTTGTGGACGTCCCAGCTGGTTCTCCACGCTCCCAAGGCCTCTTTCCTTCACTTGTTGATCTTCTCCATTATTCCTAGTAACAATTAAATCATCACATAGCAATCTATTCTCAAACTCACATGCAAGAGAAGTTAGGAACGAATTCACCTACTGATTTAATAACTGTGCTCGTGCTCTTGTGATTGGTCCTTGCAGTTCAATGTGCGTCTCCACTGTTGTGATGTCCTCATCACGGCATAAGTCAAATCTGCCACTAATTCTAATTCTTCCATTGGTACTTGTACTTCGGTACCCTTAAGCACTTCTTGAGCTGAGAAACGTGGAACACATCATGAACATTGGAAAGATGTGCTGGCATCTCCAACTTATATGCCACTTCTCCACGTTCGCCCAAAATCTTGAATGGTTCAATATAGCGACGTGCCAACTTGCCTTTGACGTTAAACCGCTTATGACCTCACATAGGTGACACTTTGAGGTATAAAGTCTCCCACCTCAAAAGCTAAGTTTCTTCATCTATTATCTGCATAACCTTTTTGTCTTGACTGAGCAGCCCTCAAATTTTTACGGATTGTCTGAATTGGCTTTTCAACATCCTGGATTACATCAGGTCCAAACACTTGAGTCTCTCCTGTCTTAGTCCAAAATAATGGTGTTCTACACCTTCTCCCATACAATGCTTCATATGGCAACATCTTCAAGCTTGCTTGGTAACTGTTGTTGTAGGAAAATTCAGCATATGGTAGACTTTTGTCCTAACTTCCCCCATACTTTAGCGGACAAATTGTTAGCATGTCCTCCAATATCCGATCATTCTCTAGGTTTGTCCATCTATTTGAGGGTGATATGCAGAACTAAAATTGAATTGAGTTCCCATAGACTCGTGCAACTTTTGCGAGAACCTTGAGGTAAATTGAGAACCTTTGTCGGACACTATTTTCTTTGGCACTCCGTGTAAGCACACTATTCTTCCCATATACAATTATGCCAACTTTGCTCCACTATATTTAGTCTTGAAAGGGATGAAATGAGCCATTTCGTCAACCAATCCACAATAACCCATATTGAATCATATCCCGCTGAAGTGCGAGGTAAACCAACTGTGAAGTCCATTCCAATTTCTTCCCACTTCCATTCCGAAATCTTTAATGGCTGCAATAGTCCAGCTGGCCTTTGCTGTTCAGCCTTCACTCGTTGGCACACATCACATAATGCAACGTATTTAGCTATGTCCCTTTTCATGCCATCCCACCAATAACATGTCTTCAAGTCCTTGTACATCTTCGTACAGCCGGGATGGATGGAGTAAAGTGAGTCATGTGCCTCCTTTAATATTGTCTCACAAATTTTCTTTACATTAGGCACGACAATCCTCTTCCCAAGCCATAGAGTCCCACGGTCATCCTCATCAAATCTGAATTCTCTCCCTTCTTGAGTCTTTTCCTTAATTTCCTCATCCTTTGTTTGTCCTTTTCAAATTTCTTGTTCCAAGGTCGAATTTAACTCCATTATTCACCCATTCAAACTCCTTGCATATCTTGGATGGCAATTCTCGAACCATGAGTTGGTGGCTTACTCCTTTCCAACTCAAGGTATTGGCCACTACATTAGCCTTTCCTGGATGATAATTAATTCCCACATCATAATCCTTCATGAGCTCCAGCCATCTTTGTTGCCTCCAATTCAAGTATTTTTGTGTGAATATGTAATTGAGACTCTTGTGATCCGTATAAATTTCACACCTATGACCAAGAATGTAATGTCTCCAAATTTTCAAGGCATGCACCACAGTTGCAAGTTCGACATCGTACATAGTATAATTCTGCTCATGTTTCTTCAATTTGCTTGATGCATAGGCTACCACTTGACCTTCTTGCATAAGCACACATCCAAGCCCTTGTCTTGATGCATCACAATAAATATCCAAACTTTTACTCACATCGGGCAAAACCAAGACTGGTGCAGTGGTTAACCTCTTCTTTAACTCTTCAAAACTATTTTGACAAGTTGGAGTCCATTGGAATGCTTTACCCTTCATAAGCAATTCTTTCATGGGTTTGGCTATTTTAAAGAAATCCTTGATGAACCGATGGTAATTCCAGCCATTCCAAAAAAGCTCCTAATTTCCTTCACGTTCTGTGGCAGTTACCACTTTAGAACATCTCTCACTTTTCCTCGGTCAACTGACACTCTGCCTCCAGAGATGATATGTCCCAAAAATTGCAGCTCCCTCAACCAAAACTGGCAGTTGCTGAATTTGGCATACAACTGGTGTTCCCTCAATTTGTGCAAAGTGAGCCTCAAATGTTGCTCATGTTCCTCCCCACTTCTCCAGTAGATCATAATGTCATTAATGAACACCATAATGAATTTATCCAAGTACTCCATAAAAACATTATTCATGATGTACATAAAGTATGTCGGTGCATTCATCAATTCAAAAGACATCACGATGTACTCATAATATCCATACCGTGTCCGAAAGGCTGTTTTGGGTATGTCCGACGGTCTCATCTTCATTTGGAAATAACCTGACCACAAGTCAATCTTGGAGAAAACATAGGCGCCTTCATTTTATCAAACAAATTGTGTATACGGGGCAATGTATACTTGTTCTTAATCATCACCTCATTGAGAGCCCAGTAATCCACACACATCCTCTGGGATCCATCCTTCTTATCCACAAAAAGCACTGGTGCTCCCCAAGGCGAAGAGCTTGGGTGAATGAAACCCTTCTCTAGCTGCTCTTCAATTTGCTTCTTGAGCTCCGCTAACTCCATAGGAGGCATCCTATATGGCCTCTTAGCTATAGGTGCAGTTTCAGGTATTAAATTAACAACAAACTCTATGTCACTATCAGGTGGCATACCTGGCAACTCATCTGGAAACACATCTAAATACTCGTACACCACTAGAATTTCCTCAATTGTTGCACCGTCCATTTGATTCAGCTCCACCTGTTTTAGTGTGTGTTGAGATGCTTCAAATTCTACGCTGACCCCTTCCTAATTTTTCAACTTCACCATCTTTGTGGCATATTGAAGTATCCCATTGTGCTTTCTTAACCAGTCCATACCAAGTATTATATCCAATCCCTATGATTCCTAAACAATAAGGTTGGCAAAGAAGTCTACCCCCTTATTCTAAGGCTTACTTTTGGACATACTATATTCATCCTCATCTCCCCTCCAGGAGATTCAACCAACAAGTGTAGGATCGAAGAGCACGTGAAAAGCTACCATAGGGGTGTGAATGGTAGATTTAAAAATCTTACGCAGCAGAAACAATTAAACCCCAACCCCTTCAGCAGAAAAATGATCTGTTAAAGAAATCGTGTGTGAGACTAATCTAAACGTGTTTCATCGTGACAAAAGTGATAGATATCAGATAGAATCAAGTCACGAAGACAACACAATAAGAATCACTCAAATCCGTTGACAAAAACTCAAGTTATGATCGAAAGATCAAACAAAGATCAATCTGCCCTACCCGAGAAAAAAAAACAGTTCTGGAACGCTGTAAAGAAACTCGTGTAGATTATAGACCACAAATCCAATGATCGTGAAATTTTGACATATGATAGATAATCAAGTTTTGAATACAAACCAAAAAGAATCACGTCAATTGGATCTGTAAAACTCGAGTTATGATAAAACCACCGACGAAAAGTAGTGCTGTCCAGAAACTCGATGAGTAAAACTTGTCTGGAACAAGTCGGACGAACAAGGCATAAAAGTTCCTTCAAAATACGAATTTTATTCAATAGAGCACAAGAGGAACAGCCCCAAAGTCGTGCAACACGAGCTCTGGGCTCCCTTGCTTATATAACCAGCTTGAAACCCAACTCAACTCAGATTAGGAACCTAATCCTACTCTGTTCACAAATTGTAACTTTCCATAACTGCTTAGGATTCTTCTATGCGCAGATAGAAGCAATCTTAAGACTTCCAAACACCTTAGGAACGTATCTCACATTCCTAAACAACTCAAATTCGTGACCCACACGAAATCCTATCATAACCAACTCAAATCTTTCCATATCTGAGTCAAACCCGACTCAGCCGCAGCCTGAGTCCATAACCTAGTCGGTTGGACCTTTCCGACCAACTCTTTACGTCCACATCTCTTAATCACATCTCGGAACCATGTAGCCACGTCCATGCACTCCTTGCACACATGAAAACATCTTCCAATGATGTCCACGATACCTTCACATGCATTGTTCTTTATTCAATCATGCTGCGTAACCTCCTGATCAGCTCAACCACAATTCCTCCTGAATTTGGTTGTTGGAACCTCATCTCCTCCCTGAGACTAGTCCAATGGATCCCATCATCAGCCATGTCTTGAACTCAAGCAACACCTGCACATGAATAAACAACCAATCCATACGAGCCCAAGTCCTCGACTTGACTCAAGTTAGTTCCGAACACAACACCTTACGTGAGAACCTCAAATAAGAATGTTGCAAAACCACAGTAACACGATATCATCCATGTCAACCAAAAACACATCAAAGACTTAGCAAATAAATACTAAGAAATCTTTCTAGAGATGTAAAGCAAGTATGAAATATTGCAAATGAAAAACAGAAGCATTACGGTCAAGTTCCGGACCTTGCCAGAGCAACCCGGACCTTGAGTCGGAGCTAACAAAAGCTAGTAGAACCTAGTGCCTGAACTTACCAAAACTAGTATAACCAGGCTCCCGCCGGAGCTTACAAAACTAGCAGAACTTTAATAAAAAGGTGTTTTGGTGATATTCAAAACTTTTATCATCAAAGCAAGTGTATTTACTACAAGCCAATGTATTCATCACACATAGGTCTTACAATCTCCCCCTTGATGAATGCATTGGCAACACCATTTAAAATCCGAACATTGTCTTATTCATATAAAAGTTTTGAAGGCCATTTCTCCCCCTTTGTAAATCTAAAGTAAAATGAGAAGAAAATCCAAAAAATATCCCATATTATCCCCCCCCCTTTATTATCTCCCCTTATGCACATATTCTCTTTCTCTTCATGCTTATCTCCCCCCCTTTGACAATGTATTCAGCGAGTCATGAGCATATAAACAAATTATCTCTCCCCCTTTGACAGTGTATTCAGCAAGTCATAAGCATATAAACAAATTATCTCTCCCCCTTTAGTTGTTATGAGCATATTATAACATATACATATAAACAAAGCTCATCCAAGTCATACAATCAAGTATCTTACATTATCACAACAATGAGATACATAAAGTAGTGTAAGCCATGCTAGAGATCAAATGTAATTTTCAATTTAAGCAAGTCATGATCTCACAAACTTAACTATTTCAATACTTCAAAGCATGACACTTGTTGCTGCATTTTATTATTTTTCAAAGCACAAATTTAGATCATATGATATTTGCAAGAGATTATATGCGCATCTGCCTTATTCTAACCAACCAAGCCAAGCCTATGTCATTTGACAATCAGAAGCTTAAGGACATGGTTTTAGTCATACACAACTTCTTCCAAGTTCATATCTAAGTGCAATGATAAGCCATCTCAAAAGAAGAAGTGTGATGCATGCATATTCTCTTGATCTTTTCTCAATTTATATTTGTTCATAAAAACTCAACATGTGAGTTGATTACTTATTAATTCTTAATGATTAAAAGCACTTGTGAACATGTAACAAGTTCAAAACAGCAAGAAAGTTCGACCATGACCAGTTTTAATGTAAGTAATTATTCCAATTACTAAACATGGCAAAAACTACAAAACGTATAACACGAGTAATGTAGTAAGAACTTTCAACATGTAAAAGGAATCACAAAGTCATATATGTATGAAATAATATGCTCATATTATTTTAATTTCAGATTCACACATAGACTTCCCAAGTTTCAAAACTCCCCCTCAATTTAAGCCATGAGGATGCATAACCCCTATTTCACTATGAATGTAACAAAAATGAGTGAAATCCAAAGGTTTTGTAAAAATGTCAGCCAATTGTTGTTCGGAATCTACATGGTGAAGCACAATGTTTCCTTTTTCAACATTATCTCGGAGAAAGTGATACCTAATGTCAATGTGCTTAGTTCTAGAATGTTGCACGGGGTTTTTAGCAATGCAAATGGCACTAGTGTTATCACAGAACAGTGGAACACTATCTAGATCAACCCCATAGTCCTTAAGTGTTTGAACAATCCAAAGAATTTGTGAGCAAGCACTAGCAGCAGCTACATTTTCAGATTCAGATGTGGATTGTGCAACTGAATTTTGTTTTCTAGAGGACCAAGCAACAAGTGAATTACCAAGAAAATGACAAGCATCGGAAGTAATTTTCCTATCAATCCTACAACCTCCAAAATTAGCATCGAAAAAATCTTTCAAAGTAACGGTTGAGGAAGAAGGAAGAGAAATTCCAAATTCTTGAGTTCCATGTAAGTACCTGAGATTCCTTTTGACGGCTTGACGATGTGAAGCACGTGGGGAGGCTTGAAACCGTGCACAAAGACATACTCTGAATTGTATGTCTAGTCTTGATGCCGTGAGGTACAAGAGTGATCCGATCATGCTTCTATATTCTTTTTGATCCACGGGTTCACCATCTTCATCAAGTCCAAGTGTTGTTGCTGTTCCCATTGGTGTTTGAAGAGGCTTGCTTTTGTCCATGTTGAAGCGCCTTAGGAGATCTTTTGTATACTTTGTTTGATGCACAAATGTACCCTCCTTTGTTTGCTTGATTTGCAGCCCCAAAAAGTAAGTGAGTTCACCCATCATACCCATTTCAAATTCGGAACTCATCATTGCAGAAAACTTGGACACAAGATCATGAGAAGCACAACCAAAGATAATATCATCCACATACACTTGAATGAATAATGATTCATTGCCATGCTTAAGCACAAAAAGAGTTTTATCAACCTTGCCCATGGTAAACCCTTTTTCAAGTAAGAATGTATTTAACATATCATACCATGCTCTAGGGGCTTGTTTGAGACCGTACAAGACTTTGGACAGTTTGTAAACATGATTAGGAAAATCTGGATTTTCAAAACCCGGTGGTTGTTTCACATAAACCTCCTCATCAATGTAGCCATTAAGAAAAGCACTTTTAACATCCATTTGATATAGCTTAAAACCAATAGATGCAGCAAAAGCCAACAAAATTCTTATGGCTTCTAATCTAGCAACAGGAGCAAACGTTTCATCAAAATCTAAACCTTCAACTTGAGTGAAACCTTGAGCAACCAGCCTAGCCTTATTCCTAACCACAACCCCATACTCACATTGTTTATTTTTAAATACCCATTTAGTTCCAATTAAAGTGTGACCTTGAGGTGGAGGTACAAGTTTCCAAACATTATTTCTTTCAAAATTTTCTAACTCTTCTTGCATGGCAATAATCCAAGATTCATTAGTGACTGCGTGTGATATATCTTTGGGTTCAAAAGAAGCAACAAAAGTAGAATGAGCATAAGAGTTTGGATCGCAAAACCTGGACCGTGTGACTCGTTCGTGCAAGCTACCAATCATCTGTTGTGGGGGATGATCTTTGTAAATCCGTAGGGGAACAGATGTCTCACAAGCTTCTTCTTCTTCATGTTCATCACAAATCGATGAGCTTGTGACTTGAGGATGATTTGAGTCAGCATTGATGGTTGTCGGTGCTGGTTGATAATTAACATCCGGAGCTGAACCAAAGTCTTTAGCTGCTGAATTTTCGGGCAGCAGCTCCAATTCTTCCTCATCTTCAACAAAAATGCTCCCCCCTGTGGATATGGATCTAGACCTGCAATGTTTGAGCTAGTACCCGGGCTAGCTTCATCAAAAGACACTTCATAAGTCTCCACAATTTTGTTAGTGTCAAGTAAAAGCACACGGTAGCCTCTAGTATGAGATGGATAACCAAGAAACATGCCATCAATGGATCTAGGTTCAAATTTATCAAGATTACCATGTTTCTTAACAAAGCATTTGCATCCAAAGACCTGAAAGTGTGTAACACTAGGCCTATGTCCAAACCGGAGCTCATATGGTTTTTTTATCTAACTTAGCACGCAAGAAAACAGAATTTGAGACATAACAAGCGGTTGCAATCGCATCAGCCCAAAGTTTCCTAGGAGTTTGATATTCATCAAGCATAGACCTAGCCATCTCAACTAAGGTTCTGTTCTTTCTTTCTACAACACCAGGTACATATGGTGAAGAAAATTGATGATCTATTCCATTTTCAGCACAAAAGTGATCAAAAGATTGATTTTTAAATTCAGTTCCGTTATCACTTCTAAGTGCTTTTAATGATCCTGGGTGATCAATTGATAATCTAAGAAATAAAGTTCTAAAGTGACTAAAAACTTCATTCTTATATGCCATAAAGTAAACCCAAGAGTATCTACAATAATCATCAACAATCACAAGTACATACCATTTACCTCCGAAGGATTGAACACGTGAAGGTCCTATGGTATCAAGATGCAAAAGTTGACATGGTTCAGTTTTCATGATCATTGTGAGAGGAGTATGTGAACCTGCAACCATCTTAGCATGTCTACAAGAAGAGCATACAATTTCTTTGTCCCCTTTAAGCTTAGGCAGCCCACGTATGCGATCAAGAGCACTAACACGCGTTAGGTGATCAAAGCCTGCGTGACCAAGTCTACGATGCCAAAAATATAACTCCTTTGAATCATTAGCATCTAGACACCTATGCTTAGAGGAAGACATACCAAAATAAGCTTTAAAAACTCTTCCAAACCGAGACATGTTAAAAATAAGCTCACTATTTGAACTTACAACTTTGCAGCAGTTTTTATTGAAAATAATTTCCAGATTTTCATCTAGCAATTGTGAAACAGAAAGCAAGTTGTATTTCAAATTTTTGACAAGTGCCACATCCTTCAAAGTGTAGTGATCATTTACTCTAACCGAACCCTTAGCAATTATAGGAGTTGAAGAATTATCGAAAAAAGTAACATTCTCTACACGTGACACAAAAGAGAGGGAGGAGAACCAATCTTTGTTACCGATCATGTGGCATGAGCAACCAGAATCCACAATCCAAATGTTCTCCTTCCTCAAATGTGTAACCTACATAGAAGCACAATACGTCGGTGACTCAATACTGGGGTTAGTCAAAAGGCATTTAGGAATCCAGTACTGAGTCACGCGACGTGCAGCAGGAAAAACACGCGAAAGCTGAGACAAAACAGCAGGTTTATGAGTCAAAGTTTGAGATTTTTTATTCTTAACTACTGACCTATAAGGTGTTACTTGTATAGCACAAAAATCAGTAGCTCCGGAGGCAAAAACAGAAGGTCCGGAGGTAAACTTTGAACGTTTTTGAGTCAAAACAACAGGTTGTTCATTCGGTTCAATATGTGCAGCAAATTTTGCATGAAAGTTATGAGATCTGGCAACCATTCTTTCCCTTTTCTGTTGTTTAGCTAGTCTATAACAAAAATCTATGACATGACCATCTCTACCACAGTAGGCACAATGAAATTTAACTTTGTGTTCATGTCTAGATGAGCAAACACCATTTTTATTTGAAACCGAATGAGACAATACTCCTGCAGATTTGAAAACCACTTCTTTTTGTTTAGGAACTGTTTGAATCAAACCACTTCCTAATGAATTTACAGTTTTAGGTGGATGTGCCTTAGCATGAGCATGAGAATCAAAACCTAAACCAGTTTTATCATTGCAAGACTTGGATGAATTCAGCATCAAGTTTAGGTTCTTATTCCCATTACAAAACCGATCAAATGTCTAATGCATGTTATCAAGTTTATTGGACAGATCAAGGCAATTTTCACATGAAGTTTTTCCTTTTAATTTGCAATTGGAACAATATTTAACTTCATGACAACGTAAAGCATTGTTTAATATTGAGATTTCATTCATAGCATCTTGCAGTTTTTTATCAAGATCATCACAACTAGAACAATGCAAATCAATTGTAGAACAAGAAGCATCTTTTAAGTTTCCAATATTAAGTGCAGTAAGATTTTTGTTCTTTTCAATTTCAAGTTCATGTTTATCAAGTGTGGAGGTATGTGCACTTCTTAGGGAGGACAATTGTTCATATATTAAGTCACATGAGGAACAAGAATCATCACTAGGAATCAAGGATTTCAAATGATTAATTTCAGATTCTAGTGACTCAATTTTAACAGCATTGTCCCTAAGATTTTTGTCCTTTTTCTTAACAATAACAGTTGCACGAGAAATAGCATCACACATTTCTTCGCAAGTAGGACATACCTCTTCATTGTCGCTGTTGTGTTCTGCCTCCTCCATACTTGATCTTGACTTACCCGCCATAAAGCACAAGTTTGCCAAATCATCTTCATCTTCATCACTTCCAATGTCCATGTCGCTTGAGCCAAGTTCCTGGAGTGCTGAGATAAAACTGCTCACCAATTGACGTCCTGTAAAACCCTTCTTTTTCTTCGTATCTTTTGCAGAGGAGTGCTTCGTTCTTGTTTTCTTTTCATCCCGGGAAGTAGGACCTGAAAGGTTAGGACAATCTAAACGAAAGTGTCCTGTCTTACCACATTCGAAGCATCGTTGAGGTTCGGAGCTTCCTCTCCTTCTAGTTCTCACATTTTGCAATGCTTTTGAGAACCGGGTAGAGATGAGCGCTAGCTCCTCCTCTGGAAACTCCTCAATCTTTTCAAGAGTTAGAGAGGACAGAAAAGCAAGTGTACCACAAGATGATGTTTGACCGGAACTAGGCATGTCACGTTGAGAAACAAAAGCAATAGACTTGTTGGGGTTCTTACGTGAGATTATGTCAATTTCATGAATTTTTAACTTGGAATATAGCACATCTAAAGTAAGTGAACTCATGACAGTAGATT
This sequence comes from Tuctoria greenei, assembly GCA_036927565.1. Taxonomy (NCBI): domain Eukaryota; kingdom Viridiplantae; phylum Streptophyta; class Magnoliopsida; order Poales; family Poaceae; genus Tuctoria; species Tuctoria greenei. The sequence continues at coordinate 28,420,041 of JAYESD010000011.1, forward strand.
CACGAATAGATGTGACTTTCATCACCCAAATTGACATATCTAATGCACTTAGCAATTGCCTAGCATTTTCAGCATCTGAAAAATTAACATTGACACTACGCAAGTTGCTGAGAATCTTATTAAAGCGAGCAAAAAGGTCATCAATAGACTCACCGGGTTGCATATCGAAGCGCATATATTCTTTCTTGAAACTGTCTTGCCTTAACTCTTTGATCGTGTTGGATCCTTCGTGGTAGTCACAAAGTGCTTTCCATACATCGTATGCAGATCGGAGGTGTGCAACACGGTCGAAGTCGCTTTTTGTTAATCCTTGGATGATCAAGTTCCGAGCCTTGTTATTGTTGTCGACATCTCTCAGATTTGTAGCTGTAACTTGATCGTTTGATGGCACTTCGTAAGGCTTGTATACCTTCTCCCATATTGCAAAGACTTGTGCCTGGATGAAAGCCTCTATGCGTGCCTTCCAAACCTGAAAATCAGTACCAGCGAACACACAAGGTTTGGCAGAGTACTTCTCCATGATGATTAGTCAAAAACATGCGCAAATCACAAAGATTAGAGCAACCTGGCTCTGATACCAATTGTAGGATTGAAGAGAACGTGAAAAGCTACCGGGGGGATGAATGGTAGATTTAAAAATCTTACGCAGCGGAAACAATTAAACCCCAACCCCTTCGGCAGAAAAACGATATGTTAAAGAAATCATGTGTGAGACTAATCTAAACGTGTTTCATCGTGTCAAAAGTGATAGATATCAGAGAGAATTAAGTCACAAAGACAACACAATAAGAATCACTCATATCCGTTGACAAAAACTCAAGTTATGATCGAAAGATCAAACAAAGGTCAATCTGCCCTACCCGGGAAAAAAAACAGTTCTGGAACGCTGCAAAGAAACTCGTGTAGACTATAGACCAAAAATCCAATGACCGTGAAATTTTGACATATCATAGATAATCAAGTTGTGAAGACAAAACAAAAAGAATCACGTCAATTGGATCTGTAAAACTCGAGTTATGATAAAACCACCGACGAAAGGTAGTGCTGTCCAGAAACTCGATGAGTAAAACTTGTCTGGAACAAGTCGGACGAACAAGGTACAAAAGTTCCTTCAAACTACGAATTTTATTCAATAGAACACAAGAGGAACAGCCCCAAAGTCGTGCACCACGAGCTCTGAGCTCCCATGCTTATATAACCAGCTCGAAACCCAACTCAACTCAGATCAGGAACCTAATCATACTCTGTTCACGAATCGTAACTTTCCATAACTGCTTAGAATTCTTCTATACACAGATAGAAGCAATCTTAAGACATCCAAACACCTTAGGAACGTATCCCACATTCCTAAACAACTCAAATTCGTGACCCACACAAAATCCTATCATAACCAACTCAAATCTTTCCATATCTGAGTCAAACCCGACTCAGCTGCAGCGTGAGTCCATAACCTAGTCGGTTGGACCTTTCCGACCAACTCTTTACGTCCACATCTCTTCATCACGTCCCGGAACCATGTAGCCACGTCCATGCACTCCTTGCACACGTGCAAACATATTCCAATGACGTCCACGATACCTTCACATGCATTGTTCTTGATTCAATCATGCTGCGCAACCTCCTGATCAGCTCAACCACAATTCCTCCTGAATTTGGTTGTTGGAACCTCATCTCCTCCCTGAGACTAGTCCAATGGATCCCATCACCAGCCATGTCTTGAACTTAAGAAACACCTGCACATGAATAAACAACCAATCCATACGAGCCCAAGTCCTCGACTTGACTCAAGTTAGTTCCAAACACAACACCTTATGTGAGAACCTCAAATAAGCATGTTGCAAAACCATAGTAACATGATATCATCCATGTAAACCAAAAACACATCAAAGACTTAGCAAATGAATACTATGCAATCTTTCTAGAGATGTAAAGCAAGTACGAAACATTGCAAATGAAAAATAGAAGCATTGCGGTCAAGTTCCGGACCTTGCCAGAGCAACCAGGACCTTGAGCCGGAGCTAACAAAAGCTAGTAGAACCTAGCGCCTGAACTTACCAAAATAGTATAACCAAGCTCCCGCCGGAGCTTACAAAACTAGCAGAACCTTAATAAAAAGGTGTTTTGGTGATATTCAAAAACTTTTATCGTCAAAGCAAGTGTATTTACTACAAGCCAATGTATTCAGCACACATAGGTCTTACAACAAGGTATACTTCATATGAGATATGGGCAAACTATACTTGTCAACATACATTAATGCAATGAATGAATGTGATGCTCCAGAATAAGATAAAATAGTCATCGGGTTGGAGTTTGCGAGAAACATACCAATCACCACGTCATCTGCTTGTTGGGCCTCCTCCGTAGAGACATGGTTCACTTTGCCACAAACAAAATTTTGCGGTCCACGGTTGCCTTGTGGCGCTCCTCCATTTGGTCTTGGGTTCTGCCTCGGAGCATTGTTCCCTTGACCAAGGCCTTACTTAGAGCAATGAAATGCAAAGTCTCCTACCTCACTACAAGTATAGCATGACCTCACTGCAGCAAAATTGTTAGGGCGAGCTTGGTTTTGAGCATTAGCAGGAAAACTAGCGCGGGGCACATGAGGCATTGGTGGGTGAGGAGCTTGCATGGCAGGCGTTGGTGCATGGGCTGAGTTGGGCGCGGAGGGATAGCAACGCGGTATGCAGGAACAGAGGGATTGTAGTATGGTGCATTTGGTATTGCAATGCTGGGGTGAACATTGCTTCCTTGTGGCTGTCCTTGATATGGCGCCTTCCACATATTATCTTGTTCCATCTCGTGAACCTTGTTCTCAACGACAATAGCTTTGTCCACAAGCTTCTGGAAATTTACATACTCACAATTGAGAAATTGGACTTGAATCTCATTGTTTAGGACCCTCATAAACAAGTATTGCTTGCGGTTGTCCTAGTTAATATCCTCTAGATCATACCTTGAGAGTTGAGTGAATTTATTGAGATACTCACTCACACTCGACCTTCCTTGTCTTAAATTGTCAAATTTCTGCCTCTTCAAGATAATAACACCTTCAAGAACAAAATGAGAACGAAACTCTCCTTGAATTTAGCCCAAGTGATCCTCTCCTGATTAGCATGGGCATTGCAAAGGGAGTCCCACCAATCTACAACTACTCCAACTAGCTGATGGGAGGAAAAAAGGACCTCCTCCCTATCACTGCACTGTACAATAGCAAGCTTCTTCTCCACAGATTTCAGCCAATCATCGGCTTCTATAGGATCATTGGCTTGAGCAAAGGTAGGTTGCCTAGTCCTCATAAACTCTCCCAATATGTTATGAGGTGGTGGGGGTCGCGGCGGTGGAGGCATATGGGGCTGATTCTGGTTATTGGCCTGCGGCTGTCCTAGAGTTTGCATCACGGTATGCATAAGCTGATTCTGCATAGCCACCAACTGCTCAAGGTTGCTAGCCTCTGGTCCAAGTCCATTGTTGTTTTGAGGTGATTCCATTCTTCTCCTCTTCCTCATTGGCATTCCTTCGGTTGTGAGTCCTCGCCATCTGAAGAGAGAGCAGAGATAAAAGAATTTAGAAAACGTCCCCAACTATATTCATCATGGGATATGAAACTAAGCAACTACCTATTACCAATATGGATGTGGCAAGTACCAAAGCACCCCACAATCCTCTACTAAGCACACAAGCAAACATTACAAAGCAATCAGCACACCAAACAAACCTCAACCGTTCCTAAGTGTTCCTATGTGCTCTAAAGTGTCCATTCTATCTAGGCTGCATCCTACGGTCAACCTGTGGCTCTGATACCAATTTGTGACACCCGATTCCAAAAATGAACCAAGTGAACGCATATGTGTGCCCAGGACGCTGATCACACATACACGAGTGCATGACAAATGATATATATAAAATTACCACAACATGAACTAGTAAATAAGTACTTTTATTACAATATTCAAATAATCCTCAAATTACAAGTCTAATGATCAATAGTATTGATAAATCTGAAACTAATGCAGCAAAAATAATCTAAACATTAAGCTAAGTAAACTAAGCAAATGGGATATAGCGCGGCTCCATGCAATCCACAGGCATGTCGACAGCAGCACACAACCTAGAACTCCGCATTATCCTCAGGGTATTCCCAAACATCACCTGAAACTGTTGGTGGGGGAATTGCAAGGGTGAGCACATGTCGTACTCAGCAAGTGTGGGAAAATAATGACATATAGCTTAAACAAGGAATGATAATAAATGGCTAATTGCATAAAAGTACATTTAAAACATATGAAAAGCATTCTAAAATGTCTATGTGAATTGATCCCATCATATCCCAAATAATTAACATAATATGAATCCATCATCAATTATCCATCCATACACCAGATTCTCACCATCATCATTAACCATGTCCATTTGTCACAATCCAATCCATAATCGTAACCAATACCAAACCATCCGAATTCCCAAGTTCCACACTAATCATGTGAGGGTCCAGGTCGCTCATAACCGGGAGCACGACTATCATGATAGTTTTTAACACTCTGTAGAGGTTGCGCCACTTTACCCACAAGTTTGTGACTTCGTCCCCTTTTGGTGACTATGGAACCTCCATCATGCCCATGACCCATCGGTCACATTACACACTTCCGTCAGTGTGTGGCCAAGAGATCACAAAATAGCCTTTACAAAGGGACTACCAGCATATTCAGACCCACTAATGTTTCACCAGTGGTGATGCCTACAACGGAGCACATCCAACCAAGGGCCCCCTCTTGTGCCGTTCGGATCCTAGGGCAGTCCCGCCACTATTGCAAACCCAACTAAATCCCATTCCCCACTCCCCCAAATGATCTGAACAATACTGGCAGTACACCTAGTTAATTGGCTAAACCGCAGCCATACATGGCCCTGTGGTGGCACGGTAAAACCTGGGTTGTCGCTCCACGAACCGGTCTTTAGATCCAAAGCAAATGAAACCACCATAACATCCAACCCAATGCACAAACCATGCTTGCTTAGATCTCCCAATCCCATGTTACCAATTATCCATATTCATCAATTCTCATCTTCCATAACTTCATTAATTCATAAATAAGCCATTTGTTTGTTTTCCCATCCCAAATAGTTAGAGCGAAGCAAAATGTTAAAATACCCTTCCCGACTCTCTACATTGTATTCCAAGCGTCAAGGATGGTCAAACAAGACTAGTAAACACCTATTTTTGGCTTTCCCATCAATTTGACACAAGATTGCAATTTTGTAAACAACACATTTAAAAACTGGATCAAAATGATCAAGGACACTTGCCTTGATATTGAGATTGGTTAGGGTCGAAAGCTTCAAAGTTCTGGTGCTGGAGGTCCTCGACAGCATCCTCTAGAGCAACACCTTCTATAGCGCGCAATAAACATACAAAACAAGCATTTGTAGGATCGAAGAGCACGTGAAAAGCTACCAGAGGGGGGGTGAATGGTAGATTTAAAAATCTTATGCAGCGGAAACAATTAAACCCCAACCCCTTTGGCAGAAAAACGATCTCTTAAAGAAATCGTGTGTGAGACTAATCTAAATGTGTTTCACCGTGAAAAAAGTGATGTATATCAGAGAGAATCAAGTCACGAAGACAACACAAAAAGAATTACTCAAATCCGTTGAGAAAAACTCAAGTTATGATCGAAAGATCAAACTATAGTCAATCTGCCCTACCCGAGAAAAAACAGTTCTGGAATGCTGCAAAAAAACATGTGTAGATCATAGACCACAAATCCAATGACCATGAAATTTTGACAGATGATATATAATAAAGTTGTGAAGACAACCCAAAAATAATCATGTCAATTGGATCTGTAAAACTCGAGTTATGATAAAACCACCAACGAAAGGTAGTGCTGTCCAGAAACTTGATGAGTAAAACTTGTCTGGAACAAGTCGGACGAACAAGGCACAAAAGTTCCTTCAAACTATAAATTTTATTCAATAGAACACAAGAGGAACAGCGCTCAAGTCGTCTCCCACGAGCTCTGGGCTCCCTTGCTTATATAACCAGCCCTTAGGCCAACCCAATATCAACTAGGACTCCAATCCTACTCAGATCACGAATCCTAACTTTCCATAACTGCTCAAGATTTTTCTATACGCAGATAGAAGCAATCTTAAGACTTCCAAACACCTTAGGAACGTATCCCACATTCCTAAACAACTCAAATTCGTGACACACACGAAATCCTAACATAACCAACTCTATACTTTCCATATCGAGCCATAACTGACTCCGCCGCAGCCAAAGTCATCAACCAGTACGATCCGATCCTTCCGACCAGATCTTTCCTTCCTTATCCCATCTTCGGAACCATGTTGACACATCATGCACCGCATGCATAAGTGTGAACACCTTCCTTCGACGTTCAGTAACCTTCATATGCACTGCCCTTGATTCAATCATCCTGCGCGACCTCCTGATTAGCTCAACCACAGTTCCTCCCGAACTTGGTTGTTGGAACCTCATCTCCTCCCTGAGACTAGTTCAATGGATCCCGTCACCAGCCATGACTTGAACTCAAGCAACACCTGCACATGAATAAACAACCAATCCATACGAGCCCAAGTCCTCGACTTGACTCAAGTTAGTTCCTAACACAACACCCTACGTGAGAACCTCACATAAGCATGTTGCAAAACCACAGTAAAACGATATCATCCATATCAACAAAAACGCACCAAAAACTTAACAAATGAATACTAAGCAATCTTTCCAGCAATGTAAAGCAAGTACGAAACATTGCAAATGAAAGACAGAAGCACTGCAGTCAAGTTCCGGACCTTGCCATAGCAACCCGGAGCTTGAGCCGGAGCTAACAAAAACTAGCAAGACCTAGCGCCGGAGCTAACCAGAAACTAGTCAAAACTAGTCAACCCGAAACCGGAGATAGACAAAGTACGTCGGAGCTTAGCAAAAGCATTCCGGAGATATCAAATATATGCTGGAGCTAAAAATAAAACTCACCGGAGCTAACCAAAGCTAGTCGGACCTTACCAAGAAGTCGGACCTAGCTTCGAACATAGCCGGAGCTACCCAAAACAAGCCGGACCTACCGTCGGACCTTGCTGTAGCTCGGAGCTAGAGTCGGACTTTGATAAAAAGATGTTTTGGTGATATTCAAAACTTTTATCATCAAAGCCAAGTGTATTCACTACAAGCCAATGTATTCAGCACACATAGGTCTTACAATCTCCCCCTTGATGAATGCATTGGCAACACCATTTAAAATCCGAACATTTGCTTATTCACATAAAAGTTTTGAAGACAATTTCTCCCCCTTTGTAAATCAAAAGTAAAATGAGAATAAAATCCAAAAATCCAAAAATTATCCCATATTATCTCTCTCCCCTTTATTATCTCTCCTTATGCACATATTCTCTTTCTCTTCATGCTTATCTCTCCCCCTTTGACAATGTATTCAGCAAGTCATGAGCATATAAACAAATTATCTCTCCCTCTTTAGTTGTTATGAGAGTATTATAACATATACATATAAACAAAGCTCGTCCAAGTCATACTATCAAGTAACTTACATTATCACATTAATGAAATACATAAAGTAGTGTAAGCCATGCTAGAGATCAAATGTAATTTTCAATTTAAGCAAGTCATGATCTCACAAACTTGACTATTTCAAAACCTGAAAGCATGACACTAGTTGCTGCATTTTATTATTTTCAAAACACAAATTATATGATATTGCAAGAGATTATATGCGCATCTGCCTTATTCTAACCAACCAAGCCAAGCCAATGTCATTTGACAATCAGAAGCTTAAGGACATGGTTTTAGTCATACACAACTTCTTCCAAGTTCATATCTAAGTGCAATGACAAGCCATCTCAAAAGAAGAAGTGCGATGCATGCATATTCTCTTGATCTTTTCTCAATTTATATTTGTTCATAAAAACTCAACATGTGAGTTGATTACTTGATTAATTCTTTATGATTAAAAGCATTTGTGAGCATGCAACAAGTTCAAAACAGCAAGAAAGTTCGACCATGACCAGATTTAGTGTAAGTAATTATTTCAATTACTAGACATGGCAAAAACTACAAAATGTATAACACGAGTAATGTAGTAAGAACTTTCAGCATGTAAAAGGAATCACAAAGTCATATATGTATGAAATACTATGCTCATATTATTTTAAATTCAGATTCACACATAGACTTCCCAAGTTTCAAAAACTCCCCCATAATTTAAGCCATGAGGATGCATAACCCCTATTTCACTACGAATAAAACAAAAACGAGTGAAATCCAAAGTTTTGTAAAAATGTCAGCCAATTGATGTTCGGTATCTACATGGTGAAGCACAATGTTTCCTTTTTCAACGTTATCTCGGAGAAAGTGATACCTAATATCAATGTGCTTAGTTCTAGAATGTTGCACGGGGTTTTTGGCAATGCAAATAGCACTAGTGTTATCACAAAACAGTGAAACACTATCTAGATCAACCCCATAGTCCTTAAGTGTTTGAACAATCCAAAGAGTTTGTGAGCAAGCACTAGCAGCAGCTACATATTCAGATTCGGCTGTGGATTGTGCAACCTAATTTTGTTTTCTAGAGGACCAAGCAACAAGAGAATTACCAAGAAAATGACAAGCACCGGAAGTACTGTTCCTATCAATCCTACAACATCCAAGATCAGCATCCGAAAAAGCTTTCAAAGTAACAGTTGAGGAAGAAGGAAGAAAAATGCCAAATTCTTGAGTTCCATGTAAGTACCTGAGAATCCTTTTGACGGCTTGACGATGTGAAACTAGTGGGGAAGCTTGAAACCGTGCACAAAGACATACGCTGAATTGTATGTCCGGTCTTGATGCCGTGAGGTACAAAAGTGATCCGATCATGCTTCTATATTCTTTTTGATCCACGTATTCACCATCTTCATCAAGTTCAAGTGTTGTTGCTGTTCCCATTGGTGTCCGAAGAGGCTTGCTTTTGTCCATGTTGAAGCGCCTTAGGAGGTATTTGGTATGCTTCGTTTGATGCACAAAGGTACCCTCCTTGGTTTGCTTGATTTGCAGCCCCAAAAAATAAGTGAGTTGACCCATCATACTCATTTCAAATTTGGAACTCATCATTGCTGAAAACTTGTACACAAGATCATGAGAAGCACAACCAAAGATAATATCATCCACATACACTTGAACAAATAATGAATCATTGCCATGTTTAAGCACAAAAAGAGTTTTATCAACCTTGCCCATGGTAAACCCCTTTTCAAGTAAGAATGTTTTTAACCTATCATACCATGCTCTAGGGGCTTGTTTGAGATCGTATAAAGCTTTGGACAGTTTGTAAACATGATTAGGAAAATCTGGATTTTCAAAACCCGGTGGTTGTTTGACATAAACCTCCTCATCTATGAAGCCATTAAGAAAAGCACTTTTAACATCCATTTGATATAGCTTAAAACCTTTAGATGCTGCAAAAGCTAACAAAATTCTTATGGCTTCTAATCTAGCGACAGGAGCAAAAGTTTCATCAAAATCTAGACCTTCAACTTGAGTGAAACCTTGAGCAACCAACCTAGCCTTATTCCTAACCACAACCCCATCCTCACTTTGTTTATTTTTATATACCCATTTAGTTCCAATTAAAGTGTGACCTTGAGGTGGAGGTACAAGTTTCCAAACATTATTTCTTTCAAAATTTTCTAACTCTTCTTGCATGGAAATAATCCACGATTCATTAGTGAGTGCATGTGATATATCTTTGGGTTCAAAAGAAGCAACAAAAGCAGAATGAGCATGAGAGTTTGGATTGCAAAACCTGGACCGTGTGACTCATTCGTGCAAGCTTCCAATCATCTGTTGTGGGGGATGATATTTGTAAAAATGTAGGGGAACAGATGTCTCACAAGCTTCTTCTTCATTAGGTTCATCTTAGATTGATGAGCTTGTGACTTGTGGACGATCAGGACCAGCATAGGTGATAGCCGGAGCTTGTTCAATGTCCGGAGCTAGACACGTGTCAACTTCGGAACTACTAGGCAGTATCACCGGCTCTTCTTCATCTTCAAAAATACCCTCCCCCTGAGGATACGGATCTGGTCCTGCAACACCGGAGCTAGTACCTGGGCTAGCTTCATCAAAAGACACTTCACAAGTCTCCACAATTTTGTTAGTGTCAAGTAAAAGCACACGATAGCCTCTAGTATGAGATGGATAACCAAGAAACATGCCATCAATGGATCGAGGTTCAAACTTATCAAGATTACCATGTTTCTTAACAAAGCATTTGCAACCAAAGACCCGAAAGTGTGTAACACTAGGCCTATGTCCAAACCGGAGCTCATATGGTGTTTTACCTAGCTTAGCATGCAAGAAAACACGATTTGAGACATAACAAGCGGTTGCTAATGCATCAGCCCAAAATTTCCTAGGAGTTTGATATTCATCAAGCATAGTCCTAGCCATCTCAACTAAGGTTCTGTCCTTTCTTTCTACAACACCGTTTTGTTGAGGTACATATGGTGAAGAGAATTGATGATCTATTCTATTTTCAGCACAAAAGTGATCAAAAGATTGATTTTTAAATTCAGTTCCATTATCACTTCTAATTGCTTTTAATGATCCTGGGTGATCAATTGATAATCTAAGAAATAAAGTTCTAAAGTGACTAAAAACTTCATTCTTAGACGCCATAAAGTAAATCCAAGAGTATCTAGAATAATCATCAACAATAATAAGAACATACCATTTACCTCCGAAGGATTGAAAACGGGAAGGTCCTACGGTGTCAAGATGCAAAAGTTGACATGGTTCAGCTGTCATGATCATTGTGAGAGGAGTATGTGAACCTGCAACCATCTTAGCATGTCTACAAGAAGAGCACACAATTTCTTTGTCCCCTTTAATCTTAGGCAGCCCACGTATGCGATCAAGAGCACTAACACGCGTTAGGTGATCAAAGCCTACGTGACCAAGTCTACGATGCCAAAATATAAGTCCTTTGAATCATTAGCAACTAGACACCTATGCTTAGAGGAAGACATATCAAAATCAGCTTTAAAAACTCTTCCAAACCGAGACATGTTAAAAATAAGCTCACTATTTGAACCTATAACTTTGCAGCAGTTTTTATTGAACATAATTTCTAGATTTTCATCTAGCAATTGTGCAACAGAAAGCAAGTTGTATTTCAAATTTTTGACAAGTGCCACATCCTTCAAATTGTAGTGATCATTTACTCTAACCGAACCCTTAGCAATTATAGGAGTTGAAGAATTATCGGCAAAAGTAACATTCTCTACACGTGACACAAAAGAGAGGGAGGAGAACCAATCTTTGTTACCGGGCATGTGGTGTGAGCAACCTGAATCCACAATCCAAATGGTCTCCTTCCTCAAACGTGTAACCTACATAGAAGCACAATACGTCGATGACTCAATACTGGGGTTAGTCAAAAGGCATTTAGGTATCCAGTACTGAGTCACACGACGTGCAGTAGGAAAAACACACGAAAGCTGAGATAAAACAGCAGGTTTATGAGTCGAAGTTTGAGGTTTTCTATTCTTAACTCTTTTAGCACAAGAACCAGTAGCTCCGGAGGTAAAAGCAGCAGTTCCAAAAGACAAGGCTGAAGCTCCGGAAACAAAAGCTGAAGTTCCAAAGGAAACAACAGAAGGTCCGAGAACTCTCGGAGCTATCGGAACTATCGGAGCTGCTTTTGCGGATTTCTTACCAGAAGGTCCGGAAGCTACCTTTTCAAATTTCTGACTCACTAAAGCAGGTTGTGTTTTTCTAATTGCATGAAAGTTATGAGATCTAGCAACCATTCTTTCCCCCTTTTTGTTGTTTAGCTAGTCTATAACAAAAATCTATGACATGACCATCTCTACCACAGAAGGTACAATGAGTTAAGTGTTCATGTCTAGATGAGCAAACAATATTTTTATTTGAAACCGAATGAGACAACACTCCTACAGATTTGAAAACAACTCCTTTTTGTTTAGGAACTGTTTGAATCAAACCACCTCCTAATGACTTTACAATTTTAGGTGGATGTGCCTTAGCATGAGCATGAGAATCAAAACCTAAACCAGTTTTATCATTGCATGACTTGGAAGAATTCAGCAGCAAGTTTAGGTTCTTATTCCTATTACAAAACCGATCTAATGTCCTATGCATGTCATCAAGTTTATTGGACAGATCAAGACAATTTTCACATGAAGTTTTTCCTTTTAGTTTGCAATTGGAACAAAATTTAACTTCATGAGAATGTAAAGCATTGTTCAATATAGAAATTTCATTCATAGCATCCTGTAGTTTCTTATCAAGATCATCACAACTAGAACAATGCAAATCAATAGTAGAACGGCTAGCATCTTTCAAGTTTTTATCATTAAGTGCAGCAAGCTCTTTGTTCTTTTCAATTTCTTCATCAAGTATATCTAGAGTGGAGGAGTGTGCACTTCTTAATGTGGACAATTGTTCATAGATTAAGTCACATGAGGGACATGCATAGGAATCAAAGTTTTTAAACGGTTAATTTCAGATTCTAGGGATTCAGTTTTAGAAGCATTATCCCTAAGCTTTTTGTCCTTTTTCTTGACAATAATAGTTGCACGAGAAATAGTGAAAGTGCATCTAGGACTCCCTTGTGGGTTTTGGATGATTTATGACAAGCAATTGGGATCCTAACCTTTTTGTTGAGATGAATGCAGGCCAATAATGAAAAATGAGCAAAATATCAAAAAGAAGGGATAATGAGGAGCAAAGTGAACTTGAGCTCAAGGAAAAGAAATAGTAGATTATTGTGTATGGAGTGTGTTAAGGAAACACACCCAAGAGCTCAATCATATTTAAGCACACACACATATTGCACAAAGTTACACAGGAGCGGACTAGTCCGATATCAACTGGACTAGTCCGATATCCTTTCTGGACCAGATCGGACAAGTCTGATATCTGTCGGACTAGTCCGATATCTTTCTGACTTGAGTCGGACTAGTCCTCCCCAGGGCGGACTAGTCCTCAACACACTTCACAAGTCACAAAAAATCGGACAAGTCCGTTGTTAACCGGACTAGTCTGATATTCATTCTGATCCACTTCGGACAAGTCCGATGTTTACAAGGACTAGTCCGAAATACCCACTGATCTAAATCGGACAAGTCCTCCATGTGCGGACTTGTCATCCAACACACTTAGGGTTTCATTTGTCCGGACAAGTCCGATGGCTATCGGACTAGTCCGAAGATTTCCAGTAGTGAAATCGAACAAGTCCATTTTTGACCGGACTAGTCCGATATTTTGGGACACTTAGGGTTTGCTACACACAGCACACCGGACTAGTCCGGTGACCACCACGAACTATTCCGATCTTTCTGAACCCTAACGGTCACTTTTAGAAACCCCATATAAATAGAGGTGCACGGCCCACTTTTACAATCTCTCGAACCCTAGCGCTGTCACACCTCCCAAGAGACTCAGAAACCACCTCTCTTCAAAAAATTAAGTGCAAAATCGATCAATCCTTTGAGGATCACATCTAGATCATTGGAGAGACACTTGGCACACATCATTGAGCTCTTGGTTTGAATCTCTAACACACTCCTGCATTTCAATTGTAATTTCTGAGTGTGTTTTTGGTGGCATTGTGATTTGTAATCTAAGGGAGCTCTCAACGTGTGAGAACGCCCCTTGAATTTGGTTATTCACCCCTTTGTGATTAGTGGAAGAGGGTTGGCCTTCGTGGCGATCCGATGAGGGTAGGGTTGGAGAAGACCCGATCCTTTTGTGGGCTCCTCGACGTGGATGTAGGTTGCCTTTGTGTTAGCCGAACCACGGGATAAATCGTGTGTCTTGTCCTTTTTGTGTTCATCACTCAAATTGATCTACCTACTCTAGGGTTTGATACACATTGTTCAATTTACAATTAATTGTAGAACACAAGCCTTAATTGTGATACAATCCAATATACAACTGTTAAAATGTTGTTTGATTCTATAATTCCGCTGCACACATTGAAGAATCAAACTAATCGATTAATCTTGATCAACTTAGTCTGTGAACACCAGACTAGTCCGCACTTTACCGGACTAGTCCGATTTCTCTGGTATTGAACTTCTTGTTGAGTGTTGCAGGATTCGAAAAAAAGGCCTATTCACCCCCCTCTAGGCCTACATTCAATTGGTATCAGAGCGGGTTCTTCAAGAAAGAGTTTAACCACTCGAAGAGATCATGTCGGACATGAAGGACGTCCACAAAATCAACAACCAAGAGGAAGTCAACAACGACAAGACCCAAAAACTGGAGAAGTATCTCGAAGCCATTCAAGACTTCGAGGACGACGATGAGGAGACGCTGGAGCTAAAGGCGCTCCTCAGAAAGAAGGCACTTTCAAAAGGGAATGCGAAAGTTGAAGAGAAGAAGAAGGGGATTAGCCACACCGACTACTCCTGATATCCTTTTAATTATGATCGTCTAAATTCCAATAACCATCACTACTTATCTATCCCACTTGGAAAAGCCCCACACTTCGATGGGAGTGATTACTCCATGTGGAGGCAGAATATGAAGATGCATTTGATTTCCCTCAACCCAAGTTTATGGCATGTTGTATGTACAGGGATAGATATTCCGGATGACGACAAAGAGCTCACCCCAAGTCAAGAGCAGGCCATCCATAGAAACGCTCAAGCTGCAGCCGTAATCACCTCCTCTCTCAGTCGAGATGAGTTCACCAAGGTGGATGGACTCGAAATTGCTAAGGAGATATGGGATACACTACAAACAACACATGAAGGTGACCGGCATGTGCGTGAGGCAAAAATTGAAATGATCAAAGGGGAACTAGGAAGATTCGCAATTGAGGAAGACGAGTCACCCCAGGATATGTACACTCAATTGAAGACACTTGTCAACAAGGTTTGATCATATGGGAGAAAGAAGTGGATTGACCATGAGGTGGTAAATCTCATCCTTAGAGCTTTTATGCCTCGCAATGTCACGCTATGCTTAATGATTAGAGAAAGCCCCGGTTACAAAAGGATGACTCCGGATGAATTGCTTTGTAAAATTATCAACTTTGAAATGATGGAGAAACAAGCCAAGCACGTCAAAGAAATTGCCAACCTCACCTCGGCCAAGAAGAAAGGAGTTGCCCTAAAATCTACTCTCAAGCCTCTATCCAAAGAAGCAAGAGAAGCACAACTAGAGGAGGACAGTGATGACGAGAGTAGTGAGCTAGATGAAGAGGATATGATTTTGTTCATGAAAAAGTTCAAGAGAATAATGAAGAAGAGACATGGAACAAAATCAAGTGAAGGAAAGTACAAGGAAAGGACGAAGCCAAAGATGAGGCGGGCGTGCTATAATTGTGGTGAGTATAATCACTTTATAGTCGATTGCCCGTATGAGGACAACAAGAAGAAAACTAAAGAAACCAAGCCTCAACCTAAGAAATTCTTCAAGAAGAAGAAACAAGCCGAACAAGCACACATTGGGAAGGAGTGGGACTCAAACGATGAGTCCTCATCATCCGATGAAGAAGAGATGGCTAGCATAGCCATAGAAAGCACATCCAAGAAATCCACACTCTTCCCCACACTCGGTGCAAAGAAGGGAAATGGCACTTGTCTCATGGAAAAGGAAGGTAAACGCAAGGTAAACATCAAAACCCCTTCCATGCATTCCTACTCTAGTGATGATGAACTAGATAGTGATGATGAGGACATGCTAAATGGACTAGATAGGAAAACTGCTGCTAAAATGAGATTTTTACTTGACCAACTTGTTGAGAAGGAGAGGTTAATTGATCGTCAAGAGGACATGATTATCTCCCAAAAGGAGAAGTATGTCAAACTTGACAAACTCCTAGAGCTTGAAAAGGAGAAAAATGGTTCACTAGAGCTTGAGCTAGCTTCAAGCAAGAAAACTTGCTTGGAGTTAACCGACTCAAATGTTGCAATCAAGGACCAACTTGCTGACCTGATCAAGGTTAACAAAATCCTTGAAGTGCAAGTTGAGTCACTCAAGCTAAGTGAACCTTCCTCCTCTTCAAGTTCACCTTCTCAACCCACTAAAACTGATCTTGTTCATATGTGCACATGTAGTAAAATCAACACCAGTTTGAAGGAGAAGTCAACCTCCACAAAGGATAAAAATCCTACCCAGTATGAAATATTTGACAAGGAGAAGATCAACTATGCACGTAGTGCATTCTTGGTCCAAAGACCTCCAAATGTCAAATATGGCATTGGTTACTCTTATGATGAAAAGCAACATGCTGGAAATCATAAGAATAACAGGGGAAGGATCTCCTTTGTGAAGGGAAGATCCTCTCAAACTGATAAGTTGAAGAATAAGAAACTGAACTCGCATGAATACCGGACTAGTTCGGTCGGTGTCCGGACAAGTCCGGTCATCCGGACAAGTCCGGCCACCCAGACTAGTCCGATTCATAAACAACAGCAGCTTCTATTTAAAACTTTTGATGCCTCTTATGTATTAATGAGAAACAATCTTGGTAAGGTTTATGCTTATTATGTTGGGCCACGCCATGGGAACACAAAATCCCATGTGTGGGTACCCAAATGTATTGTAACTAACCTCCAAGGACCCAAGCAAGCTTGGGTACCTAAAACCAAAGCATAATTTGTTTTTGCAGCCCTATTCCTCCGGTGGATCCAAATGGGTGCTAGACAGTGGATGCACCAACCACATGACCGGAGAAAGGAGGAGGTTCGTGGAATATGAAGAAAATGAGGACCCAAACGAAGGCATCTACTTCGGAGATAATAGTCAAGGAAAGGTGCTCGGTACCGGTAAAATTGCAATATCCTCTGAACACACGCTTTCTCATGTTTTACATGTTGAATCTTTAGATTATAACCTGCTGTCCATATCTCAACTATGTGACGAAGGTTATAATTGCTTGTTCACTAACGAGGGTGTGACCGTCTCAAGGAGGAGTGACGGTTCCGTTGCATTCAAGGGTATGTTGAAGGGAAAGCTTTACCTTGTTGACTTCAACAAGGATAAAGCCGAACTCGACACATGCTTGATTGCAAAAACCAACATGGGTTGGCTGTGGCATAGACGGCTAGCGCATGTTGGTATGAGGAATCTTCGAAAACTCCTCAAGGGCAATCACATCCGAGGTTTGAAAGATGTTGTTTTTGAGAAAGACAGGCTTTGTAGCGCGTGCCAAGCCGGGAAGCAAGTTGGAGCACATCATCCCGCAAAGAACATCATGACTACAACAAGACCGCTCGAACTACTTCACATGGACTTGTTTGGTCCAGTTGCTTACATAAGAATCGGCGGTAACAAATACAGTTTGGTTATCATTGATGATTTTTCTCGCTTCACTTGGGTTTTCTTTTTGCATGATAAGTCAGAAACACAAGGAACACTCAAGAAATTCTTCAAGCAAGCTCAAAACGAGTTTTCATTGTCAATCAAGAGCATTTGAAGCGATAATGGCATGGAGTTCAAGAACATACAAGTGGAGGAGTACCTTGATGAAGAGGGCATCAAGCACGAATTTTCAGCGCCATATTCACCACAACAAAATGGAGTTGCCGAAAGGAAGAACCGAACACTCATATAGATGGCAAGAACAATTCTCGATGAATACAAGACTTCGGATCAATTTTGGGCGGAAGAGATTAACACCGCTTTCCACGCCGCAAATCGGCTTTATCTTCATCGACTACTCAAGAAAACTCCCTATGAGCTACTCATCGGTAACAAACCAAACATTTCTTACTTTCGAGTTTTCGGTTCTCCATGTTATATCCTGAACAAGAAGCCCAGGACTTCAAAGTTCGCTTCGAATTCCGATGAAGGTTTCTTGCTCGGTTACGATTCGAACACCTACGCCTATCGTGTTTTCAACAAGGCCTCCGGACTTGTTGAAGTAGCACGTGACGTAGTGTTCGCTGAGACTAACGGCTCCCAAAAGGAGCAAGTTGATCCATGTGAATTAGGTAAAGAAGAAGCTCCTTGTCTAGCATTGAAAAGAATGGCTCTAGGTGAAGTTCGACCACAAGAGTCACCTTCACACATAAATGAGGAAAATGAACCACAAGAGGAGACCAACAATCAAGGGGGAGCTTCAACACAAACACGAGAGTATGAAGATGATCAACAAGTCAACGATGGCAACCACTCAGGGGGGGGAAGAAAATGATCATGAAGACACAACTCCCCAAGTGCCCCACCCAAGAGTACACCAATGCATTCAAAGGGATCACCCAATCGACAACATCATCGGTGACATCCAAAAGGGAGTAACCACTAGATCTCGCATAGCTAACTTTTGTGAGCATTACTCGTTTGTCTCCTTTTTGGAACCACGCAGGATTGAGGATGCATTGAAGGATCCGGACTGGGTGGTGGCAATGCAAGAAGAATTGAACAACCTCAAGAGGAACGAGGTGTGGGAACTTGTGGCAAGACCCAATGCAAACATAGTGGGCACCAAGTGGGTCTTCCACAACAAACAAGATGAACACGGAGTGGTAACAAGAAACAAGGCGCGACTTGTGGCCAAAGGGTACTCACAAGTCAAAGGTTTGGATTTCGATGAGACTTTTGCTCCAGTAGCTAGGCTTGAATCTATTAGAATATTACTTGCATATGCTACTCACCATGATTTCAAGCTGTATCAAACGGACGTGAAAAGCGCCTTCCTCAACGGACCGATCAAGAAAGAGGTGTACGTGGAGCAACCACCCGGATTTGAAGAAGAAGAGTTCCCCGACCACGTATATAAATTGCGTAAGGCTCTCTACGGCCTCAAACAAGCTCCTAGAGCTTGGTATGAGTGTCTTAGAGATTTCTTAATTGAGAATGGTTTTCAAATTGGCAAAGTAGATTATACATTATTTACAAAGAACTTAGATAATGATCTTTTTATTTGTCAAATTTATGTTGACGATATAATTTTTGATCAACTAATCAATCTTTTTGTGAGGAATTTAGCAAAATCATGACAGACAGGTTTGAAATGTCAATGATGGGAGAATTAAAATAATTTTTGGGATTCCAAGTGCGACAACAAAGGGAAGGAATGTTCATAAGCCAAACCAAGTACACGCAGGACATACTCAAGAAGTTTGGCATGGACAAGGCAAAGCCCATAAAGACCCACATGGCAACGAATGGCCACTTGGATCTCAATGAAGATGGACCTAGCGTCGATCAAAAGGTTCACGCTCCATGATTGGATCTCTACTTTACTTATGTGCATCTGGGCCAGATATTATGCTGAGTGTATGTTTGTGTGCACGATTTCATGCCAACCCTAAGGAATGTCACTTGACAGCCGTAAAAAGAATCTTGAGATATTTAGTTCATACACCCAACCTTGGTCTTTGGCACCCAAAAGGCTCAAAATTCAATCTCATTTACTCCGATGCAGATTATGCCGGGTGCAAAGTAGATAGAGAAAGCACCTCCGGCACATGCCAATTCCTAGGGAGATCCTTAGTTTCTTGGTCATCCAAGAAACAAAATTCCATTGCTTTATCCACAGCCGAAGCGGAGTATGTTGCAGCCGGGAGTTGTTGTGCACAACTCCTTTGGATGCGACAAACTCTAAGGGATTACGATTACAATTTGAACCGTATTCCTCTCCTTTGTGACAATGAGAGTGCCATTAAAATAGCCCACAATCTAGTTGAGCACTATAGAACTAAACACATAGACATAATACATCATTTCCTGAGAGACCATTCCATGAAAGGAGACATTACCATCTCACATGTCAACACCCAAAAACAATTGGCCGACATATTCACCAAGCCACTTGATGAAAAGCGTTTTTGCGAACTCCGAAATGAACTAAATATCCTGGATTCCCGGAGTGTGGCTTGAAAAGTTGCATACCTGTATGACCTCTTCAAAATTTTGACTGAATTGTGAAAATCATCTCTCTTCATTTTTTCTCGAAAAACTATGTCAATTATTAGATCTTGATGAATTATGACCATTGTGTGATTGTTGTATGCTTACTGGTCAAATTCATCAAGATTAATTGATTTGTTTTGTCCCACCTATTCTCTATTAATGAACCTTCAAATATATATGAATGGGCTATGCAATTTCTCCTGGTGACCACGGACTAGTCCGTGGTTACCCGGACTAGTCCGCTCTTGCAGACTAGTCCGCAGAGTGCCAGTTAGACCGTACTAGTCCGATAGACCACGTACTAGTCCGATATAGCTCTCTGGATGACTTCGGACTAGTCCAGTCATGTCCGGACTTGTCCGATTTTTCATGTCCATAACCCTAGCCGCCACCAAACCCTAATCTTCTCATCCCCACATTTTCTCACGCCTTCCTCTCTCTTGCGCTCGAGCTACCAAGGCGATTATCTGCTCCCTACGTCGAAAAAGTCCACATTTGGGCGGAGATCAAGCTTGACCTCTTGGGGATTGAAGCTAGCGGACTTGTCCGGCCTCCAACCCCCAAACCTTCAAGCTTCAATTGATTTCTTCGGTAACTTTCTGCAAAACCCTAGAAATCTTGTTTTTCTCCATTGTTGATCGTATAGCCTAGCATCCTTCACTAGATACATGCTTATTTCATGTACTACGTGTATGCTAGACTATATTTGCATTAGGAATCATCCCTTGACCAATCTGTTAGGTTTTTGAGGATGAACACCGGAGTAGTCCGGTCCATGCATGGACAAGTCCGGTCCTCCGGACTAGTCCGTGCCTGTGCACCAGACAAGTCCGATGTTTCTGAACTGAAAACCTATTTTTTCAATTCCTCAATGCAATTCATTGCTATCTTTTCATACCTATGCCTTGTATCACTTATCATCATTCTTGCAAAATCATTTTCAGATCATGTCGAGCTCAAACAACAAAATCTCCGACTTTGAGGCCGAGTTGGACCACGAGGTGGCACCTCGGTCCTCGACGGGTCTTGGCAAGAAGCGCCAAGAAAGACCCTCCGAGCTTGCTCCTTCACCTCCTCAGGTTTGGAGGAAAGTGCTAGCGAAGAAGCCGGCCTCCAAGGTGCCAGCCTCTAAGGCTGGTGGTGGCCCTAGCTCGGCAAGTGCTCGCCAAGCCAAGGGCAAGGGCAAGGGAATAGCAACGGGGCCAGTCGGGCCCTTGAAGCTCCATGCTCCCAGGGAAGGGGTCCAGGACCCTACTGAGGAGAAGTTCAACGGCAAGGGCAGTGATTCTGCAGCCAAGTTCAGAAGCATTGACTGGTATGGCAAGCCAAAGCAAGCTGTCGACGGAAGGTTTTGGTGCAACTTCCATGCAGACTTCTACAAATTGGTGTATCTACCGATGAAGACCCCCGTGGTGCGCAGTCAGTGGATTGACTGGGCACACCTTGAGAAGAAGAAGTGCTCAGCTTCTGATGAAGTCATTGCAGCAGTTGAGAGGCACGGCCTGAAGGATCTCTTTGCCTTCAGGCATAACTGGAATGATGAAGTGATTGCATAGTTCTTTGCAACTTGCCACTTCTCAAGTGAGGATGAAGAGAGTGTTACTTGGATGACACACGGATCTAAGTATAGTATCACTCAAGAGGATTTTGCTAATCTGCTCCATCCGGACACCTCTGAACATGACAGGCTGATCATCCACAACATAGGTGTCATGGAGAAGGATAGGATGAAATTCCTATATGAGCCGAACTCAAAGTATGTCCCTCCCTCTACAAAGAACATGAAACCATTCTTTGTGGTCCTCAACAGAGTGCTGAGGAAGACTATTGCTCCTAAAGATGGAGATGCTGGGAGCGTGCAGGGTTACCTCCGAACCCTCATGAGAGTCATAAGAAAGGACCGCCCATTTGATGTGGCGGAATACATTTGGAATGATATGGTCAATATATCCTGCACGCCTAACAGGTCATGTGGCTATGCTCCCTACCTCATGTATATGATTGAGAAAGTCACAGGTATTGAGTTCGTGAAGGATGTGGAGCACACTCCTTTGAGGCCTCAGAAGCCTCAACCAGTGAGTGTCCAGGCTACTCCCTCGCCGGCCTCCAGTCCCGAGGCACCGGCAAGATCAAGAAGCGGTGCTAGGGCTGTCCCTACCTCTAGGGAAGCCCCTTAGAGAGGATCAGCTAGTGGGATCCTCAAGTACCTCACCGCTATTCTCCTCCTGCAAAAAGACCGAAGTGAAGGTCCACAAGCTCAACAAGAGAATAAAGGAGGACATGAAGTATATAAAGGCCAATATGAAGCAAATCTGCCAGAAGCTGGAAATCGACCCCATTGGATCTCCAGTGATTTCTGAGGAGTCTGACCCGGAATTCACCGAGCTCGGGCCTCTGAACCCCTCCGAGCTTGCCTACTTTGGCATTGGGGGCTCGAGCGACTCCGCTCCTCCTCCCTCTCCTCCTCGTCAAGCGGAAAGCGAAGAAGATGAAGACGATGACGAGAGGACCGACAGTGAAGAGTGAAGATCTTAGAACCCTCCTCTCTCTCTTTTTGGTGTCTTGATGCCAAAGGGGGAGAGATTGAGGGGGAGTCTTAGCATTAGCTGTGGTAGGGTGCGAGGAGAGAGTTCTCTTTATCTTTCTTTGTGATTGTAATGCCTTAACACTGTTTACATGTTAACTATGCTTCTGTGTTGAAATACTTAATTAATTTGCATATATGTGTTGAAATCTGCAATTTTGCTCCTGAAATGACATATATATTTTTTATTGATTCATCAATGTAAATTATGTCATTCTCAATGTTTCAATGCACTTAGTTATGCATCCCACCATAAAGAATGCACATATGGATATT
The DNA here is from genome assembly GCA_036927565.1 of Tuctoria greenei. Taxonomy (NCBI): domain Eukaryota; kingdom Viridiplantae; phylum Streptophyta; class Magnoliopsida; order Poales; family Poaceae; genus Tuctoria; species Tuctoria greenei. Next base: position 28,442,813 of record JAYESD010000011.1, read on the forward strand.
TCCCTTACTGCTTGATGTATGTTTGAGTCATATGTGCATACTTTATGAAAATCTCATCTCTTTTTGTCATATTTTGTGAAATCTCAATTGGTTGTCATCAATCACCAAAAAGGGGGAGATTGAAAGTGCATCTAGGACTCCCTTGTGGGTTTTGGATGATTTATGACAAGCAATTGGGATCCTAACCTTTTTGTTGAGATGAATGCAGGCCAATAATGAAAAATGAGCAAAATACCAAAAAGAAGGGATAATGAGGAGCAAAGTGAACTTGAGCTCAAGGAAAAGAAATAGTAGATTATTGTGTATGGAGTGTGTTAAGGAAACACACCCAAGAGCTCAATCATATTTAAGCACACACACATATTGCACAAAGTTACACAGGACCGGACTAGTCCGATATCAACCGGACTAGTCCGATATCCTTTCTGGACCAGATCGGACAAGTCCGATATCTGTTGGACTAGTCTGATATCTTTCTAACTTGAGTCGAACTAGTCCTCCCCAGGGCGGACTAGTCCTCAACACACTTCACAAGTCACACAAAATCGGACAAGTCCGTTGTTAACCGGACTAGTCCGATATTCATTCTGATCCACTTCGGACAAGTCTGATGTTTACACGGACTAGTCCGAAATACCCACTGATCTAAATCGGACAAGTCCTCCAAGTGCGGACTTGTCATCCAACACACTTAGGGTTTCATTTGTCCGGACAAGTCCGATGGCTATCGGACTAGTCCGAAGATTTCTAGTAGTGAAATCGGACAAGTCCGTTTTCGACCGGACTAGTCCGATATTTCGGGACACTTAGGGTTTGCTACACATATCACATCGGACTAGTCCGGTGAACACCACGGACTAGTCCGATCTTTCTGAACCCTAACGGTCACTTTTAGAAACGCCATATAAATAGAGGTGCACGGCCCACTTTTACAATCTCTCGAACCCTAGCGCCGTCACACCTCCCAAGAGACTCAGAAACCACCTCTCTCCACGAAATTAAGTGAAAAATTGATCAATCCTCTGAGGATCACTTCTAGATCATTGGAGAGACACTTGGCACACATCATTGAGCTCTTGGTTTGAATCTCTAACACACTCCTGCGTTTCAATTGTAATTTCTAAGTGTGTTTTTGGTGGCATCGTGATTTGTAATCTAAGGGAGCTCTCAACCTATGAGAACGCCCCTTGAATTGGTTATTCACCCCTTTGTTATTAGTGGAAGAGGGTTGGCCTTCGTGGCGAGCCGACGAGGGTAGGGTTGGAGAAGACCCTGTCCTTTTGTGGGCTCCTCAACGTGGATGTAGGTTGCCTTCGTGGTAGCCGGACCACGGGATAAATCGTGTGTCTTGTCCTTTTTGTGTTCATCACTCAAATTGATCTACTTACTCTAGGGTTTGATACACATTGTTCAATTTACAATAAATTGTAGAACACAAGCCTTAATTGTGATACAATCCAATATACAACTGTTAAACTGTTGTTTGATTCTATAATTCCGTTGCACACATTGAAGAATCAACCTAATCGATTAATCTTGATCAACTTAGTCCGTGAACGTCGGACTAGTCCGCACTTTACCGGACTAGTCCGATTTTTCTGGTATTGAACTTCTTGTTGAGTGTTGCAGGATCGAAAAAAAGGCCTATTCACCCCCCTCTAGGCCTACATTCAAATAGCATCACACATTTCATTGCAGGTAGAACATAACTCATCGTCTTCACTGTTGTGTTCTGCATCCTCCTGACTTGATCTTGATCTTGTTTTGCCCGCCATGAAGCATAAGTTGGCCAGATCGTCATCATCTTCATCACTTCCAATGTCCACATCACTTGAACTGAACTCTTGAAGCGCGGTGATGAAACTGTTGATCATCTTGCGTCCTATGGTACCTTTCTTCTTCTTGTTGGAATTTCCAGAGGAGGTTCGGACCTTGCTTTGTTTTTCTTCCCGGGTGGTCGGACCTGAAAGGTTAGGGCATTCTGTATGAAAGTGTCCTGTTTTACCACATTCAAAACAGCGTTGAGGTCCGGAGCTTCCTCTCCTTCTAGTTCTCACATTTTGCAATGCTTTTGAGAATCTAGTAGAGATGAGTGCCAACTCCTCTTCTGGAAATTCTTCGATCTGCTCCAGGGTTAGTGAGGACAACAAAGAAAGAGTATTGCAAGATGATGATTGGCCGGAGCTAGACATATCACGTTGTGAAACAAATGCAATAGACTTATTTGGGTTCTTACGTGCTAGGATGTCAATTTCATGAGTTTTTAGTTTAGAATAAAGTACATCTAATGTAAGAGAACTCATGACAGTTGATTCATGAATAGATGTTACTTTCATCTCCCAAATTGACATGTCTAACGCACTAAGAAGTTGGCTAGCATTCTCAGCATCAGAAAAATTTACATTGACACTACGTAAGTTGCTGAGAATTTTATTGAAACGAACAAAAAGGTCATCGATAGACTCACCTGGTTGCATCTCAAAACGCATATATTCCTTTTTGAACATATCTTGTTTTACCTCCTTGATTGTGTTGGAGCCTTCATGGTAATCACAGAGAGCTCTCCAAACATCGTATGCTGATCGGAGGTGAGCGGCACGATCAAAGTCGCTTTGAGTGAGTCCTTGGATGATCAAGTTTTGGGCTTTGTTGTTGTTGTCGACGTCCCGTAGGTTTGTGGCCGTGACTTGATCATTGGGTGGTACTTCATAAGGCTTATACACCTTCTCCCATATTGCAAAGCCTTGTGCCTGGGTGAAAGCCTCCATGCGTGCCTTCCAAACCTGGAAATCAATACCAGCAAACACACAAGGTTTGACAGAGTACTTCTCCATGATGATTAGTTAAAAACACGTGCAAATCTCAAAGTGTAGAGCACCGTGGCTCTGATACCAATTGTAGGATCGAAGAGCACGTGAAAAGCTACCATAGGGGGTGAATGGTAGATTTAAAAATCTTATGCAGCGGAAACAATTAAACCCCAACCCCTTCGGCAGAAAAATGATCTCTTAAAGAAATCGTGTGTGAGACTAATCTAAATGTGTTTCACCGTGACAAAAGTGATGGATATCAGAGAGAATCAAGTCACGAAGACAACACAAAAAGAATTACTCAAATACGTTGAGAAAAACTCAAGTTATGATCGAAAGATCAAACAATAGTCAATCTGCCCTACCCGAGAAAAAACAGTTCTTGAATGCTGCAAAGAAACTCGTGTAGATCATAGACCACAAATCCAATGACCATGAAATTTTGACAGATGATAGATAATCAAGTTGTGAAGACAACCCAAAAAGAATCACGTCAATTGGATCTGTAAAACTCGAGTTATGATAAAACCACCGACAAAAGGTAGTGCTGTCCAGAAACTCGACGAGTAAAACTTGTCTGGAACAAGTCAGACGAACAAGGCACAAAAGTTCCTTCAAACTATGAATTTTATTCAATAGAACACAAGAGGAACAGCCCCCAAGTCGTCTCCCACGAGCTCTGGGCTTCCTTTCTTATATAACCAGCCCTTAGGCCAACCCAATATCAACTAGGACTGCAATCCTACTCAGATCACGAATCCTAACTTTCCATAACTGCTCAATATTCTTCTATACGCAGATAAAAGCAATCTTAAGACTTCCAAACACCTTAGGAACGTATCCCACATTCCTAAACAACTCAAATTCGTGACACACACGAAATCCTAACATAACCAACTCGATACTTTCCATACCGAGCCATAACCGACTCTGCCGCAGCCAAAGTCATCAACCGGTACGATCCGATCCTTCTGACCAGATCTTTCCTTCCTTATCCCATATTCGGAATCATATTGCCACGTCATGCACCGCATGCATACGTGTGAACACCTTCCTTCGACGTTCAGTAACCTTCATATGCACTGCCCTTGATTCAATCATCCTGCGCGACCTCCTGATCAGCTCAACCACAGTTCCTCCCGAACTTGGTTGTTGGAACCTCATCTCCTCCCTGAGACTAGTCCAATGGATCCTGTCACCAGCCATGACTTGAACTCAAGCAATACCTGCACATGAATAAACAACCAATCCATACGAGCCCAAGTCCTCAACTTGACTCAAGTTAGTTCCGAACACAACACCCTATGTGAGAACCTCACATAAGCATGTTGCAAAACCACAGTAAAACGATATCATCCATATCAACCAAAACGCACCAAAAACTTAGCAAATGAATACTAAGCAATCTTTCCAGCAATGTAAAGCAAGTACAAAACATTGCAAATGAAAAACAGAAGCACTGCAGTCAAGTTCTGGACCTTGCCAGAGCAACCCGGAGCTTGAGCCGGAGCTAAAAAAACTAGCAAGACCTAGCGCCGGAGCTAACCAGAAACTAGTCAAAACTAGTCAACCCAAAACCGGAGCTAGACAAAGTACGTCAGAGCTTAGCAAAAGCATTCCGGAGCTATCAAATATATGCCGGAGCTAAAAATAAAACTCACCGGAGCTAACTAAAGCTAGTCGGACCTTACCAAGAAGTCGGACCTAGCTTCAAACATAGCTGGAGCTACCCAAAACAAGCCGGACCTACCGTCGGACCTTGCTGTAGCTCGGAGCTAGAGCCGGACTTTGATAAAAAGGTGTTTTGGTGATATTCAAAACTTTTATCATCAAAGCCAAGTGTATTTACTACAAGCCAATGTATTCAGCACACATAGGTCTCACAACATTACAATCAATAAATGCTCATATTTACTCAATATGTCATTACATGCATGAATAATGCAATTATGGGGTAATGCATGTTATTAGGTTGATATAATTTCTTACTAGCTAGTTACAATTAAGTATTACATGTGAAAACAAGTTCCAAGTCATTTTTGAGACTATTAAAGAAGTTCCAGGAATTTTCAAAACGCGAAGATCGGACTAGTCCGCAACCGGGCCAGACATGTCCGTTGTGGAAGAGAGAGGAAATCGGACTAGTCCGCTCAGGTACCGGACAAGTCCGTAAAAGTTAAGGTTTCAGTGATTTATTAATTAGAGCATAGTTTGATTAATCATGGAAACATAATTTATGTAGAAAAGATAGATCTAAGGCATTTACCACAAACCCAAGGGTTCAAAGGTTGAGGAATCGATGAAACTCGAGATATTGACATCTAGATACAAAGAAGAAGAACTTGGTGGAGGGAAACATTGACGATGAAGTGTTGATGAAGATCGATCTTGCTTGATCCTCCTATCCTCCTCCTTCCTTCTTTCTCCTTCTTCTCCCTGCGGTGGAGGCTCCTTGATGGCGGCTCTCATGAACTAGGGTTAAGGGATTCTTCAATTGTGGCAAAGAGATGAAAGAGTGGGTATTGGGGTGTTTATATAGGGTGGAGATGGTAGGGTTTGTGTGGAATTCGAGATTAAGGCGGTGGGTGACTTGGTGGGGTCCCACATGGGCTCCATAGGGGTTAGGCATAATGTTCTTGGGCCCAATTAAGGTAATTACCCAAGAGCCAGTCAGGGAGAAAAAATAGACTCAGAGTCGAGCACACTGGACTAGTCCGTATGGAGGTCGGACTAGTACGATATGGGACAAAAAGTTGAACGGACAGGTCTGATGGAAAGCCGGAGAAGTCGGAACGATTCCAGAAAGCCAAAATGGACAAGTCCGGTATGGGGCCGGTCAAGTCCGGAGGTCTTCTCAAATTTTCAAAAAATGGACCAAAAAGAGGAATTACCGGAAAACTCTTAAAGTCTTCAGTAATGAAGATCAGACTTGTCCGTACTAGGGAACAGACAAGTCCGAACAACAACAGAAGCATTTTCGGATTAATCTGGGGCAAAAAGCGGATAAGTCCGGAAGACAATAGAGAGCAGAACAGACTAGTCCGGGGTCCAATCCGAACAAGTCCGCACTGACACAGGCTTTTAACTGCTGTTTTGGTTTTAATTCATTTTAAACTTGTTCCTTTTCATGTTGCTTAATGTTAAACATGTATTAGAATGTATGCAATTCATGATGGATGAAAATGTGGGTATTACATGTTTTCTCGTGATTCTTGTTGTCGTATCTTTATGACATGATTCTCTATGATCTACACAATTTTTTTCATGTTTTGAATACATTAAAAACAGTCGCACACACGGTTTGTCTATCAGATTGATTTTATGCTGAGGGATTTCCATTGTTTCTGTTGAAAAAGTTTTAATCTACTATTCACCCCCCTCTGGTAGCTTTTCACGTGCTCTTCGACCCAACAGTTGTATCAGAGCCACAGTGCTCTAATCTTTATGATTTTCATGTGTTTTGACTAATCATCATGGAGAAATACTCCGCAAAACCTTGTGCGTTTGATAGCATTGATTTTTAGGTTTGGAAGGCACGTATTTAGGCTTACATACAGGCGCAAGGCTTCGCCATATGGGAAAAGGTGTACAAATCCTTCGACATAAACCAAATGATCAAGTTACGGTTGCGAATATGAGGGATGTTAACAACAGTAACAAGGCTCATAACTTGATCATACAAGGATTGATCCAAAGCGACTTCGATCGGATTGCACACCTCCAATCTGCATATGACGTTGGGAAAGCGCTATGCGGCTATCATGAAGGCTCCAACACAATCAAAGAGGTACTTCAAGATATGTTCAAGAAAGAATATATGCGCTTCGAGATGCAATCCGGTGAGTCAATCGATGACCTTTTTGCTCTCTTTAATAAAATTTTCAACAACTTGCGTAGCGTCGATGTTAATTTTTCAGATGCTGAAAATGCTAGGCAATTGTTAAGTGCATTAGACATGTTAATTTGGGAGATGAAAGGTACATCTACTTTAATACTCTGTCATGAGTATACTTACATTAAATGTGCTATATTCTAAGTTAAAAACTCATGAACTCGACATTATATCACAGAAAATTCCCAACAAGTCTCTTGCATCTGTTTCACAACATGACATGCCTAGTTCTAGTCTATCTTCATCATGTGGTACACTTGCTTTGTTGTCTTCTCTAACCCTTGAATAGATTGAAGAATTTCTAGAGGAGGAGCTACACTTCTCTCCACTCGGTTCTCAAAAGCATTGCGAAATTTGAGAACTAGAAGGATAGGGATTGGTGGTTCTCAACGATGCTTTGAGTGTGGTAAGACATAACATTTTCCTACAGATTGCCCTATCTTTCTGGTCCTACTTCCCATGATGAAAAGCAAAATAAATTCAAATCATCTTCTCGAAACAACAACAAGAAAAATAAGACTTATACAAAATGGCAAGTGGCAGAACACATTCTCTCCGCACTCCTTGATAAGAACTCAAGCGATGTGGACTCCAGAAGCGATGAAGATGAAGACAATTTGGTAACTATGTGTTTCATGGTGGGCAACTCAAGTTCAAGTATGGAGGAGGCAGAAGGTATCAACGACAATGATGAGGTAAATCACTCATACGAAGAACTTGTTGATGGTCTATTTCGTGCTGCTGCTATAATTAAGAAAAAGGACAGAAAACATAGACACAATGCTATTAAATTTGAATCACTAGAATCTGAAATTAACCAATTACAATCTTTGATTCCTAGTGATGATTCTTGTTCCTCATGTGAACTCATATATGAACAATTGTCCTCCTTAAGAAGTGCACACACCTCCACACTTCATAAACTTGAGATTGAAATTGACAAGAACACAAAGCTCGCTGCACTTAATGATAAAACATGACAAATGCTAGCGGTTCTACAATTAATTTGCATTGTTCTACTTGTGATGATCTTTATAAGAAACTACATGATGCTATGAATGATATTTATGTTTTGAAAAATGCTATACATTCTCATGAAGTTAAATATTGTTCTAGTTGCAAATTAAAAGGAAAAAATTCATGGGGAAATTGCCTTGATCTGTCCAATAAACTTGATGACATGCATAGGACACTAGATTGGTTTTGTAATACAAATAAGAAGCTAAACTTGCTCCTGAATTCTTCTAAGTTTTGCAATGATAAAACTGGTCAAGGTTTTGATTCTCATGCTCATTCTAAGGCACATCCACCTAAAGTTGTTAAGTCATTAGGAAATTGTTTGATTAAAATAGTCCCTAAACAAAAAGAGGTGGTTTCACTATGTAAGAAAGGCTCATCCGAGATGTGCCCGAATGAAGAAGGGAGATGAACAAACCGTGCGTCTCTGTCGTCACATCTCGCATTACGTTTTCATCAGAGACGCACGACAAGCGCATCGCCGATCAGACTAAGTGCAAGACATGCTCAAAGATAGTGTGTTTCCTTTTGTTTAGTCATAACAAACGGGCTTTACGGGGTCATTGGAGTCAGGCTTCGGGCACGTCGTCTATCGGCGTACATGCAAGACATGCTCTAATACAACTCATCGTAGATTTGTTGACTGATTTAAGACGCGCTTTATGTTAGCCCGTCGCAGACTGTTGACTGATCTAAGACGTGCTCTAGGGAAGTGTGTCTCCTTTATTTAGGTAATCCAAGACGTCCTCTGTTACAACACGTCACATATTGTTTATAGGCAAGTCAATGCGACACTAACCGGAGACGCTCCCTGCTAGACGCATGACTGTTGATATTTCCTACGCACTACTAAAAATTCATCCCTAGCAGGGATGCTAGAAATGATTGTTGGTAGGTTTTAATTTTCAAGTGAACGTTCGCAAGCGCACGGAAACTATCGATATAGCATTTCCCCTTTAAAGAGTATTCCCAAAGAGTGTCATTTATATTTTCCCAAAGAAAGGCTAGACGGAAGTAAAACAATCATCAAGTGGAAAGGCTTAGGTTGGTCTAGGTAGAGTTCTAGCAAGGATGGGTTAAATGATAAGTTGAGGTAGTGTGACACACACAAGAGCATTCTATCCTAAGGGGATAAAAGAGGTAATAGAGGAATTTAGGCTAAGAGTTAGGTAGAGACTCCTCCTATGCTTATAATGTACATATACATAGCCAAAGTCAGTTACTAATTATCATGTTAATTATGAATTCTCATGCTAAGTGAATTAACACATCGAGCACGGGTTTACCCCTAGCAACACTATGCGACTCATGCCAAGAGCCTGTGGCATAGCCGAACGTGGATGATTCCAAAGGACAGATAGGGTTGTCACCACCTACTTCCTACCTCTTAAATTTGTGGGTCTACGAGACATTCAACGCTACTCTCTATCCTAGCACCATGCTAGCATATTAAGTAATTACCTTAAGCCTAGGCACAAGCCATCCGAAGGCAATGAACTAAATCATCATTGCACCAATGTTAATTCATAGCATAAGCAATTCATGCTAACATAACCATACCATATCTAATTAGACTATAGTGGAGGTTTATAGTGTTTTTTATAATGTAACGAACATGGTATAACACAATCATAAATACTACTCGTACAACATACATGGAATCTACAATCAAACAAGAAACGCTTCATCCAAGTATATGAACATATGAAACTAAATATAACATCTTTATTATGAATAATTTCACAAATACAAATAGGAATATTGCAGACATATCTTTCCCAATTGGGAAGAGACTCCTTCTACTCCTCTCCTACTTCGACTATGGACTAGAGACTCTCCTCTCTATAGCCTATACTCCTCTAAACCTATGGAGAGTAGTGAATACAAAGGATGAATACTCAAGTGGTGTGTGTTGAAGTGAGGGGTGAGGGGTCCTATTTATAGCTTGGAGAAGGGTCGGTTCCCGCCACCAAAAGCACGTGAATCAGTCACCCCTGACTACTTCAAGCCTGGAGGAGCCACCATTTGGATTTTGACCGAGAATGGCGCCCGAAAATAGTCGGCCGACTAGGGGGGTCGACCGACCTGGTCCTGGCCCCTTTTGCAGCGTGCTTTCTCTAAGTGACTAACAGGTGGGTCCAATTGACTAATATGGGCATTGCACCATTGGATGGCCTCGTATACTTCTGTTTGTGGGCCATTTGATCTATGTGGTGCCACGTGTCGTCGCTTGATTGACTGGAATGATATTTCATAGGATCCATCTCCTTGTTTCACTTCATTTCTACATAGAATCCCTGCATGCACTACTTTCTCCAAGGACAAGTGGAAATAGGTTAAATAGAAATATGATGTGTGCAAGAAATGTCAATGGCTTCACATAATTGAGTTATATTGATGGGTGAAATTGGTGTATAACAACGTCAACAAACTCCCCCAAGATTATCCTTTGCTCATCCCGAGCAAAGTCAAGACTTTAGGTTGATGATCAGGAGTTGCTAATGTGTTCTATTTTTCAAAAGTAATGTCAAAGCGTGCGAACAACACTTCCCCTGGTACTACTAAATTGTAGCCCGCGGAGGTTCAGTTTGGGCGCGCTGAGATCATAGACAAGATGATGACACCGATGATTTACGTGGTTTGGTCTGCCTAAGCGTAATACACTAATCCACGGGGTTTGTGTTGTTGTATTGAGTATTCACTTGAGCTTGCATGCGTATAAGCTTGGTCCTTCGGTATCGTGCAGCACAGTCTCTTTTATAGACCAAGGGATGGCGGTTACATCAATTGCTTGGGCCGACATGTGGCCCCGATGGTTATTATTGCCTAGTACACGATCTGAGTATGTTTTGGCACTCTAATAGCGTGATAACGCGCCTTAATGGTGGCGTTACCGATATTAAGGGTCTTCTGATCATGCGTCATTAATATTGCATTAATGGCGCGTAATCAGGCCTTGTAACTGTAGCAATAACAGTTCCTTGAATGTTCGTGCTGTTGGAGATCCGTTAGTATTCCCGTTGGTGTCGTAGGCCTGGAGGCTCTCCATGTGGCAGCTCCGGAGCTTCCCCTAGCGGGGAGGTAGATCTGGAGCCACTACACACGTGGCGGCACTGGAGCTTCCCTCTACTGGGGGTTAGGTCTGGGGTCATTAGCCACTTGTCAAGCACGGAGCTTCCCTAAGTACGGAGTTTAGCTCCGGTCTTCTATTACAAGTTGTAGTGCCAGAGCTACCCTTATGAAGGAGACGGGTCCAGTGCTGTGTAATACGTAGGGCCTTCAGAGGTCTTCAACTCTGACAGGTGGAACTCCCTTGCACTTCTTGCGGTATCATGGGGTACCCGATACGCTGGGTACCGACAGTGGCCCCCAAGCCCACCTCTGGGAGAAACCATTTGGGATAAGTTATTCTACCAGAGGTGGGGGACCCTTTGATTCCCGCGCCGCGGCTTCAAAAGTGTAGTTGGGGTGATGGTTCGCTATTGAACCATCGCCGCGTGGCTTTCCTTGAATGCAGCAGGTGATAGCCGCCTGGCAGATCTCACGAAATTGAAGGTCGCCGGTTTGTAACACCCTCATTTTCATGCATCATGACCTGCATACACTCATATACATATTTAACATTAACCCACATAAACAGGAACGAGTTTAAAATTGATTCGGAGCATTTGAAAATTGATTTGGAACAAAACCGCACTTAAAACGCAGAAAAGTGCGGACTAGTCCGATTTTACTGAGGACTAGTTCGATTTCTCTCTGACTAAAAACGAACTTGTTCGTTTTTGCTGCGGATTAGTCTGATTTTGGCCCCTGGAAACTTTCGGACTTGTCCGATTTTGTGCGGACTAGTCTGGTGTTCCAGCGGACTTGTCCGTTTTCCTCTCTGTTAAAAGTCGGACTTGTCCGATTTTAGGCCATACTTGTCCGATTTTCTCTCTGGACGACTTCAGACTAGTCCGGTCCTTTCCGGACTTGTCCGATATTTCGTGACTTCGAGTTGATCTTTTGTTTTACGACTTGTTTCTTGGGTTTCACGTTAAGTGGGCCTAGGGACGTCGTGCCTAACTCTTTTAGAGCCCGTGTGGGACTCTAAACCGGCCTCTACTCATCCCAAACTCGAAATCCATCTAACCCTAGCCTCCACCTCTATATAAACAGCCCCACCTCTTGGATTGACATCTATTTGCCACTTTTCCACCCACCCAAACCCTAGTTCGTGGGGAGCCACCATCAAGGAGGGAGGAGAAGATCCCAAGCAAGAAGGAGAAGAGGAGGAAATGAAAGAGGATCAAGATCTCCACCAAGTTTCGTTCTTCACCACCAATTCATCCCCATGTTCATCACCAACCCTAGATCACCAAGATTCAAGTGCTACCTCCAAGTTTCTAGTTTCATTGGAGTTCTAAACACCTGGTATAACTTCTATTCTCTTTTACTTACGTGAATTCGACCCCTAATCTTCTAATTCACGTCAATCTAGAAAACCATAATCTGCTGATCTCGCCAAATGCGGACTTGTCCGGTCCCTAGTGGACTAGTCCGATCTTCTTGGTTAAATTGTGTTGAATTAATTCTAAAAATTGATCTAATCGAATCCAAACCTGTATAAACTTGTTAAAAGCTATTAGAACTAGTTAGTGATCATTAAAAGCAATCTATTGACAAGTTCTACCTTGCATTTGCATAAATCATGCATGTCATGTCATATTGAGTAATATTTGTGCACTCTTTGATTGTTTCTCTTGTCTTGTATGTTAATTTTGTGAATTAGACGGATTTGCGCTAGAGAGTGTCGCGGAGGACCTACAACACCAAGAGTTTGAAGGCTTTGATCCTAATCAACAGCAAGAGCAAGGCAAGTGTCCTTGAAGCATATTGATCCTATTTTTAAAATAAATGTTTTGTTTGCAAAATTGCATGCTTGTGTCAATTTGATGGGAACCCTATGGTAGGAAGTTTACTAGCATTGTTTGACCACCCTTGTCACCTGGAATATATGGTAGAGAGTCGGAAAGGGCTTTTTACTTTTTGCTTCGCTTAATCAACTGGGATGGAAACCAACTATACCACTCCATTTAATTATGCATGGATGAGATTATGGTAAACATGAACTGGATAACATGATATGGTATGGGGTGATCTAAGCAAGCCTGGTATGTGGATGGGTTGGATGTTATGGTGGTTTGCTTGCTTTAGATCTAAGGACCGGTTCATGCGAGAATAAGCCAGGACTACAGTGCCACCACGAGGCCAAGTATGGGTGCGGCGTAGCTGATTAATTAGGGCTTTGCTAGTGCTGTTTGGACCATTGTGGATGCTCGGGGAAGGGGTAGTCGGATTGGGTTTGTTGATGATTGGTGGGACTACCCTGGGATCCGAATGGCTCAAGAGGGGGCCCTTGGTTGAAGATGTGCTCTGCGGGAGACATCGCCACCGGTGAAACCTCAGTAGGGTCTAAATAGGCTAGTAATCCCTTTGTAAAGGCTATTTTGTGATCTCTTGGCCATACACCAAAGTGTAATTGGCATAAGGGAGGTTCTTTAGCCGCCGACGGGTGATGAAATCACAAACACGTGGGTAAAGTGGTACAACCTCTGTAGAGTGTGTCTAAAACTATCATGATAGCCGTGCTCCCGGTTATGAGCACCTGGACAACTTCCATGATTAGAGGGAAATTGGAATTTGGGATGGTTATGGTTTGGTAATGGTTATGGATTTATTTCTGGTATTGAATATGTTTATTGGCAATGGTGAAATCTGGAATTATTGATGATGGTAGTGAATTCAGATTGGAATTATGGTGTTACTTATGATTATGATGGGTCTACTTCACATACATGTAATATATTGCTTTTCCAATGTTTTAATGTACTTTTCAGCACTTTGCCATTATTATTGTCGTCATTTGAATCAGCCACATGTCATACTTTCCACACTTGCTGAGTACGACATGTACTCACTGGTGCAACCCCCCCCCCAACAGTTGTAGGTCAGGATTGGGAGTTTAATGGTGATAATGCGGAGTTCTAGGCCGTGTCTACCATCATCTTTGCCTGTGATGTTGATTGGAGCTGCGCTATACCCTATTGCTTATGTTGCCTAGCTGTTTAGTTTGCTTAATTAGTTTATTTCCGCTGCATTAGTTGAACTTGTCATTAATATTCATTGGAGCTTGTATTCGAGGATAATATAGTTTGTGTAATAAAATTTGGTTAACTAATCTTGTTCTGTGGCAATTTGCTGTATATCGTTTGTGATTGCACTCGTGTATGTGTGTTGAACATCCTGGGCACACATATACGTTAGCTTGGTTCGTTTTTTGGAACCGGGCGTCACAGATTGGTATCAGAGCCACAGGTTGACCGTAGGATGCAGGCTAGATAGAATGGACACTTTAGAGCACATAGGGGCACTCAGGAATCGATGTGTCTTTGGTTGGTGTGTTGTTTGCTATATATATTGTTTGCTTGTGTGCTTAATAGAGGATCTTGGGATGCCTTAGCATTGCCATGTCCACCTAGGCAAGTGTAGCTAGCTTTTTGGTTCATATCCCTTGATGCATATAGTTGGGGGCGTTTTCTAATTCTTACCTATTGCTTTTCTTCAAATGGTGAGGAGTCGCAACCAGAGGGATGGCAATGATGAGGAGGAGAACAATGGAGTACCTCAGAACAACAATGGGCAAGGATCTACTCAGGGAGCTATCAACATTGAGCAGCTATTGGCTGTGCAAAACCAGCTCATGCAGACCATGATACAAACAATGGGACAGCTGCAGGATAGCAATATCAACAATCAGCCCCACATGCCTCCACCGCCACCCCCGCCTCCTCATAACCGATTGGGAGAGTTTATGAGGACTAGGCCGTCGACCATTGCTCAAGCTGCCGACCCTATAGATGCGGATGATTGGCTCAAGTCCGTGGAGAAGAAGCTAGCTATTGTCCAATGCAGTGACCGGGAGAAGGTCTTGTTTGCTTCTCATCAACTAGTTGGAGCAGCTGCGGATTGGTGGGATTCTTTATGCAATGCTCATGAGAACCAAGAGAGAATCACTTGGGCCGACTTCAAAGAGAACTTCCATTCTCATCATGTGCCTGAGGGAGTTATGATTTTGAAGAGGCAAGAGTTTGAGAATTTAAGGCAAGGAAGATCAAGCGTGAGTGAATATCTCAATAAATTCACTCAACTCTCAAGGTATGCACCTGAGGATGTTAGTCGGGACAGCCGGAGGCAATACTTGTTCATGGGGGGCTTGAACAATGAGATCCAAGTGCAACTACTCAACTGCGATTATGCCAATTTTCAGAAGCTTGTGGACAAAGCAATTGTGGTTGAGAACAAGATCCGTGAGATGGAGCAAGAAATCAAGAGGAAGGCGCCATATCAAGGACAGCAACAAGGAAGTAATGTGCGCCCTCTCCTTGCACCACCCAATGCGCCCTATTACGGCTCCTCTATTCCTGCTCAACGCCCTGGTTATGCACCACGCCCAACTCAGTTTGTGCAGCAGCGCCCTGTCATGCAAGCACCTAGGCCTCCAATGCCTTATGCACCTCGTGCTAATTTTCCTGGTGCAAATGTTCAAAACCAAGCTCGTCCCAATAATTCTGGTGGAGTTAAGAAGTGCTATACTTGTGGAGAAGCTGGACACTTTGCACATCAATGTCCTAAGTCAGGCCTTGGTCAAGGAAGTAATGCACTGAGGCAAAACCCAAGACCCAATGGAGGACAACCACAAGGGAACCGTAGATAGCAGAATTTTGCTCGTGGCAACGTAAACCATGTCTCTATGGAGGATGCTCAACAAGCGGATGACGTGGTCATTGGTATGTTTCTCACCAACTCCAACCCCGCGACTATGTTATTTGATTCTGGAGCATCGCATTCATTCATTGCATCGAAGTATGTTGCCAAGTATAGTTTGCCTATCTCTCATATGAAGTTTACTCTATTGGTTAAGTCTCCTGGAGGAGAGATGAGGACAAATATAGTATGTCCAAAAGTAAGCCTTAGAATAAGGGGGGTAGACTTCTCCGCCAACCTCATTGTTCTGGATTCCCAAGGATTGGACATTATACTTGGTATGGACTGGTTGAGGAAGCACAATGGAGTTATTGAGTGTGCCACAAAGACGGTGAAGTTGACCAATGAGGAAGGGATCACCGTAGAATTTGAAGCTTCTCAAACCGCACCGAAGCAATTGGAGTTGAATCATATGGACGGTGCCGCAATTGAGGATATTCTGGTGGTGTGTGAATTTTTGGATGTTTTTCCGGACGAGTTGCCAGGTATGCCACCTGATCGAGACATTGAGTTTGTTATTGATTTAATACCTGGAATTGCACCTATAGCGAAAAGGCCGTATAGGATGCCTCCTTTGGAATTAGCGGAGCTCAAGAAGCAAATTCAAGAGCAATTAGAGAAGGGTTTCATTCGCTCAAGCTCTTCAGTTTGGGGAGCGTCCGTGCTGTTCGTGGACAAGAAGGATGGATCCCAAAGGATGTGTGTGGATTACCGAGCTCTCAATGAGGTAACAATCAAGAACAAGTACACCTTGCCACACATAGAAGACTTGTTTGATCAGATGAAGGGTGCTTGTGTCTTCTCTAAGATTGATTTGAGGACGAAATACTTTCAAATGAAGATTAGACCATCGGACATACCTAAGACAGCTTTTAGAACACGGTATGGATCTTATGAGTACACCGTGATGTCATTTGGATTGACAAACGCGCCTGCCTACTTTATGTACCTCATGAATAAGGTCTTCATGGAGTACTTGGATAGATTCGTTGTGGTGTTTATTGATGACATTATGATCTACTCAAAGGATGAGAAAGAACATGAGGAACACTTGAGGCTTACATTGTAGAAATTGAGGGAGCATCAATTGTATGCCAAGTTCAACAAGTGTCAGTTTTGGTTGAGAGAGGTGTCGTTTTTGGGTCATATAATTTCGGGAGGAGGAGTATCGGTTGACCCCGGAAAAGTGAGAGACATGTTGAAGTGGGAACCGCCGCAAAATGTCAAGGAAATAAGGAGTTTTCTTGGGATGGCTGGTTATTACCGTAGATTCATCAAGGACTTTTCCAAGATAGCCAAGCCTATGACGGAGTTGCTAATGAAGGGAAAGGCTTTCCAATGGACTCAAGCTTGTCAAAATAGTTTTGAGGAGTTGAAGAAGAGGTTGACAACAGCCCCAATTTTGGTACTGCCGGATGTGAGCAAGAGTTTTGACATTTATTGCGATGCATCAAGACAAGGACTTGGATGTGTATTGATGCAAGAAGGTCAAGTGGTCGCCTATGCGTCAAGACAATTGAAGAAACATGAGCAGAATTACCCAACACATGATTTAGAACTTGCAGCCGTGGTACATGCATTGAAGATTTGGAGACACTATATTCTTGGACATAGGTGTGAAATTTATACGGATCATAAGAGTTTGAAGTATATTTTCACACAAACGGATCTGAACTTGAGGCAACGAAGATGGTTGGAGCTCATCAAAGATTATGATTTGGGGATCAACTATCATCCGGGAAAAGCCAATGTAGTGGACGATGCTTTGAGTAGAAAAGGAGTAAGTCATCAACTCACAGTTCGAGAGTTACCATCCGAGTTATGCAAGGAGTTTGAACTGTTGAACCTTGGGTTTGTAAATGAGATGGAGATGATGGAGTTAAACCCAACCTTGGAGAAAGAGATTCGAGAGGCCCAAACCGCAGATGAGGAGATCAAGAAAATCAAGGAAAGGACCGAAGAAGGGAGAGAATTCAGATTTGACGAGGATGAACATGGTACCCTATGGCTTGGAAAGAGAATCGTTGTGCCTAATGTGAAGCATATTCGGGAGATGATATTAAAAGAGGCACATGACTCACCCTACTCAATTCACCCTAGTTGTACAAAGATGTACAAAGACTTGAAGACTAGCTATTGGTGGGATAGCATGAAAAAGGACATAACTGAATATGTGGCATTGTGTGATGTGTGCCAACGAGTCAAGGCAGAACATCAAAGGCCAGCTGGGCTATTACAGCCATTAAAGATTCCAGAATGGAAGTGGGAAGAAATTGGAATGGACTTCATAGTTGGGTTACCACGTACTCAGTCTGGGTATGACTCAATTTGGGTAATTGTGGATCGCTTAACCAAGTCAGCTCATTTTGTCCCTGTGAAGGCCAAGTATACAGCTGCACAATGGGCCGAAGTATACATGGAGCATATTGTGTGTCGACACGGAGTCCCGAAGAAGATTGTATCGGATAGAGGTTCTCAATTTACCTCCAGATTTTGGCAAAAATTGCATGAAGCTTTGGGAACGAGGTTGAATTTTAGTTCAGCATATCATCCTCAAACGGATGGACAAATCGAGAGGACCAATCATATTTTGGAGGACATGTTAAGAGCTTGTGCTTTGAAGCATGGGAAAAGTTGGGACAAAAGCTTGCCATACGCGGAATTTTCTTACAACAATAGTTACCAAGCAAGTTTGAAGATGTCACCGTATGAAGCACTTTATGCGAGGAAGTGTAGGACACCTTTATTCTGGAATGCGGCAGGAGAAACTCAAGTATTTGGTCCGG
The DNA here is from genome assembly GCA_036927565.1 of Tuctoria greenei. Lineage (NCBI taxonomy): Eukaryota > Viridiplantae > Streptophyta > Magnoliopsida > Poales > Poaceae > Tuctoria > Tuctoria greenei. The sequence goes on from JAYESD010000011.1 coordinate 28,461,124, forward strand.
ATGTGTTGCAAGAAGCCGAGAAGCAAGTCCAAATAATTCGTGAAAACTTGAGGGCTGCCCAATCAAGGCAAAAAGGCTATGCGGACAATAGGAGAAGAAAACTAGCCTTTGAAATAGGAGATTTTGTTAACCTCAAGGTGTCACCAATGAGAGGTCATAAGAGCTTTAACATAAGAGGAAAGCTAGCACCTCGTTATATTGGACCATTCAAGATTTTGGACAAAAGAGGAGAAGTAGCGTATAAGTTGGAGATGCCAGCTCATCTTTTGGATGTCCATGATGTCTTTCATGTTTCCCAGCTCAAGAAGTGCTTGAGAGTACTGGAAGAACAAGTGCCAATGGAAGAATTGGAACTAGGGGAAGATTTGGCTTATGCTGAACAACCGGTCAAAATCTTGGAAACTAAGGAGAGAGTCACAAGGAACAAGGTTATTATATGGTGTAAAGTTCAATGGAAGCACCACACAGAAAAAGAAGCAACTTGGGAGCTAGAAGATGATCTCAAGAAGGACTTTCCCTATCTCTTCTCTTCCGCGTCGAATCTCGAGGGCGAGATTCATTTTAAGGGGGTTAGGTTTGTAACACCCTCATTTTCATGCATCATGCCCTGCATACACTCATATACATATTTAACATTAACCCACATAAAGAGGAACGAGTTTAAAATTGATTCGGAGCATTTAAAAATTGATTTGGAACAAAACCGCACTTAAAACACAGGAAAGTGCGGACTAGTTCGATTTTACTGAGGACTAGTCCGATTTCTCTCTGACTAAAAACGGACTTGTCCATTTTTGCTGCGGATTAGTCCGATTTTGGCCACTGGAAACTTTCGGACTTGTCCGATTTTGTGCGGACTAGTCCGGTATTCCAAGAATCCTTGAAAAATTGCTAAGTCCCTAGACTTTTCCGGACTAGTCCGGTGTTCCAGCGGACTTGTCCGTTTTCCTCTCTGTTTAAAGTCGGACTTGTTCGATTTTAGGCCAGACTTGTCCGATTTTCTCTCTGGACGACTTCGGACTAGTCCGGTCCTTTCCGGACTTGTCCGATATTTCGTGACTCTGAGTTGATCTTTTGTTTTACGACTTGTTTCTTGGGTTTCACGTTAAGTGGGCCTAGGGACGTCGTGCCTAACTCTTTTAGAGCCCGTGTGGGACTCTAAACCGGCCTCTACTCGTCTCAAACTCGAAATCCATCTAACCCTAGCCTCCACCTCTATATAAACAGCCCCACCTCTTGTATTATCATTTATTTGCCACTTTTCCACCCACCCAAACCCTAGTTCGTGGGGAGCCACCATCAAGGAGGGAGGAGAAGATCCCAAGCAAGAAGAAGAAGAGGAGGAAACGAAAGAGGATCAAGATCTCCACCAAGTTTCGTTCTTCACCACCAATTCATCCCCAAGTTCATCACCAACCCTAGATCACCAAGATTCAAGTTCTACCTCCAAGTTTCTTGTTTCATTGGAGTTCTAAACACCTGGTATACCTTCTATTCTCTTTTCCTTACATGAATTTGACCCCTAATCTTCAAATTCACGTCAATCTAGAAAACCCTAATCTACTGATCTCGCCAAGTGCGGACTTGTCCGGTCCCTAGCGGACTAGTCCGATCTTCATGGTTAAATTGTGTTGAATTAATTCTAAAACTTGATCTAATCGAATCCAAACCTGTGTAAACTTGTTAAAAGCTATTAGAACTAGTTAGTGATCATTAAAAGCAATCTATTAACAAGTTCTACCTTGTATTTGCATAAATCATGCATGTCATGTCATATTGAGTAATATTTGTGCACTCTTTGATTGTGTCTCTTGTCTTGTATGTTTATTGTGTGGATTAGACAGATTTGCGCTAGAGAGTGCCGTGGAGGACCTACAACACCAAGAGTTTGAAGGCTTTGATCCTAATCAACAGCAAGAGCAAGGCAAGTGTCCTTGAAGCATATTGATCCTATTTTTAAAATAAATGTTTTGTTTGCAAAATTGCATGCTTGTGTCAATTCGATGGGAACCCTATGGTAGGAAGTTTACTAGCATTGTTTGACCACCCTTGTCACCTGGAATATATGGTAGAGAGTCGGAAAGGGCTTTTTACTTTTTTGCTTCGCTTAATCAACTGGGATGGAAACCAACTATACCACTCCATTTAATTATGCATGGATGAGATTATGGTAAACATGAACTGGATAACATGATATGGTATTGGGTGATCTAAGCAAGCCTGGTATGTGGATGGGTTGGATGTTATGGTGGTTTGCTTGCTTTAGATCTAAGGACCGGTTCATGCGAGAATAAGCCAGGACTACAGTGCCACCACGAGGCCAAGTATGGGTGCGGCGTAGCTGATTAATTAGGGCTTTGCTAGTGCTGTTTGGACCATTGTGGATGCTCGGGGAAGGGGTAGTCGGATTGGGTTTGTTGATGATTGGTGGGACTACCCTGGGATCCGAATGGCTCAAGAGGGGGCCCTTGGTTGAAGATATGCTCTGCGGGAGACATCGCCACCGGTGAAACCTCAGTAGGGTCTAAATAGGCTAGTAATCCCTTTGTAAAGGCTATTTTGTGATCTCTTGGCCATACACCAAAGTGTAATTGGCATAAGGGAGGTTCTTTAGTCACCGACGGGTGATGAAATCACAAACACGTGGGTAAAGTGGTACAACCTCTACAGAGTGTGTCTAAAACTATCATGATAGCCGTGCTCCCGGTTATGAGCACCTGGACAACTTCCATGATTAGAGGGAAATTGGAATTTGGTATGGTTATGGTTTGGTAATGGTTATGGATTTATTTCTGTTGTTGAATATGGTTATTGGCAATGATGAAATCTGGAATTATTGATGATGGTAGTGAATTCAGATTGGTATTATGGTATTACTTATGATTCTGATGGGTCTACTTCACATACATGTAATATATTGCTTTTCCAATGTTTTAATGTACTTTTCAGCACTTTGCCATTATTATTGTCGTCATTTGAATCAGCCACATGTCATACTTTCCACACTTGCTGAGTACGACATGTACTCACTCTTGCAATCCCCCCCCCCAACAGTTGCAGGTCAGGATTGGGAGTTTAATGGTGATAATGCGGAGTTCTAGGCCGTGTCTACCGTCAGCTTTGCCTATGGTGTTGATTGGAGCTGCGCTATACCCTATTGCTTATGCTGCCTAGCTGTTTAGTTTGGTTAATTAGTTTATTTCTGCTGCATTAGTTGAACTTGTCATTAATATTCATTGGAGCTTGTATTCGAGGATAATATGGTTTGTGTAATAAAATTTGGTTAATTAATCTTATTTTGTGGTAATTTTTTGTATATCGTTTGTGATTGCACTCGTGTATGTGTGTTGAACATCCTGGGCACACATATACGTTAGCTTGGTTCATTTTTCGAAACCGGGCGTCACACGGTTCCCAATACGAAAACCGTATTGGTTTCGAGTGCCTTGTCAGGCTGCCGCCTTCAGGCTTCCTGCCGCCCATCATGTCAACGGTTCACCTGGGGCAAAAACTTTGACTCTTCCGCCAAAGTGGACCCGGACCCATTTGTCCTTGGCGAAGTAGGTTTTTGAGAGCGTAACCTCGGTCCCCTTACGGTTTCCATCCAAGCGTTGCAGAGGCTTACTTGAGAAGGAAAGCCCGCACTATTTGAGGACCCTTCACGCTTTCAATTGAACTTGCGCTCAGAGCCTCCCAACCCTCGCATAGCATTCCAAGTTTCGCTCCACTTTGCTGCGATGGAGTTGGGTCTTCCACGCAGCAAGGTCAAGACCAAGGAGGAGATGGCGAGTGTCCGAACATACGTGGGTTAGTCCAGCGACTCTTGCAATAAGAACATTCACTTCGGAAAGCTCCCCTTCAAGAAGGAGCGCACCGAAGATATGGTGTACTTCTCGGCATATGCCATGGTGGGTCTCATCCCGCCCTACTCAAGCTTCCTCCTGATGTTGCTGGACTTCTACGACCTCCAACTTCATCATATCAGCCCCCACTCCCTCTTGCTAGTGGCGACCTTCGTCCACTTCTGTGAGATGTGGGTAGGAGTGCCTCCCTACATCGAGCTGTTTTGGACCTTCTTCACGGTCCACATCACCCGAAAGGGGATGGAGCTCATCGGCTTCTGCTATTTCGTGAAGTGGGAGAGTTGCCCCTTCAAGTACTTGAAGTCCTTCCCCTCCGACAAGTGGGGTGATTGGAATAAGTATTGGGTGATCATCATGGTGGAGGAGCATGAGAAGTTGGAGCTGCCCGAGGGTCCTCCCAATGTCGACACCAACGCTTGGAACATAGTTCTGGAGATGTCGAATGCGTACAAGCACATCTTGGAAAGGATCGAAGAATGAATAGATGGAAAAGTGACCCCCCAAATGGTATTTGGCAATTTCCTAGTGAATAGGGGGCTCCGTTGAAGACTAGGGAATGGCCCGCATGGACGTTCAAAAATGAGATGGATCATGACCAAATTGAAGTAAGTTTGAACACCAACTTGGATGATGAGGCTTTGAGCATCCATCTCAAAATATTTCAAAATGGAGGTGTCTCTCGTGACGTCGTGACTCCACCGGCAGCCTTCCTGCCTCTGAGCATGGTTCCAGAGGTCAGCAGCGAGGTCTGGAGGAGCATGTTGGCATTGGATGATTTGGGCGTGGTAGAGAGGTGCCCTCTCTCTAGGGTTACAATCCCTGGAACTTCTGAAAGCGTGACTGCCCCTACCGCGAGCCGGAGAGTCGATGACGTCAGGAAGGGCAAGGGTAAAGCCAAGGAACAAGCTGAATCTTCCAGCCACAAGAGGAAGTTGAGGCATGTTGACGGGAGCCCTGTCGGGTCTGCTCCAACTCCAACAGCCCTTTCTTTGCAGCGAAGGAGACCTTCAGTGACCACACCTGCTTCAGTGCTAGCGCCCTCGAGGGACTCAAGCTCCGGCAGGTCAACTCCACCCCGGTGTTTGTTGTAAGCTCCGGGTCCAGAGGTCCTTCCCACCCGAGGGGGGTTCCGGCTGAGAAGACTCCAGCTGCTGCAAATGGCTCTCAACCAAGGTCTAAAGTTACTGTCTCACCAAATTTGGTGGGTTCTGACTCCGGGCCTAAGAAGAAGAGATTATGCGGCGACTGGGATGGTAGCATCCCAGGTAAGCATCATCAACTAACCTTGAAATACTAGTCTTATTATTGTTATGTTTTTAATCTTATCGACCTTTTGTTTTAAGGGTGTCGAGAAAAAGGTTTGAGGCTTCAGCGTCGGCTACAACTACTGGAGTTGTGCATGCTGAAGCTCCAGTTTCAACCATCGAGCCTCCCCAGGTGGTGGTAGATGACACGGCAGCTCTGACACTAGCTGTCGTGGACATAAATCCAAAAGAGATGCCTGAAGCTCCCGTGGTAGCAACGGACCACGGGGGAGAAGTTGTAGAAATGCACCATCAGCCCCACCAGCAGTAGCACTAGAGGCTAAAGCTCCGGTGCAGGAATCGAAGATGTCGGAGCCTCTGACACTTGAGTTGAAAGTACCCGAAGCTCCAGCGCCCTTGCCAGAAGTGGCTGAAGATCGGATGGTTGTGCCGAAGGTGTCTGAAGCTCCAGCCTCTGTGGCGGAGAAAGTTGAAGTTCCGGTTGCTGAGCCGGAAGTGCCTGAAGCTCTGGCCTCTGTGCCGGAAATAGTTGAAGCTCCAGCTGCTGAGCTGGAAGTGACTGAAGCTCCGGTAGCGGAGGTGGTTGATGTACCAACGCCTGAGCCGGCTGTGGAAGTAGCTTCGGACGAAGCTCCAACGACTACTCTGGAGGTAATTATTCCGTAGGTGTCCATACCAGAGCCAGAACATCATGAAGAAGCGGCAGCAGGCTCTCCACCCGTGGAGCCAGTAGTTGAAGGCCCTGCGGCTGGACCTTCGGCGTCAGCCCTAGGGGTAGAAGTTCCCCCAGCGGGATCTTCCTCAGAAGCGGTCGAGGAGTTCCAGGAGGGCGGCTTTAGTGCCGTAGAAGCTTAGGGAACCACACTTGTGGCGTGGGACCCTATTTTTGTTCTTGAAGACCCTCTTGAACCAGCGGAGATGACCCCGGCAGGTCTGGAGCCTATTCCTTTGGCGTTGTCTATTGACAATGCCTGCTCAAGCCTGCGACAGGTCTAGCTCGCCTTCGATCATGACAACAAGGTCCTTGAAGAAGATCACCACACCTTGAGGCATTGGCGCAACAGGCTTCACTTCGAGACCAAGCTAGCGTAGACGAGGCTTGCAGACCAAAAGGAGTGGCTCGAGAAGGAAAAGGTCCAGTTGGAATATTGGGGCAAGTTGCTAGAGGAGAAGGAGGCCGCCATCAGGGCCCTCGACGCTAATGTTCGGGAGATTCTCGAGCAAGCCAAGGAAAAGAATGATGTTATTGACCAATGTCATGACAACCTCAATGCATTAAACGAGATTCTCCTGAAGCGCCGAGTGGAGCATGATGTGAGGTTAGAGAAACTCCTGGAACATCGGGTGGATGTTTTGAAAAGAGAGGAGGAGCTCGCCCAGAAGCTAACTCTAGCAGAGCAAAATTTGGCAGACTGCAGTAAGAAGCTTGATCTGCAGAGCAAGGAAGATGAGGAGAAGTACTAGAAACTGGTGCAGGAGCTCTCAAAAAGAGAAGCTGATGTTGCCACCAGAAAAGGGAAAGTAAGAGGTAGGGAGAAAGACCTGGCCGAACGGCAGAACCGCATCCACCTCCAGCAGACGGAGCTAGTTGACTACAAAAATCAAGTTGCTGAGAGTATGCAGCAACATGCCAAAGTGGGCAAGTGCCTCGCTCAGGAAGGTTCGGAGCTAGCAGCCGCCAGGAGGTCACTGGAGGAGCTGCAGAGCTTGAGGCAACTGAATCCCTGCAGGTATGGGATTTTCTGGGGTGTGCAGATAGAGCTTTGGTGTCTCTTGGCTTCAGTCTAGTACGTCCGGAGAACTCAGCACCGGAGCTGGACTAGACGCTGGTGGCACTTGGCTCTACTGGCATCAAACTCGACGTGATGGGTGATGTCATCGTCGACCAGCGGGAGATGGAGGGAAAATCTCTAGCCAAGAACGTCCCGAGTATGTCTTGGCGTGTTACAAGAGTCGAGACCCCCAACTTTCTCTAGAACCGATCTTCGAAGGACTCATTGCCGAAGAGGAGGATGCTGCCAGGGCTAGCGTCCAAGAACTACTGAGAAGGTTGCATCTTTTTTCCGCGGGACTTAGATCCTCTAAGAGTTAGAATATTTTCCTTTTGCCTTTTGTTGTAATCCTGATTTTGTAATTCAGTACTTTGAATGAATGAAATCCACTGTTTCTGCAAAGAGTTCCATTTCGTCCTTGTCTTCAATACACTGCCCTTTATCTTGTTTTCCTTTGGTTGTACTCAATTTGATTGCGAACATATACCAAAAGGATTTGACGAAGTGTTGATGACTTGGACACTTCGATCTTGTAGCTTTTAGGTCTGAAGTTTATTTGCGACATCTCCAGGGAGCTTTTGTTGTGTCAACGACGGGCCCCTTGCGGTTGTCGGAGCTTCATAGGACTGACGACACCCACTGTTAATGCATAGAACGTCGACGACGGGCCCCCTAGGGTTGTCAGAGCTTGATAGGTTCGACGACACCCATTGTCAACGCATAGAACGTCGACGGAGGGCCCCTTGGGGTTGTCGGGGCTTTTTCGGTCCAACGGCACCTACTGTCAACACGTAGAACGTCGACGACGATCTCCTCGGGTGGTTACTCCATATTCACTTGAATTATACTTCACATCAACCATAGGCCTCCATGGGAGTTGTCAGAGCTTGTTAGCTCTGGCGGCGCCCACTTTTAAAGTCCGAAACATCAACGGCGGGCCCCCTTGGAGGTTGTCGGAGCTTAATAGCTCTATCATCGTCCACCATCGCCATGCGTTTTCATTGTTCATGTGCATCAAAGACAAGAAAAATCGTAAAATTCATCCTCTCATCTATAACTATTTTGCGGCTTACTGTTCTCATTCAAATTTTAGATCCGAATAAAGTTGATATGATGACAAGCAAATTGATATAATCTTTTGCAGATCTGAATGTTTTGAGGACCCGCCCTACTGAGGCCTGCCGGAATGTAGGTAGAGTGGCGTAATTAGGGTGCGGGACCAGGCTAAGTCGATAGCACACTCTGAACCTGTGTTGGTTTGCCATTCAGGCGAGTAGACCATGCAGCAATGCTAGGATCCAAAAAGACCACCAGTATAACTTGTACAACATATGAATAACTTGGACTAAATCTCAAAAAGAATTGCACAACTTGTTATAGACAAGAAGGGGAAGGATAAATAAAAGAGAATGAGCATGCACAAAATTAATGCACGTGGAGTCTGCTTTTATATAACAATGCCTTTCATTATAGGTGCGGATTACAGGGAAGACAAGGACACACTTAGTGTACGAAACCAAGCTAAGCGTGCAATACATCTTGTGCTAACTCGGGGCAGGTAGCTACACTTTTAGTGTTGCGACTGTGTCAATTGTTACTTGAACTTCTCGGACCCTCCCGGAGGGGTCCGAATGTTCTCCCGGAGGTCCTACCCAACTCTGTTTATAGACTCTATAATTTACACTGCATATAATTACAGACTCACCTCCGTGACACTAAGTATAGAACTTACGGAGGTGCTCAATGTTCCAAGGATTAGGAAGCGGGGTCCCATCCTCAGTCGCCAAGCGAACGTATCCGGGACGGGATACTTTGATCACTCGGAAGGGACCTTCCCAGCTGGGAGAAAGTTTGTTCATCCCTTCACGAGTTAGTTTTGTCCGCAGCACCAGATCACCTTCCTCGAGCTGTCGGCTGCGCACATGCCTCTGATAATAGCGCCGGAGCGCTTGGCGATAACGTGCATTTCGAACCTCTGCTTGGCACATTCCATCGTTGACGAGGTCAATGTCTTCACGCCGGAGCTGGTCCTGCATGGCTTCGTCGAAGGTTCGGACCCGGAGTGACCCCACGGTGATCTTTAGAGGAAGGACGGCTTCAGCTCCGTACACCAGGAAGAAGGGTGCCTCTCCAGTTGACCAGTTAGGTGTAGTCCTGCATGCCCACAGTGCGGACGGAAGCTCCTCGATCCAGTTGGCTCCATGTTTCTTCAAATGCTCATAAGTGCGTGTCTTGAGTCCTTTCAATATTTCTACATTTTCTCTCTCGGCTTGGCCATTACTTGTCAGGTAAGCTACGAATGCATAGCTGACTTGAATGTCGAGGTCTTCACAATACTCTTGAAATGCTGCACTTGTGAATTGGGTTCCGTTGTCAGTAATGACTCTGTTCGGAACTCCAAATCTGCAGACTATGGACTTCAAGAACTTGATTGCTGATTGTTTATTAATATTCACAACTGGAGTAGCTTCTGGCCACTTGGTGAACTTGTCGATGGCGACATACAGGAACCTTTAACCTCCGACGGCTTTTGGGAAAGGTCCCAAAATGCCCATGCCCCTCACAGCGAATGTCCATGTAGAAGGAATCATTTGTAGTGATTGAGCCGGCGTGTGAATTTGTTTTGCATGGAATTGGCACGCTTCACACTTTTTTTACCAACTCTACTGCATCCAGGAGTGTTGTAGGCCAGTAGAAGCCACGCCGAAAGGCTTTTCCGACCAGCATGCGGGAAGACGCGTGGTTCCCACACTCGCCTCCATGGATCTCCACGAGGAGCTCGCGACCTTCTTCCCTTGCAATGCACCGCATTAGGATGCCGTTGGCACTGCGCCGGTAGAGATTCCCTTCTACCAGCGTGTATCTTTTATCCAATCTGACGATCTGGTCAGCGGATACACTGTCTTTAGGAAGGTGGTTGTCTTTCAAGTAGCTCCAGATCTCCGAAATCCATGCATCAGAGCTAACTTGAGCTTCCGAGTCTTGCGTTCCAGGTTGCTCGAAGCTTCCTACAGCACCTACGACCCTTGGTGCACGCCATGGTAACAAGGTCACTAGGACCACCAGCTTCGAGGTGCTAGTCTCGCCCCCTTCATTCAGTTCGACAGACTGAGCTATTGGTGTTGACAACCTCCGGACAAAGATCCCGTCAGGAGCCGTAGCTCCGGTTGAGGCCTTCATAGAGAGTTTGTTAGCTTTAGCATTATGGAGATACTGAACATGGTGGAGATCTAAGACTTCAAAATATTTCTGGAGCCTCTGGACTTAAAGGAGATAAGGGACTAGTTGGGGGTTGTTACAGCAGCATTCACCTTTGACTTGTTTTATGATGAGATGTGAACCACCCTTCACCAACAGCTGCTTGACACCATAGGATAGTGCCACCTTGAGCCTGAAGATGAGAGCTTCATACTCCGCCATGTTGTTGGTTGCCTTGAAGTCAAGGTGCACCATGTGTTTGACCTTCTCCCCAGTCGGAGTGAGGAGAAGTATTCCATCTCCGGCCCCCTGCCTCTGCACGGAGCCATCAAAGTAGAGGGTCCAATGAGGCTTAGTGAAGATTGGGACCTTGGGTTCCAGCTTTTGCTCGGAGGGGCCCCTAGGATTTGATGGAGAAGGAGTCCACTCCGCCACAAAATCAGCCAAGGCTTTACTCTTGATAGCTTGTCGCGGCAAGAATTTGAGGTCAAATTCTGCCAGCTCCACTGCCCACTTGGCGATGTTCCCAATAGAATTAGGGTTACGCAATATAGCTCATAGTGGATATGAAGTTACCACTGATATCTTGTGGGCTTGGAAATAATGACGAAGCTTCCTTGAGGCAATAAGAACTGCATAAAGCAACTTATGCACCTCAATGTATCTAGTCTTGGCATCATGGAGTACTTCACTGATGAAGTACACTGGACGTTGGACGGTCCAGACCCTCTCAGAGGGACCCGAAGCTTCTTCCCCATCGACCCGGACCCTCATAGAGGGGTTCGAACCTTCTTATTCATCTATTCGGAACCTCCTAGAGGGGTACGGATCTTCTTGTTGATCTTCCTAGACTTTCTCGGAGGTGTCCAGAACTTCTTCTTGATCAGCCGTTTGAACTCCCTCATATGAGAGAGAATGATCTTCTAACATTTTGCCTTGAAGATCCATGCCTGGGGGCTGGGACCCAGACTCGCCTTCAGGTAGCTCCAAACCCTCCTGGAGGGGTCTGTGCTCCTGAACTAGATGTGGCTCCGGTCTTTCCGCGAAAAGAACCATGCTGACAACTTCTGTAGTTGCAGAAATGTAAAGCAGTAGAGGCTCACTAGGGTTTGGAGCTACCAAGATTGGTAGTATGGTGAGGAGCTGCTTGAGCTCTTGAAAGCCTTTTCTGCTTCTATGGACCAATGGAATGGCTCAGACTTCCTCAATAGCTTGAAGAAGAGAAGCTCCCCCTCCACCAATCTCGAGATGAACCGGTTGAGCACAGCTAGACATGCAGTAAACTTCTGGACATCCTTGATGCAGGCTGAGGGCCGCATATCTTCTATAGATTTGATCTTCGTCGGGTTCGCCTCAATTCCTCGGTGAGTCACCAAGAAACCAAGGAGTTTCCCGGAGCTAACCCCGACAACACACTTGTCTGGGTTCAACTTGGTGCGCGTGATACGCAGCTTGTCGAAGACAGCTTGCAAGTTGTCAAGGAGTGACTCCTTGTTCTTGATCTTCACGACGATGTTGTCGACATACACCGCCACTAAGTCCCTAATGAGTTCTCCAAAAATTTGTGCATAGCTCGCACAAAGGTTGAAGCAGTATTTTTGAGACCAAAGGGCATTGCAGTATAACAGTACAACCCATCTACTGTAATGAAGGTTGTATGCTCTTCATCTTCCCTAGACATTTGGATTTGATGATATCTGGAGTATGCATCTAGGAAACACAATAGCTCACACCCGGAGGTGGAGTCCATTATCTGATCTAATCTAGGTAGTGGAAATGAATCTTTTGGACATGCCTTATTTAGTGTGGTGTAGTCAATACACATCCAAAGCTTCCCACCAGCCTTGGGTACAACAACTGGGTTTGCCAACCATTTTGGATGATAAACCTCCCGGATAAAACCAGCTTCGAGCAACTTAATTATCTCCTGTCAGATGAAGTTTTGTCGTTCGACTGATTGCTTCCGGGGCTTCTGGTGTACAGGTCGTGCATCAGTATAAATCTTCAGATTGTGCTCAATCACCTCCCTAGGATTCCAGGCATTTGTGATGGTTGCCAGGAAAACACGTCAACATTTGCCCGGAGTAAAGTGATGAGTGCGAGTTCCTATTTGTTGTTTAGACCTCCCGATATACGAGTGGTCTAAGCAGCATTGGAACCAATTTTACGACTTTGACGGGTATGTCGTTGTCGCCGCTTGGCTGCACACGTGGTGCAGAGGTTGAGCCTCGGTGATGAGTGCTCGGAGGTTGAATATAGTTTGCTCTCTACCAGATGCCTCATAGTGCGCTGTTGCAAGTGCATGGAGTTCTTCTAGTACGGACGCCGCGGATGCGGAAAATGCCAGGTAGCCATAGTGAGCCGCAACCATGAACCTGTACAAGGCGGGCCTACCTAGAATGGTGTTGAAGGGTAAGCTGATCTGCGCAACGTCAAAGACTAGCTTCTCGGTCTTGTATTTCTCCCAAGTTTAGAAGGTCACCAAGAGTGTGGTAGATCCGAGAGGACTAATGGCCCCCGGACCTACCCTAGAGAAAGGTTGTGAGGGATGAAGGTCTGAGGGTCGGAGATGGAGTTGACGAAGGCTTCATAGCTCAGGTGGTTCAGCCCCACACCTCCATCCACCAAAACATGGTAGAGCTGGACATTGTTGATGGTAGGAGACACCATTAGTGGCAATTGGCCAGCTCCGATCATGTTCTGGGGGCAGTCCATAGCATCGAAGGTGATGGAGGTGTCCATCCATTTCCGATGAGGTTCCGCCCTAGCGGCCATGTCCCGCTGCATTGTCTTGAGGATGCGGCGAGAAGTGATGTCCCAAGCACCACCATAGATGGTGTTCAGGGTCTTCCGACGCTCGTTGTTAGAGACGTCGGAATCATCGTCAACCGTGTTGTACACAACCTTCAGGACCTTCTTTGGATCCTGAAAGCCTAGGTCCGTGTTAGTCGGAGCTTCGTCGACTTTTTGTTTTCCTCCCCATTGGCAGAAAGGAGCTTCCTCTCGGCGCTTGTTGTAGCGCTCAACAAGGTTCTGGACCTCTCGGCAGTCCTCCAGATTGTGCTTCTCCGTCTTGTGGATCGGACACCACATTTTGGAGCTGCCACCGTCTTTTGATGAAGATCGAGGTCGTTTTTTGGGGCGTGGCCCCCGGCCATCCGGAGCCACAGCAGCCGCAACAGAAGGTGTGTCGGCCGACAACTTTTTCTTGCTGTTGGTCTTCTTCTTCTTCTTCTGTCCACTACCGTAGGTAGTGGATTCAGCCTTGGAGGACTTCTTACTGGCCTATGGAGCTGGTTTGGAGTGCATCTCATGGCCCTCCACAGCTCTGGCACAGTTGTCAACCAGGCTGAAGAGTTCTGTGACGCTGGTGACTTCTTTTGACGCCAACTTCTCTAGAATTTTCTTGTCCCGGATGCCCTATCTGAATGCGACAATAACAGAAGCGTTTGCAATAGAAGCTATGGTATTACGTACCTGAGAGTATCATTGGATAAAAGATTGCAACGACTCCCCCGATTTTCGCTGAACAGCAAAAAGGTCCAGTTCAGTTTGGGTCGGGTGTATGAGCTCCCGAAATTGGCGGTGAACTGTTGGCATAGCTTTGCCCAACTGTTGATGGAGTCAGGTAGCAAACTCATGAACCAGGATCTAGCGGTCTCGGTCAGAGCCAAAGGGAAATAATTGTCCATCACGGCCTCATTGTCCCACGCCGCAAGGATAGCGGTAGAGTAGATTTGAAGGAATTCGGTAGGGTTGACAGTCCCGTCAAATTTCTCCGGCAAATGAGGCCGAAACTTCTGTGGCCATCTGACCATGCGTAGATGCATAGCCAGGGAAGAACAGGCTCCTCCCACTCCCAAAGGAGCAGGGTTGTCCAGAGCTTCTCTCCTCTCATGATCACCCTCGATGTGGACGCGACCGTCCAGCTGTCAGTAACGGCAATCGAGCTTCGACCGCAGGTCATGCGTCAAAAACCTCGATGCAGTGTGGGTGCAACGTGCCCTGGAGGGCAACGACATCACTTGTTGGGACACATCACATCTCCTGTGCTGTGAAGCTTGTGGACCAAGACTTCCTGACAAGATCCGACACTGTGAAGGCACCTGCCTCGAAGGAGCAGGACCTTGGTTACTGATGCCATCGGCTGCAGCTACGACCAGGTGTTCAACATCAGCCCTCCACTGCTCCATTGCACCCTGGGGTGCTCCTGGAGGTGGTGGACAATGGAGTAGAGTACGTGGAGCAACAAGCGCGTGCTTAGGGGTTTTGTTCATCGATGCCGTGATCGAAGCGAGTATTGCATCCTGCTGTCCAGCATTGTTTGCCAGAACAGATGGTGGTGGATGTGGTGTGACGCCCGCCAGGACAATGATGCCCGCTGGTTGCTGCATGTTGGAAGGACGATTCCCTCCAATAGGTTGCACAACATTGTTGCCGTTGGATGATCTTGTGGTGGAGTTCACCATCTTGTGATCTCAGTGCACCCCCTTCCTGGCGTGCCAAATATCGAAGCGTGCGAACGACACTTCCCCCGGTACTACTAAATTGGAGCCCACGAAGGTTCTTATATTGGTTTGAGCGCGCAGAGATCTTAGACAAGATAATGACACAGATGATTTACGTGGTTCGGGCCGCTTGAGCGTAATACCCTACTCCACAGGGTGTGTGTTGTTGTATTGAGGATTCACTGGAGCTTGCATGTGTATCACCTTGGTCCTTCTGTATTGTGCATCACAGTCCCTTTTATAGACCAAGGGATGGCTGCTACATCAATTGCCTGGCCCGACATTTGGCCCCGGTGGTTATTATTGCCTAATACACGATCTGAGTGTGTTTTAGCACCCTAATAGCGTGATAACGCACCTTAATGGTGGCATTATCGGTATTAAGGGTCTTCTGATCGTGCGTCATTAATATTGCATTAATGGTGCGTAATAATGCCTTGTAACTGTGGCAATAATAGTCCCTTGAATGTTCGTGCCGTTGGAGATCTGTTAATATTCCCATTGGTGTCGTAGGTCCGGAGGCTCTCCATGTGGCAGCTCCGGAGCTTCCCCTCGCGGAGAGGTAGATCCGTAGCCACTACACGCGTGGCGGCACCGGAGCTTCCCTCTACTGGGGGTTAGGTTCGGGGTCACTGGCCACTTGTCAAGCATGGAGCTTCCCTAAGTAGGGAGTTTAGCTCTGGTCTTCTATTACAAGTGGCAGTGCTGGAGCTACCCATATGAAGGAGGCGGGTCCAGTGCCATGTAAAACGTGGGGCCTTCGGAGGTCTTTAACTCTGACAGGTGGAACTCCCTTGCACTTCTTGCGGTATCATGGGGTACCCTGGTACGCAGGGTACCGACAAGTACCATGTGCACAACAACATACTCTACCTAGTATTGCAAAATTACCACGGTACTTCACCCATCATAGGTTATTATGGGGCTTATGCCATCTCTTATTCATGGGTGGTTGAAAGATAGAACAACAAATCGATCACACATACCCTAGAAATCAAGTTCCACTTAAATTCCGGAGAGTTCAATTTAGATTTTAAGTACCTCAATTTGATTCTCTCAAGTCTCTCCTTTTTGTGTAGTGGAAATATGTCCTCACCAAGGCATTGTGCCTAAATTCATGCTACCTCTACATAAGGCTTGTATGTGGAGCTTGGTAGGGAATATAGTAGGCATATTTGCAACATATAATATTGCTAAGTCAAAAGAGCAAGTTTTAGGAGAAATCAATTCAAAACAATTTGATTCAAGACTTGTGCATGTGTGATGGAATGGAGTGGATGTGGATCTTGAGATGACTCCTTTTGAGTGAACTCTTATTTCGCAGGGATGAAACATGGCTACTTTTTTTCTCATGCTTATGATGTAAGCATGCATTTTTTTCCTTTTTCTTGTAGCCATGTCTTCTACTCCCTTTTTATGCAATGAATTTTGGAGAGAGTACTAAGCGTGAATGATATGTAGTTTCTCTTTTTATTGTGGAATGGTGGTATGATGGAAAGTTTGCTTACTTCTAGTGTAGAAGTATAGTATGTGTAAGTGAAGTCTCGAATTCAAAAAGTAATGAAAGAAATCTCACATAGGTCTATACTAGTTTGACAAAGCTCAATGTGAAGACAAATAGCATATGCATAAGGTCTATCAATGTGATATATCATATGGCTTTGGTGGGTATTTCCAATCAAATGAGGATAACTTAAATCTTTTAGAATTTTTCTAAAAATCTAAGTTTCACTTATCAAACTAGGAGTAGCAGCCCTATCGCTATATCATATCTCACAACAACTTAGAATGGATTAAGCTTTTGCTACCCACAATTTCCAAATCTAGGCAAAAGCAATTTTTAGCCAATGAGAGCAAATTGTTGGACAGTAGTAAGTTGTAAACTTGGGACTCAGGAAAACTAAAACAGAGCATCTATTCATCATTTCATCTATGTGAATTTCAAGTCATTCTTACCGCACATCTTTTATTTTATTTGAAAATAACACCTATCCTCTATTTTATTTTATTTTGTTAATGCAAGGTGGATGATGGGTAAGTGGAAAATAAATATGCAAGGGGTTGATACAATTTACCTCAAGTGGGGGTCCTCCCCCAAGCTTGTTCTTCACTCACCTCCATGTCGAGATTTGAACCCTTTATGATGGAAGTATGCCTCGAGATCGGCTTATTGTTGTTGTAGCATGGAGTTGAGGTTGATGAATTGAGCGTCCATGTGTTGTTGCCAATCTTGGGTACCTTGGACATGCCCTTGGAGAGTGTTGTAGATGTCACCCGTCCTTACTTCAAGCTCCTCCTTACGTCTAGAGAGGTCCGTCATTCCTTGGCTATAGTCATGATGACTTCTAGCCAAAGTGAAATGACATCTTCTCATTGATGTTGGAGGCAAGCTGCTAGAGCTTGAAGTGGATAAGGGTGTCTCCCATGTAGCACCTGGCCATCCATACCAAGACGGACCTTCGGTCTCATACGATGGAGATTGAGTCCATCCGGGTGCGTCACCCATTGGTTTCTCTTCCTCTTCATACTCATGGACCGTGGAGGTTGTCGGGGGCATGGCCGCTCTCCTTGTCCGGCTTCTAGTTACCCTGCCAAAGACATTACTTCTTCCGGCTTCCTCGATGCGAAGTAGGTCAATGGTTATCCTTCGGCATTTGTACAAATGATGATTCAGGTTAGATAACCGAATTTCATTGACGAAGCTGGGATAATAAAATATCAAAGAGCCATCTTGATCATGCTTAAGGGTATGTCCTTGCACTAAATATTCTTCATCAATTAATTCTCTTTCATTTTCAATGTACTCAAATGGAGAATATTCTAGTGCTCCTACCCTAGTAGCAATACGGGTAATCAATGAGGTACATTCAATTGGCCCTACCCTTGAAATGTAATCTAACCATTGTGTCATCATGGCAATAACTTGCGCAACTTTTATCTTTTTAATCATGGCAAATAAAACTTTTAGCTCATCATCATGCACTATCCTTACATCTCCTCTAGAGAACATAGCCATAGCCACCCATCTATGCATGAAGGGTAAAGTGGTCTTGTGCAAGTGGCTATTCCTAGGTGCACTACATCTGACCTCACCAGTTAAATCTTGCCAAAAACTTTGTTTGTTAAACTTAGGAAAATTTTCTAATTCTAGCAAACAACGTTTATGGAAGCCTAGGATTTCACTTAATTCTTTCCATAGGATGTTGTATTCCTTTTGAAATAATCGAAAAGTAATAACATCAAATCCTACTTTACGTGTGCAAAGGAACTGTATGGAGAGAAGGCATGAACCTTTCTCCTCTATGTGAGCAAAATTTTCCCATTCTAGTGCACGCCAAATGGAAAATAATTCGAATCCATACCTATTTTTGAGATCAAATCTGGATCATAAGCTTTCGTATGAGAAAACTCACGATCTTGGAGGAGCTTGTGTGCTTGATCTTCAACTTCACTTTGGATGTCGAGGTCGTCGTCATGAAGAAGTTGGTGAGGGTTGCTCCTCTCAACCATGGGAGTGTCCTCTCCTACAATCCTCCTCCATGAACTTGGTGTAGCAACGGAAGAGGGTCGTGCACTTGAGTCTCTGCCATGGCTTGAGCTTGCAGCCTCCTTCCTCTTTCCAAACAACCTTTTCATTCCTTTTATGACCACAACAAACAAGAATACAACAAGGCAAAAACTCAAAAAAAGGTTATGTTAGTGAAAACAAAACCCCGGCGAATTTCCCTTGAAGAACTTGAGAGCAAATTGCAAATGCAATCAAAAGAAAATCTTTTTGAGTTGGATTTTGAGCAAGAATGCTTCAATATAGAGCAAGAAAAACAATTTGAGGAAGAGTGACTTTGAGGATGCATGAACTGAGGTGAAGTGTGAAGAGAAGAGCTTCTCACGGCCACCATTTATAGTGTGCAATCCCCAACAGTCACTAGGACACCAAATGTAGCCGTTGGAGGAGAGAGCGCCAAATTGGCTCTTTCCCCATGTCGGCCGAACAGGGGGGTCGACCGACCTGACAAGTGGGCCCCTTATTCTCCCTTTTGGCAAGTGGCTCCCCAACGGCTATGGAATCAGCACGTTGGTGAAATACCACTTTTGTAGCTCAGAAAAATTGTTTTACAAATAAAAATTCCTTTTTTCAAAACACAACAATTTTCTTTTTGTGAAAATAAAAAATGATAGTTGAGAATATAAGGTTCTCAACTTGCTAAGAAAATCAAATATGTAGTGGGAGAATCAAACTAAATGGGGAAATCCAAATAAAGAGAAAAGAAAAATAAAGAAAAGGAAAACTACCAATTTAACCTATTGTCTAGGTCTCACCACCGTCCGATGAGATGGACATTCCTCCTTCATTTCTTGACATCCGGGCCCGGAGGGATGGGCTCGAACGGCTTGTCTTGCTTCTTTCGCCATTCCTTCTTTGGCGGCTTGGTGAACTTGGGCGTTTGGGGAGGCCCGGACTTCTCCGTCTTCTTGGGGTGTCGACGTGGACGATAAGACGGGTTTTCCGCATAGATCAATTTCCTCATGAATGCAATGAGCGGGTCCACCGTTGGGGGTGTGATATTGACCCCTTGAATGTGTTTAACATTCGACCCATACTTGATACGAATCATGGAGCATTGCTCCAACTTTGGGCAAAAATTAAACTTCTCCTCCTTGCCATTGATATGGAAGTGGATTTCTCCAGTTCCACGTCTATGCGAGCCTTCGCGGTGCTTAGGAACGGGCGCCCAAGAAAGAGCAGGGTATCCTTCTCGACCTCCATGTTGAGCACCACAAAATCCACGGGTATGAAGCAGTTCCAAATTTTCACCGAGACATCTTCGGCAATACCCGCCAGATAACGGACTGAAGAATCAACCAGTTGGAGCTGCATTGGCGTTGGAGTAAGCTCCGTGAAGTTCAACTGGTCGAAAACTACCTTGGCCATCACACTCACACTTACTCCAAGGTCACAAAGGGCCTTGTCAAAGTGGTGTGCCCCAATTGAGCATGAGATTGTAGGACATCCAGGGTCCTTCAGCCAGTTGCCTCCTTGTAAAGAAATCATGTTGACATTTTCCACGGGAAGTTCGGGCTGTCCTAACATCTTGCCATTCTCCATTGGATGAACAGAAGCTGCCAGTTGAGCCAACTGAGTCTCCAACGTCTTGTTGAAACTCAATTGATTTTTGAAGGCTCGGGATAGTCCTTCAATCTTGGCATTGATGCTTTCTAGGGTCTTGTCATTAGCCGACAACTTCTTGGATAGAGCATCGTTGATCTTCAGCTGGGTAATGGCAAGTTCTCTCAAATTGGGTTGATTTCCATTGTTGCCATTGTTGTTGTACCCTCCTTGAAAGAATGGGCGTGGCTGGCCCCACCGTTGACCTCCTGGACGATAACCATTATCGCTTCCATTGTTGGCTAGGTATAGGGCATCCTCACGGGTTTCTGGGCAATCATTGCCCAAATGGCCTGTGTTGCCACAAACTTCATATGTGATGTGAGAGTCTAAGGCATAGGCATTGCCGCATACTTCACCATTGCCTTGTCCATCAATTTTCTTCATAAGAAGGTCCAATTTGGCATCGATCATGTCCACCTCCTTCAAGGTGTGCATGCTTCGCTGTGGGTATGGAGACGCTCGTCGGTCCAACCCATGTTTGACACCATCTTCTCAGTCAAATCTTTGGCTTTGGGCACCGTCAATGGGAAGAAGGCACCTCCAGCAGCAGCATCAACATCGTCACGGGCAGAAGGGATCAGCCCGTTGTAGAAGTTTTGGATAATTAGCCAATCATCCATCCCATGGTGGGGACATGCAAGGATATACTCCTGCAGCCTCTACCAAGCCTCGAGAATAGATTCCTTGGCATCTTGCTGGAAGCTGGAAATTCTTCCATGTAAGGCATTGGTCTTTCCCAATGGGAAAAACTTGGTGAGGAATGATGTAGAACATTTCTCCCAAGTGTCTATAGCACTTCGGTTTGTGTAGAAGCACTGTTTCGCTCTCCCAAGAAGAGAGAACGGGAACAGCCTAAGAAAGACAGCATCAGGGGATACGTCCTTTATCTTAATAGTGCAACACATCTCAAGGAACTGTTGCAGGTGAGCACTTGCATCCTCGTTAGCCTTCCCACAAAATGGTTGGATTGCACCATAGTCATTAGGCCCGTCTTGATTTTGAAGTTTATGTCTCCCGTGTTAACAGTGGGCCCAACAAGCACATTGTTAGCAGAGGGAGCCGAAAACTCACGAAGGGTCTTCTGGGCCATTGGTGTTTTGGTTGTTGGTGCGGTTGTGCTGGCTTGCTTTGCCGCTGAAGCTTCTGAGGGTGATGACACGAGGTCGATCTCTCAGAAGGGATGTAGTATCTTCAACAAAGATTTTCGGCAAGCGGAAACCAGACATACACTACCCTGTTTTCACATAAAATACAAAAACAAAGAGGGGTCATCATACTAAAACCTACCAGGTTCCTATCCTATTCACTCAATCATGCAATACTTTGGCTGCCTTCCCCGGCAACGGCGCCAGAAATGTTTGTTGATATTTCCTATGCACTACTAACAATTAATCCCTAGCAGGGATGCAAAAAATGTTCGTTGGTAGGTTTTAACTCTCAAGTGAATGTCCGCAAGTGCACGGAAACTATCGATGTAGCATTTCCCCTTTAAAGAGTATTCCCAAAGTGTACCATTTATATTTTCCCAAAGGAAGGATAGATGGAAGTAAAACAAACATCAAGTGGAAAGGATTAGGTTGGTCTAGGTAGGGTTCTAGCAAGGATGGGTTAAATGATAAGTTGAGGTAGTGTGACACACACAAGAGCATTCTATCCTAAGGGAATAAATGAGGTAATAGAGGAATTTAGGCTAAGAGTTAGGTAGAGACTCCTCCTATGCTTCTAGTGTACGTATACATAGCCTAAGTTAGTTACTAATGATCATGTTAATTATGAATTCTCATGCGAAGTGAATTAACACATCGGGCACGGGTTTACTCCTAGCAACACTAGGTGACTCCCGCCAAGGGCCTTTGGCATAGCCGAACGTGGAGGATTACAAAGGACAGATGGGGCTGTCACCACCTACTGCCTACCTCTTAAATTCATGGGTCTATGAGACATTCAACGCTACTCTCTATCCTAGCACCATGCTAGCATATTAAGTAATTACCTTAAGAGCCTAGGCACAAGCCATCCTAACATAATGAACTAAATCATCGTTGAACCAATGTTAATTCATAGCATAAGTGATTCATATTAATATAACCATATCATATATAATTAGACGATAGTGGAGGTTTATAGTGTTTATGATAATGTAATGAACATGGTATAGCACAATCATAAATATTACTCCTACAAAATACATGGAATCAACAATCAAACAAGAAATGCTTCATCCAAGTATATGAACATATAAAGACTAAATATAACATCTTTATTGTGAATAATGTCACAAATATAAATAGGAATATTGGAGGCATACCTTTCCCAATAGGGAAGAGACTCCTTCTACTACTCTCCTACTTGGACTATGGACTAGAGACTCTCCTATCTACAGCCTTTGCTCCTCTAAACCTATGGAGAGTAGTGAATACAAAGGATGAATACTCAAGTGGTGTGTGTTGAAGTGAGGGGTAAGGGGTCCTATTTATAGCTTTCAGAAGGGTCGGTTCCCGCCACCAAAAGCACGCGAATCAGTCACCCCTGACTACTTCAACCCTAGAGGAGCCACCATGTGGAGTTTGACTAAGAATGGAGCCAGGAACTAGTCGGCCGACTAGGGGGGGGGGGGGTCAGCCGACCTGGTCCTTGCCCCTTTTGCGGTGTGCTTTCTCCAGGTGATTGACAGTTGGGTTCCATTGACTAAAATGGGTGCTACACCATTGGATGGTCTCGGATACTTCTGTTTGTGGGCCATTTGATCCATGTGGTGCCACATGTCGTTGCTAAATTGGCTGGAATGATAATTTTATAGGATCCATCCCCTTGTTTCACTTCATTTCTGCATAGAATCCCTGCATGCACTACTTTGTCCAAGGACAAGTGGAAATATGTTAAATAGAAAGGTGATGTGCGCAAGAAATTTCAATTTCTTCACACAATTGAGTTATATTGACGGGTGAAATTGGTGTTTAACAGCCGTCAACAACGACTCTTATTAGGTGCCCCCACCCCTGATTATGCTTGTTGCCGGCTGCATCCTGGAGCTAGCCAGGATTTGGCGGCTGCATTGCCAGTGTCAGCAACATACACATATAGAAACATATGTATAGCCAAATGGAGATCACACACATTGACAAATCAAATATTAACAAAGTGTCAATCATGGTTACCAATTAACTATTTACACAGAATTCCCCTGTTCATCCAGCTTAACAAGTAACTAATTACACAAAAGAATAATTGTCACCTAATCCTCTACTTGGTAATGAAATTCTCCCTTTGAACTAATGATATAAATGATGAATTTGCATAGTACGTCTCTAATTTGCTCGAGGCTACGACCTTCAGCGTTCCTAAAGGCAGGTACGTAGTCCTGCTACACGATAAAATGAGATATAGCAAAAGATTAGTAATAAAGTAAAATAAATGCACTTACACATACATTGCAATTAGGCTGCTCTCCAAAGAAAGCCATGTGTAAGGAGACATGGAAGCTGCACGTGTTGCCCAGAGCTTATTGTGGGATATCGAATGCAGTATGAAATTTAAGTTGTCGGCGTTTTCCTTTTACTTGTCCAAAAGCTCTAAATAAAAACATTCACACTTAATGTAAAATTATCGTGCAAGGACGAAACAATCAGAAACTAAAGTGAAGAAGGAACTTACTCATCAATAATGGAAGAGATATCACTCCCTGTACGGGTTGTTCGCTCGCCAGTTTTTTCATCTCTCGACCTTGAGGAGTCATAGTACCAGACTTGATTGTACCTTGTGGAAATTACTATGGTTACCGAATGGTTACCCGGGTTGAACGGTACAACTAGGAGGTCCTTAGCACTGTAGTATTTCATATCCTTCACAATATATTGAACAACATATTTTCGGTCCCTCGACGTTTGAATTTAAGTTCTCACTGGTACTTGCGGGTGAAGATATGCAGGAGACACGTTTCCCGTGTTATGACGAGTATGTTGTTGTTGGTGCCTACACGCAAAATACCAAATTTGTTACCTATAACACTTATATAGTATATGTATTGAAGAACCTAGTTTTTGAGGACTTACAATGCGAAGCAACGTATTTGAGAGACATCCAACGCGTCGAGGTTGAAAAGGTAATAGAGATTGGACCATGCGATGACAAAAGCGCCATCACCTGAGAGAAAGTGTTTATTCCTCAATGCCACTAGTATGGTATCACACTTTTTGTAATTTTCCATGTAGTATTGATTAAGTTGAACACAAGGTTTACCAACTTGTTTGAGTGCGGCTGCAGTTAACATCGGCTTTCCCCTTTCAAACTTCGAGTTTGAATGTGTCATAGCTTTCGGCACCCTCGAGTTATTTTCCGACTCTGTCATTGATTATTCCAACCTTCCTTCGATGATAATAGCCGCTGCGGTTGACTCTTGTTCTTGGCACGTACATTCTTCGTCGGCTTTGCCAGCTGCTGATCAGGTGTAGGGTGCATGGCACTTCGAGTGCGAGGTGGAGACCGATGTGGCTACTCTTCAATTGGCGACTTTTGCGGCAGCTCTAGAGTTGGAGAGAGATGCAGGTTCTCTATAACTAGAGGCAACTGCTCTCCAATTGTAACACCCTCAATTTCATGCACCATGCATTGCATAAGTTCATATACATGTCTAACATTAATCCACATAAAAAGGAATAAGTTTAAAATGAAATTAGAAACAAAACCGCACTTAAGAATTTTGGGAAGTGCGGACTAGTCTGATTTTCGTGCGGACTAGTCTGATTTCTCTCTTACTTCCATCGTACTTGTCCATTTTGCTGCGGGCTAGTCTGCTTTTCCCTCTGTACACTTTCGGACTTGTCCGGCACATTGCGAACTAGTCTGGTATTCCAATTCCTTGGAAATTCTGATAAGTCTCTGGACTTGTCCGGTGTTCCAGCGGACTTGTCCATTTTTCCCCCTGACTAAAGTCAGACTTGTCCGATTTTGGCCAGACTTGTCTGTTTTTCTCCTCGGGATACTTGTCCGATGTCCAGTCTGGACTTGTACGATATCTCTTTGCCCAACTTTGGACTAGTCTGACCCTTTTCGGACTTGCCCGATAAATCGCGACTCCCAGTTGATCTTTTGTTTCATGACTTGTTTTCGGGTTTTACCTTAAGTGGGCCTAGGAACATCGTGCCTAACTCTTTTAGAGCCCATGTGGGACCCTAAAATGGACCCCTACTCACCCCCAAACTCGAAATCCATCCAGCCCTAGCCTGCACCTCTATATAAACAACCCCACCCCTTGGATTGACATCTATTTGCCACTTTTTCACCTCACCCAAACCCTAGCTTGTGAATAGCTACCACCAAGAAGGGAGAAGGGGATCTAGAGCAAGAAGAAGAAGAGGAGGAAAAGAAAGAGGATCAAGATCTCCATCAACTTCGCGTTCTTCGTCAACGATTCACCATCATGTTCTTTATCAACCCTAGATCGTCAAGATCTAAGTGTTGCCTCCAAAACCCTTGATTCTTTGGAGTCTTAGACACCTGGTATACCTTCTACTTTCTTTTCCTTACGTGAATTTAACCCCAAATCTCCAAATTTTCGTCGATCTAGAAAACCCTAGTTCGCCAGTTCTGTGAAGTGCAGACTTGTCCGGTCCCTAGCGGAGTAGTCCATTTTTCCAAGTTAATTTGTGTCAAATTAATCCTAAATTGATTTGAATTAATTCCAAACCTATCCAAACTTATTAATAACTATTAGAACTAGTTAGTAAACATTAAAAGTAACCCATTAACTAGTTTTACTTCACAATTGCATTAATCATGCATATCATGACATATTGAGTAATATATGTGCATTTATTGATTGTAATTCTTGTCTTGTATGTTTGTTGCGCGGTTTAGACAAATTTGCGCTAGAGAGCGTTGCGGAGGACCTCCAACACCAAGAGTTTGAAGGCTTTGTCCCGAACCAATCCCAAGAGCAAGGCAAGTGTCCTTGAAGCATATTGATCCAGTTTTTTTTAGTAAATGTTTTGTTTGCAAAATTGCATGCTGGTGTCAATTTGATGGGAATCCTATGATAGTAAGTTTACTAGCTTTGTTTAACCACCCTTGTCACCTGGAATTCATTGTAGATAATTGGGATGGGCTTTTACGCTTTTTGTGTCGCTTAATTAATTGGGTTGGGAAAACAACTATACCATTAATTAAACATTGATGAGATTATGGTTAATATGAACTATTTAATATGATATGGTAATGGGTGATCTAAGCACGCCCGATATGTGGATGGGTTGGATATTACGGTGATTTGCTTGCTTTAGATCAAAGGACAGGTTCATGCGAGAATAAGCTAGGACTACAGTGCCACCACGAGGCCAAGTATGGGTGCGGCGTAGCTGATTAATTAGGGCTTTGCTAGTGCTGTTTGGACCATTAAGGATGCTCGGGGAAGGGGTAGTCAGATTGGGTTTGTTGATGGTTGGTGGGACTACCCTGGGATCTGAATGGCTCAAGAGGGGCCCTTGATTGAAGATGTGCTCTGTAGGAGACATCGCCACCAGTGAAACCTCCATGGGGTCTAAATAGGCTAGTAATCCCTTTGTAAAGGCTATTTTGTGATCTCTTGGCCATACACCAAAGGAAGTGTAATTGGCATAAGGGAGGTTCCTTAGTCGCCGACGGGTGACGAAATCACAAACATGTGGGTAAAGCGGTACAATCTCTGCATAGTGTATTAAAACTATCATGATAGCCGTGCTCCCGGTTAAGAGCACCTGGACAACTTCCATGATTAGAGGGATACATGGGATTTTGGGATTGTTTGGTTATGGTTGGTAATGGTTATGGATTGAAATATGGCAATGGATATGGTTAATAGTAATGAGAAATCTGGAATCTAGGTGATGGTAATGAAATATGGATTGGTACTATGTTACTAATTATGGTTTATGATGGGTTTACTTCACATCCATATAATATATTGCTTTATAAATGTTTTATTGTACTTTTCAGCACTTAGCCTTTTTTATATTCATCATTTAAATGAGCTACATGTCATACTTTTCACACTTGCTGAGTACGACATGTACTCACCCTTGCAATTTCCCCCACCAACAGTTCCAGGCCAGAATTGGGAGTATTATGGTGATAATGCGGAGATCTAGGTCGTGTCTACCATCAGCTTTGCCTGTGGAGTGTTGGAGTTGCGCTATCCCTTTTGCTTAGTTTGCTCAGTTTAGTTTATTTCCGCCGCATTAGTTCAAACTTGTCATTAATATTCATTAGAGCTTGTATTCGAGGATATTCAAAATTGTGTAATAAAAGTACTTAATTAATCTTGTTCTATGGTAATTTTCTATATATCCTTTTGTGAGTGCACTCGTGTATGTGTGTTGAATGTCCTGGGCACACATATGCGTTCACTTGGTACATTTTTGGAAATCGAGTGTCACAAATTGGTATCAGAGCCACAGGTTGACCGTAGGACGCAACCTAGATAGAATGGACACTTTAGAGCACATAGGAACACTTAGGAAGCGATGTGTTTTTTCTTGGTGTGTTGTTTGCTTTGTATTGTTGCTTGTGTGCTTAATAGAGGATTTTGGGATGCTTTAGCATTGCCATGTCCACATAAGCTTGTATAGTTAGTTGCTTAGTTTCATATCCCTTGATGCATATAGTTGGGGACGTCTTCTAAATTCTTATCTTTTGCTTTTCTTCAGATGGTGAGGACTCGCAACCAGAAGGATGGCAATAATGAGGAGTAGAATAATGGGGCACCTCAGAACAACAATGGACAAGGACCTACTCAGGGAGCTGTCAATATTGAGCAGCTTTTGGCTATGCAAAACCAGCTCATGCAGACCAGATACAAACTATGGGACAGTTGTAGGCTGGCAACAATAACAATCAGCCTCACATGCCTCCACCGCCACCCCCACCTCCTCATAACCGGTTGGGAGAGTTCATGAGGACTAGGCTGTCGACCTTTGCTCAAGCTGTTGACCCTATGGATGCGGATGATTGGTTGAAGTCCGTAGAGAAGAAGCTTGCTATTGTCCAATGCAGTGACTGGGAAAAGGTTCTATTTGCTTCTCATCAATTAATTGGAGCAGCTGCGGATTGGTAGGATTCTTTATGCAATGCTCATGAGAATAAGGAGAGGATCACTTGGGCCAAATTCAAGGAGAGCTTCAGTTCTCACTTCGTGCAAGAAGATGTTATGATTTTGAAGAGGCAAGAATTTGAGAACCTGAGGCAAGGAAGATCGAGTGTGGGTGAATATCTCAATAAGTTCACTCAACTCTCAAGATATGCGCCTGACGATGTGTGCCGGGACAGCTGGAAGCAATACTTGTTCATGAGAGGCTTGAACAATGAGATCCAAGTGCAATTGCTGAATTGTGACTATGCCAACTTCCAAAAGCTTGTGGACAAAGCAATTGTTGTGGAGAACAAGGTCTGTGAGATGGAGCAAGACAATAAGAGGAAGGTGCCATATCAAGGACGGCAACAATGAAGTAATGTGTGCCCTCACTTTGCACCACCCAATGCGCCATATTTCAGCTCTTCTGCGCCTGCTAATTGCCCTGGTTATGCACTGCGCCTAGCCTAGTTGGTGCAGCAACACCCTGTCATGCAAGCACCTAGGCCTCCAATGCCTTTTGCACCTCGTGCCAACTTTCCTAGTGCAAATGTTCAGAATCAAGTCCGTCCACATTCTAGTGCAGCAAAGAAGTGCTATACTTGTGGAGAAGCTAGACACTTTGCACATCAATGTCCTAAGTCAGGCCCTGGTCAAGGAAGCAATGTGCCAAGACAGAACCCAAGACCCAATGGAGGATAGCCGCAAGGGAACCGTGGACAGCAGAATTTTGCTCATGGCAACGTGAACCATGTCTCTACGGAGGATGCGCAACAAGCGGATGACGTGGTGATTGGTATGTTTCTCTCAAACTCCAACCTAGCGACTATGTTTTTTGATTCTGGAGCATCGCATTCATTCATTGCATGGAAGTATGTTGCCAAGTATAGTTCGCCTATCTCTCATATGAAGTTTACTCTATTGGTTAAGTCTCCTGGAGGAGAGATGAGGACAAATATAATATGTCAAAAAGTAAGCCTTACAATAAGGGGGGTAAACTTCTTCGCCAACCTCATTGTCTTGGATTCTCAAGGATTGGACATTATACTTGGCATGGATTGGCTGAGGAAGCACAATGGTGTTATTGAGTGTCCCACAAAGATGGTGAAGTTGACCAATGAGGAAGGGATCACCGTAGAATTTAAAGCATCTCAACACGCATCAAAGCAATTGGATCTGAATCACATGGACGATGCCGCAATTGAGGAGATTCCAGTGGTGTGTAAAATCTTGGATGTTTTTCTGGATGAGTTGCCAGTTATGCCACCTGATCGAGACATAGAATTTGTTATTGAGTTAATACGGAGAACTGCACCTATAGCTAAGAGGCCATATAGGATGCCCCCTAAGGAATTAGCGGAGCTCAAGAAGCAGATTCAAGAACAACTAGAGAAGGGTTTTATTCTCCCCGGTTCTTCACCTTGGGGAGTGCCCGTTCTATTTGTGGACAAGAAGGACGGGTAGCAAAGCATGTGTGTGGATTATCGAGCTCTCAACGAGGTAAAAATCAAGAACAAGTATACCTTGCCACGCATAGAAGACTTGTTTGATCAGATGAAGGGTGCTTGTGTATTCTGCAAGATTGATGTGAGGTCAGGATACTTTCAAATGAAGATTAGGCCATCGAACATACCCAAGACAGATTTCAGGACACGGTATGGGTCTTATGAGTACCCCGTGATGTCCTTTGGATTGACCAATGCACCTGCCTACTTTATGTACCTCATGAATAAGGTCTTCATGGGGTACTTGGATAATTTTGTAGTGGTGTTCATTGATGACATAATGATCTACTCGAGCGATGAGAAGGAACACGAGGAACACTTGAGGCTCACGTTGCAGAAGTTGAGAGAGCATCAATTGTATGCCAAGTTCAACAAGAGTTAGTTTTGGTTAAGGGAGGTGTCATTTTTTGGTCATATTATCTCAGGAGGAGGAGTATCGGTTGATCCAGGAAAGGTGAGAGATGTGCTAAAATGGGAAGCGCCGCAGAATGTAAAGGAAATAAGGAGTTTTCTTGAGATGGCTGGATATTACCGTAGATTCATCAAGGACTTTTCCAAGTTAGCCAAGCCAATGACAGAGTTGCTAATGAAGGGGAAAGCGTTTCAATGGACTCAAGCTTGTCAAGAGAGTTTTGAGGAGTTGAAGAAAAGGTTAACAACAGCCCCAGTTTATGTTTTTCCAGATGTCAGCGAGAGTTTTGATATATATTGTGATGCATCGAGACAATGACTTGGATGTGTATTGATGCAAGAAGGTCAAGTGGTTGCCTATGCATCGAGGCAATTGAAGAAACATGAGCAGAATTACCGAACACATGATTTGGAACTTGCAGCCGTGGTACATGCATTGAAAATTTGGAGACACTACATTCTTGGTCATAGGTGTGAAATTTACACGGATCATAAGAGTCTCAAGTACATATTCACACAAACGGACCTGAATTTGAGGCAACGAAGATGGTTGGAGCTCATCAAAGATTATGATGTGGGAATCAACTATCACCCAAGAAAAGCCAATGTAGTGACCGACGCCTTGAGCTGGAAAGGAGTAAGGCATCCACTCGCAGTTCGAGAATTGCCATCTAAGTTATGTAAGGAGTTTGAATGGTTGAATCTCGGATTTGTGAATGAGATGGGTATAATGGAGTTAAATCCAACCTTGGAGCAAGAGATTCGAGAGGGCCAAGCGAAGGATGAGGGAATCCAAGAGATCAAGGAAAGAACCCAAGAAGGGAGAGAATTCAGATTTGTTGAGGACGAACGTGGCACTCTATGGCTTGCTAAGAGGATTGTCGTGCCTAATGTGAAGCATATTCGGAAGACAATATTAAAGGAGGCACATGACTCTCCATATTCAATTCACCCAGGTTGTACCAAGATGTACAAAGATTTGAAGACATGTTATTGGTGGGATAGCATGAAATAGGACATAGCTGAATACGTATTGTTGTGTGATGTGTGTCAACGAGTGAAGGCGGAACCTCAAAGGCCAACCGGACTATTGCAACCATTGAAGATTCCAGAGTGGAAGTGGGAAGAAATTGGTATGGACTTTATAGTCAGATTATCGCGAACTCGGTCTGGTTATGACTCCATATGGGTAATTGTGGATTGGTTGACCAAGTCAACTCACTTCATCCCTGTCAAGACCAAGTATACTTGAATACAACTGGCAGACCTATATATGCAGCATATTGTGTGCCGACATGGAGTTCCAAATGCAATAGTTTCAGAGAGAGGTTCTCAGTTTACCTCTAGGTTTTGGCAAAAAATGCATGAAGCGTTGGGAACAAGGTTGAATTTCAGCTCAGCATATCACCCTCAAACGGATGGACAAACTGAGAGGACCAACCAGATTTTAGAGGATATGTTAAGAGCTTGTGCTTTAAAACATGGGAAGAGTTGGGACAAGAGCTTGCCACATGCGGAATTCTCATACAACAATAGTTACCAAGCAAGTCTAAAGATGTCACCTTATGAAGCAGTATATGGAAGGAAGTGTAGGACACCTTTATTCTGGAATGAGACAGGAGAAACTCAAGTATTTGGACCCGATGTGTTGCAAGAAGCTGGGAAACAAGTTCAGATTATTCGGGAATACTTGATGGCTGCGCAGTCAATAAAAAAAGGCTATGCGGACAATAGGAGAAGGAAACTAGCCTTTGAAGTGGGAGACTTCTTATATCTCAAGGTGTCACCTATGTGAGGTCATAAGAGGTTTAATATCAGAGGCAAGCTAGCGCCTCGCTATATTGGACCATTCAAGATCTTGGACAAAAGAGGGGAACTAGCGTATAAGCTGGAGATGCCAGCTCATCTTTCAGATGTCCATGATGTGTTTCATGTTTCCCAGCTCAAGAAGTGCTTGAGGGTACCAGAAGAACAAGTATCAATGGAAGAATTGGAATTAGAGGCAGATTTGACATATGCCGAGAAATCGGTCAAAATCTTGGAGACCAAGGAGAGAGTCACAAGGAACAAGGTTATTCGATGGTGTAAATTACAATGGAAGCATCATACAACATCAGAGGAAACATGGGAGCTGGAGGATGATCTCAAGAAGGAATTTCCCTATCTCTTCTCTTCCGCATCGAATCTCGAGGGCGAGATTCATTTTAAGAGGGGTAGCTTTCTAACACCCTCATTTTCATGCACCATGCATTGCATAAGTTTACATACATGTCTAGCATTAATCCACATAAAAAGGAATAAGTTTAAAATGAAATTAGAAACAAAACCGCACTTAAGAATTCTGGAAAGTGCGGACTAGTCCAGTTTTCGTGCGGACTAGTCCGATTTCTCTCTGACTTCCATCGAACTTGTCCATTTTGCTGCGGACTAGTCTGTTTTTTCCTCTGGACACTTTTAGTTTTGTTCGACCCATTGCGGACTAGTCCGGTATTCCAATTCCTTGGAAACTTTGCTAAGTCCCTGGACTTGTCTGGTGTTCCAGCGGACTTGTCCATTTTTCCCTCTGACCAAAGCCGGACTTGTTTGATTTTGGCTAGACTTGTCTGTTTTTCTCCTCTGGATAAGTTTGGACTTGTCCGATGTCCAGTCCGGACTTGTTCCTTATCTCTCTGCCCAACTTTGGACTAGTACGGCCCTTTTCAGACTTGTCCGATAAATCGCGGCTCCGAGTTTATCTTTTGTTTCACGACTTGTTTTCAGGTTTTACCTTATGTGGGCCTAGGGACGTCGTGCCTAACTCTTTTAGATCCCACGTGGGACCCTAAAACTGACCCCTACTCACCCCCAAACTCAAAATCCATCCAACCCTAGCCTCCACCTCTATATAAAAAACCCCACCCCTTGGCTTGACATCTATTTGCCACTTTTTCACCTCACCCAAACCCTAGCTCGTGAATAGCCGCCATCAAGGAGGGAGAAGGAGATCTATAGCAAGAATAAGAAGAGGAGGAAACGAAAAAGGATCAAGATCTTCATCAACTTCGTGTTCTTCGTCAACAATTCACATACAAGTTCTTCATCAACCCTAGATCATCAAGATCCAAGTGTTGCCTGCAAAACCCTTGATTCTTTGGAGTCTTAGACACCTGGTATACCTTCTACTTCCTTTTCCTTACGTGAATTCAACCCCAAATCTCCATATTTACGTGGATCTAGAAAACCCTAGTCTGCCAGTTCTGCGAAGTGCGGACTTGTCCAGTCCCAAGCGGAGTAGTAAGATTTTCCAAGTTAATTTGTGTCAAATTAATCCTAAATTAATTTGAATTAATTCCAAACTTGTTAATAACTATTAGAACTAGTTAGTAAACATTAATAGTAACCCATTAACTAGTTTACTTCACAATTGCATTAATCATGCATATCATGTCATATTGAGTAATATATGTGCATCTATTGATTGTAATTCTTGTCTTGTATGTTTGTTGCGCGATTTAGACAGATTTGCGCTAGAGAGCGTTGCGGAGGACCTTCGACACCAAGAGTTTGAAGGCTTTGACCTGAACCAATCTCAAGAGCAAGGCAAGTGTCCTTGAAGCATATTGATCCAGTTTTTTTAGTAAATGTTTTGTTTGCAAAATTGCATGCTGGTGTCAATTTGATAGAAATCTATGATAGGAAGTTTACTAGCTTTGTTTAACCACCCTTGTCACCTAGAATTCATGGTAGAGTGTTGGGATGGGCTTTTACCCTTTTTGCATCTCTTAATTAATTGGGTTGGGAAAACAACTATACCATTAATTATACATTGATGAGATTATGGTTAATATGAACGGGTTAATATGATATGGTAATGGGTGATCTAAGAAGGCCCAGTATGTGGATGAGTTGGATGTTACAGTGGTTTGCTTGCTTTAGATCTAAGGAAGGGTTCATGAGAGAATAAGCCAGGACTATAGTGCCACCACGAGGCCAAGTATGGGTGTGGCGTAACTGATTAATTAGGGTTTTGCTAGTGCTGTTTGGACCATTAAGGATGCTCGGGGAAGGGGTAGTCGGATTGGGTTTGTTGATGGTTGGTGGGACTACCCTGGGGGGGCGCTTGGTTGACGATGTGCTCTGTAGGAGACATCGCCACCGGTGAAACCTCAGTGGGGTCTAAATAGGCTAGTAATCCCTTTGTAAGTGCTATTTTGTGATCTCTTGGCCATACACCAAAGGAAGTGTAATTGGCATAAGGGTGGTTCCTTAGTCATCGACGGGTGACGAAATCACAAACACGTGGGTAAAGCGGTATAACCTCTGTAGAGTGTATTAAAACTATCATGATAGTCGTGCTCCCAGTTAAGAGCACCTGGAAAACTTCCATGATTGGAGGGAAACTTAGGATTTTGGGATGGTTTGGTTATGGTGGGTAATGGTTATGGATTGAACTATGGTAATGTATATGGTTAATGGTAATGAGAAATATGGAATCTGGATGATGGTAATGAAATATGGACTGCTACTATGTTACTAATTATGGTTTACGATGGGTTTACTTCACATCCATATAATATATTGCCTTATAAATGTTTTATTGTACTTTTCAGCATTTAGCCTTTATTATATTCGTCATTTGAATCAGCTACATGTCATACTTTCCACACTTGCTGAGTACGACATGTACTCACCCTTGCAATTTCCCCCACCAATAGTTGTAGGTCAGAATTGGGAGTATTACGGTGATAATGTAGAGTTCTAGGCTGTGTCTACCGTCAGCTTTGCCTTTGGAGTGTTGGAGCTGCGCTATCCCTTTTGCTTAGTTTGCTCAATTTAGTTTATTTCCGCTGCATTAGTTCAAACTTGTCATTAATATTCATTAGAGCTTGCATTTGAGGATATTCAGAATTGTGTAATAAAAGTACTTAATTAATCTTTTTGTGGTAATTTTCTATATATCCTTTTGTGAATGCACTCGTGTAGGTGTGTGTTGAACGTCCTGGGCACACATATGCGTTCACTTGGTTCATTTTTCAGAACCGGGTGTTACACCAATTGAAGACTTCTGCTGCTTCTCTATAACTGGAGGCAATGATAACTCTGGAATTGGAGACATATCCATATGTTCTGGATTTGGATGCAGAAGCAGACGTGCCTCAGGAGACATCAAAGTGGTCGACATAGAAGCTGTTGTTGCTACTGCTGGGTCAACAACAATAAGACTCTGTCTCCACTGAACCTTATAGTAACTGCATCTCGCATAGTCAACATTTTATCATCCGGTGGCACTTGGAGCTGCAGGTCTTTTGTATATTCATGCACCATGCACCTTGACCACAACATAGGATGGTGTGTCCACCTCGATGTCGTCAAGCATGGTCTGATCGGGATACACTAGCCCTCTCTTGACCTCCATTTTAGCGATTCCTCTGACCATTAGCAGAAGGTTGCATGTTGTTGGCTGAGCCAAGTTATCTATCGTGTCCGGCTCAATTGAAGGTCCAGCGCTAGTGCTTGACGATCCTCTTGTGGTTGTCCACCCTCAACTGTTGTAGAAGCAAAGTTGCTCCTACGCGCCTCGTTGTTACTTAAAACGAAAAATGCATTAGGGATTTCTGTACCTGCTTCCTCCAGCATTTTCTTCACGTCTCCTAGGAGCTCCCTTCTCAGTTGTGTTTTTAGCTCCTCAAGCTCAACCTGTGATGTCGAGGTCATTTTCCGCTTCCGATAAGTATTTTTGTGTTCCAGGGAAACCCGCCCTCCAGGTCAACTTATCGGAAACACCACGAACACGACCTCTTTGCTATGGTCTTTGCAGGGCCTTGGTGAGGGCATCATTTTCCCTCTCACCATTTTACTCTTTGCTGCTCAGGTTCCAGGCTCATTGAGCAACATGTAAGGTGCTTAGGCTGTAGAAGCTGATATCGCCTGACTCAAACAGCTGTGAACGAGGATGCATAAATAGTTTCAGCCGTCCACTAAAACCATCTTATAGATTTGCAACACCTAGCTCGTCCAATGCTTCGTCCTGTTGTTCCCAAATCCTTTTTTCTAGTATAACCGATGTTGCCGATGTGGTGGTCAACCTTGTTCTTGAATGTGGCCTAGAGGGGGGGTGGATAGCCCTTTTCGAAATTTAGTCGGAACTTGCAACACTTAACAAACTGATCAAATCTCGAGATATCAGACTAGTCCGGTAGAGTGCGGACTAGTCTGGTGCGTGCAGACTAGATTGATCAAGTTTGATCAATGAGTTCAATAGAAGCACAGTACGCAGCGAAATATAGTATGTAACTTGAATGTATTGGGTCAATGAAGCCAAGTATAATGCAAACCACTTCTTGTTTCAAAGTTTTAACGTAGGTTATGCAAGATTGAAAAAACCCTAGAATGTAATATGAAGATTAAGAACAAGTTTGACACAAGAGTTTATCCCATGGTTCGGTTCCCACAGAGGCAACCTACATCCATGTTGAGGAGCCCACGAAAGGACCGGGTCTTCACTGACCCTAACCTCTTCGAATCGACACGAAGGCCAATTCTCTTCCACTATCACAAGGGGCAAATCACCAAGTTCAAGGGGCCTTCTCACAAGTTGAGGGCTCCCCAAGATTACAAAGCAAACACCACCAAGAACACACTCTTAAGATCAACAATGAAACAACACGAGTGTGTTAGAGATCAAACCCAAGAGCTCAAACGTGTGGAATCGTGTCTCTCCTTTGATCCAAAGTGAATCCTCAAGGGATTGATCTTTCTTGCATTGGATTGAGTGGAGAGATGCGTTTTCTAGGCTCTTTGAGGGTGTGACGACACAGGGGGTCGAGAGAGTTGAAGGTAGGGCCGTGCACATCTATTTATAGGGTGTTTCCAAAAGTTACCCTAAGTCCGTGGTGGAGTCCGGACTAGTCCGGTGTGTGGCGTGCAGGAAACCCTAAGTCCAGGAATGTCAGACTTCTCCGGCTAGGAGCAGACTTGTCCGATTTTAGTCAAAAAGGTTTTCGGACTTGTCCATTGTAATATCGTACTAGTTCGGTGTGGTGATACCCTTAGTGAATAGAGGACAAGTCCGCACTTGGAGGACTTGTCCGATTTTAGTCAGAGGGTTTTCGGACTAGTCTGTGAAGAGATCGAACTTGTTCGGTTTTAGTCAGAGGCATTATCAGACTAGTCCAGACATTATCGGACTAGTCTGGTGTGGACAAGTCCGGATTGGTAGGACTTGTTCGATCCTATACAGAGAGGATATCGGACCAGTCCGGTGAATATCGGGCTAATCTGTTTTTCCTGTGAAATGTGAAGTGTGTGAGGATTTCTTTTGTGCTTGAGCTCTTGGGATATGTTACACCAACACACTCCCTACACAATGATGTATTCTATTCAGCTCTTGAGCTCTTTTCCGAATTGATCCTCATTCTCCTTTCTTTTTGGTGCTTTCTTCATTTTTTCATTAAAACCTGCGCTCATCTCAATAGTGTGGTTAGGATCTCATTTGTGTGTCATAAATCAACCAAAACCCACAAGGTATGCCTAGCTGCACTTTCAATCTCCCCCTTTTTGGTGATTGATGACAACCAATTGACATTTCACAAAATATGATAAAAATGCAGAATTTTCATAAAGTGTGCACATATGTGCTTGAAGCACATTTAGCAATGACAACATAATACATATGTGCACTCTTTATGGTGGGATGCAAAACTAAGTGAGTGAGAGCAGTAATCATGATGACAGTTAAGTAATTGACATCAATATATCAACAACAAGCATATATGTCAATTTTAGAGCAAAATCACAGATTTCATAAATATGAGCATAAATAGTTCATAGCATTGCATCACAAGACCAAAAGTATCAAAAGAGCATAATATGAAGTCTTACAGCCCAAAAGAGACAAACGATGCATAAATGAAGCTCTCATCTCTCAACCTATAGCTAAGACCTAGTGACTCCCCCTCAATCTCTCCCCCTTTGGCATCAAGACACCAAAAAGAAAGAGAGGAGGGATCTAAGATCTTCAGTCCTCGCTGTCGGTCCTCTCATCATCTTCATCTTCATTCTCGAGTTGAGGAGGAGGAGGAACGGATCCACTCGAGGTGCCCCCAACGCCAAAGTAGGCAAGCTCGGAGGGAGTCAAAGGCCCGAGCTCGGTGAAATTCGAGGCTGAGTCGTCAGAGATGACTGGAGATCCAATAGGCTCGATCTCCAGCTTCTGGAAAATGTGTTTGACATTTTCTTTGACATACCGCATATCAGCCTTCCTCTCCTTGTTCAGCTTGTGAGTGTTCAATTCGGCCTTCTTGCATGAGGCAAAGATTGCTGCCAAGTACTTCAGGATTCCACTAGGAGACCATTTTTGGGGAGGGGCCGTAGTGGAGGGATCATCCCTTACATCTTCTCTAGCTCTCCTCGGAGCTTCTTCACTGGATGCAGGAGAAGGGGTAGCTTGGATAGAGACTTGAGGAGGCTTTTGAGGCCTCAATGGAGTGTGCTCCACATCCTTCACGAACTCGATCCCTGTGACCTTCTCAATCATGAACATCAAGTAAGGTGCGTAGCCACAGGATCTGTTAGGAGTGCAGGAGATGTTGACCATGTCATTCCACATGTAGTCAAAGACATCAAACTTCCTGTCTTTGCTAATCACATTCATCAGTGTGCTGAGATAGTCTTGGACACTCCCTGCATCCCCATCCTTCGTGGCAATAGTCTTCCTCAAGACCCTATTGAGGACCACAAAGAATGGCTTCATATTCTTGGTGGAAGGAGGGTTGAAAGTTGAGCGGGTGTCATAAAGGAACTTCATTTTGTCCTTCTCAAGGACACCTATGTTGTGAATGATCAAGTTGCCGCTGCTGGAGCTCTCAAGATATAGTAGCCTTGCAAACTCGTCATAGGTAATGGTGTAGTTGGATCCATGAGTCATCCAAGTCACCCGCTCTTCCTCATCACTTGCAAAGTAGCATGTAGCATAGAACTGAGCAATGACTTCATCATTCCAATTGTTCCTGAAGGCAAACAGATCCTTCAATCCATGCTTCTCCACTGCCTGAACTACCTCATCAAAGGCTGAGCAGCTTTTCCTTTCAAAGTGCACCCAATCAATCCATTGGTTGGGCACCACTGGAGTCTTCATTGTGGGGTACACAGACATATAGAAGTCTACATGGAAGTTGCTCCAGAATCTTCCATCGGCCGCCTGCTTGGACCAGCTGTAGCAGTCAATATTTCTGAATTTGGAGGCCGTGTCGCTTCCCCTGCCATTGAACCTCTCCTCGAAGGGATCCCGGGTCCCTTGCTTTGGAGCTGTCATCTTGAGAGGGCCAATTGGGCCCGTGGCAATCCCTATGCCCTTGCCCTTAGCTTGGCAAACAGTCGCCGAGCTAGGGACAGCACCTGCTGAAGCCTTGGAGACAGGCTTCTTGGCAAGAACCTTGCATCGAGCCTGAGGTGGAGAAGGTGCCGGCTCGGATGGGCACTCTTGACACTTCGTGCCTTGGCCTGTCGAAGGCAAAAGCAAGGTTTCTTGGTCCACCTCGGCCTCGATATCGGAGATCTTGTCATTGGAGCTCGACATTGTCCTGAGAATGGATTACACAAGGTATGTATGAGAATTGATGGCAAGGAATTGCATTTAGAAATGGGAAACTAGGGTTGAGTTCAGACAAAAATCGTACTTGTTCGGTGTACAGGTACGAACTAGTCCGGGTGACCAGACTTGTGCGTACATGGACAGGACTAGTCCGGTGTTCATCACCTCAAACCCTAACTAGACGATCAATGGTGTTGCTCAATGCAAGAATATCTCAACATCAATCTAATACATCAATGCAGCATGTATTTGGTGAAAGGAACTAAGCTATTTGATCAACAACGAAGGAAATCAAGATTTCTAGGGTTTGGGAGGAAATTTTACCGAAATTCCTCGATTCATGGAGATGGAGGGGTTGAAAGAGCGGACAAGTCCGTGGTCTTTAATCCCTATGCAATGGAGGTCGTTTTCCACCCAAACTTGGAGAGTTTTGATGGAGGAATCACCAAATCGCCGTGGGGAGCTCGAGCGAGGAGAGAGAGTGTGGGGCAAGTTGTGAGGATGAAGAAGATTAGGTCTTGGTGGCAGCTAGGGTTATGCAGATCGGACTTGTCCTAAAATAATCGGACTAGTCCGTACTCTTCCAGAGCCCAAATCGGACTAGTCCGTTGTCTGTCGGACTAGTCCGGACTACCGGACACTCTGCGGACTATTCTACAGGGGCGGACTAGTCCGGGTAACCACGGACTAGTTCGTGGTCACCAGAACAGAAATGCTTAGCTCATTCGTATATATTCGAAGGTACTTATTAAGACAATAGGGGGTCAAAGCAAATTAAATATTCTTGATGAATATGATCAGTAAGCATACAACAATCAAGCAATGACCATAATTCATCAAGATCAAGTAGTTGAAATAGTTTTTGGAGAAAATTGAGAAAATGATTTTAGCAACTCAAACAATATATTTTGAAGTGTCCATTCAGGTATGCAAGTTTTCAAGCCATATTCCGAGCATCAAGGATATTTAGTTCATTTCGGAGCTCGCAAAAACGTTTTTCATCAAGTGGCTTGGTAAATATATCGGCTAGGTTTTTTTCTATTTGACATGGGAAATTGCTATGTCTCCTTTCATTGAGTGGTCTCTCAAAAAGTGATGTCGGATGTCTATGTGTTTGGTTCTAGTGTTCAACTGGATTATGAGCAATTTTTATGGCACTCTCATTATCACAAAGGAGTGGAAGACGGCTCATATTGTAATCGTAATCCCTTAGAGTTTGTCGCATCCAAACGAGTTGTGCACAACAACTCCCGGCTGCAACATACCCCGCTTCGGCCGTGGATAAGGCAATGGAATTTTGATTCTTGGAGGACCAAGAAACTAGGGATCTACTTAGGAATTGGCAGGTGCCGGAGGTACTTTTTCTATCTACTTTGCTTCCGACATAATCTGCATTGGAGTATCCAATGAGATTGAACTTGGAACCTTTGGAGTACCAAAGGCCTAGGTTGGGTGTATGAACCAAATATCTCAAGATCCTTTTAATGGCTTTCAAGTGACACTCCTTAGGATTGGCTTGAAATCTCGCGCATAAACATACACTTAACATAATATCAGGCCTAGATGCACATAGGTAAAGTAAGGATCCAATCATGGAGCGATATACCTTTTGATCCGCACTTGGTCCATCTTCATTGAGATCCAAGTGTCCATTAGTTGCCATGGGAGTCTTGATAGGATTCGCCTTTTCCATCCCAAACTTCTTGAGTATGTCTTGAGTGTGCTTGGTTTGGCTTATGAATGTCCCTTCCTTTTGTTGTCTCACTTGGAATCCCAAGAAGTACTTCAGCTCTCCCATCATAGACATCTCAAACCTATCTGTCATAATCTTACTAAATTCTTCACAAAAGGATTTGTTAGTTGAACCAAAGATGATGTCATAAACATAGATTTGACAGATAAAAATATCGTTGTTGAAGTGTTTCGTAAATAATGTATAATCTGCTTTTCCAATCTTAAAACCATTTTCAATTAAGAAATCTAAGACACCCATACCAAGCTCTAGGAGCTTGTTTGAGGCCGTAGAGAGCCTTACGCAGTTTAAAGACGTGGTCGGGGAACTCTTTGTCTTCAAATCCGAGAGGTTGCTCTACGTACACCCCCTCCTTGATTGGACCGTTGAGGAAGGCACTTTTCACATCCATTTGGTAGATCTTGAAATTATGGTGAGTAGCATATGCAAGCAATATTCTAATTTATTCAAGTCTAGCTATGGGAGCAAAGCTTTCATCGAAATCCAAACCTTCGACATGTGAATACCCTTTAGGCACAAGTCATGCCTTGTTCCTTGTCACCACCCCGTGTTCGTCTTATTTGATGCGGAAGACCCATTTGGTGCCGACGACATTCGCGTTAGGTCTTTCGACGAGTTCCCACACCTCATTCCATTTGAAGTTGTTTAGTTCTTCTTGCATCACCACCACCCAATTTGAATCTTTCAATGCGTCCTCAATCCTGCGTAGTTCCGAAAAGGACACAAAAGAGTAATGCTCACAAAAGTTAGCTATGCAGTATCTAGTTGTTACTCCCTTTTGGATGTCACCAATGATGTTGTCGATTGGGTGATGCATTGGTGTACTCTCGGGTGTGGCACTTGCGGTCTTGTGTCTTCATGATCTTCTTCTTCTCCCCCTAGATGGTTGCCCTCATTGACTTGTTGATCATCTTTGTCTTCTTGAGGTTGATCTTGTGTGGAATCTCCCCCTTGATCATTGGCCTCCACTTGTGGTTCATCTTCCTCATGCACATGTAGAGGTGGCTCCTCTGGTCGAACATCGCCCAACGCCATTCTTCTCAATGCTTGACATGCAACTTCTTCTCTATATAGCACACATGGATCAACTTTCTCTTCTTGAGAGCCGTTAGTTTCATTGAACACTACATCACGTGCTACTTCAACAAGTTCGGAGGTATTG
Source organism: Tuctoria greenei (assembly GCA_036927565.1). Classification (NCBI taxonomy): domain Eukaryota; kingdom Viridiplantae; phylum Streptophyta; class Magnoliopsida; order Poales; family Poaceae; genus Tuctoria; species Tuctoria greenei. The sequence goes on from JAYESD010000011.1 coordinate 28,503,403, forward strand.
TTGAAGACACGATAGGCGTAAGAGTTCAAATCATAACCGAGCAAGAAACTTTCATCGGACTTTGAAGCGAACTTTGAAGTCATGGGTTTCTTGTTCAAAATGTAGCACTTAGAACCGAAAACTCGAAAATAAGAAATATTTGGCTTGTTACCGGTGAGTAGCTCATAGGATGTCTTCTTGAGTAGTCGATGAAGATAGAGACGATTTATGGCGTGGCAGGCGGTGTTAACCGCTTCCGCCCAAAACCGATCCGAGGTCTTGTATTCATCGAGCATTGTTCTCGCCATCTCTATGAGGGTTCGGTTCTTCCTTTCGGCAACAATGTTTTGTTGAGTGGAGTAAGGTGCTGAAAACTCATGCTTTATCCCTTCTTTGTCTAGGTACTCCTCTACTTGAGTGTTAATGAACTCTGTGCCGTTGTCACTTCGTATGTTCTTGACCTTTAATGAGAACTCATTTTGGGCACGCTTGAGAAACTTCTTGAGGGTTCCTTGAGTTTCTATCTTATCATGCAAAAAGAAAACCCAAGTGAAGCGTGAAAAATAATCAACAATTACTAAGCCATATTTGTTACTGCCGATTCTTATGTAAGCAATTGGACCAAAAAGATCCATGTGAAGTAGCTCGAGCGGTCTTGTCGTAGTCATGACATTCTTCGCGGGATGAGGTGCTCCTACAATCTTCCCGGCTTGGCACACGCTACAAGGCTTGTCTTTCTCAGAAAAAAACATCCTTCAAACCTCGGATGTGATCGCCCTTGAGGAGGTTTTGAAGATTCCTCATACCAACACGCGCTAGCCGTCTATGCCACAGCCAAACCATGTTGGTCTTTGCAATCAAGCATGTGTCAAGTTCGGCTTTATCTTTGTTGAAGTCAACAAGGTAAAGCTTTCCCTTTAACATACCTTTGAATGCAATGGAACCATCACCCCTTCTAGAGACAGTCACACCATCATTACTGAACAAGCAATTATAACCTTTGTCACATAATTGAGATATGGACAACATGTTATAATCTAAGGAATCAACATGTAACAATGAGAAAGAGTATGTTGAGACGATATAGCAATCTTACCGGTACCGAGCACCTTTCCTTGACTATTGTCTCCAAAATAGATGCCCTCGCTTGGATCCTCATTTTCTTCATACTCAACGAACATCCTTCTTTCTCATCATATGGTTGGTGCAACCACTGTCTAGCACCCATTTCGATCCACTGGAGGAATAGGCCTGCAAAACAATTCATCCCTTGGTTTTAGGTACCCAAGCTTGCTTGGGTCCTTTGAGGTTAGTTACAAGAGATTTGGGCACCCACACATGAGACTTGGTGTTCCTATGGCGTGGTCCAACATAATGAGCATAAACTTTACCAAAATTACTTCTCATTAGAACAAATGATGCATCGAAAGTCCTGAATAATAGTTGTTGTTTATGAACAGAACTAGTCCGGGAAACTGTACTTGTCCGAAGGACTGGACTTGTCCGTGTATGGGTCGGACTAGTCCGTTGCTCATATGTGTTGACTTTTGGCTTTCTACGTTGAGAGGAGTTTCCCTTCACAAAGGCAATGATGTCCTTGTTATTTTTATGGCTTCTAGCATATTGCTTTTCACCATAAGAATAACCAATGCCATATTTGACATTAGGAGGTCTTGTGGCCAAGTATGCACCGCGTGCATATTTGATCTTCTCCTTGTCAAATATGCCAGTTTGGGAAGGATGCTTGTCCTTGGTAGAGGTTGACTTGTCTTTCAAGCTAGTGTAAATTTTAGCACATGAACAAGTAATAGTAGCTTCAGTTTTAAGGGGTTGAGAATGTGAGCTTGAAGAGGATGAGGGGTCACTTTATTTGAGTGACTCATCTTGTACCTCAAGGATCATGTTAACCTTTGATAGGTTAGCAAGTTTGTGCTTGATGGTAGTATTTGAGTCGCTTAACTTCAAGCAAGCTTCCTTGCTTGAGGCTAACTCAAGTTCCAGTGACTTTCCTCGCTCCTTTTCAAGTTCGAGAAGTTTGTCAAGTTCAAGATATTCCTCCTTTTGGGAGACAATCATATCTTCTTGACGGTTGATCAACTTCTCCTTCTTAACAAGCTGATCAAGTAGAAATTTCATTTTCGCAATTGTTTTCTTATCTAAGCAAACGAGCATGTCTTCATTATCACTAGCGGCTTCACTATCACTACAATAGGAATGCAAGGAAGAGGATTTGGTTGTTACCTTTCGTTTACCTTCCTTTGCCATGAGGCAAGTGTCGTTGCCCTTCCATGCATCGATATTTAGGAAGAGGGTGGACTTCTTAGCTGCCTTCTCGATGGCTATGCTAGCCATATCCTCTTCCTCTTCGGATGAGGACTCATCGTTTGAGTCCCACTGCTTTCCTAGATGCGCTTGTCCAGCTTGCTTCTTCTTCTTGAAGAATTTCTTGGGTTGAGGTCTTGTTTCCTTTGTTTTCTTCTTGTTTCCTTCGTATGGGCAATCAACTATAAAGTGGTCATATTCACCATAATTATAGCATGCCTGCCTCAACTTTGGTCTTGACTTCTCTTTGTATTTTACTTCACTTGATTTTCCCCCTTGTCTTTTCTTCATCATTTTCTTCATTCTCTTCATAAAGAGGATCATGTCCTCCTCATCTATGTCGCTCTCTTGTCATCACTGTCTTTTTCTTGTTGAGCTTCTCGAGCTTCTTTTGACATGTGTTTGCAAGTGGACTTCAAAGCGACCCCTTTTTTCTTTGTCGAGGTGAGGTCAGCAATCTCCTTGACATGCTTTGCTTGTTTTTCCATCATCTCGAAATTGATGATTTTCCCAAGAAGCTCATCTGGGGTCATTTTCTTGTACCCAGGGCTTTCTCTGATCATCGAGCATAAGGTGACGTTGCGAGGCATGAAAGCTCTAAGGATGAGCTTCACCACCTCGTGATCGTGCCACTTCTTGCTTCCGTATGCTCGAACCTTGTTTATAAGCGTCTTTAACCAGTTGTACATGTCTTTTAGTGACTCATCTTCTTCTATGGCAAATCTTCCCAATTCGCCTTCGATCATTTTGATCTTCGCTTCTCACACATGATGATCGCCTTCATGTGCAGTTTGCAATGTATCCCAGATTTCTTTCGCAATCTCGAGCCATTCCACCTTGGTGAACTTGTTCTGACTTAGAGAGGATGTAATGACTGCTGCAGCTTGAGCATTCTGACGAATTGCTTGCTCTTGAATTGGGGTAAGCTCTTCATCATCGTCTGGGATATCTATTCCTATACACACAATGTGCCATAAATTGGGATTGAGTGAGATTAAGTGCATTTTCATGTTCTACCTCCACATTGAGTAGTCATTGCCGTCGAAGTGTGGGGCTTTTCCTAGAGGAATAGATAAGTAATGGTTATTTTTAGAATTAAGACGATCGTAGTTAAAAGGATCTCAAGAGTAGTCGGTGTGACTACCCCCCCTTCTTTTTCTCGTCCTTGACCTTCACTTTCCCTTTTGAGAGAGCTTTCTTCTTTAGGAGAGCCTTGAGTTCAAGCGTCTCCTCATCGTCATCCTCGAAGTCCTTGATGGCATCGAGGAGCTTCTCCAATTTTCAAGCTTTTTCGTCTTCAACCTTCTCTTGGTTAAGACTCTTGTGCACATCCTTCATGTTCGACATGTTCTCTTCGAGCGATTAGTCTCTTGCCAAGAGTCCTACTCTGATACCAATTGAATGTGGCCTAGAGGGGGGGTGAATAGGCCTTTTTGAAATTAGTCAGAACCTGCAACACTTAACAAACTGATCAAATCCCGAGATATCGAACTAGTCCGGTAGAGTGCGGACTAGTCTGGTGCGTGCAGACTAGATAGATCAAGTTCGATCAATGATTTCAATACAAGCACAGTACGCAGCGGAATATAGTATGTAACTTGCAAGTATTGAGTCAATGAAGCCAAGTATAATGCAAACCAATTCTTGTTTCAAAGTTTTAACGTAGGTTATGCAAGATTGACAAAACTCTAGAATGTAATATGAAGATTAAGAACAAGTTTGACACAAGAGTTTATCCCGTGGTTCACTTCCCATAGAGGCAACCTACATCCATGTTGAGGAGCCCACGAAAGGACTGTGTCTTCACTGACACTAACCTCTTCGAATCGCCACGAAGGCCAATTCTCTTCCACTATCACAAGGGGCAAATCACCATGTTCAAGGGTCCTTCTCACAAGTTGAGGGATCCCCAAGATTACAAAGCAAACACCACCAAGAACACACTCTTAAGATCAACAATGAAACAACAGGAGTGTGTTAGAGATCAAACCCAAGAGCTCAAACCTGTGGAATCATGTCTCTCCTTTGATCCAAAGTGAATCCTCAAGGGATTGATATTTCTTGTGTTGGATTGCGTGGAGAGATGTGTTTTCTAGGCTCTTGGAGGTTGTGACGTGCAGGGGGTCGAGAGTGTTGAAGGTAGGGCCGTGCACATCTATTTATAGGGTGTTTCCAAAAGTTACCGTTAGGGTTTCGAGGGTCTGTACTAGTCTGTGGTGGAGTCCAGACTACTCTGGTGTGTGGCGTGAAGGAAACCCTAAGTGTCCAGGAATATCAGACTTCTCCGGCTAGGAGCGGACTTGTCCGATTTTAGTCAGAAAGGTTTTCGGACTTGTCCGTTGTAATATCGAACTAGTCCGGTGTGGTGATACCCTTAGTGAATAGAGGACAAGTCCGCACTTCGAGGACTAGTCCGATTTTAGTCAAAGGTTTTTTCAGACTAGTCTGTGAAGAGATCGGACTTGTCAGGTTTTAGTCAGAGGCATTATCGGACTAGTCCGGACATTATCGGACTAGTACGGTGCGAACAAGTCTGGCCTGACAGGACTTGTCCGAACATATATAGAGAGGATATCGGACAAGTCCGGTGTATATTGAACTAGTTCGTTTTTCCTGTGAAATGTGAAGTGTGTGAGGATTTCTTTTGTGCTTGAGCTCTTGGGATGTGTTACACCAACACACACCCTACACAATGATGTATTCTATTCAGCTCTTGAGATCTTTTCTGATTTGATCCTCATTCTCCTTTCTTTTTGGCGCTTTCTTCATTCTTTCATTAAAACCTGCGCTCATCTCAATAGTGTGGTTAGGATCTCATTTGTTTGTCATAAATCAACCAAAACCCACAAGGGATTCCTAGATGCACTTTCAGTTCTGCGATCGCACTTTTCATACGTTCACTGTTCTTGGCAAATTCCTGTGATTCGCACTTTTCAACAAATCTTGTCCAGTCCTCTTCTGAAACATGTTGATACTTATGGAAAGGGGTTTCATGATTCTTCCAAACTCCTGAAGCTTAGTTTTGTAGGTCCTCCTTGCATGTGATATCGTCTTCATAGCTAGCTTCTTCTCCTTCTGTTTCATATGTTCCAGATATTGAACATATGGTTGGATAGAGCTTTCGAAGAGTTCTTCCTTTTCATTTTTGGGGAAGTTATTGAATCTTTGTAGGTTTAGCGACACCCTTTCCCGAGTAGCTAGAACACAAATTTTGGACAGTCTCGTATTCACATTATGGTCCAGAGGTAAGCCATTGTCATTTGCCTCATCAATAATCAAAACGTTTGTCGACCACGTTGTACGCGACCTTTTCTTTCTTGTGTTACAAGAGGCAGATGCATCGTCTTCATGTTTCTGCGGCTGAGCCTCCTCTTTAATATGTTGCTGATGCTCTGACTGAGATATCTTCAAATTCACAAAACATCACTGAAATCTGATAAAACATTATCAAATTTCAGTCACATTCGCACAAACAGTCACATAAGGGAGCAAATCCTCTCATGGCATTTGTACCTTAATAAGAAAAAGATCTATGTGCCAAGTGTAAGGACAATCCAAACCAAGCAATCATTAAATAAATCACTAAACATTGACCGATACTTAGCCAAAGCGTAATACTCTAAGCGTAGGACTCCAGAAATATACTAAACATTGACCAGTGAACCACCAAAGCGTGGATCATTTCAACTCCAACTGAAGCGTAATACTCTAAGCATTGTACTCCGAAATATATTAAACATTGACCAGTGAACCACAAAAGCGCGGATCATTTCGACTAAAACCAAAGCGCGAATAAACCTATTAGGGCAGTGTTGGGCTAGTCGATGGGGAGTCGAGGTCGACGGCGACAGCACAACAATGATCAAGAGGGCAGTATCAAGGCGATGACAAGCTCTGGGGAAGCAGGCCAACGCAGCGTTGTGCTCTAGGGAAAAGGACGATGCGGCGATTGTTTCTAGGGCAAAAAGTGATCAGCGCGCGAGGGCGAGAGTGTCGAAAAGTTTTGTTAAGTGTTGGGAAGAGAGCGCGCGAGAGAGATAAAAGTACCTTAGGGCAACAATCGGAGATGCACCTCAGAAGAGCCACCACCGGGCGCATCTCCCACACGTATGTAAGCCCATATCAGAGACACACTTTATAAGAGCACGTCTCTTTTCTTTTGAATTAATACGAGTCTTTGTCAGTAATGCCATTCGCTCAGATCAAAGTGTCTAAATCGGAGATGTGCTTTTTAAAAATGCGTCTCACATTATCTTGCCCGAGAGACGCGCCTATGTGAGGCGCGTCTCGCATCACATTCGTATCCCATTTTCCAGGGCAGATCAAGTGCTATATTCAGTAGTTCTTGTTCTCCATAAGAAACAAATCACAAGGCATTACTACTTCTCCATAAGAAACAAAACACAAGGCCTTAGTACTTCTCCATAAGAAACAGAGCACATATGACCAATATAAGTCAAATTTTCACACAAAAGATAATATTTTCACACATTTGAGCATATATCACACAAATATCCAAATGGAAGTCATTTTTTCACCCAATTGACCATATTTTCATATATTTGAGCATATTTACACACAATCAAGTTGGTAATTTACGTTGCGGTCTTGGTTTTTTAAAATTCTTGACTCTTTTATGGCGGTCGTTCTGCAAGTAAGGAAGTTCGTTGGCTGATGGTATTCTTAGCTTGATCATCGAGGTGAAAAAAGGAGGAATCTCATCAAATTGTTCAAACTCTTCCTCATCGATGGCATTCCTGACTCCGACAATTTGTCTTTTTCTATGTATAACCACCTTAAGTCTTTTATTTGTTGTGCCTAGAACATAGAACACTTGAGCAATGTGTTCTGCTAACACGAAAGGCTCCCACTTATATCCTTGACTGTTAAGATCAATGCTAGTGAACTCATACTTGTCTTGTACAACACCATTGATTCCATCAAACCAGTTGCAACGGAAATGAGGAATCTTGAATCCTTGAAAGTCAAGATCCCAGATCACTTAAATTTGACCATAGTACATGTCTTTGTCTAGGCCCGCAACATTATAAGCATCAACACAGACACCACTATTCTGATACGTTCTTTTCTTATCTTGTTCTACAGTGTAGAACGTGTATCCATTTATGTCGTACCCTTGATATGTAATAACTGTGAATATAGGACCACGAGCCAACTTTTTTAGGTATTCACTTGTTTGAGCATCCGATGAGTGAGAAATCCAATCCCGAAACCATCCAATTAATTTTCTCTTGTGTTCATTTGCTAACCATGATTCATTGCGGTCAGGATTGTCTCTAAGAACCACCTCCTTGTGCTCATTGAGGTACTCCAACACAATGGACATGTGTTGCAACATGTGTAAATAAGCGTAGAAGAATAAATGTGAATATAGAGTTATATCCTTCTTTCCAATGGTCCCTTTTCCTGTGAGCCTCCCCTCATGACGAGACTTGGGAACACCAATCGGGTTACTCGGGTTAGTGTAGTTTACAGCCCAGTCCACAACTTCCTCTGTAGAGTATCCTTGTACCATGCTGCCCACAGGGTAAGCTCGATTTCTAAAGAAGGACTTCAGTATGCCGTTGAATCTCTCGTACGCATACATCTGGTGAAGGAACACAGGGCCAAGTAGCTTTATCTCATTAATAAGATGAGTTATGAAATGGATGCTGATGTCGAAAAGGCAGGTGGAAAATACATCTCAAGGAAGCATAAACTTCCATAGTGCCTTATTTCCAATGACTCGAGATCTTCTTCACATAGTACTTTTTGACCAATTGCATTAAAGAAAAAGCAAAAGTTCATTATAGCTTCCCAAACATTGACCGGTAGGATATTCCGAATTCCAACAGCAATCATCTGCATAAGCAATACATGGTAATCATGAGACTTCACACCGGGAGCTACTTTTAGATATGGAAATGAAATAAGCCTTGAGATGTTCGGCGAGTAGCCGGATGGTACTTTCACATTTTTCAAGAACCCACAAAACTCTTTCTTTTCATTTTTTGAAAGGGTGATGCATGATGTGGGTAGTTTTGTTCCTTTTACCGAGTCATCGAACCACAACTCAGGCCTAATTCCCATTTTCTTTAGATCTGCATGTGCATATACATGGTCACTAGTTTTCCCATCCGTGTTAAGAAATGTATCAATTAGGCTCTCACACACATTCTTCTCAACATGCATCAGATCAATCGAATGACGGACGTCTAAGTCTTTCCAATACGGTAGCTCCCAAAAAAATTGATTGCTTCTTCCACATGTCACATTTGCCAGTATTTTTGTCAGTCCTTTTCCTCTTACTAAGGACAACATGGATATCGTGGACCATTTCATAGACTTCATGACCTGTGAGATGAGGTGGAGGACGCCTCTTCTCAGTATCACCATTGAAATTATCCTTTATACCCTGAAACAGGTGCTTCATTGGCATGTAGCATCGATGTCCCATGTACACTATTTTTCGTGACTCGCTCAAGTACTATGAGTCTGTTTCTCTCAAACAATGTGTACATCCGCAACCTACTTTCTTACTTTGTCCAAACAAGTTACGTGCCGCTAGAGAATAACTAACAGTCACAAATAAAATGGCTTTTAGGCAAAATTACTCACGCTTGTGGTCCTCCTAGGCCTGCACTCTGTCGTTGTACCACAGCTGCTTCAGTTCTTCAACCAGAGGCCTGAAATAAGTGTCGGTGTCATTCCTAGGTTGTTGTGGCCCTAGTATCACTCCTGACATCATAATATATTTCCGTTTGTTGCACAACCAAGGAGGAAGGTTCAAAATTGTTAGCATAATTGGCCATGTGCTATGTGTGCTACTGTTCAAAAAAGGATTTATGTCATCGGTGCTCATTGCGATCCTAATATTCCTCGGATCAATGGAAAATTTAGGATTTCATGAATCAATGTTTCACCACTGTGTGGCATCAGCGGGATGTCTTATCATTCCAGCATCCTACTTATGCTTCTCTTTGTGCCATCACAACAATTCTGACTCCTTCTTGTTTGCAAACCAACGCTTCAAATGAGGAATGATAGGAAAGTACCAAAACATCTTTTTAGGCCCTCTTTTTCTTTTATTGCAGTTCTTGTCATCATTGTCATCTTTCCTACGATTGAATCGGTCCATTCCACAAATAGGGCATTTCTCGAGGTTTTCATGCTCAGGTCCACAATATAAAATGCAATCATTCTTGGACGCGTGAATTTTCTCCACCTCCAAACCTAGTGGACAGATTATTTGTTTCGCCTCATAAACTGTCGTAGGGACTATGTTGCCTTGGGATAACATGTCCTTAAGGAGTGTCAAAAATTCTTTAAAACTACAATCCCTCCATCCGTTGCTTGCCTTCAACTGGAAATGTTTTACCATCATAAACAATCTGGTGTACTTAGCCACACAACCATGATACAATAGCTTCCTCGAGTCTTCGATCATCTTCTTGTAATTTGCAAGTTCATCATTACTGCACCGATCATCGTTGCCATGTCTCTTGACATTGTGTACCATCTCCTCTATGTTATGCACCTGAAACTCAATGTGGTCATTGGTGAAGCCTGATATATCTGACTTGTTCACATCCTCGTCGTGATCTTCTTCGACACTGGTAGGGACCTACCTCTCCAGATATGAATCTGTCATCTCTGCTTCATTAAGCCCCTCCTACGCATGTTTGTTCCAATATTGATAATCCACCATGAATCCATGCGTGATCAAATGTGACCTCAACACTTCATTTGTGCGATATCTCTTCTCATTCTTGCAGTATTTGCAATGACAACAAATAGTCCCTCTAATGTTGTCCAACATGTATTTCTTCGCGGAATCGATAAATGCATCTACCCCTTGGATATATTCATTGCAAAGGCCGACCCATACATCCAAATTCGATCCGACAACATCTACATACAGAAAAGAAGAGCTAAGTCAAAGAAATTTGAAGCCATGATAGTCAAGATCTAAAGGGATAAAAAATAGTAAGGAACAAGAGAAGAGGACTAACCCTTTGTTTTAAGATCCACTAATAATCACCACAAGACTTTTAGAAGGGCACCTCCAAAGAGGGAAAGGACAGGGAGATATGGTAGCCACTTGTTTTGCCACAGCTGGGAAGTTGTAGAAGGGCAACAGAAAATCGAGACAAACTGATATAAAGCACGTCTCTCTATAGAGGGAATTGGAGATGAATCCGCTTCCATAACAAAAGGAGACGCGCCTTTCTGATGGGTATGGGAGACGCGCTGGATTCGATTATGAAAGGAGACGCACTGCAAGGAAAGTCCATCTCAGTTGCAAAACAAATATGAGTCACGCTCATTGAAAGCACGTCTCTCGTTTGTCACAGAGGAGGGCGCGTGTCGGATACCTACTTAACTGAGATGGGTTGTATTGTAACGCGTCTCCTTGTACGTTCAACCAAGCCATGTCAAATCCTCACTGAAGCGGGCTCGTCTCACTTAAGTTTATCAAAGACGTTCTACTTTTAGCACATCGCCCATCTTTGTCTCCTATTTGGGTTTCTTACATAGTGTTTTTAAGTCTACATGAATGTTGTCTCATTCGGTTGCTAATAAACATATGACTTGCTCATCTAGACATTAATACAAAGTAAAATTTCATTGAACCTATTGTGGTAGAGATGGTCAGTGGGGGGGGGGGCCTTGAGCCCCCCGTCAGCCCCCCATTGTTTTTTCAGGCAGAAAAGAAAAACCTAGACAATTTAGAGGTTGAAGAAGATGGATTTTTGAGAGAAGTAGATGAGTTATTCGTGTTTTGAGTTGTGTATGTCATTTAGGACGCAATTAAGTAATGGAGAACATGCGAGATGACTTGGGCCAATAGAGGTGATGTGGGCTACGAGCCTGAGACGACGGGTGCCATAAGTGATTCACCCCCTACCTTTTCAGTCTGGGTTTGCCACTAGAGATGATCATGTTATAGATGTTTTATTATAGACTAGCTAAACAAGAAAAGAAGCAAATAATGCTAGTTAGATCATGTAACAATCAAGCAAAACTTGCTGCACGTGCTGAACAGAATGTTAGATACTTGCAACATGCTGTAATGAGTCAAAAACATGCAAAAGTTGGTCCCAAACCTACTAATTTTGGTGCTACACAAGTCACACCTCATAGGTCAGTGGTAGGGTGCAAAAATGATCAATCGTTGGCTCATGAACCTGTTTTTTTATCTCAGCTTTCGCATGTTATTCCTGTTGGATGTTGTGTGACTCAGTAGTGGATTCCTAAAAGCGTTTTGACTAACCATAGTATTGAGTCATTGACGTATTGTGCTTCTATGTAGGTTACATGCTTGAGGAAGGAGAACATTTGGCTTGTGGATTCAGATTGCTCACTCCACATGACATGTAACAAAGAATGGTTCTTCTCCCTCTCTTTTGTGTCACGTGTAGAGAATGTTCCTTTTGCCGATAATTCTTCAACTCCTATAATTGCTAAGGGTTCGGTTAGAGGTAATAATCACTACACTTTGAAAGATGTGGCACTTGTTAAAAATTTAAAATACAACTTGCTTTCTGTTTCACAATTGTTAGATGAAAATCTTGAAATTATTTTCAGTAAAAATTGCTACAAGGTTGTACATTCTAATGGTGAGCTTATGTTTAACATGTCTCAATTTGGAATTGTTTTTAAATCTGATTTTGATATGTCATCCTCGAATCATAGGTGTCTAGTATCTAATTATTCAAAAGACTTATATTTCTGGGATCGTCGACTTGGTCATGTAGGCTTTGATCATCTCACCTGTGTTAGTACTCTTGATCGCATACGTGGCCTGCCTAATCTCAATGGGGACAAAGAAATTGTTTGCTCTTCTTGTAGACATGCTAAAATGGTTGTAGGTTCACATGTTCCACTCACAATGACCATGACAACAGCACATGCACAACTTTTACACCTTGACATCGTAGGTCCCTCACGTGTTCAATCTTTTGGAGGTAAGTGGTATGTACTTGTAATTGTTGATGACTATTCTAGATACTCTTGGGTTTACTTTATAGCATCTAAGAATGAAGATTGTAGTCACTTTAGAACTTTATTTCTTAGATTATCAATTGATCACCCAAGATCTTTAAAAGCTACTAAAAGTGATAACGGAAATGAATTTAAAAACCAATCATTTGATCACTTTTGTGTTGAAAATATAATGGATCATCAATTTTCTTCACCATATGTATCTCAAAAAAATGGTGTTTAGAGAGAAAGAACAAAACCTTAGTTGAGATGGCTAGGACTATGCTTGACGAATATCAAACTCCTAGAATGTTTTGGGCTGATGCATTTGCAACCGCTTGTTATGTCTCGAATCAAGTTTTCTTGCGAGCTAAGCTAGGAAAAACACCTTATAAGCTTCGGTTTGGACATAGGCCTAGTGTCACGCACTTTAAGGTATCTGGTTGCAAATGCTTTGTTAAGAAACATGGTAATCTTGATAAACTTGGACCTAGATCTGTTGATGGCATGGTTCTTGGTTATCCATCTCATACTAGAGGCTATTGTGTGCTTTTACCTTACACTAGGAAAATTGTGGAGACTTGTGAGGTTTCTTTTGATGAAGCTAGGCCAGGTACTAGCTCTAATATTGTAGGTCAAGATGCATATCCGCAAGGGGAGAGTATTTTCATTGAAGATGAGGAAGATGTGGTGCTGCTGCCCGAAAATTCAGAAGCTAATGACATTGTTCCAGCTCCTGATTTTGATTCACAACAAGCACTAATGAGCACCATTACTGGTCCATATCGTCCTCAAGTCACAAGATGATCGATTTATGATGAACATGAAGAAGAAGAAGCTTGTGAAGTGTCTACTCCCCTACGGATCCTCAAAAGTCATCCTCCACAACATATTATTGGAACCTTGCACGAATGACTCACACGGTCCAACTATGATGAGTTCAGAATTTGAGATGAGAATGATGGGATAACTCACATACTTTTTGGAGCTGAAAATCAAGCAAACCAAGGAAGGAACTTTTGTGCATCAAACAAAGTATACAAGAGATCTTCTTAAGCGCTTCAAAATGGACAAAAGCAAGCCTTTTCGAACACCAATGGGAACAACGACAACACTTGAACTTGATGAAGTAGGTGACCCGGTTGATCAAAAAGAATATTGAAGCATGATTGGATCATGTTTGTACCTCAGAACCTCAAGACCGGACATACAATTCAGCGTATGTCTTTGTGCAAGATTTCAAGCTTCCCCACGCGCTTCACATCGTCAAGCCGTCAAAAGGATTCTCAAGTATTTACATGGTACTCAAGAATTTGGCATATTTTTTCCATCTTCCTCAACCGTTACTTTCAATTCTTTTCCAATGCTGATTTTAGGGGTTGTAGGATTGATAGCAAAAGTACCTCGGGTGCTTGTCATTTTCTTGATAATTCACTTGTTGCTTGGTCCTCTAGAAAACAAAATTCAGTTGCACAATCCACGGTCAAATCTGAATATGTAGCCACTGCTAGCGCTTGCTCACAAATTTTAGGGATTGTTCAAACACTTAAGGACTATGGGGTTGATTTAGATAGTGTTCCAATGTTTTGTGATAACACTAGTGCCATTTGCATTGCTAAAAACCTTGTGCAACACTCTAGAACAAAGCACCATAATACTAGGTATCACTTTCTCTATGATAATGTTGAAATGGAAACATTCTGCTTCACCATGTAGACACCAAACTTCAATTGGCTGACATTTTCATGAAACCTTTGGTTTTCACCCCTTTTCATTCATTCGTAGTGAAATAGAGGTTATGCATCCAAATTGCTTAAATTGTGGGGGAGTTTTGCAACTTGAGAAGTCTATGTGTGAATCTGAAATATAAAATAATGTGAGCATAAGTGGTTCATACATATATGACTTTGTGATTCCTTTTACATGCTCAAAGTTCTTACTACATTACTTGTATTATACATTTTATAGTTTTTGCCATGACTAGTAATTTGAATAATTACTTTCACTAAATCTAGTCATGATTGAACTTTCTTGCTAGTTTGAATTTGCTGCATGCTCACAAATTCTTTTAATCATGAAAAAATAATCAATCAATTGCCCACATGTTGAGCTATTATGATCAAATAAAAATATGAAAAGATCAAGAGAATATGCATGCATCACACTTCTTCTTTTGAGACTGCTTATCATTGCACTTTGATATGAACTTGGAAGGAGTTGTGTATGACTAAAAACATGTCCTTAAGCTTCTGATTGTCAAATTACATAGGCTTGGCTTGGTTGGTTAGAATAAGACTGATGCAGCGTCTAACCTCTTGCAAATGTCATATGACCAAAATTTGTGCTTTAAATGATAATGAAAAATAAAAAAAATGCAACATGTGTCATGCTTTCAAGTTTTGAAATAGTTGAGTTTGTGAGATCATGACTTGTTTAAATTGAAAAGTTACACTTGATCTCTAGCATGGCTTACGCTACGTTATGTATCTCATTGATGTGATAGTGTAAGTTACTTGATAGTATGATTTTGATGATCTTTGTTTTATATGTATATTTCACATTATGCTCATAAAACAACTAAATTTCTCTTTTGTACCTTGCTGAATACATTGTAAAAGGAGGAGAAATATGACAAACATTGCGCATTCACAAGTGTTTTGTACGATTCCATATACGGGGATAATTTTTTAGTTTCTTTTCATTGATTTTTGATTTTCAAAATGGGGGAGAATTTTTTTTTGTCAAAACTTTCCATGAAATGTGAATGAGCCAATGTTCGGTTTTGAAGTGGTGTTGCCAATGCATTCATCAAGAGGGAGATTGTGAGACCTATGTCCTGAATACATTGGCAAATAGGCTAAACGTATGAGTTCACATGCAAAGTTTTGAGCTTACAACGATACACCATGATACACCCCGAGACACACTGTACGAATTTGCCTCAGTGTATATTTGGAGTAACATCGTTACCGTCGATAAGTTTGGATTGTCTGAACCTTTCAATGTGTTTTGGGAGTAATGTTACCCTCGATGGTTTTGGACTATCCAGACTTTCATTATTCATATCAAGAGTAACTTATTGTACAGAGTTTTCATATTGAGTTCGGTTGCTCTGTTTTGATCTATTTTTAACTTGCAATGTTTTAAATTGGCTTTTTGACTTACGGAAAGTTTGCTTAGTATTCTCTTACTAAGTTTTTGATGTGTTATGGCTGATTATCGTGGTTAATATTTTTCTATGGTTTGCAACATGCTTATGTGAGGTGCTCATGTAAGATGTTGTGATTTTTGGACTAACTTGAGTCAGGTCGAGGACTTGGGCTCACAAAGAATGGTTGTTTGTTCATGTGCAGGTGTTGCTTGAGGCCAGGACCTGGCTGATGATGGAGATCCTTGAACTAATCTCAGGGAAAATATGAGGTTTAACAACCAAGTTCGGGAGGAATTGTGGTGGAGTTGATCGGGAAGGTCACACAACATGTTTGGGTAAAGAATAATGTATATGAAGGTATCTTGGACGTTTTGGAAAGTGTTTGCACGTGTGCAAGGAGTGCATGGACATGGCAACATTGTTCCAAGGCATGGTGATGAGATATGGACATGAAGATATGGTCAGAAGGGTCCAACCGGCTGGATTATGCCTCAGGCTGCGGCTGAGGTGGTTACTGTTCGTTTATGGAAAGTTTTGAGCTTGTCTTGGTTAGATTTCGTGTGGGTAAAAAGTTTGAGTCGTTTTAGAAATGTTTAGAACGTTCCTAAGGTGTTTAGAAAACTTAAGATTGCTTCTATCCGCATATGGAAGAGTCTTGAGCAGTTATGTAAAGTTTCGGTTGAAACTGAGTAGGAGTAGGAGTCCTAGTTAGGTTGGGTTGGTCTAAGGGCTGATTATATAAGCAAGGGAGGCTAGATATTGTGGTGCACGACTTTGGGTCTGTTCCTCTTGTGTTTTGATCAATAAAATTCATAGTTTATAGGATCTTTTGTACCTTTTTTGTCCGACTTGTTCTTGTCGAGTCTTTCTCGTCGAGTTTCTGCGCCGCCCGACCTTTCTTTGGTGTTTTGATCATAACTCAAATTTAAAAATGCAATTGACATGATTCTTGTTGTGTTGTCTTCACAACTCAATACTCAATCATCCGTGAAAATTTCACAGTCATTCTGCATAACCCTCTTGTCTTGACTGAGCAGCCCCTAAGTTCTTGCGAATGGTCTACACTTGCTTTTCGGCCTCCTTGATCACATCAGGTCCAAATACTTGAGTTTCCCCTGTCTCACTCCAAAACAAGGTTGTTCTGCACCTTCTCCCATACAACGCTTCATATGGCGACATCTTCAAGCTTGCTTGATAACTATTGTTGTAGGAA
The DNA here is from genome assembly GCA_036927565.1 of Tuctoria greenei. Classification (NCBI taxonomy): domain Eukaryota; kingdom Viridiplantae; phylum Streptophyta; class Magnoliopsida; order Poales; family Poaceae; genus Tuctoria; species Tuctoria greenei. The sequence continues at coordinate 28,520,052 of JAYESD010000011.1, forward strand.
AATTCAGCATATGGCAAGCTCTTGTCCCAACTTCCTCCATACTTTAGCACACAGGCTCTTAGCATATCATCCAATATCTGATTTTTCCTCTCGGTCTGTCCATCTGTCTGAGGGTGATATGTAGAACTGAAATTCAATTGAGTTTCCATGGACTTGTGCGGCTTTTGTCAAAACCTCGAGGTAAACTGAGAACCTCTATTGGACACTATGTTCTTGGGCACTCCGTGTAAACACAATATTCTTCCCATATACAATTATGCCAACTTGGCTCCACTATAAGTAGTCTTGACCGGAATGAAATGCGCTGATTTCATCAATCGATCCTGTCGGTGTTTGGATCTGGCAGATCTCCCGATACCACCGTTGGTAGTTCGAGGAGTTGTAGTTCGGTAATGGGCGCGCAGAGATTCAAGAAGGTGAATGTCAGGTGGACACAGAGATTTACGTGGTTCTGGCCGCCTGAGCGTAATACCCTACTCCACGGGGTGTGTTGGTGTTGTACTGAGCGTGCGAGTCTAGAAGAAGCTCCAAAAGAAGAAGCTCGTCTAGGTCAGGGAGTCCAGAAGAGGTCTGGAGCCATCTGGACCCGTCCCTTGTGTATCATCGACCAGTCCTTTTATAGTACAAGGACTGGTCGTTACACCGTTAGCCTGGCCCGATATGTGGCCCCGACGGTTACACATGCTTGATACACAATTAATGAGGTTAATTACCCTTAATAGCCCGATAATGGGCCTTAACAATGCCGTTACTGGTATTAAGGGCCATCCGATCGTGTGTCATTACTATGGCATTAATAACACTTAATCGGGTCTTGAAGTCTTTGATTGCTCTTTTAAGGTCCGGAGCCGTTGGGGGTCCACCAGCCTGATTGATGAAGTTGAAGGTCTGGCGGTTCAGCCACGTGGCAGCTCCGGAGCTTACCGTCATGGACGGGTAGGTCCGATGCTGTTGGACACGTGTCGGCACCAGAGCTTCCCTCTGTCTGGGGTCAGGTCCGGGGGGTGCCACACTGGTATTCCGACCGGAGCTTTCCCATGTGTGGGCGATAGCTCCGGTCTTATGATACACGTGGCGGCCCTGGGACTAACCATGTCGGGAGAGCAGGTCTGATTACGCCTGACATGTGGGGCCTTCAGAAGTCTTCAAATCTGGTAGATGGAGTTTCCTTGTGATCTTTGCAATCCCAAGGGGTGTCTGGTACGTAGGGTACCGACAGTGGCCCCCTGGGCCAACCTCTTGGAGAGACCTTTTGGATGAAATCATTCCGCCAGAGGTGGGGCCATTCTTCGGTTTTTGCGTCGTGTCTTCAAGGGTCTTCGGACGTGCCGTTGGCGATGGTTCACAATTAAACCTCCGCTGCGTGGCATATCCTGAATGCGGCAGGTGAGATCTCAGCGTGCGGATCTCACACAATTGAAGTTCGCTGGTTCCCAATACGAAAATCGTATTGGTTCCACGCGCCCTGTCAGGCCGCCGCCTTCGGGTTTCCTGCCTTTCATGATGACAACTGTTCGCCTGGGGTAAGGACCTCGACTTGATCGTTGAGGTGGCCCCGGGCCCCCTTGTCATTGGCAGGGTGAAGTTTTTGACTGGTATCGTCGTCTCCTCTACGGTTTCCATCCAAGCGTTGCGGGGGCTTACTTAAGAAGGAAAGCACGCACCGTTTGGGGTTCTTTACGCCTTTCATTCGAACTTGCGCTCAAAACTTCCAAACTTTCACTTGCTTTTCCTCTCTTGCCTCGTTGTGCCGCGATGGAGTTGGGTCTCCGCCAGAGCCGACTAAAGACCGATGGTGATTTGAAGAAGGTTCGGGCCCTCATAGGTTGGTCCCCTGACTTCTTCAACCACTTGGTCCGCGCCGGCAAGCTTCCGTTCGAGAAGGAACACGCCGGTGACATGGTGTACTTCTCCGCGTACGCCATGGTGGGGCTGGTCCCACCTTTCTCCTCTTTCTTCCTGATGCTGCTAGACTTCTATGGTCTGCAGCTGTACCACCTTGGCCCCCACTCCATTCTCCTGGTGTCGATCTTTGTCCACTTATGCGAGATGTGGGTGGGCATTCCCCCCTGTATTGAGCTCTTCCGCACCTTCTTCACTGTCCACACTACGGGCAGGAGTGACGAGTACCTTGGCTTCTACTATTTTGTGAAGCGCAAGAAGTGCCCGTACAAGTACTTGTCGTTCCCTTCTAGGAAGTGGGACGACTGGAAGGAGGATTGGATTGTCATCAGGGTGGAGGAGCACGAGAAGTTGGAGCTGCCGGAAGGCCTCCCCAACATTGACACTGCAGTTTGGAGTGAAGCTCCGGTGTTCTCGGACGCCTTCAACCCAGCTCTGACCAGGATTCGCCTATGCGTGGAAGGAGGGGTAACTCCTCAGGCATTGTTTTGCAACTTCCTGACCAACAGGTGGGATCCGCTGAAGAAGAGGGAGAAGCTTGCTTGGGCCCTCAACAATATGTTGGACGACAACCGGATCGAGACCGGTTTGAAGTCCAACATGGAGGGTGCAACTTTGGAGTCCACCTCAAGAAGTTCCAGCACGGCATCAACGTCGAGGGTGATGACTTGGCTCCGCCGGCAGCTTTCCTTCCTCTGAACATCGAGGCAGAGTTCAGCAGGGAGCTCCAACGGACGATGTTGTTGCTTGACGACCTTGGTGTCGTTGAGAGGCGTTCGACCACCGGGTTGGCGATCTTTGGAGCTCTTGAAGGCGGCTCCGCTACCGCCCCAAAGCCAAGAACCAAAGTCGTCAAGGAGTTGGTCGAGCCCTCGAGCCACAAAAGGAAGCTGAAGCATGTCGATAGATGGTCCGCCAGGCCTGCTTCTTCCACAGCGGCTCCTTCTCCCTGGAGGGGGAGGTCTTCAACGGCGTCATCTACTCCAGCAGCGGCATATCCCTGGGGTGCTAGCTCCAACCATGTGACTCCAGCACTAGGGCCGGTTGAGGGCTCTGGATCCGGAGGTCCTTCCCGGTCGAGGGAGGCCTCAACCAAGGCAACACCGATAGCAGCAGCAAGCTCCAGGGGACCTTCTGGGACTACGACGCCAGTGCTAACTGGTGCGGAAGCCTTCCGAGGTAATTTTTGATTTTTTACCTCAGCCAGTTGTTTTATTGTTATGTCTGTATTTTGAGTTTCTTCATCCTTCATCCCCAGCGTGCCTGAGAAAAGGGTTGAAGCTCTAGTCCCTGCAGCAGTAGTTGAGGCTGTGCAGGCTGATGCTCCGACCCCAATTCCAGTGCCGCCCCAAGAGGTGGCTGAGGTTGCGGCAGCCCCGGCACCGGCTGTCGTGGTCTTGGACCTCGACTCATCCCCAGAAGCTCCCGTGGTAGCGCTGGACCACGGGATTGAAGATGTACCAGCGGCACCAGCCCCGGAGGTTGAAGCTCCGGGCTTAAATGCTGAGATGTTGGACGCTCCGGCCATAGAGCCGGAGGTAGCTATGATTCCGGCCCTAGAGCCGCATGTTATTGAAGCCCCGGCAGTTGAGCCAGTGGTTGATGAGGTCCCAGCAGTGGAGCCGGGTGTTGATGAAGCTCCAGCACTTGATACGGTTGATGAGGAAGCTCCGGCGGTAGAGCCGGTTGCTGCAGAAGTTTCGACTGTAGAGCCGGTCATCGAAGAGGTTCTGGCGTCCGAGCCAGTTGCTGCGGAGGTGTCAGCGCTTGAGCCTATGATGGTCGAAGCGCCAGCACCTGAGCCAGCGACGAAGGAGGCGCCTGCGTCGGAGCCAGAAGTAGCTCCTGCTACGACCGAATCTTCAACACCTGCTACAGAAGTGGTGATCCCGGAGGTGCCTGCTGCTGAGCCAGGGTGCCAAGAAGAAGCTGTTGGCCCCACGCCTGAGGGGCCAGTTGTTTATGACCTGGCGACGGGACCTTCGAAGTCAATTCTGGAGGTCGGAACTTCTGTTGCAGGACCTTCCTCGGCTGCGGCCGAGGCTATCTCGGAGGACGACCCTAGTGTCGTGGAAGCTTAGGGGACCGCTCTTGTAGAGTGGGACCCAATTTTTTGCACTGAAGATCCGCTGGAGCTAGCGCTGAGGACCCCGGCAGGTCCGGACCCGATCCCCCTATCGTTGTCTATTGATAACGCCTACTCCAGTCTTCGCCAGGTCCAGCTAGCTTTCTACCACGACAGCAAGGCCCTCAAGGAGGAGCGCCAAACCCTTAGGAGGTGGCACAACCGACTCCATTTCGGGACCAAGCTGGCGCAGTCGAGGCTGGCTGACGACAAGGAGTGGGTGCAGAGGGAGATGGTCCGACTGGAGTACTGGGGTAAGCTGTTGGATGAGAGGAAAAGCATGACACGATCCCTTGACAACCAGTCTCGGGCCATATACGAGCAGGCCAAAGCTGCTAATAGCGCAGCGGATGACCACTAGGAGAGGCTCGCCGCCATCCACGATAGTCTCGTCAAGCGCAGAGAGGCTCTTGAGGCGCGGGAGAGAAAGCTCGAACATGACGAGCAAAAACTCTTGGAGCTGCGGGACGACCTCGTAAAGAGGGAGGAAGAGCTTGTCCAAAAGACAGCTCTGGCTGACAACAGCCTTGAAGAACGCACCAAGAAATTGGAGGAGCGTTGCGAGGAAGAGGAGAAGAAGGCCTGGGAGCAAGGGCAAGATCTCTACAAGTAGGAGAATGCCGTCGCCGCCAGGGAGAAGAAAGTGCGGGGCCGAGAGAAGGATCTGGTCAACCGCCGGAATGAGATCCACCTCCAGGAGGAAGAGCTCAGTAAACTCAAAGGCAGGTTGCTAAAAAGATTCAGCAGAATGCCAAAGAGGTGGAGCGTCTTGCTCGAGAGAACTCGGAGCTTGCGGCGGCCAAAATATCCTTGGAGGAGATGCAAAGCACAAGGGCTACGGAGTCCCAACTAGTTTGGGACTTCTTGGGCAAAGCCAACGACGCGCTGATGCCAATGGGCTTTAGTCCCGTGCGTCCGGATGATCCGGAGCCAGAGCTGGACCAGGCGTTGGAGGCACTGAGTTCCGCAGGCAACAAGCTCACCAAGATGGGCGATGTCATCACGGACCAGCTGGAAACTGAGGGACAGTCCCTAGCGAAGAACGTCGCAGAGTTTGTGCTGACGTGCTACACCAGCCAGGACCCTCAATTCCCTCTGGACCCGGTGCTTGAAGGCCCCATCGAAGGAGAGGGTGAAGCCGCTCGATCCAGCGTGTCGGAAGTTGCCCAGAAGGTCGCCCAGTTCTTCCAAAGGGTCTAGGACCATCTCTTTGTAGCTCCCGCTTGTATTCTCTCTTCTTCTTCTCCAATTTTGTAATCTCTTGTCTCCAGATGAATGAAATCCAAAATTTTTTGTGAATTTCATTTTTTGTCTTCAACACCTTTGTCTCACTTGGCCCCCTGGTATATGTACACAATTTGATTGTGAACATGTACCAGGAGGATGTAACGGTTGCTGAAGACTTGCGTGCTTCGAACTTGTAGAATGTAGGTCTGAAGTCTTCGATAGTGTAGTCCCCCTGAGGTTGTCGGAGCTTAGTGGCTCCGACGTTGACCATTGTCAGAGCTTAGTAGCTCTGGCAGTAGTCTCCATCAACGCGTAAAGCATCGACGGTTAGCCCTCTGGGGTGTCGGAGCTTGGTAGCTCTGACAGTGACCTCTGTCAACACATGGTGTGTCAATGGCAAACTCCACTTTAGAGTCTTTCCACCATCTTTTCTTCACGTTGACAGCTTGTCCCCCTAGCTTTATCAGAGCTGAGTAGCTCCAGCGACGCTAGATGTCAATGTTTGAACATCGACCACGGGCCGCCTAGAGGATGTCGGAGCTTTGGTAGCTCCGGCTTCATTCACCATCATCATGAAATATTTATTTTTCTTGCACACTGAAGTCAAGAAAAACAGTAAAATCCGTTTCCTATCTATAACTTCATTGCGGCTTACTATTCCCGAGAAAGTTTTAGGTCGAATACAATTCTAAATACAATCAAGAGTGTTTTCTTGTTTCCTTTAGGCCAGATCGTTTCTGGACTCGCCTTACTTCGGCCTGCCGGGGTGTAGGTAGAGTGGCATACTTAGGGTGCATGACCAGGCTAAGTCGATAGCACACTCCGGCCCTAGATTGGCTAGGCAGCATTTAGACGAGTAGACCATCCACAATATTTGGACCCAGAAGAATAGACAATGCAACTCGAATTGTACATGAATTGGTCGAGCTAAAGCTTCTTAAGAATTGCACAACTTTATTATAGACAAGAAAGAGAAAAATAAAAAATATTGAGCCTGTACAAAGTAAATGCACGTGGAGTCTGTTTTCACATAATGATGTCTTTCATTATAGGTCCGGGGTACAGGGGAAACAAGTACACTCTTAGGGCACGAAACCAGGCTAAGTGTGTTTTGTTTCTCGTTTGACCCAAGGTATCTAGCTACACTTTTAGTTCTGAGACTGTAACAAGTGTTGCATGGACGTTGCGGACCTAACAGTGTAGGTTCGGCTGCCCTCCTGGAGGAGCTACCCGACTCTGTACAATGACTCTATAACATACATCACATGTAATTACAGACTCACCTCTGTGATATCAAGCATATAACTTACGGAGGTGCTCAATGTTCCAAGGATTTGGGAGAGGTGTCCCATCCTCGTTTGCTAAGCGAACGCATCCGGGATGGGATACTTTGATCACTCGGAAGGGTCCTTCCCAGCTGGGGGGGGAGTTTGTTTAACCCTTCTCTGGATTGTATTCTTCGTAGCACCAGATCGCTTTCCTCAAGTTGTCGTTGTGAACATGCCGTTGGTGATAGCGCCGAAGAGCTTGGCGGTATCGGGCATTCTGAGTAGCTGCTCGGCACCTTCCCTCTTCAAGGAGGTCAAGGTCTTCACGCCGGAGCTGGTCCTGTGTGGCTTCATCGGAGGTCCGGACCCGGAGTGATCCCAAGGTGATTTCCGGAGGAAGGACTGCTTCAGCTCCGTACACTAGGAAGAAGGTTGTCTCTCCAGTTGACCAGTTTGGAGTTGTCCTGTTGGCCCATAGAGTGGGCGGAAGCTCTTCGATCCAGTTGTCTCCATGTTTTTTCAGGCGCTCATATGTGTGCGTCTTGAGTCCTTTCAGGATTTCTGCATTTGCTCTCTCAGCTTGGCCATTGCTTGCCGGGTGAGCTACGGAGGCGTAGCTGACTTGGATGCTGAGGTCTTCGCAGTACCCTTGGAAAGTAGAGCTTGTGAATTGGGTCCCATTATCTGTTATGATTTTTTTCGGGACTCCAAACCTGCATACGATGGACTGCAAGAAGTTGATAGCTGATTGTTTGTTTATTGTCACAACTGGAGTTGCTTCCGGCCATTTGGTGAACTTTTCAATGGCAACATACAGGAACTTGTATCCTCCGATGGCTCTTGGGAAAGGTCCCAAGATGTCCATCCCCCACACAGCGAAAGGCCATGTAGGAGACATCATTTGTAGAGGCTGAGCCAGTGTGTGAATTTGCTTTGCATGGAACTGGCATGCTTCGCATTTCATCACCAGCTCAGTTGCATCCTGGAGCGCTGTAGGCCAGTAGAAGCCATGCTAGAAGGCTTTACCGACCAGCGTGCGGGAATACGCGTGGTTCCCACACTCGCGTCCATGGATTTCTGTGAGGAGCTTGTAGCCTTCTTCCCTTGTGATGCACCGCATTAGGACGCCGTTGGCACCGCACCGGTAGAGATCCCCTTCTACCAGCGTGTATCTTTTATCCAATCTAACTATCCGGTCAGCAGATACATCATCGTCGGGAAGGATATTGTCTTTCAAGTAGCTCCGGATCTCCGAGATCCATGCATCGGAGCTTGCTTGAGCATTTGAGCCTTATGTGTTGGGTTGCTCGGAGCTTCCGGCAGCACCTACGACCCTTGATGGCTGCCATGGTAACAGGGCCATCGGGACCGCCAGCTTCGGGATGCTGTTCTCGCCCTCTTTGCTCAGTTCGACAGGCTGAGATGTGGGTTTTGACAACCTCTGGACGAAGGTTCCGTCAGGAGCCGGAGCTCCGGTTGACGCTTTCGTCGAGAGTTCATCAGCTTCATCATTATGGACACGCTGGACATGGTGGATATCCAGGACTTCAAAGTCCTTCTGAAGCCTCTGTACTTCAAGGATATAAGCAGCTAGTTGAGGATTGTTACAGGAGCATTCACCCTTCACCTGTTTGATGATGATCTGCGAATCTCCCTTGACCAACAGCTGCTTGACACCATATGATAGTGCCACCTTTAGTCCGCAAATGAGTGCTTCATACTCCGCCATGTTGTTGGTCACCTTGAAGTTAAGGTGGACCATGTATTTTACCTTCTCCCCAGTTGGAGCAAGGAGAAGGACTCCAGCTCTGGCCCCCTGCTTTTGCATGGAGCCGTCGAAGTAGAGGGTCCAGTGAGGTTCGGTGAAGACCGGAGCCTTGAGTTCCGGCTTCTGCTCACTAGGGCCCCCAGGGTTTGATGGAGAGAGGGTCCATTCCGCCACGAAGTCTGCCAATGCTTGACTCTTGATCGCTTGTCTTAGGATGAATTCAAGATCGAATTCGGCCAATTCCGCTGCCCACTTTGCAATGTTCCCAGTAGAGTTGGGATTATGCAAAATCGCATGCAGTGGATAAGAAGTCACCACTGAGATCTTGTGAGCTTGGAAGTAATGGCGAAGCTTCTTGGAGGCGATGAGAACTGCGTAGAGCAGCTTGTGCACCTCTAGGTATCGAGTCTTGGCATCATGTAGTACTTCGCTGATGAAGTACACTGGGTGTTGGACTGTCTGGACCCTCCTGGAGGGGCCCGGAGCTTCCTCCACATCGACCTGGACCCTCCCAGAGGGGTCTAGGCCTGCTTCAGGGACCTCCGGGTCCTTGCTGGAGGAACCCGGAGCTTCTACTGAAGCGACCCGGACCCTCCCGGAGGGGTCCAGATCTTCTAGAGTAACTCCTTGTAGATCCAAGTCTGGGGCTGGGACCAAGACTCACCTTTAGTAACCTCCGGACCCTCCCGGAGGGGTCTGGATTCCTGAGCTTGGGATGGTTCTATTCTCCCCACAACCAGGACCATGCTGACAACCTTGTTGGTTGCCAAAATGTAAAGCAGTAAGGGCTCACCAGGGTTCGGAGCTACCAAGGTTGGTAGAGTGGTGAGGAGCTGCTTTAGCTCCTGGAACGCCATTTCTGCTTCTTCAGACCATTAGAATGGTCCGGATTTCCTCAATAGCTTGAAGAAGGGTAGCGCCCGTTCCGCCAGTCTTGAGATGAACCGGCTGAGGGCGCGTAGACATCCAGTCAGTTTCTGGACGTCCTTGATGCTGGCTGATGGACGCATATCCTCAATGGATTTAATCTTCGCCGGATTTGCCTCTATGCCCCGGTGGTTTACCAAGAAACCAAGAAGCTTTCCGGATCTAACCCCGAAGACGCACTTTTCTGGGTTCAGCTTCGTGCGAGTGACTCAGAACTTGTCGAAGACAGCTTGCAAAGTGTCAAGCAGTGACTCCTTGTCTTTGATATTGACGACGATGTCATCAACATACACTTCCACTACGTCTCTGATGAGCTCTCCAAAGGTTTTGTACATAGCTCGTATAAATGTTGAGGCTGCATTCTTGAGACCAAATGGCATGGCAGTATAACAATACAATCCATCTACTGTGATAAAAGAAGTATGTTCTTCATCTTCCCTAGACATTCTGATTTGATGGTACCGAGAATATGCGTCTAGGAAACACAGTAATTCACACCCGGAGGTGGAATCCACTATCTGATCTATTCTAGGTAATGGGAATGGATCTTTTGGGCATGCCTTATTCAGTGTCGTGTAGTTGATACACATCCGAAGCTTCCCGCCGGCCTTGGGTACAATGACTGGGTTTGCCAGCCATTTTGGGTGGAAGACTTCTCGGATGAATCCAACTTCGAGCAACTTCTTCACTTCTTGTCGTATGAAGTTCTGTCGCTCTACTGATTGCTTCTGAGGCTTCTGATGTACAGGCCGAGCGTCAGGATAGATCTTCAGATTATGCTCGATCACTTCCCTAGGGATCCCAAGCATTTGCGACGGCTGCCAGGAAAACACGTCAACGTTAGCCCGGAGGAAAGTGATGAGCGTGAGTTCCTATTTGTCATTCAGACCTCCCGATATACGGGTGGTCTGAGCGGCATCGGAACTGATTTGGACGACTTTGACGGGGATGTCGGTGTCGCCGCTTGGTTGCACACGAGGTGCAGAGGTTGAGCCTCGTTGACGAATGCTCCGGCATTTTGGAGCTTGTTCCTGCCTAGATTCTTCCTCCTGCTCTGTAGCAAGCGCATGAAGTTCTTCCAGAGTAGTCACTCCGGCAGTGCGATCTCCGCGGATTCGGAGAACACCAGCTGGTGTTGGCATCTTCAACACCAGGTAGCCATAATGAGTAGCAACCATGAACTTGTACAAGGCAGGCCTGCCCAGAATGGCGTTGAAAGGTAAGTTGATCTGAGCGCGTCAACGATCAACTTCTTAGTGCGATAATTCTCTCGAGTCCCGAAGGTCACGGGGAGATTAATGGCACCGAGTGGGGTTATGGCCCCCGGACCTACTCCGAAGAAAGGTCGGGAGGGGTGAAGGTCCGAAGGTCGGAGTTGAAGCTTGACGAAGGCTTCGAAGCTTATGAGGTTCAGCCCCGAACCTCTGTCTACCATTACATGGTGGAGTTGAATGTTATTGATTGTCAGAGATACCATCAATGGTAGTTGACCAGCTCCGATCATGTCCTGAGGGCAGTCCGAAGCATCAAAAGTGATGGTGGTGTCCATCCACTTTCTATGAGGCTCTGCCCTGGCTGTAGGATCTACTGAGGCCATGTACCGTCGCATGGTCTTGAGGACACGGCGGGAGGTGATGTCCCACGAACCACCAAAGATGGTGTTCATGGTCTTCCGACGCTCATTGTCGAAGACGTCGGAGTCGTCATCGACGGAGGTGTAAACAGCCTTTAGGACCTTTTTAGGGTCCTGAAAGCCTAACTCCTCTTCAGCCGGAGCTTCGTCGACTTTCTGTTTTCCTTCCCTCTGACAGAAAGGAACTTCTTCCCAGCGCTTGTTATAGCGCTCGACAAGGTTTTGGACCTCCCGGCAGTCTTCCAAGTTGTGGCTATTCGACTTGTGAATAGGAAACCACACTTTGGAGTTGCCACCGTCTTCAGAGGATGGCCGAGGTCGCTTCTCGGGGCGTGGCCCCCGGCCACCCGGAGCTGCAGCAACTGCAACAGTAGATGTGCCACCCGACGGCTTGTTCTTGCCGTTGGACTTTTTCTTCTTTTTCCCACTCCCGAAGGTAGTGGCTTCGCCTTTGGAGGATTTTTTACCATCCTCCTGAGGTGGTTTGGAGTGCATTTCACGGCCCTCCGAAGCTTTGGCACACTTGTCTGCCAAGCTGAAGAGCTCCGTGACACTGGTGATCTCCTTGATCGCCAGCTTCTCCAACATTTTCTTATCTCGTACGCCCTTTCTAAATGCCATGATAACAGAGGCGATGGAGATAGAAGGAATAGTGTTTCGTACCTGGGAGAACCTTTGGATGAATGAGCACAGGGATTCTCCCCCTTATGCACGACAACAAAAAGGTTCAGTTCAGTGCCTGCTCGGGTGTATGAACTCCCGAAATTGGCGGTGAACAGTTGGCACAATTCCTCCCAACTATTGATGGAGTTGTGAGGAAGGATCATGAACCAGGACCTGGCGGTCCCAGTCAAGGCCACTGGGAAGTAGTTGGCCATTGCAGCCTCGTTACCTTTGGCCGCAAGGATTGCGGTGGAGTAAATCTGGAGAAATTCAGCGGGATTAAGAGTCCCGTCAAATTTCTTCGACAGGTGAGGCCTGAACTTTCGTGGCCATCTGACCATGCGTAGGTGCATGGCCAGGGCAGAACAGCCTCCTCCTACACCCTCGGGAGCAGGACTGTCTCGAGCCTCTCGCCTTTCACGAGCACGCTCGATATGGACACAGCCGTCCTGTTGACGGTAATGGCGATCAAGCTCTGCCCGGAGGTCATGAGTTGAAAGCCTGGTTACCGTATGAGTGCGTCGCTCCCTGGAAGGTAGCGACGTAACTTGCTGTGATGCAGCACGCCTCCTATTTTGGGAAGCGTGCGGACCAAGTCTGTCTGACACAGCCCGGCTCTGCGATGGGGCCCGCCCCAAAGGGGGAGGACCTTGGTTGCTGATGTGGTCGGCTGCTGCTGCAACCAGATGTTCCACGTCATCCCTCCACTGCTCCATTGCACCCTGGGATGCACCTGGAGGTGGTGGACGTTGAAGGAGAGCACGCGCTGCATGGAGCGCGTGTTCAGGGTTGTTGTTATTCACCGATGCGGTGACCGACGCCGATGCACCATCACGATGCCCAGCTTGATTTGTTGGTACAGGCGGTGGCGGTGGAGGCATGACTCCTGCTGGAGCCGTGGCACTTGCTGGTTGCTGCATGTTAGAGGGGTTGCCCCCAGCAGGTTGAACAACAGGATTGCCGTTGGATGATCCAGCAGCTGAGTTCACCATCCTTGAAATCTCGGGCGCCCCCCTACCTGGTGCGCCAACTGTCGGTGTTTGGATCCGGCAGATCTCCCGATACTACTATCAGTAGATCGAGGAGTTGTAGTTCGGTAATGGGCGCGCAGAGGTTCAAGAAGGTGAATGTCAGGTGGACACAAAGATTTATGTGGTTCGGGCCGCCTGAGTGTAATACCCTACTCCACGGGGGGTGTTGGTGTTGTATTGAGCGTGCGAGTCTAGAAGAAGCTCCAGAAGAAGAAGCTCGTCTAGGTCAGGGAGTCCAGAAGAGGTTTGGAGCCGTCTGGACCCGTCCCTTGTGTATTGTCGACCAGTCCTTTTATAGTACAAAGACTGGTCGTTACACAGTTAGCCTAGCCCGACATGTGGCCCCGGCGGTTACACATGCTTGATACACAATTAATGAGGTTAATTACCCTTAATAGCCCGGTAACGAGCCTTAACAATGACGTTATCGGTATTAAGGGCCATCTGATCGTGTGTCATTAATATGGCATTAATAACACTTAATCGGGTCTTGAAGTCTTTGATTTCTCCTTGAAGGTTCGAAGCCGTTGGGGGTCCACCAGCCTGATTGTTGAAGTTGAAGGTCCGACGGTTCAGCCACGTGGCAGCTTTGGAGCTTACCGTCCTGGACGGGTAGGTCCGGTGCTGTTGGACACGTTGTGACACCCGGTTCCAAAAATGAACCAAGTGAACGTATATGTATGCCCAGGATGTTCAACACACATACACGAGTGATTCACAAAATAGTATACAGAAAATTACCACAGAACAAGATTAATTAGCCAAATTTTATTACACAATTCAAAATATTCTCGAATACAAGCTCTAATAAAGATTACTGACAAGTTCAACTAATGCAGCGGAAATAAACTAATTAAGCAACTAAGCAAACTAAGCAAGAGGGATAGCGCATCTCCAATAACACCACAGGCAAAACTGACGGTCGACACGGCCTAGAACTCCGCATTATCGCCATTAAACTCACAATCTTGACCTGCAACTGTTGGGGGGGTTGCAAGAGTGAGTACATGTCGTACTCAGCAAGTGTGGAAAGTATGACATGTGGTTGATTCAAATGATGACAATAATATTGGCTATGTGCTGAAAAGTACAGTAAAACCATTTGGAAAAGCAATGTATCATATTTATGTGAAGTAAACCTATCATAAACCATGTAACCATAATAATACAAGTCCATAATTCACCATTACCAATAACCATAATCAATGTCATAAACCATAATTCCATCCCATAACCATAACCATAATCATAATATCAACCATAACCATTACCAAACCATAACCATCCCAAATCCCAATTTCCCTTTAATCATGTAGGTCATCCAGGTGCTCTTAACCGGGAGCACGGCTATCATGATAGTTTTAATAGAATCTACAGAGTTTGTACCACTTTACCCACGTGTTCGTGATTTCATCACCTTTTGGTGACTAAGAACCTCGCTTATGCCCGTGACCCGTCGGTCACATTACACACTTCCGTTGGTGTGTGGCCAAGATATCACAAAATAGCCTTTACAAAGGGATTACTAGTCTATTTAGACCCCACTGAGATTTCACCGGTGGCGATGTCTCCAACTGAGCACATCTTCAACCAAGGGCCCCCTCTTGAGCCATTCGGATCCCAGGATAGTTCCGGCAAACATCAACAAACCCAATCCGACTACCCCTTCCCCGAGCATCCTTGATGGTCCAAATAGCACTGGCAAAGCCCTAATTAATCAGCTATGTCGCACTCATACTTGTCCTCGTGGTGGCACTGTAGTCCTGGCCTATTCTCGCATGAACCGGTCCTTAGATCTAAAGCAAGCAAACCACCATGACATCCAACCCATCCACATACCAGGCTTGCTTAGATCACCCATTACCAAACCGTATTGACCAGTTCACATTAACCAGAATATCATTAATACATAGTTAAATTTGTAGTGTTGTTTTCCCATCCCAATTAAGTAAGCAAAGCAAAAAGGTAAAAGCCCTTCCCGACTCTCTACCATAAATTCCAGGTGACAAGGATGGTTTAACAAATCTAGTAAACTTCCTACCATAGGATTCCCATCAAATTCACACAAGCATGCAGTTTGCAAACAAAACATTTATTTTAAAATAGGATCAATATGCTTCAAGGACACTTGCCTTGCTCCGGTGGATAGGGTTGCTCAAGCACTTCAAAGTCTTGGTTCTGAAAATCCTCGTACACGACCTCTTGAGCACTTCCCTCTACTCGTGATCACACGTACAAGAAAATACATACAATTCAATATGATGCACACAAATTAATCAACATGCAATGACATGCATGCATGCAAAGTTCAATAATTAATTAACCACAGTTGTTTATTAATTAGATGTGACTAGTTCATACGTGTTCATATGTGTTACAGGGTTTTAACGAGAATTAATGCTGCTGAAAATAAAAAGATGACGCAACTAAAATCAATTTACGTCTATTAGATCTAATACGTCACTAAAATTCGCATCGGAAAAACGAACCCTACCATAGATGCAACGGCTCCGAAGATCGTGGGACGAAGGCGACCCGTAGACGAAGCGGACGGCGCAAGGGTCCTCCGGCGGCACGACGACGGCAACGCGACGACGACAATCTCCGTCGGACAATGGCGCCCTCCTCTTTTTCTTCCTCTTCCTCCTCTTTTTTCTTCCTTTTTTCCCTGGCGGCACAGCTTCTGGTGCTTCTGCTCTTTTTTTTCTCTACCGCTAGGGTTTTTCTCCCTACGGTGGCGGCGCTGGAATTTTCTGGCGTTGGGGAAGAAATACGAGGTCCTCGGTCGTATTTATAGGCTCGGGAGGGCGCGCGACGCGGCCAGAGGCCGACTCGGCGCTGGGAACGCGCGGCGGGGTCGCTCGGGGTGCGGGGCTGCGCGGCGCGCTTGCCGCGGCGCGGGGACGCGACTGGCGTGGGAACGGGGCCAGGGCGCGCGGGGCGCGTGACGCGCGCTGAGTCGCGCTGGCGGCCGGGCAGGCACGTGGCCCGGCGCGGGAGCGCTCGGGGTTGCGCGCTAGGTCGCACGGGAGCGGCGGCCAGCGCTGGCTGGGCCAGTTCGGCTGGCTAGCGAGCGGGTTTTTTTCTTTTTTTTCTTCTTTTTTTACATATATCTTGTTATTATATATATATTATTTATTTATTATTTTTTATATTTATTATTATTATATATTTTATTTATATATATATATTTCTTCTTCTTCTTCTTTTTATATATTATTATTATATTTTTATATTTATATTATATTTATTCTCTAATACATGTTTTATATTTTTATTTTCTTTTTCTTCTCTTGCTACACATATTTGTATATATGCTCCATCTTTTATTATTTTTTTTCTTCTACTAATTTTTAGTGCATGATCATGTACGCAATGCATGATGCGAAAATTTAGAGTGTTACAAACCTACCCCCCTTAATGTGAATCTCGCCCTCGAGATTCGACAGCGTGGAGAAAAGATGAGGGAATTCCGTATTCAGGTCTTCTTCACGTTCTCACGTAGCTTCGGCTTCCGTATGGTGGTTCCATTGCACTTTGCACCAACGGACTCTCTTATTCCTCGTGACCCTTTCCTTCACGTCCAAAATCTTGATAGGTTGATCGACATAGGAAAAATCCCCCTGAAGCTCTAACTCATCCATCGGCACCTGTTCTTCCGGCACCCTCAGACACTTCTTGAGTTGAGACACGTGAAACACGTCGTGTACATCGGAGAGATATGCCGGCAGCTCAAGTCGATATGCTACTTCTCCTCGTTTGTCCAAAATCTTCAATGGTCCGATGTAACGTGGTGCCCGCTTTCCTTTGACGTTTAACCGTCGCTGACCTCGGATAGGTGACACTTTGAGGTATACAAAATCTCCAACTTCGAAAGTCAGACTCCTTCGCCTATTATCCGCATAACCTTTCTATCGCGACTGAGCAGCCCTTAGGTTTTTCTGTATCATTTGAACTTGCCTTTCAGCATCTTGTAACACATCAGGACCAAATACTTGGTTCACTCCTGTTTCATTCCAAAACAAAGGTGTCCTACACTTCCTTCCGTATAGTGCTTCATAGGGTGACATTTTCAAACTTGCTTGGTAACTATTGTTATATGAAAATTCTGCATATGACAAGCTCTTGTCCCAACTTTTCCCATGCTTTAAAGCACAAGCTCTTAACATGTCTTCAAAAATTTGATTGGTCCTCTCGATTTGTCCATCCGTTTGGGGGTGATATGTCGAACTGAAGTTCAACCTTGTTCCCAATGCTTCATGCAATTTTTGCCAAAACCTAGAGGTGAACTGAGAACCTCGGTCCGAGACTATTTTCTTTGGAACTCCATGTCGACACACAATATGCTCCATATACAGTTCTGCTAGCATCGCGATGGTATATGTGGTCTTGATAGGAATGAAGTGAGCTGATTTTGTCAATCGATCCACAATTACCCATATTGAATCATAGCCGGACTAGGTACGTGGTAAGCCAACTATAAAGTCCATACCAATATGTTCCCACTTCCACTCCGGAATCTTTAATGGTTGCAATAATCCAGCTGGCCTTTGGTGTTCTGCTTTAACTCGTTGGCACACATCACACAATGCAACATATTTGGCTATGTCCTTTTTCATGTTGGCCCACCAATAGCATGTCTTCAAATCCTTGTACATCTTTGTACAACCGGGATGAATTGAGTAAGGCGAGTCATGTGCCTCCTTTAATATTGTCTCCCGAATATGCTTTCACTAGGCACAACGATTCTCTTTCCAAGCCATAAGGTACATGTTCGTCTTCATCAAATCTGAATTCTCTTCCTTCCTCAGTCCTTTCCTTGATTTCCTTGATCTCTTCATCTGTTGTTTGTGCTTCATGAATTTCTTGCTCCAAGGTTGAATTTAACTCCATTATTCCCATCTCATTCACGAATCCGAGGTTCAACCGTTCGAAATCCTTACATAGCTCGGATGGCAATTCTCGAAGCGTGAGTTGATTACTTACTCCTTTCCGACTCAAGGCAGTGACCACTACATTGGCCTTTCCTGGATGATAGTTGATCCCCACATCATAATCCTTGATGAGCTCCAACCATCTCTATTGCCTCAAATTCAGATCCGTTTGTGTGAAAATATACTTCAAACTCTTATGATCCATATAGATTTCACACCTATGTCCAAGAATATAGTGTCTCCAAATCTTCAATGCATGTACCACGGCTGCTAGTTCAAGATCATGTGTAGGATAATTCTGCTCATGTTTCTTCAATTGTCTTGACACATAGGCTACCACTTGACCTTCTTGCATCAATACGCATCCAAGTCCTTGTCTTGATGCGTCGCAATATATGTCAAAACTCTTGCTTACATCCGGCAATACCAAAATTGGGGCTGTTGTTAACCTCTTCTTCAACTCCTCAAAACTTTCTTGACAAGCTTGAGTCCAATAGAAATCTTTTCCCTTCATTAGCAATTCTGTCATTGGCTTGACTACCTTGGAAAAGTCCTTGATGAATCGACGGTAATATCCAGCCATTCTAAGAAAACTCCTTATTTCCTTTAAGTTTTGTGGTGGTTCCCACTTCAACACGTCCCTCACTTTTCCAAGGTCGACCGATACTCCTCCCCCTGAGATGATATGACCCAAAAATGGCACCTCTTTCAACCAAAACTGACACTTGTTGAACTTGGCATACAATTGATGCTCCCTCAATTTCTGCAACGTGAGCCTCAAGTGTTTCTCATGTTCTTTCTCATCCTTCGAGTAGATCATAATATCATCAATAAACACCACGACGAACTTGTCCAAGTACTCCATGAAGACATTATTCATGAGGTACATAAAGTAAGCAGACGCATTTGTCAATCCAAAAGACATCACGGTGTACTTATAAGATCCATACCGTGCCCTAAAAGCTATCTTGGGTATGTCCGATGGTCTAATCTTCATTTGAATGTAACCTGACCTCAAATCAATATTGGAAAACACACGGGCACCTTTCATCTGATCAAAAAAATCCTCTATACGGGGCAAGGTGTACTTGTTCTTGATGGTCACCTCGTTGAGGGCTCGATAATCCACACACATCCTTTGGGTTTCATCCTTCTTGTCCACAAATAGAACGGGCGCTCCCCAAGGTGAAGAGCTTGGGCGAATGAAACCTTTCTCTAATTGCTCTTGAATCTACTTCTTGAGCTCCACTAATTCCACAGGAGGCATCCTATACGGCCTCTTAGCTATAGGTGCAGTTCCAGGTATTAAATCAATAACAAACTCAATGTCTCGATCAGGTGGCATACCTGGAAACTCATCCGGAAAAAACATCCAAAAATTCACACACCACCGGAATCTTCTCAATTGCGGCACCGTCCACATGATTCAGCTGCAATTTCTTCGGTGTGGTTTGAGATGCTTCAAATTCTATGGCGATCCCTTCCTGATTGGTCAACTTCACCGTCTTTGTGGCACACTCAATAACTCCATTGTGCTTTCTCAACCAGTCCATACCAAGTATAATTTCCAATCCTTGAGAATCGAAAACAATGAGGTTGGCGGAGAAGTCTACCCCCCTTAATAAGGCTTACTTTTGGATATACTATATTTGTCCTCATCTCTCCTCCAGGAGACTTAACCAATAGAGTAAACTTCATATGAGAGATAGGCAAACTATACTTGGCAACATACTTTGATGCAATGAATGAATGCAATGCTCCAGAATCAAACAACATAGTCGCGAGGTTGGAGTTGGCGAGAAACATAACAATGACCACGTCATCTGCTTGTTGAGCATCCTCCGTAGAGACATGGTTCACGTTGCCACGAGCGAAATTCTGTTGTCCACGGTTACCTTGTGGTTGACCTCCATTAGGTCCTGGGTTTTGCCTCGGTGCATTGGTTCCTTGACCAAGGCCTGACTTAGGACATTGGTGCGCAAAGTGTCCAGCTTCTCCACAAGTATAGCACTTCTTTACTCCACCAAAATTATTGGGACGAGCTTGGTTCTGAACATTTGGACCAGGAAAATTAGCACAAGGTGCATATGGCATTGGAGGCCTGGGTGCTTGCATGATAGGGCGCTGCTGCACAAACTGAGTTGGGCGCGGTGCAAATCCAGGGCGTTGGGCAGGAATAGAAGAGCTGAAGTAAGGCGCATTGGGTGGTGCAAGGCGAGGGCGCACATTACTTCCTTGTTGGTGTCCTTGATATGGCGCCTTCCTCTTGTTGTCTTGTTCCATCTCACGGACCTTGTTCTCAACAACAATTGCTTTGTCCACAAGCTTCTGGAAGTTGGCATAGTCACAATTGAGCAATTGCACTTGAATCTCATTGTTGAGGCCTCTCATGAACAAATATTGCTTCCGGCTGTCCCGGCTTACATCTTCAGGTGCGTATCTTGAGTGTTGAGTGAATTTATTGAGATATTCACTCACGCTTGATCTTCCTTGCCTTAAGTTCTCGAATTCTTGTCTCTTCAAGATCATAGCACCTTCCGACACATAATGAGAACAGAAGTTCTCCTTGAATTCCGCCCAAGTGATCCTCTCTTGATTCTCATGAGCATTGCAATAAGCATCCCACCAATCTGCAGCTGCTCCAACTAGTTGATGAGAAGCAAATAGGACCTTCTCTCGGTCACTGCATTGGACAATAGCAAGTTTCTTCTCCACAGACTTGAGCCAACCATCAGCATCCATAGGGTTGGCAGCTTGAGCAAAGGTTGGCGGCCTAGTCCTCATAAACTCTCCCAATCGGTTATGAGGAGGTGGGGGTGGCGGTGGAGGCATGTGGGGCTGATTGTTGATGTTACCAGCCTGCAGCTGTCCCATAGTCTGTATCATGGTCTGCATGAGCTGGTTCTGCATAGCTAGTAGCTGCTCAATATTTATAGCTCCATGAGCAGGTCCTTGTCCAGTATTGTTCTGAGGTACTCCATGGTTCTCCTCCTCACCATTGACATCCCTCTGATTGTGAGTCCTCACCTTCTGAAGAAGAGCAATAGGTAAGAATTAAGAAACGTCCCCAACTAAATGCATCAAGGGATATGAAACTAAACAACTAGCTACACTAGCCTAGGTGGACATGGCAATGCTAAAGCATCCCAAAATCCTCAATTAAGCACACAAGCAAACAATATATATATATATAGCAAACAGCACTCCAAGCAAAAACACATCGATTCCTAAGTACTGCTATGTGCTCTAAAGTGTCCATTCTATAAAGGTTGCGTCCTACAGTCAACATGTGGCTATGATACCAATCTGTGATGCCCGGTTCCGAAAATGAACCAAGTGAATGTATATGTGTGCCCAGGATGTTCAACACACATACACGAGTGATTCACAAAAGAGTATACAGAAAATTACTACAGAACAAGATTAATTAGCCAAATTTTATTACACAATTCAAAATATTCTCGAATACAAGCTCTAATGAAGATTAATGACAAGTTCAACAAATGCAGCGGAAATAAACTAATTAAGCAACTAAGCAAACTAAGCAAGAGGGATAGCGCAGCTCCAATAACACCACAGGCAAAACTAACGGTCGACAAGGCCTAGAACTCCGCATTATCACCATTAAACTCACAATCCTGACCTGCAACTGTTGGGGGGGATTGTAAGAGTGAGTACATGTCGTACTTAGCAAGTGTGGAAAGTATGACATGTGGTTGATTCAAATGACGACAATAATACTGGCTAAGTGCTGAAAAGTGCAGTAAAACCATTTGGAAAAGCAATGTATCATATTTATATGAAGTAAAGCCATCATAAACCATGTAACCATAATAATACCAGTCCATAATTCACCATTACCAATAACCATAATCAATGTCATAAACCATAATTCCATCCCATAACCATAACCATAATCATAATATCAACCATAACCATCCCAAATCCCAATTTCCCTCTAATCATGTAGGTCATCCAGGTGCTCTTAACCGGGAGCACGGCTATCATGATAGTTTTAATAGACTCTGCAGAGTTTGTACCACTTTACCCACATGTTCGTGATTTCATCACCTTTTGGTGACTAAGAACCTCCCTTATGCCCGTGACCCGTCGGTCACATTACACACTTCCGTTGGTGTGTGGCCAAGAGATCACAAAATAGCCTTTACAAAGGGATTACTAGTCTATTTAGACCCCACTGAGGTTTCACCGGTGGCGATGTCTCCAACTGACCATATCTTCAACCAAGGGCCCCCTCTTGAGCCATTTAGATCCCAGGGTAGTCCCGCCAATCATCAACAAACCCAATCCGACTACTCCTTCCCCGAGCATCCTTGATGGTCCAAATAGCACTGGCAAAGCCCTAATTAATCAGTTGCGCCGCACCCATACTTGGCCTCGTGGTGTCACTGTAGTCATGGCCTATTCTCGCATGAACCGTTCCGTAGATCTAAAGCAAGCAAACCACCATGACATCCAACCCATCCACATACCAGGCTTGCTTAGATCACCCATTACCAAACCGTATTGACCAGTTCACATTAACCAGAGTATCATTAATACATAATTAAATTTGTAGTGTTGTTTTCTCATCCCAATTAATCAAGCGACAAGGGTGGTTTAACAAATCTAGTAAACTTCCTACCATAGGATTCCCATCAAATTGACACAAGCATGCAGTTTGCAAACAAAACATTTATTTTAAAATAGGATCAATATGCTTCAAGGACACTTGCCTTGCTCCGGCGGATAGGGTTGCACAAGCGCTTCAAAGTCTTGCTTCTGAAAATCCTCGTACACGACCTCTTGAGCACTTCCCTCTTCTCGTGGTCACACGTACAAGAAAATACATACAATTCAATATGATGCACACAAATTAATCAACATGCAATGACATGCATGCATGCAAAGTTCAATAATTAATTAACCACGGTTGTTTATTAATTAGATGCGACTAGTTCATACGTGTTCATATGCGTTACAGGGTTTTAACGAGAATTAATGCTGATGAAAATAAAAAGACGACGCAACTAAAATCAATTTACGTCTATTAGATCTAATACGTCACTAAAATTTGCATCGGAAAAACGAACCCTACCATAGATGCAACGGCTTCGAAGATCGCGGGACGAAGGCGACGCGTAGACGAAGCGGACGGTGCAAGGGTCCTCTGGTGCCACGATGACGGCGACGCGACGACAATGATCTCCGGCAGACGATAGCGCCCTCCTCTTTTTCTTCCTCTTCCTCCTCTTTTTTCTTCCTTTTTTCCCTGGCAGCACAGCTTCTGGTGCTTCTGCTCTTTTTTTTCTCTACCGCTATTGTTTTTCTCCCTACGGTGGCGGCGCTGGCGTTTTCTGGCGTTGGGGAAGAAATACGAGGTCCTCAGTCGTATTTATAGGCTTGGGAGGGCGCGCGACGCGACCAGAGGCCGACTCGGCGCTGGGAACTCGCGGCGGGGTCGCTCTGGGTGCGGGGCTACGCGGCGCGCTTGCCGCGGTGTGGGGACGCGACTGGCGTGGGACCGGCGTCAGGGCGCCCGGGGCGCGGGACGCGCGCTAAGTCGCGCTGGCGGCGGGGCGGGCACGTGGCCCGGCGCGGGAGCCCTCGGGGTCACGCGCTGGGTCGCGCGGAAGCGGCGGCCGACGCTGGATGGGCCGGTTCAGCCTGGCCAGCGAGCGGGTATTTTTTTCTTCTTTTTTTACATATATCTTGTTATTATATATATATATTATTTATATTATTTATTTATGATTTTTATATTTATTATTATTATATATTTTTTGTTTATATATATTTCTGTTTCTTTCTTTTTATATATTATTATTATATTTTTATATTTATATTATATTTATTCCCTAATACATGTTTTATATTTTTATTTTCTTTTTCTTCTCTAGTTACACATATTTGTATATATGCTCCATCTTTTATTATTTTTTTCTTCTACTAATGTTTAATGCATGATCATGTACGCATTGCATGATGCGAAAATTTAGGGTGTTACACACGTGTCGGCACCGGAGCTTCCCTCTATCTGGGGTTAGGTTCGGGGTTGCTATACTGGTATTCCGTCCAGAGCTTTCCCATGTGTGGGCGATAGCTCCGGTCTTATGATACACGTGGCGGCCCTGGGACTAACCATGTTGGGGAAGCAGGTCCGGTTAGGCCTGACATGTGGGGCCTTCGGAGGTCTTCAAATCTGGTAGATGGAGTTTCCTTGTGATCTTTGCAATTCCAAGGGGTATCCGGTACGTAGGGTACCGACAGATCCACAATAACCCATATTGAATCATATCCTGCTGAAGTGCGAGGCAAACCAACTATGAAATCCATATCAACCTCTTCCCACATCCATTCTGGAATCGTGATTGGCTGTAATAATCCAGTTGGCCTTTGATGTTCATCCTTGACTCTTTGACATAAATCGCACAATGCAACATATTCAGCTATGTCCCTTTTCATACCATCTCACTAGTAGCACATCTTCAGGTCCTTGTACATCTTAGTACCACCGGGATGGATAGAGTAAAGCGAGTCATGTGCCTCCTTCAATATCAACTATCAGAGACGCTTCTCATTAGGTACAACAATCCATTTTCCAAGCCATATAGTACCATGGTCATCCTCATCAAATCTGAATTCTCTCCCTTCTTGGGCCCTTTCCTTGATTTTCTGGATTTCCTTGTCCTTCGTTTGACCTTCTCAAATCTCTTGTTCTAGAGTTGGATTCACTTGCATTGCTCCCATCTCATTCACAAATCCAAGATTCAACCGTTCGAATTCCTTGCATAGCATGGGTGGCCACTCCCTGACGGTAAGCTGGTGGCTTGCTCCCTTTCGGCTCAAAGCATCGACCACTATGTTGGCTTTCCCTGGATGATAGTTGATTTCCACATCATAGTCCTTGATGAATTCCAACCATCTTCGTTGCCTCAAATTCAGGTCTGTTTGTGTGAATATGTACTTGAGACTCTCATGATCCGTGTAAACCTCACATCTATGACCAAGAACATAATGTCTCCAAATCTTCAACACATGTACTACAACTGCAAGTTCAAGATCATGCACAGGATAATTCTGCTAATGTTTCTTCAATTTCCTGGATGCATAAGCTACTACTCGCCCTTCTTGCATAAATACACAACCAAATCCTTGCCTTGTCAATAGATGTCAAAGCTCTTGCCACATCTGGCAATACCAACATAGGTGCTATTGTCAATCTTTTCTTTAGCTCCTCAAAACTGTCCTAACAGGCTTGAGTCCATTTGAAAGACTTCTCTTTCGTTAACAGTTCAGTCATGGGCTTTACTATCTTGGAAAAGTTCTTGATGAACTGACGGTAATATCCAACCGTTCCAAGAAAACTCCTTATTTCCTTGAAATTCTGCGATGGTTCCCATTTTAGTACATCTCTAACCTTTCCTGGGTCAACTGACACCCCTCTGCCAGATATTGTATGGCCTAGGAATGATATCTCCCTCAACCAGAGTTGGCATACAACTGGTGTTCTCGCAGTTTCTACAACGTCAGCATTAAATGCTCTTCGTGTTCCTCTTTACTCTTCGAATAGATCATGATGTAATCAATGAACACTACCACGAACTTGTCTAAATACTCCATGAAAACCTTATTCATAAGATACATGAAGTACGCAGGTGCATTAGTCAATCCAAATGACATGACTGTATACTCATAAGATCCATATCGTGTCCTGAAAGCTGTTTTGGGTTTGTCTGATGGCCTAATTTTCATTTGGAAATATCCTGACCGAAGATCAATCTTAGAGAATATTCTGGCTCCCTTCATCTGGTCGAGCAGATCTTCAATGTGGGGCAATGTGTACTTATTCTTGGTATTCACCTCATTGAGAGACCAGTAATCTACACACATTCTCTGGGATCCATCCTTCTTTTCTACGAAAAGCACTGGCGCTCCCCAAGGTGAAGAGCTTGGGCGTATAAAACCATTCTCTAATTGCTCCATTGCTCCTCAATCTGCTTCTTGAGCTCTGCTAATTCCTTAGGAGGCATCCTATATGGCCTCTTTGCTATAGGTGCAGTTCTAGGAATTCAATCAATGATGAACCCGATGTAACGATCAGGTGGCATACCTGGTAATTCCTCGGGAAACACATTTGGATACTCACAAACAATCAGAATTTCCTCCAAGGTTACTCCGTCTGCATGATTTACCATTGCCTTTTCGGTTGTCGGCTGGACTTCTTTGAACTCTATACTGACTCCTTTTTCATTTGTCATTTGCACTGTCTGGGTAGCACACTGAATCACACCATTGTGCTTCCTTAGCCAATCCATTCCAAGTATGATCTCCAAGCCTTGCGAGTTCAGAACTATGAGGTTGGCAACGAATTCTACCCCCCCTTATTGAAATACTTACTTTTGGACATACTATATTTGTCCTCATCACTCCTCCAGGATATTTAACCAACAAAGTAAATGTGACACCCGGTTCCAAAAATGAACCAAGTGAACGCATATGTGTGCCCAGGATGTTCAACACACATACACGAGTGCATTCACAAAAGGATATACAGAAAATTACCACAACACAAGATTAATTAACCACTTTTATTAAACAATTATTAATGTCCTCAAATACAAGCTGTAATGAATATTAATGATAGGTTCAACTAATGCAGCGGAAATAAACCAATTAAGCAACTAAGCAGCTAAGCATAAGGGATAGTGCAACTCAAATCAACACCACAGGCAAGCTGACGGTAGACACGGCCTAGTACTCTACATTATCATCATTAAACTCCCAATCCTGACCTGCAACTGTTGGGGGAGGGGGGGAGGGGGAATTGAAAGAGTGAGTAAATGTTGTACTCAACAAGTGTGGAAAGTATGACATGTAGCTGATTCAAATGACGAATATAATATTGGCGAAGTGCTGAAAAGTACATTAAAACATTCGAAAAGCAATATATCATATGTAAGTTAATTAACCCATCATAAACCATAATTAATAACATAGCACCAGTCCATATTCCATATCCTTCATCAATAATTCTAGATTTCTCAATACCAATAACCATATTCATTGCTAGA
Organism: Tuctoria greenei; assembly: GCA_036927565.1. NCBI lineage: Eukaryota > Viridiplantae > Streptophyta > Magnoliopsida > Poales > Poaceae > Tuctoria > Tuctoria greenei. Next base: position 28,546,604 of record JAYESD010000011.1, read on the forward strand.
AACCAATTCATAACCAGCCATAAACATTACCATCCCAAAAACCATCCCATTAACAAGTTCCTTCTAATCATGTAGGTCATCCAGGCACTCATAACTGGGAGCACGGCTATCATGATAGTTTTAATACTCTGCAGAGTTTGTACCACTTTACTCACGTGTTTGTGATTCCATCACCCGTCGGCGACTAATGAACCTCCCTTATGCAAATTACACTTCCTTTTGTGTATGGCCAAGAGATCACAAAATAGCCTTTACAAAGGGATTACTAGCCTATTTAGACCACACTGAGGTTTCACCGGTGGCGATGCTCCAACTGAGCACATCTTCAACCAAGGGCCCCATCTTGAGCCATTCGGATCCCAGGGTAGTCCCACCAATCATCAACAAACCCAATCCGACTACCCCTTCCCCGAGCATCGATAATGGTCCAAATAGCACTGGCAAAGCCCTAATTAATCAGCTACGCCGCACCCATAATTGGCCTCGTGGTGGCACTGTAGTCCTGGCTTATTCTCGCATGAGCCGGTCCTTAGATCTAAAGCAAGCAAACCACCATAACATCCAATCCATCCGCATACCATGCTTGCTTAGATCACCCATTACAAATCATATTTAACCAGTTCATATTAACCATTACCTCATAAATGCATAATTAAGTAGTGTAGTTGTTTTCCCATCCCAATTAATTAAGCGAAGCAAAAAGGGTAAAAAGCCCATCCCGACTCTCTACCATGAATTCCAGGTGACAAGGGTGGTCGACAAATCTATTAAACTTCCTATCATAGGATTCCCATCAAATTGACACAAGCATGCAGTTTGCAAACAAAACATTTATTTTAAAAACAGGATCAATATGCTTGAAGGACACTTGCCTTGCTCTTGAGATTGGTTCGGGTCAAAGACTTCAAACTCTTTATGTTGTAGATCCTCCACAGCACTCTCTAACGCAGATCCGTCTAATCCACACACATGGCGGGCAAGTCAAGATCAAGTATGGAGGAGACTGAACACAATAGCGACAATGAAGAGGTATGTCCTACTTGCGAAGAAATGTGTGATGCTATTTCTCGTGCCACTATTATAGTTAAGAAAAAGGACAAAAAGCTTAGGGACAATGCTGTTAAAATTGAGTCACTAGAATCTGAAATTAATTGTTTGAAATCTTTGATTCCTAGTGATGATTCTTGTTCCTCATGTGAATTAATATATGAACAATTGTCCTCATTAATAAGTGCGAACACCTCCAGACTTGATAAACTTGAGTTAGAAATTGTAAAGAATAAAGAGCTTGCTGTACTTAATGATAAAAACTTGAAAGATGCTAATTGTTCTACAATTGATTTGCATTGTTCTACTTGTGATGATCTTGATAAGAAACTACAAGATGCTATGAATGAAATTTCTATATTGAACAATGCTTTACATTCTCATGAAGTTAAATTTTGTTCCAATTGCAAATTAAAAGGAAAACTTCATATGAAAATTGCCTTGATCTGTCCAATAAACTTGATAACATGCATAGGACTTTAGATCGGTTTTGTAATGGGAATATGAACCTAAACTTGCTACTGAATTCTTCCAAGTCTTGCAATGATAAAACTGGTTTAGGTTTTGATTCTCATGCTCATGCTAAGGAACATCCACCTAAAATTGTAAAGTCATTAGGAAGTGGTTTGATTCAAACTGTTCCTAAACAAAAAGAAGTGGTTTTCAAATCTGCACGAGTGTTGTCTCATTCAGATTCAAATAAAAATGTTGCTTGCTCATCTAGACATGAACACAAAGTTAAATTTCATTGTACCTATTGTGGTAGAGATGGTCATGTCATAGATTTTTGTTATATACTAGCTAAACAATAGAAAAATGAAAGAATGATTGCTAGATCTCATAACTTTCATGCAAAATTTGCTGGACTTGCTAAACCGAATGATAGGAACATGCAATCTGCTATAATGAGTCGAAAACATGCAAAGGTTGCTCCCAAACCTACTGTTTTTTGTGCTACACATGTAACATCTCACAGGACAGTAGTTGGGTACAAAAATCCTCAAAATTTGACTCACAAATATGTTGTTTTATCTCAGCTTTCTCGTGTTATTCCTGCTGGACGTCGTGTGACTCAGTACTGGATTCCTAAATGCCTTTTGACTAACCCCAGTATTGAGTCATCGGCATATTGTCCTTCTATGTAGGTTACACGCTTGAGGAAGGAGAACATTTGGATTGTGGATTCAGGTTACTCACGCCACATGACCGGTAACAAAGAATGGTTCTCCTCCCTCTCTTTTGTGCAACGTGTAGAGAATGTTACTTTTGCCGATAATTCTTCAACTCCTATAATTGCTAAGGGTTCGGTTAGAGTAAATAATCACTACACTTCGAAGGATGTGGCACTTGTTAAAAATTTGAAATACAACTTGCTTTTTGTTTCACAACTGCTAGATGAAAATCTGAAAACTATTTTCACTAAAAATTACTGCAAAGTTGTAAATTATAATAGTAAGCTTATTTTTAACATGTCTCGGTTTGGAAGAGTTTTTAAAGCTGATTTTGATATGTCTTCCTCTAAGCATAGGTGTCTAGTTGCTAGTGATTCAAAGGACTTATATTTTTGGCATCGTAGACTTGGTCACATAGGCTTTGATCATCTAACGCGTGTTAGTGCTCTTGATCGCATATGTGGGCTGCCTAAGCTTAAAGGGGACAAAGAAATTGTGTGCTCTTCTTGTAGACATGCTAAGATGGTTGTAGGTTCACATACTCCTGTCACAATGATCATGACAACTGAACCGGGTCAACTTTTGCACCTTGACACCGTAGGACCTTCACGCGTTCAATCCTTCGGAGGTAAATGGTATGTTCTTGTGATTGTTGATGATTATTCTATATACTCTTGGGTTTACTTTATGGCATCTCAAAATGAAGCTTTTAGTCACTTTAGAACTTTATTTCTTAGATTATCAATTGATCACCCAGGATCTTTAAAAGCAATTAGAAGTGATAATAGAACTGAATTTAAAAAATCAATCTTTTGATCACTTTTGTGCTGAAAATGGCATAGATCATCAATTTTCTTCACCATATGTACCTCAACAAAACGGTGTTGTAGAAAGAAAGAACAGAACCTTAGTTGAGATGGCTAGGACTATGCTTGATGAATATCAAACTCCTAGGAAATTTTGGGCTGATGCGATTGCAACCGCCTGCTATGTCTCAAATCGTGTTTTCTTGCGCGCTAAGCTAGGTAAAACACCATATGAGCTCCAGTTTGGACATAGGCCTAGTGTCACACACTTTTGGGTCTTTGGTTGCAAATGTTTTGTTAATAAACATGGTAATCTTGATAAATTTGAGCCTAGATCTATTGATGGCATGTTTCTTGGTTATCCATCTTATACTAGAGTCTACCGTGTGCTTTTACTTGACACTAACAAAATTGTGGAGACTTGTGAGGTGTCTTTTGATGAAGCTAGCACAGGTACTAGCTCAAACATTGCAGGTCCAGATCCATATCCGTAGGGGGAGAGCATTTTCGTTGAAGATGAGGAAGAGGTGGAGCTGATGTCCAAAAATTCATCAGCTAATGACATTGTTCCAGCTTCTGATTCTGATTCACAACCAGCACCGATGACCACCATTGCTGGTCCAGATTCTCCTCAAGTCACAAGCTCATCAATTTGTGATGAACATGAAGAAGAAGAAGCTTGTGAAGTGTCCACTCCCCCCCCCCCCCCGGGTTCTCAAAAGTCATCCTCCACAACAAATTATTGGAAGCTTGCACAAACGAGTCACAGGGTCCAGCCATGATGAGTTCAGAATTTCAGATGAGTATGATGGGAGAACTCACGTACTTTTTGGGGCTACAAATCAAGCAAACCAAGGAGGGTACCATTGTGCATCAAACGAAGTATACAAAAGACCTTCTAAGACGCTTCAACATGGACAAAAGCAAGCCTCTTCGGACACCAATGGGAATAGCAACAACACTTGAACTTGATGAAGATGGTGAATCCGTGGATCAAAAAGAATATAGAAGCATGATCGGATCACTTTTGTACCTCACGAGATCAAGACCGGACATACAATTCAGCGTATGTCTTTGTGCACGATTTCAAGCCTCCCCACGTGCTTCACATCGTCAAGCCGTCAAAAGCATTATCAGGTACTTACATGGAACTCAAGAATTTGGCATTTTTCTTCCTTCTTCCTCAACCATTACTTTGAAAGATTTTTCGAATGCTGATTTTGGGGTTGTAGGATTAATACGAAAAGTACTTCTGGTGCTTGTCATTTTCTTGGTAATTCACTTGTTGCTTGGTCCTCTAGAAAACAAAATTCAGTTGCACAATCCACAGTTGAATCTGAATATGTAGCTGCTGCTAGTGCTTGCTCACAAATTCTTTGGATTGTTCAAACACTTAAGGACTATGGGGTTGATCTACATAGTGTTCCATTGTTTTGTGATAACACTAGTGCCATCTGCATTGCTAAAAACCTCGTGCAACATTCAGAACTAAGCACATTGACATTGGGTATCACTTTCTCCGTGATAATGTTGAAAAAGAAAACATGTTGCTTCACCATGTAGATCCCAAACGACAATTGGCTGACATTTTTACAAAACCTTTGGATACATTCATAGTGAAACAGGGGTTATACATCCTCATGGCTTAAATTGAGGAGGAGTTTTTGAACTTGGGAAGTCTATGTGTGAATCTGAACTAAAATAATATAAGAATAGTATTTCATACATATATGACTTTGTGATTCTTTTTACATGTTGAAAGTTCTTACTACATTACTCATGTTATACATTTTGTAGTTTTTGCCATGACTGGTAATTGGAATAATTACTTACACGGAATCTAGTCATGATCGAACTTTCTTGCTATTTTGAACTTGTTGCATGCTCACAAGTACTTTTAATCATAAAGAATTAAAGAAGTAATCAACTCACTTGTTGAGTTTTTATGAACAAATATAAATTGAGAAAAGATCAAGAGAATATGCATGCATCACACTTCTTCTTTTGAGATTGCTTATCATTGCACTTAGATATGAACTTAAAAGGAGTTGTGTATGACTAAAACCATATCCTTAAGCTTCTGATTGTCAAATGCCATAGGCTTGGCTTGGTTGGTTAGAATAAGGCAGATGCACATATAATCTCTTGCAAATATCATCTGATCTAAATTTGTGCTTTGAAGAATAATAAAATGCAGCAACTAGTGTCATGCTTTCAGGTTTTGAAATAGTTAAGTTTGTGAGATCATGACTTGCTTAAATTGAAAATTATATTTGATTTCTAGCATGGCTTACACTACTTTATGTATCTCATTGATGTGATAGTGTAAGTTACTTGATAGTATGACTTGGATGAGCTTTGTTTATATGTATATGTTATAATATGCTCATAACATTTGAAATTTCTCTTTTGAACCTTGCTGAATACATTGTCAAAGGGGGAGAGACAATATGTGAATTCTTAATAAAAAAGATAAGTATGCAAGGGGAAGAAATTGACTACACATCACATATTCACAATTGTTTTGGCATGATTCTTCTCAGGGGGAGAATTTGTTTTTCTTCTCATTTTATTTATGTTTTACAAAGGGGGTGAAATTGTTTTCAAAACTTTTAATTTGGATAAGCCAATATTCGGATTTTAGGTGGTGTGGCCAATGCATTCATCAAGGGGGAGATTGTGAGACCTATGTGTGCTGAATACATTGGCTTGTAGTGAATACATTGGCTTTCATGATAAAAGTTCTGAAATTCTCCTAAAACACCTTTTTAGCAAAGTTCGACTCTAGATTCGAGCTTCTGCAAGGTCCAAAAATAGGTTCGACTTGCTTTGTAAAGGTTCGACATATTTTTGGGTAGCTCCAGTGAGCTTTTTCTTTAGCTCCGGCATGCCTTTGATAGCTCTGGCATGTCTTTGTTAAGCTCCAATATGTTTAGCTAGGTCCGACTTATGTTGGTTAGCTCCGACATGTTTTTCTAGCTCCAGCACTAGGTCCGACTATCTTTGGTTAGCTCCAGCACAAGGTTGTACTAGCTTTGGTAAGCTCTGGCACTAGGTTGTACTAGATTTGGTAAGCTCCGACTCAAGCTCCGGTTAGTTTTGGAAAGATTCGGAGCTTGATCGCAATGTTCCTGTTTTTACTGTGAATTGTTACGAACTTGCTTTATATTGTTGGAAATATTGCTTAGTATTCATTTGCTAAGTTTTTGGTGCGTTTTGGTTGATGTGGATGATATTGTTTTACTGTGGTTTAGCAACATTCTTATGTGAGATGCTCATGTAAGGTGTTGTGGTTTCGGAACTAACGAGAGTCAAGTCGAGGACTTGTGCTCGAAATATTGATTGTTTATTCATGTGCAGGTGTTGCTTGAGTTCAAGACATGGATGGCGACGGGATCCATTGAACTAGTCTTAGGCAAAAGATGAGGTTCAACAACCAAGTTTAGGAGGAATTGTGGTTGAGTTGATCGGGAGGTCGCACAACATGTATGAATCAAGAACAATGCATATGAAAGTATCGTGGACGTCATTGGAAGATGTTTGCACGTGTGCAAGAAGTGCATGGACGTGTCTACATAGTTTTGAGACGTGATGAAGAGATGTGGACGTAAAGAATTGGTCGGAAAGGTCCAACGGACTAGGTTATGGACTCAGGCTGCGGTTATGTCGTGTTTGACTCAAATATGGAAAGTTTTGAGTTGGTTATGATATGATTTCATGTGGGTCGCGAATTTGACTTGTTTAGGAATGTGGTATACGTTCATAAGGTGTTTGGAAGTCTTAAGATTGCTACTATCTATGTATAGAAGAGTCCTAAGCAGTTATGGAAAGTTTCGATTCGTGATTTGAGTAGGATTAGAGTCCTAGTTGAGATTGGGTTGGCCTAAGGGCTGGTTATATAAGCAAGGGAGACCAGAGCTCGTGGGTGACGACTATGGGGCTGTTCCTCTTGTGGTTTGATAAATAAAATTCGTAGTTTGAAGGAACTTTTGTGCCTTGCTCGTCCGACTTGTTCCAGACAAGTTTTTCTCGTTGAGTTTTCTGCACAGCACTACCTTTCTTCGGTGGTTTTATCATAACTCGAGTTTTACAGATCCAATTGACGTGAATATTTTTGTGTTGTCTTCACAACTTGATTATCTATCATCTGACAAAATTTCACGGTCATTGGATTTGTGGTTTCTGATCTACACGAGTTTGTTTGCAGCATTCCAGAACTGTTTTTCTCGAGTAGGACAGATTGACCTTTGTTCGATCTTTCGGTGGAAACTTGAGTTTCTCTCGACGGATTTGAGTGATTCCTGTTGTGTCTTCTTCATGACTTGATTATCTATGATATCTATCACTTTTTTCATGGTGAAACATGGTTAGATTAGTCTCACACACGATTTCTTTGACAAATTGTTTTTCTGCCGAAGGGGTTGGGATTTAATTGTTTCCGCTGCATAAGATTTTTTAATCTACCATTCACCCCCCCCCCCCCCTCTAGTAGCTTTTCACGTGCTCTTTGATCCTACAAAGACTCTAACAGGAGCTCAAATTAACTATGTAACAACTGAAAAGGAGCTCATAGCAGTTGTCTTTGCTATCGATACGTTTAGATCATACTTGGTTGGAGCAAAAGTCATAGTCTACACAAACCATGCTGCTTTGAAATATTTGCTCACCAAGAAAGATGGTAAACCTAGGATAATCCGATGGATTCTCCTACTCCAAGATTTTGACTTGGAGACAAGGGATAAAAAAGGAGTAGAGAATTCCGTTGGTGATCATATCTCACATATGGAAATCCCAAATACATTGGACATACCTATCAATGATTTCCTACATGATGATATATTACTCAAGGTGACTGACTCCAACCCTTGGTATGCGAACATCATAAACTTCACGGTTACAGGGTACATAACACCAGGGGAGGATAAGAAAAAACTCATTTTTGAGAGTCGGCGTCACGTGTGGGATGATCCATACCTCTATAGGGTATGTTCCGATGGATTACTTAGAAGGTGCATCCCAACAATCGAAGGCACCAAAGTCATCGAAAGATGCCATGCGATCCCCTATGGCGGGCACTACGGTGTTTACTGTACTTAGGCGAATATCTGGCAAAGCGGATTTTTTAGCCCTCAATGTATGAGGATACAAAGAAATTCATTCGAAGATGTTGAGAATGCCAAAAGAATAGAGGAATCACTACTGGCAATGTGATGCCCCTCACATACAATCTTCAAGTCATTATTTGATGTGTGAGAGATTGACTTCACAGGGCCTTTTCCAAAGTCCTATGATTGCGAGTATATTTTGGTGGCCTTAGATTCACTACAAGGATTTCGCCCTGTTGCAACAATTGTACTACAACGAATACTTAATCATTGTTGTAAGCTTGGTCTTTTGCCACTATTCACTAGTTTGTGGCATTAGCATCTATCGCCACAAAATACGATTGTTGCATTAGGATCTGTTGCTATGATTCACTAGTTCATGGCATTAGGATCTATCGCCACGAATCTGTTGCCACGATTCACTAGTTCATGGCATTAGCATCTATCGCCATGGAATACGATAGTTTCATTAGGATCTCTTGTCACGATTCACTAGTTTTGTGGCATTAGGATCTATCGCCATGAATCTGTTGCCACGATTCACTAGTTCGTGGCATTATCATCTATCGCCAAGGAACACGATCGTTGCATTAGGATCTACTGCCTCGATTCACTAGTTACTGGTGTTAGCAACTATCGCAAAGGAACACGATCGTTGCATTAGAATTTGTTGCCATGAATTACCGGTTCATGGCATTAGGATCTATCACCACAGAACATAATCGTTGCGTTTGGAACTTTTTCCACCGTTCACCAGTTCGTGGCATTAGGATCTATCACCACGAAACACAATCGTTGCATTAGGAACTTTTGCCACGATTCATCAGTTTATGAAGTTAGGATCTATCGCCACGAAACACAATCGTTGCATTAGGAACTTTTGCCACGATTCATCAGTTTGTGGCGTTAGGATCTATCGCCATGGAACAAAATTGTAGCATTAGGATATTTTGCCACGATTCACCAGTTCGTGGCGTTAGGATCTATCGCCATGAATCAGAATCGTTGCATTAGGAACTTTCGCCATGAATTACGAGTTCGTGGTGTTAGGATCTATCGCCATAGAACACAATCGTTGCATTAGGAACTTTTGTCATGATTCACTAGTTCGTGGCGTTATGATCTATCGCCACGAAATACAATCGTTGCATTAGGAACTTTTGCCATGATTCACCAGTTCGTGCTGTTAGGATCTATTGCTACATAACAGAATCGGTACATTAGGATCTAGTGCCACGATTCACCAATTTGTGGCGTTAGGATCTATCGCCACGAAATACAATCATTGCATTAGGAAATTTTGCCACGATTCACCAGTTCGTGGCGTTAGAATCTATTGTCACGGAAAATAATCGTTGCATTAGGAACTTTTGCCACGATTCACCAGTTTGTGGCGTTAGGACCTATCGCCACAGAACACAATCGTTGCATTAGGATCTGTTGCTACGATTCACCAGTTTGTGGCGTTAGGATCTATCGCCACGGAACACAATCGTTGCATTAGGATGTGTTGCCTCGATCACCAGTTCGTGGCATTAGGATCTATCGTCCCCTAACACAATCGTTGGACTCACGATATATTACAAAATGTTGGCCACTGTGTGAACGAATGAATGTGTGGTGTGTTCATCGTGTTCCTTAGGAATCATAAGGACAGATTTCTTTATTTTCTAGACAAGTGAATGATTCAGTTATCAAGTGAATGTGCTCTAAGTTCAATGATGTGTGATATCAACAAAGAACCGAAGAAAAATATAGAAAATCACGAAGCTAAAAGGGTACATCATGGGGAGGATGCGCTTTTCATATAAGAAACGCACTTCGCTGCTAATTAAGCGCGCCTCCATTTTGCTTGTACAATTGTTGCATTAGGATCTGTTGCCACAATTGTACTAGTTCATGGCCTTAGGATCTATCGCCACGGAACACAATCATCACATTAGGATCTGTTGCCAGGAATCACTAGTTCATTGCATTAGGAATTTCTACAGGAGCGTCATTTCAAATTCTGGGTATGTTCTCAAGAGATTGGATTATTCAATATCGCCTTGCTTCTAAGCTTGCTGCTAAATAGAATAGAGGCTTCTATCTTTAAAAAAAAGTCAAATAGTTCACGTACAGCTAGCTCACACAATACTTATATAAAAAATCATCATCTTCTCTGCCCCCCCAATATTGCAGGTACAATACCATCATTGATATATGTATCATCGTCGTCGTCGTCGTCATCTTCATTTTCTGATTGAACTCTATGTACCTCAAACTGGTCACTTGTTCTCATTTGAACAGCGGAAGCATCACTGGTTGCTCCCTCAATGTCATTCCTAGCCCATGCGGTCATATCCTCATTTATACCAGTAAGTCGTCAATCATCAAATGTCTCATCCTCCAACGTCTCAGTGACATTATTTTCACTGTCTCTGGGGGGCATGGCAAAAAGGTTTTCTGGCTTCATTTTAACAATTGTAGCCCATTTTGGTTGCTCCACACTTCGAACCTAAAAAACTTGTTCTGCTTGGATGGCTAGAATGTAAGGCTCATACTTAAATTGAGAAAGAGTAGTGTCAACATTTATCATTCCGTATCGATCCATTTTGTAGCCTCTGCTTTGGCTTTGACTGGAACAAAGCTGATCAAACCATTCACATTCAAATAACAGAACCTCTTGTTTTTTTTTCAAAATCAAAAGAAATAATTTTCTTGATTACTCCAAACCACTCAAGATCACCCGAACTACAACACCACAGTTTTGCGTCCATAAATATTTTTTCACCTCTGCAGTTCCAAAGAAGAAGCCATTTATGAATGATCGACTAAAAAAATGTGTCTGACGATCAGGTCCTCTAGATAATGCATACAAATAATTGGTTACTTTGCCTTCTTTGTCTAATGTCATAATCTGTACACATTAGTATAAAAGGGGTCATCGATAAACCAACTTCATAACACATATTTGTTCAATATTTCATCAAAGTAAAAAACTTGCATGTACTTACTCGTTTCTGAAACCAATAAACAAACTCATCTCTATGGCGCTTTTCAACATCACGAGAATGAATCCTTTTCAACTCTTCAAAATGCTCACTGAAAAGGGTACAAAATTAAATTAGCCATCTACAATAAGCATGATCCAATATAGTATAGAACATCTGAGTTATACATACTTGATCCATGGAGCGGCCTCTTCAACATTAGAAATAATATAATGCCTGATGTTATGTAGTTCCACCATAGTAAGTTGGCTCCATTTAAACCGTTTTTTATAATTATCAACTTCTGTAAATATATTAGACTCGAGAGAAGGTTCATTCCTAGCTGCAGCTTCATGACGTTCTGGCCTATTAAGCTTGGTGTTGATGTTATCCAGAAACTGACTACAAACAGTCATACACTCTTCCGTAATATATCCCTCAGCTATAGAACCCTCCGGATGAGCTCTGTTACGTACATACCTCTTCAATGTACCAAGGTACCTCTCAATTGGATACATCCATTTGTAAGAAACAGGTCCACCCAAGCGATCTTCTTCGGCAAGATGGATCGGAAGATGTACCATGATATCAAAGAAAGTGGGAGGAAGCAACATCTCGAGCTTACAAATTGTTTCAGAAAATTGTGTCCAAATGGGTGGAAGCATTACCTTGCAAACATGACGATGCCAAGACCACTCAGAAAATGTTTCATGGAATCATTTTCCCACAGTTTGAAACTCCCCAAATGGTCATAACTGATGGTGGGTCTCATTTTATTGATAAGACTTTCTGAATCTTTTTGACGGAGCTTGGGGTTAGGCATAGTATCACTACTCCGTACCATCCCCAAACAAGCGGTCAAGCAGAAACTTCAAACAAGCAAATCAACAATATTCTGCAAAAGACCGTCCTTGAGATGGGGAATGGATGGAAGAACAAACTACCCGATGCACTTTTGGTGTACCGTACCGCCAATAATACACACATTGGAATGTCCCCTTCTAAATTGTATACAAGAAAACTTGTCATTTACCCGTAGAACTGGAACATAGAGCGTATTGGGCTATCAAGAAGTGGAACATGAATCCACGAAGCTGGAAAGTTGCGCAAGATGCAAATTTTTTAACCGGAAGAATGGAGGGATAAGGCGTACCACAATGCCAAGATCTATAAAGAGAAAACCACAAAGTTGCACAATAAAAGATAACGCCTAAGGAGTTCGAGCCTGGAGATAAAGTCCTACTTTTGAACTCTAGAGTCAAACTTTTTGGACAAGGGAAACTAAAAAGTAAATGGGAAGGTCACTATATTGTGGTAGATACTTCATCTCATGGAGCAATTACACTCCAAAACGATGAAGGTCATCTATTCAAAGTAAATAGGCACTGTCTCAAGATCTTTTTAGAGCCCAAAGCAAATTTGGACAAAGAGGAAGACATAGTCAATTTGATTGACTTTAACGCCTATCCTTGAAGTTTGGTTAAATTTTCCTTGTCCAATAAAGCAAACTCCAACCCTCACCACTCCTTACCAATCATCCAACTTTTGGCTAAGTAGGAAAGAAGTAAAATGTAGAATATCATAAATACTTTCCTACTTAGGACTTAGGCGCTCATTTATTTATGAAATGCCTTTGTCAAATAAATTGCGACTCATCGGTGTAGGTAAGGCCGGTAGAGACTTTCACTTTTCCATGTTTTCGTCAAATAAAGACAGCTACAAGAACAAGTGTGGGGGAGCTCCAACAAGCCTCCCAAAGTGCAACATGTCTGGAGCATCGCGAGAGAACAATTTAGGGCATCACACGAAGTACCACAAGAAGATTCGACCGAGCCATGATGGCTTGGCCTACACTGCTTCATTAAGGTGATGGTTTGCGCTCTCTCAACTCGTATCTTTCTATACCTGATTTGTGTTGAATTTGATTATGCATGATAATATTTTTAAAATCAACTCATTAGAAACTAAAATTTTGCAATTTCCTATATCATATTTTACTAGAGAATGAAATATGTCTACACCCCATTTTGATTTCATTACCATGTTCTTGAACCACATATCAATTTAGGAAAACATGTCATGTAAGTATTTTGATTGGTGTGATAAGGAAAATGAGTGAAACTTGGAAACTCTCCATGCTGGAATTGAATTTTGACATTGCAATTTTTGAAGTCGTTAGATTTTTGCCTACCTCCTCATAAGAACATAGATTCCTAAAAAGGCCAAATGATGCAACTTATTGAAAATCACATGCATATGGCACTTGCATTTTCATTGAACTTTGTCAAATTCTTGACCCTATCGAGTGACTAGAATGAATTTTTAATTTAAGGATTTATTGTGCACTCCACTATTGTTAAACTTTCACATTGAAAATAAGCATTCATTCATTCATCCACCACAAAATGTGTACTCCATATTTCCTTTGAAACATACTCTCTCCACGGATATTTGTAGAACAAGGAGTATAATACATGGCTACAAGAAAAATAAAATAAAACATACTCTCAACTAAAGAGTATGATAAAAAAGTAGCCATGCTTCATTCTTGCATAAAAGGAGAGTACACATTTGGAAGTCATCCCCATGCATACCTCCACCATGAGTGCACAAGAAAATTCTTTTGTCAATATTTTCATTTCTTGGTCCTCTCATAGGATCCAGTCTTTGACTTAGTGATATATGAATTTCAAGTGAGCCCCTCTTTATCCCTACCAAGCTCCACAAAAAGCCATATTTAGTTGTAGGTAAAGAAGTCGAAACTCAAGCCAAAGTGAGGACTAAACACATCGAGAGATGAGAGAAATCTTTTGAGTAGTATGGTAATATCTTTTTGACTTGTGAAAATATAGCAATTTCCAAGTTTATCTCAACAGGAGGAGTCCATGTGAACTATATTCAAGCTGTTCCATCTCTCAAATACCCAAGATGATGTGGTAGCCACATCCTCATAAATTGTTCTTGAACAAAGCTAAATTATGACATCACTTAGTTCTTCGTGCCTTCACTCAAAGACGAGTAAAGGACTATGTGTGGGGGAGTTTTTTGTCAGTCCCTAAATGCAAAATCTGATCATTAATTCCCTGCATAAAAGATATGAATAGGACAACCAACATAGTGGTATGAGTTATTTACTAACTATTTCCACAAGTGTTGGTGCAATTTTGTATGTAGATGAAATATGCCCATATAATTAAACGGATTTATAGGGGTCAATCCAAGAAACACACCTTCCGACCAATCAGGTGCACACACGAGGATTCATGGACCCATTAGGAGGAAAAAACAAACGAAAAATCACCGGAATCACCCATACCCATGATGGGGGCCCACATAACAGTGTCACAGCGAAGTTTTGGCACGAGAGGAGCCGTTGGGAGCTCGACCGAACCACCAGGTCGCTCGACCAGGTATTCACGCTAAACATGGTCAACCTCCACGTGTTGGCTCCTGACAGCTTGGTGATAATGATGGTGACTGATTCCCGCGCATATCCTCACTACAAAAATCGGGCAAAGAAGTGTCGGGGAAAGTATAATCGTCGGCCCCGACGACTTAAAGTTGGTTATATTCGTCGGTCTTTGAGAGCCAACGTTCATGGGTTTATAGTCATCAGCGCTATGATGACGACCGACAGATTTAAATATGAGCATCGATGACAGCTCTGGGGCCGATGGCCATAGTGTGGGCCCTGTGCTTCAAAAAAAATATGTTCCCGTCGAACTATAAAGCCGTCAGCCCCAACTTCAAGGCCGACAGCCATAATGTGGTCCCCGCGTGCCTAAACTATGGCTGTCGATTCAAGCGCCAGAGCCCACGACCATATGTTGGGTCCCTAAACCTCAACTAGAGTTGTCGGCTCGGGTTTACGACGACTTTAATCCCGCTTACATCGCGTACACGAGAAAAAACCTAACACACTCGCCCGCCCCCGCCTCGTCTCGCTCCATCGCCTCCCGCATTAAGTCAATTACACATGTGAGTTGGGCATTTGTGAATTTTAGAAAGAATGAGACATATGAATTGTATGTATTAATGCAGAGTTAACTTTTATTTGTTTCCTATAGGGTTTTGGTCATTGAATGCCTCCTGGTTGCGATGATTTCCTCAATTTGAACGCTGGCGGTGCAAGTGGTGGAGCTTCGAACAATGACATGGAAGCAGATTAATCTTCATAATCATGTTTATGTTGCCTTTCTCTTGGACTAATTTAGTATGGAACTTTGTATGGAACTTATTTGCATTTTTATGAATGTGTTTATATTTGTTGTTGATGTATGGAACTTAATTGCATTGTATGAAGAATGTGCTGGAATTTATTTGCATTGTGTTGTTCATATGTCTGAAGAATCTGTATAACCTGTATAACTGGAGGCTTCCCAACCGGGGAGGGAGGGAAACCGGCCGCGGTCTTTTTTAAAAAATTGTTTCTATGGCCGTCAGTGTACACTAACCGACGGTCATAAGTGCCTTAAAGCCATTGGTTTAGCCCTCAAACCGACGTCTATAGGTCCACTAGAGCGCATACGTGGCGCCTATATGGCCATCGACCGCGGCGACTTTATAGCGCATTAAAGGCGTCGGGATGAGCGGGCCGACGGACTTATTGAGTTAAGACCATCAGGCTGACGCGGCCGACGTCCATACTGCATTTTTGCAGTAAAGGTGCTGGGACAGACGCCCGACGACTTTAAGTCATTAAAGTCGTCGGTATCAATGACTCTAAGTCGTTAAAAACGTCGATCTCTGTTCGACGGCTATGGCCTTCGGTAGGCCGACGTTCATAGTCTAAAGACGTCAATTACTGTAGCTTACCGACGGCTACAAGGCTGACATTTCTTTGCGCGTTTCCTATAGTGTGTGGCGCCAAACCAACCTTTGGAGGGTAAAAATAGAGGGTAAGTGCTCACTCTTCTCCACATACCATAAGCTTGAGTCTAGTACTTCACTCCAATGGCGTAGCGCTGCCCAGGTGCTTAGAAAATAGGGAGAGAGTGATAAAGAGGAGGGGGAGGAGGCTCCGGCCTATCGAGCTTCTTCCACTTAAGGATAGGGTCCAGGCATGTCGAACCCTCTACACCCTTGTACCTCGACCATCATTTCCAAATCAAGTAATGATTTCCAATTTATTTCATTTATTTAATTCAAGAAGGTAATTCCTTAGTTGCTTGTTCATTCATTGCTCTATTCATTTAGAGGCCCAAGGCTTTGCTAGAGAGGTTAGGTAACTAATCAATAGCATAGGCATGATGTCTAGGCTTGAAATTACCTTTGATTATCTCGTATTCCACAAGTTGTAGAGTTAGGCGGTAGGTGGCGACAGCCCTATAGGTCTGTTGTAATCCTGAATGTTCGACTACGACGTAGGCTCTTGGCGGGAGTAGCCTGGTGGACCAGGGTAAGCGCGTGCCAAATACAAGCAGTTATTGATTGATTTGCTTTGAATTAGAAATCCTTCTCTTAGGAAATTCACTCTATCTCGTGCCTACCACCAAGGTTTGTGTCCATGGGTGAACTAGTTAGAAGATTAGCACACACATTCCTTGGATTCGAAACCCTTAAGAATACTCTTTAAGGCAAAGTGCTACAGCGGTCTATTTACGCTTGCAGATTTTCATGTGTGACGTACCAGCCGTCAACAGAGACGTCGGGGGGAGCAGCACCACCGAGTATGCCCAACTGCGGGCCTTCTTAAGTCATCCATCCAACACTTTTGTTCATTCGGGACAACACACTATGACTTGTGAGAAAAGTAGGTGTCCCAAACTATACATAGCCCCAAAAGTGAGTCGGAAACTTACCTACTTACTCGGGCTTGCTTGTCTGTAAGTGTTGTGGCCCGCGAGTGCAAATGGTAGATGTGGGGACGCCACACAACTTGGACTCGGTGTCGGTTACGAGGAGGCACCAGGTGGCCAAAATCTAGTCTTCGCAAGTATTCGAAGATTTTGAGGACAAGAAATGCATTCGGAGCAGCGCCGATTACAAGGGGCCAGGGGTGCTGTTGACGATCGTTATACA
The DNA here is from genome assembly GCA_036927565.1 of Tuctoria greenei. Classification (NCBI taxonomy): domain Eukaryota; kingdom Viridiplantae; phylum Streptophyta; class Magnoliopsida; order Poales; family Poaceae; genus Tuctoria; species Tuctoria greenei. The sequence goes on from JAYESD010000011.1 coordinate 28,563,727, forward strand.
CCAATTTTGACCGTCAATATAACTCAGCTATGTGAGAGAATAAATATTTCTTACACACATCATAGTTAGAAATAACCTATATCCACTTGTACTTGGAGAAAATTGTGCATACAGGAATTTTATACAGAATTAAAGTGATTTCAAGGGAGGACTCCTAAAGAATACCTTCCCAGCCAATCAAACGCTGACATGTGGTAGCACATGGATTAAATGGCCCACCTACAAGAGTATTTAAGGGCATCCAATGACATAGCGCCCCGAAATGGTAAGAGGACCCACCTGTCAGCCACCTAGAGGAAGCACACCGCGATTGGAGCTAGGACCAGGTCAGCCGACTAGGGGGGTCGGCCAACCTCTTCCTGGCGCCAAATGCGGTCAACTTCCACATGTTGACTCCCTGCAGTGAGCTGATAGTGTTGGAGACTGATTTGTGCGCTTTTGGTGGCGGGAACTGCCTCAACTCCTTGTATAAATAGGGAGGAGAGGCTTCACTTCACCACACACACCACTTAAGCATTCTCTCTTGTATACATTAGTTCTCTTAGTTTCTTAGTAGTGGTTAGGCTGTAGAGAGGAGCTTCTAGTCCCAACTCCAAATTGGGAAAGGTATGGCTCATGTATCTATTCTTTACTTTGTGACTTTATGCCTTATTATAATATTATTAGTCTTTATTTATTCATATACTTGGATGAAGCGTTCCTTGTTTGGTTGTGGAGTCCATGCATGCGCTAGGCGTAGATGTTATTATGATCTAGTCATAATGTTCATATCTTGTTATCGTAAACATTATACACCACCACTATAGTCTATATAGGTAATAATTTGATTATGTTAATATGAATATGTTAGTGCTTGGTCCCAACATTGATTAAATGATGTTTAGGTTAGTCATTGCCTTAGGATGGATCTTGTATTGCAACTCCTAAGGTATTTACTTAACACGTAAGCGTGATGCTTAGATAGTTAAGTAGATTTGGATGCCTCGTAGACCCACGGTTTGTAGGGGTATGCGGTAGGAGGTGATAGCCTTGTCCGTCCTTTGTAACCCCCACGTTCGGCTATGCCACAGGCTCATGGCGGGAATCATCCTGATGTTGTTAGGAGTAAACCCGTACCTGATGTGTTGGACCACTAAGTCCTAGTACTCACCATTAGCATATTCATGTGTACTTTATTAGGCTATTTATATAGGTAAGTAGAGAACAGTAGGAGTAGGCACTTCTCGTAGCTTAACCCTCACTAGGACAACCTTACCCTTAGATTAGATTGCTTAGGTATGTGTCACACTACCCCTATTATCATCTTACCCCTGTTTTGATAAATACTTAGTACCCTATACCTTTATCATAAGAATAGTGTTTAATTTACTTCACCGACTTCCTTTTTTTCGAAGCCTACTTCACCGCCTCCCTTTGGGATAAATACAATACCCTTGGGAATACTCTTGGCTGAAATGCTACAATGGTATCTTTTGTGCGCTTGCGGATCTCATCTCCCACTGAAGATGATATGAAGTGTTAAGAAATACCAACAAGCATTTCCGGTGTCGTTGCTAGGGAAGGCACATAAGTAAAGGATAGCTATAACATATGATTTAGATATAGGTGTGAGACCTATGTGTGTTGAATACATTGGTTATGACGATAAAAGTTTTGAATGCTGCAAAAACACCCTATTAACAAGGTCCGAAACTAGGTCAAATCTTTTGCAAGGTCTAATGATAGGTCCGTCTTGTTTTGGGTAGCTTCAGTAAGGTCAGACGAAAGGTCCGACTTCTTTATCTAGGTCCGACTTGCTATGCTAGGTCCGACATGTTTTTGCTAGCTCCAGCGCTAGGTCTGACTAGCTTTGGTGAGCTCCGGCGCTAGGTCCGACTAGCATTGGATAGCTCTAATGCTAGGTTCTCCTAGCTTTGGTAAGCTCCAGTTCAAGGTCCGGTTAGCTTTGGCAAGGTCCGGTGCTAAATTTCAATGGTTCTGCTTTTTAACTTGCAATGTTTCGAACTGGCTTTACACTTATGGAAAGTTTGCTTAGTATTCTTTTACTAAGTTTTTGATGCATTTTGGCTGATCATGGTGGTTAATGTTTTTGCTATGATTTGCAACATGCTTATGTGAGGTGCTCACGTAAGGTGTTGTGGTTTCAGAACTAACGTGAGTCAAGTCCAGGACTTGTGCTCGGAAGTATCGGTTGTTTATTCATGTGCAGGAGTTGCTTCAGTTCAAGACATGGCTGGTGACAGGATCCATTGAACTAGTCATGGGATGAAGATTAGGTTCAAACAACCAAGTTCAGGAGGAATTGTGGTTGATTTGATTGGGAGGTTGCACAACATGTTTGAATCAAGAACTATACATATGAAGGTATCATGGACGTCGTTGGAAGAGGTTTACATCTGTGCATGGAGTGTATGGACGTGGCTGCATGGCTCCAAGGAATGATGAAGGGAAGTGGACGTAAAAATTGGTTAGAAAGGTCCAACCGACTAGGTTATAGACTCATGTTGTGGCTGAGTTGGGTTTGACTCAAATATGGAATGATTTGAGTTGATTATGATAGAATTTTTTGTGGGTCACGAAGTTGAGTTGTCTTTAGGAATGTGAGATACGTTCCTAAGGTGTTTGGAAGTCTTAATAATGCTTCTATCCACGTATAGAAGAGTCTTGAGCAGTTATGGAAAGTTTCAGTGGAAACTAAGTAGGATACGAGTCCTAGGTTGGTTTGAGTTGGCCTCATGGCTGGTCCTATAAGCAAGGGAGGCCAGAGATCGTGGTGCATGGATTTTGAGCAGTTCCTCTTGTGTTATATTGAATAAAGATCGTAGTTTAAAGCAACCTTTGTGCCTTGTTCGTCTGACTTGTTTCAAACAAGTTTTTCTTGTCGAGTTTCTGCACAACACTACCTTGCTTCGGTGGTTTTATCATAACTCGAGTTTTACAGATCCAATTGACGTGATTCTTTTTGGATTGTCTTACAACTTGATTATCTATCATCTATGAAACTTTCACAGTCATTGGATTCGTGGTTTTTGATCTACACGAGTTACTTTATAGCATTGCATATCTGTTTTTACTCGGTAGAACAAAATAACCTTTGTTCGATCTTTCAATCATACCTTGAGTTTTACTCGGCAGTTTCTCATAATTCTTGTTGTCGTGTCTTAGTGACTTGATACTCCACAATATATACTGGTTTTGTCACAATCGATAGTGTTTAGATTAGTCACACACACAATTTTTTTAATAGGTCAATTTTCTGCCGAGGGATTTTCGTTGCTTCCGCTGAAAAAGTTGTAATCTACCATTCACCCCCCCCCCCCCCTCTGCTAGCTTTTCATGTGCTCTTCGATCCTAAAATTGGTATTAGAGCAAGGTGCTCTAATTTGAGATTTTGCATGTATTTTGAATAATCATCATGGATAAATACTCCGCAAAACCTTGTGTCTTTAGTGGTATTGATTTTCAGGTTTGGAAGGCACGTATGGAAGCCTTCATCCAGGCTCAAGGCTTCGGAATATGGGAGAAGGTATACAAAGACTTATGAAGTGCCGTCAAATGATCAAGTTACAGCTACAAATCTGAGAGATGTCGACAACAACAACAAGGCTCGGAACTTGATCATACAATGATTAACTCAAAGCGACTTCAACCGTGTTGCACACCACTGATATGCATACGATGTGTGGAAAGAACTTTGTGAGTACCACGAAGGATCTAACACGATCAAGGAGGTAAGGCAAGACATGTTCAAGAAAGAATACATGCGCTTCGAGATGCAACCCGGTGAGTCTATTGATGACCTTTTTGCTCGCTTTAATAAAATTCTGAGCAACTTGCGTAGTGTCAATGTTAATTTTTCAGATGCTGAAAATGCTAGGCAATTGTTAAGTGCATTAGATATGTCAATTTGGGAGATGAAAGTCACATCTATTCATGAATCTACTTTCATGAGTACACTTACTTTAGATGTGCTATATTCCAAGTTAAAAACTCATGAAATTAAAATAATATCACGTAAGAACCCCAACAAGTCTTTTACATTTGTTTCTCAATGTGACATGCCTAGCTCCAGCCAATCTTCATCTTGTGGAACACTTGCTTTGTTGTCCTCTCTAACCCTTGAACATATTGAAGAGTTTCCAGAGGAAGAACTTGCACTCATCTCTACTCGGTTCTCAAAAGCATCGCAAAATGTGAGAACTAAAAGGAGAGGGAGTGCCGGACCTCAACGATGCTTCAGATGTGGTAAGAAAAGACATTTTCGCATGGTTTGCCTTAACCTTTCAGGTACTACTTCCCATGATGAAAAGCAAACAAGGACGAAGCACTCCTCTGCAAACAACAACAAGGAAAAGAAGGGTTTTACAAGATGCCGAATCGTGAATGGTTTTATCTCTGCACTTCAAGAACTTGGCTCGAGCGATGTGGACATCGGAAGTGACGAAGATGAAGATGATTTGGCAAACTTGTGCTTCATGGGGGGCAAGTCAAGATCAAGTATGGAGGAGGCAAAACACAACAGCGACAATGAAGAGGTATGTCCTACTTGCGAAGAAATGTGTTATGCTATTTCTCGTGCCACTGTTATAGTTAAGAAAAAGGACAAAAAGCATAGGGACAATGTTGTTAAAGTTGAGTCACTAGAATATGAAATTAATCATTTGAAATCTTTGATTCCTAGTGATGATTCTTGTCCGTAATGTGATTTAATATACGAAAAAATGTCCTCTCTAAGAAGTGCACACACCTCCACACTTGATAAACTTAAGTTAGAGATTGAAAAGAACAGAGAGCTTGCTGCACTTAATCATAAAAACTTGAAAGATGCTTGTTGTTCTACAATTGATTTGCATTTTTCTACTTGTGATGATCTTGATGAGAAACTACAAGATGCTATGAATGAAATTTCTATATTGAACAATGCTTTACGTTCTCGTGAAGTTAAATATTGTTCCAATTGCAAATTAAAAGGAAAAACTTTATGGAAAACTGCCTAGACTTGTCAAAGAAACTTGATGACATGAATAGGACACTGGAGTGGTTTTTTAATGGGAATAAGAATATAAACTTGCTGCTGAATTCTTCCAAGTCTTCCAATATAAAACTGGTTTAGGTTTTGATTCTCATCCTCATGCTAAGGCACATCCACCTAAAATTGTAATGTCATTAGAAGTGGTTTGATTCAAATAGTTCCTAAACAAAAAGAAGTAATTTTCAAATCTGCAGGGGTGTTGTATCATTCAACTTCTAATAAACATGGTGCTTGCCCATCTAGACATGAACGCAAAGTTAAATTTTATTGTACCCACTGTGGTAGAGATGGTCATGTCATAGATTTTTGTTATAGACTAGCTAAACAACAGAAAAAGGAAAAAATGCAAGCTAGATCTCATAACTCTCATGTAACATTTGATGCACATACCAAACCGAATATCAAGAACATGCAACCTGCTGTTATGAGTCAAAACATGCAAAGTTTGCTCCCAAACCTATAGTTTTTCGTGCTACACATGTAACACCACATAAGTCAGTAGTTGGGTACAAAAATCCTCAAACTTTGGCTCATAAACCTGCTTTTTTGTGTCAGCTTTCGCGTGTTTTTCCTGTTGCACATCGTGTGCTCAGTATTGGATTCCAGAATGCCTTTTGACTAACCCCAGTATTGAGTCATCAACGTATTGTGTTTCTATGTAGGGTAGACGCTTGAGGAAGGAGAAAATTTGGATTGTGGAATCAGGTTGCTCACGCCAGATGACTGGTAACAAAGATTGATTCTCCTTCCTCTCTTTTGTGTCACGTGTAGAGAATGTTACTTTTGCCGATAATTCTTCAACTTCTACAATTGCTAAAGGTTTGGTTAGAGTAAATAATAACTACAATTTGAAGGATGTGGCACTTGTTAAAAATTCAAAATACAACTTGCTTTCTGTTTCACAATTGCTAGATGAAAATCTGGAAATTATTTTCTCTAAAAATTGCTGCAAGGATGTAGATTCACACAGTGTGCTTATTTTTAACATGTCTCGGTTTGGAAGAGTTTTTAAAGCTGATTTTGATATGTCATCCTCTAAGCATAGGTGTCTAGTTGCTAATGATTCAAAGTACTTATATTTTTGGCATCGTAGACTTGGTCACGTAGGCCTTGATCATGTAACGCGTGTTAGTGCTCTTGATCGCATACATGGGCTGCCTAAGCTTAAAGGTGACAAAGAAATTGTGTGCTCTTCTTGTCGAAATGCTAAGATGGTTGCAAGTTCACATGCTCCTCTCACAATGACCATGACAACTGAACCGGTTCAACTTTTGCACCTTGACACCGTTGGACCATCACGTGTTCAATCCTTTGGAGATAAATGATATGTTCTTGTGATTGTTGATGACTATTCTAGATACTCTTGGGTTTACTTTACGGCATCTAAGAATGAATATTTTAGTCACTGTAGAACTTTATTTCTTAGATTATCAATTGATCACTAAGGATCTTTAAAAGCAATTAGAAGTGATAACGGAACCGAATTTAAAAATCAATCGTTTGATCACTTTTGTGCTAAAAATAGAATAGATCACCAATTTTCTCCACCTTATGTACCTCAACAAAACGGTGTTGTAGATAGAAAGAACAGAACCCTAGTTGAGATGGCTAGGACTATGCTTGATGAATATCAAACTCCTAGAAAATTTTGGGTAGATGCAATTGCAACCGCTTGTTATGTCTCAAATTGTGTTTTCCTGCATGCTAAGCTAGGAGAAACACCATATGAACTTCGGTTTGATCATAGGCCTAGTGTCACACACTTTCGCGTCTTTGGTTGTAAATGCTTTGTTAATAAACATGGTAATCTTGATAAATTTGAACCTAGATCAGATAATGGTGTATTTCTTGATTATCCATCTCGTACTAAAGGCTACCGTGTGCTTTTACTTCACACTAACAAAATTATGGAGACTTGTGAGGTTTTTTTTTTATGAAGCAAGCCCAGGTACTAGCTCTAATATTGCAGGTCTGGATCCATATCCGCAGGGGTAGAGTATTTTCATCAAAGAAGACGAAGAAGTGGTTCCGCTGCCTAAAAATTCAGAAGCAAATGGCATTGATTACGCTGCTGATTTTACACCACAACCAGAACCAACACCTATCACTACAGGAATCCCGACGATTTGCGATGGCCACGGCCGTCGCAAATAAGCTATTTGCGACGACTTTCCTTATTTGCGACAGTTTTTGGCCGTCGCAAATAAATCGTCACAATTAAGATTATTTGCGACGGCCACTGTCGCAAATAAGCTTAATTGCGACGGCTAGGAGCGGCCGTCGCAAGTTATTGCCACGGGCCGGTGGGCCCCGCAACATTATTTGTGACGGCCCGGCCATCGCAATTAAAGCTTATTTGCGATGGCCGGACTGTTGCGATTAAGTGCTCCTATTTGCGACGGCCGGGCCGTCGCAAATAAGTTCAGTGGGTAGGGCCCACGTGTCCTCCTCCGGGACCCACGCCGCTATTTGCGACGGCCGGGCTGTCGCAATTAAACCTTATTTGCGATGGTCTGGCCGTTGCAAGTAGCAGTGGCTTAATTGCGACGGCTTGGTACCTTATTTGCGATGGTACTGTATAAAAAGCCGTCGCAAATAAGGTTTTTTATTTTTTTAAAAAATTGAAAACACTAACCGGCTCGATGCCAGATTCACAGAACAGATTCACAGAACACATCTCACAATAGTTTCAAAACACATCGTACAAACATCGCATCAACATCAACAAACTAAACATGGGCTCACTCGCCGGTCTGACCTCCGTAGCCACCTCCGGAGCCACCTCCAAAGTCGAAGTCGTCGTCGCGCCTCATTCCAGGCGGCGGTAGCGACGGTGACGACGTTTGTGCAGCCGTTGCAGATCCCTGCAATTAATGAAACTTAGAGCTAGAATATAAATGCATCAACATCTCTCTCCCTCCCTTCCTCTCCCTCTATCTTCATCTAAATCCCCCTCTCTTCCTCTCTTTTCATTTCTCTCTTTGTCTCTCTTCCTCTCTTTTCATTTCTCTCTTTGTCTCTCACTCTATCTTTCTTTCTCACTCAATCTCTCAATTGCTATCATTTTACCTCTATCTTCCTCCCTCTATCTCCATCTACATCTCCTTCCCTCTATCTTCCCCTCTCTCTATCTCCATCTACATCTTACTCTCTCTCTTCATTCCCATCCTACTATATCTATCTTTCACTCTTTCTTTTGTCTCTCTTTCTTCTATCTCTATCTTTCTTCTATCTCAATCATTTTCTTCTATCTAACTATCTCTCTCTTTCATCTATCTCAATCTTATTACGCTGGAGAAGAAGGATTACATAGAAACTTACCTGACCCGCTGAAGAAGGATCGCCTGGAAGGACCGGTGGTAGTACCGGTAGCTGGATTACCAGACCTTGCGCCTGAGCGATGGCCTGTCATTGCAAACATTAAATGCTACCTATTAGTAAGTCATTTACGCTGAATTAATGAGAATTTTAGTTTTTATTTTGTTACCTCCATTGCTTCCCGCATCTGCGCCAACGCTGCTGCCTGGGTTTGGATCGTGGCCTCCATCGCGATCCTTTGGCGTTCCGCCTCCCTCCTTTCCTCCTCATATCGCCTTTTGTTTTCTTCTACAGTTTCTCGGAGGGACTGCATCTCAATGTCCCTCTGTGATACACGACGACCTCCGGTGCCCGAAGCCTGCGTGGAGCTGCCTCTCGCAGGTCTCCCCGCCCTCGAGTCGACAGCTCCGTCGAATATGACGAGCCTATAAAAAAGAGAGTCAGTAATATGAAATTGAAATATCTTGAATACTTTGAATTGAAAACGATAAAATGACTTGTAAACTCACCTTCCGTGTGCTTTTCCACCACCGGTTGCATACGCGGCTTGAGGATCAATCGGTTGACGTTCCCAATCGAAATCCTTGCTGTGTATCTTCCTAGCCTCCTCCTCGTACTTAGCCTGCAAAACAAGAAAATCGTGTAAGTTCAACAATCTATATAGTTATATTTAATATGAATGATTTCTAAACCTACCAACCGCTCGGCTACAGCCTGACTGCACCCCGTCGGCTGAGAAGGGTCCCTGTGACCTCTCTCCCAGACCTCAGCAGGGGTGGGCGGCACCCCCGTCTCGCGCTCCTGTCAATACGTGTTAGTACGAACAATATATTATTAATATATAAACATAAGTTGCACACACTTACCATGTGTTTAGCTAAACGCAAGTGGTTATCTTGCCCGTGCCTGCTCTTCCCCTCCACCCCTCTGCAGTCTCGAGCCTTCTCAGACTTAGCTTTAAACTCGTCGCTAGCCCAGTAGCGACAAAGGGCCCGAAATGCATCGGTTCGACCCTACAACCAGCTCACGTGGCCTTGCACATAGTTGGAAGTCGTTAAAAGTACCATCGAGGAAATTATCAAAAAAAAAATACTTACTACACTCCACGTACCTGCGCGTACTCCTCCTCCGTCAGGTGCCTCTCGCTCTCTTGCCGGAAGTGTAGCACGTGCTGCTGGTTCGCCTTCAAGTGCTCATTAATAATTTGAACACGGGCGTTCGACAAAGCTTGCGAAGCGCCTTGGCAGCGTTGTAGTGAAACACTCGCCTCGCATCCTCAAACTGGCGACGGTCGTTCGGGTCCTCTAAAGTATATCTTGCCTGCGATAAAGAATATATTGAAGAGATGTTCACTAAAAGAGTTTAAGAGTTGAAACTTACAAACTTTTTTAACATACTTACCATAAAATCCGCCCATACGGCCTCCTGAAGGTTGCCGTGCTCCTGGTGATGGACGCGTGCGTAGTCCTCCCAAGAAAGAGCAGGCACCCCGTCGATGACCCCAGGATAGTGCAAACGCACTATGGACCCGAGGACACCGTTCACCGGTCTGTGGTGTCTCTCACCGGTGAAAGACGTGTCGTCCCAAGCCCTGTAAGATATTTATTCATTCATTACTTAAGTAATCAAAAGAAACTAAAATTGAAAACAATAGTTTTTATTACCTGTCTCCGACTGGACGAATCACGATCCTCTGTGAACTCTGTGAAGGGACCGCGGGAGGACTGACAAAGTGAGTCCTCCTTGTCCTCCGCGTCTGCTAGGGCGCCACGTCAAGTGACCCAGATGGCTCCTCACCATCCGAGTCAAAGGCCTCAGGAACAAACTCATCGCCAGCCGGGGGCTGGCTGGCCGAGGGCTGGCTCGCCGAGGGCTGCCTCGCCGAGGGCTGGCTCACCGAAGGCGTCGCAACCTCTGAGTCAGCCGGTGAGGACTACAACATTCAAATGATTCATAAGTAAGTTTAATGTGAATTTGAATTTAAAGAACTTGTCAAAAACAAGTGACATTTACCTGTGACGAAGCTCTAGAGCTGGTCTGAATGTGCCCCAGCAGCTGAGAGCGTCTGCTGCCAGTCGACGAGGCACCAACGAAAGCGTCCTCAGGTCTAGAGGGGTAGAACCCCCTCGTCGGCGGCACCTTCTTACCCTTCTTTGACGCCATCCTGTTGTAATTAGATAATTAGTAAATATGCAAATAAAATATACAAAATTCATGTTACTATCTTCAAGAAAACATTACTTGTAGTCACTTTCAAAATTCATCAACATCATTGTCATGTGCTTGTGCCCTACTCCTTAAACCAGCCCAACGATCTTCCATCGTGGCTTGTTCTAATTTTCGTTTTCGCGTATCATCTGCCTCTACATCTTCAACGTCTTCAACATCTCCAAGTAATTGATCGAGTCCTGCACCAAGCTCGACGATAAAAGTGTCTGGCAACTCTTCTTCTTGGTACACTTCTTCAACGTCTTCGCTATCATGGTAACCATCATCCCCAGGAGTATATAGCCGCTCACGAGGATTCACCTTATATACCACCCACCAAGCACTGAGCTTTGTGCATGGATAAGGTAGATAATACACTTGTTCAACTTGATGCGCAAGAACAAATGTATCGTAACCTCGTAGTCGGTCCTTATGTTTCACTTCCACCATTCCAAATTGGTTTTCTCAAGTTCCATGAGTACGATCAAACCAGTCACAGTCAAAGAAGACAACTCGAAAGGTCTTATTTCCGGTAAAAGTAAATTCAAGGATTTTGTTAATGATACCATAATAATCGGTTAAATTCCCTTGAGTGTCCATTGCTCTCGTCACAACACCGGAATTTGATGTTGCCGCGAGAGGACGATGAGCTTCAAAATGAGTTGTACGGAATCGGAAGCCATTTACGTCATATCGACCATAGCTTCTAACATTCACCAATTCATAAGATAGCTGCCGCAAATCTTCATGGACATTGTGAGTCCGACACTGTTATAAAAGACGAGAGAATATTACATAATACTTCTTTAATAATAGTAATTTATAATACATAGAAGACGAGAGAATATTACATATTCTCGAAACCAAGATAGAAAACTCTGCCCCCCATTTATTCCTTCCTTTCGCATCGCTTCTACTTGTTTGGCCATAGGTTGATGCCTATATGGTCAATATTGTCTGTGGAACTCGCTGAACATGAAAAAACATCTTTTAGAGTACATGTGTAGCAAAATATGTCGATTAGCATAAACTTAGGAGAAACACTTACTCGAAGTATTCCTGCATGCCTTCTATATTTGCGTACATGTAGAGTAAAGCAACAGTCCTTTCCTGTTCGGATAGCACGTAGGTCGTGTAGCTACCAACGGTGGTGCCTCTCGTTTGAAAAATGGAAAGGTCGCTTAGAGGGGGTGTTTCGTCCACATTGTACCGCATCTCTGAAGTATTGATAATGTTTTCTTCCGCAAAGTAGACACTTGAAAAGTATCCTACTTCCTTAAGAGCATATGCTTCAGCGATGCACCCTTCCACCCTTGCCCTGTTGCCAACCATTGGTTTCAGATATCGTAGCGCTCTTTCAATGTGATACATCCACCTATATTGCACAGGACTACCAACTTTAGCTTCGAATGGAAGATGGATAAGCAGATGTTGCATTGGATTGAAGAAACCCGGTGGAAAAAATTTTTCCATCTTACATAAAAGTATGGGTATCTCCTTCTCTAACTTATTCATCATCCCGATCTTGATTTCTTTAGCACAAAGCTGTCTATAGAAATAGCTGAGCTCGGCTAAAACCTTCCACATCACATCATCTAGATAGCCTCGAAACATAACAGGTAGGAGTCTTTCCATTATAATGTGATAATCATGACTCTTCAACCCAGTGAGGTTTCCTGTGTTAACATTTACAGCTCGTTTCAGGCTAGCTGCGTAACCATCTGGGAATTTCAAAGTTTTCATCCATTTCATAACTTTTTTTTTCTTTCGATCGAAGACAGAAAGAAGCACGTGGCTTTCCACCACTTTCAGAAATTTCAAGAGTTGGACGGTGATGCCAAATCTAGTCTAGCTTTATAATTGTCTTTCATTTTGCCAGGCATATCCATGCAAGTGCTTATGATACTTTCGCTCATATTATGCTCCTGATGCATGACATCAATGTTGTGCATTAGAATCAACGACTTCACATATGGTAGCTCCCAAAGTGTGAGTCCAATTGTGTTCCTCTCCATAACCTACGAAATATCCAGGACGACCTTCATCAGGCAGCAGTTTGTCCAACATATCAGAAATTTCTGACCCGTTGAGACGCTTCGGTGGTCCTTTAGTGACAACAATGTTCTTTTGAAAGACATGCCTCTGCTGCCTAAATATATGATTCAAGGGCAGCCAACGTCTGTGACAATCGAAGTAAGATATTTTGCCTCCATGAGTTAGTCGAAAGCAATCCGTGTCTGAAGCACATATCGGACACGTCAGACGACCGTGAGTGCTCCATCCGGAAAACATGCCGTATGCCGGCAAATCATGGACGGACCACAAATAAGCAGCTCAAAGGTTGAATTTCTGCTTCTTGTAACTGTCGTACGCTTCGACTCCTGTCCACAAGACTTTCAATTCTTCGATCAGCGGTTTTAACATCACATTGAGACGTGACCCGGGATGATCAGGTCCAGGTACAATGAGGCTGAGAAACATGAACTCGTTCTTCATACATAAAGCAGGTGGTAGATTTTACGGAATGACAAAGACAGACCAACATGAGTATGGCGTGACGTTCGTACTGAACGGTGAGAATCCGTCTGTCGCTAATCCGATGCGAACATTCCTCGCATCATGAGAAAAGTCTGGATCGAAACGGTCTAGCGCCTTCCATGCATCACCGTCGGACAGATGCGTCAAGAATTTTTTGTTCTCACGTTTACCTTCTTTGTGTCATCTCATGTGTCTTGCGGTTCTTTTTGAAAGAAACATCCGCTTCAACCGAGGTGTCACAGGCAAGTAACGAAGCTGCTTATGTGCGACATCTGTCATCACATTATCGCCATCGTCATTAACAACTTTGACATACCTAGATTTACCACATTTCAAGCACATCTTCTCATTGGCGTGCTCTTTCTAGAATAGCATGCAGTTGTCTGAGCACACATTGATTTTCTCATACTTCATACCGAGACCAGATATCTTGATCTTTGACTGATACATATCTGGTGGCGCTTTGTGAGGTTGTGGAAGGATATCGCAGATCAATTTCATGAGATCATTGTAGCAGTTGATGGAAAAAAAGGTACTTGGACTTAATTGCCATAAATCTGGTCAAGAAAGCAAGTGCGGTCACAACAGTGTGTTCATGCAACGGCTCTTGTGATTTCTTCAGCTCCACGAAGAACTTCTCTGCCTCATTTGTAAGAGGATCCTCCGCTTCAAGAGTTTCTAGCATCTCATCCATCCTATCAACCTCTGTTAAATCATCATCCTCATCCACTTCGACTATGACTCGAGAATTAGTCTCGCCGTGAAAGGTCCACACTTCATAATGTGGAGTGAAACCGTTTCGACATAAGTGAAACAAAAGCTCCAATCTTCTCAAAAACTTGGTGTTCCGGCATTTTGTACATGGGCACCGCACCATATCCTCCGTTGACAACGAAAATGCTCGATCCAAAAATTGATCTAACCTGATAAACCACTCTTCGGAGTGACCACCAGTTCTGCTCTTCCAGCCAGTATACATCCAACTGCGGTCTTCACCCATGTTTGACTCTGCAGTTTAATGCAAAAGAAATTGTCGTTAATGTATTGTTGTGTTATGTCACGGCCCTACAACCTAGGCAGATTGATCCTAAACCCACCCAAGAGTGACCGAGCGGAGCGTTCTCATGACGAGACGCATGATCTGGATTCGAACGAAATTTCGGCAGCATAACCCCGCTGTTCTCCACTGCACGCCCAAAAATGGTGCAGCAGAGAACAACAGGGTTACGCCACCGAAATCTCGACCAAATCCGGACCCGTGTCTTGTCACAAGCCACGCCCCCTCGGTCACTCCGAGGCTGTCCAAAAAGGGACAATTCCGAACCTGCACGTCTCACATGCCAATGGCATGTGAGACGTGCCGATCCGAAACGGGTAATACATTGCTATAGGTTACGTTGCTCATTTTCATTTTCAGGTCATTTAAGAGAGAGGAAAGAACTAGAGAAAGAGTGAGAGGAAAGTTGGTCTTAGATGACAATTCCACAACGGCTTTAGGGTTAGCTGCCGTAAATAGATCAGAGATGAAACCACTTCGTCGGAGTATGCCATCCACGCGCAGGTGCTTGCCATCCTCAACGTCGTCGTTCGCCTTCGTGCCCGTCTACACGCATACTTTACCTTACCACTAAATGGGCCTTGTCGGGCCTTGTCAAGCTGGTCCGAAGCCCATTTATGTATATATAGTACTTGAACACTCAAGCAATCAAAATTAAGCAATTCAACGACCCTTCAAATAAACCTAAGCATAATTCAAAAAACTAAGCAATTCAAATAAACCTAAACATAACAATTATCAACTCAGTTCTAACATAAGCAATTCAATTCAAATGAGAGCAATTCAATTCAAATGAGAGCAATTCAATTCAAATGAGAGCAATTCAATAAACCTAAACATAACCATAATTCAAATGAGAGCAATTCAATAAACCTAAACATAACCATAATTCAAATGAGAGCAATTCAATTCAAATGAGAGCAATTCAATAAACCTAAACATAACCATAATTCAAGTGAGAGCAATTCAATAAACCTAAACATAACCATAATTCAAATGAGAGCAATTTAATTCAAATGAGAGCAATTTACTTCAAGTAAATGCATGAGGCGAGGAAATACTTGCAACAAAGTTTGAGGAAATCACAGCTTTAACTTGGTTAGGCCCAGATGAAACTACAACCCTGAGAGAAACTCCACTATGATTTCTTCCATGAGGTCACCATGTTCAAAAATGACACAACACTTGACTGAATTTCTACAAAAATGCAGGGGCGGGGCCGGGGCTTACTGCTGGCGGCGGTGGCGCAGGGGCGGCAGGGCCGGGGGCGAGCCGGCGGCGGGGGCGCAGGGGCCGGGGGCGGGCCAGTAGCGGCGGCGCAGGGGCGGCGGGGCTGGGTGGTGGCTGGGGCGCGGAGGCGCGCGGAGGCGCGGAGTCATGGCGCGGGGGCGGGCCAGCGGTGGGGCCGCAGGGGCGGCGGGGTCGGGGGCGGCGGGGGCGCGGCGGGCCGGCGGCGTAGCCGGGGGCGCGGCGGGGGTGCGCCAAGGCGACGGGGGCGCGGCAGGCGGCGGCGGTGGAGGGAATGGTGAATGAAGAGTCGGGGCCGGAGGGTCCCAATATTAGACCTAATTTGCAACGGCAGTCTTAATTGTGACAGCCATACCTTAGGGCCGTCGCAATTAAAGCCTATTTGCGATGGCGACGGCCTTGTACTGGCCGTCGCAAATAAGACATTATTTACAATGGCTTCGTAAATTGCGACGGCCCTAGGGTTGGCCGTCGCAAATAAGCACTTATTTGCGACGGCCAGACCGACAGCCGTCGCAAATAAGGCCTTATTCGCGACGGCCATGTTATTTGCGACGGCCAGAGGCGGGCCGTCACAATTTAAGCTGTTTGCAACGGCTGGCCGTCGCAAATAAATCCAGCCGTTGCAAATGATCGCGTTTCCTGTAGTGTATTGCAGCTGGTACAGATCGTCCTCAAGCCACAAGGTCTTCGATTTGTGATGAACATGAAGAACAAGGAGCTTGTGAAGTGTCTACCCCCCTCCGAATCCTCAGAAGTCATCCTCCACAACAAATCATTGGGAGCTTGCACGAACAAGTCACACGGTCCAGGTTTTGCGATCCAAACTCTCACGCTCATTCTGCTTTTGTTGCTTCTTTTGAACCCAAAGATATATCACACGCACTCACTAATGAATCTTGGATTATTTCCATGCAAGAAGAGTTAGAAAATTTTGAAATAAATAGTGTTTGGAAATTTGTACCTCCACCTCAAGGTCACACTTTAACTGGAACTAAATGGGTGTTTAAAAATAAACAAAGTGAGGATGGGGTTGTGGTTAGGAATAAGGCTAGGTTGGTTGCTCAAGGTTTCAAACAAATTGAAGGTCTAGATTTTGATGAAACTTTTGCTCCAGTTGCTAGATTAGAATCCATAAGAACTTTGTTAGCTTTTGCTACATCTAAATGTTTCAAGTTATATCAAATGGATGTTAAAATTTCTTTTCTTAATGGCTATATAGATGAGGAGGTTTATGTCAAGCAACCACTGGGTTCTAAAAATACAGATTTTCCTAATCATGTTTTCCAACTGTCCAAAGCCTTGTACGGTATCAAACAAGCCCCTAGAGCAAGGTATGATAGGTTAAAAACATTCTTACTTGAAAAGAGGTTTACCATGGGCAAGGTGGATACAACTCTTTTTGTGCTTAAGCATGGCAATGACTCATTATTCGTTCAAGTGTATGTCGATGATATTATCTTTTGTTGTGCTTTTCATGATCTTGTGTCCAAGTTTTTAGCTATGATGAGTTCAGAATTTGAGATGAGTATGATGGGAGAATTCACGTACTTTTGGGCTGCAAATCAAGCAAACCAAGGAAGGTACCTTTGTGCATCAAACGAAGTATACAAGAGACCTTCTCAAGCGCTTCAACATGGACAGAAGCAAGCCTCTTCGGACACAAATGGGTACAACAATGACACATGAACTTGATGAAGATGGTGACCCAGTCGATCAAAAAGAATATCGAAGCATGATCGGATGACTTTTGTACCTCACGACATCAAGACCGGACATACAATTCAGTGTATGTCTTTGTGCACGGTTTCAAGCTTCCCCACGTGCTTCACATTTTCAAGCCATCAAAAGAATTCTCGGGTGCTTACATGGAACTCAAGAATTTGGCATTTTTCTTCCTTCTTCCTCAACCATTACTTTGAAAGCCTATTCGGATGCTGAATTTGGGGGTTGTAGGATTGATAGGAAAAGTACTTCATGTTATTGTCATTTTCTTTGTAATTCACTTGTTGATTGGTCCTTTAGAAAACAAAACTCAGTTGCACAATCCACAGCCGAATCTGAATATTTATCTGCTGCTAGCGCTTGCTCACAAATTCTATGGATTGTTCAAATATTTAAGGACTATGGGGTAGATCTAGATAGTGTTCCACTATTTTGTGATAACACTAGTGCCATTTGCATTGCTAAAAACCCCGTGCAACATTCAAGAACAAAGAACATTGGCATTAGGTATCACTTTCTACGTGATAATGTTGAAAAGAAAACATTGTGCTTCACCATGTAGATACCGAACAACAATTGGCTGACATTTTTACAAAACCTTTGGATTTCACTTGTTTATATTACATTCGTAGTGAAATACGGGTTATGCATCCTCATGGCTTAAATTGAGGGGGAGTTTCGAAACTTGGGTAGTCTATGTGTGAATCTGAATTTTAAATAATATGAGCATAGTATTTCATACATATATGACTTTGTGATTCCATTTACATGCTGAAAGTTCTTACTACATTACTCATGTTATACATTTTGTAGTTTTTGCCATGACTAGTAATTGGAATAATTACTTATACTAAATTTGGTCATGATCAAACTTTCTTGATGTTTTGAACTTGTTGCATGCTCACAGGTGCTTTTAATAATGAAAATTTAATCAATCAACTATCCACAAGTTGAGCTTTTATGATCAAATAAAAATGATAAAAGATCAAGAGAAGATGCATGCATCGCACTTCTTCTTTTGAGATGGCTTATCATTGCACTTAGATATGAACTTGGAAGAAGTTGTGTATGACTAAAACCATGTCCTTAAGCTTCTGATTGTCAAATGACATAGGCTTGGCTCGGTTGGTTAGAATAAGGCAGATGCGGCACATAATCTTTTGCAAATGTCATATGATCTGAATTTGTGCTTTAAAAAATAATAAAAATGCAACAACAAGTGTCATGCTTTCAGGTTTTGAAATAGTTAAGTTTGTGAGATCATGACTTGCTTAAATTGAAAATTACATTTGATCTCTAGCATGGCTTACACTACTTTATGTATTTCATTGATGTGATAGTGTAAGTTACTTGATAGTATGACTTGGATGAGCTTTGTTTTATATTTATATGTCAAATTATGCTCATAAAAAATTAAAATTTCTCTTTTGTACCTTGTTGAATACATTGTCAAAGGGGAGAAATTGATCACACATTGCAAACATTCACGAGTATTTTGGCACGATTCTTCTCAGGGGCAGTGTACATGCTTAAGGGGAGATTTTTGTTTTTCTTCTCATTTTATTTCTGATTTAAAAAGGGGAGAAATATTTTGGGGAGAAATTTGTTTTCAAAACTTTTTATGTGAATAAGCCAATATTCGGATTTTAAGTGGTTTTGCCAATGCATTCATCAAGGGGGAGATTGTGAGACCTATGTGTGCTGAATACATTGGCTATGACGATAAAAGTTTTGAATGCTGCAAAAACACCCTATTAACAAGGTCTGAATCTAGGTCCGAGCTCCTGCAAGGTCCGACGATAGGTCCGGCTTGTTTTGGGTAGCTCCGGCAAGGTCAGACGTAAGGTTCGACTTTTTTGTCAAGGTCCGACTTGCTATGGCTTGGTCCGACATGTTTTTGCTAGCTCCGGCGCTAGGTCCGAGTAGCTTTGGTTAGCTCCAGCGCTAGGTCCGACTAGCTTTGGATAGCTCCAGCGCTAGGTCCGACTAGCTTTGGATAGCTCCGATGCTAGGTTCTGCTAGCTTTGGTAAGCTCCGGTTCAAGGTCTGGTTAGCTTTGGCAATGTCTGGTGTTGAGCAATGGTTCTTCTTTTAACTTGCAATGTTTTGAACTTTCTTTACACTTATGGAAAGTTTGCTTAGTATTCTTTTACTAAGTTTTTAATGCGTCTTGGCTGATCATAGTGGTTAATGTTTTTTCTTTGGTTTGAACCATGCTTATGTGAGGTGCTTACTTAAGGTGTTGTGGTTTTAGAACTAACATGAGTCAAGTCGAGGACTTTTGCTCGGAAGTATCGGTTGTTTATTCATGTCCAGTAGTTGCTTGAGTTCAAGACATGGCTGGTGATAGGGTCCATTGAACTAGTCTTAGGGAGAAGACGAGGTTCAAACTATCAAGTTTGAGAGGAATTGTGGTTGAGTTGATCGGGAGGTTGCGCAGCATATTTGAATCAAGAACTATGCATATGAAGGTATCGTGGGCGTTGTTGGAAGATGTTCGCACATGTGCATGGAGTGCATGGACGTGGATGCATGGTTCCAAGGCGTGATGAAGAGAGGTGGACGTAAAGAATTCGTCAGAAAGGTCCAACCGACTAAGTTATGGACTCAGACTACGGCTGAGTCGGGTTTGACTCAAATATGGAATCATTTGAGTTGGTTATGATAGGATTTTGTTTGGGTCATGAAGTTGAGTTGTTTTAGGAATGTGGGATATGTTACTAAGGTGTTTGGAAGTCTTAAGAATGCTTCTATCTGCGTATAGAAGAGTCTTGAGCAGTTATGGGAAGTTTTGGTGGAAACTGAGTAGGATACGAGTCCTAGGTTGGTTTGAGTTGGGGAATGTAGCCTAGAGGGGGATGGATAGGCTTTTTGAACTTTTGTCAGACTCTGAAACACTTAACATATGGATCAAATACGGGGAGGTCGGACTAGTCCGGTATGGTGCGGACTAGTCCGGTGTGCGCAGACTAAAAGATCAAGTAAATTGACAATTCTACTTCTAGCACACTATGTAGCAGAAATCATATTACGAGTAAAGTGTATTAATCCAATGAACCAATATATTGCAATGATCAAGTATGATACAATGTTTCAATGTGAATTTTACAATACTAAGCAAAACCTGGATTATGATGAAAAATAGAACAAGAACACACAAGACAAAGTTTTATCCCGAGGTTCAATTACACAGATGAATTTACATCCCCGTTGAGGAGTCCAGGGAGGACCGGGTGTTCACTAACCCTTCCCTCGTTGAATCGCCATGGAGGCCGATTCTCTTCCACTAACCACGAAGGGGCAAATAACACGTTCAAGGGGGCTTTCTCACATGTTGAGGGCTCCCCAGAGATTACAGCAATGAACACCACCAAACACACTCAAAAGATATAAAATAAACAACGAGAGTGTACGAGAGATCAAACCCAAGAGCTCAAGATGTGTAGAACGATTCTCTTCTTTGCCCAATCCCAAAACCTCAAAGATTGATCCTTTTAGCTTTAGAATGAGTGGAGAGATGTATTTTTGGGCTCTTGGGAGGTGTGAAGGCGTAGGGAGTTGAGAGAGTTTGATGTATGGCCGTACACCTCTATTTATACTAGGTTTACAAAAGTTACCGTTAGGGTTTGTGATGTCTAGACTAGTCCGTGGTGGACACTGGACTAGTCCGGTGTGGTGAACACTGTGTAGGACTAAGGACAAGTCCGCACTTGGAGGGACTTGTCCGATTTTAGTCAAAGAATTTTCGTACTAGTCCGGTGGATATCAGACTTGTCTGGTGTAGTGAAAAACCGTGGGGCTAAGGACAAGTCCGGACTTGAAGGACTTGTTCGATTTTAGTCAGAGGATTATCAGACTTGTCCAGTGGTTATCGGACTAGTCTGGTGTGGTTAAAATGTAAGTGCTGCGGATAGGTCCGAACTGGGGAGGGGGGCTTGTTTGTTATCGGGCTAGTCATTTCTAGTAGTAACTGGCACTCTTACATTTTCTTGATCTTCTATTAAATGATGAACTTCTAAATAAGGCGCGTAGCGGCTAACATTATGAATTAAACTTATGTTATTTAAAAGATATCTTCCTCGCAAGGCTAAGAGGGAGATATACCAGGCAAGTCAACTCAGTGGTGGAGTAATGCCATGGTAAGGCATAAGTCATCGGTTCAAATCCATTAAAGGGCTTTTCCCTTAGTGGTAGAGTAATTCCACGAAGCACATGTTGATTTCTATGTAGTGAGTGTAATTTCTTTCACTTGAACTCTTGGGGTGTGTTTCTCCAACACACTCCAAATAAAATAATCTAATCTTTTCATCTCTTGAGCTCTTTTCCCTTTAAATCCTCATTCTCTTTCCTTTTTGTGCTTTCCTCCTCATTTCTATAAAACTTGCGCTCATCTCAACAATTTTGTTAGGATCTCATTGGTCTGTCATTAATCAACCAAAACCCACAAGGGATGCCTAGATGCACTTTCAATCTCCCCCTTTTTGGTGATTGATGACAATCAATTGAGATTACACAAATATGATAAAAATTCAGATTTTCATAAAGTGTGCACATTTGAAATTTTGAGCAAAATTAGAAAATGTAAGAGTAATGCATATGTGCACTCTTTATGGTGGGGCGCAGAGCTATGTGTGTGAGCAATAATATTGATGTGGATATCATAAGAGGCATAATCATAATAACATCAAGAATATCAAGCATACATGTAACACCCTCATTTTCATGCATCATGCCCTGCATCCATCATTAAATATGTTTAACATTAATCCACATAAAATGAAACAAGTTTAAAGTGAAATTAGAAACAAGCCGCACTTAAGAATTTTGGGAAGTGCGGACTAGTCCGATTTTTGTGCGGACTAGTCTGATTTCTCTCTTACTTCCATCGGACTTGTCTGTTTTGTTGCAAACTAGTCTGTTTTTCCCTCTGGACACTTTTGGACTTGTCTGTTCCTGTGCGGATTAGTCCGGTGTTCCAATTCCTTGAAAATTTTGCTAAGTCCCTGGACTTGTCCGGACTTGTCCGATATTCCAGCGGACTTGTCCGTTTTTCCTTTGACTAGAGTCGGACTTGTCCGATTTTGGCAAGACTTGTCTGTTTTTCCCCTCTGGAAAAGTTCGGACTTGTCCGATGTCCTGTCCGGACTTGTTCGATTCTCTCTGTCCAACTTTGGAATAGTCGGGCCCTTTTTGGACTTGTCCGATAAATCGCGACTCCGAGTTGATCTTTTGTTTCACAACGTGTTTTCGGGTTTTACCTTAAGTGAGCCTAAGGACGTCGTGCCTAACTCTTTTACAGCCCATGTGGGACCCTAAAACCGACCTCTACTCATCTCAAACTCGAAGTCCATCTAACCCTAGCCTCCACCTCTATATAAACAACCCCACCCCTTGGCTTGACATCTATTTGCCACTTTTTCACCGCACGAAAACCCTAGCTCGTAAGTAGCCGCCACCAAGGAGAGAGAAGGAGATCTAGAGCAAGAATAAGAAGAGGAAACAAAAGAGGATCAAGATCTCCATCAAATATCGCGTTCTTCATCAACAATTCACCATCAAGTTCTTTATCAACCCTAGATCATCAAGATCCATGTGTTGCCTCCAAGATCTTTGATTCATTGGAGTTCTAAACACCTGGTATACCTTCTACTTCCTTTTCCTTACGTGAATTCAACCCCAAATCTCCAAATTTACGTCCATCTAGAAAAGCCTAATCTGTTGTTCCTGCGTAATGCGGACTTGTCTGATCCCTAGCGGACCACTATAATTTTCCTGGTTAATTTCTGTTGAATTAATTCTAAAATTAGATTGAATAACCTCCAAACTTGTATAAACTTGCTAAAAGCTATTAAAACTAGTTAATGAACATCGTTAACAACTTATTAACTAGTTTTGCTTCGTAATTGCATTAATCATGCATGTCATGTCATATTTAGTAATGTTTGTGCACTCTTTGATTGTAATTCTTGTCTTGTATGTTTATTGTGCAGATCAGACAGATTTGCGCTAGAGAGTGCCGCGGAGGATCTCCAGCACCAAGAGTTCTAAGGCTTTGACCTGAACCAATCCCAAGAGCAAGGCATGTGTCCTTGAAGCATATTGATCCTATTTTGAAAATAAATATTTTGTTTGCAAACTGCATGCTCATGTCAATTTGATGGGGAATCCTATGATAGGAAGTTTACTAGCGTTGTATAACCACCCGTGTCACCTGGAATACATGGTAGAGAGTCGAGATGGGATCTTTACCTTTTTGCTTCACTAAATTAATGGGGATGGGAAAGCAACTATACCACTTAACTTAATTATACATTTATGAGATTATGATTAACATGAACTGGTTAATATTATATGGTAATGGGTGATCTAAGCAAGCATGGTATGTGGATGGGTTGGATGTTATGGTAGTTTGCTTGCTTTAGATCTAAGGACCGATTCGTGGAGCGACCATCCAGGATTTACTGTGCCACCACGAGGCCAAGCATGGATGCAGCGTAGCTAATTAATTAGGGCTTTGCCGGTGCTATTTGGACTATTAAGGATGCTTGGGGAAGGGGTAGTCGGATTCGGTTTGTTGATGATTGGTGGGACTACCCTGGGATCCAAATGGCTCAAGAGGGGACCCTTGGTTGAATATGTGCTCAGTTGGAGACATCGCCACCGATGAAACCTCAGTGGGGTCTAAATAGGCTAGTAATCCCTTTGTAAAGGCTATTTTGTGATCTCTTAGCCACACATCAATGGAAGTGTGATACGACATAATAGAGGTTCTAGTCATTGAAAAATGATGAAATCACGAACACGTGGGTAAAGCGGTACAAACTTTGTAGAGTCTAATAAAACTATCATGCTAGCCGTGCTCCCGGTTATGAGCGACCTGGACCCTCACATGATTAGAGGAAACTTGGTATTGGGATGGTTTGGTAATGGTTATGGTTAATAATATTGTTATGGTTGGTTATGAATTAAATTCTGATATTGATTATGGTTATTGGTAATGAGAAATCTGAATTATGGATGATGGTAATGAATATGGACTGGTATTAGGATTATTAGATGGTTTATGATGGGTGTATTTCACATACGTATAATATATATTGCTTTCCAAATGTTTTAATGTACTTTTCATCACTTAGCCTTTGTTATATTTCTCATTTGTATCAGCTACATGTCATACTTTCTACACTTACTGAGTACAACATGTACTCACCCTTGCAATTCCCCAACAAACAGTTGTAGGTCAGGATTGGGAGTTTAACGATGATAATGCAGAGTTCTAGGTTATGTCTACCGTCAGCTTTGCCTGTAGAGTGTTGGAGCTACGCTATACCATTATGCTTAGTTGCTTAGTTTGCTTATTAGTTTATTTTCGTTGCATTAGTTCAAACTTGTCATTAATATTCATTAGTGCTTGTATTTGGGGATATTCTGAATTTGTAATAAAAGTACTTAATTAATCTGGTTCTGTGGTAATTTTCTATATACTCGTTTGTGATTGCACTCGTGTATGTGTGTTGAAAGTCTTGGGCACACATATGCGTTTGCTTGGTTCATTTTCAGAACCGGGTGTCACAAATTGGTATCAGAGCCACAGGTTGACCGTAGGATGCAGCCTAGATAGACTGGACACTTTAGAGCACATAAGAGCACTCAGGAATCAATGTGTTTTTTGCTTGGTGTGTTGTTTGCTATATATTGTTTTCTTGTGTGCTTAATAGGGGATTTTGGGATGCTTTAGCATTGCCATGTCCACGTATGCTAGTATAGTTGTTTAGTTTCATATCCCTTGATGTATATAGTTTGGGACGTCTTCCAAATTCTTATCTCTTGCTTTTCTTCAGATGGTGAAGACTCACTACCAGAGGGATGGCAATGATGAAGAGGAGAACAATGGAGCACCTCAGAACAATAATGGACAAGGACCTGCTCATGGAGCTATCAATATTGAGCAGCTATTGGCTATGCAAAACCATCTCATGCTGACCATGATACAAACTATGGGACAACTACAGGCTGGTAACATCAACAATCAGCCCAACATGCCTCCATCGCCACCCCCGCCTCCTCATAACCGGTTGGGAGAATTTATGAGTACTAGGCCTCCAACCTTTGCTCAAGCCGCCGACCCCATGGATGCTGATGATTGGCTCAATTCTGTGGAGAAGAAGCTAGCTATTGTCCAATGCAGTGATCAGGAGTAGGTGCTCTTTGCACCTCATCAACTTGTTGGAGCAGCTGCCGATTGGTGGGATTCTTTATGCAACGACCATGAAAATCAGGAGAGGATCACCTGGGCGGAATTCAAGGAGAGCTTCCATTCTCATTATGTGCCAGAAGGTGTTATGATCTTGAAGAGGCAAGAATTTGAGAACCTGAGGCAATGGAGATCGAGTGGGTGAATACCTCAACAAATTCACCCAACTCTCAAGATATGCGCCAGAGGATGTGAGCCAGGACAGCTGGAAACAATACTTGTTCATGAGAGGCTTGAACAATGAGATCCAAGTGCAACTGCTCAATTGTGATTATGCCAACTTCCAGAAGCTTGTGGACAAAGCAATCGTTGTGGAGAACAAGGTCCGTGAGATGGAGCAAGACAACAAGAGGAAGGCGCCATATCAAGGACAACAACAAGGAAGTAATGTGCGCCCTCGCTTTGCACCACCCAATGCGCCCTATTTTAGCTCTTCTACGCCTGCTCATCGCCTTGGTTATGCACCGTGCCCAACTCAGTTTGTACATCAGTGCCCTGTTATGCAAGCACCTAGGCCTCCAATGCCTTATACACCTCGTGCCAACTTTCCTGGTGCAAATGTTCAAAATCAAGTCCATCCAAATTCTGGTGCAGAAAAGAAGTGCTATGCTTGTGGAAAAGCTGGACACTTTGCACGTCAATGTCCTAAGTCAGGTCTTGGTCAACTAAGCAATGCACCGAGGCAAAACCCAAGACCCAATAGAGGACAGCCCAAGGGAACTGTGGACAACAAAATTTTGCTCGTGGCAACATGAACCATGTCTCACGGAGGATGCTCAACAAGCGGATGACGTGGTCATTGGTATGTTTCTCGCAAACTCCAACCCGTCGACTATGTTATTTGATTCTGGAGCTTTGCATTCATTCATTGCATCAAAATATGTTGCCCAATATAGTTTGCCTATCTCTCATATGAAGTTTACTCTATTGGTTAAGTCTTCTGGAGGAGAGATGAGGATAAATATAGTATGGCCGAAAGTAAGCCTTAGAATAAGGGGGGTAGATTTCTTCGACAACCTCATTGTTTTGGATTCTCAAGGATTGGACATTATACTTGGTGTGGACTTTTTGAGGAAGCACAATGGAGTTATTGAGTGTGCCACGAAGACGGTGAAGTTGACCAATGAGGAAGGGATTACCATAGAGTTTGAAACATCTCAACATGCACCGAAGCAATTAGAGCTGAACCATATGGACGGTGCCGCAATTGAGGAGATTCCGGTGGTGTGTGAATTTTTGGATGTGTTTTCGGATGAGTTGCCAGGTATGCCACCCGATCGAGATATTGAATTTGTTATTTATTTAATATCTGGAACTGCACCTATAGATAAGGGCAGCGACTGCTGTGCAAGCAACTCTTCTGTGCAAGCGTGCAAGCAGATGTTTTGAGCCCTCAGATTACAATCTAACGGTGCTTTTTCTCAGGGGCTCCTTTGCATATTTCGTGAGTTGAGGTGGGAGGACTTATGTGAAAAAATCGAAGGCACCGTTAGATTGTAATCGAAGGGCTCAAAACATCTGATTGCACGCTTGCACGAGAGGGCTGCTTGCATAGCAGTCGCTGCCATAGATAAGAGTCCATATAGGATGCCTCCTAAGGAATTAGCGGAGCTCAAGAAGCAGATTCAAGAGCAACTAGAGAAAGGTTTTATTCGCCCAAGCTCTTCACCTTGTGGAGCACCCGTTCTATCTGTGGACAAGAAGGATGGATCACAAAGGATGTGTGTGGATTACCGAGCCCTCAATGAGGTGACCATCAAGAACAAGTACACTTTGTCCCGCATAGAGGATTTGTTCGATCAGATGAAAGGTGTTTGTGTCTTCTCCAAGATTGATTTGAGGTCGAGATACTTTCAAATAAAGATCCGACCATCGAACATACCCAAGACAACCTTCAGGACACGGTATGGATCTTATGAGTACACCGTGATGTCCTTTGGATTGACAAATGTGCCTGCCTACTTTATGTACCTCATGAATAAGGTCTTTATGGAGTACTTGGATAAGTTTGTTGTGGTGTTTATTGATGACATTATGATCTACTCGAAGGATGAGAAGGAACATGAGAAACTTGAGGCTCACATTGGGGAAATTGGGGGAGCATCAATAATATGCCAAATTCAGCAAGTGCCATTTTGGTTGAAAGAGGTGTCATTTTTGGGTCATATCATCTCGGGAGGAGGAGTATCGGTTGACCCCGGAAAAGTTAGGGATGTGCTAAAGTGGGAGCCACCACAAAATATAAAGGAAATAAGGGGTTTCCTTTGAATGTCTTGTAAAATCCCAGTATTTCCTTAATATAAAGTTCAGTTACCAGTTTGTTTTCGACCATAGTGGAGATCAATTATGGTTGTGCACATGAACTTGATCTCATCAAAAATCTTTCCTTCACTCATACCTAAATTTTATTTACATAAGGGAACTTCACCAATGACCCTAGGATAATTCAAGTGACCTTTCTACAAATTTTGTAATTTATTTGAATAGGTTTTGCTAGGGAAAAAACCATATGCAGTCCTAAATATATTCAAATTATTTCAAACTTGAATATAGTTACTATACATTTGGGCACTGTCAAAATATTAAAATCTGAGGCTATACATTTTTCCATGACCTCATAATATTCCAAATAGCAACCCTGCAAATTTTCATATATTGAAGCTCATTTGCTATTTAATTCAGTGACTCCATTGAATTTCAATCAAATTCAAATTTGAATTTGAATTCCAGATGAAACCTGTCCAAATTTGAAATCCAATTTTAGAATCTGACTCTACACATTTGATTTGGCTTCTTCACAATCTAGGATTTTTGGATAAAGTTTGGTAGGGGAATCAAAGTTCCAGAGAGGATTTACTTGGAAGGGGATGTGGGACCCACTATCCAGTGACCCATTCTCGAGTGGTTCCTTTGTTTTCACCGTGGCGACTATAACACCCTGATTTTCAAGTTTTGACAAATCAAAAAAAACTAAATGACAATTTAAAGTTAATAATAGAAAGAAATTGTTTTTATAAAGGAAAATATAAAATATATGCATCTCATATTGCATTTTGCATTCATCCTCAACTATTGAAAATTAATTACCAAAATAAATATGCTAAAAGTAATTTATTTGCTATATTGAATATGAGATAAAAAAATATATATACCTAAAGATATATATGTATGTATATATAATATGATGCATTCATTCAAAAATAATTAAGTAGGATAATAAGAAACCACGTAAAAGAATTAGAAATAAAGCTGCAACAAAAAATTGATTCAGGCACCAGAATAGTTCGAATAATAACAGACTAGTCCGAATACCCTCACTGGACAACAACGGACTAGTCAAGTACTATGCAGTTTGGTGTATTTTAACACTTCATCATATTAAATATATAAATAACAAAAAGTCAACCGCTAATTAGATGAGCCTTGCCGCACGCGAAAGAGAAATAAATAAATAATAAAAAGAAAGAAAGAAATAGTAAATAAAAATTAATTAAGAAAAATAAAGAAATAATTTGAAAATAAACAAAAACAAAACAAAACAAAAAGAGAAAAAGAATTTAACCAAGGCTCAAACTTTGGCCATACAGTCCTGACCGCGTCAACCAAAGAGGAAAAAAACAAATAACAAGTAACCTGCTGGCAATGAGCTTAGCCGCATATCAAAGGAAAAAAAAAAGAAAAGCAAAAAAAAGGGAGTCAATGCCAGGCCAAGTACGTAACGGACTGGGACTCCTTTGGCCGCCAATCCCTGGCCGCACACCTTGCTGCACAAAGAATAAATAAATAAAAAAAGAACCAATCAAACTACCGCTGGCCAAGGGTCTGACCCGAGTGGCCGCCGCTCCAGCCACGGGCCCGAGCGGGTCTCGCTCGACCGCATGCGCGCCCAGCGCGCCTGTGCGACCATCGGGCCATGCCGACACCAAGCCGGTCTCTGGACCGCGTGCCCTCGTGTCTATTTAAGGAGACGAAGGCTCGTCGTTTTTCTCGACACCAACGATTTCCAGCGCCGCCGCCAGGAAAGCCCTAGCGCCCGAAAAAAAAAGAGAGAACAGAAGCGCCGCCAAAAGAAAAGGGAAGAAAAAGAGGGAGGAAGAAGAAGAAGAGGAAGGAGCCGCCGTCCGCTGAAGATCGTCGCGCCGCTGTCGTCGTGCCGCCGAAGGATCGCTGCGTCGTCTACTTCGTCTATGCAACGCCTCCGTCCCGTGATCTTCAAAGCCGTCGCATCTACGGTAGGATATGTTTTCCGATGCGAATTTTAGCGACGTATTAGATCTAATTACTGGAATTTAATCATAGTTGCACTATCTATTTAATTTCAGTAACATTAATTCTCGCTAAAACCTCCGTAAACTCATATGAACACATATGAACTAGTTACATCTAATTAATAAACAATCGTAGTTAATTAATTATTGAACTTTGCATGCACTCATGTCATTGCATGTTCATTAATAAATGTGCATTGTGTTCGTTCGTATGTGTGTGATCGTGAGTAGAGGGACTTGCTCAAGAGGCCGTATACGAGGATTTTCAGAACCAAGACTTTGAAACGCTTGAGTAACTCCATCCGTCGCAGTAAGGCAAATGTCCTTGAAGCATATTGATCCTATTTTAAAATAAATGTTTTGTTTGTAAAACTGCATGCTTGTGCCAATTTGATGGGAATCCTATGGTAGGAAGTTTACTAGCGTTGTTTAACCACCCTTGTCACCTGGTATTCATGGTAGAGAGTCGGGATGAGTTTTTTACCTTTTTGCTTCGCATAATTATTTGAGATGGGAAAACAATACTACACACTAATGATGCATTTATGAGATTATGATTAACATAAACTGGTTAATGTAATATGATAATGGGTGATCTAAGCAAACCTGGTATGCGGATGGGTTGGATGTTATGGTGGTTTGCTTACTTTATATCTAAGGACTGGTTCATGCGAGAATAAGCCAGGACTACAGTGCCACCAGAGGCCAAGTATGGGTGCAGCGTAGCTGATTAATTAGGGTTTTACTAGTGCTATTTTGACCGTTAAGGATGCTCGGCGAAGAGGTAGTCGGATTGGGTTTGTTGATGATTGGGGGGACTACCCTGGGATCCGAATAGCTCATGAGGGGGCCCTTGGTTGAAGATGTGCTCTGTAGGAGACATCGCCACCGGTGAAACCTTAGTGGGGTCTAAATAGGCTAGTAATCCCTTTGTAAAGGCTATTTTGTGATCCCTTGGCCACACACCAACAGAAGTGTGTAATGTGATCGACGGGTCATGGGCATAAGGGAGGTTCTTAGTCACCGAAAGGTGATGAAATCACCAACACATGGGTAAAGTAGTACAAACTCTAAAGAGTATTAAAACTATCATGATAGTCGTGCTCCCGGTTAAGAGCACCTGGATGACCTACATGATTAGAGAGAAATCGGGATTTGGGATGGTTATGGTTTGGTAATGGGTTATGGTTGGTTATGGATTGAATTATGGTATTGGATATGGTTAATGGTAATGGTGAAAATTGTATAATGGTGATGGATATAGAATATGGGCTTGTACTATGTTAATAATTATGGTTTATGATGGGTTTATTTTACATACATATATTATGTTGCCTTCCAAATGTTTTAATGTACTTTTCAGCACTTAGCCATTATTATATTCGTCATTTGAATCAGTTACATGTCATACTTTCCACACTTGCTGAGTACGACATGTACTCACCCTTGCAATTCCCCCACCAACAGTTGCAGGTTAGGATTGGGAATATCACGATATTAATGAGGAGTACTAGGTTGTGTGCTGTTGTCAACTTTGCCAGTGGTGTTTCTTGGAGTCGCGCTACCTTTTATGCGTAGTTTGCTTAGTTTCATAATTAGTTTATTTCCGTTACGTTAGTTGAACTTGTCATTAATATTCATTAGAGTTTGTATTCGAGGATATTATGAATTGTGTAATAAAAGAGTTTAATTAATCTTGTATGTGGTAATTTTCTAAATATCCTTTTTTGATTGCACTCGTGTATGTGTGTTGAACGTCTTGGGAACACATATGCGTTCACTTGGTTCATTTTCGTAACAGGGTGTCACACCTCACGACATGCAAGCCACCGAGCTGCCTGCTTGCTTGCGTTGTGGCCGCCCCTCCTCGCCTCTCCTGGACTATTTAAACCCCTCCCGACCGACGTCGACGAGTTCCCAAGTTTGCTTTGCCCTCCCACGCCGCAGTTCTGCCCGCCGTCGCCATTTTTGCCGCCTTCTCTTCCTCCCCGGTGAGCACCTTGGTCTTACCTCTATTCTCTTTGATGCAAACAGCAAGGATGGCGCCAAGGCCATGCTCTATCTTCTCCACCCCTTAGCTCATCTTGTTGCTCACTATTTTGCCAATATTTTGAAATCCTGAGGACATCGTCGTTGTGCCGCCATTGGACCTTCTCTGTTCTGCCATGGAGCCGAAGCTAGGAGTGGTTTATTGGCTGGACTCCAACAGCAAAAAGCTTCGTTTCTGCACCTGCTAACTCACGGTACAAACCGTTCATCGTTTCATTCCATATCGAGCAAATGATGTGAGTTTTGCTTTCGGTCGTTGCCATTGAACTAGCTCACTTCTCGGTTTAATTCCGTTTCTACATGTAATGTTTTTTCAATCCAATTAAGGATTATACTCTGTACCACTTAGCTCATCCCTCTGCCAAGAATCAGTGGACGCCATCGAGTGAAGGCCGAGATATTCAAGTTTTCCCCACCACCAATGGAAATCCGTCAGTCCACCGTCGAAGTTGACGTTGCTGACGATTTCATCCCATTACACCTCCTAGTTATCTTCCCCATGCTCCCAGGAACATTCCCGACCTTTCCCCGATCTTCTTGTGCCATTCCTGATCGATTCTAACGATCCCTGAGACTCTAGCTCTGCCGCCGCCGTCGCGCCGCCACCTCCGGCCGTCGCCGCCGTCCATTTTAGGGCTAGGCGGCCATAGCCGAGCCGAATGGAGGTCGATGCAACCAATTCTAGCGAAGCGCCGTCGCGGTTCCGGTGAGGAACGCCGCCGCGTCGCTAGGTAGACGACGACCCAGCGGGTCCTGCCTGTTAGCGGTATTTCCACCGCGTGGGATCGGCTGCGGCACCGGATCGGGTGCGGCTACGCGGGTTAAACCCGTGGCCCCCTGTGTGGCCCAGCTGCGATTAGTTGATTTTAAACCAGTGGGCCCGGATGCATTATTTAAACTTTTCCATTGGAAAATAATTCCAGATTTCTAACAAACTTCAAAAATCCATTACTCCTAGTAGATTTGCAAAAATATTTCCAAGTTAATTCTTCTATACTCATCTCAATCTCAAATTTGCAGTGGTACAATTTGTTGGACATGAAAGTCCCAAAATTTTCATAATTAATTCCTTTGACCTAATTGCTTGGGAAATTAATTTCCCCTGTTCTGCTAATTGGAAAATTCCCAATTTTTGTCAGAACACTCTTAATAGTACACTTTATCTCCAGTACAAATTTCAAGTTCATTGGATTTTATTTACCGGGTTGATCAGTGTCCGAAATTTCTATGTAATTGAAAAATTGGGAAAAATACAGAAAACATTTCAGAAATTCTTCCAAACATGTAAAATAAATTTCTCCTTGTAGGAAGCTTAGAAAATTGTGAAACAAATTTTCCTAGAACCAGTGAGACCCCCTCAGCATGTTACAACCACTGGTCGCCATGATAGACCTCCAGAATTTCAACCAAAATTCAGAGAAGGTTATTGCTTGCCATAATTTTTAGAGACAACAAACTTCCTTGATCATCTCCTGCTCTTTGCAAGAGTCTCCATTATAGTCCCTAGTATCTACCATAAAAGTTCCAAAGCCAATTAAGATCATTATCTTATTTCGATCTCAAGATATTAGCTTGTGACCTTAAACATATTATTTATTTTCAAAGTCATTCATATATAGTATATGCATATCGTGTAGTAACTGAATTCGAGGAGCTGGCAGAAGCCTTGGAAGTCCATCTGTCGGAGACTAACATAGACCCGAACTCGTTTTCAGGCAAGCCCGGGTTTGCATTTAAGTTCCTTACAATGTCTTTGCAGTTTTCATTCACCTTACGTCTTCAGATGTTCGTGCATTACGTTTAAGGTGTTTTACATCCACTTGCTTGGCCCACAAATCCCATGGAGTATTGGGTAGGTCTACAACCCAATGAGTAGAAACTGCCATGCTTATATTCATAGGGATCCGGTAGAAGTCAAGTAGTTGGAATGTACTCGCGAGATAGGATTTTATCACACGGAGTGAATTGTATCAAGAAATGGTTTATGAATATGAAATTGAGACCGAGCAGCAGGTAGGATGCAGCGAGACGTGGTCTCACGTGCGTAGCCCTGCTTGTGACGATTGAGGACTGATCTGTGTGCGGCCCTACTAGACAAGCTTGAATTGTACTGGCGACATACTAGAGAAATAGGCTCCAGCAAACTGACGTAGCTTGATACTGGTTTGTCGAGGCATACCATTCCGTTTTATAGGTGTAGGTTGAGGTCAGCAAGGTGTAAATCAGCTGGTGGGCACATCAGAGTACGCCCCACGCAGGGATTTCCTGCTCGTGACGGATCGACCGGTTCGACATTCTAGTGTTGGGTGAAAGGTGGCCATATACGACTAGTACTGAAGTGCTATGTAGGTACTGTTGTAAGTACTCGCTAGCACTTCCGAAAGTGCGTAAGTGTCGTGTTGACCGGGTGTGTCCTGATTGCAATCACCGTCCCTCGCGGTAATAGAGTACCACTTGTTCACCGTGTCGTGACGTAGTAAATACTGAAGAAGTCAGGAGAATATGATGTATTGAATTATAATTATTTTGGAACTTTGATTGTTGTCCTATATGATCACTAAAGTTACATTCATTTAACTGGTAAGCTGCTGATAATAACTTGAAAGCTAAGGATCCACTTGTAGCCGAGTCCTTCACTACTTTACCTTACCTATGCTTAGTGTTCACCCTGCATATGTCTAGTAAGACGGGTTAGTCTTGCTGAGCCTTAAGCTCACGTTTGCAGTTAACAATTTTTTGCAGATTATACGACTAATGACGGGTTCGACGATGAGGCTGCACCCCCTCCAGGGTTTACAACCGAGTGAGAGCCCTGCACGCCGCCGTAAGTTTGGTGTTGCTAGTGCAAAGCATCCAGGAGATGGATGACTTTGCTTTTGCATAGCTAGTGCCGAGAGCGTAGCTATGATGTATAAGTCACTTTCCTGTCTGCTTAGTATTGTAAAACTTCCGCTGTGTTTATGAAGGGGAAAGCGTTTCAATAGACTCAAGCTTGTCAAGAGAGCTTTGAGGAGTTGAAGAAAAGGTTAACAACAGCCCCAGTTTTGGTTTTATTGGACGTGAGCAAGTGTTTTGATATTTATTGTGATGCATCAAGACGAGGACTTGGATGTGTGCTCATGCAAGAAGGTCAAGTGGTTGCATATGCATCGAGACAATTGAAGAAACGTGAGTAGAATTATCCAACACATGATTTGGAACTTGCAGCCGTGACACGCATTGAAGATTTGGAGACACTATATCCTTGCACATAGGTGTGAAATTTATACGAATCATAAGAGCCTCAAGTACATATTCACGCAAACGGACCTGAATTTGAGGCAACGAAGATGGTTGGAGCTCATCAAGGATTATGATTTGGGAATTAACTATCACCCAGGAAAAGTCAATGTAGTGGCCGATGCCTTGAGTAGAAAAGGAGTAAGTCACCAACTCACGGTTTGAGAGTTGCCATCCGAGTTATGTAAGGACTTTCAACGGTTGAACCTTGGATTTGTGAATGATATGGGAATGATGGAGTTAAATCCAACCTTGGATCAAGAGATTCGAGAGGGCCAAGCGAAAGATGAGGAAATCTAAGAGATCAAGGAGAGAACCCAAGAAGGGAGAGAATTCTGATTTGATGAGGACGAACATGGTACCTTATGGCTTGGAAAGAGAATTGTCGTGCCCAATGTGAAGTGTATTCGGGAGACAATATTAAAGGAGGCACATGACTCACCATACTCAATTCACCCCAGTTGTACGAAGAATGTACAAGGACTTGAAGACATGTTCTTGGTGGGATAGCATAAATAAGGACATAGCTAAATATGTAGCGTTATGTGATGTGTGCCAACGAGTCAAGGCGAAACATCAAAGGCCAGTTGGATTATTGCAACCATTGAATATTCTAGAATGGAAGTGGGAAGAAATTGGAATGGACTTTATAGTTGGATTGCCACGTACACAGTCCGGTTATGACTCAATATGGGTAATTGTGGATCGGTTAAAAGTCAGCTCACTTTATTCCTGTCAAGACCACCTTTAATGGAGATAAATTGGCAAAATTGTATATGGGAAGAGTAGTATGCTTGAGTGGAGTTCCAAAGAGGATAGTTTCAGATAGAGGTTCTCAGTTTACCTCCAGATTTTGGCAGGAATTTCATGAAGCATTGGGAACAAGGTTAAATTTTAGTTCAGCATATCACCTTCAAACGGATGAACAAACTGAGAGGATCAACCAGATTTTTGAGGACATGTTAAGAGCTTGTCCTTTAAAGCATGGGAAAAGTTGGGACAAGATCTTGCCATATGCAGAATTTTCATACAACAATAGTTACCAAGCAAGTTTGAAAATGTCACCCTATGAAGCACTATATGGAAGGAAGTGTAGGACGCCTTTGTTCTGGAACGAGACAGAGGAGAATCAAGTATTTGGACCTGACATATTGCAAGAAGCTGAAAAGCAAGTCCAAATAATTCGCAAAAAATTGAGGGCTGCTCAATCAAGGCAAAAAGGCTATGCGGACAATAAGAGAAGGGAACTAGCCTTTGAAGTGGGAGACTTCGTATACCTCAAGATGTCACCAATGAGAGGTCATAAGAGGTTTAACATAAGAGGCAAGCTAGCACCTCGATACATTTGGCCATTCAAGATTTTGGACGAAAGAGAAGAAGTAGCATATAAGTTGGAGATGCCAGCTCATCTTTCAGATGTCCATAATGTGTTTTATGTTTCCAGCTCAAGAAGTGTTTAAGGGTGCCGGAAGAACATGTGCCAATGGAAGGATTGGAATTAGAGGCCGATTTGACTTATGCCTCACAACCAGTCAAAATCTTGGAAACTAAGGAGAGAGTCACAAAAAACAAGGTCATCAGATGGTGTAAAGTGCAATGGAAGCAACACACAGAATCGGAAGCAACATGGGAGCTACAAGATGATCTCAAGAAGGAATTTCCCTATCTTTTCTCTTCCGCGTCGAACCTCGAGGGCGAGATTCGTTTTAGGGGGGGGGTAGGTTTGTAACACCATCATTTTCATGAATCATGCTATGTATACATCATTAAATATGTTTAACATTAATCCACATAAAATGAAACAAGTTTAAAATGAAATTAGAAACAAAACCGCACTTAAGAATTCTGTGAAGTGTGGACTAGTCCGATTTTGGTGCGGACTAGTCAAATTTCTCTCTGACTTCCATCGGACTTGTCTGTTTTGTTGCGGACTAGTCTGTTTTTCCCTCTGGACACTTTAGGACTTGTCCTGTCCTGTGCGTATTAGTCCGGTGTTCCAATTCCTTGAAAATTTTGCTAAGTCCTTGGACTTGTCCTGACTTGTTCGGTATTCCAACGGACTTGTCCGTTTTTCCTCTGTCTAAAGTCGGACTTGCCAGTTTTTTCCCTCTGGAAAAGTTTGGACTTGTCCGATGTCCTGTCTGTACTTGACCGATATCTCTCTGTACAACTTCAGACTAGTCCGGCCCTTTTCGGACTTGTCCGATAAATCGCGACACCGAGTTGATCTTTTGTTTCACGACTTGTTTTTGGGTTTTACCTTAAGTGGGCCTAGGGACGTCGTGCCTAACTCTTTTAGAGCCCATGTGGGACCCTAAAACCGACCTCTACTCGTCCCAAACTCGAAATCCATCTAACCCTAGCCTCCACTCTATATAAACAACCCCACCCTTTGGCTTGACATCTATTTGCCACTTTTTCACCGCACCCAAGCCCTAGATCGTGAGTAGCCGCCACCAAGGAGGGAGAAGGAGATCTAGAGCAATAAGAAGAAGAGGAAATGAAAGAGGATCAAGATCTCCATCAAACATCGCGTTCTTCATCAACAATTCACCATCAAGTTCTTCATCAACCCTAGGTCATCAAGATCTAAGTGTTGCCTCCAAGATCTTTGATTCATTGGAGTTCTAAACATCTGTATACCTTCTACTTCCTTTTCCTTACGTGAATTCAACCCCAAATCTCCAAATTTACGTCAATCTAGAAAACCCTAATCTGTTGTTTCTGCGCAGTGCGGACTTGTCCGATCCCTAGCGGACCAGTCTAATTTTCCAGGTTAATTTCCGTTGAATTAATTCTAAAATTAGATCGAATCAACTCCAAACTTGTATAAACTTGCTAAAAGCTATTAGAGCTAGTTAATGAACATCGTTAACAACTTATTAACTAGTTTTGCTTTGCAATTGCATTAATCATGCATGTCATGTCATATTGAGTAATGTTTGTGCACTCTTTGATTGTAATTCTTGTCTTGTATGTTTATTGTGCGTATTAGACGGATTTGCGCTAGAGAGTGCCGCAGAGGATCTCCAGCACCAAGAGGTTTAAGGCTTTGACCCAAACCAATCCCAAGAGCAAGGCAAGTGTTCTTGAAGCATATTGATCCTATTTTTAAAATAAATGTTTTGTTTGCAAACTGCATGCTCGTGTCAATTTGATGGGGAATCCTATGATAGGAAGTTTACTAGCGTTGTATAACTACCCTTGTCACCTGGAATACATGGTAGAGAGTCGGGATGGGATCTTTACCTTTTTGCTTCGCTAAATTAATGGGGATGGGAAAGCAACTATACCACTTAACTTAATTATACATTTATGAGATTATGATTAACATGAATTGGTTAATATTATATGGTAATGGGTGATCTAAGCAAGCATGGTATGTGGATGGGTTGGATGTTATGGTGGTTTGCTTGCTTTAGATCTAAGGACCGGTTCGTGGAGCGACCATCCAAGATTTACAGTGCCACCACGAGGCCAAGTATGGGTGCGGCATAGCTGATTAATTAGGGCTTTGCCAGTGCTATTTGGACCATTAAGGATGCTCGAGGAAGGGGTAGTCGGATTGGGTTTGTTGATGATGGGTGGGACTACCCTGGGATCCGAATGGCTCAAGAGGGGACCCTTGGTTGAAGATGTGCTCAGTTGGAGACATCGCCACCGGTGAAACCTCAGTGGGGTCTAAATAGGCTAGTAATCCCTTTGTAAAGGCTATTTTGTGACCTCTTTGCCACACACCACCGGAAGTTTGAGACGACATAATAGAGTTTCTAGTCAATGAAAAGTGATGAAATCACAAAATGTGGGTAAAGCGGTACAAACTCAGCAGAGTCTAATAAAACTATCATGATAGTCGTGCTCCCGGTTATGAGTGACCTGGACCCTCACATGATTAGAGGAAACTTGGTATTGGGATGGTTTGGTAATGGTTATGGTAAATAATATGGTTATGCTTGGTTATGAATTAAATTCTGATATTGATTATGGTTATTGGTAATGAGAAATCTAGAATATGGATGATGGTAATGAATATGGACAGGTATTATGATGATTACATGGTTTATAATGGGTGTATTTCACATACATATAATATATATTGCTTTCCAAATGTTTTAATGTACTTTTCAGCACTTAGCCTTTATAATATTCGTCATTTGTATCAGCTACATGTCATACTTTCCACACTTGCTGATTACGACATGTACTCACCCTTGCAATTCACCCACCAATAGTTGCAAGTCAGGATTTGGAGTTTAATGATGATAATGCGGAGTTCTAGGCCGTGTCTACCGTCGGCTTTGCCTTTGCAGTGTTGGAGATGCGCTATACCATTATGCTTAGTTGCTTAGTCTGCTTATTAGTTTATTTCCGCTGCATTAGTTCAAACTTGTCATTAATGTTCATTAGTGCTTGTATTTGAGGATATTCTAAATTTGTAATAAAAGTACTTAATTAATCTGGTTTTGTGGTAATTTTCTGTATATTCATTTGTGATTGCACTCGTGTATGTGTGTTGAACGTCCTGGAGACACATATGCGTTCACTTGGTTCATTTTAGGTACCGGGTGTCACAATACATAGAAGTTTTAAACATAAACCATTGATCATAATCATAACATAGTCATTATTTCACAACACATGTCCAAAAACATGATGAGAGCATAATTAAAGTTTTACAAGATTAAAAGCACGATATAGTAGCAACAAAACACAAAAGAGGAATAGAGCTCTCTCTCTTTCTCTCAAACTAATGCTACGACGTAAGACTCCCCCTCAATCTCCCCCCCTTTGGAATCAAGGCACCAAAAAGGAAGAGGAGGTATCTAGTCGTCTTCGCCGCTTTCATCCACGCTGCTGGTCCTTTCTTCATCTTCTTCATCAGGTTGAGAAGGAGGATGAGAAAGAACCACTTGTCATGCCCCGAAGGACAAAGTAGGCAAGCTCGAAAGGAGAGAGAGGTGGAAGCTCCGAGAAGTCAGAAGCGGAGTCTTCTGAGATAACTGGAGACCCAATAG
The DNA here is from genome assembly GCA_036927565.1 of Tuctoria greenei. NCBI lineage: Eukaryota > Viridiplantae > Streptophyta > Magnoliopsida > Poales > Poaceae > Tuctoria > Tuctoria greenei. The sequence continues at coordinate 28,603,718 of JAYESD010000011.1, forward strand.
GTTCAATCTCTAGTTTTTGACAAATAGCTTTGACATTGTCCTTCATGTATCGCATTCTCGCTTTATTTATCTTGTGTATCTTCACCTCTGCTTTGTGGCAAGAACCAAAGATAGCAACCAAATACTTCATGATGCCACTAGCAGACCCTTTGCGAGATGCAGGGGCCCTAGTGCCAGGGGAAGGCCTTGTATCTTCTTGAGCTCTCTCCGGGTATTCCTCACTTGAGGCAGGTGAGGGAGCAACTGGGAGAGATGCTTGAGGAGGCTTCTGAGGCCTTAGAGCATTGTGCTCCACATCCTTCACAAACTCAATTCTTGTGACCTTTTCAATAATTAACATCAGGTATGGTGCATAGCCACAGGAGCGGTTTGGAGTGCAAGAAATGTTCACCATGTCATTCGAAATGTAGTTGAACACATTGAATCTTCTCTTCTTGCTAATCACCTTCATCAAGGTTCTCAGGTAACCTTGGACCCTGCCTGCATCCCCATCCTTAGGAGCAATTTTCTTCTGAAGCACTCTGTTGAGGACAATGAAGAATGGCTTCATGTTCTTGGTTGATGAGGGATTGTAGCGGAGGCGAGTGTCATAGAGAAAGTCCATCTTGTCCTTCTCCAAAGGACTGTCATTGTGGATGACTATCTCATTGTCCCTACTATCCTCAAGGTGTAGAAGCCTCGCAAAGTCAGTGTAGGTGATGGAGTAAATAGAGCCATGAGTAATCCAAGTTACTCTTTTTTCACCTGTCTGGGCAAAGTAGCATGTAGAATAAAACTGAGCTATCACTTCATCATTCAAGTTGTATCTAAATGAAAATAGGTCCTTTAGACCATGCCTCTCTGCATCCTCTACCACCTCATCAAAAGCACCACAACTCTTTCATTCAAAATGGCTCCTGTCAATCCATTGGTTGCAGACCACTAGAGTCTTCATTTGGAGGTACACAGAGTTGTAGTAGTCCGAGTGGAAATGACTCCAAAATATCGGATCAGTTGCCTTTTTCCCACTGCTATATGCATCAATCTTCCTGAGCTTCCATGGCACATCAGTTCCCTTTCCATTGAACTTCTCCTCCGAGGAGTTCCTACTCCCTTGTCTCGGAGAGGTCATCTTCAAGGGACCAATTGGGCCAGAGGCAAGCCCCTTTCATTTGCCCTTAGTTTGGCGTGGAGCCGCCGAGCTAGGACCAACCATATATTTCGCTTTTGAAGCTGGTTTCTTGGCCAGAACCTTTCGCTGCACCCTAGGTGGAGTAGGCGAAGAATCGGCAGCACGGTCTTGTCGTTTCTTGGTTTCGCCTGTCGAAGCATGAGGCAATGCCTGTTCATCCAATTCAGCTTCAAAGTCGGAGAGGTGCTCATTCGAGTTTGACATTGTCCTGACAAAGAGATGATATACGACATGGATACGAATTGGTGGCAAGGGAAAGCAACGAGTTTAATTATGTTAGGGTTTAATTCAGCAAACACCGAACTTGTCCGTTGCTCTAGTGTGGACTAGTCTGGAGCACTAGATTTGTCCGCACCGGTAACAAACTAGTCCGGTATGCGACGTCTGAAACCCTAGACAAAGAAGTAATGGGATTCCTCAATTCAAAAATGGAGTATTGTAGTTGTAATACAAATAGTGAGGCATGTATTGATTGGAGGAGCTATGCTATTTGAGCAATATCAAAGAAAATTCAAGAATTAGGGTTTGGTGAGAAAATTACCAAATCCTTCGATTCAAGGGGCTTGAGGAGTTGTTGGAGCGGATTAGTCCGGGGTCTTCTATCTCCATGCAATGTCGATCGATTCCTGCAGTGATTTGAGGGGATTTGATGGAGGACTCAAAAAATCACCTTGGGAGCACTTGAGTGAGGAGAGAGAACGTAAGGGGAGTTGTGAGGAGGAAGAAGAGGGGTTTGCACCGGTCCTTAGGGTTATGGATTTGAAATATCGAACTAGTCCGTGGTCAGATCGGAATAGTCCGGACTAGTGGACACTCCGCAGACTAGTCTGCAATGTGCGGACTAGTCCGGGGTAACCACGGACTAGTCCGTGGTCACCTGGACAGAAAGATATAAAACCCTTCGTATATATAAATAGGGGCAAAAACACACAAATAATCTTGATGAATATGATCAGTAAACATACAACAATCAAGTTATGACCATAATTCACCAATATCAAGTAATGAACATAGTTTTTCAGAGAAAATAGAGAGAGATGATTTTTAAAACAATCAACATGATGTTCAATATGACATAGAGGTATGCAAGTTTTCAAGCCACGTTTTGAGCATCAAGGATATTTTGTTCATTTCGGAGCTCACAAAAGCGCCTTTCATCAAGTGGTTTGGTAAATATATCGGTTAGTTGTTTTTGGTGTTGACATGGGAAATGGATATGTCTCCTTTCATTGAGTGATGTCTCAAAAAGTGATGTCGGATGTCTATTTGTTTGGTTCTAGAGTGCTCAACAGGGTTATGGGCAATTTTAATTGCACTCTCATTATCACAAAGGAGCGGAATACGGTTCATATTGTAACCGTAGTCCCTTAGAGTTTGTCGCATCCAAAGGAGTTGTGCACAACAACTCCCGGCTGCAACGTACTCTGCTTCGGCCGTGGATAGGCAATTGAATTTTGTTTCTTGGAGGACCGAGAAACTAGGGATCTACACAGGAACTGGCAAGTACCGGAAGTACTTTTTCTATCTATCTTGCATCCGGCATAATCTGCATCGGAGTATCCAATGAGATTGAATTTTGAATCTTTGGGATACCAAAGCCCTAGGTTTGGTGTATGAACTAAATATCTCAAGATCCTTTTAACGGCTGTCAAATGACATTCCTTAGGATTGGCTTGAAACCTTGCACACAAACATACACTAAACATAATATCTTGCCTAGATGCACATAAGTATAGTAAAGAGCAGATCATGGAATGATATATCTTTTGATCCACGTTTGGTCCGTCTTCATTGAGATCCAAGTGTCCATTTGTCGCTATGGGAGTCTTTATGGGCTTCGCTTTGTCCATTCCAAACTTCTTGAGAATGTCTTGAGTGTACTTTTTGTTGGCTTATGAACATCCCTTCCTTTTGTTGCTTCACTTGGAATCCCAAGAAGTATCTCAACTCTCCCATCATGGACATCTCGAATATATCTGTCATAATATTACTAAATTCTTGACAAAAAAGGTGTTAGTTGAACCAAATATGATGTCATCAACATATATTTGGCAAACGAAGAGATCATCATCAATGTGTTTGGTAAACAAAGTGTAATCAACTTTACCAATTTTGAAGCCATTTTCAACCAAAAAGTCTCTAAGGCACTCATACCAAGCTCTTGAAGCTTGTTTGAGGCCATAGAGAGCCTTACACAGTTTGTACACATGGTCGGGGTACTCTTGATCTTCAAAACTGGGTGGTTGCTCAACATACACCTCCTCCTTGATCGGTCTGTTGAGTAAGGCACTTTTCACGTCCATTTGATAAAGCTTAAAATCATGGTGAGTAGCATATGCAAGTAATATACGAATCGATTCAAGCCTAGCTATGGGAGCAAAAGTCTCGTCGAAATCCAAACCTTCGACCTGTGGATACCCTTTGGCCACATGTCGTGCCTTGTTCCTTGTTACCACTCCATGTTCGTCTTGCTTGTTGTGGAAGACCCATTTAGTGCCGACGACGTTAGACATGGGTCTTTCAACAAGCTCCCACACTTCATTCCTTTTGAAGTTGTTCAATTCTTCTTAAATCTCCATCACCCAGTCGTGTTCTTTTAATGCATCTTCAACCCTGTGTGGTTCCAAAGAGGATACAAAATAATAGTGTTCACAAAATTTGCTATACGAGATCGAGTTGTCACTCCCTTTTGGATATCACCAATTATGTTGTCAACGGGGTGATCTCTTTGGATGCTTTGGTGCACTCTTGGATGTGGTACTTGTGGTCTTGAATCTTCATGATCATCATCTTCTTCTCCCCCTAGATAGTTGCCCTCATTGATGTTTTGATCACCTTGATCTTCTTGAGATTGATATTGTGTGGAAGCTCACCCTTGATCATTTTCCTCCACTTGTGGTTCATCTTCTTCATTCGCATTTGGAGGTGGCACATGTGGTCGAACATCGCCCAACACCATTCTTCTCAATGCTTGACATGTAGTTTCTTCTTGATCTAGCACACATTGATCAACTTGCTCTTCTTGAGAGCCATTAGTTTCATCGAACACTACGTCACGTGCCACTTCAACAAGTCTGGAGGCCTTGTTGAAGACACGATAGGCGTAGGAGTTCGAATCATAGCCAAGTAAGAAACCTTCATCGGACTTCGAAGCAAACTTCAAAGCCCTACGCTTCTTTTTTAAAATGTAACATTTTGAACCAAAGACTAAAAAATATGAAATACTTGGTTTGTTACCCGTGAGTAGTTCATATGAAGTTTTCTTGAGCTACCGATGAAGATATAGTCGGTTTATGGCGTGACAAGCGGTGCTAAGCGCTTCAGCCCAAAACCTGTATGAAGTCTTGTATTAATCGAGCATTTTCCTTGCCATCTCAATGAGTGTTCGGTTCTTCCTTTTGGCTACTCCGTTTTGTTGAGGAGAGTATAGTGCTGAAATTCATGTTTTATTCCTTCCTCATCTAGATACTCCTCAACTTGAGTATTCTTGAATTATGTCCCATTGTCACTTTGTATGTTCTAGATCTTCAGTGAGAATTCATTTTGGGCATGCTTGATGAATTTCTTGAGGGTTCCTTGAGTTTCTATATTATCATGCAAAAAGAAAACCCATGTGAAGCGTGAAAATCATCAACAATGACTAAATCGTATTTATTACCGTCGATGCTTATGTAAGTAATTGGACCAAATAGATGCATGTGGAAGAGCTCAAGCAGTCTTGCTGTAGTCATGACATTCTTCGTGGGATGGTGTGCTCCTACTTGCTTCCCTGCTTGGCATGCTCTACAAGGTCTGTCTTTCTGAGAAACAACATCCTCTAAACCTCGGATGTGATTGCCTTTAAGGAGTTTTTGAAGATTACTCATACCAACATGTGCTAGCCGTCTATGCCACAGCCAACCCATGTTGGTCTTTGCAATCAAGCATGTGTCAAGTTTGGCTTTATCTTTGTTGAAGTCAACTAGATAAAGTTTTCCCTTTAACACACCTTGAGAGCAACCGAGTTATCACTCCTTCTAGAGACGGTCACACCCTCATTAGTGAATAACAGTTATAACCTTTGTCACATAATTGAGATATGGACAAAAGGTTGTAATCCAAGGAGTCAACATGTAAAACATGAGAAAGAGTATGTTGTGGTGAAATTGCAATTTTACCGGTACCAAGCACCCTTCCTTGACTATTATCACCAAAATAAATGCCTTTGCTTGCGTCTTCATTTTCTTCATATTCCATGAACATTCTTCTTTCTCTGGTCATGTGATTAGTGCATCCACTATCTATTACCCATTTTGCTCCACTGGATGAGTAAGCCCGCAAAAAGAGATTATGCTTTGGTTTTAGGTACCAAAGCTTGTTTGGGTCCTTTGAGGTTAGTCACAAGTGATTTGGGCACCCACACATGAGACTTGGTGTTCTCATGGCGTGGCCCAACAGATTTCGCATGAACTTTTCCATAAGCATTTTTTGTAAGTACATATGAAGCATCAAAGGTTCTAATAAAACTTGTTGTTCATATGAGTTTACAATGTTCATTTTATGAAAGTTACTATGTCTCAAAACTTGAGAAGAAGTTCCTTTGATAAAAGAAATGCAATCCTCGTTATTCTTGTGGTTTCTAGCATTTTGCTTTTCACCATAAGAATACCCCATGCCATATTTAACATTTGGATGTCTTGTGATCAAGTATGAACTACGTTCATACTTGACTTTATCTTTGTCAAATATGCCACTTTGGGAGGGATGCTTTTCTTTTGTCAATTTGGAACTTTCTTCCAAGTTGATATCATTTTTAGCACAAGTACAAGTAAAAACAGTTTCAGACTTGATGTGTTGAGAGGGTGCGCTTGAAAAGGATGAAGACCCACTTAGCTTGAGTGACTCAATCTGTGTTTCAAGGATCTTGTTAACTTTGTTTAAGTTAGCAAGTTCTTCCTTGATGGACACATTTGAGTCTTTTAACTTCAAACAAGCTTCCTTGCTTGAAGCTAACTCAAGTTCTAGTGATTCACTTTGCTCCTTTTCAAGTTCAAGGAGCTTTTCAATCTTAAGATATTTCTCCTTTTGGAAAATGATCATATCTTCTTGGCGATTGACTAGCTCCTCCTTATCAACAATATTATCCATTAAAATTTTCAGTTTTGCAGTTGTTTTTCTATCTAAACCAATAAGCGTGTTTTCTTCATCATTATAATCATCAATATTACTATCAGAATAAAGCGAGGGAGAAAGTTTAGTTCTGACCTTTCTTTTTTCTTCCTTGGCCATTAGACACATGTGGTCGGTGTCCTTCCATGCGCCCATGGATGGAAAGAGGGTGGATTTCTTGGTAGGCTTGTTGATGGCTATGGTGGCCATCTCTACTTCTTCTTCGGATGAGGACTCATCATTTGAGTCCCACTCCTTACCTAGATGCACTTGGCCATATTTCTTCTTCTTCTTGAATATTTTCTTTGGTTGAGGCTTGTTGTCTTTACTCTTCCTCTTATTATCTTCTTGTGGACAATCTACTATGAAGTGGTCATATTGTCCGTAGTTGTAGCATGCCGTCTCATCTTGTCCCTTTGTTTGTCCCTTTGTCTTCCTTCGTTCGAGCTATTAACTTTTCTTCTTCTCATCATCTTCTTGAACTTTTTCATGAATAAGATCATGTCTTCATCATTGGCATCACTGCTATCATCATCACTGTCATCTTCTTCAATAGCTTCTCGAGCTTCTTTTGATGCGTGTTTACAAGTTGACTTCAAAGCAACTCCTTTCTTCTTTGTCGAGGTAAGGTCGGCAATTTCCTTGACGTGCTTGGCTTGCTTCAACATCATTTCAAAGTTGATAATCTTGCCAAGAAGTTCATTCGGGATCATTTTCCGATACCCGGGGCTTTCTCTAATCATAAAGCAAAGAGCCACGTTGCGAGGCATGAATGCTCTAAGAATCAACTTCACGACCTCATGATCATTCCACTTCTTACTGCCATAAGATCGGACTTTGTTGACAAGATTCTTGAGACTATTGTACATGTCTTGAGGAGATTCACCATCTTCTATAGCGAATCTTCCCAATTCAGCTTCGATAATCTCTATCTTTGCTTCGCGTACATGATGGTCACATTCATGTGCGGTTTGTAGAGTGTCCCATATCTCTTTGGCAATTTTGAGTCCATCCACCTTGGTGAACTCGTCTCGGCTCAACAAAGAAGTGATCACAGCTGCAGCTTGAGCATTCTGATGAATTGCTTGTTCTTGACTTGGTGTCAACTCTTCATTGTTGTCCAGAATATCTATCCCTGTACAAACTATATGCCACAAACTTGGGTTAAGAGATATGAGATGCAATTTCATATTTTGTCTCCACATTGAATAGTTTTTTCCATCAAAGTAAGGTGCTTTGCCTAAAGGAATTGATAGGTAATGACTATTATTAGAATTTAAACGTTCATAGTCAAAAAGATATCGGGAGTAGTCGGTGTGACTAATCCCCTTCATCTTCTAATCTTGAGTCTTCTTATTTCCTTTTGGAGATAGTGCCTTCTTCCGGTGAATAGCCTTGAGTTGAAGCATCTCTCATCATTGTCCTCACAGTCTTGATTGGAATCGAGGAGCTTCTCCATCTTTTGGGTCTTTTCATCATCACTCTTCTCGTTGTTGAAGTTCTTGTGTACATCCTTGATGTCCGACATCGTCTCTTCAAGTGGTGAGTCTCTTTTGAAGAGTTTGGCTCTGATACCAATTGAATGTAGCCTAGAGGGGGTGAATAGGCTTTTTGAACTTTTGTCGGACCCTAAAACACTTAACAGATGGATCAAATACGGGAAGGTCGGACTAGTCTCGTATGGTGCGGACTAGTCTGGTGTGCGCGGACTAAAAGATCAAGTAATTTGACAATTCTACTTCCAGCACACTATGCAGCAAAAATCAGATTACGAGTAAAGTGAATTGATCCAATGAACCAATATATTGCAATGATCAAGTATGATACAATGTTTCAATGTGAATTTTACAATACTAAGAAAAACATGGATTATGATGAAAAATAGAATAAGAACACACAAGACAAATTTTTATCCCGAGGTTCAATTCCACAGAGGAATTTACATCCCTGTTGAGGAGTCCATGGAGGACCGGGTCTTCACGAACCCTTCCCTCGTTGAATCGCAATGGAGGCCGATTCTCTTCCACTAACCACGAAGGGACAAATAACTTGTTCAAGGGGGCTTTCTAACATGTTGAGGGCTCCCCAAAGATTACAGCAATGAATACCACCAAACACACTCAAAAGATATACAATAAACAACGAGAGTATGCGAGAGATCAAACCCAAGAGCTCAAGATGTGTAGAACAATTCTCTCCTTTGTCCAATACCTAATCCTCAAAGATTTGATCCTTTTAGGTTTATAATGAGTGGATAGATGTATTTTTGGGCTCTTGGTAGGTGTGACGGTGCAGGGAGTACAGAGAGTTTGATGTATGGCCGCACACCTCTATTTATACTAGGGTTTCCAAAAGTTACCGTTAGGGTTTGCGATGTCCGGACTAGTATGTTGTGGACACCGGACTAGTCCAGTGTGGTGAACACCGTGTAGGACTAAGGACAAGTCCGCACTTGGAGGTACTTGTCCGATTTTAGTCAGAGAGTTTTCGGACTAGTCTAGTGTATATCGGACTTGTCCGGTGTAGTGAAAAACCGTGGGGATAAGGACAAGTCCGAACTTGTCCGATTTTAGTCAAAGGATTATCGGACTTGTCCGGTGGTTAATTGATTATTGTACTAGCCCGGTGTGGTGAAAATTTGAAGTGCTGCGGACAGGTCCAAACCGGCGGGGGGGGGGGGGGGGGGGGGGGGGCGGGGGGACTTGTCCATTTTTAGTCAGAGAGATATCAGACTAGTCTGGTGTATATCGGACTAGTACGCACATGTTGAGTTTTGTACAGTGAGTGTAATTTTTTTCACTTGAGCACTTGGGGTGTGTTTCTCCAACACACTCCAAATAAAATAATCTAATCTTTTCAGTTCCTGAGCTCTTTTCCCTTTAAATCCTCATTCTCTTTCCTTTTTGTGCTTTCCTCCTCATTTTTTTAAAACCTGCGCTCATCTCAACAATATTTTGAGGATCTCATTGGTTTGTCATTAATCAACCAAAACCCACAAGGGATGCCTAGATGCACTTTCACTTGGCCTCATGGCTGGTTATATAAGCAAGGCCAGAGATCGTAATGCACGAATTTTGGGCTGCTCCTCTTGTGTTCTATTGAATAAATATCATAGTTTAAAGGAATGTTTGTGCCTTGTTCGTTCGACTTGTTTCAAACAAGTTTTTCTCGTTGAGTTTCTGCACAACACTACCTTGATTTGGTGGTTTTATCATAAATAGAGTTTTACAGATCCAATTGACGTGATTTGATTTGTATTCACAACTTTATTATCTAACATCTGTGAAAATTTCACGGTCATTGGATTCGTGGTTTCTGATCTACATGAGTTCCTTTATAGCATTGTAGATCTGTTTTTACCCGGTAGAACAGAATAACCTTTGTTCGATCTCTCAATCGTAACTTGAGTTTTAGTCGATGGTTCTCATGATTTTTGTTGTCGTATATTTGTGACTTTATACTCCACAATATATACTGGTTTTTTCATAATCGATTGCGTTTAGATTGGTCGCACACACGACTTTTTAATAGATCAATTTTCATCAAAGGGGTTTTCATTGCTTCTGCTGAAAAAGTTGTAATCTACCATTCACGCCCCCTATGGTAGCTTTTCACGTGCTCCTACAATAGGTACTAGTAGTTATTAGACAAGATTACCCTTGCTTTGTTTTCTCTGTTGTGAGAAAATAGGGTAGTGTTTGGCTAGCCCATTCTTTGGGAAAGCCGGATGCTAGAGCTTAAGTCCATTAGTACTTCAAGGCGTTCCTCAACAAATTCTTCCCGTTAGGCAACATCGTTGCCCACAATGGGAGAATTCTCTTGCTTCCAGCAGGATCCAAAGTAATCTATCCCCAAAGCTTGTGGGATGCTCCAAGATTATATCTTGGTTTCCCTTCACCATGGGGATGGATGCTTGGCTTATCGTCCAACACTACTACAACGGTTGACTTCATCGACCCGTGGTCAAATGAATGCTGAAGCTGGTGGTGACCTCTTCTATTCATCATAAGAAAGGATTAAGATTTAATTGAGAAGATGGTCACCATCAAGGGGTTGGTTAATGAATGCTTCAGTTCCGTTAGCATGGCATGCACACCATTGAGAAGGTGGACACGCTAAGCCACGATATTGGACCTTCTATTGAAAGATCAAGAAGGTCAAGCCAATGGAGAAGTGTTTGGATGATCCAAGCCATGGCTATTCACATGTTTTGTGAAAATTCATGTCAACATGGGACCCTTAAGGATCCTTGATCTCCAAACAACTCCAAAGGCAACCACCAACAAGGAGGTCAAAAGTGAAAACAATACAATCAAGGAGGCTATGTGAATTTGAATTCCAACGAATTCAACTTCAACTAGCCTGCCTTGAAGTATCATGTCCATGGCCAAGGAGAAATCAATGCCAACATGAAGCATTTGACCAAGACTAGCCACTTTGAAAAGCATTCAAGATCCAAGGGTACCAAAATCACTTGTTGGACCCTACACTTCGACCAAACCCGTGCAACCTTGAGCAAAAGAACATCATGGAGGAAGCATTTCTTATTTGATTGTGGAGTCCACATGTCATTATGCCCAAGGAAGCCTCTTGATCCAAGATCAAGCATGAGTTGAACCACAAGAATATATTGAAGGTCGAAGCGACAGTCCCCATAAGTGGACATCCTCATTTGCCTTTATGAGGAATGAGGAGACTCCGTCATGTCATCCACAATGACTTTATAAGAAAACGGAGAAGCCATGGTCATCCAAATGGCCCAAGTCGCCAACAAGGGAATGGTGGAAGAATGACAAGCCTCACCAAGTTCATGAAAAAAAATATCTTCAAGAAGAAAAAGTCATCGCAATATCAACAAGTCTTCATCAAGGCGATGATGAGGTCGAGGCCACCACATGCCCACTTGTCCAGATGGTAGCCGAAAGAGGTTTGGCTTGTCAACAAGAGAATTCATCCACACCTACATCTCCGGGTATGGATGCCACGTCATCACGCTAAACAGGATAGAGGTAAGTCCCGCTCATCGGACTTAAAAAATTTGGTGAGTCCTTGCCAATAGATCAATTGGTAGTTATCTCATATTTTATTTTCTAAATTGCATATTAGAATTTCCCATCAATCCTTGCCTTTGCATTTATCATGTTTGAATTTTCACACTTGCACGTTGGAAAGTAAAATCTCCAACCATCATAAGACTAAAATTTTGAATTAGGAAATAAATTTATTTGGATATTAACATTGAAAATAACCACTTGAATTCATCTTCCTAATTCAAAACAAAAAGATTTCCCTTAACTCATTGCATTTGCAAGTTGTTTATGGTTGAGCAAAACAATTTGAAAAAAGGGTTTAATTTTCTTTTGAGCGGATGTAACCCATTTTTGAGTTGTTCTGTTTGTTCTTTATTTTAGTGCAGTTAAAAGGAAACTTGTAAAGAGGTTGGAAAGCCTCATCAAACTCTACACACCATCGGGAAGATTCAAGAGCATATCCCTCTATCGATCACATTTTGAGTTCATGGTGGAGGAATGTTCAAGATGATAACCCGATGCACAAGCAAAATGAAGCTTCATTCACCTTCAACCTCAACTTTGTGAAAGACATCGAACATGAAGGCTGCACCAAAATCTATGGTCATGAGTTTCTCACACAACGACCTTCAACCCGATCTACTCTTCAATTGAGGTACAAGTTTAAAATTTTCCGTCATTTGAATTGCAATAGAATTGAATGATTTTTTGCTGACATTGGCGAGGAAGGTTTACACCTCTTCATCATTCAATTCATATGCATCCTCAGTAGAGTAAGTGTTGACATTACTTTTTGATTTTTAAAAAGGAATGTCACCTTATTTGGTATAAATTTAAACAAGAACATAAAATTTCATAAACATTGTTTAATTGACTTAGTCATTTTCTACCTAGGTTTAGTAACAAAGCCTATGAAATAACATAATGGTTGAATTGGCATGTAGCAATCTAAGAATAGTGATGTACATAAGTTTGCTTTGAAACTCATTTATACATGGATCACTAAATTTCAAATTCCTAGGAATGAAATAAAAATGTTCAGGAGGATAAAAGTTGGGAATCTTGTTTGTCGTGCTCCAAATGATAGACAATTGCTCTTGTAAAAAATAAAGATGGTTAGAAAATTCAAAATGAAGGAACCCATAGAGTGTACATCTATCACTTGCATTGCAATAAGTAGGGGCTTTAGAAAATGTGCAAATTTATTAATTTGTAAAGATCCACTCTTATATCAATGAACAACACATTGTTATGGATGCACTCTAATTTGGACCCGATGTATTTTTGTTGTTTTTCTTCCCTGGATGTACAAATGAAATTCGGCCATCTAACCCAAAGCTTCAGCTGTACAAATGCTGAGATCTAACCTTCCCTCTCTATCCAAGAGGGGAAGCTTGCAGGAGTAGTGTTTAGATGTAGGCATACGAGTAGTCAATTACCGAAAATCAATTTGGAGGCACCATTTCATCATCTCTTGGCCAATGAGTAACCAAGTATGGTGGAAACCTATCGGAATTTAATCCTGGGGTCCAATCATAGCTTTATGAGGCTGGAGGTTTGGCATGAAAACCTTCAATGAGCAACCAATGGCTGCTATGAATAAGTGGGATATCTATGTTCTCAACTATTCTAAGTACCCATTCACGCTCAAGGGAATTGCCACTGTCGTTGGTGCACATTGTTCCTTTGTGGCTAAAGGTTATTTTAACATTAGCCAAGGAATGGCGGATCACACCTAACACATGATGAGTACACCTTATTCCTTTATGGTTAGTGATGAGGACATCACAACAGCAGAGACACACATTGAAATACAAGGACCAATCACAAGAGCACGAGCACAGTTAATAAATCAGTAGGTGAACTCGCTCCTAACTTCCTTTGCATGTGAGTTTGAGAATAGATTGCTATGTGATGATTTAATTGTTATTAGGAACAATGGAGAAGATCAACAAGTGAAGGGATGGGGCCTTGGGAACGTGCAGAACCATCTGGGACGTCCACAAGTTGATGGAATCAGTTTACAACTCGGACTTGAGTTCAACTCAAAGTCCAGGAGCAGTCCACCTTAAAACGAATGCCCAGGATACATACGGACCCTGTTTTTGACGTTCTACATATGCACGGAAAGAGGAGAAGATAAAATTTCCAATGGATTTGGTCCCACCTCAAATTTCTTCCGGAGTCAACAGAAATCATCGAAACAAGTCGAGTCAAGATTTCAATCTGGTGCTGCACCATCGAATTGGGCCTTTGGGCCTTGTATCCCGTATGAGTCCATTAGGGATGCGTCTAAGAGTGTTTTGGCGGAACCCTATCCTTTAAATACTGCACCCTCCGGTCATATTCGGTGCTTTTGCTTAGATTAGTAATATCGTCATTCTACGATTTGTGAGACCCCAACTTTGCGATTTCAGATTGTGTCTTCTACGTTCTTCCTTGTGTTCTCAATTGCACTTGCAGTGATTAGCCTTCTTGGTGAGGTCAAGCGTGTGTAGAATGGTTGATAACCAACGGAGAAGTGGTGTAGTGATTGCAGTGATATTCGAACTACTTGAGTGCCGCGGATCATCAACGTTGAGTTCTCAACCCAATCGACTTACCTTTCGAAAGATCAGGCCTAAACTACTCATCAATTGGTATCAGATTTTCAGGTTACCCGTGAGGTATCTTCATTTTCCTTCCATTAGATCGGTTTTGTTTTGTACCTAGAGTCCACAGAAAAGCCACAAAAAACAAATCGTTTTTACCGCTTCCTAGACTATAGTGCGTGCAGTTTCATTTTTTAGTTTGCATTGTTGAGTTTGCATTCGTGTGGTCGAGTCTTGTTGCTGGTTTAGCTTTGTGTTTTGGGTCCTAGTTATCGTATTTCGTCCTTGTTTTCTTGCTGTTTGACACCTATTCCACAATCCGTAAACAACAAACCGATCCACCATGTTTATCGGTTTGCCCTAGCGAGCCGCCTTGCGTGAACTCCTGCATCGCCAGCCCTAGATTAGGTGACAAACCTTTGTACCACTCATCCTAGAATCATCACACACCATCCTATTAGTTGCTATGCAAATTTCCGATCGTTTTCATATCCGATTGCGAGTTCTGTTCTCAAACCGAGTTGGAATCAACATCCAAAAAACCGTAACTCAGACAGCCTACATTAAAACGGCCATAACTTTTGCATACGACCTCGAAATCGGGCGATTTTTTTGAGTTGATCTAAGAAAAATATTGCATCTAATTTTTTGCGGCTCTGCCGTGTTCGGTGAAATTAGGTTGCCCAAAATCCCCTCGGGAGATAGGCTATCCGGCCACTGAAGTTTCAGCACTAATTTTAAAGATTCTTCTTGATTTTCTATAGGACGCATATTACATCCAACTGATCTGCAAGTTTGTGTGCTTCTTATTTTCATGCTCCTGAGTAAAGAAAAAATATAAAAACAAATATTACAAAAAAGAAAAAATAGTGAAGAGCATGCATATTAAAGCAATTGGCCTATACCACTTGGTGTTGTTTTGTTGGTTATATATATCATTATGTCATTCTTTTGCCTTGCTACTTCCTGGTGTTGTGCTAGGCCTAGAACACTTGGTTGACCAGCAACAGTTTCTTACATTGAATACCTATTCACCTTTGTTTACCTGTAAAAGATTTCTGCTCATTAGCCACTATATTATGCCATCCAAGCTCCACCTTTCTCTTGAGCATAAAAAGTACATTTGCAATCACCCCACGCTTCATTGCTTCATCTCACTGTCCACACCACCTGCTGTGTCGGTAAGAACACTTGTAAGAGCGTGGTAAGACGCTTGAGTGAGAGAGATTGTTTTTCTTCCACCTTTCACATTGTCACTGTAGTTGATAGGGATAATATCTTTTTGTTGTCTTTTGTTTCCTACTAACAATTGCAGGAGAAAAAAATGACGACGAATGTGTTCAACACGCTGACTTAAATGATATGATGAAGGTCATGACAGATATGTTCACAAAAAGCAACGCATCAACGGAGGAGTCATTGGCGAACATGACTCGCCAACTTGATGACCTTGCTCTTCGGATGAATACTCTTGAGGCTTGGTTGCCTCTTGCTGAAAGACATGAATACAATACCTATGATGATATGGAAGATCACAACAATCAACCAAGACTTCCACTTTATCGTCGAGGTATGGGGGGTGATAATGATCATAACAATTATATCGTCCTCCTGATGATCCTTTTTCTAAAGTGAAGTTTATTATACCCTCTTTTTCTGGTGCTTATGATGCTAAGGCTTATCTTGATTGGGAGATGACAGTAGAACAAAAATTTAATGCCCATCTTGTTCCTGAACAACATAGAGTTCGTTAAGCCACTAGTGAGTTTAAGGACATTGCTATCATATGGTGGAATGAACTTGTTAAAACTAGAACTGATCCTTTAACATGGGATAGATTAAAAGAAGCTATGTGTGTTCGATTTGTTCCTCCTTCTTTTCAGTGGTGGACTTCTTCTTCGCAAAAAATTGCAGCGCTACCAAGGTAACTTGTTCGTAGAGGAGTATTATCAAGAGTTACAAAAGGGTATGCTGCATTGTGGGGTAGTGGAGGACATGGACGATAAAATAGCTCATTTTTATGGGGGGTTCAGGCATAAAATTCAGGACATTGTTGATTACAAGGAATATGATACTATTAATAGATTGTTTCAGCTTGCTCTGTTGGCAGTGGGCCGACAACATTAGCAACAACGCACGAGGAGCAACTTCACGCTATGTTTGACGTCTACACCATCTAAAACAGCACCATCTTCGATTTTCCATGAAGCAACTACACCATTCATTGGCGGCCAATGAACTACACCAGCTGCTCCACCTTCTCGCGTGCCGGAGGGCAGCAAGACGACATCATTCAAGCCTTCGTCGTCCACTCATTCTACGAGTCGTACTTCCGACATTAAGTGCCACCGCTGCCAGGGACTTGGTCACATGATGAGAGATTGCCCGAGCAAACGAGCATACATAACTTGTGACGATGGTGGGTATGATAGTACTTCAGATGTTGAAGATGAGTATTCTCTTGCTACTAACATGGCAGATCCAAATGACGAACACATCGATGAAGAGGTACTTGGTACAACGGCAACGGAGAACTATAGGACCATCATTGTGCAGCGTGCCTTGAGCTCCAAAGTGGAGGCCGACGACAAGCTACAACAACACAACATCTTCCACATGTTTCTCATCGTCAAGGACTACCGTTTACACACTATAATTGATGGAGGTATCTACAATAATTTGGTGAACACGGACGTCGTGAAGAAACTTGGTTTCACAACTAGAGCACACCCTCATCAATACCACATTCAATGGTTCAACAACAGCGGTAAGGTTCGAGTAACATAGACAGCAAGAATACATTTTTCAATTGGTTCTTATAATGATTTTGCTGATTTTGATGTCGTTCCTATGGATGCATGTTCTCTTTTATTGGGCTGTCCTTGGGAATTTGATACAGATGCTATCATCATGGTAGAACTAATAAATATACTCTCATGCATAAAGGAAAGAAAATCACTTTGCTTCCCACGACTCATGCTGAAATTGTGCATTTTGAGAAGAGTAAAATTTGTGATGGCAAAGCAACAAAACTAGAATCTGAAAAATAGCAAGTCATTAAGTTAAAATCACCTTCGTTGCTCACAACTAAATCTGACCTTGCTGATTTATTCGATGCTAAGGGGATGTGCTATGCTTTAGTATGCAAAAAAGCCATGTTTTTACTTCATGAATTGTATATTGCATTGCCCCCTGCTATTACTAACCTTTTGTAGGAGTTTGAGGATGTGTTTCCCTCTGAGATACCCCGTTGTTTACCACCCATGAGAGGCATTGAACATAAGATCGATTTGATTCCAGGAGAAAGTTTGTCAAATCGTGCAGCGTACAAGGCGAATCCAGGGGAATCTAAGGAAATTCAGCGACAAGTCCAAGATCTTTGGACCGCTGGTACATTCGTGATAGCCTTAGCCCTTGCTCTGTCCCTATTCTTTTTGTTCCTAAGAAAGATTGTAGTTGGCGCATGTGTGTTGATTGTCGAGCGGTTAATAACATCGCCATTCGATATGGTTATCCTATTCCTCACTTAGATGATATGCTTGATGAATTGAGTGGTGCTATCATCTTCACAAAAATTGACCAAATTAGAATGGCACTAGGAGATGAATGGAAAGCTACATTTAAATCCAAATTTTGACTTTATGAGTGGTTAGTCATGCCTTTTGGTTTAACTAATGCACCTAGCACCTTTATGCGGTTAATGAACGAGGTTTTACGTGCTTTTATTGGACAATTTGTGGTGGTTTACTTTGATGATATCCTCATTTACAGCAAGTCGTATTACGAACATCTTGATCATTTACGTATTGTTTTTACTGTTTTGAGAGATGCACGCTTGTTTGGTAACCTCGAAAAGTGTGTCTTTTGCACCAATCGAGTCTTGTTTCTTGGCTATGTCATTTCCTCGCAAGGAATTGAGATGGATGAGGAAAAAATTGAAGTGATCACTAGCTGGTCAGCCCCAACAACCGTCACGCAGGTTCATAGTTTTCTTGGTCTTGCAGGTTTTTATCGCTGCTTTGTGCGGGACTTCAGCACCATTGCAGCACTTCTACTTGAGCTAACGAAGAAGGGAGTGTCGTTTCGAAGGGGCGAACAACAACAAGCTTTTGATGCTCTCAAATTGAAGCTTACACAAGTACAATTGCTACAACTTCCTGATTTTGACAAAACCGTTGAGCTAGAATGTGATGCAAGATGCTTTTGAAAATTGTAGAGAAGGAAGAACTTGGAATAAATATGTGCTGCCGGAGGGTCTCCTCTATCGTGCTAACAATTTATGTGTTCCAGCCAACTCCGTTCGTCTATTACTTTTGTAGGAACCACATGGAGGAGATTTGATGGGACATTTTGGAGTGAAGAAAACTGAGGACGTGCTGTCCGCAAACTTTTTTTGGTCGAAGATTAGGCGAGATGTCGAGCGCTATGTATCACGATGCACTACTTGCAATAAAGCTAAGTCTCGGCTTAACCCACATGGTCTTTATATGCCTCTTCCTGATCCTAGTGTATCTTGGGAGGATATTTCTATGGACTTTGTTTTGGGATTGCCTAGGACTAAGATGGGGAGGGATAATATTTTTGTAGTTGTTGATCGTTTGTCCAAAATGGCACACTTTATGCCTTGTCATAAGAATGATAATGCCTCACACATTGTTGATTTGTTTATGACGTAAATTGTTCGTTTACATGGTGTGCCAAATACCATTGTTTCTTGTTGTGATGCAAAAATTTTAAGTCATTTTTAGAGAACTTTGTGGTATAAATTGGGAACCAAGTTGCTATTTTGTACTACATGTCACCCACAAACGGATGGACAAACCGAGGTAGTTAATCGTACTTTATCCACTATGTTGCGGGTTGTCTTGAAAACAAATTTAAAGTTGTGGGAGGAGTGTTTACCACATATAGAATTTGCTTACAACAGATCCGTTCACTCCATGACGAAGGTAAGTCTATTCCAGGTAGTGTATGGTTTCAATCCCCATGCTCCTATTGATTTACTACCTTTGCCTCCTTCTGAAACTATAAATTTGGATGCTACCCAACAATCTAAATTCACTCTTAAGATGCATGAAACTACAAATAAAAATATTGAAAAATTGAATGAGGAGTATAGGATTGCAGGTAGTAAAGGTAGAAAAAAAAGTAAAATTTGAACCGGGTGATTGGTGTGGCTATATTTGAGAAAAGAGCGATTCCCTTACTTGAGAAAATTTAAACTTATGACACGAGCTGCTGGTCCTTTTAAGATTATTGAAAAGATTAATGATAATGCATATAAGCTTGAGTTGCCTCCCGATTTTGGGGTTCGTCCCACATTTAACATTTCAGATTTGCGACCGTACTTGGGAGAACAAGATGAACTTGAGTCGAGGACAACTCTGATTTAAGAGGGGGAGGATGATGAAGACATCACAACAGCGGAGACGCACATTGAACTACAAGGACCAATCACAAGAGCACGAGCACGATTAATAAATCAGCAGGTGAACTCGCTCCTAACCTCCTTTGCATGTAAGTTTGAGAATAGATTGCTATGTGATGATTTAATTGTTATTAGGAACAATGGAGAAGATCAACAAGTGAAGGGAAGAAGCCTTGGGAACATGGAGAACCATCTGGGACATCCACAAGTTGATGGAATCAGTTTACAACTCAGAGTCCAGGAGCAGTCCACCTTAAAACGGACGCCCAGGATGCATATGGACTCCCTATTCGACGTTCTACATATGCACGGAAAGAGGAGAAGATAAACTTTCCAATGGATTTGGTCCCACCTCACAGTATCTCCGTAGTCATCGGTAATCATTGAAACAACTCGAGTTTGGATTTCTATCCTGTGCTGCACCACCGAATCGGGCCTTTGGGTCTTGTATACCTTATGAGTCCATTAGGGACGCATCTAAGAGTGTTTTGGTTGAACTCTAGCCTTTAAATGCTGCAGCCGCCTGTCATATTTGGTGGTTTTTTCTTAGATTAATAATATCGCTGTTCTACGGTTTGTGACACCCCAACTTCACGATTTCAGATCGTGTCTTCTACGTTCTTGCTTGGGTTCTCGGTTGCACTTGTAAGGATTAGCCTTCTTAGCGAGGTCAAGAGTGTGCAGGACGGTTGATAACCAATAGAGCAGTGGTGTAGTGATTGCATGGGTATTCGAACTGCTCGAGTGCCGCAGATCATCAACGTCAAGTTCTCCACCCCAATCAACTTACCTTTTGGAAGATCGGGCCTAAACTACTCATCAATTAGAGGTTATCATGACCTTAGCCAACGAATGAAGGATGACACCCAACATATGGGAGACCTTGAGGTTCAGACGAGCAGCATCTATAACACTCTCCTTGAACACACTCATGGCACTAATTGGAGGCAACACAATATCGACACTCAACACTCCAATGTGAAAGCCATGCTGCATCAAGATTAGGCCAACCTCATGGCATACCTCCACCGTGAGAGATTTTAACCCCTATCGCGGACCTTGACCAAGATGTAGGATCGAAGAGCGCGTGAAAAGCTACTATAGGGGGGTGAATGGTAGATTTAAAAATCTTACGCAGCGGAAACAATTAAATCCTAACCCCTTCGGCAGAAAAACGATCTGAGAAAAACAGTTCTGGAATGCTGCAAAGAAACTCGTGTAGATCAGACACCACAAATCCAATGATCGTGAAATTTTGACTGATGGTAGATAATCAAGTTCTAAAGACAACGAAAAAAGAATCATGTCAATTGGATCTGTAAAACTCGAGTTATGATAAAACCACTGACGAAAAGTAGTGCTGTCCAGAAACTCGACGAGTAAAACTTGTCTGGAACAAGTCGGACGAACAAGGCACAAAAGTTCCTTCAAACTATGAATTTTATTCAATATAACACAAGAGGAACAGCCCCAAAGTCGTGCACCATGAGCTTTGGCCTCCCTTGCTTATATAACCAGCCCTTAGGCCAACCCAATCTCAACTAGGACTCCGATCCTACTCCGATCACGAATCGGAACTTTCCATAACTGCTTAGGACTCTTCAATACGTAGATAGAAGCAATCTTAAGACTTCCAAACACCTTAGGAACATATCCCACATTCCTAAAACAACTCAAATTCGTGACCCACACGAAATCCTAACATAACCAACTCGATACTTTCCATTCCGAGCCATAGCCGACTCCGCCGCAGCCAAAGTCATCAACCGATACGATCCGATCCTTCCAACCAGATCTTTCCATCCATAACCCATCTTCGGAACCATGTTGCCACGTCATGCACCACATGCATACATGCGAACACCTTCCTTCGACGTCCAGTAACCTTCATATGCACTACCCTTGATTCAATCATCCTGCGCGACCTCCTGACCCGCTCAACCACAATTTCTCCTGAATTTGGTTGTTGGAACCTCATCTCCTCCCTGAGACTAGTCCAAAGGATCCTGTCACCAGCCATGTCTTGAACTCAAGCAACACCTGCACATGAACAAACAACCAATCCGAACGAGCTCAAGTTCGCGACTTGACTCAAGTCAGTTCCGAACACAACACCTTACAAAGAGCACCTCACATAAGCATGTTTCAAAGCATATCAAAACCATATCAGCCATATCAACCAGAATGCACCAAAATCTTAGCAAAAGAATACTAAGCAATCTTTCTAAGAATATAAAGTAAGTTCAAAACATTGCAAGATAAAAGCAGGAACATCGCGATCAAGCTCCGAACCTTGCCAAAGCTAACCGGAGCATGAGCCGGAGATTACCAAAGCTAGGACAACCTAGCGCCAGAGCTTACCAAATCTAGTACAACCTAGCGCCAGAGCTTACCAAAGCTAGTCGGACCTAGCGCCAGAGCTAACCAAAACTAGTCGGAACTAGTCAACCCAAAAGCCAGAGCTAGAGAAACATGTCGAAGCTTAACAAAGACATGCCACAGCTATCAAAGACATGCCGCAGCTAAAGACAAAGCTCACCGGAGCTACCCAAAAACATGTCGAACCTTGACAAAGCAAGTCGGACCTATTGTCGGACCTTGCAGAAGCTCGGAGCTAGAGTGGGACTTTGCTACAAAAGTGTTTTAGCAGAATTTCAGAACTTTTATCATCAAAGCCAATGTAATCACTACAGACCAATGTATTCAGTACACATAGGTCTCACAATCTCCCCTTGATGAATGCATTGGCAACACCATTTAAAATCCGAACATTGGCTTATGCACATGAAAAAGTTTTGAGAACAATTTAAAAGTTTTGAGAACAATTTCTCCCTAAAAGTTTCGAGAACAATTTAAAAGTTTTGAGAACAATTTATCCCCCTTTGTCAATGATCTCTCCCCATGCACATATTATCTCTCCCTGCACATTATCTCTCCCCCTTTGACAATGTATTCAGCAAGGCTCAAAAGAGAAATTTTAATTCTTATGAGCATATTATAACATATACATATAAAACAAAGCTCATCCAAGTCATACTATCAAGTAACTTACACTATCACAACTATGAGATACATAGGGTAGTGTAAGCCATGCTAGAGATCAAATGTAATTTCAGTTTAAGCAATTCATGATCTCACAAACTTAACTATTTCAATACCTGAGCGCATGACACTTGTTGCTGCATTTTATTATTTTTCAAAGCACAAAATTAGATCATATGACATTTGCAAGAGATTATATGCGCATCTGCCTTATTATAACCAACCAAGCCAAGCCTATGTCATTTGACAATCAGAAGCTTAAGGACATGGTTTTAGTCATACATAACTTCTTCCAAGTTCATATCTAAGTGCAATGATAAGCCATCTCAAAAGAAGAAGTGTGATGCATGCATATTCTCTTGATCTTTTTCTCAACTTGTATTTGTTCACAAAAACTCAACATGTGAGTTGATTACTTAATTAATTCTTTATGATTAAAAGCACTTGTGAGCATGCAACAAGTTCAAAACAGCAAGAAAGTTCGACCATGACCAGATTTAGTGTAAGTAATTATTCCAATTACTAGACATGGCAAAAACTACAAAATGTATAACACGAGTAATGTAGTAAGAACTTTCAGCATGTAAAAGGAATCACAAAGCCATATATGTATGAAATACTATGCTCATATTGTTTTAATTTCAAATTCACACATAGACTTCTAGGGTTTGAAAACTCCCCCTCAATGTAAGCCATGAGGATACATAACCCCTATTTCACTACGAAAGTAACAAAAACGAGTGAAATCCAAAGGTTTTGTAAAAATGTTAGCCATTTGTTGTTCGGTATCTACATGGTGAAGCACAATGTTTCCTTTTTCAACATTATCATGGAGAAAGTGATACCTAATGTCAATGTGCTTAGTTCTAGAATGTTGCACGGGGTTTTTAGCAATGCAAATGGCACTAGTGTTATCACAAAAGAGTGAAACACTATCTAGATAAACCCCATAGTCCTTAAGTGTTTGAACAATCCAAAGAATTTGTGAACAAGCACTAGCAGCAGCTACATATTCAGATTCAGCTGTGGATTGTGCAACTGAGTTTTGTTTTCTAGAGGACCATGCAACAAGTGAATTACCAAGAAAATGACAAGCACCGGAAGTACTTCTCCTATCAATCCTACAACCTCCAAAAACAGCATCGGAAAAAGCTTTCAAAGTAACGGTTGAGGAAGAAGGAAGAAAAATATCAAATTCTTGAGTTCCATGTAAGTACCTGAGAATCCTTTTGACAGCTTGACGATGTGAAGCACGTGGGGAAGCTTGAAACCGTGCACAAAGACATACGCTGAATTGTATGTCCGGTCTTGATGCCGTGAGGTACAAAAGTGAACCGATCATGCTTCTATATTCTTTTTGATCCATGGGTTCACCATCTTCATCAAGTTCAAGTGTTGTTATTGTTCCCATTGATGTCCGAAGAGGCTTGCTTTTGTCCATGTTGAAGCGCCTTAGGAGGTCTTTTGTATACTTTGTTTGATGCACAAAGGTACCTTCCTTGGTTTGCTTGATTTGCAGCCCCAAAAAGCACGTGAGTTCTCCCATCATACACATCTCAAATTCTGAACTCATCATAGCTGAAAACATGGACACAAGATCATGAGAAGTACAACCAAAGATAATATCATCCACATACACTTGAATGAATAATGAGTCACTGCCATGCTTAAGCACAAAAAGAGTTTTATCAACCTTGCCCATGGAAAACCCCTTTTCAAGTAAGAATGTTTTTAACCTATCATACCATGCTCTAGGGGCTTGTTTGTGACCGTACAAGGCTTTGGACAGTTTGTAAACATGATTAGGAAAATCTGAATTTTCAAAACCTGGTGGTTGTTTGACATAAACCTACTCATCTATGTAGCCATTAAGAAAAGAACTTTTAACATCCATTTTATATAGCTTAAAACCTTTAGATGCAGCAAAAGCTAACAAAATTCTTATGGCTTCTAATCTAGCAACAGGAGCAAAAGTTTCATCAAAATCTAGACCTTCAACTTGAGTGAAACCTTGAGCAACCAATCTAGCCTTATTCCTAACCACAACTCCATCCTCGCTTTGTTTATTTTTGAACACCCATTTAGATCCAATTAAAGTGTGACCTTGAGGTGGAGGTACAAGTTTCCAAACATTATTTCTTTCAAAATTTTCTAACTCTTCTTGCAAGGCAATAATCCAAGATTCATTAGCGAGTGCGTGTGATATATCTTTGGGTTCAACAGAAGCAACAAAAGTAGAATGAGCATGAGATTTTGGATCGCAAAACCTGGACCGTGTAACTCGTTCGTACAAGCTTCCAATTATCTATTGTGGGGGATGATCTTTGTAAATCCATGGAGGAACAGATGTATCACAAGCTTATTCTTCATTAGATTCATCATAGATTGATGAGCTTGTGGCTTGTGGATGATCAGAACCAGCATAGGTGATAGCCGGAGCTTGTTCAATGTCCGGAGCTGGACACGTGTTAGCTTCGGAACTATCAGGCAGTTTCACCAGCTCTTCTTCTTCGAAAATATCCTCCCCCTGAGGATATGGGTCTGATCCTGTAACACCGGAGCTAGTACCTGGGCTAGCTTCATCAAAAGAAACTTCACAAGTCTCCACAATTTTGTTAGTGTCAGACAAGAACACACGGTAGCCTCTAGTATGAGATGGATAACCAAGAAACATGCCATCAATAGATCTAGGCTCAAATTTATCAGGATTACCATGTTTCTTAACAAAGCATTTGCATCCAAAGACCGAAAGTGTGTAACACTAGGCCTATGTCCAAACCGGAGCTCATATGGTGTCTTACCTAGCTTAGCGCGCAAGAAAACATGATTTGAGACATAACAAGCGGTTGCAATCGCATTAGCCCAAAATTTCCTAGGAGTTTGATATTCATCAAGCATAGTCCTAGCCATCTCAACTAAGGTTCTATTCTTTCTTTCTACAACACTGTTTTGTTGAGATACATAAGGTGAAGAAAATTGATGATCTATTCCATTTTCAGCACAAAAGTGATCAAAAAATTTATTTTTAAATTCAGTTCCGTTATCATTTCTAATTGCTTTAAAGATCCTGGGTGATCAATTGATAATCTAAGAAGAAAAGTTCTAAAGTGACTAAAAGCTTCATTCTTAGATGCCATAAAGTAAACCCAAGAGTATCTAGTATAATCATCAACAATCACAAGAACATACCATTTACCTCCGAAGGATTGAACACGTGAAGGTCCTATAGTGTCAAGGTGCAAAAGTTGACCAGGTTCAGTTGTCATAGTAATTGTGAGAGGAGCATGTGAACCTGCAACCATCTTAGCATGTCTACACGAAGAGCATACAATATCTTTGTCTCCTTTGAGTTTATGCAAACCACGTATGCGATCAAGAGTACTAACATGAGTGAGGTGATCAAAGCCTACGTGACCAAGTCTACGATGCTAGAAGAATAAATCTTTTGAATCATTTGCAACTAGACACCTATGCTCAGAGGAAGACATATCAAAATCAGCTTTAAAAATTCTTCCAAAACGAGAAATGTTAAACAAAAGCTCACTATTTGAATCTAAACTTTGCAGCAATTTTTAGTGAAGGTTATTTCCAAATTCTCATCAAGCAATTGAGAAACAGAAAGCAAGTTGTACTTCAAATTTTAACAAGTGCCACATCTTTTAAAGTGTAGTGATCATTTACTCTAACCAAACCTTTAGCAATAATATGAGTTGAAGAATTATCGGCAAAAGTAACATTTTCTACACGTGACACAAAGGAGAGGGAGGAGAACCATTCTCTGTTACCGGTCATGTGGCGTGAGCATACTGAGTCCACAATCCATATGTTCTCCTTCCTCAAACGTGTATCCTACATAGAAGCACAATACGTCGATGACTCAATACTGGGGTTAGTCAATAAACATTTTGGGATCCAGTACTGAGCCATGCGACGTCAGTAGGGACAACACGCGAAAGCTGTGACAAAACAGCATGTTTATGAGTCAAAGATTGAGGTTTTCTATTCTAAACAATTGATTTAGAAGGTGTTACTTGTTTAGAGCGAAAATCTATAGCTCTGGAGGTAAGGACATTTGTCTTGAAAGAAACAGCTGAAGCTTTGGATGTAAAAACTGAAGCTCCAGAGGGAACAACAGAAGGTCCGGGAGCTCTCGGAGCTATCGGGACTACCGAAGCTGCCTTTATAGATTTCTTACCAGAAGGTTCGGAAGCTACCTTTTCAAATTTCTGACTCAATAAAGCAGGTTGCATGTTTCTAACATTTGGTTTAGAATGCATAACAGATTTAGCAAGAAGGTTATGAGATCTAGTAGACATTTTATCCTTTTTAATTTGTTTAGCTAGTCTATAACAAAAATCTACGACATGATCATCTTTATCACAATAAGTACAATGAAATTTAATTTTTTAATCATGTCTAGATGAGCACTCAGCATTACAAACAGAATTAGAAAGCACTACTGCAGATTCAAAGATCACATCCTTTTGTTTAGGAACAGTTTTGATTAAACCTCTTCCAGATGATTTTACAATTTGAGGTGGATGTGTTTTAGAATAAACATGAGAATCAAAACCTAAACCAGTTTTATCATGACAAGATTTGGATGAACCCAGTAGCAAGTTTAGATTTTTGTTCCCAACACAAAACTGCTCCAGCGTCCTATTCATGTCATCAAGCTTTTTAGACAATTCTAGGAAGTTTTCACATGAAGTTTTTCCTTTTAATTTGCAATTTGAACAATTATTAACTTCATGAGTACGTAAAGCATTGTTCAGAATGAAAATTTCATTTATTGCATCTTTTAGTTTCTTATCAAGATTGTCACATGCAGAACAATGCAAATCATCTGTTGAACAGGAAGCATTTTTTAAGTTTTTATCATTTAGTGCAGCAAGCTCTTTGTTCTTTTCAATTTCTTCATCAAGTCTATCTAGAGTGGAGGAGTGTGCACTTCTTAATGTGGACAATTGTTCATAGATTAAGTCACATGAGGGACATGCATCATCACTAGGAATCAAAGTTTTTAAACGGTTGATTTCAGATTCTAGTGATTCAATTTTAGCAGCATTATCCTTAAGCTTCTTGTCCTTTTTCTTGACAATAATAGTTGCATGAGAAATAGCATCACACATTTCATTGTAGGTAGAACATACCTCATCGTCGTCACTATTGTGTTCTGCATCCTCCTGACTTGATCTTGATCTTGTTTTGCCCGCCATGAAGCATAAGTTGGCTAGATCATCATCATCTTCATCACTTTCAAAGTCTACATCACTTGAACTGAGTTCTTGAAGTGCGGTGATGAAGCTGTTAATCATCTTGCGTCATATGGTACTCTTCTTTGTCTTGTTGGGATTTCCAGAGGTGGTCTTGACCTTGTTCTGTTTTTCTTCACGCGTAGTAGGTCCTAAAAGGTTAGGGCCTTCTATACGAAAGTGTCCTGTCTTACCACATTCAAAACAGCGTTGAGGTCTGAAGCTTTTGAGAAAGTGTCCTTCTTGTTCTCACATTTTGCAATGCTTTTGAGAATCTAGTTGAGATAAGTGCTAACTCCTCTTCTGGAAATTCCTCGATCTGCTCCAGGGTTAGTGAGGACAACAAGGCAAGAGTATTGCAAGATGATGATTGCCCGAGGCTAGTATTTCTCCATGATGATTAGTCAAGAACAGGTGCAAATCACAATGATTGGAGCACCATGGCTCTGATACCAATTGTAGGATCGAAGAGCACATGAAAAGCTACCAGAGGGGGGTGAATGGTAGATTTGAAAATCTTACGCAGCAGAAACAATTAAATCCCAACCCCTTCGGCAGAAAAACGATCTGAGAAAAATAGTTCTAGAACGCTGCAAAGAAACACGTGTGGATCAAAAACCACAAATCCAATGATTGTGAAATTTTGACAGATGGTAGATAATCAAGTTGTGAAGACAACACAAAAATAATCACGTCAATTGGATCTGTAAAACTCGAGTTATGATAAATCCACTGACGGAAGGTAGTGCTGTCCAGAAACTCGACGAGTAAACCTTGTCCGGAACAAGTCGTACGAACAAGGCACAAAAGTTCCTTCGAACTACGAATTTTATTCAATAGAACACAAGAGGAAGAGCCCCAAAGTCATGCACCACGAGCTTTGGCCTCCCTTGCTTATATAACCAGCCCTTAGGCCAACCCAATTTCAACTAGGACTCCAATCCTACTCCGATCACGAATCGGAACTTTCCATAACTGCTTAAGACTCTTCTATATGTAGATAGAAGCAATCTTAAGACTTCCAAACACCTTAGGAACATATCCTACATTCCTAAAACAACTCAAATTTGTGACCCACGCGAAATCCTAACATAACCAACTCGATACTTTCCATATTGAGCCATAACCGACTCCGCCGCAGCCAAAGTCATCAACCGATATGATCCGATCCTTCCAACCAGATCTTTCCATCCATGACCCATCTTCAGAACCATGTTGCCACGTCATGCACCACAAGCATACGTCGAACACCTTCCTTCGACATCCAGTAACCTTTATATGCACCACCCTTGATTCAATCATCCTGCGCGACCTCCTAACCCGCTCAACCACAATTCTTCTTGAATTTGGTTGTTGGAACCTCATCTCCTCCTTGAGACTAGTCCAAAGGATACTGTCACCAGCCATGTCTTGAACTCAAGCAACACCTGCACATGAACAAACAACCAATCTGAACGAACCCAAGTCCGCGACTTGATTCAAGTCAGTTCCGAACACAACACCTTACATGAGCACCTCACATAAACATTTTGCAAAGTATATCAAAACGATATCAGCCATATCAACCAAAACGCACCAAAAACTTAGCAAAAGAATACTAACCAATCTTTCTAAGAATATAAAGCAAGTTAGAAACATTGCAAGATAAAAGTAGGAACATCGCGATCAAGCTCCGAACCTTGCCAAAGCTAACCGAAGCATGAGATGGAGCTTACCAAAGCTAGTACAACCTATCGCTGGAGCTTACCAAAGCTAGTACAACCTAGCGCCGGAGCTTACCAAAGCTAGTCAGACCTAGCGCTGAAGCTATCCAAAACTAGTCGGAACTAGTCAACCCAAAAGTCGGAGCTAGAGAAACAAGTCGAAGCTTAACAAAGACATGTCAGAGCTATCAAAGACATGTCGGAGCTAAAGACAAAGCTCACCGGAGCTACCCAAAAACATGTCAAACCTTGACAAAGCAAGTCGGGCCTATTGTCGGACCTTGCAGAAGCTCAGAGCTAGAGTCAAACTTTGCTACAAAAGTGTTTTAGCAGAATTTCAGAACTTTTATCATCAAAGCCAATGTAATCACTATAGGCCAATGTATTCAGCGCACATAGGTCTCACACAAGGACAACCTTGGGGGAGACCCCCACTTGAGGTAACTTATATCACACCCCATTTGCATTCCTTTATTTTTTTTCTTTCCACCACCATTGCATCTAAAAATAATAATAATATAGTATAGGTTAGGTTAATAAAATAAAAGATGTGTGGTAATAATGTTTTTACTTTTTGTAAGTTGAAATGATGAATAGTGCTCTATTTTATTTTCTCTAGTTCCTTGCATACAACTTAATATTCTCTAAGTACTGCGTTTATTAGCTTAGAATATTCTTGCCTTGAACTTGGACTTTGTGGGTAGCAAAGACTAAGTCCAGTTTTAGGTTGTTGAGGGATATGATATAGTGATAAGAGCTGCTATACCATAGTGGAAAGTAAAACTTGATTTCTCGGAGAAAATTTAAAATCGGAGTTCCTCATTTGATAGAGATTCCTACCAAAGCCATATGATGACTTGAATTTGATAAAACCCTATGCATATGCTAATTGCGATCACATTGAGCCTAGTCAAACTAGTATAGACCCATGAGAGAATCTTTTCATTCTTTTAAGATCAAGATTGCGCGGACACATGCTAAACTTCTACACTAGAAGTTAGAAAAAATTCTATCATACCATTCCACCATCAAAAAGATACTCCATGTTTTTCTTGCATAATACTCTCATCAAAATATTTTTAAAGAAAAGAAGACATGGCTACAAGAAAAAGAAAAATGCGTGCTCATGTACAGGAGCATGAGAAAAAAAGAATAAGTAGCCATGTTTCATCCTCACACAAAAAAAAAAGAGTGCATACAAAGGAGTCATCTTCATATGTCCACTCTACAAATATTCCACCACACTTGCACAAATCTTGGTCAAAAAGTATGATTTTTTTTCTCCTAAGGCTTACTCTTGTGACTTAGCAATATATGTTTTGCACATATGCCTACTCTTGAGCCCTACCAAGCTCCACATACAAGCCTTATTTAGATGAAGGATAAGAAAGGCATTGCCTTGGTGAGGATACAAATACACTTTCCACATATGAGTGATTGAGTGCATCATTTGAGTATCTTTAATTCAAACACCATTTGAAATTCTCCAGAAATTTTAGTGGAACTCACACATTAGGTGATGCATGATCATTTTGATGTTCTGTCCTTCAACCACCCAAGAAAAGGATGAGGCGTAAGCCCCATAATGACTAGGAAAAAGGATAAGGTACCACATCCAATTTATGTAATGCAAAGTAGAATATTTTGTTGTGCACTTGGTAGTTTGCAAAATAGGACATTGTAGAAAATCCTGATCAACAACCTAAGTCTTATCCTTTGCTTCGGGGCGAGCAAAGGGTAACTTGGGGGAGCTTGTTGACAGTCATTATGTACCAATTTCGACCATCAATATAACTCAATTATGTGAGGGAATAAATATTTCTTACACACATCATAGTTAAAAATAACCTAGTTCCACTTGTACTTGGAGAAAATGGAGCATGCATGAATTTTATACAGAATTGAAGTGAATTCAAGGGAGGAATCATAAAGAATGCCTTCCCGAAAATCAGACGCCAACATGTGGTAGTACATGGATCAAATATCCCACCTACATGAGTATCCGAGGGCATCCAAAGGCGTAGCACCCCGAAATGGTCAGAGGACCCACCTGTCAGCCACCTGGAGGAAGCACACCAGGATTGGCGCCAGGAAAAGGTCAAACGACCCCCCCTAAACGGATGACCTGGTCCGTCCTTTGTAATCCCCCATGTTCGGCTATGCCACAAGCTTGTGGTGGGAATCGTCCTGATGTTGTCAGGGGTAAACTCGTACCCAAAGTGTTGGACCACTAAAGTCCTAGTATTCACCATTAGCATATTCATATGTACTTTATTAGGATATGTATATGAGTAATTAGAGCACAGTAGGTGCAGCCCCTTCTCGTAGCTTAACCCTCACTAGGACAACTTTACCCTTAGAGTAGATTGCTTAGGTGTGTGTCACACTACCCCTACTATCATCTTACCCCTATTCTGGTAAATACTTAGTACCCTATACCTTGATCATAAGAATAGTGTCTACTTTACTTCACCGCCTTCCTTTGGCATAAAAACGATACCCTTGGGTGAAATGCTATAACGATATCTCCATGCGCTTGCGGATCTCATCTCTCACCAGAGATGACCTGTGGTGTTAAGAAATACCAACAGCTGGGAAAGGAACCTGCACGCGGTCCTTCCCCCAATAACCACTTTCGGCCAGGGCGCGTCGCGCTCAATTACGAGCCGACACACCCAAAACTGGGTGAGACCGCATTCCAGACTAAGTCCTGCCACCTCGCTAATCTAAATGCGACACACCCTCACGCACGTTCTGCCTGGACCAGTGTCACCACTGGCACCACCTACGCCCCACGCTCTAAACATGTAGACCAGAACACCATGGATCGAGTGTCCCCAGCGGGAGACACGGCGCCAGGAACCTGCCCGAAACTGGACCATACCGCACCCCAAACGCAGTTCTATCACCACGGCAATCCAGACATGACATGCCTTCACGTGTGTTCCGCCTGGACCGACGCCACCACTAGTACCGTTGATGCCCCACGCCTCGAGCGGGTGAGCGAGAGCATCACGGCACCAACCTCCTCATGGTGTGCCACACTTGTGCCGACCGAGTTCAAGTTCCGTCCAGCCCTTCAGAACCAACACCCCCCGACGGGTCATGCCGCCCACGAGTGCGCAGATGGGCTTATTCACCAGCACTTTGCTTACAATGACTTAAGATGGTCCTCGGGTGATGCTCCAGACTGAATGGAGAGCAACGAGAAATCAATTGCTCCACCTGCTCGTCCTCTCCGTTCCAAACGCTGGAAGCGATCGCTGACCTTTGCCTGACTCTCGGCGCCCGGAAAATCTCTAGGAAGGAGGACGCTCAACTCCATCATTGTCCCCCACAATGCCGTCCCCTTCAAGGAGGCTGCTACGACCATGATGGGGGTTGGAGTTCGAGCCCCATGCAAAACGAGGCCAAGCTTGAGGCTACCTTCGGCAGCAGGAACCCCCGGGAGGTTCATGAGCGCTCTGACGGGTCACGGTATCTCGAGGGATACCAATGGAGGTTCGATGAAACCTTCCTTGGCTACATGTGGCACTTCTACGAGAGTCTCAACGGGCTACCCGACGACGATATGGACATCATCAAATCCTTCTCTCGGGGATCGCCCATCGACCATCGGCGAACAAACCAACTCGCACTAAGTAGGGGAACACCGAGGGAACACTCGACCATGCCTCCCTCTCCTCTTGGGGCTTGAGAAAGGCTTCGGGTGACCCCGACATGTCAAGGACAAAATCTAGTGGCCCCAGAATCCAAAATGATCTGGAACCCCACAAAAATAAAAAGGAGTGACGACCCGACCCCAAGGCAATCGTGGTCCCTGGGTGTCGCCAAGACAGGAGAGCGCCCAAAACACCGACCAACCACTTCGAGAAGATGCTCGAGGCACACTGCGTCCCTCACGCCTTCCCGATAAGGCATGCGCTGAAAGAGTGTGTTCCCCTTCGACGTTTCCTCAGTGAGAAGATCGACATTACGAAAAGGAAGAGGCAATGGTCAACCACCCCAGGCTCCGAGCCAGAGGAACCCAACCTAAGCGTATACGATGGTTACCTTATGACTTGAGAGGCTAATGCCCCATAACGATTGGCCTGGTTGCGAAGACCGTGCAGATGGTTCAAATGAATGGCAAATGGCGGAGGCGGCCTTGACACCCCGCACGAGGGACTCCCCAGGCTGATTCGCAGCAAGCCCGCATCCAGGCGCCCTCGCACCATCGGTTGGGATCCGCACAAAAGTTCCACCGTCAGGACGAAGCAATGTGTGCCGCTTCAAGCAGGGCGGTAGATTACTGACCGCATTATACGCATTGCCCGAGGAAGGAGCACCGCCGCAGACGAATTCAGGATCGAAACCTGAGTCAAAGTTGTGACACCCGGGCTGGAGGTCGGCCGCCCAATCGAGGGCCTGCCCAAAACCTTGAACCTCGCAGAAATATCCGTTGTCCGAGCATCTCCCACGCGTCTTGCATGCCGCGACTCGCAGACGACGAAAGTTCCAACTGTCGCGATAAGATGAAGGGATGGGAAGTAGATCATGGCAAAAATGTGCCCGCAAGATCATCATAAAGGATTCATGAAACGTCACAACTCGGACGGTTATATGGGAAATAAACAGGAAATCTTGTAGAAAATAGATAAAAACGGTACAAAAAGCCACAAAGGCCCGACGTGTTACACTGATACCTAGATCGGGCCCTGCCGCAACTCCGCCAAGCAAAGGACGTTGTCGCGGGAAATCATCTCGGCAGCCATCGACGCTGCAACGGCCCAACCGCATCTTCGATGGCGTCAATCTCGGCTCCCAACCGATTGACCACAAAGCCCTTCGACAGCCTAGAGGTCGATGTCGTCGTACTGCGAGATCTTCCTGGCCTACGGATAACAAAAGGGCGGACTCTTCTGGCTCCTTCAGGGCAAGGTCTCGAGCAACCATCACCTGACCGAGACATTCACCTGCCTCAATCGCCTCAGCACGGGCGACGAACGCTGTGACCTGGCCGCCAAGGTTTCTGTCTGGGCCCGCTCAAGCTGCTACCGCATCGCCCGAAGTTCAGATTCGAAGGAGCTCCGACAGTCTCGAGATTCACAAAGCAGGCGCGACCTCTTGCTGCCCCAACCTCTAAGTAAGGAACCAAGTGAACCATCAGTTAAGTAAGGAACAAGGGTGGCGTAACTCACCTGACCATTTGAACCGCATCTCCAAGGCGCACAAACGCATCAACAACCTGTTCGAGCCCAACTGCCAGTTTCAACTGGGCACCATCGAGCCATGAACATATGTCAGCGGCTCCACCAGGGAGCCGCTCCCAATTGGTCGAACTCTCGGGAGACCTGGAAGCCTTCTGGTCTCCCCTCGCGAGGACAAAGACCTTCGACGGATGGGGGTTCGATGGAGCGGGGACGTCAGCAACCGGCTGCCTAGTTCCTGGAGGCTGGGAAACAGACAAGGCAAGAGTCACCGGTGGCGTCCTAACCGACATCGCCTCCATCAACACCATCATCGTTCCCACCAAAGAAAATATGGGTGGCGTCCCGATAGCCGTCATTGCTGCTATAACCTCCTCCACGGCTAACGGTGCCACCACCGCGTCCTCCGCGGGCGTCTCCATCTCCGCACCACCTCCACAGCTGTTGCCATTGCAATCGCCTCCGCACTGCCGTTCCCACTGAAGGAGCGGCAAGCGGCGCCCAAATCGCCATTATCACCGTCATCCCCTCCACGGCCGACGTCGGCGGCACTGCCTCCGACACTGATGACACTACTGCACTCGGCTCTGTGAGCACCGTCTGTGCCAGCGGCACAGGAAAGGCCGCCGCGTCGCCTTCTGACGGTGAAGGAACCAACCACATCGAGATAAAACCGACTGGAATTGGCCGTGGCTGGGGCAGCCCCCATACCTTCGCCACCTCAGGAATAGCCATCTTCATAGGAAGAGCCGCACTCGCTGACAGCAAGGCAGGCGAGACCGCAATCGCCTTCCGCAACAAGGCAGCCGCACCGGCCTCATACTGCCTGCACCACGGCAAAGCATAAAGATTTGCGAAGGAAAAACGCTTAAGAGTCAAGGAGCGAGACAAACCTGGAAGAAAAACGGCACCCCACTTGCCGCTCCCGACTCGACGATGACCTAGCGCCCTGAATCCCGGGCGGTGGGGGCTTTGTCTAGGCGTCCAAGCCACGAGCCCCGTAGCTCGACGCCGGAAGGGGTGATGACCCTTGGCTGATGTCCGCTGTAAAAGACCGCAATTTGAAATAACAACATTGCAAAATGGTGAACTAAAAATTTTGAAGTTAAATTATAAATTCAAAATCAAATGAACTACGTAGTTAACAAATAACATTTAAAATATAAACCCTAGAAAAAATTTTTAACCATTGTTTGGAAAAATAATCAGTAGTTTAGGTGTGAACTTAAGTAAGTACCAAAATAAGGAATCCCGAAGTAATTCAAAATTCAAAGTCCAAGCATATGTTTAAACTTAATTACAAAAATCAAAGGTGATGTAGAGGTATAAATTTGATTGACAAATTTCAAGTCAAATAGACATGTTGGTTTAATTAAAAAGGGTTTAATAAAAAGTATTCAAATCAATACCTCCAATTAGGATTCAAACCAAAATTTATAAGTAAATATAAACTGAATTCAAATTGGGTATAAATTCAAAACAAACTTAGTCAAATAGCAAATGTGAATTCATCCTTATGTTCCTAATATTCAGGTGAGTCAACCTATAAAGTTTCACAATGTTTGGAGTTGGTTTTCTAGGTAAAATATTTCAACTTGAAATAGGAAAATTAGAAACCTATGTTGGCGCAAAAAGGAAAATTATGTTACTGTAATTCATTTTTAGATTTGGAGTTAACCAAATTACAAATCAAATTGCACCATTAAATTCCTTGTAATCTATTTAGTCACATTGCCAAGTTTTGTAATTTCTTTAGGCCAATCTGTTAGTCTATTTTGAATTTTGAAGAAGGGACGAGAGTTGTGTGGGTCTCACCAGTCAGGTGGCCCAGCAGTCAGACATGGTCATTCTCTGTTTGGCTATGGGCGCAGCACTCAGCTGCTTGATGCCAGCACATGCTCACCGCTCCAGCTCACCTTTGCTCATCCTTACCCGTACAAGGCTGTCCTCCTTATCCCCTCCTCAATAGCACAGCTGAGTTTTGCTCCTCCCTTGTGCACGCACGCCATCGCTGTTCTACTGGCGATAGCTCTGTCCATGGCCGATTACTCACAGCACGGGGGGCCCTGCTTGTGGTGCTTCCCTCTTGAACTTCCAAACCATATTGCACCACCACTAAACCTCTCCCTGGGCAGCTCGATGCCCCCTCGAAGAGAAACTTGACGGATTCCATGCCACGGAGCTGCAGAAGTCCCCTGTTCAGTGTGCAAGCCCCATGACGCGCAGGCAGCTCCCCACAGCTGCGTGTGTGTGCTTGCCGCCAAGAGTACACAGCTATTGACCCTTATCCTTGCTCGCACGTGCTCACTCCTTTGTTCAGTTATCTTGTTTCTTGCTCAGGTTCGTGTCTCGGCCGCCGTGGTGCTTGAGGTTCTGCTTCTCCGTCGCGCGGAACCCCTGCTGCCTCGCACACAAAGCTGAGCAAGCCACAAGTATTGCAGTGACTCCCTCATCCTCCCCGACGAGCCCCGGCATCGCTCCTTCCTCTCCAGCTCCACTCAGCACGTCTTAAGGTTTGCAACCTCATTGTCTTCGTGCTCTCAGAAAACCTCGCCCTTTCACGTCATATTTTAGCCGGAATTGAAGATCTAGTGTCGGCCTTCCTTTAGAACTGAGAGTAACGTTAATTAAAATTTTTCGTTCATACTTGATAACTCGTCGTTCATATTAAGTATAATAAACTAGGACCCTGTACGAAACTCTCCAAGCAGGAATATTGAAAATTGATCAAGAAATCAGGCGGCCATCAATTTTTCCCCACTTTCGGTCGAAACCCTAGGTCATGGGCAAATTCATCCTTGCAATGGTTTATACCTTGATTTGCATCCCTATCTTGTTCCTAAGATAACCACGATGCTCTAGGTGCTATCCAAGATCAAAATAAGCCATTAATTTTTGGGCTCAACGTCGCCGTCGTTGCCTTAGCCGCTGCCGGCGTTGCCGGCCTAATTCCGGCCACCGCCTGCCGAAACTAGGGCACCACAATCTTCCTCATGATTGAATACCCCCAGGAGGCGAATATTGCAATCATCGGACAACTGGAGCTCGACACCGGCAGGGTGCCGCTGTGAGCCGTTGGTCGAGCGCCGTTCGGGCATTTTAACCGAAGGTGGAAGACGACCCCTTGTGGGGTCCGTCTGTAGCCACACCCTGATGCCCTTGTGATCCTCTGTGGCTTCTGGATCCAATGTGTTTGCGGCCTTTTAGTTAGTGGCCCCGTGCCATTTCTCTTGTATTGGTCAGTTTAAATCATGTGGGCCCAGCCATTATTAATCGGATTATCTAATAGAAAATAAAAACAAAAATGAATATAATTTTGAAGTTTCATATCTCCCTATATACTTCATAAACCATTCTCAAACTAATTATGTTAGGACCATATTGACCTGTACAATCCAGTGGTGCACATTAATTGGAATGAAAGCCTCTGTAAATTTCTCGATATTTTCATGAAGCAAAAGCTTTAGGATTTTATACCAAGAGATCTACTGCATGAAAAATTCTCATACTTTGCCAAAATCTTCTATTAGTACCTTAGGATTTCCGGTAAATTTCAGTCCCATTGCAGATGTTTAACTAGGTTAAACTGTATGTTTTTGCCCTATGTCCATAATATGCCCAAAAATCAACAGAAACTGTCTCAGAAAAATAGTTCAAGTTGCAAAATCCATAACTCCATATAGAAGGCTCACAAAAATGTGAAATATATTTTTGTGAACTCCTTAAGACCAATAATACATGAAAAAAACTCACTTTGTGGTATGACAAGCCACATAATTTAACTGGAATTTCAGAGAAGAGAGAAGCCTTAGCGAATTATTATGTCTACCTCCTTTCTTCTAAAAACCTGAAACTTTTCTAGTAAACTCTTTATAATCTGTTGGAGCTTCTGTAAATATTTCATCCTCATTAAGCACTGCCTTACTTTATAATTAATTCAATCATGGCTCTCATGACATGAAGGAGTATAGTAAAAGCCCATGCAAATTTTGCCATAAACCATTTCAGATTCAAACTCCTTGCTCTCTATATTTTACTAAGAGAACCATCTGAGACAGTACATGAATTCCACTGTAGTACTTGACCATTCTTTAGTAAAAATAGTGTTCCACTTTCATTAAGTGTTAAATTACCATTCTTATATGTGCATCCTCGTATTATTAGACATGTGACGATGAAGATGGAGGAAGGAGGAGGCACGAGCCTGAATGTTGATGCGAGCAGTTTTACCTCAAGCAGCTGCAAGAATAAGTGATGAATGAAAACAACTTGAAGCTCCACCACAAGATCAAGACATTGACTTCATTGACATTTATGTATTTCACAACCAAAAGCAAGTCTCGGTTTGCATATAAGAAGTTTTACAAAGTTTTTTTTCCTTTATGTCACTCGATTGATTAGAATTGCATGTGCATGAAGTCTATATTATGGATTAAAATCCACTTGCATGACCAGAAAACCTTTGGGTTGTTGGATAGATTAAGTGACCCCCTTTGTCAGTCAAGCTATGCTAATGTTTGTTGGTAGAAGACGAGTAATGGGAGTTACTCACAAGAGTCGGGACGTTGGAGCATACTCTTGAGATGTAGACTAAGTCAAGAGAAATCTACTCGTGAGATGTAGTTAGAAGACGAGTAGTAAACCTACTCGCAAGAGATCATATTGGGTTCTAGAAGACGAGTAATGGGACTTGCTCGCGAGATGTGATTAGAAGTCGAGAGGTCGAAGCCTACTCGTGAGATGTAGTTAGAAGTTGAGAGGTTGGAGCATAATCGCGAGATAAAATTGGAGACCGGATAGGAGGTATAGGAGGAGTAGTCCTACCTGTGTCGATCAAGGACCGTGCCGCGTGCGGCCCCGCTGGACAAGTATTGAACAGTATTGGAGACATACTGGTATATGGGAATCAGTAAACTGACGTAACTTGTTAACTTGGATGTCGAGGCATAACCCACTTGGGAGGTGGGACCAGTTTAGCGTTTGGGTGTCTTCTGAAAGGTTGTCGCATACGACGTTAATGGAAGTGGTTGATCACCTCTTTCTAAAGGGTGTGTGTGTCGTGTTATTT
Source organism: Tuctoria greenei (assembly GCA_036927565.1). Lineage (NCBI taxonomy): Eukaryota > Viridiplantae > Streptophyta > Magnoliopsida > Poales > Poaceae > Tuctoria > Tuctoria greenei. The sequence goes on from JAYESD010000011.1 coordinate 28,643,343, forward strand.
GGGTTATCCCTCTAGGTGTATGTCGATTTGAGTCGCCGCCCCTCACGGTTATGAGTACCGCTTGTTCACTGTGTCGTGACCTAGTAAATTAAGAGTAATTGAACACTATTGAACTTGACTCATATTAATTACATTATTAGGAATGATCATTCTATTGCAACTCTTATGATCTCACTAAAGTTACTTTTATCAACCAGTAACTTGCTGCTAAAACTATGCAAGAAGGATCAACTATTGGAAAAGTCCTTTTTATGCACATTACCTTCCTATGTATTAAAGTTTCTACATGTAAAGTTCCATGTTTAGGTGAGACGGTTAAGACTTGTTGAGTTCATGCTCACGGTTGCATATTAAACGTTTTGCCGAAAAACACCGCTGCTTTACTTCTGTGATGCTAGAGTGGAGTATCCGCGGGCTGGATACGACCATTACTGTTGTAGTTTGGCTCGAGAGAGTGTTATGATGAAGACTTCCACTGTTGTAGTTATTTTTTTTACAAAAACAAGAGTATCTTGTAACATGAGCTTTTATATTATGAATTCAGAGTTCCTTTTGTCTTGTGCTATGCGGCGTCACATCGCGCAGCACCACCAAATGTGATTCCTTAGATGTTGAGACCCTGGTCCTCACAGTCTGGTATCAGAGCTGCATTGGGAATATCACGGCGAAAAGATGAACATATTTTGAAAAACTTAGGCTTACGAGTGAGAATTCAATTGTATGCCTACATAAGGATTATTATTAGCATATTGACTTAGGTGGCAACCTAACAATATTTAAATTGTTTGGTAACTACAGATTTGGATAGATTGTATAGGCTGGTAATAGGTTGATTGGTGATTGATGGCTCTTATTGGGTGCATTTGCAGTATTTCACTTTTTTTTTGTTTCTGCTACTTTAGCTTAACTTAGGATGTCGTGTCATCCTTTTTCATTGTTCTTAAAAACTTGTTTATGGATTGTTTTGGGATCTTCAATGCATAATCAAACGGTGCTAGTAGAACTCATATGGGCAAGTAATAATGGTAGAACAGGTAGGAGTTTGGTGTTCGGGTTTGTAATGCTAGTGGAATGGATTAACTTCATAAATAGTTTGTTGATGTGGTCCAATCTTATGCAGATACACTAACAACACGAACGTATTGCAAGTAGAAACGTTTGCGAGCAACCGTCTTTAGTGCCATCGGTGATACATATATGCCGGATATATTGGTTAGGTTTTCTATTTGGTTAGGAACGTAGTACTAAAATTGTCAAAATGAAAGCATCACATTCTTGTCTCCACTCTTCTCGCTTGAACCTAAAAGAGGTAATCTCTAGTACAATATAAAATTTGAAATTAGTGACTCCATATTTCTGTTTAAATCAGTTTTGTATGTCTAAAGTTCAATTAAAGTGTAGTGTGCCATATAGAAACCAAAAACAGAGTCTCCCAATTTTAGCAATTGCAATGCTGAGATTTATACGCACTGTAACTATGTGTAGAAATGACCAATGGCATGGATGGAAAGTTGGAGAAGTCCACTACAGCTTATATGTAGACTCCAAGAGCTAAAGTGATGGAAACGGGGTTTTCTTCCAAAAGGTTCTGGTAACTCTGAATTTGGCGGAGACTTGACACAATTCGATCCGGCTTCCGAACAACACGTCCTGGACCCTACAATCGCAGCACCACATCTCCTCAGGTTATCAACCGTTGTGGCATGATTGACCATGCCAAGAAGGCTAAGTCTTTCCTACGAATCGAAGAACACAAGCAAGAACAAGAAAGAATGCAAGCAAATTGCTGAAAGATATGAAGCACTCAAGGTTGGGGTCTCACAAACCGATGAACGGCGAAACTGTTCTTGACAGATTATTCTAAGCAAAACCCGAGTGTTTGTGACAGTGGCTAGGGGGTATAAATAGGTTGGAGGACGACCAGAGGCATGTTGGGGTCGTGACCTAACCCTAAAACATGTTTATAATGGACTTAGACTCGATACAAGGCCCAATGGCCCAACTAGGTGACGCGGCACCCTGACAGACTCTAAACTTGATATTGTTTCGACGATTCCTGTCGACTTCGGAAGAATTTGGATGTAGGACCAGTCCCATTCGAAGTTTGTCTTCTCTGCTTACAGTGCATATGTAGAACGTCCAAAATAGAGTTTGTATGCATCCTGGACGTCTGTTTTAAGGTGGACAGCTCCTGAGATCCGATTTGAACTCAAGTATGAGTTTGGCTTCTTGTAGACGTATTTTCTGGTCCTTCACTCCTCCAATGTCCATCTCCAAGTGTCTCTTGGTCCTCTCCATGATTCCTAAACATAATTAAATCATTAGGTAGCAACCTACTCTCAAAATTCACATATAAAGAGTTATTAAAGAATGAGTTCACCTCTAAATTTAATTGTCGTGCTCGAGCTCTAGTAATTGGACCTTGCATGTCTAACATGGGTGTGTTGTGTATATCCGTAAAAGTGATGTGCTCATCATCCCCCCTCTTGCATTGGAGTCATCCTCAATTCAAGGACATCCTCTTCTCCTAAGTACGGCTTAAAATCTGAAACGTAAAAAGTGGGACTAACCCCGAACTCGGGAGGCAACTCAAGTATATATGCATTATAATTAATATTCTCAAGTATTTAAAAAGGACCATCAGCTCTTAGCATCAATTTAGACTTTCAAAGTTCTAGAATCTATCCTTTCCCAAATGTAACCAAACTAAATCACCTGGTTGAAACTTCATTTCCTGCGTACATTTACTACCATCAGCTCTATATTTTTCATTCATCTTTTCAATATTGCGTTTAGTGGTCTTATGAATTTTCAAAATAAAATCAGCATGTTCCTTTGCATCGTTATGAATTCTCTCATTAGTAGGTAAAGGCAAAATATCAATAGGAGAACAGCGATTGAATCCATACACTACCTGAAAAGGACTTACCTTGGTAGTAGAATGTGTTGCCCGATTATACACAAACTCCACATGAGGCAATCATTCTTCCCATATCTTTAAATTTTTCTTCAAAATAGCTCTCAACATGGTTCTTAAAGTTCGGTTCACTACTTCCGTTTGTCCATCAGTTTGTGGGTGACATGTTGTAGAGAATAAAAGTTTTGTACCCAACTTGTTCCATCTAGTGCACGAAAAGTGGCTCAAAAATTTAGAATCACGATCTAAAACAATAGTAGAAGGCATGACATGCAAGCGAACAATCACTTTGAAAAAGAGGTCAGCAATATGATCAACATCATCACTTATATGACAAGGTATAAAATGTGCCATCTAAGAAAAAGGTCCACCACAACAAAAATGCTATCCCTCCCCCTCTTAGTCCTAGGCAGTCCTAAAACAAAGTCCATAGAGATATCCGCCCAAGGAATTGAAGGAGCAGGAAGAGGCATGTATAAGCCATGTTGATTCAAGCGAGACTTAACTTTTTGACATGTGGTGCAGCGAGCTACGAACCGCTCTACATCTCTCCTCATCTTTGGCCAAAAGAAATGTGTGGCTAGAACATCTTCTGTCTTTTTTTTTCACCAAAATGACCCATCAAACCTCCTCCAGGTGCCTCTTGTAATAACAAAAGACGAACTGAACCAACTGGAGTGCGCAGGTGGTTAGCTCTGAACAAGAATCCATCATCAAACACAAACTTGTTCCAGGTATGACCCTTTTTACAATGCAGCAATACATCTTTAAAATCAGCATCAAGAGCATATTGTTCTTTAATTGATTCAAGTCCAAAAATTCGACAATCAAGTTGGGACAGCATAGTATAGCGTCTAGACAAAGCATCAGCAATCAAATTGTCCTTCCCCTTCATGTGTTTAATGACATAAAGAAAATACTCAAGAAATTCAATCCATTTAGCATGTCTACGATTCAAATTATTTTGTGAATGAATATGCTTTAGCGATTCATGGTCGGAATGAATAACAAATTCTTTAGGCCGTAAGTAATGACGCCACGTCTCTAAACATCGTATGAGCGCATAAAATTCTTTATCATATGTGGAGTAATTCAAAACAGGACCGTTCATTTTTTTTGCTGAAAAATGCAACAGGTTTACAGTAATTCAAAACAGGACCATTCACCGCCAATGCCAATTCCACTAGCGTCACATTCAAGCTCGATAGTCTTACCAAAATCATGAAGTTGCAGTAATGGTGCATGGGTAAGCATGTTCTTCAAGGATTCAAAGGACTCCTCTTGTGCTTTCTCCCAATGAAACACGACACCTTTCTTCAACTCATGTAATGGGGCAGCAATAGTGCTGAAATCCTTGACGAAACATCGGTAGAAACCTGCAAGACCAAGAAAACTCCTCACCCGTGTGATGGCACGAGGTACTGGCCAACTCTTGATCGCTTGAATTTTCGTCTCATCCACTTCAACTCCCTGGGGAGTAACAACATAGCTAAAAAAGGAGACTCGATGGGTGCAAAAGGTGCACTTCTCAAGGTTACCAAATAAACGAGCTTCTCTCAAAGCATTAAAAACAACACGTAGTTGATCCATGTGTTCATCTATTGACTTGCTATAAACCAATATATCATCTAAGTAAATCACCACAAATTTTCCAATAAAAGCACTTAGAACCTCATTCATCAAGTGCATGAAAGTACTTGGTGCATTAGTTAAGCCAAATGGCATTACTAACCACTCATACAACCCGAATTCGGTTTTGAAAGCTCTTTTTCATTCATCTCCTAATTTCATTCTAATTTGGTGTTAACCACTATGCAAGTCAATCTTAGTTAAAATTATAGAACCACTTAACTTGTCAAGCATGTCGTCTAATCTAGGAATAGGATGACGATACCTTATAGTAATGTTATTAATAGCCCTACAATCAACACACATACGCCAAGATCCATCTTTCTTAGGAACCAAAAGTACAGGAACAACACAAGGGCTGAGGCTTTCACGTACATACCCACGGTCCAAAAGTTCTTGGACCTGTCGCTAAATTTTCTTTGTCCCCTCGGGGTTGATCCTGTATGCAGTATGGTTTGGCAATGTTGCACCCGGAATCAAATCAATTTAATGCTCTATCCCTCTCAAAGGTGGAAGTCCTTGGGGTATCTCGGGTGGAAAAGTGTCATCATACTCCTGCAAAAGATTAGTAACAGCAGCGGACAAAGATCTAGCAAGATTATCAATGGAAAACAAAGCTTGTTTGCATACCAATGCATATCAAATATCACGATCAGAAATTTCAGCAAGGTGTTATTTTGTTGCAAGCATTACACGACCCTTAATTTCATACCCCCATCCTTAGAACTAGGTTTAGATCCATCATTTTAGGTGGTAAATAGATATAATGACTTGTTGATTTTCAGATTTAGACCCACTAGCAATCTCAGCTCTCTCCATATCAGCTTGCACAATTTCAGCAGGTGTCAAAGGTAGTAAATTAATTTTCTGCCCAGTATGCGTAAAAGTATATTTATTACTTCTATCATAGTGCAAAGCATCTTTGTCATATTCCCAAGACCGACCCAATAAAAGTGAACACGCTTGCATGGGTACCACAACACAACCAACAGAATCAACATATGTACCGATGAAAATGGAATTCTGCAAGTTTGTGTTACCTTGGCTTTTCCAGAATCATTCAACCATTGACTATGGTATGGATTTTGAAGTGGTCATGTTGTTAATCCAAGCTTCTTGACCAACTCGGTACTCACCAAATTGTTGCAGCTTCCTCTATCAATAATGACATGTTCCAGCCGGTTCTTGATGACAAAGAAAATCTGAAATGAATTATGGCATTGTAACCTATCAGGTTGTTGTACCTGCGAGTTAAGAACCCGCTGAACAGTGATGTTCATGAAGGACAATGTGTCTTCACTCCCAAAAACATGTCCGACATTGTTTTCTATTGTAGTGTCATCATCAATGTTGTCTTCAACATCAGAGGTGCTGATGTATCTTGCCTCTTCTGTAGCCACGTATGCCCACTGACTAGGACAGTCCTTCTTGATATGGCCAAGACCATGGCAGTGATGGCATTGAATTTCGGAAGTATGTCCTGTCGAGGCAATGGATGAAGCCCTTTTGGCGGGTACCTGCAAAGAACTTTTACCTGAACCTCAATGGCGTGCAGGTGGTGACTTTAGTACTGCTGAAATGTTGCTAGTGCCAAAATAACTCTTTGTTGCTGGTGTTGGTGCAGGGGCATGCAGATGGAATGACTTGGATGCCTCTGAAGACGTTGAGGTGCGTGGCATGTAGGAGGCACTACCGCTGCTCTTGTTTCTTGGTTGACGACCCTGCAGCTCCTTTTCTGCGTGCAGAGCAAGCTGGAACAACTGGTTGACAGTAGTAAATTCTTTATAATCAACAATGGTATGTATCTCACGTCTCAATCCCCCATAGAAATGTCAAATTTTATCCTCAGCCCTCTACTACCCCACAACGTATCATACCTTTTGAAGTTCGGCATAATAATCCTGGACAGAATTATTTCCTTTCTCTAAGCGTTGCAATTTCTTTCTTAAATCACGTTGGTGGGAAGGAGGAACAAAACGATTACACATAGCATCTTTCAAACGCTCCCATGTGTCAGGCTGCAAGTGTGTGGTACCTAGTTCATTCCACCAGATTATAGCAAACTCTTAATACTCACTAGTAGCCTGACGAACTCTCTATGTTGTTCAGGGACAAGGTAGGAGTTAAATTTCTGCTCTACCGTCATCTCCCAATCAAGATAATTCTCAGCATCATAAGCACCAGAAAATGATAGCATGGAAAATTTACCTTTAGCAAAAGGGTCATTGAGAGGACGATTACTATTACCACGCATGTTCTTACCTGCCATACCCTGAGGGTTTTGGCGAAGGACTTGACGTAGACGTACATCTTGGGTAGCTCGTGTGTCCACCTCTCCATTGACATCATGCACCAAGTCCTCCGCTTCCTCTTCGAGGTTGTTGTTGTTGGTAGCATCACGGCTGAATGGTAGGTGGGTCTCCATATGATCAATCCTCCCAGCAAGCAAGCTTAAACGCATGTCCAGCCTCTCGAGAGAGTGGTGTATTATTTGTTCTGTAAGATAATCTTTTACCCCTTGTGTAACGGCTTCCTTGACAGACTTCATCATTTGCTCCATGTACTCCATCGTTTCACCTTTCATGATGCACTCCGTAGGGTCATTAGGATCTGTCATTGTTAGCAAGAATAAAAGGGCAAAAAATAGCAAATTATCCCTATCAACTACCACAGAGTGATGGTGGAACTCACAAAGCAATAAGTTGAGTCTTACCAAGCTCTTACAAGGTTCTTACGACAGCAAAACAAGGAATACCTTTACGGCATGATCAGCGATTGCAAGGGTCAAAAACATGTGCTGTTCAGAAGAATGAATGTGGAGTTCATAGGGCACAATACATTGTAGCAAGGAAAAACAAGAATGAAATCAGTTGGTAAAGTTGAATAAGTGTCCACAATACTTGTAAATGTTGCTGGCCCTTATTGTGTTCCTAGAACTAGTTCAAGCTAGCAACTTCTATGAAAGCATAAAGTACACAGAGGATGCAAGCACTTCTATTTTCTGTCGTTACTTTTTTATATATTTCATACGGTTATTTTTTTTGCACTTTCCTTTTTTTTCCAAAAAGTGCTGCCAAGGAAAATTACAAGTCAATTCTATCAGACATATGTTGCAGGCTATCACAGATTTCGTTGACAAACTTCAAATTGAACTTTGACACGTTTAAAGGGCTCAAATCCAGAAACTTACAACAGCAAGATTGTATATATTACTTTCCTATTTAAAATAATTATATGTATCACCTATTTTGGGTAATAAAATTAGGACAATTCGACCCGAGATACAGACTGTTCAGAAAATCTGGGCCAAAGAACAGATTCCTTCCTACTTCAACTTTCACCATGATAACTACCTTTTCTGCGTAAGCTATGAATAGCAAAGTTGTAGATAACATCTTCAGCTTTCTACAAAGGACAAGAACCAAAAATTATGAGTTCGTATGAGCGAGATATTATCAAAATAACAAACTGGACAGAGATCAATCTTTTCTGGACGTGACAACGTGATTCAAAGAATGGATCGACACAATGTAAAACTTAAACTAAAACCAGAAACACTTTTTAAACCAGTAATTTGACTCAAATTTGGACATAAACTCAACAAAACTAACCTGAAAATCAATCTTGTAGAGGCTTAATGGTGTTTTGTACAAGATGATGAACACATCTACTAAACTAAATTTTTTGTGGCTTTTTTGTGGACAATAGGACAGATGCAAAATAAACTAAACTAAAGAAATGCGAACCTCATGGTGCACCTGAAGCTCTGATTACCATTTGATGTAAATGGGGTCCCGATCTTCCAAAAGGTTCTTTAACTCTCGATTTGGTAGAGACTTGACACAATTCAATCCGGCTTCCGAACAACACATCCTGAACCCCGCAATTGCAGCACCACGTCTCCTTAGGTTGTCAACCGTTGTGGCATGGTTGACCTCGCCAAGAAGGCTAAGTATTGCCAGTGAATCGAAGAACACGAGAAAAAAAGAAAGAATGGAACCAAATTGCTGAAAGATATGAAGCACTCAAGGTTGGGGTCTCACAAACTGATGAATGGCGAAACTGTTCTTGACAGATTACTCTAAGCAAAACTCGAGTGTTTGTGACGGCGGCTAGGGGGTATAAATAGGTTGGAAGACGACCAGAGGCATGATGGGTCGTAAACTAACCCTAAAACATGTTTATAATGGACTTAGACCCGATACAAGGCCCAATGGCCCAACTAGGTGACGCAGGACCCTGACAGACTCTAAACTTGATATTGTTTGGGTGATTCCCGTCGACTTTGAAAGAATTTGGACGTAGGACTTCCATTTCGCTCTCTGCTTTTCATGCATATGTAGAATGTCCAAAATGGAGTTTGTACGCATCCTGGACATCTGTTTTAATGTGGACTGCTCCTGGGATCCGATTTGAACTCGAGTTTGAGTTTGGCTTTCTGTAGAGGTATTTTCTAGTCCTTCACTCCACCAAGTCCCTCTCCAAGTGTCTCTCAGTCCTCTCCATGATTTCTAATCATAATTAAATTATTAGGTAGCAACCTACTCTCACATATAAAGAATTATTAAAGAACGAGTTCACCTCTAAATTTAATTGTCGTGCTCGAGCTCTAGTAATTGGACCTTGCACGTCTAACATGGGTGTGCTGTGTATATCTGTAAGATCAATGTCCTCATCATAAAGCACATTGTAAATTGGTCAAAAGTGCAAAGTACAGAAACTGCTACATTTGACAGCTCCAAGAATTCAGTCTCTGTATTTTATAATAACTCCCTGTAAAGAACTCTTCTGGACTATTATGATACATTTCTAGAAAGGAGGAGAGATGTGCTACAACATTGTAATCCAAAGTGTTTCCAAATTCGGCACACAAACGTTTGGAATTGTGAGTTTAAAACTGGTACCTCTGTAAAGGTGCTGGCAAACTCTGCCAGAAAATCTGTGAGTTTGTAAGGGATGAATGTATGCATTTCTGGGAAGCTAAAATGTTATTCTAAAATGTTGTAATTGAAATTTTGTACAAATTTTGAATATATTATCTGTATAAACTTAGGCCAAAACATCCACTTTTAGGGGAGGTTCTGCTAAAATTCAACCAGAAACACTATTACCTTGAAATAATTACTGTCAAACCAAAAATTCAATGAGGTCATATGGGTAACCGTTGGAAAGATATTTCAGTTATCTACAACTTTGGTGTTCACATCCGATCAAGAATCTGCAACTAACTGGAGCAAAATCAGAGATTTGTACAGACTGGTCAGTTTACATGACACTGGTTAATATTAAAGATACATGATGGATCGGGTTGAACGTGGATATTGTTAAACTTCCCTAAAGTTTTTAGCATGTTCATGTTCCACTTCTCATCATATTTCTGTTAGATTTAAGTGTATCTGAATGGTTAAGTGGAAAGTTATGGATGCATGGATCATTACCGTTCATTTCGGCAAGTGTAAATTGTTTAATCAACATAGGCGACTAGGAGGACCAAACTTCAGCAATGAAACCTTCAGTTATGTGAATCTATTCATGCACAACACCTTCCCATGAGTAGGAATGAGATCTCAAGATGTTACACTGGAACTTAAGAGGGAAGGTGTGCACCGGAACCAATCAAGGTGTTGATCACTGATTCATTCTACACCGGAACGCAACACCGAAGCAACGAAATAGAATTGGATCTGCAAGTGATCAAGTTCAAGCACGAGACCGCCTCACTTGGCTCCAGAGAAGAAGGAATGAAGAACCATTGCTACGGACACCTCTAGTGGCCTTGACATTTACTTGATGATGTTCTATCATCAATCTAAGCTTGTTAGTTGAGTTCTCATGCTGTAACGTGGAGGTTGGTTATTCGTTCTTCAAAGGTTAACCACTTTGATACTTTTAATGACAATCCAACCACCTCAATAAAGGTTAGAGTTCGCTAATAAGAACACTACAAGATGAGAAACCTTACCCTTTGCTAATGAACCACAATACATTTTCTAAGGTTTAGTTAGAATGTTTCATGGAGCCCTACTTCATCGACAAGTTTAATCATTCAACTCAACCGTATTCTCTATTGATTTGAGTTGAGTTTCACTGTTATCTTGTATTCAATGACCTTGGTCGAGATATGCATGGTGCAATCCTTATTTAGCGCCTTCCACGACCAATTTTGTCAAGTCTTTGAATCCTGAGATATGTCTTATCGTGTTTGAATTGTCTTACATACTCTTGCTCAAACTAAAGTGAGTGCACCATACCTTATGCATTTCCACCTCAAAGCCGTCTTGCATATGCATTACATATTTCCACTTGTTATGCATCATGACTCACTGATCAGTAAGGACATTGAAACACCTAAAAATGATTAATAATGAACTTGAGCAAGAATATGTGCCTCCATTCAAATACCTAGTCTAAATACTATTGAGCTATGGATAGCTTTATCGTTCATAATGCCATTTGAATAATTCATTATCTTTGGATAATACAGGGAGCACCGATTACTCGAACTCCTCGTGATCAATGCCCGATTCAAGTAGTTAAATCTAAAAGCAAAGAACAATATATAGACATAACATAGAACCAAAAGATATCACAAATACAATCACTTCAAAGTTGTTAACATCTCACTCATTAACGACTGTCCTTACTAATCGTTCTTTATTGATGTCCTTCTCCATTCACTAGAATCTCGGGACGAGGTACAAGGGGCAAGGGTTGTAAAAGCCCGCAATTTGAAATAACAAGAATGCAAAAAGGTAAACTTAAAAATTTTAAGTTAAATTATAAATTCAAACTCAAATGAACTATGTAGTTAACAAATGATGTTTAAAATATGAACCCTCAAAAAAAATTTAACCATTGTTTGGAAAAAAACATTAGTGTAGTTGTCAACTTAAGTATGTAAGTACCAAAATAAAAAATCCAAAAGTAATTCAAAATTCAAAGTCAAGCATAGGTTTAAAATTAATTCCAAAAATCAAATGTGATGTAGAGGTAAAAATTTGAAAGACAAATTTCAAATCAAATACACATGTTGGTTTCATTAAAAAGGGTTTAATAAAAAGTATTCAAATCAATACCTCCAATTAGGATTCAAAACAAAATTTATAAGTAAATACAAACTGAATTCAAATTGGGTAATAAATTCAAAATCAACTTAGTCAAATAGCAAATGTGAATTCACCCTTATGTTCCCAATTATCAGGTGAGTCAACCTATAAAGTTTCACAATGTTTGGAGTTGGTTTGCTAGGTAAAATATTTCAACTTGAAATAGGAAAATTAGAAACCTATATTGGTGCAAAAAGGAAAAAGATGTTACTGTAATTCATTCAGATTTAGAGTTAATCAAATTACAAATCTAATTGCACCATTAAATTCCTTGTAGTATATTTTGTCACCTTGCCAAGTTTTGTAATTTTTTTTGGCCAATTTGTTAGTGTATTTTGAATTTTGAAGAAGGGATGAAAGTTATGTCGGTCCCACCAATCAGGTGGCCCAACAGTCAGACATGGCCGTTCTCTGTTTTGCTCTAGGCGCAGCACGCAGCTGCTTGATGCCAGAACATGCTCACCGCTCCAGCTCACCTTTGCTCATCCTTACCAGTACGAGGCTCTCCTCTTTATGCCCTCCTCCATAGCACAGCTGAGTTTTGCTCCACCCTTGTGCACGCACGCCATCGCTGTTCTACCGGCGATAGCTCTTTCCATGGCCGATTATTCACAACAGGGGGGGGGGGGGGGGGGGGCTGCTTGTTGAGCTTCCTCCTTGAGCTTCCAAACCCTATTGTACCACCACTAAACCTCTCCCTGGGCAGCTCGACGCCCCCTCGAAGAAGAGTTTGACGGTTTCCATGCCGCGGAGCTGCTGAAGTCCCCTGTTCAGCATGCGAGCGCCTTGACACGCAGGCAGCTCGCCACAGCTGTGTGTGTGCTTGCTGCCCAGAGTACACAGCTATTGACCCTTATCCTTGCTCGCACTTCCTCACTCCTCCTCGGTTCAATTGTCTTGTTTCTAGCTCAGGTTCGCATCTCGGCTGTCGTGGTGCTTGAGGTTCTACTTCTCCATTGCACGACGCCTCTGCTGCCTCGCGCACAAAGCTGAGTAAGACACAAGCATCACAGAGACTCCCTCATCCTCCCCGACGAGCCCTGTCATTGCTCCTTCCTCTCCGTGTGGCGCTGAGCCAAAAGATGTTCCATTCCTCTAGTTTGGACTGCATCGCCTCTGCGTACCATTGCGCGGCCATCTTAGAACCTAATCAGCTCCACTCAGCATGTCTTAAGGTTCGCAACCTCATCGTCTTCGTGCTCTCATAAAACTTCGGCCTTTCATGTCATCTTTTAGCTGGAATTGAAGATCTAGTGTCAGTCTTCCTTTAGAACAAAGAGTAATGTTCATTAAAATTATTGGTTCATACTTGATAATGCCGCTGCTTTACTTCTGTGTTGCTAGAGTGGCGTATCCGCAGGCTGGATACAACCACTACTGCTGTAGTTAGACTCGATAGAGTGTTATGATAAAGACATCCATTGGTGTGGTTATTTTGTTAAAAACAAGAGAATCTTGTAACATGGGCTTTTATGTTATGAATTCAGAGTTCCTTTTGTGTTGTTCTATGCGGTGTCACATCGCGCAGCACCATCCAATGTGATTCCTGTGATGTCGGGACCCTGGTCCCCGCATCCACCCTCGCCCTCTTAGCATGGTGGTCGGGACCGGACATCACCTTCCTCTTTTGATCCACGAGGTCCCCGGCCGGCAAGGCCAAACCAGCTTTCGCCCCAGACGTCTTCGACCCGGAACTGTTGTTCAAGTTAGAGAGCTCCAGCTCCGAAGGTGGACTCCGACCCTCCCGCTTCGCGACCGTGACCTCCCTCTGCCACTAAACATGGGCCACCTCCTGACGGAGCCGTCGGGCTTTCTCTAGGTCCTTCTTGGCCTTATCCTTGAACGCCCATTGTGATTTCGCCACCCGCTCGCCCTTGTCCTCCGGCAGCTTGGGGAAGTATGCGGTGCTAGTGAGACCCTGCCGACGGGGACACTTGCGGCACGTGGGGAGGGGCCACCTGTAATCCTGCATGGGGCCTGTCCCAGGAGCTCCATCACCTTCTACAAGACCTAGGGTGGCGACAACTTGTAGGATCTAAGAGCACGTGAAAAGCTACTAGAGGGGAGCAGAAGCTATAAAAACCCCTCGGTGGAGAATCAACCCGATAAAGAAATTGTGTGTGTGACTGGTATAATTGTGTTCAATCGTGACAAAAGAAGTACAAATGTAGAGAATCAAGTCACAAAGATGTCACAACAAGAATCACAAAAACTAGTCGAGTAAAACTCATGTTATGACCAAAAGATTGGGCAAAAGTCAATCTGTCCTAACTGAGTTAAAAACAGATCCGCTATGCTGCAAAGAAACTCGTGTAAATCAAAAACCACATATCCAATGTCTGTGAAATTTTCAAAGATGATATATAATTGAGTTGTGAAGATAACACAAAAAATTACAGAAATTGGAATTGTAAAACGTGAGTTATGATTGTAACACTGAAGCAACATCTAACTGTCAAGAAACTCGACAAGAAAAACTTTCCAAAAACACGCCGGACGAACAAAACACGAAAGCTCCTCCAAACTATGATTTTAATCAATGAAAACACAATAGGGTCAGCCACAAGTCGTGCACCCATGATCCTTGGCCTCCCTTGCTTATATAACCAGCCCTAAGGCAACACCTATCCAACTAGGACTCCTACTCCTACTTAGTTTGAACCGAAACTTTCCATAACTGCTCAAGACACTTTTGTACGCAGATACACGCAATCTTGAGACTTCCAAACACATTAGTAACATCCCAAACATTCCTAAAACAAGTCAACTTTGTGACTCACACGAAATCTAACCAAAACAAACTCGAAACATTCCATAAATGAACCATAACCACCTCAACCACAGCCTGAGGCATAATCCAGCCGGTTGGACCTTTCCAGCCATATGTTCACTTCCATAGCTCTCCACCATGCCTTGGAACAATGTTGCCATGTCCATGCACCACTTGCAAATGTGCAAAAACCTTCCAACAACGTCCATGATACCTTCATATGCGTTGTTTTTGACACAAACATGTTGCATGGCCTCCCGGTAAACTCAACCACAATTCCTCCCGAATTTGGTTGTTGAACCTCATCTTCTCCATAAGACTAGTTCAATGGACCACCGTCACCAACCATATCTTGACCTCAAGAAACACCTGCACATTAACAAATAAGCAACTTTTCTGAGCACAGGTCCTCGACTTGACTCAAATTAGTCCGAAAACCACAACACCTTATGTGAGCACCTCACATAAGCATGTTGCAAAACGTAGCAATATAATAACCACCATGATAATACTAAATGCATAAAAAACATAGTAAATGAATACTAAGCAAACTTCCCATAAGCCAAAAAGCAAGTTCAAAACATTGCAAGTGAAAAATATAGCAACCACACAATTATTTCAGCACGTAGAAAGTTCGACAGTCCAAACAGATGCTATGCATTACAAAAGGAAAAGTTCGAACACAACAAAGTGAAAACGCATGCACCTCACATGCGTGACAAGTTCGAACTGTGCAAAATTGATTCCATTAAGTTCGGACAATCCATATTGGGTTTCTCAGGTATATTCAAAACTTTGCATGTAAACACTCACTTTAACATAAATGCCAATGCATTCAGCCTATAGGTATCACAATCTGCCCCTTGATGAATGCATTGGCAACACAACTACGAAATTGAACATTGACTCATTCACGTTTTATGAAATGTTTTGTAAAAAAAATTCTCACCTTTTTGAAAAACAAAAATCAAATGAAAAAAAGAATCCCCCCTAAGAAGAATCGTGCAAAACACTTGTGAATGTGCAATGTGTATCATATTTCTCCCCTTTGACAATGTATTCAGCAAGGTTCAAAAGAGATATTTTAATTGATTATGAGCATAATATGATATATACATATAAAACAAAGCTCATCCAAGCCATACTATCAAGTAACTTACACTATCACATCAATGAGATACATAAAGTAGTGTAAGCCATGCTAGAGATCAAATGTAATTTCAATTTAAACAAGTCATGATCTCCGTGTCTCAACTATTTCAAAACCTGCAAGCATGACACATGCTGCAGTTTTTTATTATATCTTAAAGCACAAATTTAAATCATATGAACTTTACAAGAGATTATATGCAGCATCCGCCTTACTCTATCCAACCAATCCAAGCCTATGTCATTCGACAATCAGAAGCTTTAGCAAATGGTTTTAGTCATACACAAGTCTTTCCAAATTCATACCAAAGTGCAATGATAGCAATCTCAAAAGAAGAAGTGTGATGCATGCATATTCTCTTTATCTTTTCTTTATTTTTCTTTTTGATCATAAAATCTCGACATGTGAGCTATTGATTGATTAATTTTCATGATTAAAAGGACTTGTGAGCATGCAACAAGTTCAAAACAGAAAGAAAGTTAAAATCATGACTAGATTTAGTGTAAGTAGTTATTCAAATTACTATTCATGGCAAAAACTACAAAATGTATAACACGAGTAATGTAGTATGAACTTTCAACATGTAAAAGGAATCACAAAGTCATATATGTATGAAACACTTATGCACATATTATATTTTAATCTCAATTTCACCCACAAACTTCCCAAGTTGCGAAAAAACCTCTCAATTTAAGCCATGAGGATGCATAACCCCTGTTTCACTACGAATGAATGAAAAACGAGTGAAATCAAAATGTTTTGTGAAAATGTTGGCCAATTTTTGTTCAGTATCTATATGGTGGAACACTATCTAAATCAACCTTATAGTCCTTAAGTGTTTGAACAATCCATAATTTGTGAGCAAGTGCTAGCAGCAGCTACATATTCAGATTCGACCGTGGATTGTGCAATTGAACTTTGTTTTCTAGAGGACCAAGCAACAAGTGAACTACCAAGAAAATGACAAGCACCCGAAGTAGTTTTCCTATCAATCCTATAACCCCCAAAATCAGCATTGAAAAAAGCTTTCAAAGTAAAAGTTGATGAATAAGAAAGAAAAATATCAAATTCTTGAGTTCCATGTAAATACCTGAGTATCCTTTTGACAGCTTGACGATGTGAAGCGCGTGGAGAAGGTTGAAATCGTACACAAAGACATACACTGAATTATATGTCTAGTATTAATGTCGTGAGGTACAAAAGTAACCCGATCATGCTTTGATATTATTTTTCATCAACGAGTTCACCCTCTTCATAGAGTTTAAGTGTTGTCGTTGTTCCCATTGGTCTCTGAAGAGGCTTGCCATTTTCCATGTTGAAACGCCTAAGGGGGTCCTTTGTATACTTCATTTGATGCACAAATATTCCCTCCTTGGTTTACTTAATTTCTAGCCCCAAAAAGGACATGAGTTCTCCCATCATACTCATCTCAAATTCTGAACTCATCGTAGCTGAAAATGTAGACACAAGATCATGTGAAGCACAACCAAAGATAATATCATCCACATACACTTGAACAAATAGTGAGTCATTGCCATGCCTAAGCACAAATATAGTTTTATCTACTATGCCCATGGTAAACCCCTTTTTAAGTAAGAATGTTTTTTACCTATCATACCATGCTCTAGGGGCTTGTTTGAGACCATACAAAGCTTTGGACAATTTGTAAAGATTAGGAAAATTTGTATTTTCAAAATTTGGTGGTTGCTTAACATAAACCTCCTAGTCTATGTAACCATTGAGAAAAGCACTTTTAACATCCATTTGATATAACTTGAAACCCTTAGATGCAGCAAATGCTAATAAAATTCTTATGGCTTCAAACCTAGCAAAAGAAGCAAAAGTTTCATCAAAATTTAGACCTTCAACATGTGTGAAAACTTGAGCAACGAACCTAGCTTTTTTGCTCACCACAACCCTATCCTCACTTTGTTTGTTTTTAAACAGCCATTTAGTTGCTATTAAAGTGTGATCATGAGGTAGAAGTACAAGTTTCCAAACATTATTTCTTTCAAAATTTTCTAACTCTTCTTGCATGGCAATGATCTAAGATTCATTTGTGAGTGTGCGTGATATATCTTTGGGTTCAAAGAAGCAACAAAAGTAGAATGAGCATGAGAGTTTGGGTCAAAAAACCTGAACCATGTGACTCGTTCGTGCAATCTTCCAATAACCTGTTCTGGAGGGTGATTTTTTAGGATCCGGAAGGGAATTGACACTTCAAAAGATCCTTGTTCTTCATGTTCATCAACAACCAAAGAGCTTGTAGCTTATGGATGATCTGTACCAGGAAGAGTAGTCATCGGTGTTGATTGTGGATCAAAATCAGGAGCTGCAACAATGTTATTGGCTTCTGAATTTTCGGGTACTAGCACCACTTCTTCCTAATCTTCAACGAAAATACTCTTCCCCTTCGAATATGCATCTTGACCTGCAATGTTAGAGCTAATACCTGGGCTAGCTTCATCAAAAGAAACCTCACAACTGTCCACAATTTTGTTAGTATCAAGTAAAAGCACACAATAGCCTCTAGTATGAGATAGATAACCAAAAAACATGCTATCAACAGATCTAGATTTTAATTTATCAATATTACCATGTTTCTTAACAAAGGATTTTGCAATTAGAGACCCTAAAGTATGTGACACTAGGCCAATGTCCAAACCGGAGCTCATATGGAGTTTTTTCTAGCTTAGCTTGCAAGAAAACTCTATTTGAGGCATAACAAGCTGTTGCAATTGCATATGCTCAAAACATTCTAGGAGTTTGATATTCGTCCAGCATAGTCCTAGCCATCTCAACAAGGTTCCTGTTCTTTTTCTTTACAACACGATTTGTCGGGTACATATGGTGAAGAAAATTGATGATCTATTCCATTTTCAGCAAAAAAGTGATCAAATGATTGATTTTTAAATTCAGTTCTATTATCACTTCTAACACGTATGCTTAGGTAACCCAATATCTTTGTCCCCTTTGAGCTTAGGTGTAACACCCAATCTTTTTGAAGGAAACAAATGTAAAATAAATTATTTTGCAAGAGATAAAAACATTTTCTTTGGAATGAAATTCATTTAAGGTAAATTGCATCATGTTGGATGATTGTGTGAATTTTTGAAATTTAAATTCGCTAGAATATTCGGTTTACAAATTCAAAGCATAAAAGAGAAAAGAAACAAAACAGAAAAGAAAAATAAAAAGAAAAGAAAAAGGAAAAACTGCTCCCTAGGGCCGAATTCTCGCCGGCCCAACTCCCTCCTCTCTCCCCGCCGGCCCGCGCCCCCTCTTTTCCCCTCTCCCCCTTGCTGACAGGCCGGCCCTGCCTGTTAGGGCCTCCGTCTACCTCCCGCCCGCAACCCGCACGTAACGCACACGCCATCACCACGCCACCCACTTTCTCCCTCCCCTTTCAATGTCGACCGTTTCACCTCAATCAAGCGCCCCATCGTGCTCAATGATGTCGCCGCCAGTTTCTCTGCCATTTCCCTATAAATACCGACCGATTCCCCTCGGAATTCCTTACCCCAACGCCCCAAACCCTAGCGCCGACGAGCTTGGTAATGGCGCCGATGTTCCCATCAATTCACCCACTGCCTCACCTCGAAACATTGCCTAACACCTTTGTCGTGTCCCCAGGAGACCGCCGGTCATCTTCGTTGGGGGTTATCGCCTTTGCGTCGCCGACTTCGTCGGGCGCCGAGGAGCTTTGCCGCCAATCGCCGTTGCCGACCACCTTCCGCCCCTCCTACAACCGTGCGACAACCCTCGGTGAGACCCTCGTCCACCCCTCTTCATTTTGCGCTAGTAAAATGTGCCCCAAAGCCCCTGTAGCGCATTTTTGGTCATCGCCGGCGAGATCGCCGCCGCGCGCGCGTCGCCGCCAGCGCCGCCGCTCTCGTCATTCGGGCGATGGCCCTCTATCGCCGTTCATTTTGAACGGGCGGTCGAGATTAGAACCCAGCGTACCCCTTCGGTACATTAAATCTGGGCCATCCATTTTTAATCCGACGGCCCAAGTTCAAAACCCTGTGACCGTTGGTAATTTTGTAGTAGGCCCCTGATCATGTTTAGAAAACCCCCTAGACAGTTTTAACTAATTGCAGATTGGTCCAGAAAATTATAAAATTGACACCAGACTTTCTCGAAATTAGGAAATTACTGGTTAATTAATTAAAATTGTTTAAAAGCCCCTGGAATATTAGAAATAGCAAATAAATACTGGAAAATTTTATAATAACCCCTGGACTTTGTAAAAATATATTTTTAGCCTCTGGAACAGTTCCGTTTTCACAGAAAAGCCCCTGATAGTTCCAGAAATTAAGTAAAAGTCCTTAATTTATATAAAATAGTTATAATAACAGATTTAAATATGTTTAAATTATTTACATTTCTGTATTATTTTTATTAATTCATTTAAATTGCTGAATTAATCATAAAATACTTTTTAAGTAGATTTAATTCATTAAAATCGATTTGCACAAAAAAATAATTATTAAAAATAGTGTAAAAATTGTAAAATGTATATTTTATGTTATAAAACTATATTAAGCTCATTTTGAAGGATAAAATCTTTTAGAAAATAATTTTTGGTTTCTAATAAATATAAAAATGGTATAAAATTGTTAAAAATATTTTTTACTCAATATATTTCATTTAACTCTAAAATGCTCAATAATTGCTATTATGCCTAAAATTTAAATTAACCATAAAATCACTTTTGCGTAGGAATTTATGTTTATTTGAATTGTTTGCATTCTATATGTTCCTATTGTGTGTTATTATTTTATGCATCGTCGTAAATTAGAGTCGGGGCCAGAACCAACATTTAACCTTGAAGAGCAACAATTTCCCGATGACCACCAGGCTCAATTTGGAGGCAAGTTCCTTGACCAACTTGCACCCTTTTTGTTAAGTTTTAGTTAGATGCATGCTAAATTAAAATATGAATCCTATGTTATGTTTCCCTAGATTTTCCACAATATTCCTTGTCGACATGGTTTGGGTGTTTTACTACTAAATTAGTTTACGCTTAGCCATGCTTTATTTAAATATGATCTATTTATCTACAAGATTACATTGGATGTATTATGATTCATGGATTGATGGCAATAATGGAATTTAGTAGATATGAATCTGATAGGGGGTTTTGTATGGATTGGTGCATACGTGCACAAGACCTTGGTTTGGGGCTTGACACCTATCAGATTCTAAGGACCAGTTTATGGAGGAAGTTGCTAAGCCTTTTAGTATCACCACAGAATTGTATATGGGACAACTCGGTTTAGTAATTTGGTATCTCCTGATGTAGCATAGGTAATTGAACGGGCGGGGAATGGGTTTTGCCTTGGGATCCGCATGGCTCAAGAGGGGGCTTCTTCTGGCGGAGGGAAAATAGACTCCAAGTGCTGGCGTGGTGAAACCTCAGAGTACCAATTGCAAGTCCGGAGAACCATCGGAAAGACCTCGTAGTGATCTCCTGGCCGCACACTATGGAAGTGTGTATAGTGGTTGGTCGCAGCTAGCAACAGGGAGGTTTATTTTAGTCCACCTGGCAATAGGGGATGAAATCACAAACTGTGGGTAAAGGATACACACTCTGCAGAGTCTTGTCAATCTGTCTCGACAGCCGTGCTCACAGACACGAGCGGCTTGGAACCAAATTCATAATTAGCACATGGTTACATAATGGATGGTTTGGGTTTGGTCTTACCTGGATTAATTTTGGTATATTGGTTGGGATTTCACCTAGATGTAGGTGCTTAATAACATTTAAGAGTAGGTTGTAACAGCTATAGTGATTTACCTATTATTTGCCTTCCTTGTTGTGAACCACACATGTCATAACTTCCCAACTTGCGAGTACCGTTGGTACTCAAACTTGTTAGTTGCATTCCCCCCAGTCTACGAAGATGAAGAGGTGGAGAACCAAGACTTTTATGGTGATCCCGAGGAGATGTTCTAGGCTGGCGCTCCCCCGTGCGATGCCTCTTCTTGGAGCCCTTTTACTTGTTTTTCCGCTGCTGTGTACTGTTCTTTTAGACCTGGAAGGTCATTTTTGTAATAAGGTGATGTACTCGAATATGGCATTATATATGGTATTTCACTTTCGTCTACACATGTATGAGTTGAACTGATCCTGGCATACATGTGGAAACCCACGTATGCAATCAAGACAACTAACACGTGTGAGGTGATTAAATCCTACGTGGCCAAGTCTATGATGCCAAAAATATAAGTCTTTTGGATCATTAGCAACATGACATCCAACAAGAGCAACACGCGAAAGTTGAGATAAAACAACAGGTTTATGAGCCAAAGTGTGAGAATTCTTGTGCCCAACTACTGACCTAAGAGATGTATTATGTGTAGCATGAAAGAAAGTAGGTTTGGGAGCAAATCTTGCAAGTTTTTGACTTATCAAAGCAGGTTGCAAGTTCCTAACATTCGGTTCAGCACGTGTAGTAGATTTTGCTTGGTTGTTCTATTACTTAGCTAGTATTATTTGCATCTTTTCTTGTTTATCTAGTCTATAACAAAAATATATGACATGACCATCTCTACAACAATAGGTACAATGAAATGTAACCTTATGTTCATGTCTAGAAGAGGAAGCAACGTGTGTGTTAGAAACCAAATGAGACAACATTCCTGTAGACTTAAAGACCACCTCTTTTGATTTAAGAACTATTTTAAACAAACCAATTCCTAATGACTTAACAACTTTAGGTTGATGTGCCTTAGCATGAGCATGAGAATCAAAACTTAAACCAGTTTTAACATTGCAAGTCTTGGAATAATTCAGCAACGAGTTTATATTCTTATTCCCACTACAAAACCGCTCTAGTGTCCTATGCATGTCATCAAGTTTTTTTTAGAAAAGTCTAGACAATTTTTACATGAAGTTTTTCCTTTTAGTTCGCAATTAGAATAATATTTAACTTTATGAGAATGTAAAACATTCTTTAAAATTGAAATCTCATTCATAACATCATGTAGTTTCTTATTAAGATCATCACAGCTAGAACAATGCAAATCAATTGTTGAATAGCTAGCATCTTTTATGTTTTTATCATTAAGTGCAGCAAGTTTTTTATTCTTTTCTATTTAAAGTTCATGTTTATCAAGTGTGGAGGTGTGCACACTTCTTAAGGAGGACAATTGTTCATAAATTAATTCACACGAGGAACAAAAATCATCACTAGGAATCAAAGATTTTAACCGACTAATTTCATATTCTAGTGATTCAATTTTAATAGCATTGTCTCTATGTTTTTTGTCAAATTTTTAAGTACGACGGTGGCACGAGAAATAGCATCACACATTTCTTAACAAGTGGGACATACCTCTTCATCATCGTTGTTATGTTCTGCTTTCTCCATACTTGATCTTGAGTTGCCTGCCATGTAACATGTAGTTGCCAAGTTGTCTTCATCTTCATCACTCCTGGAGTCCACATCACTCAAGTTGTTATTATCAAGGAGTGTGGAGAGAATTTGTTCCATCACTTGCCGTATTGTGATAGCTTAACAAGGATGATAATTATGGGTAACTGCAGAAAAAGCACGTTTCATTCACAAAGTTAAAATGCAACTTAATTTACTATGTGCGGTAAATTCTCATCATAATCCAAATACCCAACAATACCTTACCCAATTCCATCAATTACTAATCACCAACCATTAATGACCATTGTCGGTACCCTGCTTACCGTATACCCCTTGGGACTACAAAAAGACTAAAGGAACTTCACCTGTCTAAGTTGAAGACCTGCGAAATGCCCCACGTGTCATACGGGACCGGACCTACCCCCCATCTATGGTTAGTCCTGGTGCTGCCACATGTATACTGCAACTGGACCTACATCCCACACATGGGATAGATCCGGGCTAAACACCTGTGCGGCACCCCCAGACCTAACCCCGGGCAGAGGGAAGCTCCGGTACTGACACGTGTACATCTACACCGGACCTACCTGTCCCAGACGGAAAGCTCCGAAGCTGCCACATGTCCAACCGTCGGACCTTCAACCTCAGCAGTTAGACTGGTGAACCCCCAACGACTCGGACCTTCAAGGGGCAATCAAAGACTTCAAGACCCGATTAAGTGTCATTAATACCATATTAATGACACATGATTGGAAGGCCCTTAGTATCAGTAATGGCACTGTCAAGGCCCGTTACCACACTATTAAGGGTAATTAACCTCATTAATTATGTATTAAATATCAGTAACCGCCAGGGCCACATGTCGGGCCAGGCTAACGGTGTAACGACCAGCCCTTGTACTATAAAAGGAATGGTCGACGATACACAAGGGGTCGGACTCTCTCTCTTCTAGGGCGGGACTCTCTCTCTTCTAGCGGTTGGCGACTCCTCTGACACGTACTCTCAAGTACTTAGACACTCAATACAACAACTCACACCCCATGGAGTAGGGTATTATGCTCAGGCGGCCCGAACCACGTAAATCCTTGTGTCTATTTGCCATCGTCTCTTGAATCTCTGCGCGCCCAATACCGAACTACAAACTCCGCGGGCTACCGACGGTAGTACCAGGAGAACTGCCAGATCAACACTCTGACAGTTGGCGCGCCAGGTAGGGGGTGCCCGAGATTCGACGATAGTGAACTCTGCTGCTGGATCATCCAACAGCAACCCTGCGGCGCAACCTGCTGGAGGCAATCCCTCCAATGTGCAACAGCCAGCAGGTGCCGCGGCTCCAGCAGGAGTCATGCCTCCGCCGCCACCGTCCGTACCGGCAAATCAAGCTGGATAGCGGGATGGGGCATCTGCGTCGGTCACGGCATAGGCTAACAACAACCCTGAACATGCGCTCCATGCAGCGCGTGCTCTTCTCCAACGCCCACCACCTCCAGGTGCATCCCAGGGTGCAATGGAGCAATGGAGGGCTGATGTGGAACATTTGGTTGCAGCAGCAGCCGATCGCATCAGCAACCAAGATCCTCCCCCCTCGAGGCGGGCCCCATCGCAGCATCGGACTGTGTCAGGTAGACTTGGTCCATACGCTTCCCAACATAGGAGGCGTGCTACATCTCAAAAAGTGACGCCGCTGCCTTCTGAGGCGCGATGCACTCATACGGTAACCAGGCTTTTAACTCACGACCTCTGGGCGGAGCTTGATCATCGTTACCGTCAACAGGACGGCCACGTCCATATCGAGCGTGCTCGCAAAAGGCGAGAGGCTCGAGACAGTCCTGATCCTGAGGGAGTAGGAAGACGCTGTTCTGCCCTAGCTATGCACCTACGTATGGTTAGATCGCCACAAAAGTTCCAGCCTCACCTGCTGGAGAAATTTGACAGGACTGTCAATCTCGCTGAGTTTCTCCAGATTTACTCCATCGCAATCCTTGCGGCCGGAGGCATCGAGGCCATAATGGCCAACTACATCCTTGTGGCTTTGACAGGGACTGCCAGATACTGGTTCATGAGCCTTTCGCCTGACTCCATCAACAGTTGGGCGGAACTGTGCCAACAGTTCATCATCAATTTCGGGAGTTCATACACCCGACCAGGCACCGAACTGGACCTTTTTGCTGTCATGCAGAAGGGGGGAGAATCCCTGCGGTCCTTCATCCAGAGGTTCTCCCAGGTACGAAACACTATTCCTTCTATCTCCAGCACCTCTGTTATTGTGGCATTTAGACAGGGCGTACGAGACAGGAAGATGCTGGAGAAGCTGGCGACCAAGGAGATCACCAGCATCACGGAGCTCTTCAGCTTGGCGGAAAAATGCACCAAGGCTGCGGAGGGCCGTGAAATGCACTCCCAACCACCTCTAGAGGACAATAAAAATCCTCCAATGGTGAAGCCACTACCTTCGGGAGTGGAAAAAATAAGAAAAAGTCCAACGGCAAGAAAAAGCCGTCGGCCGGCACACCTACTGCTGCAGCTGCCGTAGCTCCCGGTGGCCAGGGGCCACGCCCCGAGAAACGACCTCGGCCGTCATCAGAAGACAGTGGAAGCTCGAAGATGTGGTGTCCTATACATAAGTCGAACAGCCACAACCTGGAAGACTATCGAGAGGTCCAGAACCTTGCTAAGCGCTACAACAAGCGTCGAGAAGAAGTTCCTTTCTGTCAAAGGGAAGGAAAACAGAAAGTCGACAAAGCTCTAGCTGAAGAGGAGTTAGACTTTCAGGACCCTACAAAGGTCTTGAAGGCTGTTTACACCTCCGTCGACGATGACTCCGACGTCTCTAACAATGAACGTCGGAAAACCATGAACACCATCTTTGGTGGTTCATGGGACATCACCTCCTGCTGTGTCCTCAAGACCATGCAGCGGGACATGGCCTCAGTAGCTCCCACCACCAGGGCGGAGCCGCACCGGAAGTGGATGGATACTACCATCACTTTCGATGCATCAGACTACCCTCGGAATATGATCAGAGCTGGCCAACTCCCATTGATGGTATCTCCGACCATCAACAACATCCAACTCCACCATGTAATGTTGGACAGAGGTTCAGGGCTGAAACTCATAAGCTTCGAAGCTTTCGTCAAGCTTCAGCTCCGACCTTTGGACCTTCGCCCCACCCGACCTTTCTCGGGAGTAGGTCCGGGGGCCATAACCCCACTCGGTGCAATTACTCTCCCGGTGACCTTCGGGACCCAGGAGAATTACCGCACTGAGAAGTTGGTCTTCGACGTGGCGCAGATCAACTTACCCTTCAACGCCATTCTGGGCAGACCAGCCTTATACAAGTTCATGGCTACTGCTCATTATGGCTACTTGGTGTTGAAGATGCCAACACTAGCTGGTGTCCTCCGGATCCGTGGAGATCGCACCATCAGAGTGACAGCTCTGGAAGAACTCCATCGCGCTTGCTACATCGCAAGAAGAAGAATCCAGAAAGGAGCAAGGTCCGAAACCCCAGAGCATTCGTCATCGAGGCTCAACCTCCGCACCTCGCGTGCAACCAAGCGGCGACACCGACATTCCTGTCAAAGTCGTTCAAATCGGTTCCGATGCTGCTCAGACCACCCGTATATCGGGAGGACTGAATGACAAATAGGAACTCGCACTCATCACTTTCCTCTGGGCTAATGTCAACGTGTTTGTCTGGCAACCGTCACAAATGCCTGGGATCCCTAGGGAAGTGATCGAGCATAATCTGAAGATCTATCCTGATGCTCGGCCTGTACATCAGAAGCCTCGGAAGCAATCAGTAGAGCGACAAAACTTCATACAACAAGAAGTGAAGAAGTTGCTCGAAGCTAGATTCATCCAAGAAGTCTTCCACCCAAAATGGCTGGCAAACCCAGTCGTTGTACCCAAGGCCGGCGGGAAGCTTCAGATGTGTATCGACTACACTACACTGAATAAGGCATGTCCAAAAGATCCATTCCAACTACCTAGAATAGATCAGATAGTGGATTCCACCTTCGGGTGTGACTTACTGTGTTTCCTAGACGCATATTCTGGGTACCATCAAATCAGAATGTCTAGGGAAGATGAAGAGCATACTTCCTTCATCACAGTAGATGGATTATATTGTTATACTTCCATGCCATTTGTTCTCAAAAATGTTGCTTCAACATTTGTACGAGCTATGTACAAAACTTTTGGAGAGCTTATCAGAGATGTAGTGGAAGTGTATGTCGATGACATCGTCGTCAAGATTAAGAACAAGGAGTCGTTCCTTGACACCTTGCAAGCTGTCTTCGACAAGTTGCGAGTCACTCACACGAAGATAAACCCAGACAAGTATGTCTTCGGGGTTTGCTCCGGAAAACTTCTTGGTTTCTTGGTGAATCACCGAGGAATAGAAGCAAATCCAGCGAAGATAAAAGCTATTGAAGATATGCGACCACCAGCCCGCATCAAGGACGTCCAAAAGCTGACTGGATGTCTAGCTGCCTTAGCCGGTACATCTCAAGACTGGCGGAACGGGCGCTACCCTTCTTCAAGTTATTGAGGCAGTCCGGACCATTCCAATGGTCTGAAGAAGCAGAAAAGGCATTCCAGGAGCTAAAACTACTCCTCACCACTCTACCAACCTTGGTAGCTCCGAACCCTGGTGAGCCACTACTGCTTTACATTTTGGCAACTGACGAAGTTTTCAGCGTGGTTTTGGTTGCGGAAAGACCAGAACCATCTACAGTTCTGGAATCCAGACCCCTTCGGGAGGGTTCGGAGCTACCTGAAGTCGAGTTTGGATCCCAGCTCCCAGGCCATGATCCTCAAGGCGAGATGCCGAAGGATCCATCTCCTTCAAATGAAGGACTCACTGTTATTGAAAAACAAGATCCGGACCCCTCCAGGAAGGTCCGGGTCACTTCAGAAGAAGCTCCAGGTTCCTCCAACCGGAACCCGGATGTCCCCGAACAAGGTCTGAACCCCTCCGGAAGGGTCTGGGTAGATGAGGAGGAAGCTCCAGGCCCCTTCGGGAGGGTCCGGACGGTCCAGCGCCCAGTGTACTTCATCGGTGAAGTACTCCATGATGCCAAGACTCGATACCTGGAAGTGCATAAGCTGCTTCATGCAGTTCTTATTGCCTCCAGGAAGCTTCGACACTACTTCCAAGCTCACAAGATCTCAGTGGTAACTTCTTATCCACTGCGTGCAATCTTGTATAATCCCAACTCTACAGGGAATATTGCAAAGTGGGCGGTGGAACTGTTCGAGTTCGATCTTGAATTCGTCCCAAGACAAGCGATTAAGAGTCAGGCTCTGGCGGACTTCATGGCGGAATGGACCCCCTCTCCATCAAATCCTGGGGGCCCCAATGAGCAGAAGTCGGAACCCAAGGTTCCGGTCTTCACTGAGCCTCACTGGACTCTCTACTTCGACGGCTCCGTGCAGAAGCAAGGGGCCGGAGCTGGAGTCCTTCTCCTCGCTCCGACCGGGGAGAAGGTTAAATACATGGTGCACCTTGACGTCAAGGCGACCAACAACATGGCGGAGTACAAAGCACTAGTTTATGGACTCAAGGTGGCACTATCGTATGGTGTCAAGCAGCTGTTGGTAAAGGGTGATTCACAACTTGTTGTAAAACAAGTCAAAGGTGAATGTTGCTGCAACAACCCTCAACTAGCTGCATATCTACTTTAGGTCCAGAAGCTTCAGAAGGACTTCAACGTCCTGGATCTTTGCCATGTCCAGCATCTCAATAAGGCTGAAGCTGACGAACTCTCGACGAAAGCTTCAACCGGGGCTCCGGCTCCTGACGAAACCTTTGTCTGGAGGTTGTCTAAACCTACAGCTCAGCCTGCCGAAATGAGCGAAGGGGGCGAGACCTGCACCTCGAAGCTGGCGGTCCCGATGGCCCTATTACCATGGTGTCCATCATGGCTTTGGGGCGGGAGTGGTGCCGCCTTCAGAAGCTCCAGGGATTGCCACCCCGGAGGTTGATCGCCTCTCCACGAGTCCCAAGTCATTCAACAGCGGCATCTTCCTCTAGAGTTCTCTACACTCCTCTGGAATCATATTCAGAGGCAGGAAGGCCGCCGGTGGAGACACGTCGCTAGGATCGATGTTCCCAGGCTGGAACTTCTTGAGATGGGTCTTCAAGGCTTCACCGGCCAAGTTGGTGTCCAAGCCAACTTCAATGCGGTTGGTATCCATCACACTGTTGAAGGCCCAGGCAGGCCGGCTCCTAGCCCTCAGCGGGGCCCACCTGTTTGTTAAGAAGTTGCTGAAGACCATCTACGTGGTCACCCCACCTTCGACACATTCCTGGATTCTGTCCAGGATGGGCCTGTACTCCCTCGACAGCGCCGGCACGTCAGTCCAAGTGTCGGTGTCGATGTGAGGAAGGCTTTCAGGCAGCTCCAGCCTCTCGGGTCCCTCGACGGTGATGACCACCCAGTCTTTCTTCCAGTCGTCCCACTTGCCAGAAGAGAAGGACCTCAAGTACTTGAGGGGAGAGTTTTTCCGCTTCACGAAGTAGTAGAAGCCGATGAACTCATCACTCTTCCCGGTCGGGTGGACAGTGAAGTAGGTCTAGAACAACTCCACATAAGGGGGGATGCCCACCCACATATCGCAAAAGTGGACAAAAGTCGCCACCAGCAAGATTGAGTGGGGGCCCAGATGGTGGAGCTGCAGACCATAGAAATCTAGCAGCATCAGAAAGAAGGTGGAGAAAGGCGGGATCAAACACACCATGGCGTACCCAAGGAAGTACACCATATCTTCGGCTCGCTTCTTCTCGAAGGGAAGCTCGCCGCAGCGAATGTCGTTGTCAAAGGAATCACTGGACCATCCCATGTAGGTCCGGACCCTAGACAACTCCTTCTTGCTCCCGATGCGGCTATTGGGGAGTCCCAACTTCATCGCAGCACAGCGTGGCGAGAGAAGAAAAGCGAGCGAAAGTTTGGAGGATTTGAGTGCAAGTTTGAATGAAGGCGTAAAGAATCCCCAAACAGTGCACGCTTTCCATCTTAAGTTAGCCCCCGCAACGCTTGAATGGAAACCGAAGAGGAGCCGACGATACTATTCAAAAACATCACCGTGCCAATGACAAGGGGGCCCGGGGCCACCCCGACGATCAAGTCGAGGTCCTTACCCCAGGCGAACGGTTGTCATCATGAAAGGCGGGAAGCCCGAGGGTGGCGACCTGATAGGGCGCGCGGAACTGATACAATTTTTGTATCGGGAACCGGCGACCTTCAATTGGGTGAGATCCGCACGCTCAGATCTCACCTGCCGCATCCTGGATATGCCACGCGGCGTTGGTTTAACTACAAACTACCGCCAACGGCAAATCTGAAGACCTTTGAAGACACGGCTCAAAAACCGAAGGATGGACCCACCTCCAGCAGAACGACTTCATCCAAAAGGTCTCTCCCAGAGGTGGGCCCAGGGGGCCACTATCGGTACCCTGCGTATCGTATGCCCCTTGGGACTACAAAAAGACCAAATGAACTTCACATGTCTGAGTTGAAGACCTGCGAAGGCCCCACGTGTCATACGAGACCGGACCTGCCTCCCATCTATGGTTAGTCCTGGTGCTGCCACGTGTATACTGCAACCGGACCTACATCCCACACATGGGATAGCTCTGGGCTAAACACCTGTGCGGCACCCCGGACCTAACCCCCAGCAGAGGGAAGCTCTGGTACCGACACATGTACATCTACACCGGACCTACCTGTCCTAGACGGAAAGCTCCGAAGCTGCCACGTGTCCAACCGTTGGACCTTCAACCTCAGCAGGCAGACTGGTGATGCCCCAACGGCTCGGACCTTCAAGGGGCAATCAAAGACTTCAAGACCAAATTAGGTGTCATTAATACCATATTAATGACACACAATCAGAAGGCCCTTAATATCAGTAACAGCACTGTCAAGGCCCGTTACCACGCTATTAAGGGTAATTAACCTCATTATTTGTGTATTAAACATCAATAACCTCCAGGGCCACATGTCGGGCCAGGCTAACGGTGTAACGACCAACCCTTCTACTATAAAAGGACTGGTTAAAGATACACAAGGGGTCGGACTCTCTCTCTTCTCGGGCGGGACTCTCTCTCTTCTGACGGCTCTCGACTCCTTTGACACGTACCCTCAAGTACTCAGACACTCAATACAACAACTACACACCCCGTGGAGTAGGGTATTACGCTCAGGCGGCCCGAACCACGTAAATCCTTGTGTCTATTTGCCATCGTCTCTTGAATCTCTGCGGGCCCAATACCGAACTACAAACTTCGCGGGCTACCAACGGTAGTACCAGGAGAATTCCCGGATCAACACTTCGACAACCATACAACATAAACAACCATAATCATCCATACTTAATTAACCATAACCCATTTCATAACCCAATACCCAATTCCAACCTTTATTCAATACTCAGGCCCATAACTCTAATCATGTGAGGGTCCAGGTCGCTCGTCACCGGTCCTTAGATCTAAAGCAAGCAAAATCACCATATCATGCAACCCATTCCACATAACCAGCTTGCTTAGATCCCTAAGTTCCATGTTGCTAAGGGTCATTATCATCATTCACATAGTTCACACGATCAAAAGTTCAAAATCAAAATATATAGTTCTTCACGATCCCAATTACGCAATGCGAGATAAAAATCTAAAATACGCTTCCTGACACTCTTTACTACATCTCGGGCAACAAGACAAGACATACAAGTCTAAAAAACTTCTATTCATGGGTTTCCCATCAATTTGACACAAGGATGCAAGTTCAAAATAAAACATTTCAAAAACGGGCTATAAATGTTGAAGGGAACTTGGCTTGCTCCCGTGGCTAGTTTTGATCGAGAGCTTCAAAGTTCTGGTGCTGAAGGTCCTCATAGGCACTCTCTAGAGCGTTTCCTTCTATTCCGCGCGACAAACATGCGAAACCACATCATAATAAATAAATGGTCATATATTGCACAATATGCCATGATATGCATGAATGATGCAATTATGGTGTAAATAATATTGCTAAGTTACTACTATTGCTCACTGACTGGGTACAATTAAGTTTTACGCGGTTGAGTAAGTTTTGGGTCATTTCTAGAAAAACTAGAGAAGTTTTAGGATTTTTCTGGAATTCAGAAACCGGACTAGTCCGCACTGGGGCCAAACATGTCCGCTCTTGACCAGACAAGTAGGGGATCAATTCTAACTTGGAAAGTTGGATATGGGTAGTTACTGTGAATGTAATGGTCCAACGGTCGAAGATTGGGCATAACATGCGAAACTTGACGTCTAGATCCGTTGACAATGAATCAGCAACAAGACATAGAAGAAGAACGTTGATGACGAAGGGTTGATGAAGTAGATTGCAGCAGCAACGATGATCTTGCTAGTTCGTCCTTCTCCTTCCTTCATCTTCCTTCTTCCTCCTTCTCTTCCTTCTCCTCCATTTCTCGCGGCTAGAGCTTCCTCTCTTGAATGGCGTCTCACGACGAGATGGCATTGCCAGCATTTATTCGAGAACTATATCCGGATATTCACACACAACTGGTATCTTTTACAGGTTCTTATCACTGACAATGATCAATTTCGGATTTAGTCATGCAAGTAAAAGAGAGTTGAAAAATTGTGCGTCCATGGTGGTTCATCCAATGCGTCCCCAAGTCAGGTCAATCCGTTGTCCATTTTGAAAAGAGGTTTGAATATTAAATCCATTCTTCCAAATTCAAAGTTGCATATTAAACTTCTTGGGTTGCAATTATTTTTCTCACAGGGTTAGATAATGACATATGGTGATTTAGTTGTTGAGGTAGGTAGCCGGTACTTGTGAACATATACCATGCTTATGAAATTATGAGTAGCACCCAAATAAAAAAGAATCAAAGAAGGGTGTCGTAGATGAAAACATACTGATGACCACTTTTGATTCTTGAATTTCCTCGATCTAGGTATAGTACACTCGAACATTTTTCCGGTGCATTATTCTTCGAGGGTCTGATTTCTTTGAGAGGCTTGGGGGTGGGGATTGTGAGGATTTTGCTGCAGCCTTTCTGAGCGGCATCCTTCACAAAGTGTTCCAGAGCACCACAGTAAAAGCAAGAAGAAAATCCCGGTCTTGCAATTTGTTGACACAATGGCGAGGGATGAAAACCTTGTGGAGCTTCGTCATCGGGGAAAACTTGTGGAGAAGAGCCAACCGTTCTTGCATCTTTGTGCTAGGACATTTGAAAAAAAAAACAATCCTTCCTTTTCTCATCCATGTCAACATGGTAAGACATGTCCTTCATTGAGTGATTGAACCTACGGGAGTAATCATGCACACAGCTGCTCTCTTGATGCCAGTTTAGAAACTACGTAAGATTCTTTGTCATGAGCCCCGCAGGGATGTGTTGCACACGAAAATATGTCTTGATTCATCCCACAAAACTTCATGGCCCGCATTGAGAGTAGCTTGGTAATTTGTCCACCAAACTCCAACCGATCAGCAGAGCTTCTAAGTAGAAAAGAGAGCTTTATGAAGATATGTGCAACTGATAAGACCAAATATGGACTCAATGGAAATAACCTAGTGATCAACTTCTAGAGGTTCAGACATGTCATTCAATAGTGGCGGGTGCGTGGCCAAGAAATCCGCATACGTAGCTTACTGCGGCTGGTGCGGGCCTTAACGGGAAGTTCCAGTGCTTGTGATGTCCTCATCAACACCATCTGGTCCTCTCAAGATTCCAACAGAGATGTGATGGCTTTAGCAATCATGGGAGGAAGTGGTGGAGATCCTCCCATGTTGGAGTTCTCTTGCTTTTTATTATTATTGGTATTTCTTACGACCACAAATAAAATCTGTAG
This sequence comes from Tuctoria greenei, assembly GCA_036927565.1. NCBI lineage: Eukaryota > Viridiplantae > Streptophyta > Magnoliopsida > Poales > Poaceae > Tuctoria > Tuctoria greenei. Next base: position 28,677,146 of record JAYESD010000011.1, read on the forward strand.
GCACACATAATACCAAACACTTCACCTCAAAAGTTTTCTCAAGGGTATTGAATCACGAGGAGCGTGTGTGCTAATATTTTAACCGACTCAACAAAGGATACAAAGTTTGTTTAATATGCATGGTATGGAGAGGAACCCCAAGAGAATTGTTCTAAATTCAGAATAACTGATGACTAGTTGTTTGCTTTGAGCACAGGCATACCCTTGGTCTACCAGGCGACTCCAGCTAAGAGGCCTATGACGTAGCCGGATGTGGAGGGTTACAAAGGATGGATAGGGTTGTCACCACCTACCGTCTACTTCTTCAATTCACGAGTCTACAAGAGATCCACTGATGGTTTCTAACCTAGACACCATGGCAGGGTTCTGTACCCCTAGGTACCGAAGACATGAGATCAGACAAAGGTACACAACCACTATACAGCGAAAAACCATATTTACCCTTTAGCGTGAGGAGGGGCCCACCACAAATGCCCCGACCTACTGGGGTCAGGGTACCTAGCCCGCCCGAGTACTAACCTTTGAGGTCGGGTGGTTGATTGCTCCCGGGCTCGAGCCCGGGAGAGGCGCGCAGTTGGTGGCATTTAAAATGGATGGTGGGTGCCATTACTTCCACACAAAAAAAATAACACGCAATGTGACCCTTTGCAGGATAACCTGACATCCTCCCATCCCGTCCCATATGTCATAGAAGAATGAGTACACCACACGTGCGATGCAGTCTAAGCGATAAGGTTTAAGTTAAGATGATGAAGCTTCCGTAGCCTGAGTAGCCCGACCAGCCTAACACACAAACACTTTAAAAACCGGCCCCATTATGAGGAAGTTGGTTAGATAGGCCCGCCTCAAACCTCTATAAAGGGGCCCCAATGCCACCTTCAAGAAGGGCAAATTCATGTCATACTAGATTTACATAGGCATTTACTTAAGCAATTCCTTATGCTTTTACATATGAATTTACTTACACATTCCATTTCTTATTGTAGGATCGAAGAACACGTGAATATCTACCAAAGGGGGGTGAATGGTAGATTTAAAACTTTTTAGCGGAAGCAACAAATACCCCTGGGCAGAAAATTGATATGTTAAAGAAATTGTGTGTGCGACTAATCAAAACATGATAAATTGTGACAAAACTAGTATATATTGTGGAGGACCAAGTTATGAAAACTTCACAACAAGAATCACGAAAATCCATTGAGAAAAACTCAAGTTATGATTGAAAGATTGAACAAAGGTCAATCTGTTCTACCCAAGAAAAACAAATCTGCAACACTGTAAAGAAACTCGTGTAGATCTAAAACCACAAATCCAATGACCGTGAAAGTTTTACAGATGATATATAATAAAGTTGTGAAGACAACCTAAAAAGAATCATGTCAATTGGATCTGTAAAACTCGAGTTATGATAAAACCACCAAAGCAAGGTAGTGCTGTGCAGAAACTCGACGAGAAAAACTTTTCTGAAACAAGCGGAACGAACAAGGCACAAAAGTTCCTTTCAAATACAAATTTTATTCAATAGAACACAAGAGAAACAGCACAAAATTCGTCTACCACGAGCTCTGGCCTTCCTTGCTTATATAACCAGCCCTTAGGCTAACCCAATCCTAACTAGGATTCAAATCCTACGCAGATTCAACCGAAACTTTCCATAACTTCTTAAGACTTTTCTATACGCAGATAGAAGAATCTTAAGACTTCCAAACACCTTAGGAGTGTATCCCACATTTCTAAAATAACTAAACTTCGTGCTCACCACAAAATCCTAATGTAACCAACTCAAATCTTTCTATATTTGAGTCAAACCCGACTCAGCCGCAGCCTCGGAACCATGTATCCACATCCATGCACTACTTGCACACGTGCAAACATCTTCCAATGACGTGCACGATATCTTCATATGCATTGTTCTTGATTCAACCATGCTTTGCAACCTCCCGATCAACTCAACCACAATTCCTCCCGAACTTGGTTGTTGAACCTCATCTTCTCCCTAAGACTAGTTCAATGGATCCCGTCACCAGCCATGTCTTGAACTCAAGAAACACCTGCACATGAATAAACAACCAATACTTCCGAGCATAAGTCCTCGACTTGACTCATGTTAGTTCCGAAACCACAACACCATACATGAGCACCTCACATAAGCATGTTGCAAACCATAGCAAAATGGTATCATCCATAACCACCAAAACACACCAAAAACTTAGTAAAAGAATACTAAGCAAACTTTCCATAATCCAAAGAACAAGTTCAAAACATTGCAAATTAAAAACAGGACCAATGCGATCAAGTGATGAACCTTGCCAAAGCTAACCGGACCTTGAACCGGAGATTACCAAAGCTAGCAGAACCTAGCGCCGGAACTTACCAAAGCTAGTCGTACCTAGCACCGGAGCTTACCAAATCTAGTCGGACCTAGTGCTGGAGCTGATCAAATCTAGTCGGACATAGCACCGGAGCTGGCCAAAGCTAGTCGGACCTAGCCACAACAAGTCGTACCTAACTAAAATAAGTCGCACCTAGCCAAAGCAAGTCGAACCTTACGTCAGACCTTGCTGGAGCTACCCAAAACAAGCCGGACCTATCATCCGACCTTGCAGGAGCTCGGACCTAGAGACAGACCTTGATGAGACAGGTGTTTTGGCAAATTCGAAACTTTTATCGTCATAGCCAATGTATTTAGCACACATAGGTCTCACAATCTCCCCCTTAATGAATGCATTGGCAACACCACTTAAAATCCGAACATTGGCTTATGAAAAGTTTTGAAAACAATCAAATGAGAAAGAAAGAAATTTCAAAACAAATATCCCCCCCATACTTATCTCTCCCCCTTTGTAAATAAAAAATAAAATGAGAAGAAAAATAATAATTCTCCCCCTGAGAAGAATCGTGCCAAAACACTTGTGAATGTGTGCAATGTGTGATCAATTTCTCCCCCTTTGACAATGTATTCAGGAAGGTACAAAAGTGAAATTTTAATTTGTTATGAGTATATTATAACATATACATATAGAACGAAGCTTATCCAAGTCATACTATCAACTTATACTATCACATCAATAAAATACATAAAGTAGTGTAAGCCATGCTAGAGATCAAGTGTAAATTTCAATTTAAGCAAGTCATGATCTCACAAACTTAACTAATTCAAAATCTGAAAGCATGACATTTGTTGTTGCAATCTTCATTTTTCAATATTATTTATAGCACAAATTCTGATCATATAACATTTGCAAGAGATTATATGCCGCATCTGCCTTATTCTAACCAACCAAGTCAAGCCTATGTCATTTGACAATCAGAAGCTTAAGGACATGGTTTTAGTAATACACAACATCTTCCAAGTTCATATCTAAGTGCAATGATAAGCCATCTCAAAAGAAGAAGTGCGATGCATGCATATTCTCTTGATCTTTTCTCATTTTTATTTGATCATAAAAGCTGAACATGTGGATAGTTGATTGATTAATTTTTCATTATTAAAAGCACTTGTGAGCATGCAATAAGTTCAAAACAGTAAGAAAGTTCGATCATGACCAGATCTAGTGTAAGTAATTATTCCAATTACTAGTCATGGTAAAAACTACAAAACGTATAACATGAGTAACATAGTAAGAACTTTCAACATGTAAAAGGAATCACAGAGTCATATATGTATGAAATACTATGCTCATATTATTTTAATTTCAGATTCACACATAGACTTCCAAAGTTTCAAAAACTCCCCCTCAATTTAATACATGAGGATGCATAACCCCTATTTCACTACGAATGAAACAAAAATGAGTGAAATCCAAAGGTTTTGTAAAAATATCAGCCAATTTTTGTTCGGTATCTACATGGTGAAGCACAATGTTTCCTTCTTCAACATTATCACGGAGAAAGTGATACCTAATGTCAATGTGCTTTGTCCTTGAATGTTGCATGGGGTTTTTAGCAATGCAAATGGCACTAGTGTTATCACAAAATAGCAGAACACTATATAAATCAACCCCATAGTCCCTAAGAGTTTGAACAATCCAAAGAATTTATGAGCAAGTGCTAGCAGCAACTGCATATTCAGATTCAGCTATGGATTGTGCAACTAAAATTTGTTTTCTAGAGGACCAAGCAACAAGTGAATTACCAAGAAAATGACAAGCACCCGAAGTACTTCTCCTATCAATCCTACAACCCCCAAAATCGACATCCGAGAAAGCTTTCAAAGTAACGGTTGAGGAAGAAGGAAGAAAAATTCTTCTTGAGTTCCATGTAAGTACATTAGTATCATTTTGACAGCTTCACCATGTGAAGCATGTGGGAAAGCTTGAAATCGTGCACAAAGACATACGCTGAATTGCATATCCGGTCTTGATGCTGTGAGGTACAAAAGTGATCCGATCATGCTTCTATATTCTTTTTGATCCACAGGTTCACCATCTTCATCAAGTTCAAGTGTTGTTGCTATACCCATTGGTGTCCGAAGAGGCTTGCTTTTGTCCATGTTGAAGTGCTTAAGAAGGTCTCTTGTATACTTCGTTTGATGCACAAAAGTACCCTCCTTGGTTTGCTTGATTTGCAGCCCCGAAAAGTACGTGAGTTCTCCCATCATACTCATCTCAAATTCTGAACTCATCATAGCTGAAAACTTGGACAAAAGATCATGAGAACCAGAACCAAAGATAATATCATCCACATACACTTGAATGAATAATGAGTCGTTGCCATGCTTAAGCACAAAAAGAGTTTTATCAACCTTGCCCATGGTAAACCCCTTTTCAAGTAAGAATATTTTTAACCAATCATACCGTGCTCTATTGGCTTGTTTGAGACCGTACAAGGCTTTGGACAGTTTGGAAACATGATTAGGAAAATTTGGATTTCCAAAACCCGGTGGTTGCTTGAAATAAACCTCCTCATCTATGTAGCCATTAAGAAACACACTTTTAATATCCATTTGATATAACTTGAAACCTTTAGATGCAGCAAAAGTGAACAAAATTCTTATGGCTTCTAATCTAGTAACAGGAGCAAAAGTTTCATCAAAATCTAGACCTTCAACTTGTGTGAAACCTTGAGCAACCAAGGTAGACTTATTCCTAATCACAACCCCATCCTCAATTTGTTTATTTTTAAACACCCATGTAGTTCCAATTAACTTGTAGCCTTGAGGCGGAGGTACAAATTTCCAAATATTATTTCTTTCAAAATTTTCTAACTCTTCTTGCATGACAATAATCCAAGATTCATTAGTGAGTGCGTGTGATATATCTTTGGGTTCAAAAGAAGCAACAAAAGCAGAATGAGCATGGGAGTTTGGATCGTGAAACCTAAGCCGTGTGACTCGTTCGTGCTAGCTTCTAATGATTTGTTGTGGAGGATGACTTTTAAGGACTCGGAGGGGAGTAGACACTTCACAAGCTCCTTCTTCTTCATGTTCATCACAAATTGAAGAGCTTGTGGCTTGAGGACGATTTGAACCAGCTATAGTAGTGCTGGTAGTGGTGCAAAATCAGCAACGTGATCATCGTCATTTGTTTCTGAATTTTCAGGCCGCAGCACCACTTCTTCGTCTTCTTCGATGAAAATACTCTCCCCTGCGGATATGGATCTGGACCTGCAATATTAGAGCTAGTACCAGGGCTAGCTTCATCAAAAGAAATCTCACAAGTCTCCACAATTTTGTTAGTGTCAAGTAAAAGCACATGGTAGCCTCTAGTATGAAATGGATAACCAAAAAACATACCATCAACAGATCTAGCTTCAAATTTATCAAGATTATCATGTTTCTTAACAAAGCATTTACAACCAAAGACCCAAAAGTATGTGACACTAGGCCTATGTCCAAACCGATGTTCATATGGTGTTTTTCCTAACTTAGCATGCAAGAAAACACGATTTGAGACACAACAAGCGGTTGCAATTGCATCTGCCCAAAATTTTCTAGGAGTTTGATATTCATCAAGCATAGTCCTAGCCATCTCAACTAAGGTTCTATTCTTTCTCTCTACAACATCGTTTTATGGAGGTACATAAGGTGAGGAAAATTGATGATCTATTCCATTTTTAGCACAAAAGTGATCAAATGATTGATTTTTAATTTCAGTTCCGTTATCACATCTAATTGCTTTTAAGATCCTGGGTGATCAATTGATAATATAAGAAATAAAGTTCTAAAGTGACTAAAAGCTTCATTCTTAGATGTCATAAAATAAACCCAAGAGTATCTAGAATAGTCATCAACAATCACAAGAACATACCATTTACCTCCGAAGGATTGAACACATGAAGGTCCTACGGTGTCAAGGTGCAAAAGTTGACCCGGTTCAGTTGTCATGATCATTGTGAGAGGAGTATATGAATCTGCAACCATCTTAGCATGTCTAAAAGAAGAGCACACAATTTCTTTGTCCCTTTTAAGCTTAGGCAGCCCACATTGCGATCAAGAGCACTAACATGCGTGAGGTGATCAAAGCCTACGTGACCAAGTCTACGATGCCAAAAATATAAGTCTTTTGAATCATTAGCAACTAGACACCTATGCTTAGACGAAGACATATCAAAATCAGCTTTAAAAACTCTTCCAAACCGAGACATGTTAAAAATAAGCTCACTATTTGAACCTACAACTTTGCAGCAATTTTTATTGAAAATAATTTCTAGATTTTCATCTAGCAATTGTGAAACAGAAAGCAAGTTGTGTTTCAAATTTTAGACAAGTGCCACATCCTTCAAAGTGTAGTGATCATTGACTCTAACCAAACCCTTAGCAATTATAGGAGTTGAAGAATTATCGACAAAAGTAACATTCTCTACACGTGACACAAAAGAGAGGGAGGAGAACGATTCTTTGTTACCAGTCATGTGGCGTGACCAACCTGAATCCACAATCCAAATGTTCTGAGTCAATACTGGGGTTAGTCAAAAAGCATTTAGGAATCTAGTACTGAGTCACACGGCGTCCAGCGGGAATAACGCGTGAAAGCTGAGATAAAATAGCAGGTTTATGAGCCAAAGCTTGAGGATTTTTGTACCCAACTACTGACCTACGAGGTGTTACATGTGTAGCACGAAAAAACAGTAGGTTTGGGAGCAAACTTTGCATGTTTTCGACTTATTACAGCAGGTTGCATATTCCTATCATTCGGTTTAGCATGTGCAGCAAATTTTGCATGAAAGTTATGAGATCTAGTAATCATTCTTTCCATTTTCTGTTGTTTCGCTAGTCTATAACAAAAATCTATGACATGACCATCTCTACCACAATAGGTACAATGAAATTTAACTTTATGTTCATGTCGAGATGAGCAAGCAACATTTGTATTAACAACCGAATGAAACAACACCCCTGCAGATTTGAAAACTACTTCTTTATGTTTAGGAACTATTTTAACTTCCTAATGACTTTACAATTTTAGGTGGATGTGCTTTAGCATGAGCATGAGAATCAAAACCTAAACCAGAATTATCATTGCAAGATTTAGAGGAATTCAGCAGCAAGTTTAGGTTCTTATTTGCATTACAGAACCGATCTAATGTCCTGTTCATGTCATCAAGTTTATTTGATAGATCAAGGCAATTTTCACATGAACTTTTTCCTTTTAATTTTCAAATGGAACAATATTTAACTTCATGAGAATGTAAAGCATTGTTCATTATAGAAATTTCATTCATAGCATCTTGTAGTTTCTTATCAAGATCATCACAGTAGAACAATGCAAATCAATTGTAGTACAACAAGCATCTTTCAAGTTTTTATCATTAAGTGCAGCAAGCTTTTTGTTCTTTCCAATTTCAAGTTTAAGTTTATCAAGTGTGGAGGTGTGTGCACTTCTTAGAGAGGAGAATTGTTCATATATTAAATCACACGAGGAACAAGAATCATCACTAGGAATCAAAGATTTCAAATGATTAATTTCAGATTCTAGTGACTCAATTTTAACAGCATCGTCCCTAAGCTTTTTGTCCTTTTTTCTTAACTATAACAGTGGCACGAGAAATAATAGTGGCCCTAATATGTGCAGAAACTCGACAAAAAAAACTTGTCTGAAACAAGTTCAAAGAACAAGTAACCAAAGTTCCTTTCAACTACAAATTTTATTCAATAGAACACAAGAGGAACAACCCAAAAGTCGTCTACCACGAACTCTGGCCTCCCTTGCTTATATAACCAGCCCTTAGGCCAACCCAATCCTAACTAGGACTCAGATCCTACTCAGATTCAATCGAAACTTTCCATAACTGCTCAAGACTCTTCTATACGCAGATAGAAGCAATCTTATCCCACATTCCTAAAATAACTAAACTTTGTGCTCACTTGGAAATACTAACATAACCAACTCAAATCTTTCTATATTTGAGTCAGACCCGACTCAGCCACAGCCTGACTCCAAAACCTAGTCGGTTGGACCTTTTCAAAAAATTTTCAACTTCCACATCTCTTCATCACGCCTCGGAACCATGTATCCACGTCCATGCACTCCTTGCACACGTGCAAACATCTTCCATCGACGTCCATGATACCTTCATATGCATTGTTCTTGATTCAACCATGTTGCGCGACCTCCCGATTAACTCAACCACAATTCCTCCCTAACTTGGTTGTTGAACCTCATCTTCTCTCTAAGACTAGTTCAATGTATCCCGTCACCAGCCATGTCTTGAACTCAAGCAACAGCTGCACATTAATAAACAACCAATACTTCCGAGCACAAGTCCTCGACTTGACTCACCTTAGTTCTGAAACCACAACACCTTACATGAGCACCTCACATAAGCATGTTGCAAACCATGGCAAAATGATATCATCCATAACCACCAAAACAAACCAAAAAATTAGTAAAAGAATACTAAGAAAACTTTCCATAATCCAAATAACAAGTTCGAAACATTGCAAATTAAAATAAGGACCACTGCGATCAAGCTTTGAACCTTGCCAAAGCTAACCGGACCTTGAACCGGAGCTTACCAAAGCTAGCAGGACCTAGCGCCAGAACTAACAAAGCTAGTCAGACCTAGCGTCGGAGCTTACCAAAGCTTGTTGGACGTAGTGCTAGAGCTGACCAAAGCTAGTCGGACCTAGCCACAACAAGTCGGACCTAACCAAAATAAGTCGGACCTAGACAAAGAAGTCGGACCTAGCTAACGCAAGTCGGACCTTACGTCGGACCTTGCCAGAGCTACCCAAAACAAGCTGGACCTATCGTCGGACCTTGCAGGAGCTCGAACCTAGAGACGGACCTTGATGAGATGGGTGTTTTGGCAAAATTCAAAATTTTTATTGTCATAGACAATGTATTCAGCAAACATAGGTCTCACACTTAGAGATCATTTGAGCAAGGATCGCTTGTAAACTATTCTCTATGCCTTTAGAACTAACAAAGATCACAATTGACTAGCGCTGGATGTAGGGCCTCTCGCCTAAACTAGGATAAATCATCTGTCTTTGTAGCTATCCATCCAGAGACAAACGTGTATCAATACGATTACTAGTCGATACTCAAAACACTGACAGTTGGCACACCATATAGGGGAACTGTGTTACATGTTCTTCACTAGCTCCATATAGCTTTATCGACTCCGAACAACATTGTCGGCGACCCTGGGAGGTTCAACGATGCTAGTGCCTTCACCGAAGCCCACGAAGCATCCTTTGATAGAACGGTCGACTATGCATCACCGTTCCTCCACGAGCTACTGGAAGACACGACCGACTATGACCTCAGCTTTGACTCTGACACCGAGGTAAGTAACCATTCTCCTCGCAAATGCTGCATCACAGATACAGGCCACAACATGCAATCATTTCCATGGCTCATACCCCTGCAACAAGGGGTGCGATGGCAGGAACTTGGAAATGAACTCGCATGCAATCCTGCTGCGAACGACCGTCACCAGGTATTGCACACCCCCTCGTCAACAAACAAACATGCCCAAAGCCAGACGTGATCGTGTTACAAACTCAGCCCCGTGGTGGTATTTCTTAAGATCTCATAACGTCTCCGGTGAGTGGTGAGATACGCAAGCGCGCAAAAGATACTATTGTAGCATTTCACCCATGAGTAATCCCAAGGGTATCATATTTATCCCGAAGGAAGGCAATGAAGTAAAGTAAACACTATTGTTATGATCAAGGTTTAGGTTACTTTGTAATTATCAGAATAGGGGTAAGATGATAATAGATGTAGTGTGACACACACCTAAGCATTCTACTCCTAGAGATAAGATTGTCCTAGTGAGGGTTAAAATACAAGAAGGGATTGCTCCTACTGTGCTCTAATTACTCATATACATAGCCTACTAATGTACACATGAATATGTTAATGGTGAATACAAGGCCTTAGTGGTCCAACATATCGATCACGGTTTACCCTTGACAGCATTAGGACGATTCCCGCTAAGAGCCTGTGGCATAGGATAACATGGAGGAGTACAAAGGACGGACAGGACTGTCACCACCTGCCGCCTACCCCTACAACACGTGGGTCAATGAGACATCCAACGCTACTTAACTATCCAAGCACCACAATTGCATGCTAAGTAAATACCTTAAGAGTCGTAATTCAAGATCCATCTTAAGGCAATGACTAACCTAAACATCGTTGAACCAATGTTGGAACTAAGAATTAACTTATTCGTATTAAGACAACCATGTTATTACCTAATTAGAGTATAGTGGAGGTATAAGGTATTTATGATAATATAATAAAGATATTACTTTCATATCATAATAACACCTACACCTATCACATACATGGACTCCACAATCAAACAAGAAATGCTTTGCCCAAGTATATGAATAAAGAGAGACTCATAACTATATTATTAATATGCATAAAGTCATAAAAGGAAATAAATATACATGAGTCATATCTTTCCCAATTTGGACTTGGGTCTAGAGGCTCCTCTCTACAGCCTAACCTGCACTAAGGACTAGGAGAACTAGTGTATACAAGTAGAGAATGCTTGAGTGGTGTGGGTTGATTTGAGCGATGAGGGTTCCTGTCGACTGTTGGAGTCGGCAGATCCCCTGACACTACTAAAGTGTTGAAGGAGTTGGTAGTTCGGTTTGGGCGCGCGGAGACTCAAGAAGGTGAATCACGATTGGACACGAGAGACACAGTGGTTTACGTGGTTCGGGCCGCCTGAGCGTAATACCCTACTCCACGGGTGTGTGTGTGTGTGTTGTATTAACTTGTGAACTTGAGAGCGTTCGAGAGTCTGATCCCCTCGTGTATCGTCGGTTTGTCCTTTTATAGTACAAGGACAAACCGTTACAAGTCAGCCTGGCCCGACATGTGGCCCTGGCGGTTACTAGTGTTGATACGCGAGATTAATTGTTGTTAATAACCTTGTAACGGCTCCGACAGTGCCGTTACAGGTGTTAAGATCGTCCGATTAAGTGTCATTAACGTGGAATTAATGACAATTAATCGGGTCTTGAAGTCTGGGGCTGTCCTTTGAAGATCCGGAGCCGTTACAATGTCTCCCGGAGGTTCAAAGCGGCCAGCTCCGACGTATGGACACGTGGCAGCTCCGGAGCTTGCTTGTGGGAAGCGGGAAGCTCCGGGGTGACCTGGCACGTGTCAGGTCCGGAGCTTCTCTCGGTCAGGGGTTAAGTCCGGAGGTGCCGTTTCAGTACCTAGCTCGGAGCTTCACCCTTGCGGGTAGTAGCTCCGGTCTGACAGTACACGTGGCTACCTAAGGGTTAACCATGTTGGAGAAGCAGGTCCGGTTATGTCTGGCAAGTGGGCCTCCGAGGGTCTTCAATTTGAGTAGACGTCCTTCCCTTGAGATCTTTGTAACCTCAGGGGGTGTATGGTTTTTAGGGTACCGACAGTTCCTATTTATACTAGTGTTGAGGTCGGTTCCCACCATCTTTTGTGCATGAATCAGTCACCATTCTTATCACCAAGCCACACGAGTGTTCCACATTGAAGTTGATCGAGAATGGGGGGAGACTAGTTCGGTTGAACCAATGGTTCAGCCGCACTGGGCTTGGTCCCGGTCATCCTGGTTTTCCTCCGAGTGACTTCCATGTGGGTCCTCATGCTATTCCTTGGCGCTACACTGTTGGATGCCCCTGGATACTCCTACAGGTGGGCCATTGGATCCATGTGTTGCCACGTGTTGGCGTCCGATTGGCTGGGAGTGTATTATTTAGGATTCCTCCCCTAGATTCACCTCAATTCTATATAGAATACCTGCATGCATCATTTTCTCCATGTACAAGTGAGAATACATTATTTCTAAAGGATGTGCTTGTAAGAAATGTCTAGTCCTCCATGATTATAAGTTATATTGATGGTCTAAATTAGTACTTGATGACCGTCAACACTTTGTTACCACATCGACCAAGACACGGCACGTTCTCACACGTGTTGTGCCTGGGCTGACAACTTTCTCGGTGCCACCGATGCCCCAAACTTTAAATGGATGGGCCAGAACATCACAGTAGCAGCCGAAGAATGGCAAGATGTACCTGAGCCAGCTGAATCCCTATTCAGACTCGCCCATTGGGATCTCCAGCCTCTTCTTGACCGTACTGTCGACAGTAGTGCAGAAAGTTCTCACCTCCAGCAACACACAGGGAGCGACTACAGATAGACGAAGGACATAGCCACAAGCCAGATGGGAGGTGCTTGCAAGGCCAAATCATCTACCCACTCGCCTTCTTTGGCACAATAGCGAGGAGAACCCTCGACCTTCGCCTGGCCCTCAACGCCCGACAAAAAGCTTGGGAAGGGGCCGTAGAACCCATTCGGAGTTCCAATGATGCCATTGTGACACCCGATTCCGAATATGAACCAAGCGTAACGCATATGTGTGCCCAGGATGTTCAACACACATACACGAGTGATTCACAAATGATAAACAGAATTTAACCACGTCTTAACTAATAAATAAGTACTTTATTACAATAATCCAATGGTTCACGAATGATAAAACTCTAAATAATTGCAGCGGAAAATAAGCTAAATAGCACGACTCCAATCCACAGGCAATTGACGGCGGTACGCAACCTAGTACTCCACGTGATCCTCAGGGTACTCCCAATTGTCTCCACTAGCTGTTGGGGGGGGGGGGGATTGCAAGAGTGAGTACATGTCGTACTCAGCAAGTGTGGAAAGTATGACATGTGGCTTATTCAAATGACGAATGTAATAATGGCTAAGTGCTGAAACGTACAGTAAAACATTTGAAAAGCATTATACTATGTCTATGTGAAACGATCCCATCATAACCATTATATTAACATAGTATAAACCATATCCAATTATTGCCAACATTACCATTATCCATGTCCAATTACCATAACTCAATTTCATAACCATGACCATAATCCATAAACCAACCATAACCATTACCAAACCATAACCATCCATAACCCTCCCAAATCCCAATTCCCAACTCTAATCATGTAGGTCATCCAGGCGCTCATAACCGGGAGCACGGCTATCATGATAGTTTTTAACACTCTGCAGAGGTTGTACCACTTTACCCACATGTTTGTGATTTTATCACCTTTCGATGACTAAGAAACCTCCATTGTGCCATCTCACACTTCCGTAGGTGTGTGGCCAAGAGATCACAAAATAGGCTTTCAAAAGGGACTACTAGTATGTACGGGCCCACTAAGGTTTCACCGGCAGGCTTGAATCTCTATTCTCCCACCCACGGGCCCCCTCGTGTGCCATACGGATCCCAGGGCAGTCCTCCTCGACTCCCATTCCCCGCGCCATCCAATGGTCCATACAATACTAGCAGCGCTCCTAATTATTCAGCTACGCCGCACCCATACTTGGCCTTGTGGTGGCACTGTTGACCTGGCATATTCTCGCATGAACCGGTCCTTAGATCTAAAGCAAGCAAACCACCATAACAACCAACCCATTCACAAAACCATGCTTGCTTAGATCACCCATCGTATTGACCAGTTCACATTAACTAGAACATCATTGATGCATAATTAAATGTGTAGTGTTGTTTGCCATCCCAATTAATTAAGCGAAGCAAAAAGGTAAAAACCCTTCCCGACTCTCTACCATAAATTCCAGGTGACAAGGGTGGTCAAACAAAACTAGTAAACTTCCTACCATAGGATTCCCATCAATTTGACACAAGCATGCAAGTTCGTAACCAAAACATTTAATTTAAAATAGGATCAATATGCTTCAAGGACACTTGCCTTGCTCCGGCGGATGGGGTTGCTCAAGCGCTTCGAAGTCTTGGTTTTGGAAATCCTCGTATGCAGCCTCTTGAGCACGTTCCTCTACGCGTGATCATACATACAAGGAAACATATATAATTCAACATAATGCACACAAAATAATCAACATGCAATGACATGCATGCATGCAAAGTAAAATAATTAATTTACTATGGTCGTTTATTAATTAGATGCGACTAGTTCATACGTGTTCGTATGAGTTTACGGGGGTTTTAGGGTGGATTAATGCTGCTGAAATAAAATTTATGGTGCAACTAAAATCAATTCACGCCTATTAGATTCAATATGATCGCAAAAATTCGCATCGGGAACATGTCCTACCGTAGATCTGACGGCTTGGCGGTCGTGGAATAAATGCGACGTGTAGACGAAATAGATGGTGCAGCAGTCCTTCAGCGGCACGACGACGGCGGCGCGATGTCGGCGACGATCTCCGGCGAACGGTGGTGCCCTCCTCTTTTTCTCCCTCTTCTTCCCCTTCTTTTTCCCTTTTTTTCTTCCCTGGGCGCAGCTCTCTGGACTCCCCTTTTTTTTTCCTCTGTTCGGCGGCTGCTTCTGGCGGAAGCATCGTGGGGCTTCCGTCGTATTTATAGGGGCGGTGGGAGTCATCCGGAATCGGTTCCGGAGCCGGCGGGATCGGGAGGCGTTACGGCGGCAGGCGTACGCGGGAGGGAGTCGGGAGGCGGGACCCAGCGCGCAGGCGCGGTCGCGTGCGGCTCGGCCGCGGGCGTGCGCGAGCGGGACACGCGGGAGGCCGGGAGGGCGAGCGGGGCGTTCGGCCGAGCGGGGTGGGGTCCGCCAGGCGCGGGAGCGCGGCGGGTTCGGCGCGCGAGCACGGGAACCGCGCGGGAGGGGGCGGGATTCGGTCGGGGGCGGGGCCTCGGGCGGAGCGGGGCCGGCTCGCTCGGGCGACGCGCGCGGAAGCTGGCGGCGGTGGGGCCCGGCTGCGGGTGCGTGGCGGCGGGGCCAGCGCCTCGGGCGTGGGGCGCGCTGGGGCGACTCGGCCGGCTGGGCCGGCCTGGCCGGCGGGTTGCCCCCCCTTTTTTTTCTTTTCTTTTTTTTTCCTTTATTATATAATTTATTATATATATATATTTTTTATATATTATTAATACTATATATTTATTATTTATTATTTATTTTTATAATATATATTATTAATATTATTTTTATATATTGTTATATATATTATTTATATATATTTATATATATTATTATTATTATTATTATTCTTATTCCCTATTACAAGTTTTAGGCTATTATTATTTTCTATTTCTTCTTTTGCTACACATATTTGTATATGTATATGTTTTATTATTTTTCTTTTATTCTACTAGTGTTTAATGCATGACCATGTATGCAATGCATGATGCGAAGATTTAGGGTGTTACAAACCTACCCCCCTTAAAGTGAATCTCGCCCTCGAGATTCGATAGCGTGGAGAAAAGATGAGGGAATTCTGTCTTCAGGTCTTCTTCACGTTCCCATGTAGCTTCGGCTTCCGTATGGTGTTTCCATTGCACTTTGCACCAACGGATCCTCTTATTTCTCGTGACCCTTTCCTTCATATCCAAAATTTTGATAGGTTGCTTGACATAGGACAAATCCTCCTGAAGCTCTAGCTCGTCCATCAGCACTTGTTCTTTCGGTACCCTGAGACACTTCTTGAGTTGAGAGACGTGAAACACGTCGTGTACATCGGAGAGATACGTCGGCAGCTCAAGTCGATATGCCACTTCTCCCCGTTTGTCCAGAATCTTAAATGGTCCGATGTAACGTGGTGCCAGTTTTCCTTTGACGTTAAACCGTCGCTGACCTCTGATAGGTGACACTTTGAGGTATACAAAATCTCCAACTTCAAAAGTCAAACTCCTTTGCCTATTATCAGCATAACCTTTCTGTCGAGACTGGGCAGCCTTTAAGTTTTCCCGTATTATTTTGACTTGCCTTTCAGCTTCTTGTAACACGTCGGGACCAAACACTTGATTTTCTCCGGTTTCATTCCAAAACAAGGGAGTCCTACATTTCCTTCCGTATAATGCTTCATAGGGTGACATTTTCAAACTTGCTTGGTAACTATTGTTGTACGAGAATTCAGCATACGGCAAACTTTTATCCCAACTTTTCCTATGCTTTAAAGCACATGCTCTTAACATGTCTTCCAAAATTTGGTTGGTCCTCTCGGTTTGTCCATCTGTTTGAGGGTGATACGCCGAACTAAAGTTCAGCCTTGTTCCCATTGCTTCATGCAATTTCTGCCAAAATCTGGAGGTAAATTGAGAACCTCTATCCGAGACTATCTTCTTCGGTACTCCGTGTCGACACACAATGTGCTCCATATACAATTCCGCTAGCTTCGCGGTGGTATATGTGGTCTTGACGGGGATGAAATGAGCTGATTTTGTCAATCGATCCACAATAACCCATATTGAATCATAGCCAGACTGAGTTCGCGGTAATCCAACTATAAAGTCCATACCAATCTCTTCCCACTTCCACTTCGGGATCCTTAAAGGTTGTAACAATCCTGCTGGCCTTTGATGTTCAGCTTTAACTCGTTGGCACACATCACACAATGCAACGTAT
The DNA here is from genome assembly GCA_036927565.1 of Tuctoria greenei. Classification (NCBI taxonomy): domain Eukaryota; kingdom Viridiplantae; phylum Streptophyta; class Magnoliopsida; order Poales; family Poaceae; genus Tuctoria; species Tuctoria greenei. Next base: position 28,693,950 of record JAYESD010000011.1, read on the forward strand.
TCAGCTATGTCCTTCTTCATGCTGGCCCACCAATAGCATGTCTTTAAGTCCTTGTACATCTTTGTACAGCCGGGATGAATTGAGTAAGGCGAGTCATGTGCCTCCTTCAATATTGTTTCACGAATATGCCTGACATTAGGCACCACAATCCTCTTTCCAAGCCATAAGGTACCCTGTTCGTCCTCATCAAATCTGAATTCCTTTCCTTCTTGGGTCCTTTCCTTGATTTCTTGTATTTCCTTGTCCTTTGTCTGTCCTTCCCGTATTTCCTGCTCTAATGTTGGGTTGACTTCCATCGTTCCCATCTCATTTATGAATCCAAGGTTCAACCGTTCAAACTCCTTGCATAACTCGTGTGGCAGCTCTCGTACTGTGAGTTGATGACTTACTCCCTTTCGGCTCAAGGCATCGGCCACTACGTTGGCCTTCCCTGGGTGATAGTTGATTCCCACGTCATAATCCTTGATGAGCTCCAACCATCGGCGTTGCCTCAGATTCAGGTCCGTTTGCGTAAATATGTACTTGAGACTCTTGTGATCTGTATAAATCTCACATCGGTGACCAAAAACATAGTGTCTCCATATCTTCAAGGCGTGTACCACGGCTGCGAGTTCAAGGTCGTGTGTAGGATAATTCAACTCATGTTTCTTTAGTTGCCTCGATGCATAAGCTACCAGTTGGCCTTCTTGCATGAGCACACATCCTAATCCTTGTCTTGATGCATCACAATATATATCAAAACTCTTGCTCACGTCCGGTAATACTAACACCGGGGTGGTTGTCAACCTTTTCTTTAACTCCTCAAAGCTATCCTGACAAGCTTGAGTCCATCGGAATGCCTTCCCTTTCATGAGTAATTCGGTCATAGGCTTGGCTATTTTGGAAAAATCCTTTATGAATCGGCGGTAATATCCAGCCATTCCAAGGAAACTCCGAATTTCCTTGACATTCTGTGGCGGTTCCCACTTAAGCACATCTCTCACTTTCCCTGGGTCAACTGATACTCCTCCTCCCGAAATAATATGGCCTAAGAAGGAAACTTCTTGTAACCAAAATTGACATTTACTGAACTTGGCATACAATTGATGCTCCCTCAATTTCTGCAGCGTAAGCCTCAAGTGTTCCTCGTGTTCCTTCTCATCCTTCGAGTAGATCATAATATCATCGATGAACACTACAACGAACTTATCCAGATATTCCATGAAGACCTTATTCATGAGATACATAAAGTACGCAGGCGCGTTCGTTAATCCAAATGACATGACGGTGTACTCATAAGATCCATATCGTGTATGAAATGCTGTCTTGGGTATATCCGATGGTCTAATCTTCATTTGGAAGTATCCTGACCGCAAGTCGATCTTGGAGAAGATACAGGCACCCTTCATTTGGTCGAACAAATCCTCTATACGGGGCAGTGAGTACTTGTTCTTAACTGTCACTTCATTGAGAGACCTATAGTCCACACACATCCTATGGGTTCCATCCTTCTTATCTACGAAGAGCACTGGGGCTCCCCACGGGGATGAACTTGGGCGTATAAAACCCTTCTCTAGCTGCTCTTGAATTTGCTTCTTGAGCTCTGCTAATTCCTTAGGAGGCATCCTATACGGCCTCTTAGCTATAGGTGCAGTTCCGGGTATCAACTCAATGGCGAATTCTATGTCACGATCAGGTGGCATACCTGACAACTCATCTGGAAACACATCCGGGTACTCGCGAACGATCGGAATGCTTTCCAATGTCACGTCTTCCACGTGATTCAGCATCGCTTTCCCTCTTGCAGGTTGGGCTGCTTCAACTTCAATGTGTGTACCATGTTCACTTGTCAACTGCACAATCCTCTCGGCGCATTGAATGACTCCATTATACTTGCTCAGCCAGTCCATTCCAAGTATTATGTCTATTCCTTGGGAGTCCAATACTATGAGGTTTGCGAGAAAGTCTACCCCCCTTATTTTAATGCTTACTTTCGGACATACTATATTTGTCCTCATCTCTCCGCCAGGAGAACTTACTAGCATAGTTTGCTTCATATGAGATATAGGCAAATTGTACTTGGCAACATACTTTGACGAGATGAATGAATGAGATGCTCCTGAATCAAATAAAACAGTCGCGGGGTTGGAGTTGGCGAGAAACATACCAATCACGACGTCATCAGCTTGCTGGGCTTCCTCAGTAGAGACATGATTCACATTGCCACGAGCAAAATTCTGCTGTTCACGGTTGCCTTGTGGTGCTCCTCCATTTGGTCGCGGGTGATTTGGCCTTGGTGCATTGTTCATAGGTCCATAGTTTCTCTTGGGGTATTGACTTGCAAAGTGTCCGGGTTCTCCACACGCATAGCATGTCTTACCACCCATAGCATTGGGGAAGTTTGGGCGCAACTGGTTTTGAGCATTTGCCGCCATGTTAGGACGCGACGCAGGTGGCACAGGATTGCGAGGCGCTTGCATGGCGGGGCGTTGCTGCGGTGGCTGATTGGGGCGGGGCGGATAAGCAGTGCGGTATGCAGGAGCAGAGGGGTTGTATTGTGGTGCAGTAGGTGGTGCATAGCGGGGGCGAACATTGCTTCCTTGTTGCGGTCCATGATGTGACATCTTCCTCTTGTTGTCCTGCTCCATCTCACGAATCTTGTTCTCAACCACAATAGCCTTGTCAACCAGCTTTTGGAAGTTTGGATAATCAGTATTGAGCAACTGGACTTGAATTTCATTGTTGAGACCTCTCATAAACAAATACTGCTTCCTACTATCAGTCTTGATGTCTTCTGGAGCATATCTTGATAATTGAGTGAATTTGTTGAGATACTCACTCACGCTCATCCTTCCTTGCCTGAGATTTTCAAAGTCTTGTCTCCTCAGTATCATAACTCCTTCTGGTACATAGTGGGAACGGAAACTCTGCTTAAACTCAGCCCAAGTGATTGTCTCCTGATTATCATGAGCGTTTCAAAGAGCTTCCCACCAGTCAGCGGCTGCTCCAACTAGTTGATGTGATGCAAAGAGAACCTTCTCCCTATCAGTGCACTGGACAATAGCAAGTTTCTTCTCAACGGACTTCAGGCAATCATCAGCTTCCATTGGGTCTGTGGCTTGTGCAAAGGTAGGCGGTCTGGTCCTCATGAACTCTCCCAAACGGTTGTGATGTGGCGGGGGTGGTGGTGGAGGCAGGTGGGGCTGATTGTTGTTGCCAGCTTGCAGCTGTCCCATGGTCTGTATCATGGTCTGCATGAGCTGGTTCTGCATAGCTAACAGTTGTTCAATATTGATGGCTCCATGAGCATGTCCCTGGTTGTTCTGAGGTACTTCATTGCGCTCCTCCTCCTCGTTGGCATCCCTCTGGTTACGAGTTCTCACCATCTATTGGCGAAAGAAAGGTGGGGACAGAAGGATTTAGAATTTGGAAGGAAACGTCCCAACTATATGCATCAAGGTATGTGACACTAAATAATCCTTTATTAATATAGACCTATATTATGAGGATGTGGACAATTGCCGAAGCATCCCACAACTCTCTACTAAGCACACAAGCACTCAAACAAGCACCAAACAGAATTTACAAAGATCCTAAAAGAAGTAACACAACTCAAGGTCACACAAGTATATCTACATCGCTCTTATTTACTAATGGGGGTGTGCCTATCCTTGAGTCGTGGCATAGGTCGAGGACTACTCGTCGTCGAGCGGGAACTCATCCGGGTCCTCGTCGTCGTCGTCGTCGTCGTCGTCGTCGGGGTCCTCGGGGTCCTGTGGGTCCTGGGGTGGTGAGGCAGCAGGAGGCGGTGGTGCGGTAGACGCCACACTGGAAGGCTCCTCGTCAAAGGACTCCTCAGAAGACGACTCACGCTGACCGTTGCGACGGTCTGGAGAGTCTGGGGTCCACATCGGGGTGTCGGACGCGTAGTCGTCCGGGTCCTCGTCGGTGATCCGACGATACCTCCTGATTATCGCCTTGTGGCGCTGGGCGAGGTCACGTCCATCCTGAATCTCCTGCTGCGCCCTCTGAAGTCGGGCACTGAGCTGGGCCACGTCGTCAACAGTGACGAGACTGCGGGAGGTCCAGGGGTCCCTCCACGTGCCTGGAGACGAAGCGCGCAGTGCCACTGGGACGCTGCGGGACGAAGGCGTGCACCGTGTCCTCCAGACGGAAACGGCGGGCGTGGCTCCAAAAGGTGGCTGCTTCCCAGCTAGCATCCTGCTCTGCAGATCGGCGGGAGCTCCTCCAAGCGGGGCTGCTGTGGGTCTTCACCAACTCGTCACCGTAGTAGATATAGATTTTGCAGCTCCACTCCTTCCTGCCGGGGCGCTGCACTCCAGTGGTGTGGCAGGAGAGCGAGAGGCTATGGTGACGGTAGCCAGCCTCACGGAGTAGGGCACGGAGATGGTGTCGCAGTTGTCCTGCGGCTTTGCCGTCAGAACGGATCACCACGGGGTGACGGGGGTCGACGGCCGGAGAGCGACTGGCCAACCTACGCGGGGGCACAAGTCCACCGGTCGACTTACGAGGGGTTGTCTTGGTGCGGGCCATCTACAGGAAACAAGAATATATTAGAAAAATAATGAAAAACAAATCTGAAAATTTCAGCAGCTAAAACGGCGGACAAAGAGCGGTGCAGCGGTTACAAAAGAACGAAAAATAAAGAGAAAAATTACAGCAACCAACACAATAATTTTACCCACACATAATAGCAGCAAAACACACCGTTTTCGCGAAAATTTATACAGCAAAACAGCAGCACTTAATATTGCTCACTTCTGAAAATTTTTATCAAAAATGCAGCAGCGATCAGTACCTTTCGCGGCTGAAAATAAAGGAAACAAAACAGCAGCAAAAATTTTCCAAAATAGCATATTAGAAGAGTGTTCCTAAGTGCTCTAGAGTGTCCATTCTACCTAGGCTTGCGTCCTACGGTCAACGCGGCTCTGATACCAATTTGTGACACCTGATTCCGAATATGAACCAAGCGTAACGCATATGTGTGCCCAGGATGTTCAACACACATACACGAGTGATTCACAAATGATAAACAGAATTTAACCACGTCTTAACTAATAAATAAGTACTTTATTACAATAATCCAATGGTTCACGAATGATAAAACTCTAAATAATTGCAGCGGAAAATAAGCTAAACAGCACGACTCCAATCCACAGGCAATTAACGGCGGTACGCAACCTAGTACTCCACGTGATCCTCAGGGTACTCCCAATTGTCTCCAGTAGCTGTTGGGGGGGATTGCAAGAGTGAGTACATGTCGTACTCAGCAAGTGTGGAAAGTATGACATGTGGCTTATTCAAATGACGAATGTAATAATGGCTAAGTGCTGAAACGTACAGTAAAACATTTGAAAAGCATTATACTATGTCTATGTGAAACGATCCCATCATAACCATTATATTAACATAGTATAAACCATATCCAATTATGTCCAACATTACCATTATCCATGTCCAATTACCATAACTCAATTTCATAACCATGACCATAATCCATAAACCAACCATAACCATTACCAAACCATAACCATCCATAACCCTCCCAAATCCCAATTTCCAACTCTAATCATGTAGGTCATCCAGGCGCTCATAACCGGGAGCACGGCTATCATGATAGTTTTTAACACTCTGCAGAGGTTGTACCACTTTACCCACATGTTTGTGATTTTATTACCTTTCGATGACTAAGAAACCTCCATTGTGCCATCTCACACCTCCGTAGGTGTGTGGCCAAGAGATCACAAAATATCCTTTCAAAAGGGACTACTAGTATGTACGGGCCCACTAAGGTTTCACCGGCAGGCTTGAATCTCTATTCTCCCACCCACGGGCCCCCTCGTGTGCCATGCGGATCCCAGGGCAGTCCTCCTCGACTCCCATTCCCCGCGCCATCCAATGGTCCATACAATACTAGCAGCGCTCCTAATTATTCAGCTACGCCGCACCCATACTTGGCCTTGTGGTGGCACTGTTGACCTGGCATATTCTCGCATGAACCGGTCCTTAGATCTAAAGCAAGCAAACCACCATAACAACCAACCCATTCACAAAACCATGCTTGCTTAGATCACCCATCGTATTGACCAGTTCACATTAACCAGAACATCATTGATGCATAATTAAATGTGTAGTGTTGTTTGCCATCCCAATTAATTAAGCGAAGCAAAAAGGTAAAAACCCTTCCCGACTCTCTACCATAAATTCCAGGTGACAAGGGTGGTCAAACAAAACTAGTAAACTTCCTACCATAGGATTCCCATCAATTTGACACAAGCATGCAAGTTCGTAACCAAAACATTTAATTTAAAATAGGATCAATATGCTTCAAGGACACTTGCCTTGCTCCGGCGGATGGGGTTGCTCAAGCGCTTCGAAGTCTTGGTTTTGGAAATCCTCGTATGCAGCCTCTTGAGCACGTTCCTCTACGCGTGATCATACATACAAGGAAACATATATAATTCAACATAATGCACACAAAATAATCAACATGCAATGACATGCATGCATGCAAAGTAAAATAATTAATTTACTACGGTCGTTTATTAATTAGATGCGACTAGTTCATACGTGTTCGTATGAGTTTACGGGGGTTTTAGGGTGGATTAATGCTGCTGAAATAAAATTTATGGTGCAACTAAAATCAATTCACGCCTATTAGATTCAATATGATCGCAAAAATTCGCATCGGGAACATGTCCTACCGTAGATCTGACGGCTTGACGGTCGTGGAATAAATGCGACGTGTAGACAAAATAGATGGTGCAGCAGTCCTTCGGCGGCACGACGACGGCGGCGCGATGTCGGCGACGATCTCCGGCGAACGGTGGTGTCCTCCTCTTTTTCTCCCTCTTCTTCCCCTTCTTTTTCCCTTTTTTTCTTCCCTGGGCGCAGCTCTCTGGACTCCCCTTTTTTTTTCCTCTGTTCGGCGGCTGCTTCTGGCGGCAGCGTCGTGGGGCTTCCGTCGTATTTATAGGGGCGGCGGGAGTCATCCGGAATCGGTTCCGGAGCCGGCGGGATCGGGAGGCGTTACGGCGGCAGGCGTACGCGGGAGGGAGTCGGGAGGCGGGACCCAGCGCGCAGGCGCGGTCGCGTGCGGCTCGGCCGCGGGCGTGCGCGAGCGGGACACACGGGAGGCCGGGAGGGCGAGCGGGGCGTTCGGCCGAGCGGGGTGGGGTCCGCCAGGTGCGGGAGCGCGGCGGGTTCGGCTCGAACACCAGCCCATCTACTTCATCGAGTCAGCCTGGGCATGGCTCGAACACCAGCCGCCAACACCATACAAAGCTCAGGCTGAAGAAGGCATCTCGGGGGGTAAGAATTGCCGACTCCAATACACCGACGTACCTCCAGTGGCCCGAAACAGTCGTCACCATTGATGGGTCGGACCACCCCGACCACATTCCACAACACGAGTGATATCCCCTAGTGCTTGACCCAGTCGTAGGAACTGCGCGACTCGCCAGAGTACTCATTAACGAAGGGAGCAACATCAAAATCTTGTAAGCCACAACCCTAATGATGAAGATCTTGTGCTCCCGACTTCATCCCAAAAGGGGCCCTTTCCACAGGATCATGCCCAAAGTACAGGACATGCCTCTCGGACGAATCGATCTACCCGTCAAGTTCGGGAGCAAGTCGAACTCCCGAACAGAAACCCTCACATTTTGAAGTCGCCAACTTCAATGATTCCTACCACGCCATCCTGGGATGGCCCTGCTATGCAAAATTCATGGCAGTCTCAATATACACTTATCTCATGCTGAAAAATCCAGAGATCCAGAGGATCCATCACTGTGACTGCTACGATCCAGCTATCTTTGCTACGCGAGCTACACGGTTGGCGAAAATCCCCAGCAGTAGCAGTGGGCGAACAAACGGGAGCACCCGAGAATAGAATCAGGGTCCAAGAGGGGCACTAAAAGGTTTCTCGAGCTACTTCACGAACCCAGCCAAGGCAGCCCTAGTTAGCACCATGTTGACAAAAGAGCAGGAACAAACGCTTGATGAATCTACAATGGGTATGCACCCGGGCCCTCCATGCCAACAACTCAGGCCCACGCCGCTAGGAAAAGATACGACTCATCCCGTTGAGCGAGGCGGTTGACAACCTTCCACACCAGACCGACCATCCGATATATGTAAGCAAAAATGGTCAAATGATGAACATCTTGGATAAAAGCTCAAGCTCCACCTCCCCCAACATCGACTTGCTTGTGGGACCAACACGAACTCTGCCACAACGAATGGTTCCGAAGGTGGAGTTCGCTCGGCCCGCTCTGGTCGACACGATCCAATCCTTGCGGAGCTCTCACCCCAAGGTTCACTACAACATCCTACTAAATGACAAGGAAGCTAAGTGCCTTTCCTTCATCCACCTTCTTTGTCAACTACCGACTACATTTTCAAAAGCAGAGCTGACTCCCGAGCCCGAGCAAAGTCCCCAATCCCGACCATGAAAATCGGGCTCAGGGGCTACCATCCGATTAAAGGTCCAGCCGGGACCTTTGATCCACTCTTTTAGAACAATCCTCTCGTTTAAGTATTCCACTCGCATCTTGCGACCCACGGCCTACGAACGACAAAAGTTCTAAAAGCTACAGTTCGAGCAAGACAAAAGGATGGAAAACATATGTAAAAGAAACATTTCTAAATAATTAAAAAGGATCCATAATACATGACGGCTCAGACCATTACATTAAAGGTTAAAGTTACATTGTTGTTCTCATACAGGGATTACCCTACTCCCCACGGGGTCAGTGGCTTCGACGACTTCATGCTCCTCCTCCCAGCTGTAGTTTCTTTGAAAGGCCACTTATCACCATATACAGAGATAGATAGGGAAAGTCAAAACGTCCAAGGTATTTCCCCATTAGTGGCCTATGGTCCCTCAATAGGCGAAGGGCCTCTTATATCAAAATACAGAGACAATTGGGCCCCTCCCATCGAGGTGGGCTGGGAAGCCAAAGCGGCCAACATATCTCCTGACCACCCTGGCGCCACACAGGGAGGCTTCAGCCACGGAGCCAAGCACCCTGCATCCGGCTGGCTCCTCCATCTTCAAACCTCCAAGGGGTTTCTTCCCTTTTCAAACTTCCAGGTGACTCCTCCTCCTCAAAATCTATGCCCTAAAATCCATTGGCCGAGTTGCCGGCTCCGACCAACCGAGCACGAAGCCCTGACCACCACACACTCACCATCGAGCGAGGCTACTAGGCCATAGGAGGGGGCAGTGGGAGAAAGGGAAGGAAGGGGAGGAGCTCTCCAACTCAAAGAGGAAAAAGGTGAAGGCACACGCAAGACAGGCACCGTGCTAAGCCATTTATATCCTTGACCGTGGCACATGAAGATATAAGGACAACAGAGGTGGTGCGCTATGCCGCCTCATAACTAACCCACAAGAAAGTCTTGTGGCGACCGAAGACTTCCATTACACACCACTCCACCTCCTCGTGACGTGTGCTTCAATGAAGACCAACGAAGACTAAAGGCACTGGCATTACGTCTCGCCCCCTTCGCCTCGTGGCACAAACCGACTTGAAGTTACGCGCTCTACTATAACATCTTCGAGGCAGGGGAAGAGTCAAGTAGTGCTAGTTCGTCTTCCGTAGCACTAGCCGATCGACACCATTCAAACCGAGTCCAAGCTCAGACCCACCTTCTAATGGTAACTACTGGGCAATATACACCCCAATAACTCATGGGACCTTGAGGGATACCGATAGAGGTCGGGCAAAAGGCATGACGAACTGCGCCAACATTGTCGACACCAATGTCATCAGGACCTCCCTTCAGGGCCACCTACAATTCCCAGGTACATGAACCCAGCAGAGGCAACCCAGGCCAGTGCCGCGTTGACCAAAACATGGGAAGGTGCACACGACATCTCTTCAAAGGGTATACACCTGAGCCTTTCGAGCCATCAACTTGCTACACCGAACCCACCGCCTGGAGGACATAAGCAACAACAATCAGGCCATGGGCAGGATCAAGTTCAGGTGGGCCCAATTCTCTAACTCTAATGCTAGGACCCAGTTGGACGGTAGCTACACGAGCACAATGCGGCGAAGGGAACCAAAATATGACTACTCTGGAACCCCTAAAACAAAAAAAAGTCAGCTTTTCTCTCTTAGCAGGCTAACTCTTGTGAAGTTGATAGCTGAAGCACAAATTCGGATAGAGCCCTCGTCATCAAACCCTCGAAGTCGGGGCAAGGGCTAGACAAACAAACAAAGTCAAATGTCTCGCGTCACTCTGGGGCAACCTAATCGGTGCAAGAATCTTGAAATTCTTGACTCCAGAAAATTTCAAGCCAAGGGCCTTTTTCCCACGGAACTTGGGTTTCGAATGCCCATATAATACATTGCTCAAGAGCAATGAGAGTTCATACAGCCAAGAATCGAGAGGGATGTAGAGAAGAGAATAGGCACTGAGGCAGTTGAATAAGGGCTCCGGAGGGGCAGTAAGGTGAACTCACGAAGGAAGCAAAGAAAAACTTCATTCCACCATTACAAAAGCGCCCTGGGGCGCGGCTATCTACATCAAAAGAAAAGAAAAACCACTACATCCACCCATTTGTCGAGCCAACTCCACGATTGACTCAAAGGGAATTAGCTAACACAGTGACTGACATTCCCGAGCAAGGTCTTCCAGCTTCACGTCAGATCGCCTGCCTACAAAACATTCACCGATGGCACGAAGGTCACTGTCATCATAGTGAGACACCATGATTGTAAGGATAGCAAACGAGCAGAGGTTAACCCCAGCGATGGCCATAGGGTTGAGTTGGGAGTCCACTTTGGTTGAGAGCACCGCCATTTGAGCACCCAGATCTGACGTAGAGGAACCCCCAAACATCGAGTCTCATGAGACGAGCTCGGCAGTACGAAGCCCGTGAAACTCCACCACCACTGCCCCGTGCTATCGAGGAACCTTATGAAGCCTAATTGCTAGGGAATCATTGCTCAATGTACCAATCTCTAGCCGATCAAGCACCAAGTCACATGCCGATGTTGCTGCTGCCCGCTCTACCACGACCCTCCCCCCTCCCCCCCCCCCCCCCCCCCCCGAGTGATGAGGATGTGGGCAGGGATATCCCAAAGACGAGAATCTCGCCTGGTGACCACTTCAGACGGTCCGAGTATCACCTCATACACTAGAGAAGCGGCAACATGGAGGGCCCTGAGCTCCTCAGCAGCAATCGCTCCCTCCTGAGAAGCTCACGTCACCTCCTCTTGATCCGCGGCAACATCGGCACAAAGCCTCATTCACTCCGCGCACACCCCTTCGGCATCTACTCGAGCTGCATCCATGTCCACCCAAGCTTGCTCAAGCTTGTCATCCTTCTCAGAACTTGGGCCAGCCTCATGGGAGAGGTGCACCCTCTCCACGGTTTCCCAAGCAACCCTCTACAGGGAAGGTTGAAATCAGCCTCGAGGGCAACCCAGCAAGAAGGCGAAAGAAATCAATTGGTTGTTGGAGGTCATGTCCCTCAACCTCAGGAGCACTTCGAGGACCCCATCACACCCCCCTCGAGGTTCATCCTCATATTGGCGAGCTGGGAGGAGAAGTAAATGAAGTCTCATGCACACACTCCCACTTGGTGCTTGCCTCGGCACCACCCTGCTCGTAAGTGTCCCAACCTGCAAATAACAAGACACACAAACCATCACTAAAGCCCCCACCTTGGGCCTTGCCCTCAGCAAGACCCGAAGCCAGGACCTCAGGTAGCATCGATAGAGAAATGCCCGGTTCCCATGCCAAACGGACACAGCTACCACGTAGAGGTTGCCGCTCACGTAGCCAACCCATCTGCAAGTGGCCACTCGTAGGGACCCTTTGGAGCAATATCACTAGCCTTCAGAGTTTCATGCCCTGACACGAGGCCTAACAATATGGGAAGTAAAGATGGCAGCTGGTCTGCCACAACAGAAGAGAGCCCCAAAGAAGATGAACCTCGTTCCTGCTTCAGTGGGGACATCGCTGCATTCGAGGGCAGTTCGTCCAGGCAGTCGGATCATTACCCTGATCCCCTTGCCAGGACAACCACACCGGGTTGATACTCCCTAAAATTGGAGAGTATGTCACGAAGCACGAAAGTGTGATGTAAATGGAGTGAAGGAAACCCTAATCTGATAGAACGACATGGATCGACGAGCCCCCGACCCCCCTGATGGGTTCACGCCCTCGATCACGAGCTACAGGGGCAATGTGCCGATGACCGAGGCAAGAACACCACTAACAGGAGTCACGGGTGGCGACAAACCCTCTTTGGCACCCGCACCAACCTTCTTTGTAGCACGGTCATCCTCAGTCCACACCGCTCCCTTCAACCACGATGACATCACAACTTACAGTGACAACAGTTATCCCAAGAGTTCCTACCTCAACTGTTGCAAACGACTGACTCTTTTGGTTTTGCAGGAAGAAAAGGAGGTGCATGGGTAAGTTGGAGGAGGATTAGCATATACGGCAGGGCCTTTTATAGTGCTTGGTGTGGAGGTTACGAGAGTGTGTGTTTCAGGAACGTCTGGGCGGCGGACGCAGGGGTTAAGGTGCCTTGTGACGTCTTAAATGCACCATTGTAGGCGTGTGGACTAGAGCACTAGAATGTGTGCCACGCGCCGCTGACCCCTCATAAACGGCACCACTTCGGGTCGATTTTGTGCAGCGCATCCCCTGAAATCTTCGGATACTGACTGAGACTAGATTTTGTCTAGCGGCTACCTATTCGTAACCTGCACCGACTCCAAGTTGTGCAGCATCCCCCCTCTCCCACTATGCCCACGGGTCGCGACTCTTATAGACAATTGCACCTAGGTAAGACGGGTAAGTGTGCGACCCACTTTTGGCGTCACGAACGGTTTCAGGTTCAAATTGCCTTCCTGTGTGATAAGTCGTAATGGCTGCCCCAAATGAACAAGAGTGAGGGATGGATGACACGAGATGGACTGCGGACTCGGGGGACGGATCCCCCAACATCTCTAACTATACATATCCTAGTCTTAACTCAGTGACTCCGTAGTGTCATGACGAATGGTTGGCTCCTGAGGCACTCGGGTCCTTGTTAGGACCTGTAGTGCACTCAGGTCTCTGTGAGGACCCGTGAACTACATGGATGTCCCCGGCGAGATTTATGGAATGCGAGCACCGTGCCTCAACGAGGTCCGTCCCTAACAAACAGAGACAACCCGTTCTGCTCGACCCAAATGAACTAGCTTGACCGGATTCCACTCGGATCTACCCGTTAGATAACTCACCGAGCGAGGGATTTCAGCCCTATCCTAGGGAACTTCTTGGCCTGCTCACCCCTCCGAGCTACGGACGACTCATCGTCAATGCACAAAACGAACTTGCGAACAAACTAACCCAACCTCACAAGAGGCAAGGGGTCTGCCACATGATCAGAGTGCCACATGATCAGAGCTTACAATGACTGAGCCATGCGCTCCGCTGAAAGTAACTCGGGCCACTAGTGGTGAGGCTTGTATAACGAATCGATACTAACATGTCTCATTGAACTCTTATTTTCAAGGTCCCCAATGCAAACGCAAACACAACCTCCGACCAACTCCATGAAGACTCGACCAAAGGCTAAAAGGCTACTGACAGGGTTTTGTACCCCAAGTACCAAAGATACGACATTTGACCATAGTACGCAACCACTATACGGTGATGAATCATATGTACCCTACGGCGCGAGGAGGGGATCGCCACCAATGCCTCGACCTACTGAGGTCGGGGTAGCTAGCCTGCCCGAGTCTCGACCACTGAGGTTAGGCGGATGATTCCTCCCGGGCTTGAGCCTGAGAGAGGCGAGGAGTTGATGACATTTAAGATGGATGGTGGGCACCATTACTTCCACAGAAGGGATAACACATGATGTGATCCTTTGCAGGATAACTTGACATTCCCCCATTCCATCACATCTGTCATGGAGAAATGAGCATACAATATGTGCGATGGATTTCAAGAGATAAGGATGAAGTTTAGATGATGAAGCTTCCATATCCCGGGCATGAACACTGTACAAACCGGCCCAATATGAGGAAGTCAGTTAGATAGTCCCGCCTTGAACCTCTATAAAAGGGGGCCCCAAGGCCACCTTTGGGAGAAGAAAATTCACAACGTACTAGATTTACATACACATTTAATTATGCATTTCCTTACGCATTTACATACGCGTTTACTTACGCATTCCATTTCTTAGAGATCACTTGAGCAAGGATCGCATGTAACATGTTCTCTACGCCTTTAGAGCTGACATATATCACGGTCGACTGGTGTTGGACGTATGGACTCTCGCTCGAACCAGAATAAACCATCTTCCTTTGTAGCTAGCCATACAGAGACGAACGTGTATCAATACTATTACCAGTTTGTACTCAAAATGCCAACATATTGTGTCTACTTTATCAATCACAACTCTAATCTTTCTAAATAATAAGCTAACACTAGAGATCCTAACTAGTAAAGTAATGAACCCACAAACCACTATTTAATAAATTGCTATGAATTGAAGAACAGAACTTGATTTGAATTCACGAACACTTACTCATACAAGAAGCATACACCAAGGTACAAGTGTGAAGAAGGTCTTCAACAAGCTCAAGTCTTCTCCTTCCTTCCCCTCACCCTCTTCCTATCTTGGTCAGATCTAGGGCAGCACTAAGGCATAAGAGTGATGTACTAAATTTCAACTTTTGGTGTGTATGAGTGAGGGGTCCTATTTATAGCGTGAGAACGTCAGCTTGGTGCCACTTTTAGCATGAATCAGTAACCACTACCTTCAGAGAGCCACATGAGGACAACAAGTGGAAGCTCGACTAACTTGGCATCGGGGCCAAGTCAGCTGAACTCTCTGGTCACCACTCGGGTCCAGGTTGCTCCGGGGGACTGATTTGTGTACCTTCATCAATATTCTACCAAAATATGGTGAAATTTGCCCGTGGACGCCTGGAAATGGGCCCATACATTCGTGTGCTCTCTCTAGATTGGTGGGAAAATCTGTTTTATAGATTGGTCACTACAAACTTCCTTAATTATGAGTAAAATTCACCCACATACAAATAGACATGAACACTTGTGCAAATAGTTAGTAAATAAATTCTACCACACTATGTTGAGTTCTCGTTCTAATGTCTTTTATAAGGTGAATTGACGGTCAAATGAGACACTTAAGGGCTGTCAACAATTATTTTGCGGGACACCATTCTATAAAACAAAAAAATTGGCACTGTTAGTTGAAACTTACCACAAGGATCAATAAGTTCCACAACACAACATGGTGCAAAATTAAAATTAAAATTCAAAACTGGACGGTAGAAGGAAACAGAGATTTTCATTACTCAAAATGCGGCTAACAATTAAAACCGTTGTAAAGCGATGATTGGATAAAACATGGAGGGTAACAGAAATCAATTGCCTAAGGGAAAAACAGCTAGTGCTATCACATCATTCTAACTCGCATATATTAGTGGCCCATTAACTATGCCACATGAGATCTGAGTAAATACAACTCGACCATTAAAGGAACTAGGACCCTCTAATCAGAAGGGGGATGATGTGGTGCTGCATGGCTATGCTCATCAGAGATGACGTCCTCATCCATCAGGGAAGGCGGAGCCTCGTAGTCAAGCCCAGACACACCTTCGTCCCCTTCCTCTTCTGGTGGCTCAGCCACAACAAGCTGGGGATGGTGATGCCCAAAGTAAAGCTGCAGCACTTGCTCTAAGTTATTGTGAGCCTCGTTCAATCCTTCCTCAAGCTGATCAATGGCAGCTTGATTATCTTGGTTGTTGTAATCAGCCTCAAGAACCTCATTGTTAGCCTCAGCGAGCTGCTCTTCCAACCATTCCACCATCTCATGAACATCTTGTAGTTCATGTTGGAGATCTGATTTACTCTCCTGAAGCTCGGCATTTTCTGCTAGGGCCTCTTGGAGCTGCTGACTTAGGGTGAGGTTTCGCTCCTCACACTCAGTGATATTTGCTAGAGACTCTTGGAGCTGCTGATTTAGGTTGAGGTTTTTCTCCTCACATTCAGCGATTTGTGCTAGAGCCTCCTGGAGCTGCTGACTTAGGGTGATATTTTGCTCCTCAAGCTGCATGATACGTGCGTCTTTAGCATGGTTGTCGTCAAGGTCATCCCTAGTGGCCATCTTCGGGAAGGTACAAAAAACAAAGTCAAAACCAATCCTACAGTAGAACTTACAATGTTTTTGTCAAAATACAAAAATTCAGAGCATAGAGAGGTATAATATAAATCAACCATACAAAAAATGTAAATCTAACTCCAAAATTTGTAGATGCATAGTTTCTGTTCTAAATTGAGATATCAGAAATGCAATGATTAAAAACACTTGGAGCTAGAAACGGAAAAAAACATTGAATACCAAACTTATAGTGAAGTTCCATAGCTTTCTGACAAGTATCTATTTGCCTATATCAGACAGGCAGAACCTTGTTCTTTTACAGCCGTCCAAAGTGATATTTGAGGTTCTGGAATTTTATTGTGACAGAACTATACTCAGTTTTTTACAGCAGTTTGAAATTTTTAAAGTTATAATTTGACAACATAATTATGGATCTCGTTACAGTATAGGACTTCACACTACTACAAAAAGCATTTTTACAGGCGCCTCAATTTTTCAAACACAGGCGGTCCTTAAAAATATGCGACTGTGATGACGAATGATATAATAACCGTCTGTGATGAAAGAACAACACAGGCGGATTTTAAAGAACAACCGCCTGGGTAAATACATGATCTTCAGAATCGGTTCTTAATTAAGAACCGCCTGTAATGCAACGAACTTCACAGACGGATTTTAAGAAACAACCGTCTGGGTAAATACATGATCTTCACAGACGGTTATTAATTATTAACCGCCTGCAATGCCATGAACTTCACAGACGGATTTTAAGAAACAACCGTCTAGGTAAATACATGATCTTCGTTGGCGGTTCTTGATTAATAACCGTCTGTAATGCAATGAACTTCACAGATGGATTTTAAGGAACAACCGTCTGAGTAAATACATGATCTTCGTTGGCGGTTCTTAATTAATAACCGTCTGTAATGCAATGAACTTCATAGCCGGTTCTTGATTAACAACGGCCTAAGAAGATCATGTATTTTCAGTGGCGGTCATTGTTTAATTATCATAAGCAGCTTTCATTGAAATTACAGGGATGTAGTTGCAATTATATATCACAGCCGCATGTAGTCGTGCAGGCAAAATTGTATCAGGAAAAAAACACAGATGAGCTAGCGGATACTAGTACAGTAATGTATTATAGGAAATGCTCGATCACCAGTGAGGCTGGCTTAATTGTGATAATACACCATTAGAGGTTTTACAATTGTTCAAAGATAATTTCTTTACACACTGAACAAAAATCATGCTACATTCATTGTAGATCGACGATGAAGCTCCCATCGATCAATCTAAATTGTACCGTCCTGCTTGCTCCCGAACACGTCTCTTATATTCCGCTGGATCCTGAAAATATTGACATTATTTATATTAACAAATGTCGAAGGAGGAATGAATAACCTACATTGGTCACTAAGTCAAAGTGTCATCTAACCTTGATAAGTAGATTATAGCAATCATTTTCAACATCAGGCACATTTGGCTGATGCAGCAAACGCTGAACTTCAAGTAGTATAGTTTTGATTGTAAAAGCACTGCACCACCCCTACGAAATATAATTTAAGCAATATAAGAAACCAGTTCAAATAAGTTCGACAAAAATTATAAGTAATAATTACATGAACAAAATAGGTCTATCTTACAGTCTCTTGATCAAGAATCCCGATGCAGAGTGCTCCCGAACGATGGACATTTGGGTGGAAGAACCCAATTGGAAAGGAGCATCTTGGAGGCACCAAGGGATAGTCCTCAGAGAAGGAGATTGTCAGGGGGTAGTAACCATCTTCCCATTCAGTCTGCAAAAGAAATTTATTAATAGGAGGACGATAGTTAAACTCATATTGTGCTTGTTCTTCATGACTTACCCCTTCTTTACCGGGGACGATGCACTGCCACTTCAATAAATCTCCCGATTCAGGCTTCGCAGAGAAACCCTACGCGGAGAAATTGAAAATACCAAAAACAAACAACACGGAAAAACAAACTACAGTTAAGTTCATCAGTCCATTACAGATACATATGTATATACAACCATGTGACCGGTGTGCCATATGTACATACATGGGGATGGTTCTTGCGCCACGCCAAGCGCTCCTCCTTCAATCGGCTACACGCCCGAGACATCATTATCTGAAGAAAGACCAAACTTCCAAATCATTGAGTCCAAACGCATATGTACACAAATGCAAAAGGACACAATCCATATACCAACATTGTTCTAAGTTGATTTCAGAAGATACAAATATATACAATATATATCATCTCGCATTGCTATATACATTTTTTCCAGCATTGACATCTTCTCGCATATAGGGTTTCAAATTCTTTTTAATGCTTCTCTCTACGCGCTTGATGTTTTCTGGTTCGGTGAAAAGGTACATCTCTTCATACTGATTATATTCCTCTTCATTATCTCCCACATTGTCAACCCCAACAATATTTTGCTTTCCAGAAACAACTACGTGCAACTTCTCAGTTTCTGGATCTTGAACATAAAAAACTTGTGCAACATTATCGGCGAGAACCCACAGGTCATCATTGTAACCCACTTTATTCAAGTCTACCAGTGTCAGTCCGTAATTGTCCACTTTCAAACCATCAGGATGTTTGACCCATTGGCACTTAAATACGGGCATTACCATTCTTTCGCCATAATCGAGTTCCCATATTTCCTCTATGAACCCGAAGTATGTGGTCTTCTGCCCTTGTGAATCATAAGCCTCAATACGAACACCACTATTTTGTGCAACACTCTTACCGTCTTTTTCTTTAGTGTAAAATGTGTAACCATTGATGTCATATGCTTGCCATGATGTTACCAAAGCAGATGGGCCACAAGCTAACTTTTTCATTGTTGCCTCTTCTATAGTGTTTCCGTATGATATATTTTTGTCCATTAACCATTCAGTGAAACATCTTCTGTGCTCTTTCATGATCCAGTCCTCTTTGCGGTCTTGGTTTTTATCACGAAGCTCAATTTGGTGTTCCTCGATGTACGGCTCAGCTATTGCGAGCTGTTGTAGTACACCAAAATGTGCACGGTGTACATTCTTGTAATCTTGAACAATAAAAGTTTTCTTACCCACTTTGCCTCTCCCACGTAGTCTACCCTCATGTACCGGTATAGGCACACCTATCGATTTTCCATCTTTGATGTAATCAGCGCAACCCTCAATCACTTCTTCAGTGGTGTATCCTTCCATAATTGAACCCTCTGGGTGAGCACGGTTCCGCACATAACCTTTTAATACTCCTAAATATCTCTCCAACGAAAACATATGATGTAAATATAGTGGCCCCAATGCTTTTATCTGATCAACAAGATGTATGATTAGGTGTACTTGCATATCAAAAAAGGATGGTGGGAAACACATCTCAAGCTTGCACATTGTCTCGACGATGTATGTTTTCGGATAGTCTAAATCTTCACGTGCTATCACCTTTTGCGATACTGCATTGAAGAAGTAACACAAACGTGTGATGACAACTTTTATATGCTCAGGTTTGATTACTCTTATTGCAATGGCAAGGAAAACTGTCATCATCATGTGACAGTCGTGAGAATTATAACCGAATAAAGACAAGTCTTTCATCGAGACTAGTTTGCGGATATTGGATGAGAAACTTGTGGGCACTTTGATCCCACGCAAGCATTCGCAAATTGCTTTTTTCTCTTCTAGCGTCAAGTTGTAGCTGGCTGGGGGAAGGTAATGCTTCCCGTTCGCCTTTTCTACTGGATGAAGCTCTGGTCTCAAATCAAGATTTACTAGGTCCATACGTGAATTTAATCCATCCTTTGTCTTCCTCGGCATGTCCAGCAAGGTCCCAATGATGCTGTCAAATACATTCTTTGTAACGTGCATCAAATCAATACTATGACAACATTCCAGATTCTTCCAATACGGAAGATACTTGAAAAAAATTGATTGTTTCTTGAAAGCCATGTCAGTTGTATCATCCGAAGATGTACTTTTCTTTCTCTTAATTCCTTTACTCTTTTTTCCCTTACCGAAAGCAATATGAATGTTCTTGACCATTTCAAACACAAGTTTTCCACTGTAAGGTTTCGGTGCAGTATCTTTTTCGATTTTGTTATCAAATTGTTCTTTCATCTTCCTATACTTGTGTGTATCTGTCAAGAACCGTCGATGTCTCATGTACACCGTCTTTCTGGATGAAGTGAGGTATAGATATCCAGTTCTATCCACGCACCTAACGCAACCTTTCTTCCCCTTCATTTGTCCCGATAATGTAAACAGTCCGGGATAATCATGCACGGTAACGAATATCATTGCTCTTAGCGTGAAATACTCCCGCTTGTACTCATCCCATGTACGTACCCCTTCATTCCACAATTTCGCCATATCTTCCATTAAAGGTTCCAAGAACACATCAATTTCGATGCCGGGTTGTTTCGGACCTTGGATAAGAACAGATAATAAGATATATTTCCTTTTGTGACACAACCACGTCGGTAGGTTGTACATAGTTAAGACCACGGGCCATGTGCTGTGTATGCTCCTTTTTTCACCAAACGGATTCATTCCATCTGTACCCAAGGCAAACCTCACATTTCTGATTTCCTTCGCAAATTCTGGATACTGAATATCAAAATTTTTCCACTGCATTGCATCACCAGGGTGTCGTATATGTTTTTCATTCTTCTTGCGTTCCTCGGAATGCCAACGCATAAGTTCATCCTCCCTAGGGTTTGAGAACAAACGCTTCAAGCGATCAATTACCGGAAGGTACCACATCACCAATGCAGGAATTTTTCTCTTATTCTTTCCGTCTGCATCGCCAGAAGTATCGTCATCGTCACCTTCAGGACCAATAATAAACTTCTTATTCTTCTGAGTCTTTTTCATGTTGGTAACATACTGGTGATTGTAGTCCTTCTTATATCTACTGACACCACAAATGGGGCATCTAGTTGCGAGCTCATGCTCTTTGCGATACAGAATACAATGGTTCACACAAGCGTGTATTTTTGTCACACCTAGTGCCATCGGGCAAAGAAGTTTCTTCGCTTTATAAGTGCTTCTAGGCAGTTTATTTGGATTTGGAAG
The DNA here is from genome assembly GCA_036927565.1 of Tuctoria greenei. Classification (NCBI taxonomy): domain Eukaryota; kingdom Viridiplantae; phylum Streptophyta; class Magnoliopsida; order Poales; family Poaceae; genus Tuctoria; species Tuctoria greenei. The sequence continues at coordinate 28,715,172 of JAYESD010000011.1, forward strand.
AATTTCTGCCAGAAGATTCAAAAGATCAGAGAAACTACAATCGGACCATCCGTGCGTAGCTTTCAACTTTAGTAGTTCTAAGACTGCACGCAATGTAGTAAACTCTTTATCCCAACCGTTTGATTCATCATATAAAAGCTCTGTGGCCGCATTCTGCAATGTCTCCATTTTACTTAAACCTTTGCTTGCTCCCATAGAAGTCAGTACATATGGTTCAATGTGACGCAACATCTCCTCACAATCGAACTCATCATCATCATCACCAGCTTGATTGTCACTACCATCATCGATATGAACATTATCATCATCTGAGCCTCTCTCATCATCTTTATCCACATCATGTGTATCTAACTCACCATGCTCTGTCCATATTGTGTAGTTATTTTTGAAACCTCTTTTCACCAAATGAGATTGGATTACTATAGTATCCGTCCAAGCAATCTTATTTTCGCAGTCGATACATGGACATAATATGTCATCTATCTTTTGCAACTTCGCATGTCTCTTGGATGCTTCAATAAAATTTGCAACATTACGAATGTACATAGGATCGGGTCTTGGCATGTTATACATCCACGCTCGACGGTCCATGCTTCAATAATAGAATTTTTTGTCAGATTTACAAAATTTGGACACAAATATTCTCTAAAGGTCTTCTATAAAATGAATTTACAGAGACATAACAAGTATGATTAGGACGACTAATGTAGGAGACGGGCGACGTCTTGAGGCGGACGGAGTCAAAGGGGGAAACAGGCCCAGCAGCATGGGCTAGGTCTGGGTGGGATCCAGTCCGTTATATCGGGAAACAAGGCCCAGATGCATCTTATATATATTACAATAGCATCTGTTAATTAAACATCATATTCATGTCACATAATAGGTACAAAAAGGAAACAATCCATATAGTCCATACATCAATATACCAGAACACAATCCATACAGTCCTTACACATGCAAAAGGACAGAATCCATATATCAGAACACACAAAACTAACAGCTTATCAGATAATGAAAATATACAAAGAAAAAGTAAGGAAACTACATTTACCTTGCAGAGGCGTCAGCACGGTGGGGAGGCGTCAGCACGGTGGGCCGGCTGGGTGGAGAAGTGGCGGTGCGGGGTTGAGCGGCGGCGCGGCGCAGGGGAAATTTCAACAGCCTGGCGGCGTTGATATAAATTCTCCAGGGTTGCGTTTTGACTGCGGTGAGGGGTCCTTATATAGACGTAGGTTTTTCACAGGCGGTTTTTAACTTTATCGCAGGCGGGTTTTACTTACCAACCGCCTGAGATGATATTTATTAATTAAGAAGTAAATATCTTCACAGGCTGTTGGTACTTAATAACCGCCAGGGAAGATTTTTATCTCAGGCGGGTATTACTTAACAACTGCCTGAGATAATGCCAACTGAACAAAATATTTTTAAAACTTGTATAGCTGACGTTGAAATGTTTTGGTAAATATCAAATTAATTTCTATTCACATATTATTCACATTTGTGTATCTCATAAAAAAAGATCTTTCACTCAAAATTGTTGGTACGAACATATTTGCATAATTTATACATGTATGAATTTTTTAAATTTTTTTAAAAGCACTCCAACATGTCAAACTTCAAATTATCCACCACCAGTATTCATTGACACTTGATTGAAATATGTACAAAACACAAGAAAAATGTACAAGAACACTTGATTGAAATCCTAAAACTACACTACGGCCCCTCCTCCATCCTCTCCGCCAGCTTCTCAAACCAAGCCAAGCGGTCCTCCTCCGACTCGTCGTCGTCGTCGTCGTAGTCGTCACCATGGTGGTGGTCGCCGTCGTCGTCGTCGCCGTCGTCAGTGGACGACTCGTCGTCGCCGTCGTCGGTGGACGACTCGTCGTCGCCGTCGTCGGAGGACGACTCGTCGTCATCATCGTCATCATCGTCGTCGTCGTCGAAGTCGTCCTCCTCCTCCTCCTCCTCCTCCGGCGACGATGCAGCAGGAGAGAGGGTCGGCTTCTCCGGCTGAGCCGATTGCTCCGGCTGTACCGGTGGCTCCGGCTGCACCGGCGGTGGAACGCGCTGGTCGTCATTCACCCTCTCGGGGGAGCTGCAGCGTATCCGCTTGCAGGGTGGCTGCCTCGGCGGGCTAGGTGGCGGAAGGTTGGCCATGGCTGTGGTGGTTAATCGGCGGCGGGCTAGGAGAAGAAGAAAGGAGTGGAGACGAGCGGGCGGGCTTTTGTGCTTGTCCATAACCGACGACGCGCCTTATATAGGTCTGTGCGGAGTAGACGAGGGAGCGGTTCGTTTCCCGCGCATTGAACTCTTTGCAGACCTCGTGCGGCGCACAATTAAACCACTGTGGAAGACGATCTTGAGAGATCCTTGCACGCGTCCCTGCACCACGGCTTCTCAACTTCTCCGCAGACCTCGTGCGGCGCGTCAGTTAATTAACACTTCTCAGGCCGTTAAATAACATATTGTAGTTTCAAAAATGATTATCTCAGGCGGTTATTACTTATAAACCGCCTGAGAAAAAAGAAGTAAAAATCTTCACAGACGGTTGGTACTTAACAACCGTCTGCAAATATGTTTATCTAAGGCGGGTATAACTTAACAACCGCCTGGGATAATGCCCGATACTCTTCTGCAGTTTCCTTATCCCTTGCTTCTTTTTTATTTAGATTCCAATATAAATACTCAAACATGTTTACATTCTGCAAATTGTGTTCAAATTCGATGATTCTTTCTTCTACATTTGTATTAAATTAACATCTACCAACTGAACAAAATATTTAGTTCATTGCGCATTGAAATCTTTGCAGACCTCGTGCGGCGCACAATTAAACCACTGTGGAAGACGATCTTGAGAGATCCTTGCACGCGTCCCTGCACCACGGCTTCTCAACTTCTCCGTAGACCTCGTGCGGCGCGTCAGTTAATTAACACTTCTCAGGCCGTTAAATAACATATTGTAGTTTCAAAAATGATTATCTCAGATAGAAAAAAGCATTATATTCATCAAGATAGAAAAATGAAAAATAGCATTTAATGTATGTTTTTTATGTTCTGACCAATTTCAAAGGATTTATGAAGTGAAATTTAATGGTAACCTTTACTTATCAATAATATTACAAGAAAGTGGATTTTTGCCTTTTTAAAGGACCACATTTAATCAAGAATATTAAATAAGAAGAAGTAAATATCTTCACAGGCGGTTATTGCTTAACAACCGCCTGAGATAATGCCCGATACTGTTCTTCAGTTTCCTTATCCCTTGCTTCTTTTTTATTTAGATTCCAATATAAATACTCAAACATGTTTAGATTCTGCAAATTGTGTCCAAATTCGATGATTCTTTCTTCTACATTTGTATAAAATTAACATCTACCACCTGAACAAAATATTTTTAAAACTTGTATAGCTGACATTGTAATGTTTTGGTAAATATCAAATTAATTTCTACTCACATATTATTCACATTTGTGTATCTCATAAAAAAAAGGTTCCTTCACTCAAAATTGTTGGTATGAACATATTTGTATAATTTATACATGTATGAATTTTTTTAATTTTTTTAAAAGCATTCCAACATGTCAAACTTCAAATTATCCACCATTCTAACTAAATGCTCATATTCATATGAGGCATTCATCAAATTATGAACACACATTGATTCCAAAAAATTTAAAAAAATATGAAAAAATTCGTAGATGTTGGTATGATGATTAAAAATGTCCACTGAAAAAATAAATGAAAAAAGCATTATATTCATCAAGATAGAAAAATGAAAAATAGCATTTAATGTATGTTTTTATGTTCTGACCAATTTCAAAGGATTTATGAAGTGAAATTTAATGGTAACCTTTACTTATCAATAATATTACAAGAAAGTGGATTTTTGCCTTTTTAAAGGACCACATTTAATCAAGAATATTAAATAAGAAGAAGTAAATATCTTCACAGGCGGTTATTGCTTAACAACCGCCTGAGATAATGCCCGATACTGTTCTTCAGTTTCCTTATCCCTTGCTTCTTTTTTATTTAGATTCCAATATAAATACTCAAACATGTTTAGATTCTGCAAATTGTGTCCAAATTCGATGATTCTTTCTTCTACATTTGTATAAAATTAACATCTACCACCTGAACAAAATATTTTTAAAACTTGTATAGCTGACATTGTAATGTTTTGGTAAATATCAAATTAATTTCTAGTCACATATTATTCACATTTGTGTATCTCATAAAAAAAGGTTCCTTCACTCAAAATTGTTGGTATGAACATATTTGTATAATTTATACATGTATGATTTTTTTTAATTTTTTTAAAAGCATTCCAACATGTCAAACTTCAAATTATCCACCATTCTAACTAAATGCTCATATTCATATGAGGCATTCATCAAATTATGAACACACATTGATTCCAAAAAATTTAAAAAAATATGAAAAAATTCGTAGATGTTGGTATGATGATTAAAAATGTCCACTGAAAAAATAAATGAAAAAAGCATTATATTCATCAAGATAGAAAAATGAAAAATAGCATTTAATGTATGTTTTTTATGTTCTGACCAATTTCAAAGGATTTATGAAGTGAAATTTAATGGTAACCTTTACTTATCAATAATATTACAAGAAAGTGGATTTTTGCCTTTTTAAAGGACCACATTTAATCAAGAATATTAAATAAGAAGAAGTAAATATCTTCACAGGCGGTTATTGCTTAACAACCGCCTGAGATAATGCCCGATACTGTTCTTCAGTTTCCTTATCCCTTGCTTCTTTTTTATTTAGATTCCAATATAAATACTCAAACATGTTTAGATTCTGCAAATTGTGTCCAAATTTGATGATTCTTTCTTCTACATTTGTATAAAATTAACATCTACCACCTGAACAAAATATTTTTAAAACTTGTATAGCTGACATTGTAATGTTTTGGTAAATATCAAATTAATTTCTTCTCAGACGTGAAATTTTAATTAACGATGAACACACTACATTCATTAAAAATATTCAATCATTCACACAGTTGAAGAAAACACAAGATACTCATTCATTAACAATATGCACATCTCACAAAAGAACACACAAGATGCACAATATTTACACAAGAACACACAAGAACACAAAAGATACACAAGTAATATTCAATCACATAGATGAAAAAAGATAGATTTCATTCATTAACAATATTTACAAAACAGAAGCAACTAAAAACAACAAAAAGAAAAACTAATTAAATCCTACTCCTACTCCTCTTCCATCTCCTCCTCCTCGTCCTCCGGCGGCGACTCCGGCACCGGTGCAACAGGAGACAGGGCCGGCTGCACCGGCTGCACCGGCTGCACCGGCGGTGCAACCCCGAGGTTGCTAGCCGTCGCCTCCACCAGCGTTCTACGGCCCTCGGGGCCAAGAACCTGGGCCATCGTCGCGAACAGAATGTCGAGACGATCAGCCACCCCCACGAGGGCGTAGAGGTAGTGGCCCAAGGTACCCATTCCAGTATACTCTGGAAGGGTACCCAGCCCCAAGGCACTCATGGCGCGAGACGTATTGTTGTACGCCTCTCGCGCCATGAGGAGGCGCTGCTCGGCGTTGATCTTCTCGGGGGAGCTGCAACATTGTTTCTTGCAAGGTGGCTCCCTCGGAGGGCTTGGCGGGGGAAGGTCGGCCATAGTGGTGTTGGGTCGTCGGAGCGGAGGAAGACGAAGAAAACAAGAGGAGTTGTGAGCGGAGGGCTTGTGAGCGATAGCGCGTCTTTAAGGCCGCGCGGAGTGGAAAAGAAAGGTCGCACCTCGGGGAAAAGAAAGGTCGCGCACGCGTGACATGGTCACTGACGTGTGGGACCGGGTCCACATGTCAGTGACCGCTGATTAAGTCAGGGGATCCTCATCCCGGTTGGTGAGGGGTCTTTATGTAGGCGTTCATCAAATTAAGAAGAAGTAAATATCTTCACAGGCCCATGTTTAACTCAGGCGGGTGTTACTAACCAACCGCCTGAGATAATTGTATCTTCTCAGGCGGGTGTTACTAACCAACCGCCTGAGATAATTGTATCTTCTCAGGCGGTTGGTAAGTAAAATCCGACTGAGATAACAGTCTTCCCTGACGGTCGGTACTTAAAATCCGCCTGAGAAAATGTGAGTCTATATATACCCCTCGGCAGCATTGGAAAAACCTAACCCGGGCGAAACACTTAGACGCTGTTAGGCTGCCAAAATTTCGTTTGCCGCCAAGTGTTCCCCCTCGTCACTTCCAGGTACGCCGCCGAGCTTCGCCGTCGCCGAGCTTCGCCGTCGTCGCCGAGCTTCGCCGTCGCCGCCGAGCTTCGCCCTCCTCACTTCCAGGTACGCCGAGCGAAGCCATTTCCGTCGCCGCCGAGCTTCAAGGTAAACCCTAAACCCTTCGACCTTCCATCCTCCTTCGCCGTGCCACCTCCCTCCCCGCCCTCGCTGCCGCCTTGCATATCCTTGGTTAGGGTTCGGGAATTAGATAATGGTAGGCATCCTTGGTTAGGGTTCGGTGGAATACGCGTTTACTTACGCATTCCATTTCTTAGAGATCACTTGAGCAAGGATCGCATGTAACATGTTCTCTACGCCTTTAGAGCTGACATATATCACGGTCGACTGGTGTTGGACGTATGGACTCTCGCTCGAACCAGAATAAACCATCTTCCTTTGTAGCTAGCCATACAGAGACGAACGTGTATCAATACTATTACCAGTTTGTACTCAAAATGCCAACATATTGTGTCTACTTTATCAATCACAACTCTAATCTTTCTAAATAATAAGCTAACACTAGAGATCCTAACTAGTAAAGTAATGAACCCACAAACCACTATTTAATAAATTGCTATGAATTGAAGAACAGAACTTGATTTGAATTCACGAACACTTACTCATACAAGAAGCATACACCAAGGTACAAGTGTGAAGAAGGTCTTCAACAAGCTCAAGTCTTCTCCTTCCTTCCCCTCACCCTCTTCCTATCTTGGTCAGATCTAGGGCAGCACTAAGGCATAAGAGTGATGTACTAAATTTCAACTTTTGGTGTGTATGAGTGAGGGGTCCTATTTATAGCGTGAGAATGTCAGCTTGGTGCCACTTTTAGCATGAATCAGTAACCACTACCTTCAGAGAGCCACATGAGGACAACAAGTGGAAGCTCGACTAACTTGGCATCGGGGCCAAGTCAGCTGAACTCTCTGGTCACCACTCGGGTCCAGGTTGCTCCGGGGGACTGATTTGTGTACCTTCATCAATATTCTACCAAAATATGGTGAAATTTGCCCGTGGACGCCTGGAAATGGGCCCATACATTCGTGTGCTCTCTCTAGATTGGTGGGAAAATCTGTTTTATAGATTGGTCACTACAAACTTCCTTAATTATGAGTAAAATTCACCCACATACAAATAGACATGAACACTTGTGCAAATAGTTAGTAAATAAATTCTACCACACTATGTTGAGTTCTCGTTCTAATGTCTTTTATAAGGTGAATTGACGGTCAAATGAGACACTTAAGGGCTGTCAACAATTATTTTGCGGGACACCATTCTATAAAACAAAAAAATTGGCACTGTTAGTTGAAACTTACCACAAGGATCAATAAGTTCCACAACACAACATGGTGCAAAATTAAAATTAAAATTCAAAACTGGACGGTAGAAGGAAACAGAGATTTTCATTACTCAAAATGCGGCTAACAATTAAAACCGTTGTAAAGCGATGATTGGATAAAACATGGAGGGTAACAGAAATCAATTGCCTAAGGGAAAAACAGCTAGTGCTATCACATCATTCTAACTCGCATATATTAGTGGCCCATTAACTATGCCACATGAGATCTGAGTAAATACAACTCGACCATTAAAGGAACTAGGACCCTCTAATCAGAAGGGGGATGATGTGGTGCTGCATGGCTATGCTCATCAGAGATGACGTCCTCATCCATCAGGGAAGGCGGAGCCTCGTAGTCAAGCCCAGACACACCTTCGTCCCCTTCCTCTTCTGGTGGCTCAGCCACAACAAGCTGGGGATGGTGATGCCCAAAGTAAAGCTGCAGCACTTGCTCTAAGTTATTGTGAGCCTCGTTCAATTCTTCCTCAAGCTGATCAATGGCAGCTTGATTATCTTGGTTGTTGTAATCAGCCTCAAGAACCTCATTGTTAGCCTCAGCGAGCTGCTCTTCCAACCATTCCACCATCTCATGAACATCTTGTAGTTCATGTTGGAGATCTGATTTACTCTCCTGAAGCTCGGCATTTTCTGCTAGGGCCTCTTGGAGCTGCTGACTTAGGGTGAGGTTTCGCTCCTCACACTCAGTGATATTTGCTAGAGACTCTTGGAGCTGCTGATTTAGGTTGAGGTTTTTCTCCTCACATTCAGCGATTTGTGCTAGAGCCTCCTGGAGCTGCTGACTTAGGGTGATATTTTGCTCCTCAAGCTGCATGATACGTGCGTCTTTAGCATGGTTGTCGTCAAGGTCATCCCTAGTGGCCATCTTCGGGAAGGTACAAAAAACAAAGTCAAAACCAATCCTACAGTAGAACTTACAATGTTTTTGTCAAAATACAAAAATTCAGAGCATAGAGAGGTATAATATAAATCAACCATACAAAAAATGTAAATCTAACTCCAAAATTTGTAGATGCATAGTTTCTGTTCTAAATTGAGATATCAGAAATGCAATGATTAAAAACACTTGGAGCTAGAAACGGAAAAAAACATTGAATACCAAACTTATAGTGAAGTTCCATAGCTTTCTGACAAGTATCTATTTGCCTATATCAGACAGGCAGAACCTTGTTCTTTTACAGCCGTCCAAAGTGATATTTGAGGTTCTGGAATTTTATTGTGACAGAACTATACTCAGTTTTTTACAGCAGTTTGAAATTTTTAAAGTTATAATTTGACAACATAATTATGGATCTCGTTACAGTATAGGACTTCACACTACTACAAAAAGCATTTTTACAGGCGCCTCAATTTTTCAAACACAGGCGGTCCTTAAAAATATGAGACTGTGATGACGAATGATATAATAACCGTCTGTGATGAAAGAACAACACAGGCGGATTTTAAAGAACAACCGCCTGGGTAAATACATGATCTTCAGAATCGGTTCTTAATTAAGAACCGCCTGTAATGCAACGAACTTCACAGACGGATTTTAAGAAACAACCGTCTGGGTAAATACATGATCTTCACAGACGGTTATTAATTATTAACCGCCTGCAATGCCATGAACTTCACAGACGGATTTTAAGAAACAACCGTCTGGGTAAATACATGATCTTCGTTGGCGGTTCTTGATTAATAACCGTCTGTAATGCAATGAACTTCACAGATGGATTTTAAGGAACAACCGTCTGAGTAAATACATGATCTTCGTTGGCGGTTCTTAATTAATAACCGTCTGTAATGCAATGAACTTCATAGCCGGTTCTTGATTAACAACGGCCTAAGAAGATCATGTATTTTCAGTGGCGGTCATTGTTTAATTATCATAAGCAGTTTTCATTGAAATTACAGGGATGTAGTTGCAATTATATATCACAGCCGCATGTAGTCGTGCAGGCAAAATTGTATAAGGAAAAAAACACAGATGACCTAGCGGATACTAGTACAGTAATGCATTATAGGAAATGCTCGATCACCAGTGAGGCTGGCTTAATTGTGATAATACACCATTAGAGGTTTTACAATTGTTCAAAGATAATTTCTTTACACACTGAACAAAAATCATGCTACATTCATTGTAGATCGACGATGAAGCTCCCATCGATCAATCTAAATTGTACCGTCCTGCTTGCTCCCGAACACGTCTCTTATATTCCGCTGGATCTTGAAAATATTGACATTATTTATATTAACAAATGTCGAAGGAGGAATGAATAACCTACATTGGTCACTAAGTCAAAGTGTCATCTAACCTTGATAAGTAGATTATAGCAATCATTTTCAACATCAGGCACATTTGGCTGATGCAGCAAACGCTGAACTTCAAGTAGTATAGTTTTGATTGTAAAAGCACTGCACCACCCCTACGAAATATAATTTAAGCAATATAAGAAACCAGTTCAAATAAGTTCAACAAAAATTATAAGTAATAATTACATGAACAAAATAGGTCTATCTTACAGTCTCTTGATCAAGAATCCCGATGCAGAGTGCTCCCGAACGATGGACATTTGGGTGGAAGAACCCAATTGGAAAGGAGCATCTTGGAGGCACCAAGGGATAGTCCTCAGAGAAGGAGATTGTCAGGGGGTAGTAACCATCTTCCCATTCAGTCTGCAAAAGAAATTTATTAATAGGAGGACGATAGTTAAACTCATATTGTGCTTGTTCTTCATGACTTACCCCTTCTTTACCGGGGACGATGCACTGCCACTTCAATAAATCTCCCGATTCAGGCTTCGCAGAGAAACCCTACGCGGAAAAATTGAAAATACCAAAAACAAACAACACGGAAAAACAAACTACAGTTAAGTTCATCAGTCCATTACAGATACATATGTATATACAACCATGTGACCGGTGTGCCATATGTACATACATGGGGATGGTTCTTGCGCCACGCCAAGCGCTCCTCCTTCAATCGGCTACACGCCCGAGACATCATTATCTGAAGAAAGACCAAACTTCCAAACTTCCAAATCATTGAGTCCAAACGCATATGTACACAAATGCAAAAGGACACAATCCATATACCAACATTGTTCTAAGTTGATTTCAGAAGATACAAATATATACAATATATATCATCTCGCATTGCTATATACATTTTTTCCAGCATTGACATCTTCTCGCATATAGGGTTTCAAATTATTTTTAATGCTTCTCTCTACGCGCTTGATGTTTTCTGGTTCGGTGAAAAGGTACATCTCTTCATACTGATTATATTCCTCTTCATTATCTCCCACATTGTCAACCCCAACAATATTTTGCTTTCCAGAAACAACTACGTGCAACTTCTCAGTTTCTGGATCTTGAACATAAAAAACTTGTGCAACATTATCGGCGAGAACCCACGGGTCATCTTTGTAACCCACTTTATTCAAGTCTACCAGTGTCAGTCCGTAATTGTCCACTTTCAAACCATCAGGATGTTTGACCCATTGGCACTTAAATACGGGCATTACCATTCTTTCGCCATAATCGAGTTCCCATATTTCCTCTATGAACCCGAAGTATGTGGTCTTCTGCCCTTGTGAATCATAAGCCTCAATACGAACACCACTATTTTGTGCAACACTCTTACCGTCTTTTTCTTTAGTGTAAAATGTGTAACCATTGATGTCATATGCTTGCCATGATGTTACCAAAGCAGATGGGCCACAAGCTAACTTTTTCATTGTTGCCTCTTCTATAGTGTTTCCGTATGATATATTTTTGTCCATTAACCATTCAGTGAAACATCTTCTGTGCTCTTTCATGATCCAGTCCTCTTTGCGGTCTTGGTTTTTATCACGAAGCTCAATTTGGTGTTCCTCGATGTACGGCTCAGCTATTGCGAGCTGTTGTAGTACACCAAAATGTGCACGGTGTACATTCTTGTAATCTTGAACAATAAAAGTTTTCTTACCCACTTTTCCTCTCCCACGTAGTCTACCCTCATGTACCGGTATAGGCACACCTATCGATTTTCCATCTTTGATGTAATCAGCGCAACCCTCAATCACTTCTTCAGTGGTGTATCCTTCCATAATTGAACCCTCTGGGTGAGCACGGTTCCGCACATAACCTTTTAATACTCCTAAATATCTCTCCAACGAAAACATATGATGTAAATATAGTGGCCCCAATGCTTTTATCTGATCAACAAGATGTATGATTAGGTGTACTTGCATATCAAAAAAGGATGGTGGAAACACATCTCAAGCTTGCACATTGTCTCGACGATGTATGTTTTCAGATAGTCTAAATCTTCACGTGCTATCACCTTTTGCGATACTGCATTGAAGAAGTAACACAAACGTGTGATGACAACTTTTATATGCTCAGGTTTGATTACTATTATTGCAATGGCAAGGAAAACTGTCATCATCATGTGACAGTCGTGAGAATTATAACTGAATAAAGACAAGTCTTTCATCGAGACTAGTTTGCGAATATTGGATGAGAAACTTGTGGGCACTTTGATCCCACGCAAGCATTCACAAATTGCTTTTTTCTCTTCTAGCGTCAAGTTGTAGCTGGCTGGGGGAAGGTAATGCTTCCCGTTCGCCTTTTCTACTGGATGAAGCTCTGGTCTCAAATCAAGATTTACTAGGTCCATACGTGAATTTAATCCATCCTTTGTCTTCCTCGGCATGTCCAGCAAGGTCCCAATGATGCTGTCAAATACATTCTTTGTAACGTGCATCAAATCAATACTATGGCAACATTCCAGATTCTTCCAATACGGAAGATACTTGAAAAAAATTGATTGTTTCTTGAAAGCTATGTCAGTTGTATCATCCGAAGATGTACTTTTCTTTCTCTTAATTCCTTTACTCTTTTTTCCCTTACCGAAAGCAATATGAATGTTCTTGACCATTTCAAACACAAGTTTTCCACTGTAAGGTTTCGGTGCAGTATCTTTTTCGATTTTGTTATCAAATTGTTCTTTCATCTTCCTATACTTGTGTGTATCTGTCAAGAACCGTCGATGTCTCATGTACACCGTCTTTCTGGATGAAGTGAGGTATAGATATCCAGGTCTATCCACGCACCTTACGCAACCTTTCTTCCCTTTCATTTGTCCCGATAATGTAAACAGTCCGGGATAATCATGCACGGTAACGAATATCATTGCTCTTAGCGTGAAATACTCCCGCTTGTACTCATCCCATGTACGTACCCCTTCATTCCACAATTTCGCCATATCTTCCATTAAAGGTTCCAAGAACACATCAATTTCGATGTCGGGTTGTTTCGGACCTTGGATAAGAACAGATAATAAGATATATTTCCTTTTGTGACACAACCACGTCGGTAGGTTGTACATAGTTAAGACCACGGGCCATGTGCTGTGTATGCTCCTTTTTTCACCAAACGGATTCATTCCATCTGTACCCAAGGCAAACCTCACATTTCTGATTTCCTTCGCAAATTCTGGATACTGAATATCAAAATTTTTCCACTACGTTGCATCACCAGGGTGTCGTATATGTTTTTCATTCTTCTTGCGTTCCTCGGAATGCCAACGCATAAGTTCAGCCTCCCTAGGGTTTGAGAACAAACGCTTCAAGCGATCAATTACCGGAAGGTACCACATCACCAATGCAGGAATTTTTCTCTTATTCTTTCCGTCTGCATCGCCAGAAGTATCGTCATCGTCACCTTCAGGACCAATAATAAACTTCTTATTCTTCTGAGTCTTTTTCATGTTGGTAACATACTGGTGATTGTAGTCCTTCTTATATCTACTGACACCACAAATGGGGCATCTAGTTGCGAGCTCATGCTCTTTGCGATACAGAATACAATGGTTCACACAAGCGTGTATTTTTGTCACACCTAGTGCCATCGGGCAAAGAAGTTTCTTCGCTTTATAAGTGCTTCTAGGCAGTTTATTTGGATTTGGAAGAATTTCTGCCAGAAGATTCAAAAGATCAGAGAAACTACAATCGGACCATCCGTGCGTAGCTTTCAACTTTAGTAGTTCTAAGACTGCACGCAATGTAGTAAACTCTTTATCACAACCGTTTGATTCATCATATAAAAGCTCTGTGGCCGCATTCTGCAATGTCTCCATTTTACTTAAACCTTTGCTTGCTCCCATAGAAGTCAGTACATATGGTTCAATGTGACGCAACATCTCCTCACAATCGAACTCATCATCATCATCACCAGCTTGATTGTCACTACCATCATCGATATGAACATTATCATCATCTGAGCCTCTCTCATCATCTTTATCCACATCATGTGTATCTAACTCACCATGCTCTGTCCATATTGTGTAGTTATTTTTGAAACCTCTTTTCACCAAATGAGATTGGATTACTATAGTATCCGTCCAAGCAATCTTATTTTCGCAGTCGATACATGGACATAATATGTCATCTATCTTTTGCAACTTCGCATGTCTCTTGGATGCTTCAATAAAATTTGCAACATTACGAATGTACATAGGATCGGGTCTTGGCATGTTATACATCCACGCTCGACGGTCCATGCTTCAATAATAGAATTTTTTGTCAGATTTACAAAATTTGGACACAAATATTCTCTAAAGGTCTTCTATAAAATGAATTTACAGAGACATAACAAGTATGATTAGGGCGACTAATGTAGGAGACGGGCGACGTCTTGAGGCGGACGGAGTCAAAGGGGGAAACAGGCCCAGCAGCATGGGCTAGGTCTGGGTGGGATCCAGTCCGTTATATCGGGAAACAAGGCCTAGATGCATCTTATATATATTACAATAGCATCTGTTAATTAAACATCATATTCATGTCACATAATAGGTACAAAAAGGAAACAATCCATATAGTCCATACATCAATATACCAGAACACAATCCATACAGTCCTTACACATGCAAAAGGACAGAATCCATATACCAGAACACACAAAACTAACAGCTTATCAGCTAATGAAAATATACAAAGAAAAAGTAAGGAAACTACATTTACCTTGCAGAGGCGTCAGCACGGTGGGGAGGCGTCAGCACGGTGGGCCGGCTGGGTGGAGAAGTGGCGGTGCGGGGTTGAGCGGCGGCGCGGCAGTATGGGCTGGGCGGCGGAGCGGCGGCGCGGCGCAGGGGAAATTTCAACAGCCTGGCGGCGTCGATATAAATTCTCCAGGGTTGCGTTTTGACTGCGGTGAGGGGTCCTTATATAGACCTAGGTTTTTCACAGGCGGTTTTTAACTTTATCGCTGGCGGGTTTTACTTACCAACCGCCTGAGATGATATTTATTAATTAAGAAGTAAATATCTTCACAGGCTGTTGGTACTTAATAACCGCCAGGGAAGATTTTTATCTCAGGCGGGTATTACTTAACAACCGCCTGAGATAATGCCAACTGAACAAAATATTTTTAAAACTTGTATAGCTGACGTTGAAATGTTTTGGTAAATATCAAATTAATTTCTATTCACATATTATTCACATTTGTGTATCTCATAAAAAAAGATCTTTCACTCAAAATTGTTGGTACGAACATATTTGCATAATTTATACATGTATGAATTTTTTTAATTTTTTTAAAAGCATTCCAACATGTCAAACTTCAAATTATCCACCATTCTAACTAAATGCTCATATTCATATGAGGCATTCATCAAATTATGAACACACATTGATTCCAAAAAATTTAAAAAAATATGAAAAAATTCGTAGATGTTGGTATGATGATTAAAAATGTCCACTGAAAAAATAAATGAAAAAAGCATTATATTCATCAAGATAGAAAAATGAAAAATAGCATTTAATGTATGTTTTTTATGTTCTGACCAATTTCAAAGGATTTATGAAGTGAAATTTAATGGTAACCTTTACTTATCAATAATATTACAAGAAAGTGGATTTTTGCCTTTTTAAAGGACCACATTTAATCAAGAATATTAAATAAGAAGAAGTAAATATCTTCACAGGCGGTTATTGCTTAACAACCGCCTGAGATAATGCCCGATACTGTTCTTCAGTTTCCTTATCCCTTGCTTCTTTTTTATTTAGATTCCAATATAAATACTCAAACATGTTTAGATTCTGCAAATTGTGTCCAAATTCGATGATTCTTTCTTCTACATTTGTATAAAATTAACATCTACCACCTGAACAAAATATTTTTAAAACTTGTATAGCTGACATTGTAATGTTTGGTAAATATCAAATTAATTTCTACTCACATATTATTCACATTTGTGTATCTCATAAAAAAAAGGTTCCTTCACTCAAAATTGTTGGTATGAACATATTTGTATAATTTATACATGTATGAATTTTTTTAATTTTTTTAAAAGCATTCCAACATGTCAAACTTCAAATTATCCACCATTCTAACTAAATGCCCATATTCATATGAGGCATTCATCAAATTATGAACACACATTGATTCCAAAAAATTTAAAAAAATATGAAAAAATTCGTAGATGTTGGTATGATGATTAAAAATGTCCACTGAAAAAATAAATGAAAAAAGCATTATATTCATCAAGATAGAAAAATGAAAAATAGCATTTAATGTATGTTTTTTATGTTCTGACCAATTTCAAAGGATTTATGAAGTGAAATTTAATGGTAACCTTTACTTATCAATAATATTACAAGAAAGTGGATTTTTGCCTTTTTAAAGGACCACATTTAATCAAGAATATTAAATAAGAAGAAGTAAATATCTTCACAGGCGGTTATTGCTTAACAACCGCCTGAGATAATGCCCGATACTGTTCTTCAGTTTCCTTATCCCTTGCTTCTTTTTTATTTAGATTCCAATATAAATACTCAAACATGTTTAGATTCTGCAAATTGTGTCCAAATTCGATGATTCTTTCTTCTACATTTGTATAAAATTAACATCTACCACCTGAACAAAATATTTTTAAAACTTGTATAGCTGACATTGTAATGTTTTGGTAAATATCAAATTAATTTCTACTCACATATTATTCACATTTGTGTATCTCATAAAAAAAAGGTTCCTTCACTCAAAATTGTTGGTATGAACATATTTGTATAATTTATACATGTATGAATTTTTTTAATTTTTTTAAAAGCATTCCAACATGTCAAACTTCAAATTATCCACCATTCTAACTAAATGCTCATATTCATATGAGGCATTCATCAAATTATGAACACACATTGATTCCAAAAAATTTAAAAAAATATGAAAAAATTCGTAGATGTTGGTATGATGATTAAAAATGTCCACTGAAAAAATAAATGAAAAAAGCATTATATTCATCAAGATAGAAAAATGAAAAATAGCATTTAATGTATGTTTTTTATGTTCTGACCAATTTCAAAGGATTTATGAAGTGAAATTTAATGGTAACCTTTACTTATCAATAATATTACAAGAAAGTGGATTTTTGCCTTTTTAAAGGACCACATTTAATCAAGAATATTAAATAAGAAGAAGTAAATATCTTCACAGGCGGTTATTGCTTAACAACCGCCTGAGATAATGCCCGATACTGTTCTTCAGTTTCCTTATCCCTTGCTTCTTTTTTATTTAGATTCCAATATAAATACTCAAACATGTTTAGATTCTGCAAATTGTGTCCAAATTCGATGATTCTTTCTTCTACATTTGTATAAAATTAACATCTACCACCTGAACAAAATATTTTTAAAACTTGTATAGCTGACATTGTAATGTTTTGGTAAATATCAAATTAATTTCTACTCACATATTATTCACATTTGTGTATCTCATAAAAAAAAGGTTCCTTCACTCAAAATTGTTGGTATGAACATATTTAAATAATTTATACATGTATGAATTTTTTTAATTTTTTTAAAAGCATTCCAACATGTCAAACTTCAAATTATCCACCATTCTAACTAAATGCTCATATTCATATGAGGCATTCATCAAATTATGAACACACATTGATTCCAAAAAATTTAAAAAAATATGAAAAAATTCGTAGATGTTGGTATGATGATTAAAAATGTCCACTGAAAAAATAAATGAAAAAAGCATTATATTCATCAAGATAGAAAAATGAAAAATAGCATTTAATGTATGTTTTTTATGTTCTGACCAATTTCAAAGGATTTATGAAGTGAAATTTAATGGTAACCTTTACTTATCAATAATATTACAAGAAAGTGGATTTTTGCCTTTTTAAAGGACCACATTTAATCAAGAATATTAAATAAGAAGAAGTAAATATCTTCACAGGCGGTTATTGCTTAACAACCGCCTGAGATAATGCCCGATACTGTTCTTCAGTTTCCTTATCCCTTGCTTCTTTTTTATTTAGATTCCAATATAAATACTCAAACATGTTTAGATTCTGCAAATTGTGTCCAAATTCAATGATTCTTTCTTCTACATTTGTATAAAATTAACATCTACCACCTGAACAAAATATTTTTAAAACTTGTATAGCTGACATTGTAATGTTTTGGTAAATATCAAATTAATTTCTACTCACATATTATTCACATTTGTGTATCTCATAAAAAAAGGTTCCTTCACTCAAAATTGTTGGTATGAACATATTTGTATAATTTATACATGTATGATTTTTTTTAATTTTTTTAAAAGCATTCCAACATGTCAAACTTCAAATTATCCACCATTCTAACTAAATGCTCATATTCATATGAGGCATTCATCAAATTATGAACACACATTGATTCCAAAAAATTTAAAAAAATATGAAAAAATTCGTAGATGTTGGTATGATGATTAAAAATGTCCACTGAAAAAATAAATGAAAAAAGCATTATATTCATCAAGATAGAAAAATGAAAAATAGCATTTAATGTATGTTTTTTATGTTCTGACCAATTTCAAAGGATTTATGAAGTGAAATTTAATGGTAACCTTTACTTATCAATAATATTACAAGAAAGTGGATTTTTGCCTTTTTAAAGGACCACATTTAATCAAGAATATTAAATAAGAAGAAGTAAATATCTTCACAGGCGGTTATTGCTTAACAACCGCCTGAGATAATGCCCGATACTGTTCTTCAGTTTCCTTATCCCTTGCTTCTTTTTTATTTAGATTCCAATATAAATACTCAAACATGTTTAGATTCTGCAAATTGTGTCCAAATTCGATGATTCTTTCTTCTACATTTGTATAAAATTAACATCTACCACCTGAACAAAATATTTTTAAAACTTGTATAGCTGACATTGTAATGTTTTGGTAAATATCAAATTAATTTCTTCTCAGACGTGAAATTTTAATTAACGATGAACACACTACATTCATTAACAATATTCAATCATTCACACAGTTGAAGAACACACAAGATACTCATTCATTAACAATATGCACATCTCACAAAAGAACACACAAGATGCACAATATTTACACAAGAACACACAAGAACACAAAAGATACACAAGTAATATTCAATCACATAGATGAAAAAAGATAGATTTCATTCATTAACAATATTTACAAAACAGAAGCAACTAAAAACAACAAAAAGAAAAACTAATTAAATCCTACTCCTACTCCTCTTCCATCTCCTCCTCCTCGTCCTTCGGCGGCGACTCCGGCACCGGTGCAACAGGAGACAGGGCCGGCTGCACCGGCTGCACCGGCTGCACCGGCGGTGCAACCCCGAGGTTGCTAGCCGTCGCCTCCACCAGCGTTCTACGGCCCTCGGGGCCAAGAACCTGGGCCATCGTCGCGAACAGAATGTCGAGACGATCAGCCACCCCCACGAGGGCGTAGAGGTAGTGGCCCAAGGTACCCATTCCAGTATACTCTGGAAGGGTACCTAGCCCCAAGGCACTCATGGCGCGAGACGTATTGTTGTACGCCTCTCGCGCCATGAGGAGGCGCTGCTCGGCGTTGATCTTCTCGGGGGAGCTGCAACATTGTTTCTTGCAAGGTGGCTCCCTCGGAGGGCTTGGCGGCGGAAGGTCGGCCATAGTGGTGTTGGGTCGTCGGAGCGGAGGAAGACGAAGAAAACAAGAGGAGTTGTGAGCGGAGGGCTTGTGAGCGATAGCGCGTCTTTAAGGCCGCGCGGAGTGGAAAAGAAAGGTCGCACCTCGGGGAAAAGAAAGGTCGCGCACGCGTGACATGGTCACTGACGTGGGACCGGGTCCACATGTCAGTGACCGCTGATTAAGTCAGGGGATCCTCATCCCGGTTGGTGAGGGGTCTTTATGTAGGCGTTCATCAAATTAAGAAGAAGTAAATATCTTCACAGGCCCATGTTTAACTCAGGCGGGTGTTACTAACCAACCGCCTGAGATAATTGTATCTTCTCAGGCGGGTGTTACTAACCAACCGCCTGAGATAATTGTATCTTCTCAGGCGGTTGGTAAGTAAAATCCGACTGAGATAACAGTCTTCCCTGACGGTCGGTACTTAAAATCCGCCTGAGAAAATGTGAGTCTATATATACCCCTCGGCAGCATTGGAAAAACCTAACCCGGGCGAAACACTTAGACGCCGTTAGGCTGCCAAAATTTCGTTTGCCGCCAAGTGTTCCCCCTCGTCACTTCCAGGTACGCCGCCGAGCTTCGCCGTCGTCGCCGAGCTTCGCCGTCGCCGCCGAGCTTCGCCCTCCTCACTTCCAGGTACGCCGAGCGAAGCCATTTCCGTCGCCGCCGAGCTTCAAGGTAAACCCTAAACCCTTCGACCTTCCATCCTCCTTCGCCGTGCCGCCTCCCTCCCCGCCCTCGCTGCCGCCTTGCATATCCTTGGTTAGGGTTCGGGAATTTGATAATGGTAGGCATCCTTGGTTAGGGTTCGGTGGAATTCGAAAAACTGTCAAGTTCGGTGGCATCTTTGGTTAGGGTTCGGTGGGGCAAGATTTATGTGGATGGTTATATCACGATAAATTGGTAGTTGGTTCTGTGTGTCTGAAACTGTTCTGACACATTAGTGGTAAACATGATTCTAGACTCTAGTAACAGCAGTATATTCCCTATTTCTGTCATCGGCCTTGCATATGCCACATAATTCTCTATTAGGGGCAAGATTTAGCTATATTTGGTTAAGTTGACCAAATTTGGCTAATTTTGGCTAAGTTACATTAGATATAGTTATACTTGACTAATTTTGACTAAGTTATGCTATATTTAGCTATATTTGGCTACTTTTGCTTAGAGTTAGCTATGCTAGACTAAGTTTGGCTAAGTTTGCTTTTATTTCTCTAAGTTTCATTTGAGCAATTGTAGCTAATCTGTGCTACCAAAGATGTCTGCACTTGTGGCTCCATCAGCTTCATTTGAGCAATTGTACCTAATCTGAGCTACCAAAGTTATGCTATATTTAGCTCTGAAGCCAAACAAAAGTTGCTGGCCAACTCATTTGTGATGCCAGGAGCATCCTCACGCCCATATCTAGGTAACACTAGGTGTGGCGATGGAGTCTGAGCATATGATGCCGATCTCTATGATACAAGAATTTAGTTAGACCTATATAACTTCAAAAATGTGTTTTGGCTAAATTTACTTAATTGAGCCAAAATTGAGAAAATTTGTTTTAAATATGACCAAATTTAGTTATGCCATTTATTAGATTTTTTGTCTTATTAGATCTAGCATGGAAAGCCCTAAGAAGACTGGTCCTGATTGTAACAACAAAGAAGACAATATGGAGTTTACTGACTTCAGCAGTTCAGGCTCCTATCACAGTCCTTCGGATCCTTTCCCGAATATAAAAATTAAAAAGACTTCAGTGGATCTAGACCCGGAATATGATCCTGCCGACGAGGTATGGATCACGAATCTTAACTTCAGCAGTTCAAGTTAATGTTGGTTGTCAAGTATACGAAGTCTTATAATTTTTTTCTACCTAGATTAATCTCGAAGACAATGAGGTGACATCGGCTCCTAAAACCGCAGAAGGTTCACCAATGGATGAATCCTCAGCTTCACTCAAGCGGAAACGAGGGCAACGAGGTCCCAATAAGGGTCTATTGGACCGCATCATGTACATAACAAGGGTCGGTCCAAGTGGGCTTCCCCAAGAACCACTGGATTCAGTTACCAAGTACCGTAATACATGCGGTTTTCTTGTTAGGGAGGTTGTGCCGATCACAACCGAGAATTGGAGGAAATTACCCGAGCAGACCAAGAATGAGTTGTGGGAAAAGATAAAGAAACAATTAAAGCTCCCGAAAGGCACAGAAGAAGCTGTAAAGAAAGCAACATTGGTCTCTTGCGGCAAGAAGTTTCGATGCTGGAAGAGTGAAATGAATGCTTATGTTAAGGCCAATAAGGTCCCTAGTCCGAGGAAGATGGGAAAAATCACACAAGCTCAGTGGCAAGAGTTTGTTCGTCAAAAGAGCACACCTGATGCTAAAGCTCTAAGTGCAACTAGGTCAGAGCTTGCAAAAAAGAACAAATACCATCATCGCTTGGGGTCTGCCGGATATGGACCCAAAGTCCAGAAATGGAATAAGATATTAGACGAAATTCTTAGTAAGGGCAATCCTCACCCATTAGAAGGGTGCGATGAGCGAACTCAACGCTGGGTCTTTGCTCGGTCAGGTTTGACCAGCGAGGGCAAACTTGAAAAGCCCGACTCTCTGAATGAAGTAGAGGATAAAATGAAAGAAGTAATTGAAAAGCAACAGAAGGGTCTCTTCAAGCCGAAGAGGGAGAATGACCAACTTACCTCTATCTTGGGAAACCCTGAACACAGCGGACGGGTTCGAGCGGTCTCTTCTCAAATGTCTTGGCTAGATGGTTTCCCTAAAGATAAAGACACATATAGAAGACGTGAGAAGTTTAAGAAAACACTTGATGAAACAATTGCTCAAAAGGTCAAAGAAAATATGCAAGAAATAATGGAACAACTTAGACAATCAGGACAATTAGTGGCACCGAGTACAATGATGGTTCCGGTGCAAAAGGAGCAATTAGTATCTCCAACTGCCTACCCTAGCAGCGTTGGTTCCGTGCCAGGCTCAGGGTCAGCCCATAAGTTCCCTGTCGATGATATTGCTAACGACAAATCTTGTCGTCTTCTTGTCCCGATAGGCAGAGCAGGGAACAAAACCAAACAGGTTGCCACTGCTATGGCAAAGCCTGATCGTGACTTCAACGGGAGTCCACTTCCGTTATATTATTCTGTGGTGCAAGTTCTTCAGATCATTGATAATGATTATGAAGATTATGAAATAGACCACGTCACACCTGAGGGGATCGCGACTCTGGGGCAGGCTGTCAACCAATTAATCCTTTGGCACCGACGCGATATCGTGTTGGACGATGAGCCAATTTCTAGCCCCGTCGCATCTCCAAATACTGCAACCCCATCTTCTAAGGCGAAAGTGCATGAAGATCCACTCCCAGTCCGGGAAGATCCACTCCCCCTATGTCTGAGCAAGGATGATGATATCCAAGAGCAACAAGTTGGACAACAACTTCAAGCAGTACCAGAGCAAGCTGTTGCTAGTAAAGAGCAACTAGTTGAGCAACAGCTTGAAGTAGTACTAGAGCCAGCTGCTGGGAGTAAAGAGCAATTAGTTGAACAACAGGTTCAACAACAAGCCAGTGTCCAACTTCCGACGACTACTCCTCGATCATCAGTGCCTGTCAAAGTTAGCTCATACGAAAATAAGAAACCTTCATCAGAAGTGACAAAGTATTTGGAAGCTATGAAGGAAAATATTAGAAAATCGAGTGCATCTCGTTCTTCTCATGAGCCAGCATTAGAAGATATCGAGGAGTGGGAAGAAGACGGTGTCATGTATAATCGGCGGACGGCTTTAGTTAAACCAGGAGTTCCAATATACAAGCTTGAGGATGTTCCTCCTAAATTTGAGAATGGGAAGCCGTTAATGACATCCGTACAACTTAGCAAACAACCCGTCGCGCTCAGAAGAATGCATGAGTGGTACATCACTGCCAGCACAAAATATGGTCTTCAGTGCGTCACATTTCGTATTCCAAAAGAAGCATTCTGGAGCACTGGAGTAGATAAACGAGTCATTTTATTTGAAGAGCTGCTTTCCCTTTTCCATCGGGGCATGCTCGAAATCAACCTGCTGCTCGTCTGGTGCTTGTAAGTGCTCTAATATTTTGTATTTGCTTTTCTTACTACACGCATACGCATTTCATAAGATTATAACAATTCTGGACTTCTTCAATAGGATGGAATACATGGATAATGAAAAGTTGGCGCACAAGACAGGTATCCTTGACCCTACTAGGATTGCAAAGTCGCTATTCGACGTCCAGGCAAATCGAGAATCAAGCCAGTACAAACACATGAAAAAAAAAGATTTTGAAAGAGCAATTGCAAAACTTAAGAAGGATAGAAAGGCAGAAGTTGCAGCTTACATAGGACATGCGATGTTTAACTTTGTCAGAGACGGCCAGGACCTCGTAAAGGCTCCGTACCACTTCGAGTAAGTTCGACACATGGCATTGAAATAGCAATTATTGGTAATTGTTAACACGTGTGTTTGTATGTTTGCAGTAATCACTACATAATGATCTTCATCAAGCCAACGCAGGGAATGGCAACAGTCTTGGACTCGGCCGATTACCCACCAGATCGTTACAAAGATTTCCTTTCCATTTTGAAAAAGTACGTTTATTCAATAATTTTAATTTACGCACATTTAGAATGTGTTGACAAGTTTTATATGACATTTCTTGTATTACAGCGCTTGGCGGTTTTACGCGGAACAGCTTGGCGGTCAGAGACCTCCTAATACGAATGCATTGGACATTAAAACGTATTATGCTTGTCCGAAGCAGCCTGCTGGGAGTGTCTTATGCGGGTATTATGTATGCGAGCATCTTCGGACCGCCGCCGTATATAGAGTCAATCGTGAGGATGTAAGTTATCCTTAATGTCGATACCTTATTTTCTTACTTTTGTGTTTCATTTTCATTGTAACTAGCATAGTTTAATGCTTATATTCTCTGCTGTTCAATATTACCAGAAACATTATTTTCATATTTTGATTCCAACTTCAAAATTCAATTGCTCATAGTACAACTGCTCCAAAAATACCTACTAAATTCTTGTATACTCTCACTTTGATCTATACTTTGAGATTGTTCAAACCAACACATTCTAAACCTTGTTATGTGTTATATTGCAGCACAAGAAGAATCTGAACGAAGAATGGCCAGTTTGTAGAAGTATTCCTGATGGAGGAGCCGACAGGATTGCTTCTGAACTCTGTCAGTTCATTCGTCGCGAAATTTTGCACAAAACGGGGAAGTTCTTTGATAAGAGAGGTTCAGCAGCTGATGTGCCAGAACTTTGCGACTATACCAATCTAAACAGTTTTTAGTGAAAACTTGTAAACTTTGAGATGAAATTGTATCTGTAACTTGTGTGTATGTATATTGTTTTAGTGAAATTGACTTCTGTGATGATAATATTGTTGTCTTTTGTTCTGTGATGATTGTTGTTTTTTGTTCTGTGATTATATTGAATTGACCTGGAAATTAGAAATAACAGTAGTAGTACTGCATGACTGTGAAAAACAATTATCACAGGCGGCTAGATACAAGTAAAGAAACATCTGTGATAACCTAATTTTCACAGGCGGTGCCTGTTATGGTAGAAACCGGCTGCGTTAAAGGGTCTTCACAGACGGCTGATATAGGTAAACTCCGTCTGTGATAACACCATTATCATAGACGGGTTAGTTATGCTTCAATAACCGTCTGTAAAGACACATTATCATTGACGGTTAGTTATGCTTCAAAACCCGCCTGTGAAGACATATTATCATAGGCGGTTAGTTATGCTTCAAAATCCGCCTGTGAATACAAATTATCATAGACGGTTAGTAATGCTTCAATACCCGTCTGTGAAGACTTCTTATCATAGACGGTTAGTTATTCTTCAATAACCGTCTGTGATAAGACGTTTATCACAGACGGTTATATATGTTGCACGACCCGTTTGTGATAAAGTATTTTCACAGACGGCTAGCCTAAGTAAAGAACCGCCTATGATAATCGGTCTTCACAGGCGGCTATCCTTAGTGAAGAACCGCCTATGATAATTAGTCTTCACAGGCGGTTTCACTTCTCCGCCTGTGAAATTGCGGATTATCACAGACTCTTCGTTTCAGGCGGTTTTAAAAGCCGTCTGTGATAATAGGTTTGGAGCCGCCTGTGATGAGGCTTATTGTAGTAGTGTCACCGATTCACAAAATGGACGGCAACATAATTTTGAAACTCAAAATGAATGCCATGACTATAGATTCAGCATACACATCCTCACCGAATAAAATAGATCAGCCAAATATAACTGACCATACGTTAGTTCGGTGGCAACACAGTCCCTCATGACCAAAATTAGTTGTTTTCTGCACATGCTAAAGTTGTGGTCAATGTATCTGCAGAAAATTTGACATACACACACATTCATCACATGTAGTATAATATTAACGAAATAAAAACTTTATGCTTTGTATCATTTTATACAGGATGTCCTCGAGTGGGTCATGTCTTAAGGGACGTGACCGTGAATGAGTTCAAAAGATAAGAGGTCCACACTATCATATGTTTCAAGGAAACATATTCGCTTCTCATATTTTTTGTTGTACGGGATATCCCATACCTTGGAACCTTGTATGTGCGAGCCCTTGAATTTTACCGCATTTTAATGTGCAGCTTAACTTATTATCTGAGTGTCGGTGCATTGTTATGTAATTATAAAATGCATAACACAATAACAATAAGGTACAACTTAGTTTTACCACCAAAACTTATGCACTAGCATCCTTATGCGGATTGCACTAATACGTCTCCTCACCTAATTGTAGTTTTAAAAAATAAGCCTAATTAGTGTTGTACTAACACCAAACCTAGCTCTGTTACCACCTGTAAGAGAACCACCCCAGTAACAGGATGACTCGTCATTCCAAGATCACATCAGGTGTCATTTCGTATGTAAGAGACCAAATAGTACAAAATAGGTAGAGTAATTACAGTACATGATGTGATTGAAGTGTTACAGTGATCTAATTTTAGAGTTGAAATAAAAAATTATACGATTAGGTTACATCCAAAGCATGTTGACCTATAGACACACTTCGTCCTTAAGGCCATGCAATGCTGGAGAACCCACTCAATAAATCACAATAATTGCCATGATATTCACCCGCAACAAAATTTAATCCACAAATCTTGAGAAACTAATACTCAACAAGACTTACCAATCAAATTGTATGCTTCCATAGCCGTCTTCTGAACCATGATTTCTATTGCTAAAAATAGCAATACTATTGGATTCTTATTTTCATATTTTAGCCAAGTTAATACGGTTCCTTAGAAAAACAATGTGTGCCAACATATTGACGAAGTTCCATCACCCGGCTACAAGAAAGCGCGCAAAATTCAACCAAGACTTAGCCACTAAGGTCGATAACAAGCAGCTCAAAACCCCAACCATCAAGGTCAGGACCAGGGTGCATGACCCATAGCAGGAGAGCCGCTTCATGAACCTTACTAACATATCACACGACACGTCCAATATGACATAATGGCAGGAAGGCTCTACCACCTGATGCTAGCAGGAGACAAGGAGCGACAGGATTAGGGTTGGCACAATGGCAACTACCAGTGTCCGACCCCACCCCGAGCAACGCAGAGAATAAGTCATAGGAATAGGAAATCTTGTAAACCTTGCCCCAGTTTTGAGGAGAGTCAGGGTTGATCAAAAGTAGGTAGGGCACGGTGCCAAGAAGCCTATAAAAGGCCTCGAAGACCACCCTTAGAAGGGGATCGCACACACAATCAACAAGGGGTATCACTTATGCCATCCGACACCAGGGCACGACTCCCTTGTAAACATTTTCCCCGCTACGAACAAAGAGAGAAAGACACCATAGTGGACATAGAGCACCTTGCCTAAAACAGTATAAACTTCGTGTTTTGGTATCTAGTCCACCTCGAAGAAAGACGCACAGCAAAATTGTTACTAGTTGGTTTTCCAAATGCTGAATGTTCGCGCGCCAGGAAGAGGAACCACCGTGCGCTCCACTTTTGTTTCCTCGATGGCTTCTTCGCACCCTGCCTTCGTACCTAGTATGAAGCCTGGGCTTCAAATAAAAACAACTTGGATGCCACCGGAGGCATCCCAACATTGTCCCTCATGGGGATGGTTGACCACACCGCACAAGCCCAAGTAGCAACAGAGCATCCTGGGGACATGGGTGCCAACTTGCGAAACTAGTACTCGAGGCTCCGGTCACCGGTGCAGAAGACCAACTTTCTCGCTCGCCCATCAGGTGGTGTAAACCTGATCACGCTCAACGAATGAATGCATTGTCGACATAGCGCCGTGACAAAGGAACCATGGTCGGCACAACTAGCAAAAACGAGTGCATAGGGATGCCCAACCCCCTACGAGCCCTCAAGCCTCGCCATGAGGCCCAAGGAGGCCGTAGGGATTGGGACTCGAGAACCAACTCCCCCAGGCCTGAGACATTCTGTGAAGCGACAAGACTTCATGTGGGTTTCCACGGCAGCCCAAGTCGTCGAGCTCAACGAGCCCTCCTGAGCTATTGCGAGGGTCCTCGCTCGAGCTCGTCCCAAACCGACCCTAGAAACCTAGTCAATGCGCGAAGCAGCACATGCTGCATGGACATCGAAAAGTTGAGTACTTCCCTCGCCTCTATTGAAAAATTGTTTATTTTATCAAAAAACAAATTGTGCTCGAACCCGGGCCTGGCAAGAGGTCCCTGCTCCAACCACAATGGTCGGTGCGCGGGTGGAAAGTGACTACACGGCCCTAGAGCTGCAAAAGGAAGATTAGCCAAGTACCCCTCGGGCACCACCTGCCACGATGAAAAATGAGTCCAGCCCCGATCTCTCCAAGTCAGCGATCCGAACCCACGAAGGACCCGAACTGACACGGATATACACGAGCTGTCCTCCCCGCGGGAGGACCCCCACACGGTGACAACCACATGGAGGCCTCAGGCTCATCACAGGAAGGTTATCCCCGCCCACATCCTCACAATTGCAGGGAAAGTCATAAATTCCACCGAGCCACGAAAATGGCGACAAAGCTAAGTGCTTTCCCCCTTCATTTCCTTAACCGGTTACCAACCACCATTGAGAAAATAAAACTAGTCGGGTTCAAGTCTTGACAAAGTCCCCAATCCAGACTTCGACAGTCAGGCTCGGGAGCTACCATCCGACCAAAAGCTTGACTTAGGTTTCACGATTTAGAACTCTCTCCTAAGTGTCTTTTCTCCTCTAGATACATCCTTTGTGTCTTGTAACCTAGGACCTATGAATGACAAAAGCTTCTAACAGAATAGTTTGGCTAAGACACAACGATGGAAGAAAGATATAGAAAAAATGTTTCTTATCGATTCTTCAAACTCAGAATACATGATGGCTGAGACCATTACATAAAAAGAAGGAAATCACATCATGATGTCCTGATGCAAGTACTACTCTATTACTATGGGGTCGGCAGCTTCGACGGCTTCACATTCCTCATCCCTACGGGTTTGACAGCGTCGATGGCTTCACATTTTTTCCCCAGGTGGATGTTTCTTTCTCGGTGACTTGGCCACATATCTCCAAGTACTGAGATAGCCTAGGAAAGCCAAAACGCTCGACGTATTTCCCCATTGGAGGTTTGGTGTGTGAGACCTATGTGTGCTGAATACATTGGCTTTGATGATATAAGTTCTAAAATTCTGCCAAAACACCTTTTTAGCAAGGTCCGACTCTAGGTCTGAGCTCCAGCAAGGTCCGATGATAGGTCCGACTTGTTTTTGATAGCTCTAGCACGTCTTTGTTAAAGCTCCGATATGTTTTTCTAGGTCCGACTTGTGTTGGTTAGCTCCGACATGTTTTTCTAGCTCCGGCTTTTGGGTTGACTAGTTCCGACCAGCTTTGGTAAGCTCCGGTGCTAGGTTGTAATAGCTTTGGTAAGCTCCGGCGCTAGGTTGTACTAGCTTTGGCAAGCTCCGGCTCAAGCTCTAGTTAGCTTTTGCAAGATTTGGAGGTTGATCGCAATGTTCCTGCTTTTACTGTGAAATGTTTCAAACTTGCTTTGCATTGTTCAAAGGATTGCTTAGTATTCATTTTCTAAGTTTTTGGTGCGTTTTGGTTTATATGGCTGATATCATTTTACTTTGGTTTTGCAACATGCTTATGTGAGGTGCTCACGTAAGGTGTTGTGTTTGGAACTAATTTCAGTCAAGTCGTGGACTTGGGCTCGTACGGATTGGTTGTTTATTCATGTGCAGGTGTTGCTTGAGTTGAAGACATGGCTGGTGACAGGATCCATTGAACTAGTATTATGGAGAAGATGATGTTCAACAACCAAGTTCTGGAGGAATTGTGGTTGAGTTGATCGGGAGGTTGCACAACATGTTTGAATCAAGGGCAGTGCATATGAAGGTTACTGGACGTCGAAGGAAAGTGTTCGCACGTATGCATGCGGTGCATGACGTGGCAACATGGTTCCAAAGATGGGCTAAGGAAGGAAAGATCTAGTTGGAAGGATCAGATCATATCGTTTGATGACTTCGTTTGCGGCAGAGTCGATTATGACTCGGTATGGAAAGTATCGATTTGGTTATGGTAGTTTTCGTGTGGGACACGAAGATGAGTTGGTTTAGGAATGTGGGTTATGTTTCTAGTTTGTTATGAAGTCTCGAGATTGTTTCTATCTGCGAATAGGAAGAACTTGAGCAGTTATGGAAAGTTTTGATTCGTGATTTGAATAGGATTAGAGTCCTCGTTTGAGTTGAGTTGGCCTTCGGGCTGGTATTTAAGCAAGGGAGGCCCGATCTCATGGGAGACGACTTTGAGGCTATTCCTCTTGTGTTCTATTGAATAAAATTCGTAGTTGAAAGAAACTGTTGTGCCTTGTTCGTCCGACTTGTTCCAGATAAGTTTTTCTCGTCGAGTTTTCTGCACAGCACTATCTTTCTTCGGTGGTATTATCATAACTCGAGTTTTACAGATCCAATTGATGTGATTCTTTTTGGGTTGTCTTCACAACTTGACTATCTATCATATATCAAAATTTCACGGTCATTGGATTTGTGGTTTTTGATCTAAACAAGTTTCTTTGCAGTATTACAGATCTGTTTTTTACTCGGTAGAACAGATTGACCTTTGTTCGATCTTTCGATCGTAACTTGAGTTTCTCTCGATGGATTAGATTGATTCTTGTTGTGTTGTCTTCATGAATTGATTCTATCTGATATCTATCACTTTTGTCACGGTGAAACACGTTTAGATTAGTCTCACACATGATTTCTTTAACGGATTGTTTTTCTGCCAAGGGGTTTTCATTGCTGAAAAAGTTTAAATCTACCATTCACCCCCCCCCTCTGGTAGCTTTTCACGTGCTCTTCGATACTAAAATTGGTATTAGATCCACGGTGCTCTAATCTTTGTGATTTGCACGTGTTTTGACTAATCATCATGGAGAAATACTCTGTCAAACCTTGTGTGTTTAGTGATATTGATTTTCAGGTTTGGAAGGCACGTATGGAAGCCTTCATCCAGGCTCAAGGCTTCGCAAATATGGGAGAAGGTTTACAAGCCTTACGACGTGCCGTCGAACGATCAAGTTACAGCTACAAATCTGAGAGATGTCGTCAACAACAATAAGGCTCGGAACTTGATCGTACAAGGATTAACTCAAAGCGACTTCGACCGTGTTGCACACCTCCGATCTGCATACCATGTGTGGAAAGCACTTTGTGACTACCACGAAGGATCCAACACGATCAAGGAGGTAAGGCAAGACATGTTCAAGAAAGAATACATGCGCTTCGAGATGCAACCCAGTGAGTCCATTGATGATCTCTTTGCTCGCTTTAATAAATTCTCAGCAACTTGCGTAGCGTCAATGTTAATTTTTCAGATGCTGAGAATGCTAGGCAATTACTAAGTGCATTAAACATGTCAATTTGGGAGATGAAGGTTACATCTATTCGTGAATCTACTGTCGTGAATACACTTACTTTAGATGTACTATATTCTAAATTGAAAACTCATGAAATTGACATAATCTCACATAAGAACCCCAACAAGTCTCTTGCATTTGTTTCTCAACGTATGCCTAGCTCCGGCCAATCTTCATCTTGTGGTACACTTGCTTTGTTGTCCTCTCTAATCCTTGAACAGATTGAGGAGTTTCCAGAGGAGGAGCTAGTACTTCTCTTTACTAGGTTCTCAAAAGCATTACAAAATGTGAGAACTAGAAGCAGAGGAAGCTTCGGACCTCAACGATGTTTCGAATGTGGTAAGACAGGACATTTTTGTTCAGATTTCTCTAACCTTTCAGGTCTTACTTCTCGGGAAGAAAAACAATCAAGGACAAAGCACTCCTCAACAAATGATAAGAAAAAAAAAGAAGGGTTCTACAAGACGTCAATTGGTGAGCAGTTTTATTTCTGCACTTCAAGAACTTGGATCAAGCGATGTGGACATTGGAAGTGACGAAGATGAAGATGATTTGGCAAACTTGTGCTTCATGGCGGCCAAGTCAAGATCAAGTATGGAGGAGGTTGAACACAACAACGACAATGAAGAGGTATGTCCTACTTGCGAAGAAATGTGTGATGCAATTTCTCGTGTAACTATTATTGTCAAGAAAAAGGACAAAAAACTTAGAGATAATGCTGTTAAAATTGAATCACTAGAATATGAAATCAATCATTTAAAAACCTTGATTTCTAGTGATGATGCATGTCCTTCATGTGACTTAATCTATGAACAATTGTCCATATTAAGAAGTGCACACTACTCCACTCTAGATAGACTTGATGAAGAAATTGAAAAGAACAAAAAGCTGTCTGATTTTATTGTTAAAAACTTAAAAGATGCTTCTTGTTCTACAGATGATCTGCATTGTTCGGCATGTGATGATCTTTATAAGAAACTAAAAGATGCAATGAATGAAATTTCCATTCTGAACAATGTTTTACGAACACATGAAGTTAAAAACTGTTCTAACTGCAAACTTAAAAGAAAAACTTCATGTAATAACTGCCTAGTTTCATCTAAAGAACTTGACAATAAAAATAAGATACTAGAGCGGTTTTACAATGGGAACAAGAATCAAAACTTGTTGTTAAATTCTTCTAAACCATGCAATGATAAAATTGGTTTAGGTTTTGATTGTCATGCTCATGCTAAGGCACATCCACCTAAAATTGTAAAGTCATTAGGAAGTGGTTTGATTCAAACAGTTCCTAAACAAAAAGAAGTTGTTTTCAAATCTGCGGGAGTGTTGTCTCATTCGGTGTCAAATAAAAATTTTGTTTGCTCATCTAGACATGAACACAAAGTTAAATTTCATTGTACCTACTATGGTAGAGATGGTCATGTCGTAGATTTTTGTTATAGACTAGCTAAACAACAAAAAAGGAAAGAATGATTGCTAGATCTCATAACTTTCATGCAAAATTTGCTGCACATGCTAAACCAAATGATAGGAACATACAATCTGCTGTAATGAGTCAAAAACATGCAAAGTTTGCTCCCAAACCTATTGTTTTTCATGCTACACATGTAACATCTCGTAGGATAGTAGTTGGGTACAAAAATCCTCAAGCCTTGGCTCATAAACCTGTTGTTTTATCTCATCTTTCACGTGTTATTCCTGCTGCACATCGTGTGACTCAGTACTGGATTCCTAAATGCCTTTTGACTAACCCCAGTATTGAGTCATCGATGTATTGTGCTTCTATGTAGGTTACCCGCTTGAATAGGAAGAACATTTGTATTGTGGATTCAGGTTGCTCACGCCACATGACCAGTAACAAAGAATGGTTCTCCTCCCTCTCTTTTGTGTCACGTGTAGAGAATGTTACTTTTGCTGATAACTCTTCAACTCCTATAATTGCTAAGGGTTCAGTTAGAGTAAATGATCACTACACTTTGAAGGATGTGGCACTTGTTAGAAATTTGAAATACCACTTGCTTTCTGTTTCACAATTGCTAGATGAAAATCTGGAAATTATTTTCAATAAAAACTACTGCAAAGTTGTAGGTTCAAATAGTGAGCTTATTTTTGACATGTCTGGATTTGGAAGAGTTTTTAAAGCTAATGATATGTATTCGTCTAAGCATAGGTGTCTAGTTGCTAATAATTCAAAGGACTTATATTTTTGGCATCGTAGACTTGGTCACGTAGGCTTTGATCATCTAACGCGTGTTAGTGCTCTTGATCGCATACGTGGGCTGCCTAAGCTTAAAGGGGACAATAAAATTGTGTGCTCTTCTTGTAGACATGCTAAGATGGTTGAAGGTTCACATACTCCTCCCACAATGATCATGACAACTGAACCCGGTCAACTTTCGCACCTTGACACCGTAGGACCTTCATGTGTTCAATCCCTCGGAGGTAAATGGTATGTTCTTGTGATTGTTGATGATTATTCTAGATACTCTTGGTTTTATTTTATGGCATCTAAGAATGAAGCTTTTATTCATTTTAGGACTTTATTTCTTAGACTATTAGTAGATCACCCAGGGTCATTAAAAGTAATCAGAAGTGACCATGGAACTGTATTTAAGAATCAATCATTTAATCACTTTTTTACTGAACATGGAATAGATCATCAATCTTCTTCACCTTATGTTCCTCAACAAAACGGTGTTGTCGAAAGGAAAAACAGAACCTTAGTTGAGATGGCTAGGACTATGCTTGATGAATATCAAACTCCAAGAAAATTTTGGGCAGATGCAATTGCAACAGCTTGTTATGTTTCAAACTGTATTTTCTTGCACACTAAGCTTGGTAAAACACCTTATGAACTTCGGTTTGGACATAGGCCCCGTGTTCCACACTTTAGGGTTTTTGGATGCAAATATTTTGTTAATAAACATGGAAATCTTGATAAATTTGAAGCCAGATCCGAAGATGGCATGTTTCTTGGTTACCCATCTCACACTAGAGGATACCGTGTGTTTTTACTTGGAACTAAAAAAAATTGTGGAGACTTGTGAAGTTTCTTTTAATAAAGCTAGCCTAGGTACTAGCTCCGATATTGTAGGACCAGATCCATATCCTCAAGGGGAGGGTATTTCTGAAGAAGAAGAAGAAGAAGAAGAGTTGGTTATATAGTCTGATAGTTCCGAAGCTGACACGTGTCTAGCTCTGAACTTTGAACAAGCTCCGACTACCATCTCTGCTGGTCCTGAACGTCCACAAGCCACAAGCTCATTAATCTGCGATGAAACTAATGAAGAAGAAGCTTGTAAGACATCTGTTCCCCTACGGATTTACAAGATTCATCCCCCGTAATAGATAATCGGAAGCTTGCATGAACGAGTTACAAGATCTAGCTATGATGAGTTCAGGATTTGAGATGAGTATGATGGGAGAACTCACATACTTTTTGGGGATGCAAATCAAGCAAACCGAGGAAGGTACCTTTGTGCATCAAACAAAGTATACAAGGGACCTTCTCAAGCGCTTCAACATGAGCAAAAGCAAGCCTCTTCGGACACCAATGGGAACAACATCAACACTTGAGCTTGATGAAGATGGTGAACCGGTTGATCAAAAGGAATATTGAAGCATGATCGAATCTGTCGGTGGTTTGGATCCGGCAGATCTCCCGACACTACTAAAGTGTTAGAGGAGTTTGATGTTCGGTGTGGGTGCGCGGAGATTCAAGAAGGTGAATTATGAATAGCACAGGAGACACGGAAATTTACGTGGTTCGGGCCGCCTGAGCGTAATACCCTACTCCACGGGTGTGTTGGTGTTGTATTAGCTGTATGAGCTTGTGATGAGTATCAATGGCGTGTGTTTAGCGTCACCCCCCAAGTCTGTCGTCGGCCTGTCCTTTTATAGTACAAGGGCAGGCCGTTACAAGTTAGCCTGGCCCGACATGTGGCCCCGGTGGTTACTAGTATTGATACTTATTCAACACGTTTAATTGTCCTTAACGACCGGGTAATGGGCTTTGACAGCACCGTTACTGGTAATTAAGGTCATCCAATCGTGTGTCATTAATATGGTATTAATGACACTTAATCGGGTCTTGAAGTCCTTGATTCCCCTTTGAAGATTTGGAGCCGTTGTGGAGTCTTCCGGAGGTTAGAGGCTGAAGATCTGACGGTTGGACACGTGGTAGCTCCGGAGCTACCTGACACGTGTCAGATCCGGAGCTTCTCTCGGTCTGGGGTTAGGTCCGGAGGTGCCATTTCGGTACATAGCCCGGAGCTTCCCCCTTGTGGGCGGTAGCTCCGGTTT
This sequence comes from Tuctoria greenei, assembly GCA_036927565.1. Classification (NCBI taxonomy): domain Eukaryota; kingdom Viridiplantae; phylum Streptophyta; class Magnoliopsida; order Poales; family Poaceae; genus Tuctoria; species Tuctoria greenei. The sequence continues at coordinate 28,750,995 of JAYESD010000011.1, forward strand.
GATAGTACACATGGCGACCCTAGGATTAACCATGTTGGAGAAACGGGTCCGGTTATATCCGACATGTGGGCCTTTGAAGGTCTTCAAATCGAGTAGATGATTTTCATTTGAGATCTTTGTAACCTCAAGGGATGTACGGTTTCCAGGGTACCGACAGTGGCCCCCTGAGCCCATCTCTGGGGAAGACCCTTTGGGTGAAGTCATTCTGCCGGAGGTGGGTCCATCCTCACGACTTTTGAACTGAGTCTTCAAAGGTCTCCGGATGTGCTGTTGGCGATGGTTTGGAGTTAAATCCTCGCCGCGTGGCGTATCCCGCGTGCGACAGATGAGATCTTTGGCATGCGGATCTCACGCAATTGAAGGTCACCGGTTCCCGATACGAAAACCGTATCGGTTCCGCGCCTTGTCAGGCCGCCGCCTTTGGGCTTCCCGCCTCATGATGACAACCGTTCGCCTGGGTAAGAACCTCGACTTGATCGTCGGGGTGGTCCCGGGCCCCCTTATCATCGGCTGGGTGGAATTTTTGAATGGTATCTTCAACTTCCTTGCGGTTTCCATCCAAGCGTTGCGAGGTCTTACTTAAGAAGGAAAGTGCGCACTGTCTGGAGTTCTTTACGCCTCTCATCTGATCTTGCACTCAAACTCCCGACTTGTGCTTCGCTTTTCCTCTCTTGCCTTGCTGTGCTGCGATGGAGTTGGGTCTCCGCGAGAGCCGTTTGAAGACCGACGGCAACCTGAAGAAGGTTCGGACCCTCATGGGGTGGTCTTCGGACTTCTTCAACCGCTCGGTCCGCGCCGGGGGAGAGCTCCCATTTGAGAAGGAGCACGCCGGTGAAATGGTGTACTTCTTCTCGTATGCCATGGTGGGGTTGATCCCACCTTTTTCCTCCTTTTTCTTGATGCTGCTGGACTTTTATGGTCTGCAGCTATACCACCTTGGCCCTCACTCCATTCTCCTTGTGTCTATCTTCGTCCACTTCTGTGAGATGTGGGTGGGCATCCCCCCTGCGTTGAACTCTTCCGGGCCTTCTTCACCGTCCACACCACCGGTAGGAGCAATGAGTACCTTGGCTTCTACTACTTCGTGAAGCGCAAGAAGTGCCCATTCAAGTACCTCTGGTCGTTTCCCTCTTGGAAGTGGGATGACTGGAAGAAGGACTGGATAGTCATCCGGGTGGAGGAGCACGAGAGGCTGGAGCTGCCCGAAGGCCTCCCCAACATTGACACGGCGATCTGGAGTGAAGCTCCGGTGCTGGCGGACGCCTTCAACCCTGTTCTGACCAGGATCCGCCAGTGCGTGGAGGGGGGATTAACCCCTCAAGCGGTGTTTTGTAACTTCCTGGTCAATAGGTGGGCACCGCTGGAGAAGAGAGAGAAACTCGCTTGGGCCCTCAACAGCGTGATGGACGATGACCGGGTCGAGACCGGGCTAAAGTCCAACATGGTGGGGACAACCTTGGAGTTCCACCTCAAGATGTTCCAGCACGGCATCTATGTCGAGGGTGACGACTTGACTCCGCCATCGGCTTTTCTTCCTCTGAACGTGGAAGTTGAGTTCAGTAGGGAGCTCCGGCGGAAGATGCCCATGCTTGACGACCTTGGTGTCGTCGAGAGAAGATCAACCACCAGGGTGGCGATCCCTGGAGTGTCCGAAGGTGGCCCTGCCCCGAAGCCGAGGGTCGAGGTCGTCAGCAAGGGCAAGGAGCCGGCGGACGAACCCTTGAGCCGGAAGAGGAAGCTGCAGCATGCCGACGAAAGGTCCGTCAGGCCTGCCACCTCTGCATCGGCTCCTTCTCGCCGGAGGGGGAGGTCTTCTTCGACCGCAGCGACTGTACCCACAGTGGGATCCTCCCGGGGAGCTAGCTTTAGGCATGCGACTCCAGCACCGGGGCCGGTTGAGGCCTCCAGGTCCGGAAGTTCTTCCCGGTCGAGGGGAGCCTCGACCAGGGAAACGCCCGTGGCTGCTACGAGTTTCGGGGGGCCTTCCGGAGCTTCCACGCCGGCTATGACCAGCCCAGAACGCCCGGGAAAGAGGTTCCATGCATGCTGGTGCGGAAGCCTCCCAAGGTAATTTTTAATCTTTATCTTGGACAGTTGTTTTGTTGTAGTAACTATATTTTTGAATTTCTTCATCCATCATCTGCAGCATTCCCAAGAAGAGCAGTGAGGCTCCACCCTCAGCCACAGCAACTGAAGCTGTGAGGGCGGAAGCTTCTCCTCCTGTCCCGGTGCCGCCCCATGTGGTGGCTGAAGCTGCGACCGCTCCGGCGCCGGCTGTCGTGGTCATGGACCTCGACTCATCCCTAGAGACTCCCGTGGTAGCGCCGGACCGCGGGAGAGAAGATGCACCAGCGGCACTTGTCCCGGAGGTTGAAGCTCTGGGTCCTGGTGCTGAGATGATGGAAGCTCCGGCTGTTGAGCCGGAGGAAGCAGTAATTTCGGCCTCAGAGCCGGAAATTGTCGAAGCCCCGACAGTTGAGCCGGAGGTGATTGAAGCCCCGGCGTGCGCGCCGGAAGCTGAGGAAGTTCTGGCAGTTGGGCCGGCTACCTCTGAAGCACCGGCCACAGAGCCGATCATTGTTGGAGCTCCGGCCGCAGGGCCGGTCGGTGTTGAAGATCTTCCGGCTCCCGAGCCAGTTGTTGATGAGGCATCAGAGCCCAAGCCCCCATCGGAGGAGGTGCCCAGACCGGAGCCAGCAGCGGTCCCTGCTCCGGAAGTTATGACGTCGGAGGTACCCGCGGCTGAGCCGGGGTGCCCTCGTGAAGTCGCTGGCCCCCTGCCTGAGGGGGTGAATGAAGACCTGGCGGCGGGGTTTTCCTCGATGGCGACTGGGGCCATCCCTGAGGACGGCCCTAGTGCCATGGAGACCCAGGGGACCACTCTTGTGGAGTGGGACCCAATTTTTGTATCTGAAAACCCGCTGGAACCAGCGCAGAAGACCCCAGCAGGTCCGGAACCTATCCCGTTGTCACTGTCTATTGACAACGCATGTTCCAGTCTGCGTCAAGTCCAACTGGCCTTCTTCCACGACAGCAAGGCTCTTGAAGAGGAGCGCCAAACCCTTAGACGGTGGCGTAACCGGCTCTACTTCGAGACCAAGCTGGCGCAGTCGAGGCTAACGGATGACAAAGAGTGGATCAAGCGGGAGAAGATCCGCCTAGAGTACTGGGGCGAGTTACTGGATGACAGGGAGAGTATGACTCGTGCCCTTGACGCTCAATCTCGGGAGATTTATGAGCAGACCAAAGCAGCTAACAGTGCGGTCGATGAACTCCAAGAAAGGCTTGAGGCCATTAACACTACACTCATCAAGCGCCGGGAGGCACTTGAGGAGAGGGAGAAACGGCTCAAAGATGAAGAGTAGAAACTCCTTGAGCTACGGGATGACGTCCTGAGGAGGGAAGAGGAGCTCACCGAGAAGGTGGCTCTAGCTGACAAGGGCCTCGAGGAGCGCGCTAAGAAATTGGAAGAGCGCTGCATTGAGGAGGAGAAGAAGGCCTGGGTGCGAGGGCAGGAGCTCCATGAGCGGGAGTGTGCCCTTGTTGCCAGGGAAAAGAAAGTGAGGGGCAGGGAGAAGGACCTGGTTGACCGCCGGAACAAGATCCACCTCCGGGAGGAGGAGCTCGGAAAACTCGAGAAGCGGGTTGCTGAGAAGATTCAACAAAACGCCAAAGAAGTTGAGCGCCTCGCCCATGAGAATTCTGAACTGGTGGCGGCCAGAAGATCCCTGGAGGAATTAAAGGGCTTGAGGACTGCGGACTCCCTACAGATTTGGGAGTTCCTGGGCAAGGCTAATGACGCGCTGATACCGATGGGCTTCAGTCCCGTGCGTCCAGATGATCCAGATCCGGAGCCGGACCTGGCGTTGCAGGCGTTGAGCTCGGCATACAGCAAACTCTCCAAGGTGGGCGATGTCATCGCAGACCAATTGGAGGTTGAGGGGCAATCCCTGGCGAAGAACGTCGCAGAATATGTGCTGACGTGCTACACCAGCCGGAACTCCCAATTTCCTCTAGACACGATGCTTGAAGGTCCCATTGAAGGGGAAGGCGAAGCTGCCAGAGCCAACGTGTCGGAGGTTGCCCAGAAGGTCGCCCAATTCTTCCATAGGGTCTAGGACCATCTCTGTAGTTCCCTCTTGTATTCTCTCTTCTTCTTCCTCAATTTTGTAATCCCTTGTCTCCAGATGAATGAAATCCCAAAATTTTTGAAAATTTCACTTTTTGTCTTCAACACTTTTGTCTTCACTTGGCCCCCTGGTAGACGTATACAATTTGATTGTGAACATGTACCAAGAGGATATTGTGTTTTGTTGAAGACTCATTTGCTCCGAACTTGTAGAGTTTAGGTCTGAAGTCTTCAATAGTGAAGGCCCCCTGAGGTTGTCAGAGCTTAGAAGCTCCGGCATTGTCTACCGTCGGAGCTTAGTAGCTCCGGCAATAATCCCTATCAACGCGTAGAGCATCGATAGTTAGTCCTCCGGGGTGTCGGAGCTAGTAGCTCCGGCAGTGACCTTTGCCAACACGTAGCTTGTTGACAGCAGACTCCATTTGCGGGGTCTTCTCACCGTCTTTTATTTTGCGTCGACGGCTGGCCCCTCTATCTCTACCGGAGCTTGATTGCTCCGGTGACACTCGTTTTCAATGCTTAACATCGATTACAAGCCACCTGGGGGAGTCGGAGCTTTGTTAGCTCCGGCTTTTCTCCATCAACGTAGATTTATTTTTCCTGCACACTGAATTCAAGAAAAATAGTAAAATTCGTTTCTCGCCTATAACTTCGTCGCGGCTTATGATTCTCAAGAAGATTTTAAGTCAAACGCGATTCCAAATACGACCGAATGCGTTGCCCTTTCTTTCAGATCCAATTGCACTTGGACCCGCCTTACTTCGGCCTGTCGGGGTGTAGGTAGAGTGGCGTACTTAGGGTGCTTGACTAGGCTAAGTCGATAGCACACTCCGGCCCTAGATTGGCTTGGCGGCATTCAGGCGAGTGGGCCATGAACAATATTTGAATCCAAAAGAATCGACAATACAACTCGAATCGTATATGAACCGGTCGAACTAAAATTTCTTAAGAATTGCACGTCTTTGTTATAGACAAGAAAAATAAAAAATGTTGAGCTTGTACAAAATAAATGCACGTGGAGTCTGTTTCACATGAAGATGTCTTTCATAATAGGTCCGGGGTACAGGGGAAACGAGTACACTCTTAGGGTACGGAACCAGGCTAAGCGTGTTTCATTTCCCGTTTGACCCAGGGTAGCTAGCCACACTTTTAGTCCTGAGACTATGACAAGTGTTGCATGAACTTTGCGGACCTTCCAGTAAAGGTCCGGCTATTCTCTCGGAGGAACTACCCGACTCTGTACAATGACTCTATAACATACACCCCAAGTTACTACAGACTCACCTCCGTGATATTAAGTGTAGAACATACGGAGGTGCTCAATGTTCCAAGGATTTGGGAGAGGTGTCCCATCCTCGGTAGCCAAGCGAACGCTCCCGGGACAGGATACTTTAATCACTCGGAAGGGTCCCTCCCAGCTGGGGGAGAGTTTGTTTAACCCTTCTCTGGATTGTATTCTCTGTAGCACTAGGTCGCCTTCCTCGAGCTGTCGGTTGTGTACATGCCGCTGATGATAGCGCCGAAGGGCTTGGCGGTATCGGGCATTCCGAACAGCTGCTTGGCACCTTCCCTCCTCAAGGAGGTCTAGGTCTTCACGCTGGAGCTGGTCCTGCGTGGCTTCGTCGAAGGTCCGAACCCGGAGTGACCCCAAGGTGATTTCTGGAGGAAGGATTGCTTTAGCTCCATACACCAAGAAGAAGGGTGTCTCTCTAGTTGACCGGTTTGGAGATGTCACGTTGGCCCATAAAGTGGGCGGAAGCTCTTCAATCCAGTTGGCACCATGTTTTTTCAAGCGCTCATAGGTGCGCGTTTTGAGTCCTCTAAGGATTTCAACATTTGCTCTCTCGGCTTGGCCATTGCTTGCTGGGTGAGCTACAGAGGCGTAGCAAACTTGAATGCCGAGGTCTTTGCAATATCCTTGAAATGCAGAGCTTGTGAATTGGGTCCCATTATCAGTGATGATTTTGTTTGGGACTCCAAATCTGCATACAATGGACTGCAAAAAGTTGATAGCAGATTGCTTGTTGATTGTCACAACTGGAGTTGCTTCCGGCCACTTGGTGAACTTGTCAATGGCGATGTACAGGAACTTGTAACCTCCGACGGCTCTTGGGAAAGGTCCCAAGATGTCCATCCCCCACACAGCGAAAGGCCATGTAGGAGGTATCATTTGTAGGGGCTGAGTCGGTGTGTGAATTTGCTTTGCATGAAATTGACATGCTTCGCATTTCTTCACCAGCTCAGTTGCATCCTGGAGTGCTGTAGGCCAGTAGAAGCCATGCCGAAAGGCTTTACCAACCAGCGTGCGGGAAGACGCATGGTTCCCACACTCGCCTTCATGGATTTCTGCGAGGAGCTCGCAGCCTTCTTCCCTTGTGATGCACCGCATTAGGATGCTGTTGGCACCGCGCCGGTAGAGATCCCCTTCTACCAACGTGTATCTTTTAGCCAATCTGACTACCCGGTCAGCGGATGCATCATCGTCAGGAAGGATGTTATCTTTCAAGTAGTTCCGGATCTCCGAGATCCATGCATTGGAACTAACTTGAGCATTTGAGTCTTGCGTGCTGGGTTGCTCGGAGCTTCCGGCAACACCTACGACCCTTGATGGCTGCCATGGTAACAGGGCCATCCGGACCATAAGCTTTGGGATGCTGATCTCGCCCCCTTCGCTCAGTTCGGTAAGCTGAGCTGTGGGTTTTGACAACCTCCGGACAAAAGTTCCGTCAGGAGCCGGAGCTCCGGTTGATGCTTTCGTCGAAAGTTCGTTGGCTTCAGCGTTGTGGGCACGCTGGACATGGTGGAGATCTAGGACTTCGAAGTCCTTCTGAAGTCTCTCGACTTCAAGGAGATAAGCAGCTAGCTGGAGATTGTTGCAGGAGCATTCACCCTTCACTTGCTTAATGATGAGCTGTGAATCTCTCTTGACCAGTAGTTGCTTGACACCGTATGACAGCGCCACCTTTAGTCCGTAGATGAGTGCTTCATACTCCTTCATGTTGTTGGTCGCCTTGAAGTCAAGGTGTACCATGTATTTCACCTTCTCCCCGGTTGGTGCGAGGAGAAGGATTCCAGCTCCGGCCCCCTGCTTTTGCATGGAGCCGTCGAAGTAGAGAGTCCAATGAGGCTCGGTGAAGACCGAAGCTTCGTGTTCCGGCTTCTGCTCACTAGGGCCCCCAAGGTTTGATGGAGAGGGAGTCCATTCTACCACAAAGTCCGCCAATGCTTGACTCTTGACTGCTTGCCTTGAAATGAATTCGAGATCGAATTCAGCCAATTCCGCTGCCCACTTTGTAATATTCCCAGTTGAATTGGGATTATGCAAGATTGCTCGAAGTGGGTAAGAGGTCACCACTGAGATTTTGTGAGCTTGGAAATAATGGCAAAGCTTCGTGGAGGCAATAAGAACTGCATAGAGCAGCTTATGCACCTCTAGGTATCGAGTCTTGGCATCATGTAGTACTTCACTGATGAAGTACACTGGGCGCTGAATGCTCCGGAGCCTCCCGGAGGGGTCCGGAACTTCCTCTTCACTGACCTGGATCCTCCCGGAGGGATCCGGACTTTCTTCGAGGACCTTCGGGTTCTGGCTGGAGGAACCCGGAGCTTCTTCAGAAGTGACCTGGACCTTCCTGGAGGGGTCTCGGTCTTTTGAAGCAACTTTTTGTGGATTTGAGTCTGGGAGCTGGGACCCAGACTCGCTTTCAGGAACCTCCGGACCCTCCTGAAGGGGTCTGGATCCCTGTGTATGGGGTAGTTCTGGTCTTTCCGTGACGAAGACCATACTGACGACTTCGTCAGTAGCTGAAATGTAAAGCAACAAAGGCTCACCAGGATTCGGAGCTACCGGAGTTGGTAGGGTGGTGAGGAACTGTTTTAGCTCCTGGAACACCTTTTCGACTTCTTCAGACCATTGGAATGGTCCGGACTTCCTCAATAGCTTGAAGAAGGGGAGTGCCCGTTCCGCCAGTCTTGGAATGAACCGGCTGAGGGCTGCTAGACATCCAGTTAGCTTTTGGACATCTTTGATGCGGGCTAGTGGTCGCATGTCTTCAATGGCCTTGATCTTCACCGGATTAGCTTCTATGCCCCGATGACTTACCAGGAAACCAAGAAGTTTTCCGGAACTAACCCCAAAGACACACTTGTCTGGGTTTAGCTTTGTGCGGGTGACCCGCAACTTATCGAAGACAGCCTGCAAGGTGTCGAGGAGTGACTCCTTGTTCTTGACCTTGACCACGATGTCATCAACATACAGTTCCACTATGTCTCTTATGAGGTCTTCAAAGGTTTTGTACATAGCTCGTACAAAGGTTGAAGCTGCATTCTTGAGACCAAATGACATGGCTGTATAACAGTATAATCCATCTACTGTGATGAAAGAGGTATGCTCTTCATCTTCCCTAGACATTCTGATTTGATGATACCCAGAATACGCGTCTAGGAAACACAGTAATTCACACCCGGAGGTGGAATCCACAATCTGATCTATTCTATGTAGTGGGAATGGATCTTTTGGACATGCCTTATTTAGTGTTGTTTAGTCGATACACATCCGAAGCTTCTCGCCGGCCTTGGGCACAACGACTGGGTTTGCCAGCCATTTTGGGTGGAAGACTTCTCGGATGAATCCAGCTTCGAGCAACTTCTTCACTTCTTGTTGAATGAAGTTCTGGCGCTCTAAAGATTGCTTCCGAGGTTTCTGGTGCACAGGCCGGGCGTCAGGGTAGATCTTCAGATTGTGCTCAATCACTTCCCTGGGGATCCCAGGCATTTGTGACGGTTGCCAGGCAAACACATCGACATTAGCCCGGGGGAAAGCGATGAGCACGAGTTCCTATTTGTCGTTCAATCCTCCCAATATACGGGTGGTCTGAGCGGTATCAGAACCAATTTGGACGACTTTGACGGGGATGTCAGTGTCGCCGCTTGGCTGCACACGAGGTGCAGATGTCGAGCCTCGTTGACGAATGCTCGGGGGTTTTGGAGCTTGCTCTTGCCTGGAGTCCTCCTCTTGCGCTGTGGTAAGTGCATGGTGTTCTTCCAGAGCAGTTACTCCGACAGTACGATCTCCGCGGATCCGAAGAACGCCTACTGGTGTTGGCATCTTTAACACCAGGTAGCCATAATGAGCAGCTGCCATGAATTTGTACAGGGCTGGCCTACCCAAGATGGCGTTGAAGGGTAAGTTGACCTGAGCGACGTCAAAGACCAACTTCTCGGTGTGATACTTCTCCCGTGTCTCAAAGGTAATGGGGTGAGTAATAGCTCCGAGTGGGGTAATGGCTCCCGGACCTACTCCGGAGAAAGGTCGGGAGGGGTGGAGATCCGAAGGTCGAAGCTGAAGCTTGGTAAAAGCTTTGAAGCTTATGAGGTTGAGCCCCGAACCCCCGTCTACCATGACATGGTGGAGCTGGATATTATTGATGGTAGGAGATACCATCAAAGGTAGCTGACCTGCTCCAACCATGCTTCGAGGGCAGTCCGAAGCATCAAAAGTGATGGATGTGTCCATCCACTTCCGATGAGGCTCTGGTCTGGCTGTAGGAGCTACATCAGCCATGTCCCGACGCATAGTCTTGATGACGCGGCAGGAGGTGATGTCCCATGATCCACCAAAAATGGTGTTCATGGTCTTCCGACGCTCATTGTCAGAGACGTCAGAATCATCATCGACGGAGGTGTAGACGGCCTTCAGGACCGTTTTGGGATCCTGAAAACCTAACTCCTCTTCAGCCGGAGCTTCGTCGAATTTTCGCTTTCCTTCCCTCTATCGGAAAGGAGATTCTTCCCGACGCTTGTTGTAGCGCTCAGCAAGGTTTTGGACCTCCCGGCAGTCTTCCAAACTGTGGCTGCCCGTTTTATGAATTGGGCACCACACCTTGGGCTTGCCACCGTCTTCAGAAGATGGTTGAGGTCGCTTCTCGGGGCGTGGCCCCCGGCCACCCGGAGCTGCAGCAGCTGCAACATTTGATGTACCGGCCGACGGCTTCTTCTTGCCGTTGGTCTTTTTCTTCTTCTTGCTGTTCCCAGAGGTATCGGCTTCTTCTTTGGAGGATTTCTTGTGATCCTCCGGAGTTGGTTTGGAGTGCATCTCACGACCCTCCGCAGCTCTGGCACATTTGTCGGCCAAGCTGAAGAGTTCCGTGACACTGGTGATCTCCTTGATCGCCAGTTTCTCCAGCATCTTCTTATCCCGTACACCCTGTCTGAAAGCCACAATGACAGAGACGCTAGAGATAAAAGGGATAGTGTTTCGTACCTGAGAGAACCTCTGGATGAATGATCGCAGGGATTCTACCCTCTTTTTGCACGACTGCAAAAAGGTCCAGTTCAGTGCCTGGTCGGGTGTATGAACTCCCGAAATTGGCGGTGAACTGTCGGCACAGCTCCTCCCAACTGTCGATGGAGTTGGGTGGAAGGCTCATAAACCAGGACCTGGCGGTCCCAGTTAAGGCCACTGGGAAATAATTGGCCATTACGGCCTCATTTCCTCCAGCTGCCAAGATAGCAGTGGAGTAAATCTGAAGAAATTCAACAGGATTGACGGTACTGTCGAACTTCTCCGGCAGGTGAGGCCGGAACTTCTGTGGCCACCTGACCATACGCGGATGCATGGCCAGGGCTGAACAGCCTCCTCCCACTCCTTCAGGAGCAGGAATGTCTTGAGCTTCTCGTCTTTCATGAGCACGCTCAATATGGACTCGGCCGTCCTGTTGGCGGTATCGGCGATCAAGCTCCGCCCGGAGGTCATGAGTTGAAAGCCTGGATACCGTGTGAGTGTGTCGTGCCCCGGAGGGCAACGACGTCACCTGCTGTGATGCTGCACGTCTCCTGTTATTGGAAACATGCAGACCAAGTCTGCCAGACAAGGTCCGTCGCTGCGACGGGGCCCGTCCTGAAGGAGGAGGACCCTGATTGCTGATGCAGTCGGTTGCTACTGCAACCAAATGTTCCACATCAGCCCTCCACTGTTCCAGTGCATCCCGGGATGCATCCGGAGGTGGTGGGCATTGGAGAAGAGCACGCGCTACATGGAGCGCGTGTTCCGGGTTGTCATGATTTCTCGACACAATGACTGACGCCAGTGCACCATCGCGTTGTCCAGCTTGATTTGCTGGTGGAGGCGGCGGTGGTGGCAGTGTGACTCCTGCTGGTGCTGAGGCCCCTGCTGGTGGCTGCATATTGGAGGGATTGCCCCCAACAGCTTGAACAGCAGGGTGACCGTTGGATGATCCAGCAGCTGAGTTCACCATTCTCGAAATCTCAGCCCCCCCCCTACCTGGCGCGCCAACACACTGTCGGTACCCTGGAAACCGTACATCCCTTGAGGTTACAAAGATCTCAAAGGAAAATCATCTACTCGATTTGAAGACCTTCGAAGGCCCACATGTCAGATATAACTGGACCCGTTTCTCCAACATGGTTAATCCTAGGGTCGCCACGTGTACTATCAAACCGGAGCTACCGCCCACAAGGGGGAAGCTCCGGGCTATGTACCGAAATGGCACCTCCGGACCTAACCCCAGACCAAGAGAAGCTCCGGATCTGACACGTGTCAGGTAGCTCCGGAGCTACCTGTTTCCCACAGTATGCTCCGGAGCTACCACGTGTCCAACCGTCGGATCTTCAGCCTCTAACCTCCGGAAGACTCCACAACGGCTCCGGATCTTCAAAGGGGAATCAAAGACTTCAAGACCCGATTAAGTGTCATTAATACCATATTAATGACACACAATCGGATGACCTTAATTACCAGTAACGGTGCTGTCAAAGCCCATTACCCGGTCGTTAAGGACAATTAAACGTGTTGAATAAGTATCAATACTAGTAACCGCCGGGTCCACATGTCGGGCCAGGCTAACTTGTAATGGCCTGCCCTTGTACTATAAAAGGACAGGCCGACGACAGACTTGGGGGGTGACGCTACACACACGCCATTGATACTCATCACAAGCTCATACAGCTAATACAACACCAACACACCTGTGGAGTAGGGTATTACGCTCAGGCGGCCCGAACCACGTAAATTTCCGTGTCTCCTGTGCTATTCATAATTCACCTTCTTGAATCTCCGTGCGCCCACACCGAACATCAAACTCCTCTGACACTTTAGTAGTGTCGGGAGATCTGCCGGATCCAAACCACCGACAGAATCACTTTTGTACCTCACGACATCAAGACCGGACATACAATTTAGTGTATGTATTTGTGCATGGTTTCAATCCTCGCCACGTGCTTCACATCGTCAAGCCCTCAAAAGGATTATCAGGTACTTACATGGAACTCAATAATTTGGCATTTTTCTTCCTTCTTCCTCAACCGTTACTTTGAAAGCTTTTTCCGATGCTGATTTTGGAGGTTGTAGGATTGATAGGAAAAGTACTTCGGGTGCTTGTCATTTTCTAGGTAATTCACTTGTTGCTTAGTCCTCTAGAAAACAAAGTTTAGTTGCACAATCAACAGCCAAACCTGAATATGTAGCTGCTGCTAGTGCTTGCTCACAAATTCTTTGGATTGTTCAAACACTTAAGGACTATGGGGTTGATCTAGATAGTGTTCCACTGTTTTGTGATAACACTAGTGCCATTTGAATTGCTAGAAACCCCGTGCAACATTCTAGAACTAAGCACATTGACATTAGGTATCACTTTCTCCGTGATAATGTTGAAAAAGGAAACATTGTGCTTCACCATGTAGATACCGAACAACAATAGACTGCCATTTTTTCAAAACCTTTGGATTTCACTCGTTTTTGTTTTATTCGTAGTGAAATAAGGGTTATGCATCCTCATGGCTTACATTGAGGGGGAGTTTTGAAACTTGAGACTATGTGTGAATCTAAAATTAAAATAATATAAGCATAGTATTTCATACATATATGACTTTTTGATTCCCTTTACATGCTGAAAGTTCTTACTACATTACTCATGTTATACATTTTGTTGTTTTTGCACATGTCTAGTAATTGGAATAATTACTTACACTAAATCTGGTCATGGTCGAACTTTCTTGTTGGTTTGAACTTGTTGCATGCTCACAAGTGCTTTTAATCATAAAGAATTAATCAGGTAATCAACTCACATGTTGAGTTTTTATGAACAAATATAAATTGAGAAAAGATCAAGAGAATATGCATGCATCGCACTTCTTCTTTTGAGATGGCTTATAATTGCACTTAGATATGAACTTGGAAAAATTTGTGTATGACTAAAATCATGTCCTTAAGTTTCTGATTGTCAAATGATATAGACTTGGCTTGGTTGGTTAGAATAAGACAGATGCGGCATATAATCTCTTGCAAATGTCATATGTTAAAAATTTGTGCTTTAAAAGAAATTGCAGCAACAAGTGTCATGCTTTCAGGTTTTGAAATAGTTAATTTTGTGAGATCATGACTTTCTTAAATTGAAAATTACATTTGATCTCTAGCATGGCTTACACTACCTTATGTATCTCATTGTTGTGATAGTGTAAATTATTTGATAGTATGACTTGGATGAGCTTTGTTTTATATGTATATGTTATAATATGCTCATAACAATTAAAATTTCTCTTTTGAACCTTGCTGAATACATTGTCAAAGGGGGAGAGATAATAGACAATATGTGAATTTTTTAAAGAAAAGTATGCAAGGGGGAGAAATTGATTATACATTGCACATATTCACAAGTGTTTTGGCAAGATTTTTCTCAAAAGAAAAAATTGTTAATGTGGTGTTGCCAAAGGGGGAGAAATTGTTTTCAAAATTTTTAATGTGAATAAGCTAATGTTCGGATCTTATGTGGTGTTGCCAATGCATTCATCAAGGGGAGATTGTGAGACCTATGTGTGCTGAATACATTGGCTTTGATGATATAAGTTCTAAAATTTTGCCAAAACACCTTTTTAGCAAGGCCCAACTCTAGGTCTAAGCTCCAGTAAGGTCCGACGATAGGTCCGACTTGTTTTTGATAGCTCTGGCATGTCTTTGTTAAAGCTCCGATATGTTTTGCTAGGTCCGACTTATGTTGGTTAGCTCTGACATGTTTTTCTAGCTTCGGCTTTTGGGTTGACTAGTTCTGACAAGCTTTGGTAAGCTCCGGTGCTAGGTTGTAATAGCTTTGGTAAGCTCTGGCGCTAGGTTGTACTAGCTTTGGTAAGCTCCAGCGCTAGGTTGTACTAGCTTTGGTAAGCTCTGGCTCAAGCTCCAGTTAGCTTTGGCAAGATTCGGAGCTTGATCGCAATGTTCTTGCTTTTACTGTGAAATGTTTCGAACTTGCTTTATATTGTTAGAATGATTTCTTAGTATTCATTTGCTAAGTTTTTGGTGCATTTTGGTTGATATGGCTGATATCATTTTACTTTGGTTTTGCAACATGCTTATGTGAGGTGCTCACGTAAGGTGTTGTGTTCGGAACTAATTTGAGTCAAGTCGTAGACTTGGGCTCGTACGGATTGGTTGTTTATTCATGTGCAGGTGTTGTTTGAGTTCAAGACATGGCTGGTGACAGGATCCATTAAACTAGTCTTAGGGAGAAGATGAGGTTCAACAACCAAGTTTGGGAGGAATTGTGGTTGAGTTGATCAGGAGGTTGCGCAACATGTATGAATCAAGGGCAGTGCATATGAAGGTTACTGGATGTCGAAGGAAGGTGTTCGCATGTATGCATGCGGTGCATGATGTGGCAACATGGTTCCAAAGATGGGCTAAGGAAGGAAAGATCTGGTTGGAAGGATCGGATTGTATCGTTTGATGACTTCGGCTACGACAGAGTCGGTTATGACTCGGTATGAAAAGTATCGAGTTGGTTATGGTAGTTTTCGTGTGGGACACGAAGATGAGTTGGTTTAGGAATGTGGGATATGTTTCTGGTTTGTTAGGAAGTCTCGAGATTGTTTCTATCTGCGAATAGGAAGATCTTGAGCAGTTATGGAAAGTTTCGATTCTTGATTTGAGTAGGATTAGAGTCCTCGTCTGAGTTGCGTTGGGCTTCGGGCTGGTTATATAAGCAAGGGAGGCCAGAGCTCGTGGGAGATGACTTTGGGGTTGTTCCTCTTGTGTTCTATTGAATAAAATTTGTAGTTGAAAGGAACTTTTGTGCCTTGTTCGTCCGACTTGTTCTAGACAAGTTTTTCTCGTCGAGTTTTCTGCACAACACTATCTTTCTTTGATGGTTTTATCATAACTCGAGTTTTACAGATCCAATTGATGTGATTATTTTTGGGTTGCTCTCACAACTTGATTATCTATCATCTGTCAAAATTTCACGGTGATTGGATTTGTGGTTTTTGATCTACACGAGTTTCTTTGCAGTATTACAGATCTATTTTTTACTCGGTAGAACAGATTGACCTTTGTTCGATCTTTCGATCGTAACTTGAGTTTCTATCGACGGATTTGAGTGATTCTTGTTGTGTTGTCTTCGTGACTTGATTCTCTCTGATATCTATCACTTTTGTCATGGTGAAACATGTTTAGATTAGTTTCACACACGATTTCTTTAACGGATAGTTTTTCTGTCGAGGGGTTTTCATTGCTTCCGATGAAAAAGTTTAAATCTACCATTCACCCCCCTGGTAGCTTTTCACGTGCTCTTTGATCCTACATGGTGCCCCAATATGGGAAAGGGCCCCTTATCTCAAAATACAGATAACTGCGGGAAGCCAATCGGCAACCTTATTTCTCGATCGCACTGGCACCACATGAGGATGATTTGGTCATGCAGAAAAGCAAGCTGCATCCGAATCGAACAAACGCTCCATTCAAACCTTGAGGTGACTCCTCCATCTGCCATCCTCCAGTTGGCTTCCCCTGCTTTTGAACTTCTGTGTGGTTCCTCTGCCTCCAAATCTCGTTAAATCGGTGTCAACCGAACTACTGACTCTGACTGACCGGATGTGAAGTCTCAACCGCCACACCATCTCAATCAAGCAAAGCCACTGTATCATGGGGAAGCAGTGGGAGGAGAGGAAGGAAGGAAGAAAGAACTAAAACTAATGAAGAACAATGTGAAGGCATGAGGAAGATAGGTGTCACGGTAGGCTATTTATAGCCTCATCGAGGCAGGCGAGAAGATAAGAATGGCATAGGTGGCTTGCTATGTCGCCTCGTAACCGGCACCACCATAAAGGTTGGTTATGACAAAGACTTCCATTGCACGATGCTCCATCTCCTCGTAACTGGTGCGGCTATGAAGAATGACAAAGACTGAAGGCAAATGCAACACGCCTCGCCTCCTCCTCGTAACCCATGTCGACTTGAAGTCACACACTTAGTTACAACGACCCAATGCAAAGATAAAGCCAAGCAGCCTCTCTTTGTCTCTTGAAGTACTGGCCCACTGGGCCGTGGTAAGATGTGTATGTTCCTGACCTACTTACGGGACCCGAATGAGTTCCAGATTTAAACGTCAGCCCACAGGGCAGCGACACTGCCTGAAACGAACCAAAGAAAGGGATGGAGGATCATGAGACGACCCTACTTAGGGAAAATTTGAAGGTAATCGATACCCTTGACATCTCCGACGCTCCATATTCGAGTCCCAAGTCAGAGATTCCGCAGTAGCCCTCCGAAGGGTCGGTATCGAGCCGCCCAGACCATCGAAAGGCTCGAGATTTGTCCAAATATATCGAACAAGATCTAATAAAACACGTGCGCCGAGCCCTGACCACAATGATCCATTGAAACCTTATGTGTTTGTTCTGCTTTCCCTTACAAAATAGGGCGATTGGGTTTCACTTGGATTCACCTGATAGGTAGCTCAAACGAGCTTAGGATTTTGGCCATCGAGGTAAATTCCCCTAGGTCACCCCTCCAAGTCATGAAATGGCTTGCAAATGGGTACGAAGCGAAGTCTTCACTGCCCACATCACCGGTCCTCTGGGCCGAGGTAAGACAGGTAAGATCTCTACCTACACATTGGACCCAACTGAGTTTTGGGTTCGAAGGTCAGCCCACAGGGCTTCAAGACCGCTTAGAATGAACCTAAGCGAGGGATGGATGAACACGAGATGGCTCCACATGGGGCAACTTCGGGTGTAGCGGATACCTCCAATATCTCCAATGCTCCATATCTGAGTCATAACTTTGGGCTCCGAAGGGTCGGCACCATGCCACCCTAGCCCTTGAAAGGTCTAGGATCTTTGTCGAGCGGGATCTCATAAAACACAGGCACCGTGTCACGACCAATCAATCTGTCAAAATTGGATGTTCTGTTTAGCTCACCCTTACGAAATAGGGTGATTGGGTTTCACTCGGATTCACCCGATAGGTAGCTCGATGAAGATCGGGAATTCAGCCATCGAAGTAAATTCCTAACCTCATCCCCTCCGAGTTACGAACAGCTCACGGATGGGGCATGCAGTGGATCCCCCACAAGCGATAACCTCGAACTTTGTAAGAAGGCACAGGGGCTCATCATAGAAAATAGGTCCAGATGGCCCTACAAATGCGCCACACCAGAGTCCACGATCGATGATTCTGGAACAACCCCTCGAAAAGGCCAGAACCAGCACCGGTGTCTCGAGTGGAAGTTGGGCCAACGTGGAGAAATCCCAACCAAAGGATCTCAACTCCACCTGAGAAACAACATGCAGCAGCCTCCAACCGATCAGTTCACTTGGCTAAAGGATCGGGGACTATTGATGGTGTTCCATAACTCGACTACCAAATAGCACAAAAAAATCGACCAAGACCCAACCATTGAGGTCGGCGACAGGAAGCTCAAAACCCCAACCATCAAGGTCGGGACCAGAGTGCAAGATAGTCACATCACAAACCTCACTAACATCTCCCATGACTTGTCCAATTCAACATAATGGTGGGGCGGCTCTGCCACTTGACACTAGAACGAGACAAGGAGTGACAGGACAAGGGCAGGCATAGTGCATCTACCAATGTTCGACCCTACCTCGAGGAACGTAGAGGATGAGTGATAGGAATAGGAAATATTGTAAACCCTTGCCCATTTATGAGGAGAGTCGTGGTAGATAGGAAGTAGGAAGGTACGACGTTGAGTTGCCCATTTACTAGTTCTTAAATCACTAGTATGCAAATAGTACTATCCAAACTTGATCAGCTAGATAACATTTGAATCAGTCCTCAATCAATCATAGCAAAGCTACCTCACGCAAGACCCATGCCTTGATGCAACCTAAGACCTCTCCTCTCAGCCTCTAATTTATTATCAAGAAAATTTCTCCCAAAAACATAATGAGTAGAATTTCAATCATCCTATAACTCACTATCAGGTTCCGATCCACTCGACTTCTACCGATAGCTAGAAAATTTAAACATGGCATAAAGGAGTCATCGGCAATAATCTAAAACAACACAACATAGAATTTTATTGGGGTAACATGCAGGTGATGTTTCCAATCAAAATCATATTTGTAATACACAAGACATGCCTCTAGTCAATATTGACAGAAGAAAATAGTTTGCAAACATAGGAGTGTGTCAGGGCTTGCCTTGGGGTTGTGGATCATGAGTACACTCAAGAGCAGTGCTCGTGTTACTTTCCAAAGCTGCAACAGCACCTCCAATCACTGGATCTTCGAGTTGTTCTCTAGTGGTGATGCAATACGAATATGGTTATACGCAATGTGAAATGGAATTAACATGTAATGAACAAATATTACTAACATAAAATCCTTGTAAATAATTTATGTATAAAGTTTTCGGAAGTGCAATGAAGTAAACAAATAAAATGTTTAATTTGAAGTACTACTTTCATTACAATAAAGAAAATTTCCACATTTAAATAATAGTTTATATGACAAAAATTAGCTAGTAAGACTCTTTGTGAACTTTAATATATGTGGCATTTTCACCATGTCAATGTAGTATAAAAGGTCTTCTTTTGGTGTTTACCAAGTTATGAATTATGGACTATTTCTATTTACACCAAAATAATAATTATCAACAGAATTAACTATAAAAAGGATCTTGAAAATAAATTTGTAGTACCTATGGTATGTAGATGGTTCTAAAGGTTTTTATGTGGGTTCCTAATTTACTTAGGGATGTCATGGAGAAATTTCAGAAATTTCGATTCAATAAATAATTTACCGCAATTAAAGCAAGGTAAGTAGCTAATAGAATAAATCCTAATTAACCACACATGTTTCTGGGCCAAAAGATGATGTGAAGATGTGTATGCTACAGGTGAGCACGTGTGCAAAACATTATGATTTTATCAGCTACAAATATATAGTAAATCATTTTATTTCCATAAATTATCTCAGAAATATAATAATTCATACATGGTAAAAATATTGATTTGAATGTTAAAATATGTGGATCTACTTAAGGCGAATGTGACAAAATTAATTTCACTTTTTTCCGAATTGTCTACAATTTACCATGCATTTAACAAGGAAGGCCAATTTTGGAATATAGAAAATGGAAAGAAATTTGGGAAAATGAATATGGGCCAGATCCGGGCAGCACGGTGGCCCTTGGTGGGCCGGGCACACCGGGTCCCGCCAAGAGCTTGAGCTCCTGACCATGTACGGCGGCGCCGGCGGTGGGGCTCGCCGGAGTTGCTCTGGGTGGCGTGGCTAACTGAGATGACAGGATTGAGCGCGTAGGGAAGAGATCCCATTTGAGGGGTACCTATCGAGGTGCGACGATAGCAGCTCATCGGGCGGAAAGGTGGATGCTCGTTTGAACTGTGGTGAGGTTGTGCTTGGGAACAGAGGGGGAACGGAGGGAAAATAAATGGGAAAGTTTCACCTACCTGAGTAGAACACCGGCATGGGGTTGGTTGGGGACGTAGACAGCTGCAGAAAGAGATCGATGCTTCAACAGCTCAAGCTGTAGCAATAGAGGAAAATCAAGGGGATATGAAAGTAACTGAGAAGGAAATGGGGAAACATCCTTTTGACCCAGCGGCACCCGCGTGGGAAGGGTGCCGTGGGCACAGCAGCCAAGTGGCTACCAGCCACGCGGCACGTGCCGCCCCTGCTACCCAATAGAGGAGAAAGAGGATACCATGTGTGACTGATAGGTGGGTCAGGCTTTTTTATTTTTGATAAATGTTACAGTTGCGTTATCATTTTTCCCGATCAAGATGGACATGTAAAATTTCGCTAAGCGATACATACTATTGCAGCACCTAGACTCTCATCATGTGAGCAACATCTTTAATCCACGTGTTTCCGTTCAGTGTGTCCGTCACATTATGATTTTTCAGAACTTTTTTTTTTGGTTGCAACTGTGGCCCCTAGTAGCTGCTGCATAGATGCACTCATCAGTCCAATCCACCGTAAGTTCAGAGACCATCTGCGGTTTGTGTGATATTGTCCATTGAAATCACAATCATCTCAGCTATAAGGTTCGCCTAAAGGTGTGTTTGGTTCAGCTGTGGATTCTTGAGAATTTGATTTTAGCTGTGAGTTGTAGTGAGCTGAGAGAAAGAAAAAATAAAGAAAAGGATTCAGATATGTAATCAATGATAGGTGGGTAATTTTTTCAACAACTGGATGAGAATATGAGAAATCTAGGATTTGAGAAGATTCCAATTTGTATCGGGAAAATCTACATATTTTTTAAAATCTGCTTCGTAGGAAACCATCTTTGGTTGAGATTTCAGGTTCTTTACAGTGAATCTGCTATGTGAAGCAACCAACATACACTAACTCTGTTCAGATCAATATGAGCAATGAACATGATATTAAATACAGACCAATAGGAATTGACCACGTGAACAAGAGTACACATGGGAGGAGGAAAGGCGTGTTCCATTTGAGTACCTAGCTACCATTCTGCAGCAACACCATGCGTGTTGGATAGCTTTATCTACGAAGCAAGAGATAAAAACAATGAAAAACTCAATTGGAGATGGATGGAGGCCTTTCGTCGAACTCTACAAACTGCTGAATTGTTTGAGCTGCCCCTCAGAAACAGAGCCTACTCATGGAGCAACGAAAAGAGCGAACCCTACTTTAGTTAGACTTGATCGGGCCTTCTGCTGCAGGGAGTGGGATGTGATGTTCTCTGATTTTTTTTCAGGCTCTGCCAACATCCATTTCAGATCATTGCCCCATAATGCTAGCACCATAGAACAGACCCCGATCAAAACCTGAATTCAAATTGAAAACTTCTGGGTTCAGGTTCCGGGCTTCTCCGAAGTGGTTTGTTTAGTATTGGAAAAACCTCAACATAACACAGCTCCGATGATTAGCCTGCACTGTAAACTCTCTGACACAGCCAAAGGATAAGAACCTGGAGCAGATGACTCTTTGGAAATGCCAGAACACAACTCCTCATAGCAACCAAAGTGATAGGGCGTCTCGATGCTGCCCAAGACTCCAGACCCCTCTATTAGGAGGAAAATCAACTTTGCAAAGACTTGAAGATCCGTGTACTTGGCTTGGCAGCAATTGAGCGTGCAAGAAGAAGGTAGGCCTCCAGGGTTACTTGGCTTAAACATGGGGATGCATGCACCAAGTATTTCCACCTCAAATCTAACGGTCGAAGGACAAAAAAATACATCCCATAACTTAAAAATCATGATGGAACTTGTCACTGGTCTCATGCTGAGAAGGAAGCAGAGTTGCAAGATCACTTTGAAAGGGTCATAGGAGTAAGGCAAGATAGAAAATTACCTCTGAACTGGGGAAACCTTAACCTGTAACAGCTACAACAAGACCTTGATGCCCCATTTACAGAACAAGAAATATGGGACGCCATGGCAGAAACATCTCCTGATAAAGCCCCAGGGCCTGACAGCTTCAATGGACTTTCACTACAGGAAGCCTGACCATTTGCGATGGCTGGCCGTCGTAAATGATCTAACTTGTGACGGCCTGCATGTGGCCGTCTCAAGTTAGCCTACCGTCACTAAAAAAGGGTCAAAGTGCGACGGAAAGCCCAAAGGCCGTCACAAATAAATCAAGCGTCACAAATAAGTGGTCGACTTATGATGGCCCAGCCCAAAACCGTCGCAAGTTACTTAATTTGTGATGGACAACCCAAGGGCCTTCACAAATTGAGGTGGCCATGCCTTCTCATTTTGAAAGACTATACTTGGGATGGCGCTCCCAACCTGCTCCCACGCCCTCACCACCCCCGCCCACCGCCACCACTTCTCGCCGTCGAGATGCCGTCCCTGGTGATCCCGCACAGGCCCACCCTCGCCCTTTCATCATGGACGGCGATCGTCCACCTCTCGACGTCAGCAGTTGGAGCTTCACGAAAGGCAGAGACTTCCAGTTCAAGGTGTTGCACTTGTTCTCCTCCTCTGTCCACCACCCCTCCTCCTCCATCGCGGGCGCTTTCTCCATGTTGGCGGTTTTCCGCTGTTTCACCTTTCGGCTCACTGAGCAGTGTGTTGGTTGGGCGCTCACCGCCGCCCTGGGGGGCACTCCCGGTGGCTTCCATGTCTCCATGGCTTGCGACCGTCACTTCGGTTTGCTGTTGCATCTCGACATGTTGGTCTGTTGGTTTGCTACCTTAGAAGGGTGACCACTGCGCACTTTGATGTCTACTTCTTTCTCTGGCACGACTGGGGCCCCAACTGGGTACAAGATCTTCGCTCCTGGAGACGTGAAAAAGATGTGGACTGCTAGACCATCCCCTCATGATCCCAACGCCCCCGCCATCGCAAGACAGTTTCCTTTGCCTCCCCACCCTGTCAACCCTCCCCCCTCCATATTCATCAACCTCTGCCACTCCAACGCACCCACATCTTGCCTCAGCGCCCGTCCAACACCATCAAGGTTGGGGGCATCAACTGTTTGATTCTCCTGAAACATAAGGTTCCGATGGCTTAGGTCTTTCACTCTCTCCGACACGATCTGCGTCGGCGATCCTCCGACCTGGCCCTACCCCCCCCCCCCCCCCCATCCATCGCCTTGTCGCTGACCACTTCCGGACAAACTCCATCGCCCCCTCCATCCTGGGCAAGGGCCCACCTCCAGTTCAAACTCGTCCTTACAACCCTAGGGCCTGTCAACCTAGAGTTTCGAATTCCAAATCTGGGAGCCAACCACACCATATCTGGGTGGTTAGATTGCATCTTTCTCACATAGAGGATCCAACATTTACTCGTTCCATGGACTTTGGCCCAGCCAGCTCATACGAAATCGCCCCCCTCATAATACCCTTCGAGCGATATTCCCGCCATCATGAGCATCCCTGACACACCCAATGCCACGGCCAACTCTCCCCTTATCAATACTGCACTGTCACATCCTTCTACCACCCGAAGTAACTCCACCCGACGCCGCTCCCCCCCCCCATTTATCCCTCACGGCTGCTGTTTGCGATGCTTCAGTCCCAACCACTTTGCCAAAACCTACTGTGCTAGTCCTTGATGCTCCCGCTGCCTTCAACTGGGCCACAGAGCAGCCGTCTGCTCCTCTCCCTGCGCGTGCCTTCTTGTTTGAAGCCCAAGAGCTCTAAGACTGCCCCCTCCTAGGATCCTCTAATAGGTATGCCTCGCACTGATGGAATTCAACAGTGGGTCTGCCCCCACCCCACTTGCAGCGTCAGTTCCGGCACCCACGTATGCCAGCACGCCCCCACCTCGCCCTACCTGGCTCTCTGCCTCCTTGATCCTCTTATACCCCCCCCCCCCCCCCCCCCCCCGAGCAGGCACCGCAACTCACCCCCTCGGATAACAACGAACAGAACCTCGTACTCTGCAAAACCCCTCTACCAATAATGGTGAACTTCCCATTTGATCTGTAATGCTCCTCCCCCATGGCCACCTCTTCGCACTCGATGGCGGTCCAGCGAGGATCCCTCACCTCTGCCAGCACCTCTCAATGGTAGCACTCCACAACCATGAGAGCTACATCATCACCAAGGACTGTGATGGACACATCAATCACACTGAGTATGACTGGTTCCGCATTTCTCAAGTTCTTGATCAGGAGTTTGGCTCAGAGTCCGCTCCTCCTGCATCACCCCCAAGGCATCAGCCTCTTCCAGTTGGAATCGGGCTACCACCATGACATCCTCCTCCGAGAAGAGCCCATTGTCATCGACAACTACCGAATCGTCTTCTCCCGCCATGACTTTGGCATCAACCATTGCACCACCAACTACAACCACTGTGGTTGGATCCTCATACTCGGCTTCCCTCTCAACTACCAGTCCGTGGAGCATGGTGATGCGGTGGTGGCCACCTACTCTACTGGCACAATGTATCAGGGCAACTTGGGTACGTTCTTTGCAAATGCCTCTACAGTGGCACTAGGTCCGTCCCTCGTAGCCTAGTGCTTCACCATGGTGATACCAGGGGACAAGCCTAGTCCTAGACCTGTCTTGTGGTCATCCTCAACGGGGCATTAATCCTTCCATACCACCCCCCGATCAAGATGACGTTCCGCCTGGGGGGGAACCCCCACCCTTTACCCCGACTGGCGGATCTGGACAATGATGTGGAGGAGCCCGAGGTAAAGGTTTTCGACCTCCCACCACCCAAACCCGACACAGTATGGGATGCTGCAGTGGCAACGGCTGAGGCCAACGAGGCCATTGACAACCACAATGGCTGGGGAGCCTGGCCCTAGCCGTAGCAAAACCTCCTCCTCCACGCACCTCGAGAGATCAGCATCGGCACCGACCTCACCTTCGCTGAGATCTCTGACTCCTCCAATGCCAGTGCACCTGTGCGCCTACCCCCGCTTGTCATGGAACCCCTATTGTTCTTTAGGGCTGATAGGACAGTCGAACCGGACTAGGTCCGCCCGTTTGACTCTGACACCCTGCGCCGCCTCCTAGCGGCCGCCCTTCCTACGGTGAACTCTGCCTGGTGGATGGCGCTGAGAGCGCCTGATCACACCCCCTGCTCGGCACCAACTTGGACCGCATAGAGTCCTCAGCGATGGGTGCTTGCCGCGGCCGCTCCACCTTCGCCATCCTTAGGGCACTACCGTCTCCTACGACCCCGACCAACCCTTCCTCTGCCGGCTACTTCGGCAAGTTCTCTAGTCGTGGTTCATGCTTTGATCTAGTACAGGTATCCCAACTTGGTTTCCACCTCAATGACGTTGCCCCCATGCTCACTAGGCGCACCTTGCGTCGACTGTCTCCCATATCGTAGGATACCCTCAGGAGGAGCCCCCGTATTGCTGCTATGCTGAACGGGTGCCAGACCCCCCCCCCAACCCCCATCCCCCCCCCCCCCCCCCCCCCCCCCCCCCCGCATTCTACTGGGAGTGCCGCCTCTCCGTCTCACTCTACGCCAATCGGTAATTCTTGGATAACTCTCTTCCTCGATCCTACCAAATTCCCCACCCCCACTGCTATTGAATTTGCGCCTACTCTATATCCTCACCTCCCAATTGTGGTTCTATAGGACTAGGAAGAGCGATGCGGCATCGATGCTATGATGGTGATCACCGGGCTTAGCTCGCACACTGAGGTGGCGGGCGTGACTCCACCGTCTGATCAATGAGTCCCCGTCTCTTTTGGCAGAGTGTCATGCAAGTTGCTTTTGTTGTTTACCCTCGCTTATGTAATCCTTGCATGTATGCTATTCTCATTGGGTGCTGGCTGTCGTGGACACCCACCATATTTTGGAACAGAAATGCCTTTTGCTTTGCTCCGGGAGGAATTCTCCTTATTTGGATACTCTCTAAATTTTGTGTGCTTACGTCAAGATTATGTCTTGACCCAAAATTTTCCATTCACCACTGGTTTTCCCAATGGATAACACACCAAGGCAAAATTGGACATTCCTAAACTGGAATGTGCGAGGTCTAAATGACCCCGCAAAGCACCATGCGGTGCTTGCGAAAATTGAAGAAAGTGGCTACATAATTTATTGTCTGAAAGAAACCAAAAAAATCCTGATTGATCGCCACTTCATCAACGAGATTGCCCCGAAGAGATTTGATCAGTTTGCTTTCTCAACCTCTCTAGGTGCTTCGGGTGGCATAATCGTGTTTGGAATAGCGGTCTCGTCAAAGGTGTGGTAGCCGAAATCTTGCAATTTTCCATCACCATCAACTTCACATCCACCCTCAATGGGAAGCACTGGACCCTCACCTCGGTCTACAGCCCTTGCGCAGGCAAACCCTACATAGACTTCATGACCTGGCTTGGCAGAATCCAGATTGCAGAAACGCGGGATTGGATCATCATGGGAGACTTCAACTATTATAGATCACCCGATAACAGAAACAGACCAGGAGCAAATACAGAAGACATGCAAACCTTCAATGAGGTAATTAATCAATTAGGGTTGGTGGAAATACCATTGAAGGACAAAAAATTCACATGGAGCAACATGCAAGCCTCCCCCCTCCTGAAGCATCTTGACTGGTGTTTCACCTCAGCTGATTGGTCCCTCTCCTTTCCACTCACTCTCATGTTCCCTCTTGACAAAACAACCTCTGATCATATCCCTTACATGATCCAACTGGTCACTGACATTCCTAAACACAGAAATTTCAGAGTGGAGAACTACTGGTTTGAGATGCCGGGATTCACAGACTTAGTCTCCCACGTGTGGAATGGCACCCCATCTCACAATCTTGATTTGGAAAGAACCATTTCAAACAAATTCAAAGCCCCTAGGTTGGCAATCAGACGATGGAGCAGGTCAATGGGTTCCCTCCGCCTCAAACTACAACTCTCCAACCAATCGGTTCAGGTGATGGACCGCCTAGAGGAACAGAGGCAACTCAGCCCACACGAAGCCGCATTTAGAGCACTCATCAAAGACCACATACAAAAGCTCCTCCAATATCAGAACGAATAATAGCGTCAAAGGTACACTGAAATATGGTTGGTCCTCAGCAACGAACCAACAAAGTTCTTCATGTCGGTAGCAATAGATAGATACAAACGCAACATGATCACCAGTCTAAAGGATCTCTCTGAACGAGTAGTCTCGGACCACAGCCCCAAGATGGCCCTTCCATGGAATGATTGGAATTAAGGCAGGGTGAAACCAATACAACATCACTTTGACCAGGTCTTGAAAACATTGTGGCACTATACCCGGATCTTATGGCACTAACGGACCCTTTCACGAATGAGGACATAGACCAGACCATAAAAGAAATGCCGAGTGACAAGGCTCCTGGCCCGGATGGTTTATACAATAGATTCTATAAGAAGTTATGGTACACCTGATGGTTTATACAATAGATTTTATAAGAAGTTATGGTGCATCATAAGGCACGACATATACAGCCTCTGCAACGCCTTTTTCCAGCACGACTGCAGTCTGAAACCCATCAATAGTTCCCTGATCACCTTGATCCCTAAAATTCCTACCCTGGAGACAACCTCAAATTCCAGGCCAGTTTCCCTTCTCAATTCAAGTGTGAACCTCATCAGCAAGCTCATGGCCAACAGACTACAACTTCGCTTATGCAGAATGGTACATTGCAATCAGTATTGTTTTATCAAAACACACACCGTCCAAGACTGTATAGCATGGAACTACGAGTACATCCATCAATGCAAAAGATCCAAATGTCTGCTGCTTCTACTCAGACTCGACTTTGAAAAGGCGTTTGACATGATGGAACATGAGGTTATCTTAAGGGCCCTTCTACAAAAGGGATTCCCACAACAGTGGGTCAGCTGGACAGAGAACTTTCTTTCAACCACCACATCAACAGTCCTGCTCAACAGGGTCCTGGGCAAATTCTTCCACTGTTGTCGAGGGGTCCGTCAAGGTTGTCCCCTGTCACTGGCCCTATTCGTTCTTGCAATAGACCTTCTGCAGCAACTCACAAATTCAGCCTAATCCAGAGGTCTTCTAACCCCTCCCCCTCCATTGCCCCACCTTGCAGACAAGGACTTCCCTGTTATCCAATGTGCATATGATACACTTGTTGCATTACATGCCTCCCAATAGCAGATTTTATTCTTCAAAACGCTGCTACAAGCCTTCACAGTTGCAACTGGACTGAAGATCAATCTGGACAAATCCACCCTCATTCCGATCAACCTAAACCACCAACAGGCCACAATCCTTGCAACCATTTTGGATGTCAACTGGGATCCTTCCCTATACCTTACATCGGAGTTCCACTTGGCTCCACCAGACCCAAAGTTGCAGACTTCACCACTGTCGGTACCCTGCATACCGGGTACCCCATGATACCGCAAGAAGTGCTAGAGAATTCCACCTGTCTGAGTGGAAGGCTTCCTCAGGCCCCACGTGTCACACAACACTGGACCCGCCTCCCTTATATGCATAGCTCCAGGACTGCCACGTGTAATGTAAGACCGGAGCTGAACTCCCGACATAGGGAAGCTCTGACGTTCACACGTGGATAACGACCCCGGACCTAACCCCCGTAGAGGGAAGCTTTGGTGCCGCTATGTGTATATCAGTTCTGAACCTATCTCCCCACGAGGGGAAGCTCTGGAACTGCCATGCGTGGAGCTTCTGGACCTACAACACCAACAGAGACATTGGCTGATCTCCAACAGCACGGACATTCAAGGGACAGTTAGCGCGGCAGTTACAAGACCTGATTACATGTCATTAATGCTGTATTAATGACACACGATTAGTGGACTATTAATTAGGATAATGCAGCCATTAAGGCACGTTATCACCTTATTAATCACGCTTAATACTCATAAATTGTGTATTAGGTTATTGAATACGACAGGGCCACATGTCAGGCCAGACAAATGTTGTAACGGGCAGTCCTTAGACTATAAAAGGATTGTGCCGCACGGTACATAGGGGAAGGATGCCAAGCTCACAGGCGTACTAGTGCTACTGAATCCTCAATACAACAACACACACACCGTGGAGTAGGGTACTACGCTCAGGCAGCCTGAACCACGTAAATCCTCTATGTGCACCCAAACCAATACAAGAACCTCTGCAGGCTAAATTTGGTAGTACCGGGGGAACTGTCGTTCATACACTTCGACGTTTGGTGCACCAGGTAGGCAGGGCCTGAGGTCGCAACATGGTGAACTCCGTCGCAGGATCTTCCAACGGCAACCACGCTGAACAGCCTGCTGGAGGCAATCCCTCCAACATGTAGCAGTCAGCAGACGTCGTTGTCCCGGCGGGTGTCATACTGTCACGCCCGATCATCGTAAAGATGAACAGACGCTAATCACATGTACGCCAGGATCAGTTGAATCGTACATGCATTGACGAAAGTGAAATATCATTACATAGCCATGTTCGAGTACATAAATAGTCTTACAATACGACCCGCAGGTCTATAAATACACACACCACAAACCTATTTATAACATCTAAACAGTTCACAAAGATTATACTACAGCGGAAGGCTAAATAGATAAGAATGGCTCCATCTCCACAGGTAGTCGCGCTAAGGATCGTCAGCCTAGCCCAAGTCCTCCGGGTTGACGAAGAAGTCTTCTGGTGTTGCTTCTTCTTCAATATCTAATGGAAAAGTAAACGCTTGAGTACATAGAGTACTCAACAAGTGCGGGAAGAGAATGACATGATTGGCTAAAGCAAGGGAAGGCCAAATATGGCTTAGGCACTATGCTTAGAACCTAACCTTAGCTTTCAATTATTAATATCATAATTCAAGAAGTAATTCAACACATAATTAAAGATGATGAATGTAACTTGAATCATAAGCAACCACCATTTCCCAACCATAAGCTAATTATGAACTGGCCCCAAGCCGCTCTTGTCCGTGAGCACGGCTGTCATGACAGTTTTACCAAATCTCTGCAGAGAGTGTACCCTTTACCCACAAGCAGTGATTTCATCCCCTGTTGCTTAGTAGCTTCCTCCATAAACCGGTCCTTAGAATCCGGTGGTACCAAACCCAATCCTGGGTCTCGTGCAAACTGCACCATACCAAATCTATCCAACCACCAGATTCCTATCCACTACTATTGTGTATCCACCACAATTAAAGTAATCATAAAGTTTAACATGTCACAATTGTATGAAATCCCATTCCCAATGTCTAAGCAAGGCTAAGCATAATTAATTACCTATCTACTTCCCAACCTACATCAGGTGACAAGGAATTATATGGAACAAGGCATGAATCATGAAATAGGACATCAATTTAATTAGCATGCATCTAACTAAAATCCTAAAATTGGTACAAGATGGTCAAGGGCACTTGCCTTCTTCGAAGACTTGATTGTTGGTGAAGTCTTGGTCTTGGAGATTAAAGTTGGGATCGTAGTACGACTCTAAATATGTTGCCCAAGCATGGCAAAGAGAAATAAAAGCTAAATAAGCAAAGAGCACACAATACAATGCATCACACATACACATAAGCATAAAATTCTATACTAATGCGTCCCTACGAAGCATTTATTATTTTACATATCCAAAAATATTCATTTTATATTTATCTCACATTTTTAGGATTTATTTATGGCCTAAAATCATTTTTATTGAATTTTCTATGGCCAAAATGTATTATAAACATTTTTACTGAATTTTCCATGGTGAAAATATATTTTATTTGTACTCTACAATTTAATCACAACAATAAAATATTTTATTCCAATTTTTCCTACTGTTTTTACACTTAATTACCATTTTTATCTATTTTCTACACATCAAATACTCCTAAAAACAATATTCAGCAATTAAATAAAAGTCCAGGGGCTGGTTAATAAGTTTTCTACACTGTACAGGGGCTAAATCCATAATTCTACAATTTTCCCAGGGGCTAGATTGATTATTTAACTGATTAAATCCAATTCCAGAGAATCCAGGGGTTAGATTGTTAATTCTGGGGGCTAGATTTGAATTCCAGAGGAATCTCGGGGGTAGCTGGTGAAATTCCAGGGGGCTGGGTGCAATTCCGGTGGCGGGAAAAAGGACATTAGATGTGGGCCGTCAGTTTTGAAATGGACGCGCGAGATTTAATGTTACCGAACCGTTACGGCCGATCTAATCTTGGTCGTTGATCCCCAACCGAGGGCTGGGATTGGGCCACGTCGCCTCTGGCGACGCCGGCCACACGCGCGCGGCGGCGCTCGGCGCCCGCGGCAGCGGACCTCACCGGCGTTGGCCAGTTTGGCCAAAACGCCACTGATCCTAAGTGCATAATACACTAAACGAAAGAAGAGAGGATGGGGAGCATACCTAGGGGGGTCTTGGGGTTGGAAATTGGTCGGAGAGTAGTCGGCGACGAGAGGTGGCGGCGGTTGGCGTCGTCACTCGTTGATTCTGGCGAAACCTCGGCGGTCTCTCTGCGCAAACTTGTTCGGCGTGCCCCTGGGTTCACAGCGAAGAGATCAGAGGGGGTGGAGGGGTGAGACGATCGCCGGCAAGTCGAGAATGCGCACGACTTACCGAGGTCGACGGTTGGCTAGGGTTTGGCGCGGAGGAGAGGAAAGAGAGGGGGAGAGGGGGATTTCATAGAGGGGAAGGTGGCGGCGATTGCTGGCGCGCGCGAAGGGGAGTTCCCCGGGGTGGATCGGCGTGGGGTGAGGCGGTTGGGGGAGGTGGGTGTGCGGCGTGGGCGCGGGAAGGAGAGGGACGGCGGTTGCATCCCTGGAAGGGATGACAGGCGGGCCCCGACTAGCAGAGAGAGGAAGAGGGGAGGGGAGCTGGCTGGGCCGCGGGTGAGGGAAAGGCAATTGGGCCGGGATGGGGAGATTTTGACCAGGGAAGGGTTTTATCTTTTTCCTTTTTCTTTTTCATTTCTTTTCTCTTGATTTGATTTCAAATTCAAATTTCAACCGTTTGCTACACGTTTGAACTTCAAAATTCACACAAAAATGCATACTAGAATGCACAAGGGTTTGATCAATTTTATTTACATAAAATTATGGGTGTTACAACTCTACCCCCCTTAAAAGGAATCTCGCCCTCGAGATTCGGACGTCCTAAGAGAAAAGATGTGGGAATTCAGCTTTGAGATCTTCTTCTCTTTCCCATGTTGCTTCTACCTCCGAATGATGTTTCCATTGCACCTTACACATGCGAATGACTTTGTTTCTGGTCACCCTTTCTGATGTCTCAAGCATCTTTACAGGTTGTTCCACATACGACAAATCTTCTTGTACATCCACTACTTCCATAGGTAACTGCTCCTCAGGCACTCTTAAGCACTTCTTAAGCTGCGATACATGGAACACATTATGTACATCTGACAAGTGCGATGGAAGCTCAAGCTGATAAGTCACTTCACCTCGTCGTTCTAATATCTTGAACGGACCAATGTAGCGGGGTGACAACTTGCCTCTTACTTTAAATCTTCTTAACCCTCTCATAGGTGACACCTTCAAGTACACATAATCACCGACCTCAAAGGTTAGATCACGTCTTCGAGTATCTGCATAACTCTTCTGTCTTGTTTGGGCTGCCTTTAGGTTCTTCCGAATTTCTTGCACTTGTCTTTCAGCCTCTTTCAATACATCAGGACCAAAGACTTGGCTTTCCCCAGTTTGATTCCAAAACAACGGTGTCCTACATTTCCGCCCATACAATGCTTGAAAAGGAGACATCTTCAAACTGGCTTGATAACTATTGTTGTAAGAGAATTCGGCATATGGCAGATTCTTATCCCAACTTTGGCTATTCTTTAGAGCACACGCTCTTAACATGTCTTCTAATATCTGGTTGGTGCGTTCTGTCTGACCGTCAGTCTGAGGATGATACGCCGAACTAAAATTTAGACGGGTATCCATTGATTCATGCAACTTCTGACAGAATCTTGAGGTGAATTGAGTGCCTCTGTCTGAGATGATCTTCTTAGGAACTCCATGTAAACATACAATCCTGGAGATATACAGTTCCGCCAACTTGGGACCATTGTAGGTTTCGTTCACAGGAATAAAGTGAGCAACTTTAGTCAAACGATCCACTATAACCCATATAGAATCATATCCAGATTGTGTCCTTGGTAGTCCCACAATGACATCCATGCTGATTTCTTCCCATTTCCATTCCGGAACTTTGATTGGTTGCAACAATCTTGCTGGTCTTTGATGTTCTGCCTTAATTAATTGACATGTATCACATATGGCCACATATTCTGCTACATCCCTTTTCATTCCATGCCACCAATATCGATCTTTAAGATCTTGATACATCTTTGTGCTTCCGGGATGAATGGAGTATGATGAGTTATGAGCTTCCCTTAGTATATACTCTCTAATCTCCTTGATATCTAGAACACAAATCCTCCTTCCAAGCCATAGGGTTCCTTGTTCATCCTCTCTAAAGTTCGGATCCTTTCCTTTCTTCATTAATTGCTTGATCTCCTTGATCTTCTCATCATTCTTTTGTCCTTCTCGTATATTACGTTCAAGGGTTGAGTCCACTTCCATAGCAACTGCTTCAGCACTAGATACTAGGCATAAGTTTAACCTTGAAAACTCTTCACATAACTGGGGTTGAAGAGCTTGTACTGACAATTTTTTACATTGTCCCTTCCTGCTTAGAGCATCAGTGACCACATTAGACTTTCCTGGATGGTAGTTGATTCCCACATCGAAGTCATTTATTATCTCCAACCAACGACGTTGTCTGAGATTAAGATCTGGTTGTGTGAATATGTACTCCAAGCTCTTGTGATCCATGTATATCTCGGTTCTTTTTCCCATCAAGTAGTGTCTCCATATCTTCAATGCGTGGACAACTGCTGCCAATTCTAAATCATGGGTTGGATAATTCCTCTCATGTTTCCGAAGCTGTCTTGAAGCATAGGCTACAACATGTCCTCCTTGCATTAAGACACATCCTAAAACATGACCAGATGCATCATAATAAACTACAAACTCATTCTGCATATCAGGCATCACCAATACCAGTGCACTAGTTAACCTCTTCTTCAACTCGGCAAAGCTCACTTCACATTCGGGGGTCCACTTGAAAGCAACTTCTTTCTCAAGCAACTTGGTTAGTGGTCGAGAGATCTTTGAAAATCCCTCGATGAATCGACGGTAATAACCAGCCATGCCTAAGAATCTCCATATATCATGTACACTCTCAGGTGTTTCCCATTTAAGGACATCGGCCACTTTGCCTGGATCCACTACTATACCTCCTCTAGATATGACATGACCCAAAAATGACACTTCCTTTAGCCAAAACTCACACTTACTAAGTTTGGCATATAATTGGTGTTGGCGAAGCTTGTGTAGAGCCATCCTGATGTGCTCCTCATGCTCTTCTTCAGTCTTGGAGTAGATAAGTATGTCGTCGATGAACACCACTACAAACTTGTCCAAGTACTCCATGAATACCTTGTTCATTAGATACATAAAATATGCTGGAGCATTAGTCAATCCAAACGACATAACTGTATACTCGTAAAGTCCATATCGGGAGACAAATGCAGTCTTGGGAATGTCTGAGGGTCTAATCTTCAGTTGGTGATAACCCGAACAAAGATCAATCTTAGAAAACACACATGCTCCTCTCAACTGATCAAACAAATCTTCAATCCTTGGTAATGGGTATTTATTCTTGATTGTTACCGCATTTAAGGCACGGTAATCAACACACAACCTTCGAGTACCATCCTTCTTAGGTACAAATATGACTTGTGCTCCCCAAGGTGATGAGCTAGGACGAATATATCCTTTTCCCAATAACTCCTCAATATGATCCTTTAGTTCAGCTAACTGTTTAGCATCCATTCTATACGGCCTCTTATATATTGGGGCCGTTCCAAGTACTAACTCAATGACAAATTCAATCTCTCGATCAGGGGGCATACCTGGTAAGTCATCTGGGAATACATCCGGAAACTCACTCACCACCCTGATGCCTTCTGTACTCTCAAGATGGTTGAGTTGTACTACTGCCTCTTGTGTCTGATCTAGCTTGAACTCCACTGTCGTGCCATCTGGGTGTGTTAAGCAAACTGTCCTAGTTGCACAATGAATTACTCCTTGATTCTTTGTTAGCAAGTCCATCCCCAGAATGATGTCTAATCCTTGTGAGTCCAACACTATTAGGTTGGCAAAAAGACTACCCCCCTTATGTTTATACTCACTTTACGGTATAGATGCCTTGCCACCATCTCTCCTTCAGGAGAGTTTATCAACAATGGTCGGTTCAAGAATGCAACTACCATGTCATGCTTCCTTATGAAATCTTTGGATATAAATGAATGTGTAGCACCTGAATCAAACAATATTGTGGCAGGGTGGGAATTAGCAGAAAACATACCGATCACCACATCAGGTGCTTCCTGTGCCTGCTCCAGTGTCACATGGTTGACATGTCCAGGTGGGTTTTTCTGCTTCTTTGGACAATTGTTGGAGTAGTGTCCCCATTCTCCGCATTTGTAACACTGACTCCCGCAGCATTATTCTGGCCCTTGTTACCTCCTGATTGATTTCTTGGGGGTTGACCATTGGGACGGTTAGCTGGAGCTAAAGGGCGAGGTGGATGCATCTGCTGACGAGGGGGTTGCATTGGCTGGCGTGGAGGCTGTTGTTGCTGGCGCATTTGCTGATTGTAGGGAGTTGGTGGCATGTAGTTGGAGTTTGGAAATCTCTGTCCCGAGTTGTTCATAGGACGAGTCATCTGGTTTGCAGGCTGAGGGTTGAGACGAGGGCGTACATTGCTACTAGAGGCATGGCCCAGAGCTAACTTCCTCTTCCTTTCATCATCATCCAGCTCTTTCTTAGTCCTCTCCACCTCAAAAGCTTTGTCAACCAACTTCTGAAAGTCGCTGTAGTCGCTGGAAGACATGGCAAACTTCAACTCCTTGTCCAGTCCATTCTTGAAACAGAATTGTTTCTTGGAATCAGTATCCACATCTGTTGGGGCATAGTGGGATTACTGGGTGAATGCATTCAAGTAGGCTCGCAGAGTCATACGGCCCTACTTTAGCATGAGGAACTCTTCATGCCTTGCTTGGACTTCTCCCTCAGACACAAAGTTATTGCGGAAATTGGTCCTGAATTCTTCCCAAGTAATGTTCTCCGGATCCTGGTGGGCTTCAGTGAAGGCGGTCCACCAGTCAGATGCCGGTCCTTGGAGTTGATGAGAGGCTAGAAGTACCTTCTCTCTTTCTGCACTGTGTATGAGCCTAAACTTGCTTTCAACCGTTCGAATCCAATCCTCGGCATCCATTGGTTCAGTAACTGTGGCAAAGATGGGTGGATGAGTGTTAAGGAAGTCCCTTAGAAAGGATCTGGGCAGAAAAGGTGGTGGTGGTGGAAGTTTGTATTGTGGTGGTGGTGGGGGTGGGGCTTGCTGCATATTGGTAACAATTTGGGTGAGGTTGGTGAGTAATTGGGTTTGTATGGCCATCATCTGCTGCATCTGTTGCGCTGCTGGGGCTCCTCGAGCACCCCTACTATTCCATCCTGGCACACCTCCAAGTCCTCCCTCTTGGGGCACAACACCCCTTCCACGACCTCTACCTCTACCTCTTCCAGCCATCTGTATAGGGAATAATTGAATCTTTAGGATAATAGATAAGATATAGAAGGGTACGCTATGGTAAACGGTACCAACTACATGCATCAAGGGAAACATATATATATATATATATATATATATATATATATATATATATATATATATATATATATATATATATATATATATATATATATATATATATATATAGCAAGCAAATTCATTAGCCAAATAGTGCGGATGTGGATAGGATGCTAATGCATTCCACAACTCACGTCGCACACACACACACACACAACATGAAGAAAACTAATACAATACCATAGATAATACAACTCAAGACTAGAGAGGGCGCAGCTACACGCTCCTACATACTAAGGGTAGGTGTCTTGAGTCGTCCAACGGCGTAACAAGTCTACCCCTACTCGTCGGAGTCCTCCTTGGTCTCCTCCTCCGGGTCCTCCTCCTCCGTGTCCTCCCCCAATCTCACGGGTGGGTTCTCACGACGATCCAGAGAGTTTGGGTCCCAAGGCTCAACGTCTGAAGCATAGTGGGGAGAGTTCGGGTCAGCTGCAGTGATCCTCGCGTAACGTCGGCGAAGTCGCTAGTAGCTATCAACAAGGTCCCTGCTGTCCTGAAGCTCCTGCTGACAACGCTGGAGTCGTGAAGACAACTCCACAACATTGTCCACAAGCCTCTCGCTCTGAGCGAGGTACAGAGGCCCCTCGACGTCACGTCCAGTGAAGTCGGCTGTGCCACTAGGGCGCTGAGGGGTGTACGCATGCTCTGTGCACCCGAGGCAGAACCTGTGGGCATGACTCCAGTAGGTAGTCGCCTCCCACGTAGCATCCTCCTCAGCCGCATGCTGGGATCTCCTCCAAGCTGGAGAGAAGTGTGAGTGCAGCAGCTCCGAGTCGTAGTAGACGGACAGCTTGGAAGTCCACTCCAGTCCACCAGTAGAGGGTATAGAGACCCTGGTGGTGTGGTAGACGAAGCGAACACGGTACTCACAGTACCCCGCAACACGAAGAAGAGAGCAAAGACGGGCACGCATCCTCGGGACAACAAGTCCAGAAGAGATCAGCACTGTCTCCCTCCTGGGTGTGTGAGGTGCGGAGCGGCTGGCTAGGGCGTGGTGAGGAACACGACCCCCAGTCGACTTACGCGCCATCTGCTTGGTGCGTGCCATATACAAACATTTGAAAAGAAGAGAGAGTAAGATCAATAATCAATAAATTAAGTTAGAATTAAAACAATAAGTACAACAAGATAAGAAGCACAAGGGTTGAGAGGGAAAGCACAAAGTTTTGGAAATACTATTTTATAAGAAAATAGTATAGTCCTTATTTTCGACCATTTCTAACTAGGCTTGCATCCCACGGGCAACACGGCTCTGATACCACTTTGTCACGCCCGATCATCGTAAAGATGAACATACGCTAATCACATGTACGCCAGGATCAGTTGAATCGTACATGCGTTGACGAAAGTGAAATATCATTACATAGCCATGTTCGAGTACATAAATAGTCTGACAATACGACCCGAAGGTCTATAAATACACACACCACAAACCTATTTACAACATCTAAACAGTTCACAAAGATTATACTACAGCGGAAAGATAAATAGATAAGAACGGCTCCATCTCCACAGGCAGTCGCGTGAAGGATCGCCAGCCTAGCCCAAGTCCTCTGGGTTGACGAAGAAGTCTTCTGGCGCTGCTTCTTCTTCATATTCTAATGGAAAAGTAAATGCTTGAGTACATAGAGTACTCAGAAAGTGCGGGAAGAGAATGACATGATTGGCTAAAGCAAGGGAAGGCCAAATATGGCATAGGCACTATGCTTAGAACGTAACCTTAGCTTTCAATTATTAATATCATAATTCAAGAAGTAATTCAACACATAATTAAATATGATGAATGTAACTTGAATCATAAGCAACCACCATTTCCCAACCATAAGCTAATTATGAACTGGCCCCAAGCCGCTCTTGTTCGTGAGCATGGCTGTCATGACAGTTTTACCAAATCTCTGCAGAGAGTGTACCCTTTATCCACAAGCAGTGATTTCATCCCCTGTTGCCAGGTGGACTAAGTGAACCTCCCTGAATGCCCGTGGTAGCTAACCACATTACACACTTCCTTTGGTGTGAGGCTAGGAGATCACAACATGGTCTTTACAAAGGTACTCCCGACTAGTGCTAGCCCTCTAAGTTTTCCACCACTGATGCATTTCCGAAGTAACCCTCCGCCTCAGAGCCCCCTCTTGAGCCTTGCGGTTCCCAGAGTAGTACCCCTGCATCATTCCCCGCACCATCCAACTACTAGCATTTCATCGAGATAAACCTAATTAATTGACCAAGCTGCCCCATCTCAGTCTCGTGGTGGTACTATAAAGCTTAGTGGCTTCCTCGATAAACCGGTCCTTAGAATCCGGTGGTACCAATCCCAATCTCGGGTCTCGTGCAAACTGCACCATACAAAATCTATCCAACCACCAGATTCCTATCCACTACTATTATGTATCCACCACAATTAAAGTAATCATAAAGTTTAACATGTCACAATTGTATGAAATCCCATTCCCAATGTCTAAGAAAGGCTAAGCATAATTAATTACCTATCTACTTCCCAACCCACATCAGGTGACAAGGAATTATATGGAACAAGGCATGAAACATGAAATAGGACATCAATTTAATTAGCATGCATCTAACTAAAATCCTAAAATTGGTACAAGATGGTCAAGGGCACTTGCCTTCTTCGAAGACTTGATTGTTGGTGAAGTCTTGGTCTTGGAGATTAAAGTTGGGGTCGTAGTACGACTCTAAATATGTTGCCCAAGCATGGCAAAGAGAAATAAAACCTAAATAAGAAAAGAGCACACAATACAATGCATCACACATACACATAAGCATAAAATTCTATACTAATGCGTCCCTATGAAGCATTTATTATTTTACATAGCCAAAAATATTCATTTTATATTTATCTCACATTTTTAGGATTTATTTATGGCCTAAAATCATTTTTATTGAATTTTCTATGGCCAAAATGTATTATAAACATTTTTACTGAATTTTCCATGGTGAAAATATATTTTATTTATACTCTACAATTTAATCACAGCAATAAAATATTTTATTCCAATTTTTCCTACTATTTTTACACTTAATTACCATTTTTATCTATTTTCTACACATCAAAAACTCCTAAAAACAATATTCAGCAATTAAATAAATGTCCAGGTGCTGGTTAATAAGTTTCCTACACTATACAGGGGCTAAATCCATAATTCTACAATTTTCCCAGGGGCTAGATTGATTATTTAACTGATTAAATCCAATTCCAGAGAATCCAGGGGTTAGATTGTTAATTCTGGGGGCTAGATTTGAATTTCAGAGGAATCCAGGGGGTAGCTAGTAAAATTCCAGGGGCCTGGGTGCAATTCCAGCGGCGAGAAAAAGGACTTTAAATGTGGGCCATCGGTTTTGAAATGGACGCGCGAGATTTAATGCTACCGAACCGTTACGGCCGATCTAATCTTGGCCGTTGATTCCCAACCGAGGGCTGGGATTGGGCCACGTCGCCAGAGGCGACGCCAGCCACACGCGCGCGGCGGCGCTCGGCGCCCGCGGCGGCGGACCTCGCCGGCATTGGCCAGTTTGGCCAAAACGCCACTGATCCTAAGCGCATAATACACTAAACGAAAGAAGAGAGGATGGGGAGATACCTAGGGGGGTCTCGTGGTCCGATATTGGTCGGAGAGTAGTCGGCGATGAGAGGTGGCGGCGGTTGGCGTCGGCACTCGTCGATTCCGGTGAAACCTCGGTGATCTCTCCGTGCAAACTTGTCCGGCGTGCCCCTGGGTTCACGACGAAGAGATCAGAGGGGGTGGAGGGGTGAGACGATCACCGGCAAGTCGGGAATGGGCACGACTTACCGAGGTCGACGGTTGGCTAGGGTTTGGCGCGGAGAAGAGGAAAGAGAGTGGGAGAGGGGGATTTTATAGAGGGGAAGGTGGCAGCGGTTGGTGGCGCGCGCGAAGGGGGGTTCCCCGGGGTGGATCAGCGTGGGTGAGGCGGTTGGGGGAGGTGGTTGTGCGGCGTGGGCTCGGGAAAGAGAGGGGCGGCGGTTGCATCCCTGGAAGGGATGATAGGCGGGCCCCGACTGGCAGAGAGAGGAAGAGGGGAGGGGAGCTGGCTGGGCCGCGGGTGAGGGAAAGGGAATTGGGCCGGGATGGGGATATTTGGCCCAGGGAAGGGTTTTATCTTTTTCCTTTTTCTTTTTCATTTCTTTTCTTTTGATTTGATTTCAAGTTCAAATTTCAATCGTTTGCTACACGTTTGAACTTCAAAATTCACACAAAAATGCATACTAGAATGCACAAGGGTTTGATCAATTTTATTTACATAAAATTATGGGTGTTACACATACCACCACAGCCGCCATCTGTTCCAGCAAATAATGCTGGGAGACAAGATGGGGCATTTGCGTCGATCACTGCATCGACAGACAACAATCCTGAGCATGAGCTCATTGCCGCGCGGGCTCTCCTATAGCACCCACCGCCTCCAGGAACACCACAGGGTGCAATGAAGCAGTGGAGAGCTGATGTTGACCATCTGGTTTCAGCTGTAGCTATTAGCATTAGCAATCAAGGTCCTCCCCCTACGGGGCAGGCACCATCACAACGACGGATCTTGTCAGGAATACTTGGTCCACAAGCTTCGCAGCACAAGAGACGTGCTGCATCCCAGCAGGTGACTTCGCTGCCTTTCGGGGCACGTCGCACCCACACCATCACCAGGCTTTCGACCCATGACATGTGGTCGTAACTTGATCACCATTATCGGCAGCAGGACGGCTGCGTCCACATCGAGCGTGCTCGTGAGAGATGAGAAGCTCAGGACAATCCTGCTCCTCTGGGAGTAGGAGGAGGCTGTTCTGCCCTGGCCATGCATTTACGTATGGTCAAATGGCCACAGAATTTCCAGCCTCATTTGCCGTAGAAATTCAACGGGACTGTCAACCCCGCCGAGTTTCTTTAAAACTACTCCACTGCTATACTTGTGGTGGGTGGCAATGAGGCCGTGATGGCCAACTACTTCCCAGTGGATCTGACTGGGACTGCAAGGTCCTGGTTCATTAGTCTTCCACCCGACTCCATCAATAGTTGGGCGGAACTATGCCAGCAGTTCACTGCCAATTTCGGGAGTTCATACACCTGACCCGACACTGAACTAGACTTGTTTGCTATAAAGCAAACAACGGGGGAATCATTGCGATCCTTTATCCAAAAATTCTCCCAGGTATGTAATACCATTCCCTCAATCTCGAGCGCTTCTTTTATCGTTGCATTCAGACAGGGCGTTCGAGACAAAAAGATGTTGGAAAAGCTGGCAACCAAAGAAATCACTAGCATCACAGAACTCTTCAGCCTAGTAGACGAATGTGCTATCTGTGGAAGGTCGTGAGATGCGCTCAAAGCCATCTCCGGAGGCCAATAAAAAGTCCTCCAAAGCTGAAGCCACTACCTCCAGCAGTGGCAAAAAGAAGAAGAAAACCAACGGCAAGAAAAAGTCGTCGGTCGGCGCACCTACTGGTGCAACTCCTGCAGCTCTGGGTGGCTGGGGGCCACGCCCCTAAAAACGACCTCGACAATCGTCAGAAGACGTCGGCAGATCCAAAGTGTGGTTTCTGATCCACAAGACGGACAAGCACAGTCTGGAGAATGCCGAGTGGTCCAGAACCTTGTCGAGTGCTACAACAAGCGCCAGAAAAAATCTCCTTTCCGCCTGCGGGAAGGAAAGCAAAAAGTCAACGAAGCTTCGGCTGAGGAGGAGCTAGGTTTTCAGGACCCCAAGAAGGTCCTGAAGGTTGTCTACAACACCGTCGACGATGACTCTGACGTCTCTGACAATGAGTGCCGGAAGACCCTGAACAACATTTATGGTGGTTCTTGGGACATTACATCTCGCCCCATCCTCAAGACAATGCGGCGGGACATGGCTGTTACAGCTCCCACCGCCAGAGCGGAGCCCCATCAGAAGTGGATGGACACTCCCATCACTTTCGAAGCTTAGGAC
Source organism: Tuctoria greenei (assembly GCA_036927565.1). Lineage (NCBI taxonomy): Eukaryota > Viridiplantae > Streptophyta > Magnoliopsida > Poales > Poaceae > Tuctoria > Tuctoria greenei. The sequence continues at coordinate 28,793,478 of JAYESD010000011.1, forward strand.
TGCCCTTATAACATGATCAGAACTAGACAACTCCCATTGATGGTGTGTCCGACCATTAACAATATTCAACTCCACCATGTACTAGTGGACAGAGGCACAGGGCTGAACCTCATAAGCTTCAAAGCCTTCATCAAGCTCTAGCTCCGACCTTCGGACCTTCGCCCCTCTCGACCTTTTTCTGGGGTAGGTCCAGGGTCCATTACCCCTCTCGGCTCCATCATGCTCCCGGTGACCTTCGAGACTCGGGACAACTACAGAACCGAGAAGCTGGTCTTCGATGTGGCGCAGATCATTTTGCCGTTCATGGCCGCCGCTCACTATGGCTACTTGGTGTTGAAGATGTCAACACCAGCAGGCACTCTCCGGATCCGCGGGGATCGCACTGCAGGAATCACTGCATTGGAAGAACTCCACGCGCTTGCTACAGCGCAGGAGGAAGCATCCTGTAAGGAGCCAGTTCCAAAACCTCCGAGCATTCGTTATCGAGGCTCAACCTCCACACCACATGTGCAACCAAGCGGCAACACCAATGTTCCTGTCAAAGTCGTCCAAATCGCTTCCGATGCTGCTCATATCACCCGTATATCGGGAGGTCTGAACAACAAATAGGAACTCATGCTCATCACTTTCCTCCGAGCGAATGTTGACGTGTTTGCTTAACAACCGTCACAAATGTCTGGGATCCCAAGGGAGGTGATTGGGCACAACCTGAAGACTTATCCTGACGCACGTCATGTACACCAAAAGCCTTGAAGCAATCAATCGAGCGGCAAAACTTCATCCGATAGGAGATCAAGAAGCTACTCGAAGCTGGTTTCATTCAAGAGGTGTTTCATCCAAAATGGCTAGCAGACCCAGTTGCAGTGCCCAAGGCTGGCGAGAAACTTCGGATGTGTATCGACTACACCACCCTAAACAAGGCATGTCCAAAGGATCCATTTCCACTACCTAGAATAGATCAGATAGTGGACTCCACCTCCGGGTGCGAGCTATTGTGCTTCTTAGATGCATATTCTGGATATCATCAAATCCAAATGTCTAAGGAAGATGAAGAGCATACTGCCTTTATAACAGTAGATGAATTGTATTGTTATACTGTCATGCCCTTTGGTCTCAAAAATGATGCTTCAACCTTTGTGCCAGCTAAGTACAAAACATTTGGAGAGCTAATCAGAGACTTGGTGGAGGTGTACGTTGATGACATCATCGTGAAGATGAAGAACAAGGAGTCACTCCTTGATTACTTGCAAGCCGTCTTCGAAAAGTTGCGCAACACGCGCACTAAGCTGAACCCAGACAAGTGTGTCTTCGGGGTTCGCTCCAGGAAGCTTCTAGGTTTCTTAATGAATCACCGAGGAATTGAGGCAAATCCGGCGAAGATCAAGGCCATAGAAGATATGCAGCCCCCAGCCTGCATCAAGGACATCCAGAAATTAACTGGATGCCTAGCTGCACTCAGCCGATTCATCTCGAGACTGGCAGAGTGGGCACTTCCCTTATTCAAACTCTTGAGGAAGACCGGACCCTTTCATTGGTCTGAAGAAGCAGAAAAGGCGTTTCAAGAGATGAAACAACTCCTCACCACACTACCAATCTTGGGTAGCTCCGAATCCTGGTGAGCCTTTACTGCTTTACATTTCTGCAACTACCGAAGTTGTCAGCATGGTCCTGGTTGAGAAAAACCAGAGCCACGTTCAGCCCAGGAGCTTAGACCCCTCCGGGAGGGTCCGGAGCTACCTGAAGGCGTATCTGGGTCCCAACCCCCAGACACGGAACCTCAAGGCGAAATGCTAGGAGATGAACCTCTCTCGCCCGAGGGGGTTCACATGGCTGACCAAGATGATTTGGACCCTTCCAACAAGGCCCGGGTCGAACAAGAAGAAGTTATGCACCCCTCGGGGATGGTCCTGGAATCTCAGTAAGAAGGCTTGGACCCCTCCGAGAGGTCCGGGTCGATGAATAGGAAGCTCTGGGCCCCTCCGAGAGGGTCCGGACCATCCAGCACCCAATGTACTTCATTAGCGAAGTACTCCATGATGCCAAGACAAGATACATTGAGGTGCATAAGCTGCTTTATGTAGTTCTTATTGCCTCAAGGAAGCTTCGCCACTACTTCCAAGCCCTCAAAATATCAGTGGTAACTTCTTATCCAATGCGCGCTATTTTGCATAACCCTAACTCTACTGGGAACATCGCAAAGTGGGCAGTGGAGCTGGTCGAGTTTGATCTCGAATTCGTGTCATGACAAGCCATCAAGAGTCATACTTTGGCTTACTTCGTGGCGGAGTGGACTCCCTCTCCATCTAACCCTGGGGGCCCTAGTGAGCAGAAGCCGGAACCCAAGGTCCCGGTCTTCACTGAACCACACTGGACTCTCTACTTCGACAGCTTCGTGTAGAAGCAGGGAGCCATAGCTGGAATCCTTCTCCTTGCTCCGACCAGGGAGAAGGTCAAGTACATGGTTCACCTTGATTTCAAGGCGACCAACAACATGGTGGAGTATGAAGCTCTCATCTACGGACTCAAGGTGGCACTATCCTATGGTGTCAAATAGGTGTTGGTGAAGGGTGATTTGTAGCTCATCATCAAACAAGTCAAAGGTGAATGTTGCTGTAAAAATCCCCAGCTAGCTGCTTATCTCCTTGAAATCCAGAAGCTCCAGAAGGACTTCGAAGTCTTGGATCTCCACCATGTTGAACATCTTCATAATGCTAAAGCTGATGAATTCTCGACGAAGGCTTCAATCGGAGCTCTGGCTCCTGACAGAATCTTCATCCGGAGGTTGTCAAGACTAACAGCTCAGCCTGCCAAACTGAGCGAAGGGGGCGAGACCAGCACCTCGAAGCTGGCGGTTCCGATGGCCCTGTTACCATGACGTCCACCAAGGGTTGTAGGTGCTGTCGGAAGCTCCAAACAACCCAGCACGCAAGACTCAGAAGCTCAAGTTAGCTCCGATGCATGGATCTTGGAGATCCGGAGCTACTTGAAAGACAACATCCTTTCTGAAGACAGTGCATCCGCTGATCGGATTGTCAGGTTGGCTAAAAGATACACACTGGTAGAAGGGGATCTCCACTGACGTGGTGCCAACAACATCCTAATGCGTTGCATTACAAGGGAAGAAGGTCATGAGCTTCTCGCGGAAATCCATGGAGGCGAGTGTGGGAACCACGTATCTTCCCGCACGTTGGTTGGTAAAGCCTTCCGACATGGCATTTACAGGCCTACAGCACTCCAAGATGCGATTGAGCTAGTGAAAAAAATGTGAAGCATGCCAGTTCCACGCAAAATAGATTCACACACCAGCTCAATCACTACAAATGACACCTCCTACATGGCCATTCACTGTGTGGGGCATGGACATCTTGGGACCATTCCCAAAAGCCGTCAGAGGCTACAGGTTCATGTATGTCGCCATCGACAAGTTCACCAAGTAGTCGGAAGCAACTCCAGTTGTGACAATTAACAAGCAATCAGCTATCAAATTCTTGAAGTCAATTATATGCAGATTTTAAGTTCTGAGCAAAGTCATAACTGACAACAGAACTCAATTTACAAGGGCTGCATTTCAAGAATATTGCGAAGACCTTGACATTCAACTTAGCTACGCCTCAGTAGCTCACCCAGCAAGTAATGGCCAAGCTGAGAGAGCAAATGCAGAAATCTTAAAAGGACTCAAGACACGCACATACGAGCGCCTAAAAAGCATGGAGCCAACTGGATTGAAGAGCTTCCGTTCACATTGTGGGCAAATAGGACAACACCTAACTGGTCAACGGGGAGACACCCTTCTTCCTGGTGTATAAAGCTGAAGCAGTCCTTCCTCCGGAGATCACCATGGGCTCTCTCTGGGTATGGACCTTCGACGAAGCTGCGCAGGACCAGTTCTGGTGTGAAGACCTTGACCTCGTCAATGAGGGAAGGTGCCAAGAAGCTGTTTGGAATGCACGCTATCGCCAAGCGCTCCGGCGCTATCATTAAAGGCATGTGCGCAACCGACAACTCGAGGAAGGTGACCTGGTGCTACGGAAAATACAAACCCGCGAAGGGCTGAATAAACTTTCCCCCAGCTGGGAAGGTCCCTTCGGAGTGATCAAAGTATCCCAGCCTGGATGCGTTCGCTTGGCAACTGAGGATGGGACTCCGCTTCCTAATCCTTGGAACATCGAGGACCTTCATAAGTTTTATACTTAGAATCACGGAGTTGAGTCTGTAATTACGCACAATGTTTGTTATAGAGTTAATAAACAGAGTTGGGTAGGTCCTCCGAGAGAACATCCGGACCCCTCCAGGAAGGTCCGGGAAGTTCAAGTAACACTTGATACAGTCACAACACTAAAAGTGTAACTACCTGCCAAGGGCTAGTACAAGATGTATAGCGTGCTTAACTTGGTCCTGCACTCTAAGTGTGTCCTTGTCTCCCCTGTAATCTGGACCTATAATGAAAGACATTGTTGTGTGAAAACAGACTCCACGTGCATTTATTTTTGTACAAGGCTTGGTATATCAAATTATTATTTTATCCTTCTTGTCTATAATGAAGTTGTGCAATTCTTTTCCAGTTTTTGTCCAAGATATTCATATGTGTTACGAGTTATATTGTTGATCTCTTTGGATCTGTGGGGACCGGAATCCCGACCTACAAGGATCTCATTGGGTGGTGTCGTGCGATGCGACACCCAACAGTATGCCAGAAAAGAACGAGAACAAATTACAATGCCAAGTCTTTATTTAAAAGCACAACGGAAGTTTTACAATACTAACGAAAGGAAAGAGAACTATACATCATAGCTACGCTCTCGGCACTAGCTATGCAAAAGCAAAGTCATCCATGCCCTGGACACTTCGCACCAGCAACACACAATTTACGGCAGCGTGCAGGGTTCCCACTTGGCTGTAAACCTTGTAGGGGGTGTAGCCTCGTTGTTGAACCCGTCACCAGTCGTATAATCTGCAAAAACTTGTTAACTGCAAACGTGAGCTTAAGGCTCAGCAAGACTAACCCGTCTCCCTAGACATATGGAGGGGTAAATACTAAGCATAGGTAAGGAATAACATGAAGGACTCGCCTACAAGTGGATCCTTATATTCATATTTTAAGTAGCACATGACATTCTTCAGGAACGACACATTATAGACTCCACAATCAAACAAGAACGCTTTGCCGATGATATGAAATGCACAAAGCACATAATGCTATTACAATTAAAGTATGGGGAAATTGTAAACTGTTAATTATACTATCTCTAAGCCATACAAGGTTGCAAAGCAATTGTAATTCAATACATCATATTCTCCTAACTTCTTCAGCATTTACTACGTCACAGCGCAGTGAACAAGTGGTACTCTATTACCGCGAGGGGTGGTGATTGCAATCAGGACTCACCCGGAACAACACGACACATACTAACTTTCAGAAATGTCAGCGAGTACTTACAGCAGTACCTACGTAACACTTCAGTGCTAGTCGTATATGGCCACCTTTTACTAGACACTCGAATGTCGAACTGGTCGATCTGTCACGAGCAGGAGGTCACTGCGTGGGGCGTACTCTGACGTGCCCACCAGCTGATTTACACCTTGCTGCCCTCAACCCACACCTGTAAAACAGAACGTAATGCCTCGACAAACTAGTATCAAGCTACGTCAGTTTACTGGAGCCAATTTCTCAAGTATGTCATCGGTACATTTCCAAGCTTGTCAAGCAGTGCCGCACATGAATCGGTCCTCAATCGACACAAGCAGGGCTACGCATGTAAGACCACGTTTCGCTGCATCCTACCCACTGCTCGGTCTCAATTTCATATCCATAAACCATTTTTGATTCCAATTCCTCCCGTGTGATAAAATTCCTATCTCGCGAGTAGATTCCAACTACTTGACTTCTACCGAATTCCTGTGAGCATTAGCATAGCAGTTACTACTCAACGAGTCGTAGACCTACCCAAGACTCCATGGGATTTGTGGGCCATGCAAGTGGATGTCAAACACCTTAAATATAATGCACAATCATCTGAAGACGTAAGGTGAAATGAAAACTGCAAATACATTGTAAGGAACTTAAATGCAAATCGGGGCTTGCCTGAATGCGAGTCTGAGTCTACGTTAGTTTTTGGCAGATGGACTTCCAAAGCATCTGGCTGCTCCTCTATTCAGCTACTACACGATAGGCATATACTATATATGAATGACTTTGAAAATAATTAATATGCTTAAGGTTATAACTTAATATCTTAGGATAGAAATAAGATAATGGTCTTAATTAGCTTTGGGACTTTTGTGGTAGATACTAGTGAATATAGAGAAGATTCTTGCAAAGAACAGGAGATGATCAAGGAAGTTTGTTGTTCTTAAAAATTATAGTAAGCAAATACCTTCACTAAATTTTTGGTTGAAATTTTGAAGACCTATCGTGGCTACCAGTAGTTGTATCATGTAGAGTGGTCTCACTGGTTCTAGGAAAATTTGTTTCACTATTTTGTAAGCTTCCTGCAGGGAGAAAATGATTTTTCAAATTTGGGGAAATTTCTGAAATTGAATTTTGTATTTTTCTAAATTTATAACTACATAGAGATTTGGAATACCGATCAACCCAGTAATTGAAGTCCAATGAACATGAAATTTGTACTGGAGATCAAGTGTATTAATAATAGTCTTCTGACCAAAATTGGGAATTTTCCAATTAACAGAACTGTAGGAATTAATTTTATAAGCATTTTGATTATCTGAATTATGGAGAAATTTCTATGGATTTTCATACACGTCCAAGTGCACCACTGGAAAGTATTCCCCATTCTGGTTCTATCAAAATTTATTTGGAAATTGTTGGACAATTCTACCGGAAGTTATGGATTTTCCAAGTTTGGTTAATTACTGGAATTATTTTCAAAAGGAAAACACTTAAATAATTCAGCCGGGCCCACTGGTTTAAAACCAACCAATTGCAGCAGGGCCGCACCGGGGGCTACGGGGTTAACCGACGCAGCCGCACTGGATCATTGGCCATAACCGGATCCCGCAGTGACTGACATATGGGCTCCACAACTTTCTTCAACCTCGAGCTGGCGCTCACGCGCGGCGGCGCCCGTGGCGGTAGCTCGCCAGCGATCTCGCCGTCGGCCAAACTGATGCACCAAACTTGCCAAGACTCGCCGCCTGGGGGTTTTCGGGGCCGCTGAGCACGTTGGTGAGCTCGACATCGGCTGAAACGGACCGGAACAACCCGTGCGACGGCGGCGGCGGTGGTGAGAGCTCAGGCTGCTTGAACTTACTCAACTCAAGCTCAAATAGCTCGGGAACTACTCCGAAAGCTTTCTGGGACCTCAAGGTTCAAGAATCTGGACTAGGGAAGAGAGGAAACGACCGTGAGACATGAGCTCGACGGCGAAGTACGATTTTTCAACCGGCGGCCGCGAAATCTCGAAATCTAAGGTGTTCGGTTGATAACTTTTGGGGCCCTTGGGCAGGGAGTTGCGCTAGGATATATAGGAGCTATCTGCTAACCAGATTAAAGGATGATTGCAAGAATGAGACGAATTAAGGCACGAAGCCTTGCTGTTCTGTTGAAAAATGATTCAGTTGTCGAATAAAAACTTGAACTACACTTCATGTCATGGGCTTAAATTTGGTGAGCATAAACTAGAGAGGATTGCAAACCTTTTTGCTTAAAGGGTCAAGACTAGAAACGGCCTAGAACCAGAGCTCGACAGTAAGGCAGTGAAGGTTCCCGACGGCTTCCTCGACGACGATCGGAAAACTTCGAAATATCTCCAGTAGAAGCCATGTCACGATCAATGACCAAATAGAATACGTAGAGGAGGTTGTTATAAGACTTTAATATAGTTACATCTCGGCGAGAAATGGCTTCAATCCTCGGCCAAAAGCTCGAAAAACAGAGGCGGCAGCTATGGCGCGAAATTGAGGTGGAGCTCGACGGTGATGGCCAGGGGGTGGTATTTATAGGCATAGAGGGGCGAGGGGAGCTCGCCACGGCGCAAGCAAGCATGCAGCTCGGTGGAGCTTGCATGCGTGCAGTGTCGAGCGCTCCTGGCGTCGATCAGTGGGGACAGCTGGATACAGAGCACCCCGTCGGTTCACTCGAGTATGTCAGGCTGACAGTGGGTCCCACCTCCTCTTATCCTCTTCCCTTCTCTGCAACATTAATTCTCCTACCAAACTTGATCAAAATATTCCAGATTTTTGTGGAGAGGCTCAATTAAATATCTGGAACTTGATTCTGAAATTTGATTTCGAATTGGAACAAGTTTCATTTGAAATTTCAAATTTGAATTTGAAATTGAATGAAATTCAATGGCGTCACTAAATTAAATAGCAAAAGAGTTTCAAAAATTTTGAAACTTTGGGAATAAGTCAAGCAAGTCATGCTGACCATGATGGTGTGTTCAAATCTTGATGTTCAAATAAGTTGAACAGAATTCAAAATTTGAACTCTAAATATGGCTTGAATTTGCTAAGCGTCTCAATTAAAATAGCAAATGGACTTCAAAAATCTTGAAATTTAGCAGGAAGTCTATTTGGAATATTATGAGGCCATGGAAAATTTTATGGTATCAGATATGAATATCTTTGACAGGGCCAAATGTACAGTAGCATATTCAATTTGTAACTAATTTGAATATATATTTGGTACTGCATATTAATTTGACCTAGCAATCTCCATTCCAATAATTCCAAAATTTGCAGAGAGGTCAATAGAATTAATATAAGATTATTGGTGAAGTCCATTCCCCATGTTAATAAAATTTAAGCATGAGCGGAAGAAAAGATTTGATGAGATCAAGTTCATAAGCATAGCTATAATTGATCTCCATTAGGGTTGATAACCAACTTACAACTGAAATTCATATGAAGGAAAAAGTGGGATTTTACAGGATCTTAACATGTTGTATAGTCTACTTGCCTGAACGCCAAGCCAACATAAGTCCGGAGTGTGCTATTGACTTAGCCTGGTCCTGCACCCTAAGCACGCCACTCTACCTACACTACGGCAGGCCTCAGTAGGGTGAGTACTAAAAAAGCATACAGATCTGGGAAGATTACATCAATATGCTTGTTACCATATTGAGTTTCTTTGGATCTAAAACTTAAATAAGAACGATAAGTCACAAAGGATTTATAGACAAGAGGACGAATTTTACTCTTTTCTTGTCTCTAATGTGCAGGAAAAACGAAAACTCATAGTGATGGTGGACGACGCCGGAGCTACTAAGCTCCGACATCCTCCAAGGGGGCCCGCCGTCGATGTTTTATATGTTGACAGTGGGTGCCGTCGGAGCTATCGAGCTCCGACAGCCCCAGGAGGCTAGCTGTCAACGTATCGGAGATAAAGACTTTGGACCTAAAATCTACAAGTTCGAAGCATTCAAGTCATCAACATACTGTCAAATCCTTTTGGTACATGGCGCACATATACCAGGGGGCCAACAAGACAAAGCACAGTATATTGAAGACAAAGTGAATTTCATGGCAAAAAGAGTGGATTTCATTAATTCAGTACTGGATTAAAAAATTGGGATTACAGGAAAGGGCCAAAGGAAAAGGTCCTAGCCATTGGAGGATCTATGTCCTGTCGAAAAACGAAGCAACCTTCTCAGCAACCTCTTGGACACTAGCTTTGGCGGCATCTTCCTCTTCGGCAATGAGTCCTTCAAAGACTGGATCGAGGGAGAATTGGGGGTCTCGGATTCTGTAACACGCCAAGACATACTCAGTGACGTTTTTGGCTAGAGATTTCCCCTCTGTATCCAGCTGATCGGCGATGACATTACCCATTGCGACGAGTTTACTGCTAGCAGAGCCAAGCACCACCAGCGTCTGGTCCAGCTCCTACGGTGGGTCCTCCGTGCATACTGGACTGAAACCAAGAGGCACAAGGGCCCTGTCCGCATGTCCCTTAAAATCCCATACCATCTGGGATTCGGTTGCCTTTGATCTCCGCAGCTCCTCCAGTGACCTCCGGGCGGCCACTAGCTCCGAACTCTCACGAGCGAGGCATTCCACAACTTTGGCATATTCTTAGCAACCTGCTTTTCATGGTTGGTTAGCTCCGTCTCCCGGAGGTGGATGCGGTTCCATCGTTCGGCCAGGTCCTTCTCCCTGCCCCTCACTTTCCCTTCTCTGGCAGCAATATCAGCCTCTCTTTTCAAGAGCTCCTGCCCCAGCCTCCAGTACTTCTCTTTTTCTTCTTTACTGCATAGATCCTACTTTTTAGTGTGATCTGCCAAATTTTGTTCACCCAGAGTCAATTTCTGAGTGACCTCCTCCTCTCTTTTCAAAATATCCTCCTGTTGCTCCAGGAGTTTGTCTTCTCTCGCATCAAGGTCCACCCGGTGCTTCTGGAGAATCTCATTCAGTGCAGTGAGGATTTCGTGACGCTCGTCGGCAGCATCACTCCTCTCCTTAGCAAGCTCGAGAATATCCCGGGAATTAGCATCAAGAGCCCTAATGGTTGCTTCCTTCTCCTCCAGCAGCTTGCCATAGTACTCCATCCGGGCTGTTTCCCTCTTGACCCACTCCTTCTGATCAGCAAGCCTCGTCCGAGCAAGCCTGGTCTCAATATGGAGCCTGTTGCACCAACACCTCAAGGTGTGGTGCTCCTCTTCAAGGACCTTGCTCTCATGATCGAAGGCGAGATGAACTTGTCGTAAGCTTGAGCAAGCATTGTCTATGTACAACGCCAAGGGGATAGGCTCCGGGCATGTTGGGGTCAACTCTGCTGGTTCCAGGGGATTCTTCATAACAAAAATAGGGCCAACTCTACAAGCGTGGTTCCCTGAGCTTCTACGGGACTAGGGCCGCCCACTGGGAGCTCCTCGACTACTGTTGAGGAAGATCCCACTGTGGGAACTTCCACCTTTAGAGCAGAAGTCGAAGGTACTGCTTCTGGGTCTTCAGTTGCCGGCTCTGTGGGTGGAAAGCCTGCCGCCACTTCTTCATGGTGCTCCAGCTCTGGCCCGGACACCTCCAGAGCAACTACCTCCATGGCGACAGTTGGAGCTTCACTTGGTGCCTCTACTGCCACCGGCTCAGGCGCTGGTACATCATCCACTTCTAGTTCAGCAACCAGAGCTTCAAGCATTTCCGGATCAACCGCTGGACCTTCAACAACTACTTGCTCTGAGATTGGAGCTTCAACCATCTCCAGCTCAGTGGCTGGGGCTTCAATTGCTTCCGGTTCAGCGGCTGGAGCTTCAACGACCTCTAACAAAGGTGTCAAAGCTTTTGGCACCGCCGACCCAGCAACAACTTCTGGCACAGGAACTGGAGCCTCGGTAATCTCTGGCTCAGACACCAAAGCATCCGACATCTCCACCTCTCGCACTAGAGCCTCAGCCTCCAGTGCTGTTGCTAGTGGTGCATCTTCAGCTTCTCCCCCATGGTCCGGCGCTACCACGTGAGCTTCAGGCGATGGCTCTGAATCCAGATCCACGACAGCTGGCGCCGGAGATGCCATGACCTCAGCCACCACTTGAGGAGATGCAAGGGTTGAAGTAGGAGTTTCCGTCCGCACTGTTTAGGCCTATGCGACGGAGGCTGGAGCTTTAGACTCTGACTTTGACGCCCTGCAGTCAAAAAATCGGAAGATTCAAGACATGATAAAAACAAGTGTGGCAAATGAAGGTGAAAAAACAAAGCTTACCTTAAAAAGCTACCGCTCCAATCTGCGCGGAACCTCTCCGCCTGAGGCTCTGAGCCGGAGCTTGCTGTGGTCGGTGCAGGAGGAGCTCCAGAATGTTGCCTGAAACCTGCCGACGTTGTTGGTGTTGCATCAGTCGAGGTCTCCCTCTGTCGAGAAGAACCCCCAGACCTAGATCCCCTTGCTGGCACCAGGACCGGAGTCGACTGTTTAGAACTGGCGTCTCTCGAGGACGCTTGCACAGGAGGAAGTGTAGTCACAGAAGATCTCCCTTGTCGGGGAGAAGGGGCTGTTGTAGATGGAGCAGGCCTAACAGACCTCCCATCAGCAAGCTTCAGTTTCCTCTTCTGGCTGGAAGACTCAGCTCGCTCCTTGCCCTTGCCCTTGCTAATGTCTTCAACCCTCTAGCTCGGAGCATGGGCGGCTACCTCCTCGGAAGCTCTGGGGATTACAACCCTGGAGGTCCGGCATTTTTCTACCTCGCCAATGTCGTCTAGCGCCAGCATCTTCCTCCGGAGCTCCCTGCTGATATTTGGAATCATGTTTAAGGGCAGGAAAGTAGCAGGCGGAGCTAAGGCATCACCGTCGACAAGCCCATGCTGAAATTTCTTGAGATGGAGCTTCAAAGATTCATCATCCAAGTTGGATTTCAAATCGGTTTCGACCTGGTCGTCATCCATCACACTATTTAAAGCCCAAGCGAGCTTCTCACTCTTCCTCAGCGGAGCCCATCTGTTCACTAAGAAATTTCTGAAGACAATCTGGGGGGTCACTCCACCCTCCACGCATTCTCGGATCCTGGTCAGGACAGGGTTAAACTCATCCGACAACTACAGAACTACGTTCCATGCCTCGGTGTCGATGTTGGGGAGTCCTTGGGGCAACTCCAACCTGTCGTGCTCCTCCACAGCAATGACGATCCAATCCTTCTTCCAGTCGTCACATTTGCAAGAAGGGAACGACTTCAAGTACTTGAAGGGGTAGTTCTTGCGCATCACGAAGTAATAGAAGCCAACCAACTATGTCACCTTGCCGGTGGTATGAGCTGTGAAAAAGGTCCAGAACAATTCGACGCAGGGAGGCACACCTACCCACATCTCGCAGAAGTGGACGAAAGTGGCCACGAGCAGAGGGGAGTGTGGGCCGAGGTGATGCAGTTGGAGGCCGTAGAAGTCTAGCAGCATCAGGATGAAGCTCGAGAATGAATGGATCAGTCCCACCATGGCGTACGCCGAAAAGTACACCATCTCCCCGCGGCGCTCCTTCTTGAAGGGGAGCTTTCCGACACGAACCAAGTGGTTGAAGGAGTCGCTGAACCATGCCATGAAGGTCCAGACCTTCATTAGATTGTCCTTGCTCTGGATGCGGCTCTTGGGAAGAGCTAACTCCATCGTGGCAAAGTGGAGCAATGGAAAGAAAAGCTAGGCGATGTTTGGGAGGGTATGAGCGCAGGTTTGATCGAAAGCGTATAGATTCCTCAAACCGTGCATACTTTCCTTCTTAAGTAAGCATCCGGGACGCTTGGATGGAAACCGCAATGAGAGCAGGGCCACATTTCAAATATCTACCCCATCAATGACGAATGGGCCCGAGGCCACCACGACGAAGAGGTCGAGGTTATTACCCCAGGTGAACCTTTTTCATGATGGGCGGCAGGAAACCCAAAGGCGGCAACTGACAAGTTTGTAACACCCTCATTTTCATGCATCATGCCTTGAATACATTCATATACATGTTTAACATTAACCCACATCAAGAGGAACAAGTTTAAAATTGATTTGGAACAAAACCACACTTAAAACGCAGGAAAGTGCGGACTAGTCTGATTTTGCTGCAGACTAGTCCGATTTCTCTCTGAATAAAAACGGACTTGTCCATTTTTGCTGCGGATTAGTCTGATTTCTGGCACTGGAAACTTTCGGACTTGTCCGATTTTGTGCGGACTAGTCTGATGCTCCATGAATCCTTGAATAATATGCTAAGTCCCTGGACTTTTCCGGACTAGTCTGGTGTTCCAGCGGACTTATCCGTTTTCCTTTCTGTTCAAATTCGGACTTGTCCGATGTTCGGCCAGACTTGTCCGATTTTCTCTCTGGACGACTTCGGACTAGTCCGGTCCTGTCCGGACTTGTCCGATATTTCGCGACTCTGAATTGATCTTTTGTTTTACGACTTGTTTCTTGGGTTTCACGTTAAGTGGGCCTAGGGACGTCGTTCCTAACTCTTTTAGAGCCCATGTGGGACTCTAAACCGGCCTCTACTCATCCCAAAACTTGAAATCCATCTAACCCTAGCCTCCACCTCTATATAAACAGCCCCACCCCTTGGATTGTCATCTATTTGCCACTTTTCCACCCCACCCAAACCCTAATTCGTGGGGAGCCACCATCAAGGAGGGAGGAGAAGATCCCAAGCAAGAAGAAGAGGAGGAAACGAAAGAGGATCGAGATGTCCACTGAGTTTCGTCCTTCACCACCAATTCATCTCCAAGTTCATCACCAACACTAGATCATCAAGATCCAAGTGTTATCTCCAAGTTTCTTGATTCATTGGAGTTCTAAATACCTGGTATGCCTTCTATTCTCTTTTCCTTACGAGAATTCAAACCCTAATCTCCGAATTTACGTCGATCTAGAAAACCCTAATCTGCTGATCTCGCGGAGTGCGGACTTGTCCGGTCCCTAGCGGACTAGTCCGATCTTTCTGATTAAATTGTATTGAATTAATTCTAAAATTTGATATAATCGAATCCAAACCTGTATAAACTTGTTAAAATCTATTAGAACTAGTTAGTGATCATTAAAAGCAATCAAGTAACAAGTTCTACCTTGAATTTGCATTAATCATGCATGTCATGTCATATTGAGTATTATTTGTGCACTCTTTGATTGTGTTTCTTGTCTTGTATGTTTATTATGTGGATTAGACGGATTTGCGCTAGAAAGTGCCGCGGAGGATCTACAGCATCAAGAGTTTGAAGGCTTTGATCCTAATCACAGCAAGAGCAAGGCAAGTGTCCTTGAAGAATATTGATCCTATTTTAAAATAAATGTTTTGTTTGCAAAACTGCATGCTTGTGTCAATTTTGATGGGAATCCTATGGTAGGAAGTTTACTATTTTCGTTTGACCACCCTTGTCACCTGGAATTTATGGTAGAGAGTCGGGAAGGATTTTTACCTTTTTGCTTCGCTTAATCAACTGGGATGGGAACAACTATACCATTCAATTTAATTATGCATGGATGAGATTATGGTTAACATGAACTGGTTAATATTACATGGTAATGGGTGATCTAAGCAAGCCTGGTATGTGGATGGGTTGGATGTTGTGGTGGTTTTGCCTGCTTTAGATCTAAGGACCAGTTCATGCGAGAATAAGCCAGGACTACAGTGCCACCACGAGGCCAAGTATGGGTGCGTCATAGCTGATTAATTAGGGCTTTGCTAGTGCTGTTTGGACCATTGTGGATGCTCGGGGAAGGGGTAGTCGGATTGGGTTTGTTGAGGATTGGTGGGACTACCCTGGGATCCGAATGGCTCAAGAGGGGGCCCTTGGTTGAAGATGTGCTCTGCGGGAGACATCGCCACCGGTGAAACCTCAGTGGGGTCTGAATAGGCTAGTAATCCCTTTGTAAAAGCTATTTTGTGATCTCTTGGCCACACACCAACGGAAGTGTGTAATGCGACCGACGGGTCATGGGCATAAGGGAGATTCTTAGTCGCCGAAAGGTGATGAAATCACAAACACGTGGGTAAAGTGGTACAAACTCTGCAAAGTCTATTAAAACTATCATGATAGCCGTGCTCTCAGTTATGAGCGCCTGGATGACCTACATGGTTAGAGGGAAATTGGTAATTGGGATGGTTATGGTTTGGTAATGGTTATGGATGGTTACAGTTTAATTTCTGGTATTGAATATGGTTATTGGCAAATGGTGAAATCTGGAATTATGGATGAGGATGGTGAATTATGGACTGGTATTATGATATTACTTATGATTATGATGGGTTTACTTCACATACATATGATATATTGCATTCCAAATGTTTTAATGTACTTTTCAGCAATTTGCCATTATTATTGTCATCATTTGAATCAGCCACATGTCATACTTTCCACACTTGCTGAGTACGATATGTACTCACTCTTGCAATCCCCCCCCCCCAACAGTTGCAGGTCAGGATTGGGAGTTTAATGGTGATAATGCGGTGTTCTAGGCCGTGTCTACCGTCAGCTTTGCCTGTGGTGTTATTGGAGGTTCGCTATACCCTATTGCTTATGCTTAGTTTGCTTAGTTTTCTTAATTAGTTTATTTCCGCTGCATTAGTTGAACATGTCATCAATATTCATTAGAGCTTGTATTCGAGGATAATCTGGTTTGTGTAATAAAATTTGGTTAATTAATCTTGTTCTGTGGTAATTTTCTGTATAGTCTTTTGTGATTGCACTCGTGTATGTGTGATGAACATCCTGGGCACACATATGCGTTAGCTTGGTTCATTTTTTCAGAACCGGGCGTCATAGATTGGTATCAGAGCCACAAGATGACCGTAGGACGCAGCCTAGATAGAATGGACACTTTAGAGCACATA
This sequence comes from Tuctoria greenei, assembly GCA_036927565.1. Lineage (NCBI taxonomy): Eukaryota > Viridiplantae > Streptophyta > Magnoliopsida > Poales > Poaceae > Tuctoria > Tuctoria greenei. Next base: position 28,809,727 of record JAYESD010000011.1, read on the forward strand.
GGAGCACTCAGGAATTGATTTGATTTTGTTGGTGTGCTGTTTGCTATATATATTGCTTGCTTGTGTGCTTAATAGAGGATTTTGGGATGCCTAAGCATTGCCATGTCCACCTAGGCTAGTGTAGCTAGCTGTTTAGTTTATAACCCTTGATGCATATAGTTGGGGACGTTCTCTAATTCTTACCTATTGCTTTTCTTCAGATGGTGAGGACTCGCAACCAGAGGGATGGCAATGATGAGGAGGAGAACCATGGAGTGCCTCAGAACAACAATGGGAAAGGATTTACTCAGGGAGCTATCAGCATTGAGCAGCTATTGGCTATGCAAAACCAGCTCATGCAGACCATGATATAGACTATGGGACTGCTGCAGGCTGGTAACATCAACAATCAGCCCCACATGCCCCCACCGCCACCCCCGCCTCCTCATAACCGATTGGGAGAGTTTATGAGGACTAGGCCGCCAACATTTGCTCAAGCTGCCGACCCTATGTATGCGGATGATTGGCTCAAGTCCGTGGAGAAGAAGCTAGCTATTGTCCAATGCAGTGACCGGGAGAAGGTCTTGTTTGCTTCTCATCAACTAGTTGGAGCAGCTGCTGATTGGTGGGATGCTTATTGCAATGCTCATGAGAACCAAGAGAGAATTACTTGGGCTGAATTCAAGGAGAATTTCCGTTCTCATTATGTGCCGGAGGGTGTTATGATCTTGAAGAGGCAAGAATTTGAGAATTTAAGGCAAGGAAGATCAAGCGTGAGTGAGTATCTCAATAAATTCACTCAACTCTCAAGGTATGCGCCTGAGGATGTAGGTCGGGGTAGCTGGAAGCAATACTTGTTCATGAGGGATTGAACAATGAAATCCAAGTGCAACTACTCAATTGTGACTATGCAAATTTTTAGAAGCTTGTGGACAAAGCAATTGTGGTTGAGAACAAGATTCGTGAGATGGAGCAAGAAATCAAGAGGAAGGCGCCATATCAAGGACAGCAACAAGGAAGTAATGTGCTCCCTCGCTTTGTGCCGCCCAATGCGCCTCATTACAGCTCCTCTATTCCTGCTCAGCGCCCTAGTTATGCACCACGCTCAACTCAGTTTGTGCAGCAGTGCCCTGTCATGCAAGCACCTAGGCCTCCGATGTCTTATGCGCCTCGTGCTGATTTTCCTGGAGCCAATGCTCAAAACCAAGCTCGTCCCAATAATTCTGGTGGAGTTAAGAAGTGTTATACTTGTGGAGAAGCTGGACACTTTGCGCATCAATGTCCTATGTCAGGCCTTGGTCAAGGAAGCAATGCGCCGAGGCAAAACCCAAGACCCAATGGAGGACAGCCACAAGGGAACCGTGGACAGCAGAATTTTACTCGTGGCAACGTGAACCATGTCTCTACGGAGGATGCTCAACAAGCGGATAACATGGTCATTGGTATGTTTCTCGCCAACTCCAACCCCGCGACTATGTTATTTGATTTTGGAGCATCGCATTCATTCATTGCATCGAAGTATGTTGCCAAGTATAGTTTGCCTATCTCTCATATGAAGTTTACTCTATTGGTTAAGTCTCCTCGAGGAGAGATGAGGACAAGTATAGTATGTCCAAAAATAAGCCTTAGAATAAGGGGGGTAGTCTTCTCCGCCAACCTCATTGTTTTGGATTCTCAAGGATTGGACATTATACTTGGTATGGACTGGTTGAGGAAGCACAATGGAGTTATTGAGTGTGCCACGAAGACAGTGAAGTTGACCAACGAAGAAGGGATCACCATAGAATTTGAAGCATCTCAAACCGCACCGAAGCAATTGGAGTTGAATCATATGGACGGTGCCGCAATTGAGGAGATTCCGGTGGTGTGTGAATTTTTGGATGTTTTTCCGGACGAGTTGCCAGGTATGCCACCCAATCGAGACATTGAGTTTGTTATTGATTTAATACCTGGAACTGCACCTATAGCTAAGAGGCCGTATAGGATGCCTCCTACAGAATTAGCGGAGCTCAAGAAGCAGATTCAAGAGCAACTAGAGAAGGGTTTTATTCGCCCTAGCTCTTCGCCTTGGGGAGCGCCCGTGCTATTTGTGGACAAGAAGGATGGATCCCAAAGGATGTGCGTAGATTACCGAGCTCTCAATGAGGTAACAACCAAGAACAAGTACACCTTGCCACGTATAGAGGACTTGTTTGATCAGATGAAGGGTGCTTGTGTCTTCTCTAAGATTGATTTGAAGTCAGGTTATTTTCAAATGAAGGTTAGACCATCGGACATACCCAAGACAGCTTTTAGAACACGGTATGGATCTTATGAGTACACCGTGATGTCTTTTGGATTGACAAATGCGCCTGCCTACTTTATGTACCTCACGAATAAGATCTTCATGGAGTACTTGGATAAGTTCGTTGTGGTGTTTATTGATGATATTATGATCTACTCGAAGGATGAGAAAGAGCATGAGGAACACTTGAGGCTTACGTTGCAGAAATTGAGGGAGCATCAATTGTATGCCAAGTTCAACAAGTGTCAGCTTTGGTTGAAAGAGGTGCCATTTTTGGGTCATATAATCTCAGGAGGAGGAGTGTCGGTTGACCCCGGAAAAGTGAGAGATGTGTTGAAGTGGGAACGCGACAAAATGTCAAGGAAATAAGAAGTTTTCTTGGGATGGCTGGATATTACCGTAGATTCATCAAGGACTTTTCCAAGATAGCCAAACCTATGACGGAGTTGCTAATGAAGGGAAAGGCGTTCCAATGGACTGAAGCTTGTCAAAATAGTTCTGAGGAGTTGAAGAAGAGGTTGACAACAGCCGCAGTTTTGATACTGCCGAATGTGAGCAAGAGTTTTGATATTTATTGTGATGCATCGAGACAAGGACTTGGATGTGTATTGATGCAAGAAGGTCAAGTGGCCGCCTATGAATAAAGACAATTGGAGAAACATGAGCAGAATTACCCCACGCACGATTTGGAACTCGCGGCCGTGGTACACGCATTGAAGATTTGGAGACACTATATTCTTGGACATAGGTGTGAAATTTATACGGATCATAAGAGTTTGAAGTATATTTTCACACAAACGGATCTGAACTTGAGGCAACGGAGATGGTTGGAGCTCATCAAAGATTATGATTTGGGGATCAACTATCATCCGGGAAAAGCCAATGTAGTGGCCGATGCTTTGAGTAGAAAAGGAGTAAGTCATCAACTTACAGTTCGAGAGTTACCATCCGAGTTATGCAAGGAGTTTGAATGGTTGAACCTCGGGTTTGTAAATGAGATGGAGATGATGGAATTAAACCCAACCTTGGAACAAGAAATTCGAGAGGCACAAACCACAGATGAGGAGATCAAGGAAATCAAGGAAAGGACCGAAGAAGGGAGATAATTCAGATTTGATAAAGACGAACATGGTACCTTATGGCTTGGAAAGAGGATCGTTGTGCCTAATGTAAAGCATATTCGAGAGACAATATTAAAGGAGGCACATGACTTGCCTTACTCGATTCACCCTGGTTGTACGAAGATGTACAAAGACTTGAAGACTTGCTATTGGTGGGATAGCATGAAGAAGGACATGGCCGAATATGTTGCATTGTGTGACGTGTGCCAACGAGTCAATGCGGAACATCAAACGCCAGCAGGATTATTGCAGCCATTAAAGATTCCGGAATGGAAGTGGGAAGAGATTGGTATGGACTTTATAGTCGGATTACCGTGAACCCAGTCTTGCTATGATTCAATATGGGTCATTGTAGATCGGTTGACAAAATCAGCTCACTTCATTCCTGTCAAGACCACATATACCACCGCGAAGCTAGCAGAATTGTATATGGAGCATATTGTGTGCCGACATGGAGTATCGAAGAAGATAGTCTCGGATAGAGGTTCTCAATTTATTTCCAGGTTTTGGCAAAAATTGCATGAAGCTTTGGGAACGAGGTTGAATTTTAGTTCAGCGTATCATCCTCAAACGGATGGACAAACCGAGAGGACCAATCAGATTTTGGAGGACATGTTAAGAGCTTGTGCTTTAAAGCATGGGAAAAGGTTGGACAAAAGCTTGCCATACGCAGAATTTTCATACAACAATAGTTACCAAGCAAGCTTGAAAATGTCACTGTATGAAGCGCTATATGGGATGAAGTGTAGGACACCTTTATTCTGGAATGAGGCATGAGAAACTCAAGGATTTGGTCCGGATGTGTTGCAAGAAGCCAAAAAGCAAGTCCAAATAATTCGTGAAAACTTGAGGGCTGCCCAATCAAGGCAAAAAGGCTATGCGGACAATAGGAGAAGGAAATTAGCCTTTGAAATAGGAGATTTTGTTTACCTCAAGGTGCCACCAATGAGAGGTCATAAGAGGTTTAACATAAGAGGAAAGCTCGCACCTCGCTATATTGGACCATTCAAGATTTTGGACAAAAGAGGAGAAGTAGCGTATAAGTTGGAGATGCCAGCTCATCTTTCAGACGTACATGATGTCTTTCATGTTTCCCAGCTCAAGAAGTGCTTGAGAGTACCGGAAGAACAAGTGCCAATGGATGGATTGGAGCTAGAGGAAGATTTGACTTATGCCGAACAACCGGTCAAAATCTTGGAAACCAAGGAGAGAGTCACAAGGAACAAGGTTATTAGATGGTGTAAGGTTCAATGGAAGCACCACACAGAAAAAGAAGCGACGTGGGAATTGGAGGACGATCTCAAGAAGGAATTTCCCTATCTCTTCTCTTCCGCGTTGAATCTCGAGGGCGAGATTCATTTCTAGGGGGGTAGGTTTGTAACACCCTCATTTTCATGCATCATGCCTTGCATACATTCATATACATGTTTAACATTAACCCACATCAATAGGAACGAGTTTAAAATTGATTTGGAACAAAACTGCACTTAAAACGCAGGAAAGTGCGGACTGGTCCGATTTTTCTGCGGACTAGTCCGATTTCTCTCTAACTAAAAACGGACTTGTCCGTTTTTGCTGCGGATTAGTCCGATTTATGGCACTGGAAACTTTCGGACTTTTCCGATTTTGTGCGGACTAGTCAGATGTTCCATGAATCCTTGAAGAATTTGCTAAGTCCCTGGACTTTTCCGAACTAGTCCGATGTTCCAGCGGACTTGTCCGTTTTCCTTTCTGTTCAAATTCGGACTTGTCCGATGTTTGGCCAGACTTGTCCGATTTTCTCTCTGGACGACTTCGGACTAGTCCGGTCCTATCCGGACTTGTCCGTTATTTCGCGACTCCGAATTGATCTTTTGTTTTACGACTTGTTTCTTGGGTTTCACGTTAAGTGGGCCTAGGGACGTCGTGCCTAACTCTTTTAGAGCCCATGTGGGACTCTAAACCGGCCTCTACTCATCTCAAAACTCGAAATCCATCTAACCCTAACCTCCACCTCTATATAAACAGCCCCACCCCTTGGATTGACATCTATTTGCCAATTTTCCACCCCACCCAAACCCTAATTCGTGGGGAGCCACCATCAAGGAGGGAGGAGAAGATCCCAAGCAAGAAGAAGAGGAGGAAACGAAAGAGGATCGAGATCTCCACCGAGTTTCGTCCTTCACCACCAATTCATCTCCAAGTTCATCACCAACCCTAGATCATCAAGATCCAAGTGTTATCTCCAAGTTTCTTGATTCATTGGAGTTCTAAACACCTAGTATACCTTCTATTATCTTTTACTTACGAGAATTCAACCCCTAATCTCCAAATTTATGTCGATCTAGAAAACCCTAATATGCTGATCTCGCGGAGTGCGGACTTGTCCGGTCCCTAGCGGACTAGTCCGATCTTTCTGGTTAAATTGTGTTGAATTAATTCTAAAATTTGATCTAATCGAATCCAAACCTGTATAAAATTGTTAAAAATATTAGAACTAGTTAGTGATCTTTAAAAGCAATCAAGTAACAAGTTCTACCTTGCATTTGCATTAATCATGCATGTCATGTCATATTGAGTAATATTTGTGCACTCTTTGATTGTGTTTCTTGTCTTGTATATTTATTATGTGGATTGGATTTGCGCTAGAAAGTGCCGTGGAGGATCTACAACATCAAGAGTTTGAAGGCTTTGATCCAAATCAACAACAAGAGCAAGGCAAGTGTCCTTGAAGCATATTGATCCTATTTTAAAATAAATGTTTTGTTTGCAAAACTGCATGCTTGTGTCAATTTTGATGGGAATCCTATGGTAGGAAGTTTAATAGTTTCGTTTGACCACCCTTGTCACCTGGAATTTATGGTAGAGAGTCGGGAAGGATTTTTACCTTTTTGCTTCGCTTAATCAACTGGGATGGGAACAAATATACCATTCAATTTAATTATGCATGGATGAGATTATGGTTAACATGAACTTGTTAATATGACATGGTAATGGGTGATCTAAGCAAGCCTGGTATGTGGATGGGTCGGATGTTGTGGTGGTTTTGCCTACTTTAGATCTAAGGACCGGTTCATGCGAGAATAAGCCAGGACTACAGTGCCACCATGAGGCCAAGTATGGGTGCGGCATAGCTGATTAATTAGGGCTTTGCTAGTGCTGTTTGGACCATTGTGGATGCTCGGGGAAGGGGTAGTCGGATTGGGTTTGTTGAGGATTGGTGGGACTACCTTGGGATCCGAATGGCTCAAGAGGGGTCCCTTGGTTGAAGATGTGCTCTGCGGGAGACATCATCACCGGTGAAACCTCAGTGGGATCTAAATAGGCTAGTAATCCCTTTGTAAAAGCTATTTTGTGATCTCTTGGCCACAAACCAACGGAAGTGTGTAATGCGACCGACAGGTCATGGGCATAAGGGAGATTCTTAGTCGCCAAAAGGTGATGAAATTACAAACACGTGGGTAAAGTGGTACAAACTCTGCAGAGTCTATTAAAACTATCATGATAGCCGTGCTCTCGGTTATGAGCGCCTGGATGACCTACATGATTAGAGGGAAATTGGTAATTGGGATGGTTATGGTTTGGTAATGGTTATGGATGGTTACGGTTTAATTTCTGGTATTGAATATGGTTATTGGCAAATGGTGAAATCTGGAATTATGGATGAGGATGGTGAATTATGGACTAGTATTATGATATTACTTTTGATTATGATGGGTTTACTTCACATACATATGATATATTGCTTTCCAAATGTTTTAATGTACTTTTCAGCAATTTGCCATTATTATTGTCATCATTTGAATCAGCCACATGTCATACTTTCCACACTTGCTGAGTACGACATGTACTCACTCTTGTAATCCCCCCCCCCCCAACAGTTGCAGGTCAGGATTGGGAGTTTAATGGTGATAATGCGGAGTTCTAGGCCGTGTCTACCGTCAGCTTTGCCTGTGGTGTTATTGGAGTTGCGCTATACCCTATTGCTTATGCTTAGTTTGCTTAGTTTGCTTAATTAGTTTATTTCCGCTGCATTTGTTGAACTTGTCATCAATATTCATTAGAACTTGTATTCGAGGATAATCTGGTTTGTGTAATAAAATTTGGTTAATTAATCTTGTTCTATGGTAATTTTCTGTATACTCTTTTGTGATTGCACTCGTGTATGTGTGATGAACATCCTAGGCACACATATGCATTAGCTTGGTTCATTTTTTCGGAACTGGGCGTCACAAAGGCGCTCGGAAGCGATACGGTTTTCGTATTGGCAACTGGCGACCTTCAATTGCATGAAATCCACACTCAAAGATCTCATCTGTCGCATTCAAAGCAAGCCACACGATGATGGTTTAACTCCAAACCATCACCCCAACGGCATATCAGAAAACCTTTAAAGCTACAGGGAGGGAATCGAGGATGGCCCCACCTCCAATAGAATAATGACCCAAAGGGTTTCTCCCAGAGGTGGGCCCGGGGGCCACTGTCGGTACCCTGCGTACCGGGTACCCCAAGATACCGTAAGAAGTGCAAGAGAATTCCACCTGTCCGAGTTGAAGGCTTCCTCAGGCCCCATGTGTCACACGACACTGGACCCGCCTCCCTTATATGGGTAGCTCCGGTACTACCACGTGTAATGTAAGACCGGAGCTGAACTCCCGACATAGGGAAGCCCCAGCGTTGACACGTGGATAACGACCCCGGACCTAACCCCCTTGTAGAGGGAAGCTCTGGTGCCGCCACGTGTATATCAGTTTCGGACCTATCTCTCCACGAGGGGAAGCTCTGGAACTGCCACGTGTGGAGCTTCCAGACTTACAACACCAACAGAGACATTGGCTGATCTCCAATAGCACGAACATTCAAAGGACAGTTGAAGCGGTAGTTACAAGACCTAATTATGTGTCATTAATGCTATATTAATGACACTGTATCAGTGGACTGTTAGTAGGGGTAACGCAGCCATTAAGGCACGTTATCACCCTATTAATCACGCTTAATACTCATATAATGTGTATTAGGTTATTGAATATGTCAGGGCCACATGTTGGGCCAGGCAAATGTTGTAGTGGCCAGTCCTTAGACTATAAAAGGATTGTGCTCCATGGTACATAATGGAAGGAGGCCAAGCTCATAGGCATACTAGTGCTACTGAATACTCAATACAACAACACACACCGTGGAGTAGGGTACTACGCTCAGGCGGCCCGATCCACGTAAATTGAAAGTGCATCTAGGCATCCCTTGTGGGTTTTAGTTGATTTATGACAAACAAATGAGATCCTAACCAAATTGTTGAGATGAGCGCGGGTTTTAATGAAAACATGGAGTAAGCGCAAAAAGAAAGGAGGATGAGTATCTATATGGAAAAGAGCTCAATAGCTGAATAGATTAGATCATTGTGTATGGAGTGTGTTGGAGAAACACACCCCAAGAGCTCAATCACAAGAAAACTCACTAACTGCACTAATTTATATAGGTCCGGACTAGTCCGATAATATCCGAACTAGTCCGATAACCCCTCTGTTCAAAATCGGACAAGTCCTCCCAGTGCGGACTTGTCTGCACAGTTCGAGTCTACACAGACCGGACTAGTCCGATATCACCACGGACTAGTCCGATATCTTTCTCACTAAGATCGGACTAGTCCTCCCCAGTTCGGACTAGTCCTCAACACTTCACAACTTTGCACAACATCGAACAAGTCCGATAATATCCAGACTAGTCCAATAACCTCTCTGAATAAAATCAGACAAGTCCTCTGAAAGCGGACTTGTCCCCAATTCACTAAGGAGATCACCATAGCCGGACTTGTCCGAAAAAAACCGGGCTAGTCTGAACTTTTCCAGAGCCTAAATTGGACTAGTCCGCCCTAAGCCGGACAAGTCTGATCTTCCTGAGGACTTAGGGTTTCCTGCACGCCGCATACCAAACTAGTTCGGACTCCACCACGGACTAGTCTGGACCCGTGAAACCCTAATGGTAACTTTTGGAAACACCCTATAAATAGATGTGCACGTCCCTACTTTCAAGACTCTCGACTCCCAGCGCCGTCACACCCTCCAAGAGCTTAGAAAACACATGTCTCCATGCAATCCAACGTAAGAAAGATCAAATCCTTAAGGATTCACTTTGGATCAAAGGAGAGACACGATTCCACACGTTTAAGCTCTTGGGTTTGATTCTCTAACACACTACGGTTGTTTCATTGTTGATCTTAAGAGTGTGTTCTTGGTGGTGCTTGATAGGTAATCTTGGGGATCCCTCATCTTGTAAGAAGGCCCCTTGAACTTGGCGATTTACCCTTGTGATAGTGAAAGAGAATTGGCCTTCATGGCGATTCGACAAGGTTAGGGTTGGTGAAGACCCAATCCTTTCGTGGGCTCCTCAACATGGATGTAGGTTGCCTTTGTGGGAACTGAACCACGGGATAAAAGTCTCGTGTCTTCACTTTGTGCATTGTGTTCTTACATTTCATTGATATCTAGAGTTTTACTATATCTTGTTCATATTACGTTAAAACATTGAATATAAGGTTAACTTGTGCAACATCCAGTTTCATAGAAGTATTACACTCTTATTACAAGTATACTTGTCTGGCGTGCCCCTGGGTTCACAACGAAGAGATCAGAGGGGGTGGAGGGGTGAGACGATCGCCGGCAAGTCGAGAACGCGCACGACTTACCGAGGTCGACGGTTGGCTAGGGTTTGGCGCGGAGGAGAGGAAAGAGAGGGGGAGAGGGGGATTTTATAGAGGGGAAGGTGGCGGCTATTGCTGGCGCGCGTGAAGGGGGGTTCCCCGGGGTGGATCGGCGTGGGGTGAGGTGGTTGGGGGAGGTGGGTGTGCGGCGTGGTCGCGGGAAAGAGAGGGGCGGCGGTTGCATCCCTGTAAAGGATGACAGGCAGGCCCCGACTGGCAGAGAGAGGAAGAGGGGAGGGGAGCTGGCTGGGCCGCGGGTGAGGGAAAGGGAATTGGGCCGGGATGGGGAGATTTGGACCAGGGAAGGGTTTAATCTTTTTCCTTTTTCTTTTTCATTTCTTTTCTTTTGATTTGATTTCAAATTCAAATTTCAATCGTTTGCTACACGTTTGAACTTCAAAATTCACACAAAAATGCATACTAGAATGCACAAGGGTTTGATCAATTTTATTTACATAAAATTATGGGTGTTACAACTCTACCCCACTTAAAAGGAATCTCGCCCTCGAGATTCGGACGTCCTAAGAAAAAAGATGAGGGAATTCAGCCTTGAGATCTTCTTCTCTTTCCCATGTTGCTTCTGCCTCCGAATGATGTTTCCATTGCACCTTACACATGCGAATGACTTTGTTTCTGGTCACCCTTTCTGATGTCTCAAGTATCTTTACAGGTTGTTCCACATACGACAAATCTTCTTGTACATCCACTGCTTCCATAGGTAACTGCTCCTCAGGCACTCTTAAGCACTTCTTAAGCTGCGATACATGGAATACATTATGTACATCTGACAAGTGCGATGGAAGCTCAAGCTAATAAGTCACTTCACCTCGTCGTTCTAATATCTTGAACGGACCAATGTAGCGGGGTGACAACTTGCCTCTTACTTTAAATCTTTTTAACCCTCTCATAGGTGACACCTTCAAGTACACATAATAACCGACCTCAAAGGTTAGATCACTTCTTCGAGTATCTGCATAACTCTTCTGTCTTGTTTGGGCTGCCTTTAGGTTCTTCCGAATTTCTTGCACTTGTCTTTCAGCCTCTTTCAATACATCAGGGCCAAAGACTTGGCTTTCCCCAGTTTGATTCCAAAACAACGGTGTCCTACATTTCCGCCCATACAATGCTTCAAAAGGAGACATCTTCAAACTGGATTGATAACTATTGTTGTAAGAGAATTCGGCATATGGCAGATTCTTATCCCAACTTTGGCTATTCTTTAGAGCACACGCTCTTAACATGTCTTCTAATATCTGGTTGGTGCGTTCTGTCTGACCGTCAGTCTGAGGATGATACGCCGAACTAAAATTTAGACGGGTATCCATTAATTCATGCAACTTCTACCAGAATCTTGAGGTGAATTGAGTGCCTCTGTCTGAGATGATCTTCTTAGGAACTCCATGTAAACATACAATCCTGAAGATATACAGTTCCGCCAACTTGGGACCATTGTAGGTTTCATTCACAGGAATAAAGTGAGCAACTTCAGTCAAACAATCCACTATAACCCATATAGAATCATATACAGATTGTGTCCTTGGTAGTCCCACAATGAAATCCATGCTGATTTCTTCCCATTTCCATTCCGGAACTTTGATTGGTTGCAACAATCCTGCTGGTCTTTGACGTTCTGCCTTAATTAATTGACATGTATCACATATGGCCACATATTCTGCTACATCCCTTTTCATTCCATGCCACCAATATCGATCTTTAAGATCTTGATACATCTTTGTGCTTCTGGGATGAATGGAGTATGATGAGTTATGAGCTTCCCTTAGTATAAACTCTCTAATCTCCTTGATATCTAGAACACAAATCCTCCTTCCAAGCCATAGGGTTCCTTGTTCATCCTCTCTAAAGTTCAGATCCTTTCCTTTCTTCATTAATTGCTTGATCTCCTTGATCTTCTCATCATTCTTTTGTCCTTCTCGTATATTACGTTCAAGGGTTGAGTCCACTTCCATAGCAACTGCTTCAGCACTAGATACTAGGCATAAGTTTAACCTTGAAAACTATTCACATAGCTGGGGTTGAAGAGCTTGTACTGACAAGTTATTACATTGTCCCTTCCTGCTTAGAGCATCAGCGACCACATTAGACTTTCCTGGATGGTAGTTGATTCCCACATCAAAGTCATTCATTATCTCCAACCAACGATGTTGTCTGAGATTAAGATCTGGTTGTGTGAATATGTACTTCAAGATCTTGTGATCCGTGTATATCTCGGTTCTTTTTCCCATCAAGTAGTGTCTCCATATCTTCAATGCATGGACAACTGCTGCCAATTCTAAATCATGGGTTGGATAATTCCTCTCATGTTTCCGAAGCTGTCTTGAAGCATAGGCTACAACATGTCCTCCTTGCATTAAGACACATCCTAAAAAATGACCAGATGCATCATAATAAACTACAAACTCCTTCTGCATATCAGGCATCACCAATACCAGTGCACTAGTTAACCTCTTCTTCAACTCGGCAAAGCTCACTTCACATTCGGGGGTCCACTTGAAAGCAACTCCTTTCTCAAGCAACTTGGTTAGTGGTCGAGAGATCTTTGAAAATCCCTCGATGAATCGACGGTAATAACCAGCCATGCCTAAGAATCTCCATATATCATGTACACTCTCAGGTGTTTCCCATTTAAGGACATCGGCCACTTTGCCTGGATCCACTGCTATACCTCCTTCAGATATGACATCACCCAAAAATGACACTTCCTTTAGCCAAAACTCACACTTACTAAGTTTGGCATATAATTGGTGTTGGCGAAGCTTGTGTAGAGCCATCCTGATGTGCTCCTCATGCTCTTCTTCAGTCTTGGAGTAGATAAGTATGTCGTCGATGAACACCACTACAAACTTGTCCAAGTACTCCATGAATACCTTGTTCATTAGATACATAAAATATGCTGGAGCATTAGTCAATCCAAACGACATAACTGTATACTCGTAAAGTCCATATCGGGAGACAAATGCAGTCTTGGGAATGTCTGAGGGTCTAATCTTCAGTTGGTGATAACCCGAACAAAGATCAATCTTAGAAAACACACATGCTCCTCTCAACTGATCAAACAAATCTTCAATCCTTGGTAATGGGTATTTATTCTTGATTGTTACCACATTTAAGGCACGGTAATCAACACACAACCTTCGAGTACCATCCTTCTTAGGTACAAATATGACTTGTGCTCCCCAAGGTGATGAGCTAGGACGAATATATCCTTTTCCCAATAACTCCTCAATATGATCCTTTAGTTCAGCTAACTGTTTAGCATCCATTCTATACGGCCTCTTATATATTGGGGCCGTTCCAAGTACTAACTCAATGACAAATTCAATCTCTCGATCAGGGGGCATACCTGGTAAGTCATCTGGGAATACATCCGGAAACTCACTCACCACCCTGATGCCTTCTGTACTCTCAAGATGGTTGAGTTGTACTACTGCCTCTTGTGTCTGATCTGGCTTGAACTCCACTGTCGTGCCATCTGGGTGTGTTAAGCAAACTGTCCTAGTTGCACAATGAATTACTCCTTGATTCTTTGTCAGCCAGTCCATCCCCAGAATGATGTCTAATCCTTGTGAGTCCAACACTATTAGGTTGGCCCAAAAGACTACCCCCCTTATGTTTATACTCACTTTACGGCATAGATGCCTTGCCACCATCTCTCCTCCAGGAGAGTTTATCAACAATGGTCGGTTCAAGAATGCAACTACCATGTCATGCTTCTTTATGAAATCTTTGGATATAAATGAATGTGTAGCACCCGAATCAAACAATATTGTGGCAGGGTGGGAATTAGCAGAAAACATATCGATCACCACATCAGGTGCTTCCTGTGCCTGCTCCAGTGTCACATGGTTGACACGTCCAGGTGGGTTTTGCTGCTTCTTTGGACAATTGTTGGAGTAGTGTCCCCATTCTCCGCATTTGTAACACTGACTCCCGCAACATTATTCTGGCCCTTGTTACCTCCTGATTGATTTCTTGGGGTTTGACCATTGGGACGGTTAGCTGGAGCTGAAGGGCGAGGTGGTTGCATCTGCTGACGAGGGGGTTGCATTGGCTGGCGTGGAGGATGTTGTTGCTGGCACATTTGCTGATTGTAGGAAGTTGGTGGCCTGTAGTTGGAGTTTGGAAATCTTTGTCCCGAGTAGTTCATAGGATGAGTCATCTGGTTTGCAGGATGAGGGTTGAGACGAGGGCGTACATTGCTACTAGAGGCATGGCCCAGAGCTAACTTCCTCTTCTTTTCATCATCATCCAGCTCTTTCTTAGTACTCTCCACATCAAAAGCTTTGTCAACCAACTTCTGAAAGTCGCTGTAGTCGCTGGAAGACATGGCAAACTTCAACTCCTTGTCCAGTCCATTCTTGAAACGGAATTGTTTCTTGGAATCAGTATCCACATCTGTTGGGGCATAGTGGGATTACTGGGTGAATGCATTCAAGTAGGCTTGCACAGTCATACGGCCCTGCTTTAGCATGAGGAACTCTTCATGCCTTGCTTGGACTTCTCCCTCAGGCACAAAGTTATTGCGGAAATTGGTCCTGAATTCTTCCCAAGTAATGTTCTCCGGATCCTGGTGGGCTTCAGTGAAGGCGGTCCACCATTCAGATGTCGGTCCTTGGAGTTGATGAGAGGCTAGAAGTACCTTCTCTCTTTCTTCACGGTGTATGAGCCTAAACTTGCTTTCAATCGTTCGGAGCCAATCCTCGGCATCCATTGGTTCAGTAACTGTGGCAAAGATGGGTGGATGAGTGTTAAGGAAGTCCCTTAGAAAGGATCTGGGCAGAAAAGGTGGTGGTGGTGGAAGGTTGTATTGTGGTGGTGGTGGGGGTGGGGCTTGCTGCATATTGGTAACAATTTGGGTGAGGTTGGTGAGTAATTGGGTTTGTATGGCCATCATCTGCTGCATCTGCTGCGCTGCTGGGGCTCCTCGAGCACCCCTACCATTCCATCCTGGCACACCTCCAAGTCCTTCCTCTTGGGCACAACACCCCTTCCACGACCTCTACCTCTACCTCTTCCAGCCATCTGTATAGGGAATAATTGAATCTTTAGGATAATAGATAAGATATAGAGGGGTACGCTATGGTAAACGGTCCCAACTACATGCATCAAGGGAAACATATATATATATATATATATATATATATATATATATATATATATATATATATATATATATAGCAAGCAAATTCATTAGCCAAATAGTGCGGATGTGGATAGGATTCTAATGCATTCCACAACTCGCACGACACACTAACAAGCCTATATACAAATGACGTGGATGTGGACAAGATGTCGAAGCATTCCACAACTCACGTCGCACACACACACACACAACATGAAGCAAACTAATACAATACCATAGATAATACAACTCAATACTAGAGAGGGCGCAGCTACACGCTCCTACATACTAAGAGTAGGTGTCTTGAGTTGTCCAACGGGGTAACAAGTCTACCCCTACTCGTCGGAGTCCTCCTTGGTCTCCTCCTCCGGGTCCTCCTCCTCCGTGTCCTCCCCCAATCTCACGGGTGAGTTCTCACGACGATCCGGGGAGTTTGGGTCCCAAGGATCAATGTCTGAAGCGTAGTGGGGAGAGTTCGGGTTAGCTGCAGTGATCCTCGCGTAACGTCGGTGAAGTCGCTCGTAGCTGTCAACAAGGTCCCTGCTGTCCTGAAGCTCCTACTGACAACGCTGGAGTCGTGAAGACAACTCCACAACGTTGTCCACAAGCCTCTCGCTCTGAGTAAGGTACAGAGGCCCCTCGATGTCACATCCAGTGAAGTCGGCTGTGCCACTATGGCGCTGAGGGGTGTACGCATGCTCTGTGCACCCGAGGCGGAACCTGTGGGCATGACTCCTATATGTAGTCGCCTCCCACGTAGCATCCTCCTCAGCCGCATGCTGGGAGCTCCTCCAAGCCGGAGAGAAGTGTGAGTGCAGCAGCTCCGAGTCGTAGTAGACGGACAGCTGGGAAGTCCACTCTAGTCCACCAGTAGAGGGTGCAGAGACCCTGGTGGTGTGGTAGAGAAGCGAACACGGTACTCACGGTACCCCGCAGCACGAAGAAGAGAGCAAAGACGGGCACGCATCCTCGGGACAACACGTCCAGAAGAGATCAGCACTGTCTCCCTCCTGGGTGTGTGAGGTGCGGAGCGGCTAGCTAGGGCGTGGTGAGGAACACGACCCCCAGTCGACTTACGCGCCATCTGCTTGGTGCGCGCCATATACAAACATTTGAAAAGAAGAGAGAGTAAGATCAATAATCAATAAATTAAGTTAGAATTAAAACAATAAGTACAACAAGATAAGAAGCACAAGGGTTGAGATGGAAAGCACAAATTTTTGGAAATACTATTTTATAAGAAAATAGTATTGTCCTTATTTCGACCATTTCTAACTAGGCTTGCGTCCCACGGGCAACACGGCTCTGATACCACTTTGTCACGCCCAATCATCGTAAAGATGAAAAGACGCTAATCACATGTACGCCAGGATCAGTTGAATCGTACATGCGTTGACAAAAGTGAAATATCATTACATAGCCATGTTCGAGTACATAAATAGTCTTACAATACGACCCGAAGGTCTATAAATACACACACCACAAACCTATTTACAACATCTAAACAGTTCACAAAGATTATACTACAGCGGAAAGATAAATAGATAAGAACGGCTCCATCTCCACAGGCAGTCGCGTGAAGGATCGCCAGCCTAGCCCAAGTCCTTCGGGTTGACGAAGAAGTCTTCTGGTGCTTCTTCTTCTTCATATTCTAATGGAAAAGTAAACACTTGAGTACATAGAGTACTCAGAAAGTGCGGGAAGAGAATGACATGATTGGCTAAAGAAAGGGAAGGCCAAATATGGCATAGGCACTATGCTTAGAACCTAACCTTAGCTTTCAATTATTAATATCATAATTCAAGAAGTAATTCAACACATAATTAAATATGATGAATGTAACTTGAATCATAAGCAACCACCATTTCCCAACCATAAGCTAATTATGAACTGGCCCCAAGCCGCTCTTGTCCGTGAGCACGGCTGTCATGACAGTTTTACCAAATCTCTGCAGAGAGTGTACCCTTTACCCACAAGCAGTGATTTCATCCCCTGTTGCCAGGTAGACTAAGTGAACCTCCCTGAATGCCCGTGGTAGCTAACCACATTACACACTTCCTTTGGTGTGAGGCCAGGAGATCACAACATGGTCTTTACAAAGGTACTCCCGATTAGTGCTAGCCCTCTAAGTTTTCCACCACTGAGGCATTCCCGAAGTAACCCTCCGCCTCAGAGCCCCCTCTTGAGCCTTGCGGTTCCCAGAGTAGTACCCCTGCATCATTCCCCGCACCATCCAACTACTAGCATTTCATCGGGAGAAACCTAATTAATTGACCAAGCTGCCCCATCTCAGTCTCGTGGTGGTACTATAAAGCTTAGTGGCTTCCTCGATAAACTGGTCCTTAGAATCCGGTGGTACCAATCCCAATCCCGGGTCTCGTGCAAACTGCACCATACCAAATCTATCCAACCACCAGATTCCTATCCACTACTATTGTGTATCCACCACAATTAAAGTAATCATAAAGTTTAACATGTCACAATTGTATGAAATCCCATTCCCAATGTCTAAGCAAGGC
Organism: Tuctoria greenei; assembly: GCA_036927565.1. NCBI lineage: Eukaryota > Viridiplantae > Streptophyta > Magnoliopsida > Poales > Poaceae > Tuctoria > Tuctoria greenei. The sequence goes on from JAYESD010000011.1 coordinate 28,827,446, forward strand.
TAAGCATAATTAATTACCTATCTACTTCCCAACCCACATCAGGTGACAAGGAATTATATGGAACAAGGCATGAAACATGAAATAGGACATCAATTTAATTAGCATGCATCTAACTAAAATCCTAAAATTGGTACAAGATGGTCAAGGGCACTTGCCTTCTTCGAAGACTTGTTTGTTGGTGAAGTCTTGGTCTTGGAGATTAAAGTTGGGGTCGTAGTACGACTCTAAATATGTTGCCCAAGCATGGCAAAGAGAAATAAAAGCTAAATAAGAAAAGAGCACACAATACAATGCATCACACATACACATAAGCATAAAATTCTATACTAATGCGTCCCTATGAAGCATTTATTATTTTACATAGCCAAAAATATTCATTTTATATTTATCTCACATTTTTAGGATTTATTTATGGCCTAAAATCATTTTTATTGAATTTTCTATGGCCAAAATGTATTATGAACATTTTTACTGAATTTTCCATGGTGAAAATATATTTTATTTGTACTCAACAATTTAATCACAGCAATAAAATATTTTATTCCAATTTTTCCTACTATTTTTACACTTAATTACCATTTTTATCTATTTTCTACACATCAAATACTCCTAAAAACAATATTCAGCAATTAAATAAAAGTCCAGGTGCTGGTTAATAAGTTTCCTACACTATACAGGGGCTAAATCCATAATTCTACAATTTTCCCAGGGGCTAGATTGATTATTTAACTGATTAAATCCAATTCCAGAGAATCCAGGGGTTAGATTGTTAATTCTGGGGGCTAGATTTGAATTCCTGAGGAATCCAGGGGGTAGCTGGTAAAATTCCATGGGCCTGGGTGCAATTCCGGCGGCGGGAAAAAGGACTTTAAATGTGGGCCGTTGGTTTTGAAATGGACGCGCGAGATTTAATGCTACCGAACCATTACGGTCGATCTAATCTTGGCCGTTGATCCCCAACCGAGGGCTGGGATTGGGCCACGTCGCCTCTGGCGACGCGGGCCACACGCGCGCGGTGGCGCTCGGCGCCCGCGGCGGCGGACCTCGCTGGCATTGGCCAGTTTGGCCAAAACGCCACTGATCCTAAGCGCATAATACACTAAACGAAAGAAGAGAGGATGGGGAGCATACCTAGGGGGGTCTCGTGGTCCGATATTGGTCGGAGAGTAGTCGGCGACGGGAGGTGGCGGCGGTTGGCATCGGCACTCATCGATTCCAGCGAAACCTCGGTGATCTCTCCGTGCAAACTTGTCCGGCGTGCCCCTGGGTTCACGGCGAAGAGATCAGAGGGGGTGGAGGGGTGAGACCATCGCCGGCAAGTCGAGAATGCGCACGACTTACCGAGGTCGACGGTTGGCTAGGGTTTGGCGCGGAGGAGAGGAAAGAGAGTGGGAGAGGGGGATTTTATAGAGGGGAAGGCGGCAGCGGTTGCTGGCACGCGCGAAGGGGGGTTCCCCGGGGTGGATCAGCGTGGGTGAGGCGGTTGGGGGAGGTGGGTGTGCGGCGTGGGCTCGGGAAAGAGAGGGGCGGCGGTTGCATCCCTGGAAGGGATGACAGGCGGGCCCCGACTGGCAGAGAGAGGAAGAGGGGAGGGGAGCTGGCTGGGCCGCGGGTGAGGGAAAGGGAATTGGGCCGGGATGGGGATATTTGGCCCAGGGAAGGGTTTTATCTTTTTCCTTTTTCATTTTCATTTCTTTTCTTTTGATTTGATTTCAAGTTCAAATTTCAATCGTTTGCTACACGTTTGAACTTCAAAATTCACACAAAAATGCATACTAGAATGCACAAGGGTTTGATCAATTTTATTTACATAAAATTATGGGTGTTACACATACCACCACAGCCGCCATCTGTTCCAGCAAATAATGCTGGGAGACAAGATGGGGCATTTGCGTCGATCACTGCATCGACAGACAACAATCCTGAGCATGAGCTCATTGCCGCGCGGGCTCTCCTATAGCACCCACCGCCTCCAGGAACACCACAGGGTGCAATGAAGCAGTGGAGAGCTGATGTTGACCATCTGGTTTCAGCTGTAGCTATTAGCATTAGCAATCAAGGTCCTCCCCCTACGGGGCAGGCACCATCACAACGATGGATCTTGTCAGGAATACTTGGTCCACAAGCTTCGCAGCACAGGAGACGTGCTGCATCCCAGCAGGTGACTTTGCTGCCTTTCGGGGCACGTCACACCCACACCATCACCAGGCTTTCGACCCATGACATGTGGTCGTAACTTGATCACCATTATCGGCAGCAAGACGGCCGCGTCCACATCGAGCATGCTCGTGAGAGATGAGAAGCTCGGGACAACCCTGCTCCTCTGCGAGTAGGAGGAGGATGTTCTGCCCTGGCCATGCATTTACGTATGGTCAAATGGCCACAGAATTTCCAGCCTCATTTGCCGTAGAAATTCAACGGGACTGTCAACCCCGCCAAGTTTCTTTAAATCTACTCCACTGCTATACTTGCGGTGGGTGGCAATGAGGCCGTGATGGCCAACTACTTCCCAGTGGATCTGACTGGGACTGCAAGGTCCTGGTTCATTAGTCTTCCACCCGACTCCATCAATAGTTGGGCGGAACTATGCCAGCAGTTCACTACCAATTTCGGGAGTTCATACACCTGACCCGACACTGAACTAGACTTGTTTGCTATAAAGCAAACAACGGGGGAATCATTGCAATCCTTTATCCAAAAATTCTCCCAGGTACATAATACCATTCCCTCAATCTCGAGCACTTCTGTTATCGTTGCATTCAGACAAGGCGTTCGAGACAAAAATATGCTGGAAAAGCTGGCAACCAAAGAAATCACTAGCATCACAAAACTCTTCAGCCTAGTAGACAAATGTGCTATATGTGGAAGGTCGTGAGATGCGCTCAAAGCCATCTCCGGAGGCCAATAAAAAGTCCTCCAAAGCTGAAGCCACTACCTCCAGCAGTGGCAAAAAGAAGAAGAAAACCAACGGCAAGAAAAAGTCGTCGGTCGGCGCACCTACTGGTGCGACTCCTGCAGCTCTGGGTGGCTGGGGGCCACGCCCCTAAAAACAACCTCGACCATCGTCAGAAGACGGCGGCAGATCCAAAGTGTGGTTTCTGATCCACAAGACGGACAAGCATAGTCTGGAGAATGTCGAGTGGTCCAGAACCTTGTTGAGTGCTACAACAAGTGCCACAAAAATCTCCTTTCCGCCTGCGGGAAGGAAAGCAAAAAGTCAACAAAGCTCCGGCTGAGGAGGAGCTAGGTTTTCAGGACCCCAAGAAGGTCCTGAAGGTTGTCTACAACACCGTCGACGATGACTCTGACGTCTCTGACAATGAGAGCCGGAAGACCCTGAACAACATTTAGGTGGTTCTTGGGACATTACATCTCGCCGCATCCTTAAGACAATGCGGCGGGACATGGCTGCTACAGCTCCCGCCGCCAGAGCGGAGCCCCATTGGAAGTGGATGGACACTCACATCACTTTCGACGCTTCGGATTGCCCTTGTAACATGATCAGAACTAGACAACTCCCATTGATGGTGTGTCCAACCATTAACAATATTCAACTCCACCATGTACTAGTGGACAGAGGCACAAGGCTGAACCTCATAAGCTTCAAAGCCTTCATCAAGCTCTAGCTCCGACCTTCGGACCTTCGCCCCTCTCGACCTTTTTCTGGGGTAGGTCCAGGGTCCATTACCCCTCTCGGCTCCATCACGCTCCCGGTGACCTTCGAGACTCGAGACAACTACAGAACTGAGAAGCTGGTCTTCGATGTGGCGCAGATCAGTTTGCCGTTCAACGCCATACTGGGTCGGCCTGCCTTGTATAAGTTCATGGCCGCCGCTCACTATGGCTACTTGGTGTTGAAGATGTCAACACCAGCAGGCACTCTCCGGATCCGCGGGGATCGCACTGCAGGAATCACTGCATTGGAAGAACTCCATGCGCTTGCTACAACGCAGGAGGAAGCATCCTGTAAGGAGCCAGTTCCAAAACCTCCAAGCATTCGTGATCGAGGCTCAACCTCCACACCACATGTGCAACCAAGCGGCAACACCAATGTTCCTGTCAAAGTCGTCCAAATCGCTTCCGATGCTGCTCAGACGACCCGTATATCGGGAGGTCTGAACAACAAATAGGAACTCATGCTCATCACTTTGCTCTGAGCGAATGTTGACGTGTTTGCTTAACAACCGTCACAAATGCCTGGGATCCCAAGGGAGGTGATTGGGCACAACCTGAAGACTTATCCCGACGCACAGCCTGTACACCAAAAGCCTTGAAGCAATCAATCGAGCGGCAAAACTTCATCCGATAGGAGATCAATAAGCTACTCGAAGCTAGTTTCATTTGGGAGGTGTTTCATCCAAAATGGCTAGCAGACCCAGTTGCGGTGCCCAAGGCTGGCGAGAAACTTCGGATGTGTATCAACTACACCACCCTAAACAAGGCATGTCCAAAGGATCCATTTCCACTATCTAGAATAGATAAGATAGTGGACTCCACCTCCGGGTGCGAGCTATTGTGCTTCTTAGATGCATATTCTGGATATCATCAAATCCAAATGTCTAAGGAAGATGAAGAGCATACTGCCTTTATAACAGTAGATGAATTGTATTGTTATACTGCCATGCCCTTTGGTCTCAAAAATGATGCTTCAACCTTTGTGCCAGCTAAGTACAAAACATTTGGAGAGCTAATCAGAGACTTGGTGGAGGTGTACGTTGATGATATCGTCGTGAAGATGAAGAACAAGGAGTCACTCCTTGATTACTTGCAAGCCGTCTTCGAAAAGTTGCGCAACACGTGCACTAAGCTGAACCCAGACAGGTGTGTCTTCGGGGTTAGCTCCGGGAAGCTTCTAGGTTTCTTGGTGAATCACCGAGGAATTGAGGCAAATCCGGCGAAGATCAAGGCCATAGAAGATATGCAGCCCCCAGCCTGCATCAAGGACATCCAGAAATTAACTGGATGCCTAGCTGCACTCAGCCGATTCATCTCGAGACTGGCAGAGCGGGCACTTCCCTTATTCAAACTCTTGAGGAAGACCGGACCCTTTCATTGGTCTGAAGAAGCAGAAAAGGCGTTTCAAGAGATGAAACAACTCCTCACCACACTACCAATCTTGGGTAGCTCCGAATCCTGGTGAGCCTTTACTGCTTTACATTTCTGCAACTACCGAAGTTGTCAGCATGGTCCTGGTTGAGAAAAACCAGAGCCACGTTCAGCCCAGGAGCTTAGACCCCTCCGGGAGGGTCCGGATCTACCTGAAGGCATGTCTGGGTCCCAACCCCCAGACACGGAACCTCAAGGCGAAATGCTAGGAGATGAACCTCTCTCGCCCGAGGGGGTTCACCTGGCTGACCAAGATGATTCGGACCCTTCCAACAAGGCCCGGGTCAAACAAGAAGAAGTTCTGCACCCCTCGGGGATGGTCCTGGAATCTCAATAAGAAGGCTTGGACCCCTCCGAGAGGTCCGGGTCGATGAATAGGAAGCTCTGGGCCCCTCCGAGAGGGTCCGGACCATCCAGCGCCCAATGTACTTCATTAGCGAAGTACTCCATGATGCCAAGACAAGATACATTGAGGTGCATAAGCTGCTTTATGTAGTTCTTATTGCCTCAAGGAAGCTTCGTCACTACTTCCAAGCCCTCAAAATATCAGTGGTAACTTCTTATCCAATGCACGCTATTTTGCATAACCCTAACTCTACTGGGAACATCGCAAAGTGGGCAGTGGAGCTGGTCGAGTTTGATCTCGAATTTGTGTCATGACAAGCCATCAAGAGTCATACTTTGGCTTACTTCGTGGCGGAGTGGACTCCCTCTCCATCTAACCCTGGGGGCCCTAGTGAGCAGAAGCCGGAACCCAAGGTCCCGGTCTTCACTGAACCACACTGGACTCTCTACTTCGACAGCTTCGTTCAGAAGCAGGGAGCCAGAGCTGGAATCCTTCTCCTTGCTCCGACCAGGGAGAAGGTCAAGTACATGGTTCACCTTGATTTCAAGGCGACCAACAACATGGCGGAGTATGAAGCTCTCATCTACGGACTCAAGGTGGCACTATCCTATGGTGTCAAACAGGTGTTGGTGAAGGGTGATTTGCAGCTCATCATCAAACAAGTCAAAGGTGAATGTTGCTGTAAAAATCCCCAGCTAGCTGCTTATCTCCTTGAAATCCAGAAGCTCCAGAAGGACTTCGAAGTATTGGATCTCCACCATGTTGAACATCTTCATAATGCTAAAGCTGACGAACTCTCGACGAAGGCTTCAATCGGAGCTCTGGCTCCTGACAGAATCTTCATCCGGAGGTTGTCAAGACCAACAGCTCAGCCTGCCAAACTGAGCGAAGGGGGCGAGACCAGCACCTCGAAGCTGGCGGTCCCGATGGCCCTGTTACCATGACGTCCACCAAGGGTTGTAGGTGCTGTCGGAAGCTCCAAACAACCCAGCACGCAAGACTCATAAGCTCAAGTTATCTCCGATGCATGGATCTTGGAGATCCGGAGCTACTTGAAAGACAACATCCTTTCTGAAGACAGTGCATCCGCTGACCGGATTGTCAGGTTGGCTAAAAGATACACACCGGTAGAAGTGGATCTCCACTGACGTGGTGCCAACAACATCCTAATGCGTTGCATTACAAGGGAAGAAGGTCATGAGCTTCTCGCGGAAATCCATGGAGGCGAGTGTGGGAACCACGCATTTTCCCGCACGTTGGTTGGTAAAGCCTTCCGGCATGGCATTTACAGGCCTACAACACTCCAAGATGCGGTTGAGCTAGTGAAAAAAATGTGAAGCATGCCAGTTCCAAGCAAAACAGATTCACACACCAGCTCAATCACTACAAATGACACCTCCTACATGGCCATTCGCTGTGTGGGGCATGGACATCTTGGGACCATTCCCAAAAGCCGTCAGAGGCTACAGGTTCATGTATGTCGCCATCGACAAGTTCACCAAGTAGTCGGAAGCAACTCCAGTTGTGACAATTAACAAGCAATCAGCTATCAAATTCTTGAAGTCCATTATATGCAGATTTTAAGTTCTGAGCAAAGTCATAACTGACAACAGAACTCAATTTACAAGCGCTGCATTTCAAGAATATTGCGAAGACCTCGACATTCAACTTATCTACGCCTCAGTAGCTCACCCAGCAAGTAATGGCCAAGCCGAGAGAGCAAATGCAGAAATCTTAAAAGGACTCAAGACACGCACATACGAGCGCCTAAAAAGCATGGAGCCAACTGGATTGAAGAGCTTCCGTTCACATTGTGGGCAAATAGGACAACACCTAACTGGTCAACTGGGGAGACACCCTTCTTCCTGGTGTACAAAGCTGAAGCAGTCCTTCCTCCGGAGATCACCATGGGGTCTCTCCGGGTCTGGACCTTCGACGAAGCTGCACAGGACCAGTTCTTGCGTGAAGACCTTGACCTTGTCAATGAGGGAAGGTGCCAAGCGGCTGTTTGGAATGCACGCTATCGCCAAGCGCTCCGGCGCTATCATTAAAGCCATGTGCGCAACCGACAACTCGAGGAAGGCGACCTGGTGCTACAGAAAATACAAACCCGCGAAGGGCTGAATAAACTTTCCCCCAGCTGGGAAGGTCCCTTCGGAGTGATCAAAGTATCCCAGCCTGGATGCGTTCGCTTGGCAACTGAGGATGGGACTCCGCTTCCTAATCCTTGGAACATCGAGCACCTTCATAAGTTTTATACTTAGAATCATGGAGTTGAGTCTGTAATTACGCACAATGTTTGTTATAGAGTTAATAAACAGAGTTGGGTAGGTCCTCCGAGAGAACATCCGGACCCCTCCAGGAAGGTCCGGGAAGTTCAAGTAACACTTGATACAGTCACAACACTAAAAGTGTAACAACCTGCCAAGGGCTAGTACAAGATGTATAGCGCACTTAAGTTGGTCCTGCACTCTAAGTGTGTCCTTGTCTCCCCTGTAATCTGGACCTATAATGAAAGACATTGTTGTGTGAAAACAGACTCCACGTGCATTTATTTTTGTACAAGGCTCGGTATATCAAATTATTATTTTATCCTTCTTGTCTATAATGAAGTTGTGAAATTCTTTTCTAGTTTTTGTTCAAGCTATTCATATGTGTTACAAGTTATATTGTTGATCTCTTTGGATCTGTGGGGACCGGAATCCCGACCTACAAGGATCTCATTGGGTGGTGTCGTGCGATGCGACACCCAACAGTATGCCAGAAAAGAACGAGAACAAATTACAATACCAAGTCTTTATTTAAAAGCACAACGGAAGTTTTACAATACTAACGAAAGGAAAGAGAACTATACATCATAGCTACGCTCTCGGTACTAGCTATGCAAAAGCAAAGTCATCCATGCCCTAGACACTTCGCACCAGCAACACACAATTTACGGCAGCGTGCAGGGTTCCCACTTGGCTGTAAACCTTGGAGGGGGTGTAGCCTCGTTGTTGAACCCGTCACCAGTCGTATAATCTGCAAAAACTTGTTAACTGCAAACATGAGCTTAAGGCTCAGCAAGACTAACCCGTCTCCCTAGACATATGCAGGGGTAAATACTAAGCATAGGTGAGGAATAACATGAAGGACTCACCTACAAGTGGATCCTTATATTCATATTTTAAGTAGCACATGATATTCTTCAGGAACGACACATTATAGACTCCACAATCAAACAAGAAACGCTTTGCCGATGATACGAAATGCACAAAGCACATAATGCTATTACAGTTAAAGTATGGGGAAATTGTAAACTGTTAATTATACTATCTCTAAGCCATACAAGGTTGCAAAGCAATTGTAATTCAATACATCATATTCTCCTAACTTCTTAGCATTTACTACGTCACAGCACAGTGAACAAGTGGTACTCTATTACCGCGAGGGGTGGTGATTGCAATCAGGACTCACCCGGAACAACACGACACATACTAACTTTCAGAAATGTCAGCTAGTCGTATATGGCCACCTTTTACTAGACACTCGAATGTCGAACTGGTCGATCTGTCTCGAGCAGGAGGTCACTGCGTGGGGCGTACTCTGACGTGCCCACCAGCTGATTTACACCTTGCTGCCCTCAACCCACGCCTGTAAAACAGAACGTAATGCCTCGACAAACTAGTATCAAGCTACGTCAGTTTACTGGAGCCAATTTCTCAAGTATGTCGCCGGTACATTTCCAAGCTTGTCAAGCAGGGCCGCACATGAATCGGTCCTCAATCGACATAAGCAGGGCTACGCATGTAAGACCACATTTTGCTGCATCCTACCCACTGCTCGGTCTCAATTTCATATCCATAAACCATTTTTGATTCCAATTCCTCCCGTGTGATAAAATTCCTATCTCGTGAGTAGATTCCAACTACTTGACTTCTACCGAATTCCTATGAGCATTAGCATAGCAGTTTCTACTCAACGAGCCGTAGACCTACCCAAGACTCCATGGGATTTGTGGGCCATGCAAGTGGATGTCAAACACCTTAAATATAATGCACAATCATCTGAAGACATAAGGTGAAATGAAAACTGCAAATACATTGTAAGGAACTTAAATGCAAATCGGGGCTTGCCTGAATGCGAGTCTGAGTCTACGTTAGTTTCTGGCAGCTGGACTTCCAAAGCATCTGGCTGCTCCTCTATTTCAGCTACTACACGATAGGCATATACTATATATGAATGACTTTGAAAATAATTAATATGCTTAAGGTTATAACTTAATATCTTAGGATCAAAATAAGATAATGGTCTTAATTTGCTTTGGGACTTTTATGGTAGATACTAGTGAATATAGAGAAGATTCTTGCAAAGAACAGGAGATGATCAAGGAAGTTTGTTGTTCTTAAAAATTATAGTAAGCAAATACCTTCACTAAATTTTTGGTTGAAATTTTAGAGACCTATCATGGCTACCAGTAGTTGTATCATGTAGAGTAGTCTCACTGGTTCTAGGAAAATTTGTTTCACTATTTTGTAAGCTTCCTGCAGGGAGAAAATGATTTTTCAAGTTTGGGGAAATTTCTAAAATTGAATTTTGTATTTTTCTAAATTTATAACTACATAGAGATTTGGAATACCGATCAACCCAGTAATTGAAGTCCAATGAACATGAAATTTTTACTGGAAATCAAGCGTATTAATAATAGTCTTCTGACCAAAATTGGGAATTTTCCAATTAACAGAACTGTAGGAATTAATTTTATAAGCATTTTGCTTATCTGAATTATGGAGAAATTTCTATGGGTTTTCATACACGTCCAAGTGCACCACTGGAAAGTATTCCCCATTCTGGTTCTATCAAAATTTATTTGGAAATTGTTGGACAATTCTACCGGAAGTTATGGATTTTCCAAGTTTGGTTAATTACTGGAATTATTTTCAAAAGGAAAACACTTAAATAATTCAGCCGGGCCCACTGGTTTAAAACCAACCAATTGCAGCAGGGCTGCACCGGGGGCTACGGGGTTAACCGACACAGCTGCACTGGATCATTGGCCATAACCGGATCCCGCGGTGACTGACATATGGGCTCCACGACTTTCTTCAACCTCGAGCTGGCGCTCACGCGCGGTGGCGCCCGTGGCGGTAGCTCGCCAGCGATCTCGCCGTCGGCCAAACTGCTGCACCAAACTTGCCAAGACTCGCCGCCTGGGGGTTTTCGGGGCCGCTGAGCACGTTGGTGAGCTCGACATCGGCTGAAACGGATCGGAACAACCCGTGCAACGGCGGCGGCGGTGGTGAGAGCTCGGGCTGCTTGAACTTACTCAACTCAAGCTCAAACAGCTCGGGAACTACTCCAAAAGCTTTCTGGGACCTCAAGGTTCAAGAATCTGGACTAGGGAAGAGAGGAAACGACCGTGAGATATGAGCTCGACGGCGAAGTACGGTTTTTCAACCGGCGGCCGCGAAATCTCGAAATCTAAGGTGTTCGGTTGATAACTTTTGGGGCCCTTGGGCAGGGAGTTGCGCTAGGATATATAGGAGCTATCTGCTAACCAGATTAAAGGATGATTGCAAGAATGAGATGAATTTAGGCACGAAGCCTTGCTATTCTATTGAAAAAAGATTCGGTTGTCGAATAAAAACTTGAACTACACTTCATGTCATGGGCTTAAATTTGGTGAGCATAAACTAGAGAGGATTGCAAACCTTTTTGCTTAAAGGGTCAAGACTAGAAACGGCCTAGAACAAGAGCTCGACAGTAAGGCAGTGAAGGTTCCCGGCGGCTTCCTCGACGACGATCGGAAAACTTCGAAATATCTCCAGTAGAAGCCATGTCACGATCAATGACCAAATAGAATACGTAGAGGAGGTTGTTACAAGACTTTAATATAGTTACATCTCGGCGAGAAATGGCTTCAATCCTCGGCCAAAAGCTCGAAAAACAGAGGCGGCAGCTATGGCGCGAAATTGAGGTGGAGCTCGACGGTGATGGCCAGGGGATGGTATTTATAGGCATAGAGGGGCGAGGGGAGCTCGCCACGGCGCAAGCAAGCAGGCAGCTCGGTGGAGCTTGCATGCGTGCAGTGTCGAGCGCTCCTGGCGTCGATCAGTGGGGACAGCCGGATACAGAGCACCCCGTCGGTTCACTCGAGTATGTCAGGCTGACAGTGGGTCCCACCTCCTCTTATCCTCTTCCCTTCTCTGCAACATTAATTCTCCTACCAAACTTGATCAAAAAATTCCAGATTTTTGTGGAGAGGCTCAATTAAATATCTGGAACTTGATTCTGAAATTTGATTTCGAATTGGAACAAGTTTCATTTGAAATTTCAAATTTGAATTTGAAATTGAATGAAATTCAATGGCGTCACTGAATTAAATAGCAAAAGAGTTTCAAAAATTGTGAAACTTTGGGAATAAGTCAAGCAAGTCATGCTGACCATGATGGTGTGTTCAAATCTTGATGTTCAAATAAGTTGAACAGAATTCAAAATTTGAACTCTAAATATGGCTTGAATTTGCTAAGCGTCTCAATTAAAATAGCAAATGGACTTCAAAAATCTTGAAATTTAGCAGGAAGTCTATTTGGAATATTATGAGGCCATGGAAAATTTTATGGTATCAGATATGAATATCTTTGACAGGGCCAAATGTACAGTAGCATATTCAATTTGTAACTAATTTGAATATATATTTGGTACTGCATATTAATTTGACCTAGCAATCTCCATTCCAATAATTCCAAAATTTGCAGAGAGGTCAATAGAATTAATATAAGATTGTTGGTGAAGTCCATTCCCCATGTTAATAAAATTTAAGCATGAGCGGAAGAAAAGATTTGATGAGATCAAGTTCATAAGCATAGCTATAATTGATCTCCATTAGGGTTGATAACCAACTTACAACTGAAATTCATATGAAGGAAAAAGTGGGATTTTAAAGGATCTTAACATGTTGTATAGTCTACTTGCCTGAACGCCAAGCCAACATAAGTCCGGAGTGTGCTATTGACTTAGCCTGGTCCTGCACCCTAAGCACGCTACTCTACCTACACTACGGCAGGCCTCAGTAGGGTGAGTACTAAAAAAGCATACAGATCTGGGAAGATTACATCAATATGCTTGTTACCATATCGAATTTCTTCGGATCTAAAACTTAAATAAGAACGATAAGTCACAAAGGATTTATAGACAAGAGGACGAATTTTACTCTTTTCTTGTCTCTAATGTGCAGGAAAAACAAAAACTCATAGTGATGGTGGACGACGCTGGAGCTACTAAGCTCCGACATCCTCCAAGGGGGCCGCCGTCGATGTTTTATATGTTGACAGTGGGTGCCGTCAGAGCTATCGAGCTCCAACAGCCCCAGGAGGCTAGCTTTCGACGTATCGGAGTTAAATACTTTGGACCTAAAATCTACAAGTTCGAAGCATTCAAGTCATCAACATACTGTCAAATCCTTTTGGTACATGGCGCACATATACCAGGGGGCCAACAAGACAAAGCACAGTATATTGAAGACAAAGTGAATTTCATGGCAAAAAGAGTGGATTTCATTAATTCAGTATTGGATTAAAAAATTGGGATTACAGGAAAGGGCAAAAGGAAAAGGTCCTAGCCATTGGAGGATCTATGTCCTGTCGAAAAATGAAGCAACCTTCTCAGCAACCTCTTGGACACTAGCTTTGGCGGCATCTTCCTCTTCGGCAATGAGTCCTTCAAAGACTGGATCGAGGGAGAATTGGGGGTCTCGGATTCTGTAACACGCCAAGACATACTCAGTGACGTTTTTGGCTAGAGATTTCCCCTCTGTCTCCAGCTGATCGGCGATGACATTACCCATTGCGACGAGTTTACTGCCAGCAGAGCCAAGCACCACCAGCGTCTGGTCCAGCTCCTGCGGTGGGTCCTCCGTGCATACTGGACTGAAACCAAGAGGCACAAGGGCCCTGTCCGCATGTCCCTTAAAATCCCATACCATCTGGGATTCGGTTGCCTTTGATCTCCGCAGCTCCTCCAGTGACCTCCGGGCGGCCGCTAGCTCCGAACTCTCACGAGCGAGGCATTCCACAACTTTGGCATATTCTTAGCAACCTGCTTTTCATGGTTGGTTAGCTCCGTCTCCCGATGGTGGATGCGGTTCCATCGTTCGGCCAGGTCCTTCTCCCTGCCCCTCACTTTCCCTTCTCTGGCAGCAATATCAGCCTCTCTTTTCAAGAGCTCCTGCCCCAGCCTCCAGTACTTCTCTTTTTCTTCTTTACTGCATAGATCCTACTTTTTAGTGTGATCTGCCAAATTTTGTTCACCCAGAGTCAATTTCTGAGTGACCTCCTCCTCTCTTTTCAAAATATCCTCCTGTTGCTCCAAGATTTTTTCTTCTCTCGCATCAAGGTCCACCCGGTGCTTCTGGAGAATCTCATTCAGTGCAGTGAGGATTTCGTGATGCTCGTCGGCAGCATCACTCCTCTCCTTAGCAAGCTCGAGAATATCCCGAGAATTAGCATCAAGAGCCCTAATGGTTGCTTCCTTCTCCTCCAGCAGCTTGCCATAGTACTCCATCCGGGCTGTTTCCCTCTTGACCCACTCCTTCTGATCAGCAAGCCTCGCCCGAGCAAGCCTGGTCTCAATATGGAGCTTGTTGCACCAACACCTCAAGGTGTGGTGCTCCTCTTCAAGGACCTTGCTCTCATGATCGAAGGCGAGTTGAACTTGTCGGAAGCTTGAGCAGGCATTGTCTATGTACAACGCCAAGGGGATAGGCTCCGGGCATGTTGGGGTGAACTCCGCTGGTTCCAGGGGATTCTCCATAACAAAAATAGGGCCAACTCTACAAGCGTGGTCCCCTGAGCTTCTGCGGGACTAGGGCCGCCCACTGGGAGCTCCTCGACTACTGTTGAGGAAGATCCCACTGTGGGAACTTCCACCTCTAGAGCAGAAGTCGAAGGTACTGCTTCTGGGTCTTCAGTTGCCGGCTCCGTGGGTGGAAAGCCTGCCGCCACTTCTTCATGGTGCTCCAGCTCTGGCCCGGACACCTCCAGAGCAACTACCTCCATGGCGAAAGTTGGAGCTTCACCTGGTGCCTCTACTACCACCGGCTCAGGCGCTGGTACATCATCCACTTCTAGTTCAGTAACCAGAGCTTCAAGCATTTCTGGCTCAACCGCTGGACCTTCAACAACTACTTGCTCTGAGATCGGAGCTTCAACCATCTCCAGCTCAGTGGCTGGGGCTTCAATTGCTTCCGGTTCAGCGGCTGGAGCTTCAACGACCTCTAACAAAGATGTCAGAGCTTTTGGCACCACCGACCCAGCAACAACTTCTGGCACAGGAACTGGAGCCTCGGTAATCTCTGGCTCAGATGCCAAAGCATTCGACATCTCCACCTCCTGCACTAGAGCCTCAGCCTCCAGTGCTGTTGCTAGTGGTGCATCTTCAGCTTCTCCCCCATGGTCCGGCGCTACCACGTGAGCTTCAGGCGATGGCTCTGAATCCAGATCCATGATAGCTGGCGCCGGAGCTGCCGTGACCTCAGCCACCACTTGAGGAGATGCGAGGGTTGAAGTAGGAGTTTCCGTCCGCACTGTTTCGGCCTGTGCGACGGAGGCTGGAGCTTTAGACTCCGACTTTGACGCCCTGCAGTCAAAAAATCGGAAGATTCAAGACATGATAAAAACAAGTGTGGCAAATGAAGGTGAAAAAACAAAGCTTACCTTAAAAAGCTACCGCTCCAATCTGCGCGGAACCTCTCCACCTGAGGCTCTGAGCCAGAGCTTGCTGTTGTCGGTGCAGGAGGAGCTCCAGAATGTTGCCTGAAACCTGCCGACGTTGTTGGTGTTGCATCAGTCGAGGTATCCCTATGTCGAGAAGAACCCCCAGACCTAGATCCCCTTGCTGGCATCGGGACCGGAGTCGACTGTCTAGAACTGGCGTCTCTCGAGGACGCTTGCACCGGAGGAAGTGTAGTCACAGAAGATCTCCCTTGTCGAGGAGAAGGGGCTTGATAGGAAAAAGGTTTAAGGACCGATCTTCCGATAGGTAATGGGTAAGTCAATTGATGTGGAGATCTCAACGTTGATGATTCGAGGCTCTCGAGTAGAACAAGAACAACCCCTGCAATCACTACACCACCGCTCCGTTGGTTATCAACTGTGCTCCCAGTGGGCGGCCCTAGTTGATAAGATCATGCATATTATTATTGCACCTACAAATATGACACAATGTTCATTTGTTTGGGATCCTGGCTCAAGTGAATGTGCACTCTTATTTGATGGACAAGATCAAGATGGTGCACTATGCCGCCCACCACCTTGGCCTCCTCCTTTCATGCTTACAAGAATATTTGATGGCATTGCACGTATGGACCCACACATGATAGAAGATGAACTTGAGTTGAGGACGACTCCAATTCAAGAAGTGGAGGATGATGAGGACATCTCTTCTATGGATACAAACAACACTTCATTGAACATACAAGATGCAATCAATAGAGTTCATACACAACAATTAATTTCAGAGGTGAACTCGTTCTTATATATTTCCTTATATGTTTTTGAGCATAAATTGCTACTTAATGATTTATTTGTGATTAGGATCCATGGAGAGGTTCAAGGATTACTTGGAGGGAGTATTAGGGACGTGGAAGACCAGAGAATTCGTTCAAAGAAGATGGAAACTGAACCAAACTCCAAATCGTATCCAACTCGGAGTCCAGGAGCAGTACGCACTAAAACGGATGCCCAGGACGCATACGAACTCCGTTTTGGACGTTCTACATATGCACGGAAAGGGTATAGGATAACCTTTCCAATGGCTCCGGTCCCATGTCAAAATTCCTTCGGAGTCGTCGGGAATCGTCGAAACAAATTCAAGTACAGAATCTGTCAGGGTGCTGCGCCACCGTATTGGGCCATTGGGCCTTGTATCAAGTCTAAGTCCATTATTTTCGTGTGTTAGGGTTAGGTCACGACCCCAACACCCCCTTGGACGTCCTCCCACCTATATATACTCCGTAGTAGCCGCCATGAACAATTAGGTTTTGCATAGATTAATAATATCGCTGTTCTACAGTTTGTGAAACCCCAACTTCGCGATTTCAGATCGTGTCTTCTACGTTCTTGCTTGTGTTCTCGGATCTCGACGTTGATGATCCGAGGCTCTTGAGTAGAATACAACAACCCCTGCAATCACTACACCACCGCTCCGTTGGTTATCAACCGTGCTTCACACGATTGACCTCGCCAAGAAGGCTAATCCCTGCAAGTGCAACCGAGAACACAAGCAAGAACGTAGAAGACACGATCTGAAATCGCGAAGTTGGGGTTTCACAAACTGTAGAACAACGATATTATTAATCTATGCAAAACCCAATTGTTCATGGCGGCTACTATGGAGTATATATAGGTGGGAGGACATCCAAGGGGGTGTTGGGGTCGTGGACTTAGACTTGATACAAGGCCCAATGGCCCAATACGGTGGCGCAGCACCCTGACAGATTCTGTACTTGATTTTGTTTCGACAATTCCCGACGACTCCGAAGGATTTTTGACATGGGACCGGTGCCATTGGAAAGGTTATCCTATACCCTTTCCGTGCATATGTAGAACGTCCAAAACGGAGTTCGTATGCGTCCTGGGCATCCGTTTTAGTGCGTACTGCTCCTGGACTCCGAGTTGGATACGATTTGGAGTTTGGTTCAGTTTCCATCTTCTTTGAACGAATTCTCTGGTCTTCCACGTCCCTAATACTCCCTCCAAGTACTCCTTGAACCTCTCCATGGATCCTAATCACAAATAAATCATTAAGTAGCAATTTATGCTCAAAAACATATAAGGAAATATATAAGAATGAGTTCACCTCTGAAATTAATTGTTGTGTATGAACTCTATTGATTGCATCTTGTATGTTCAATGGAGTGTTGTTTGTATCCATAGAAGTGATGTCCTCATCATCCTCCCCTTCTTGAATTGGAGTCGTCCTCGACTCAAGTTCATCTTCTATCATGTGTGGGTCCATACGTGCAACGCCATCAAATCTTCTTGTAAGCATGAAAGGAGGAGGCCAAGGTGGTGGACGGCATAGTGCACCATCTTGATCTTGTCCATCAAATAAGAGTGCACATTCACTTGAGCCAGGATCCCAAACAAATGAACATTGTGTCATATTTGTAGGTGCAATAATAATATGCATGATCTTATCATTCTCCCCTTCTTTATGACAAGCCATCCTCGGCTTGCTCGTATGTCCAACAAAAAGACTTGCTTTGGGGGTAGAGTTTAGGCCCGAGTGAGCACTGTCCATGTTGCACAACCGCAGTGAAAAATGTTTTTGTTGTCCCTGCTGCAAGGAAAAAATACTAGAAAAACTTGACAAGATATTATTAGCGTTAGTACATTCATTTACTTGACCATGTTGTTGCAGCACAAAAGGAGCTTCCTCATTTGAACATATGTAAACTTTATGCACCATAAACATACCACTATGTTCATATTTGCCTATAGCATAAAAAATATTTCTACTTAACAAAGGCAATTGAGACTGAGAAAATATTATCTTCTCTACGATATCTAGATCACAAAGAGTGTCAAATTCAATATAGCCCAAAGTATTTAGAGAAGATAACAATTTCAGCTCATCCCTTTCACATGTAGTTGGGATCAAATGCTTAATTTCAGCACAAGTGAGTAATAAAGTATCAAATTCATTTGGTTGTTCTAGCATAGGTAGAATATAATTATCAACACACAACTCATTTTTGTTGTAAGAATCAGTAGGAAAATCAACCAATGGTAAATGTGTATTATGAAAAGGTTTATCTTGTTGCTGCTCATCGATAGTATGATTGGTAGCAAAATTCAACACATCTGAAAATGTCATACCATGGTTAACTGTAGAGCATTGTCCACTAACACTACTCTCATTTTCAGCAAGAAATTCAAATGCATTATGAGTTGATTCATCAAAAAATTCAGAAGAATTGTTCAACACTTCACTCTCATTTGCATCTTCATTTATTTGTTCATATTCCTGCAAAAGGTTAGGCAAAGGAGGAGATACAACAAGAAAATTCTTCTCAAGTTCATGTATTTCATCTTTACAATTAGATACATTAGCAAATGTTTCTCGCATAAGAATTTTCATATCTTTCCATGTTCGAGGTTTTTCTAAATCATTTAAATTGTTCCACCAAGTTAATGCACAACCTACTAATGCACTTGCAATATTTCTAATCTTCCTCCTCTCACACATATGACATTTTCTAAAAATTTTATCCAACTCTATTTCCCAAGCAATATATTCATCATAACCAAGACCATCAAAAGAAGGAAAAGATGGGAGAATGTAATTACTTCTTATGGAAGGTGTTGTATAGGTGTTCTGAATGTCATGCGAAACATTGGTTGATGTTTGATTTTTAGTGAGCAACTCCATCGCCGTCTTCATCATGTCCATCATCTCAGCATATAATGCATGATTCTTACTTTTACCTGACATTGTATGTAGCAAACAGAAGACAACACAAAAAATATGTTATCCCTATCAACTACAAAGGATAATGGCAAAGTGGAAGTGGAATCACACACTCTCAAGCGTCTTACCACGCTCTTACAAGTGTTCTTACCGACACTGCAGGTGGCAAACGGTGGACGGTATGAAGAAACCAATGAAGCGTGGGATGATTGCAAAGGTGTATCGATTCTGCTCAAGAATAAGGTGTAGCTCGGATGACACTTTCTATGTATCAAGGGTTAGCAACAATGAAATCAGATAGTAAAGTTGAATAAGTGTCCAAAGTATTTGTCAAAGTTGTTGGCCTAAATGTGTTCCTAGTAGTTCAAGCTTGCAAGACATGAGACAAAACTAGATGATACATAGAATGCAAGCACTTCTGTTTTTTTGTTGTTTTTTTCCTATTTTTTGTGCGGCTTTTGTTTCTTGTTTTGCACTTGCCTTTTTTTCTTCCTTTTTTTTCAGAATGTGCTGCAAGGGAAGAACACAATGAAAATCAATCCAAGATATCTCGTGTGTCTGTCGCATATTTTCTGCTCAATGTTCCAAGGACAAATAGGCACACTTATAGGCTCTAAATTGGAAAACTTAGAACAGAAAGATTGTAGATATATAACTCCTCTTTAATTTCAATATATGGAAGACCTATTTTGGAAAAGAACAATATGAGATACTTCCCCCGAAATACAGATTGTTCAGAATTTTTAGGTCAATAACAGATTCGGATCCAATGCAATTTAGGCATTGATAACCATATTTTCTGGGAAAATGTTGAATAAGAACGTTATAGAAAACTTCTTAAGCTTTCCAGAAAGTACAAGAACATAAAAATCCGAGTTCGTATGGGCGAGATATGATGAAAATACCGAACTGGACAGAGGTGAATCTAATCTGGACGTGATGACGTGACTCAAAAGGATGAATCACACAATGCAAAACTCAAACTAAGACCAAAAACACTTTCTAAACCAGCAATATGACTCAACAAGGGACACAAACTCAACAAAAATAAACTGAAAACAAAGTTGCAAAGGCTCAAACGTGGTTTGGACAAATTAATGAACATATCTACTAAACTGCAAGTTCTTTTGTGGCTTTTTTGTGGACTCTAGGTATGAAAAACAAAACTAATGTAATGGATAGACGAATTACCTAATGGGCAACCTGGAAATCTGATACCAATTGATAGGAAAAAGGTTTAAGGCCCGATCTTCCGATAGGTAATGGGTAAGTCGATTGATGTGGAGATCTCGACGTTGATGATCCGAGGCTCTCGAGTAGAACACGAACAACCCCTGCAATCACTACACCACAGCTCCGTTGGTTATCAACCGTGCTTCACACGATTGACCTCGCCAAGAAGGCTAATCCCTGCAAGTGCAACCGAGAACACAAGCAAGAACGTAGAAGGCACGATCTGAAATCGCGAAGTTGGGGTTTCACAAACTGTAGAACAGGGATATTATTAATCTATGCAAAACCCAATTGTTCATGGCGGCTACTATGGAGTATATATAGGTGGGAGGACGTCCAAGGGGGTGTTGGGGTCGTGACCTAACCCTAACACACGAAAATAATGGACTTAGACTTGATACAAGGCCCAATGGCCCAATACGGTGGCGCAGCACCCTGACAGATTCTGTAATTGATTTTGTTTCGACGATTCCCGACGACTCCGAAGGAATTTTGACATGGAACCGGTTTCATTGGAAAGGTTATCCTATACCCTTTCCGTGCATATGTAGAACGTCCAAAACGGAGTTTGTATGCGTCCTGGGCATCCGTTTTAGTGCGTACTGCTCCTGGACTCCGAGTTGGATACGATTTGGAGTTTGGTTCAGTTTCCATCTTCTTTGAACGAATTCTCTGGTCTTCCACGTCCCTAATACTCCCTCCAAGTACTCCTTGAACCTCTCCATGGATCCTAATCACAAATAAATCATTAAGTAGCAATTTATGCTCAAAAACATATAAGGAAATATATAAGAACGAGTTCACCTCTGAAATTAATTGTTGTGTATGAACTCTATTGATTGCATCTTGTATGTTCAATGGAGTGTTGTTTGTATCCATATAAGTGATGTCCTCATCATCCTCCCCTTCTTGAATTGGAGTCGTCCTCGACTCAAGTTCATCTTCTATCATGTGTGGGTCCATACGTGCAACGCCATCAAATCTTCTTGTAAGCATGAAAGGAGGAGGCCAAGGTGGTGGACGGCATAGTGCACCATCTTGATCTTGTCCATCAAATAAGAGTGCACATTCACTTGAGCCAGGATCCCAAACAAATTAACATTGTGTCATATTTGTAGGTGCAATAATAATATGCATGATCTTATCAGGGCTATTGTAGATGGAGCAGGCCTAATAGACCTCCCATCAGCAAGCTTCAGTTTCCTCTTCTGGCTGGAAGACTCAGCTCGCTCCTTGCCCTTGCCCTTGCTAATGTCTTCAACCCTCTAGCTCGGAGAATGGGTGGCTACCTCCTCGAAAGCTCTGGGGATTACAACCCTGGAGGTCCGGCATTTTTCTACCTCGCCAATGTCGTCTAGCGCCAGCATCTTCCTCTGGAGCTCCCTGCTGATATTTGGAATCATGTTTAAGGGCAGGAAAGCAGCAGGCGGAGCTAAGGCATCACCGTCGACAAGCCCATGCTGAAATTTCTTGAGATGGAGCTTCAAAGCTTCGTCATCCAAGTTGGATTTCAAATCGGTTTCGATCTGGTCGTCATCCATCACACTATTAAAAGCCCAGGCGAGCTTCTCACTCTTCCTCAGCGGAGCCCATCTGTTCACCAAGAAATTTCCGAAGACAATCTGGGGGGTCACTCCACCCTCCACGCATTCTCGGATCCTGGTCAGGACAGGGTTAAACTCATCCGACAACTACAGAACTACGTTCCGTGCCTCGGTGTCAATGTTGGGGAGTCCTTGGGGCAACTCCAACCTGTCGTGCTCCTCCACTGCAATGATGATCCAATCCTTCTTCCAGTCGTCCCATTTGCAAGAAGGGAACGACTTCAAGTACTTGAAGGGGTAGTTCTTGCGCTTCACGAAGTAATTGAAGCCAACCAACTATGTCCCCTTGCCGGTGGTATGAGCTGTGAAAAAGGTCCGGAACAATTCGACGCAGGGAGGCACACCTACCCACATCTCACATAAGTGGACGAAAGTGGCCACGAGCAGAGGGGAGTGTAGGCCGAGGTGATGCAGTTGGAGGCTGTAGAAGTCTAGCAGCATCAGGATGAAGCTCGAGAATGAATGGATCAGTCCCACCATGGCATACGCCAAAAAGTACACCATCTCCCCGCGGCGCTCCTTCTTGAAGGGGAGCTTTCCGACACGAACCAAGTGGTTGAAGGAGTCGCTGAACCATGCCATGAAGGTCCAGACCTTCATTAGATTGTCCTTGCTCTGGATGCGGCTCTTGGGAAGACCTAACTCCATCGCGGCAAAGTGGAGCAATGGAAAGAAAAGCTAGGCGAAGTTTGGGAGGCTATGAGCGCATGTTTGATCGAAAGCGTAAAGAGTCCTCAAACCGTGCATACTTTCCTTCTTAAGTAAGCATCCGGGACGCTTGGATGGAAACCGCAATGAGAGCAGGGCAACATTTCAAATATCTACCCCGTCAATGATGAATGGGCCCGGGGCCACCACGACAAAGAGGTCGAGGTTATTACCCCAGGTGAACCTTTTTCATGATGGGCGGCAGGAAACCCAAAGTCGGCAACTGACAAGTTTGTAACACCCTCATTTTCATGCATCATGCCTTGAATACATTCATATACATGTTTAACATTAACCCACATCAAGAGGAACGAGTTTAAAATTGATTTGGAACAAAACCACACTTAAAACGCAGGAAAGTGCGGACTAGTCTGATTTTGCTGCGGACTAGTCCGATTTCTCTCTGACTAAAAACGGACTTGTCCATTTTTGCTGCGGATTAGTCTGATTTCTGGCACTGGAAACTTTCGGACTTGTCCGATTTTGTGCGGACTAGTCTGATGCTCCATGAATCCTTGAAGAATTTGCTAAGTCCCTGGACTTTTCCGGACTAGTCTGGTGTTCCAGCGGACTTGTCCGTTTTCCTTTATGTTCAAATTCGGACTTTTCCGATGATTGGCCAGACTTGTCCGATTTTCTCTCTGGACGACTTCGGACTAGTCCGGTCCTGTCCGGACTTGTCCGATATTTCGCGACTCCGAATTGATCTTTTGTTTTACAACTTGTTTCTTGGGTTTCACGTTAAGTGGGCCTAGGGACGTCATGCCTAACTCTTTTAGAGCCCATGTGGGACTCTAAACCGGCCTCTACTCATCCCAAAACTTGAAATCCATCTAACCCTAGCCTCCACCTCTATATAAACAGCCCCACCCCTTGGATTGTCATCTATTTGCCACTTTTCCACCCCACCCAAACCCTAATTCGTGGGGAGCCACCATCAAGGAGGGAGGAGAAGATCCCAAGCAAGAAGAAGAGGAGGAAACGAAAGAGGATTGAGATCTCCACCGAGTTTCGTCCTTCACCACCAATTCATCTCCAAGTTCATCACCAACCCTAGATCATCAAGATCCAAGTGTTATCTCCAAGTTTCTTGATTCATTGGAGTTCTAAACACCTGGTATACCTTCTATTCTCTTTTCCTTACGAGAATTCAACCCCTAATCTCAGAATTTACGTCGATCTAGAAAACCCTAATCTGCTGATCTCGCGGAGTGCGGACTTGTCCGGTCCCTAGCGGACTAGTCCGATCTTTCTGATTAAATTGTGTTGAATTAATTCTAAAATTTGATCTAATCGAATCCAAACCTGTATAAACTTGTTAAAATCTATTAGAACTAGTTAGTGATCATTAAAAGCAATCAAGTAACAAGTTCTACCTTGAATTTGCATTAATCATGCATGTCATGTCATATTGAGCATTATTTGTGCACTCTTTGATTGTGTTTCTTGTCTTGTATGTTTATTATGTGGATTAGACGGATTTGCGCTAGAAAGTGCCGCGGAGGATCTACAGCATCAAGAGTTTGAAGGCTTTGATCCTAATCACAGCAAGAGCAAGGCAAGTGTCCTTGAAGCATATTGATCCTATTTTAATATAAATGTTTTGTTTGCAAAACTGCATGCTTGTGTCAATTTTGATGGAAATCCTATGGTAGGAAGTTTACTATTTCGTTTGACCACCCTTGTCACCTGGAATTTATGGTAGAGAGTCGGGAAGGATTTTTACCTTTTTGCTTCGCTTAATCAACTGGGATGGGAACAACTATACCATTCAATTTAATTATGCATGGATGAGATTATAGTTAACATGAACTGGTTAATATTACATGGTAATGGGTGATCTAAGCAAGCCTGGTATGTGGATGGGTTGGATGTTGTGGTGGTTTTGCCTGCTTTAGATCTAAGGACCAGTTCATGCGAGAATAAGCCAGGACTACAGTGCCACCACGAGGCCAAGTATGGGTGCGGCATAGCTGATTAATTAGGGCTTTGCTAGTGCTGTTTGGACCATTGTGGATGCTCGGGGAAGGGGTAGTCGGATTGGGTTTGTTGAGGATTGGTGGGACTACCCTGGGATCCGAATGGCTCAAGAGGGGGCCCTTGGTTGAAGATGTGCTCTGCGGGAGACATCGCCACCGGTGAAACCTTAGTGGGGTCTGAATAGGCTAGTAATCCCTTTGTAAAAGCTATTTTGTGATCTCTTGGCCACACACCAACGGAAGTGTGTAATGCGACCGACGATTCATGGGCATAAGGGAGATTCTTAGTCGCCGAAAGGTGATGAAATCACAAACACATGGGTAAAGTGGTACAAACTCTGCAAAGTCTATTAAAACTATCATGATAGCCGTGCTCTCGGTTATGAGTGCTTGGATGACCTACATGGTTAGAGGGAAATTGGTAATTGGGATGGTTATGGTTTGGTAATGGTTATGGATGGTTACAGTTTAATTTCTGGTATTGAATATGGTTATTGGCAAATGGTGAAATCTGGAATTATGGATGAGGATGGTGAATTATGGACTGGTATTATGATATTACTTATGATTATGATGGGTTTACTTCACATACATATGATATATTGCATTCCAAATGTTTTAATGTACTTTTCAGCAATTTGCCATTATTATTGTCATCATTTGAATCAGCCACATGTCATACTTTCCACACTTGCTGAGTACGACATGTACTCACTCTTGCAATCCCCCCCCCAACAGTTGCAGGTCAGGATTGGGAGTTTAATGGTGATAATGCGGAGTTCTAGGCCGTGTCTACCGTCAGCTTTGCCTGTGGTGTTATTGGAGGTTTGCTATACCCTATTGCTTATGCTTAGTTTGCTTAGTTTTCTTAATTAGTTTATTTCCGCTGCATTAGTTGAACTTGTCATCAATATTCATTAGAGCTTGTATTCGAGGATAATTTGGTTTGTGTAATAAAATTTGGTTAATTAATCTTGTTTTGTGGTAATTTTCTGTATACTCTTTTGTGATTGCACTCGTGTATGTGTGATGAACATCCTGGGCACACATATGCGTTAGCTTGGTTCATTTTTTCGGAACCGGGCGTCATAGATTGGTATCGGAGCCACAAGTTGACCGTAGGACGCAGCCTAGATAGAATGAACACTTTAGAGCACATAGGAGAACTCAGGAATCGATTTGATTTTGTTGGTGTGCTGTTTGCTATATATATTGCTTGCTTGTGTGCTTAATAGAGGATTTTGGGATGCCTAAGCATTGCCATGTCCACCTAGGCTAGTGTAGCTAGCTGTTTAGTTTATAACCCTTGATGCATATAGTTGGGGACGTTCTCTAATTCTTACCTATTGCTTTTCTTCAGATGGTGAGGACTCGCAACCAGAGGGATGGCAATGATGAGGAGGAGAACCATGGAGTGCCTCAGAACAACAATGGGAAAGGATTTACTCAGGGATCTATCAGTATTGAGCAGCTATTGGCTATGCAAAACCAGCTCATGCAGACCATGATACAGACTATGGGACAACTGCTGGCTGGTAACATCAACAATCAGCCCCACATGCCCCCTCCGCCACCCTCGCCTCCTCATAACCGATTGGGAGAGTTTATGAGGACTAGGCCGCCAACATTTGCTCAAGCTGCCGACCCTATGGATGCGGATGATTGGCTCAAGTCCGTGGAGAAGAAGCTAGCTATTGTCTAATGCAGTGACCGGGAGAAGGTCTTGTTTGCTTCTCATCAACTAGTTGGAGCAGCTGCTGATTGGTGGGATGCTTATTGCAATGCTCATGAGAACCAAGAGAGAATTACTTGGGCTGAATTCAAGGAGAATTTCTGTTCTCATTATGTGCCGGAGGGTGTTATGATCTTGAAGAGGCAAGAATTTGAGAATTTAAGGCAAGGAAGATCAAGCGTGAGTGAGTATCTCAATAAATTCACTCAACTCTCAAGGTATGCGCCTGAGGATGTAGGTCGGGATAGCCGGAAGCAATACTTGTTCATGAGGGGATTGAACAATGAAATCCAAGTGCAACTACTCAATTGTGACTATGCAAATTTTTAGAAGCTTGTGGACAAAGCAATTGTGGTTGAGAACAAGATTCGTGAGATGGAGCAAGAAATCAAGAGGAAGGCGCCATATCAAGGACAGAAACAAGGAAGTAATGTGCGCCCTCGCTTTGTGCCGCCCAATGCGCCTCATTACGGCTCCTCTATTCCTGCTCAGCGCCCTAGTTATGCACCACGCTCAACTCAGTTTGTGCAGCAGCACCCTGTCATGCAAGCACCTAGGCCTCCGATGTCTTATGCGCCTCGTGCTGATTTTCCTGGAGCCAATGCTCAAAACCAAGCTCGTCCCAATAATTCTGGTGGAGTTAAGAAGTGTTATACTTGTGGAGAAGCTGGACACTTTGCGCATCAATGTCCTAAGTCTGGCCTTGGTCAAGGAAGCAATGCACCGAGGCAAAACCCAAGACCCAATGGAGGACAGCCACAAGGGAACCGTGGACAGCAGGATTTTACTCGTGGCAACGTGAACCATGTCTCTACGGAGGATGCTCAACAAGCGGACAACATGGTCATTGGTATGTTTCTCGCCAACTCCAACCCCGCGACTATGTTATTTGATTCTGGAGCATCGCATTCATTCATTGCATCGAAGTATGTTGCCAAGTATAGTTTGCCTATCTCTCATATGATGTTTACTCTATTGGTTAAGACTCCTGGAGGAGAGATGAGGACAAGTATAGTATGTCAAAAAATAAGCCTTAGAATAAGGGGGGTAGTCTTCTCCGCCAACCTCATTGTTTTGGATTCTCAAGGATTGGACATTATACTTGGTATGGACTGGTTGAGGAAGCACAATGGAGTTATTGAGTGTGCCACGAAGACGGTGAAGTTGACCAACGAAGAAGGGATCACCATAGAATTTGAAGCATCTCAAACCGCACCGAAGCAATTGGAGTTGAATCATATGGACGCTGCCGCGATTGAGGAGATTCTGGTGGTGTGTGAATTTTTGGATGTTTTTCCGGACGAGTTGCCAGGTATGCCATCCGATCGAGACATTGAGTTTGTTATTGATTTAATACCTGGAACTGCACCTATAGCTAAGAGGCCGTATAGGATGCCTCCTACAGAATTAGCGGAGCTCAAGAAGCAGATTCAAGAGCAACTAGAAAAGGGTTTTATTCGCCCTAGCTCTTCGCCTTGGGGAGCGCCCGTGCTATTTGTGGACAAGAAGGATGGATCCCAAAGGATGTGCGTAGATTACCGAGCTCTCAATGAGGTAACAATCAAGAACAAGTACACCTTGCCACGTATAGAGGACTTGTTTGATCAGATGAAGGGTGCTTGTGTCTTCTCTAAGATTGATTTGAAGTCAGGTTATTTTCAAATGAAGATTAGACCATCGGACATACCCAAGACAGCTTTTAGAACACGGTATGGATCTTATGAGTACACCGTGATGTCTTTTGGATTGACAAGTGCGCCTGCCTACTTTATGTACCTCATGAATAAGATCTTCATGGAGTACTTGGATAAGTTCGTTGTGGTGTTTATTGACGATATTATGATCTACTCGAAGGATGTGAAAAAGCATGAGGAACACTTGAGGCTTACGTTGCAGAAATTGAGGGAGCATCAATTGTATGCCAAGTTCAACAAGTGTCAGCTTTGGTTGAAAGAGGTGCCATTTTTGGGTCATATAATCTCAGGAGGAGGAGTGTCGGTTGACCCCGGAAAAGTGAGAGATGTGTTGAAGTGGGAACGCGACAAAATGTCAAGGAAATAAGAAGTTTTCTTGGGATGGCTGGATATTACCGTAGATTCATCAAGGACTTTTCCAAGATAGCCAAACCTATGACGGAGTTTCTAATGAAGGGAAAGGCGTTCCAATGGACTGAAGCTTGTCAAAATAGTTTTGAGGAGTTGAAGAAGAGGTTGACAACAGCCCCAGTTTTGATACTGCCGAATGTGAGCAAGAGTTTTGATATTTATTGTGATGCATCGAGACAAGGACTTGGATGTGTATTGATGCAAGAAGGTCAAGTGGTCGCCTATGAATCAAGACAATTGGAGAAACATGAGCAGAATTACCCCACGCACGATTTGGAACTCGCGGTCGTGGTACACGCATTGAATATTTGGAGACACTATATTCTTGGACATAGGTGTGAAATTTATACAGATCATAAGAGTTTGAAGTATATTTTCACACAAACGGATCTGAACTTGAGGCAACGGAGATGGTTGGAGCTCATCAAAGATTATGATTTGGGGATCAACTATCATCCGGGAAAAGCCAATGTAGTGGCCGATGCTTTGAGTAGAAAAGGAGTAAGTCATCAACTTACAGTTCGAGAGTTACCATCCGAGTTATGCAAGGAGTTTGAATGGTTGAAGCTCGGGTTTGTAAATGAGATTGAGATGATGGAATTAAACCCAACCTTGGAACAAGAAATTCGAGAGGCACAAACCACAGATGAGGAGATCAAGGAAATCAAGGAAAGGACCGAAGAAGGGAGAGAATTCAGATTCGATAAAGACGAACATGGTACCTTATGGCTTGGAAAGAGGATCGTTGTGCCTAATGTAAAGCATATTCAGGAGACAATATTAAAGGAGGCACATGACTCGCCTTACTCGATTCACCCCGGTTGTACGAAGATGTACAAAGACTTGAAGACTTGCTATTGGTGGGATAGCATGAAGAAGGACATAGCCGAATATGTTGCATTGTGTGACGTGTGCCAACGAGTCAATGCGGAACATCAAAGGCCAGCAGGATTATTGCAGCCATTAAAGATTCCGGAATGGAAGTGGGAAGAGATTGGTATGGACTTTATAGTCGGATTACCGTGAACCCAGTCTCGCTATGATTCAATATGGGTCATTGTAGATCGGTTGACAAAATCAGCTCACTTCATTCCTGTCAAGACCACATATACCACCGCGAAGCTAGCAGAATTGTATATGGAGCATATTGTGTGCCGACATGGAGTATCGAAGAAGATAGTCTCGGATAGAGGTTCTCAATTTACTTCCAGGTTTTGGCAAAAATTGCACGAAGCTTTGGGAACGAGGTTGAATTTTAGTTCAGCGTATCATCCTCAAACGGATGGACAAACCGAGAGGACCAATCAGATTTTGGAGGACATGTTAAGAGCTTGTGCTTTAAAGCATGGGAAAAGTTGGGACAAAAGCTTGCCATACGCAGAATTTTCATACAACAATAGTTACCAAGAAAGCTTGAAAATGTCACCGTATGAAGCGCTATATGGGAGGAAGTGTAGGACACCTTTATTCTGGAATGAGGCATGAGAAACTCAAGGATTTGGTCCGGATGTGTTGCAAGAAGCCGAAAAGCAAGTCCGAAAAATTCGTGAAAACTTGAGGGCTGCCCAATCAAGGCAAAAAGGCTATGCGGACAATAGGAGAAGGAAATTAGCCTTTGAAATAGGAGATTTTGTTTACGTCAAGGTGTCACCAATGAGAGGTCATAAGAGGTTTAACATAAGAGGAAAGCTCGCACCTCGCTATATTCGACCATTCAAGATTTTGGACAAAATAGGAGAAGTAGCGTATAAGTTGGAGATGCCAGCTCATCTTTCAGACGTACATGATGTCTTTCATGTTTCCCAGCTCAAGAAGTGCTTGAGAGTACCGGAAGAACAAGTGCCAATGGAAGGATTGGAGCTAGAGGAAGATTTGACTTATGCCGAACAACCGGTCAAAATCTTGCAAACCAAGGAGAGAGTCACAAGGAACAAGGTTATTAGATGGTGTAAGGTTCAATGGAAGCACCACAAAGAAAAAGAAGCGACGTGGGAATTGGAGGACGATCTCAAGAAGGAATTTCACTATCTCTTCTCTTCCGCGTCGAATCTCGAGGGCGAGATTCATTTCAAGGGGGGTAGGTTTGTAACACCCTCATTTTCATGCATCATGCCTTGCATACATTCATATACATGTTTAACAATAACCCACATCAATAGGAACGAGTTTAAAATTGATTTGGAACAAAACCGCACTTAAAACGCAGGAAAGTGCGGGCTAGTCCGATTTTTCTGCGGACTAGTCCGATTTCTCTCTAACTAAAAACGGACTTGTCCATTTTTGCTGCGAATTAGTCCGATTTCTGGCACTGGAAACTTTCGGACTTGTCCGATTTTGTGCGGACTAGTCCGATGCTCCATGAATCCTTGAAGAATTTGCTAAGTCCCTGGACTTTTCCGGACTAGTCCGGTGTTCCAGCGGACTTGTCTGTGTTCCTTTCTATTCAAATTCGGACTTGTCGGATGTTTGGCCAGACTTGTCCGATTTTCTCTCTGGACGACTTCGGACTAGTCCGGTCCTATCCGAACTTGTCCGATATTTCGCGACTCCGAATTGATCTTTTGTTTTACGACTTGTTTCTTGGGTTTCATGTTAAGTGGGCCTAGGGACGTCGTTCCTAACTCTTTTAGAGCCCATGTGGGACTCTAAACCAGCCTCTACTCATCTCAAAACTTGAAATCCATCTAACCCTAACCTCCACCTCTATATAAACAGCCCCACCCCTTAGATTGACATCTATTTGCCACTTTTCCACCCCACCCAAACCCTAATTCGTGGGGAGCCACCATCAAGGAGGGAGGAGAAGATCCCAAGCAAGAAGAAGAGGAGGAAATGAAAGAGGATCGAGATCTCCACCGAGTTTCGTCCTTCACCACCAATTCATCTCCAAGTTCATCACCAACCCTAGATCATCAAGATCCAAGTGTTATCTCCAAGTTTCATGATTCATTGGAGTTTTAAACACCTAGTATACCTTCTATTCTCTTTTACTTACGAGAATTCAACCCCTAATCTCCAAATTTACGTCGATCTAGAAAACCCTAATCTGCTGATATTGCGGAGTGCGGACTTGTCCGGTCCCTAGCGGACTAGTCCGATCTTTCTGGTTAAATTGTGTTGAATTAATTCTAAAATGTGATCTAATCGAATCCAAACCTGTATAAAATTGTTAAAATCTATTAGAACTAGTTAGTGATCATTAAAAGCAATCAAGTAACAAGTTCTACCTTGCATTTGCATTAATCATGCATGTCATGTCATATTGAGTAATATTTGTGCACTCTTTGATTGTGTTTCTTGTCTTGTATATTTATTATGTGGACTGGATTTGCGCTAGAAAGTGCCGCGGAGGATCTACAACATCAAGAGTTTGAAGGCTTTGATCCAAATCAACAACAAGAGCAAGGCAAGTGTCCTTGAAGCACATTGATCCTATTTTAAAATAAATGTTTTGTTTGCAAAACTGCATGCTTGTGTCAATTTTGATGGGAATCCTATGGTAGGAAGTTTACTAGTTTCGTTTGACCACCCTTGTCACCTGGAATTTATGGTAGAGAGTCGGGAAGGATTTTTACCTTTTTGCTTTGCTTAATCAACTGGGATGGGAACAAATATACTATTCAATTTAATTATGCATGGATGAGATTATGGTTAACATGAACTTGTTAATATGACATGGTAATGGGTGATCAAGCAAGCCTGGTATATGGATGGGTCGGATGTTGTGGTGGTTTTGCCTGCTTTAGATCTAAGGACCTGTTCATGCAAGAATAAGCCAGGACTACAGTGCCACCATGAGGCCAAATATGGGTGCGGCGTAGGTGATTAATTAGGGCTTTGCTAGTGCTGTTTGGACCATTGTGGATGCTCGGGGAAGGGGTAGTCGTATTGGGTTTGTTGAGGATTGGTGGGACTACCCTGAGATCTGAATGGCTCAAGAGGTGGCCCTTGGTTGAAGATGTTCTCTGCGGGAGACATCGCCACCGGTGAAACCTCAGTGGGGTCTAAATAGGCTAGTAATCCCTTTGTAAAAGCTATTTTGTGATCTCTTGGCCACACACCAATGGAAGTGTGTAATGCGACCGACGGGTCATGGGCATAAGGGAGATTCTTAGTTGCCGGTGATGAAATTACAAACACGTGGGTGAAGTGGTACAAACTCTGCAGAGTCCATTAAAACTATCATGATAGCCGTGCTCCCGGTTATGAGTGCCTGGATGACCTACATGATTAGAGGGAAATTGGTAATTGGGATGGTTATGGTTTGGTAATGGTTATGGATGGTTACGGTTTAATTTCTGGTATTGAATATGGTTATTGGCAAATGGTGAAATCTGGAATTATGGATGAGGATGGTGAATTATGGACTAGTATTATGATATTACTTATGATTATGATGGGTTTACTTCACATACATATGATATATTGCTTTCCAAATGTTTTAATGTACTTTTCAGCAATTTGCCATTATTATTGTCATCATTTGAATCAGCCACATGTCATACTTTCCACACTTGCTGAGTACGACATGTACTCACTCTTGTAATCCCCCCCCCCCCAACAGTTGGAGGTCAGGATTGGGAGTTTAATGGTGATAATGCGGAGTTCTAGGCCGTGTCTACCGTCAGCTTTGCCTGTGGTGTTATTGGAGTTGCGCTATACCCTATTGCTTATACTTAGTTTGCTTAGTTTGCTTAATTAGTTTATTTCCGTTGCATTAGTTGAACTTGTCATCAATATTCATTAGAACTTGTATTCGAGGATAATCTAGTTTGTGTAATAAAATTTGGTTAATTAATCTTGTTCTGTGGTAATTTTCTGTATACTCTTTTGTGATTGCACTCGTGTATGTGTGATGAACATCCTAGGCACACATATGCGTTAGCTTGGTTCATTTTTTCGGAACCGGGCGTCACAAAGGCGCTCGGAAGCGATACGGTTTTCGTATTGGCAACTGGCGACCTTCAATTGCATGAAATCCACACTCAAAGATCTCATCTGTCGCATTCAAAGCAAGCCACACGATGATGGTTTAACTCCAAACCATCACCCCAACGGCATACCAGAAAACATTTAAAGCTACAGGGAGGGAATCGAGGATGGCCCCACCTCCAATAGAATAATGACCCAAAGGGTTTCTCCCAGAGGTGAGCCCGGGGGCCACTGTCGGTACCCTGCGTACCGGGTACCCCATGATACCGTAAGAAGTGCAAGAGAATTCCACCTGTCCGAGTTGAAGGCTTCCTCAGGCCCCACGTGTCACACGACACTGGACCCGCCTCCCTTATATGGGTAGCTCCGGTACTACCACGTGTAATGTAAGACCGGAGCTGAACTCCTGACATAGGGAAGCCCCAGCATTGACACGTGGATAATGACCCCGGACCTAACCCTCTGTAGAGGGAAGCTCTGGTGCCGCCACGTGTATATCAGTTCCGGACCTATCTCTCCACGAGGGGAAGCTCTGGAACTGCCACGTGTGGAGCTTCCAGACTTACAACACCAACAGAGACATTGGCTGATCTCCAATAGCACGAACATTCAAGGGACAATTGAAGCGGCAGTTACAAGACCTAATTATGTGTCATTAATGCTATATTAATGACACCGTATCTGTGGACTATTAGTAGGGGTAACGCAGCCATTAAGGCACGTTATCACCCTATTAATCACGCTTAATACTCATATACTGTGTATTAGGTTATTGAATATGCCAGGGCCACATGTTGGGCCAGGCAAATGTTGTAGTGGCCAGTCCTTAGACTATAAAAGGATTGTGCTCCATGGTACATAATGGAAGGAGGCCAAGCTCATAGGCATACTAGTGCTACTGAATCCTCAATACAACAACACACACCGTGGAGTAGGGTACTACGCTCAGGCGGCCCGATCCACGTAAATTGAAAGTGCATCTAGGCATCCCTTTTGGGTTTTAGTTGATTTATGACAAACAAATGAGATCCTAACCAAATTGTTGAGATGAGCGCGGGTTTTAATGAAAACATGGAGTAAGCAAAAAAAGAAAGGAGGATGAGTATCTATATGGAAAAGAGCTCAATAGCTGAATAGATTAGATCATTGTGTATGGAGTGTGTTGGAGAAACACACCCCAAGAGCTCAATCACAAGAAAACTCACTACTGCACTAATTTATATAGGTCCGGACTAGTCCGATAATATCCGGACTAGTCCGATAACCCCTCTGTTCAAAATCGGACAAGTCCTCCCAGTGCGGACTTGTCTGCACAGTTCAAGTCTACACAGGCCGGACTAGTCCGATATCACCACGGACTAGTCCGATATCTTTCTGACTAAGATCGGACTAGTCCTCCCCAGTTCGGACTAGTCCTCAACACTTCACAACTTTGCACGACATCGAACAAGTCCGATAATATCCAGACTAGTCCAATAACCTCTCTGAATAAAATCGGACAAGTCCTCTGAAAGCGGACTTGTCCCCAATTCACTAAGGAGATCACCATAGCCGGACTTGTCCGAAAATAACAGGGCTAGTCTGAACTTTTCCATAGCCTAAATCGGACTAGTCCGCCCTAAGCCGGACAAGTCTGATCTTCCTGAGGACTTAGGGTTTCCTGCACGCCGCATACCAAACTAGTCCAGACTCCACCACGGACTAGTCTGGACCCTTGAAACCCTAACGGTAACTTTTGGAAACACCCTATAAATAGATGTGCACGTCCCTACTTTCAAGACTCTTGACTCCCAGCGCCGTCACACCCTCCAAGAGCTTAGAAAACACATGTCTCCATGCAATCCAATGTAAGAAAGATCAAATCCTTGAGGATTCACTTTGGATCAAAGGAGAGATACGATTCCACACGTTGAAGCTCTTGGGTTTGATTCTCTAACACACTACGGTTGTTTCATTGTTGATCTCAAGAGTGTGTTCTTGGTGGTGCTTGATATGTAATCTTGGGGATCCCTCATCTTGTGAGAAGGCCCCTTGAACTTGGCGATTTACCCTTGTGATAGTGAAAGAGAATTGGCCTTCATGGCGATTCGACAAGGTTAGGGTTGGTGAAGACCCAGTCCTTTCGTGGGCTCCTCAACATGGATGTAGGTTGCCTTTGTGGGAACTGAACCACGGGATAAAAGTCTCGTGTCTTCACTTTGTGCATTATGTTCTTACTTTTCATTGATATCTAGAGTTTTACTTGATCTTGTTCATATTACGTTAAAACATTGAATATAAGGTTAACTTGTGCAACATCCAGTTTCATAGAAGTATTACACTCTTATTACAAGTATACTTCCGTTGCATAGAGTCTAGGATAGAGATAATCGATCAAACTTGATCGATTTGGTCCGCACGCACCAGACTAGACCGCACTCTACCGGACTAGTCCGATTTCTTTGTATTTGATCAAGTTGCTAAGTGTTGCAGGTTCCGACTAAAATTTAAAAAAAGGCCTATTCACCCCCCCTCTAGGCCACATTCAATTGGTATCAGAGCAGGACTCTTCGCAAGAGACTAATCGCTCGAAGAGAACATGTCGGACATGAAGGATGTGCACAAGAGTGTCAACCAAGAGAAGGTTGAAGATGAAAAAGCTCAAAATTGGAGAAGTTCCTCGACGCCACTCAGGACTTCGAGGATGACGATGAGGAGACGCTTGAACTCAACGCGCTCCTAAGGAAGAAAACTCTCTCCAAAGGGAAAGTGAAGATCGAAAACAAGAAGAAGGGGAGTGGTCACACCGACTACTCCCGATATCCTTTCAACTACGATTGTTTAAATTCAAACAATAGCCATTATTTATCTATTTCTTTAGGAAAAGCCCCACACTTTGACGGCAATGATTACTCAATGTGGAGGCAAAACATGAAAATGCACTTAATCTCACTCAATCCCAGCCTGTGGCATATTGTGTGGACAGGAATAGATATCCCGAACGACGATGAAGAGCTTACACCAAGCCAAGAGCAAGCAATTCATCTAAATGCTCAAGCTGCAGCAGTCATCACATTGTTGACAGCTCCTAAGATATACTAACGAATCATCCCCAGCAACGGCGCCTGAAATGCTTGTTGGTATTTCTTATGCACCATTAACTAAACATCTCCAACTGATGTGCCAGAAATGCTTGTTACTGGTTCTATTGGATCACAGAGTGAATTCCGCAAGCGCACGGAGGTATCATTGTAGCATTTCCCCTTAAGAGTATTCCCAAGGGTGTCATTTATTTGATCCCAAAGGAAGGCAGGGAAGAGATATAACAATCATCGAGTGGAAAGGGGTAGAAAGGTCTAGGTAAGAATCTAGTAAGGATGGATAAAATAATAGTGGAGGTAGTGTGACACACACAAAAGCTTCCAAGTCTAAGGGGGATAAAAGGATCCTAGAGGTTAGTTAAGGTTGAGAGTTATGGAGGTACTCCTACTATGCTCTATTGTACATATACATAGTCTAAACTAACACATCGGGCACGGGCTTACCCCTAGCAATACTAGGGCAACTCCCGCCAAGAGGTTGTGGCATAGCCGAACGTGGAGGATTACAAAGGACAGATAGGGCTGTCACCACCTACTGCCTACCTCTTCAATCCGTGGGTCTACGAGACATCCAATGCTACTTAGCTATCCTAGCACCATGCTAGCATATCAAGTAATTACCTTAAGAGCCTAGGAATAATCCATCCTAAGGCAATGAATTGAATCATCATTGAACCAATGTTGATACACAACATAATTATCCATACTAACCTATTTATGTTATAATTAACTAGACTATAGTGGGGGTCTATAGGTTCTATGATAATGAGATATGTTCATGATGAAACAGTCATAGAAGCTATACCTTCCACATACATGGACTCCACAATCAAACAAGAAACGCTTTGCCCAGGTATATGTATAAGTAGAAACTAAAGATACTATCTTTATTATGCATAAAGTCACAATTACAAGAAAGAATACATGAGCCATACCTTTACCAATGTAGGATTGGGAAGAGAGAGACTCCTTACTCCTTTCCCAATTTGGACTTGGGACTAGAGACTCTCCTCTGTACAACCTAACTCCTCTAAGACTATGGATGATAGTGTATACAATAGAGATGAAGCTCAAGTGGTGTGTGCTGAAGTGAGGGGTAGGGGGTCCTATTTATACTAGTGTTGAGGTTGGTTCCCGCCACCAAAAGCACGTGAATCAGTCACCATTGACTCTAGGAAGTCGGGAGGAGCCAACACGTGGAGGCTGACCGAGTTTGGTGCAGTGACCAGGTCGGCTGACCCCCTGGTTCGACCGACCTGGTCATTGCACCAATTCTCGTGTGCTTTCTCCAGGTGGCTGCAAGGTGGGTCCCATTGATGTATATGGGTGATACACCATTGGATCTCCTTGGATACTTCTGTTTGTGGGCCATTTGATCCATGGGATGCCACATGTCGTCGCCTGATTGGCTGGGATGATATTTTATAGGATTGGTCCCTCTACATTTCCTCATTTCCCGCATAAAATGCTGCATACACATATTTCTCCAAGTCCAGGTGGAATTTGGTTAGATAGAAAGGTGATGTGTGCAAGAAATGACAAATCCTTCACATAATTGAGTTAAATTGACGGATGAAATTTGTATATAACAGTCGTCAACAAACTCCCCCAAGCTTATCCTTTGCTCATCCCGAGCAAAGTCAAGACTTTAGATTGATGATCAGGAGTTGCTACAATGTCTTATTTTCAAAAGTATCTAATGCACAACAAGATACTCTACCTAGTATTGCAGAAATTGGCTATGATACCCTACCTTTCTTAAGTTATCATGGGGCTTATGCTTTCTCATATTCATGAGTAGTTGAAAGGTAGAATAGCAAATGGAGCAAACATAGCCTATAAATCAAGTTCCACTTAAACCCCTGAGAATTCAATTTAGATATTAAGTACCTCAATTTGAATCTCTCAATCACTCCTTTGTGGATAGTGGAAATATTTCCTCACCAAAGCATTGTGCCTCTACTATTCCTACTCATTGGATATGGCTTGTATGTGGAGCTTGGTAAGGAAAGTAAGTAGGCATATTTGCATCACATATATTGCTAAGTCAAAAGAGTAAGCCTTAGGAGAATTCAAATCAAAACTTTTTGATTCAATACTAGTGCATGTGTGATGGAGTGGAAGTGGATGTGGATACTTGAGATAACTCTTTTTTGGTATAATCTCTCTTTGTTTTGCAGGGATGAAACATGGCTACTTCTCTTTTCTCTTTTTTTTTTCATTTTCTTTTTGTAGCCATGTCTTCTACTCCCTTTCTTTGCAATGAATTTTGAAGAGAGTGCTAAACATGAATAACATGGAGTTTCTCTTTTTATTGTGGAATGGTGGGTATGATGGAATTTTGCTTCCTTCTAGTGTAAAAGTATAGCATGTGCAAGTGAAGTCTTGAATTCAGAAAGAGTTGAATGATTTCTCACATAGGTCTATACTAGTTTGACTAGGCTCAATGTGAAAGCAAATAGCATATGCATAAGGTTTTGTCTATGTATGAACATCATATGGCTTTGGTAGGTATTTCCAATCAAATGAGCGAAACTTAAATCTTTTTAGAATTTCTCCGGAAATCTAAGTTTTACTTTCAAACTAGGACCAGCAGCCCTATTACTAATTCTAATCTTGCAACAACCTAGAATTAGATTAAGCTTTTGCTACCCACAACTTCCAAATTAAGGTAAAAGTATTTCAAACTAATGAAAGCAATATTCAGAGAGTAGCAAGTTGTAAACTAGAGACTTAAGAAAATAAAATAGAGCAACTATTCATCATTTCATCTATGTGAATTCTAAATCATTCTTCCCGCACATCTTTATTTGATGAAAGCAAATTTAACCTATATATATATATATATATATATATATATATATATATATTTTAAATGCAAGGTGAATGATGGATGGATGGAAAGTAAATATGCAAGGAATATGATACATGTTACCTCAAATGGGAGTCCTCCCCCAAGCTTGTTCTTCAACTACCTCCGTGATAAGGGTTGAACCCTTGATGACGGAAGTACGCTGAAAGATCGGCTTGTAGTTGTCGTAGCACTGTGTTGAAGTTGGTGAATTGAGCATCCATGTGTTGTTGCCAATCCTGGGTACCTTGAATATGCTCCTGGAGTGTGCTGTAGATGTCACCCGTTCTCACTTCAAGTTCTCCCATACATCTAGTGAGGTCCGTCATTCCTTGGCTATAGTCATGATGACTTCTAGCCGAAAAGGAACGACGTACTCTCATGGAGGTTGGGGGCAAGCTGCTAGAGCTTGAAGAGGATAAGGGTGGATCCCCTTGCCATTCTTGCTAAGATGATCCCCCAGTCTCATACATCGGAGGTTGAGTTTATCCGGGCATATAACCTGTTGGGTTCTCTTCCTCTTGGTATTCATGGACTGGAGAGATTATCAGTGGCATGCCTGTGGCTGCAGCCCTCGCACGATTCCTGGTTACCCTGCCAGAGACATTACTTCTTCTTGCTTCCTCAAGGGGAAGAAGATTAATGGTTAGCCTATGGTATTTGTACAAATGAAAATCTGAGTTAGGTAACCAAATTTCATTGACAAAGCCGGGATAGAAAAATATCAAGGACTCATCTTGATCATGCTTAAGGGTATGTCCTTGCACTAAATAGTCTTCATCAATTAATTCTCTTTCAATTTCAATATATTCAAATGAAGAGTATTTAAGTGCTCCTACCCTATCAGCAATATGAGTAATCAATGAAGTGCATTCAATTGGTCCTAATTTTGAAATGTAATCTAACCATTGTGTCATCATGGCTTTGACTGGAGCAACTTTTATCTTTTTACTCATGGCAAACAAAATTTTCAATTCATCATCTCGCACAATCCTAACATCTCCCCTAGGGAACATAGTCATAGCCACCCATCTATGCATGAAGCGTAAGGTAGGGTTTTGGATGTGGCTATTCCTAGGAGCCCTACATGTGACCTCACTAGTTAGCTCATGCCAAAAACTTTGTTTATTAAACTTAGGCAAATTGTCTAAATCTAGCCAACACCGTTTATGGAAGCCTAGGATGCTACCTAATTCTTTCCATAGGATGTTGTATTCTTTTTGAAATAATCTAAAAGCAATATCGTCAAATCCTATTCTTAGCGTGCAAAGGAACTGGATAGTGAGAAGGCGTGAACCTTTCTCCTCTATGTGAGCAAAGTCATCAAATCCAATTGCATGCCAAATGTAAAGAAATTCGGAGTCCATACCTATTTTGGAGATCAAAGGTGGATCGTAAGCCTTGGTGTGGCGGAACTCACGATCTTGGAGAAGCCAGCGTGCTTGATCTTCAACTTCGCTTCGTATGTCGAGGTCGTTGTCATGAAGAAGTTGGTGTGGGTTGCTTCTCTCTTCCATGGGAGTGTCCTCACACACACTTCTCCTCCTTGGGCTTGTATCCATGGAAGAGAGGTGTGCACTAGAACCTTCACCATGGCTTGAGCTTGCAGCCTCCTTCCTCTTTTCGAACAACCTCTTCATGTCTTTTTGATTTCAACAAGAAAAAACAAAACAAGGCGAGAAAGATCTGAAAAGAAGCGATGTTTGGAAAACAAAACTCTCAATGAATTTTTTCCTCTTGAAAGCTTGAGTGTAAAATGCAAATGCAAACAAAAAAAATCTTTTTGGGGATGGATTTGAGCAAGAGTGTTGCAATGAAGAGCAAGAAAAACAAGGTGAGCTAGAGTGTGACTTGGGGAGGTGTAAAATGATGTGGTGTGTGAAGAGAAGTGCTCTTCACGACCACAATTTATAAGGTGCACCTTCCAACGGTCACTTAGGGTTCAAAATGTAGCCGTTGGAGGAAGGGGAGCTAAATTGGCTCCACTCCCTGTTCGGCCGACCAGGGGGTTCGATCGACCTGACAGGTGGCCCCCTTGGTTCCCCTTTTGGCAAGTGGCTCCCCAACGGCTATAAAGTTAGCACATTGGTGAAATGCCACATGTGTAGCTCAGAAAAAATTGTTTTTCAAATAAAAACTTTTTTTCAAATCCAATAAAAAATTTCTTTTGAAAAGAAAGAAAGAAAAATGATAGTTGAGAATATAAGATTCTCAACTTGCTAGGAAAAATCAAATATGTAATGGGAAAAATCCAAATGGGGTGGAAAAAGAAAGAAATAAAAATAAAGTGGGATAACTACCAATTTGACCTATTGGCGTTAGGTCTCACCATCGTCCGATGAGATGGACATTCCTCCGTCTTCATTTCACATCCGGGCCTGGAGGGATGGGCTTGGACGTCTTGTCTTGCTTCTTCCGCCATTCCTTCTTTGGCGGCTTGGTGGACTTGTGCCTTCGGGAAGGTCTAGACAATTTTGTCGCCTTCGGATATCGGCGTGGTCGAAACGACGGATTCTCCTCGTAGATTAATCTTCTCATGAATGCAATGAGTGAGTCCACTTTTGGAGGTGTGACTTCGACCTCTCTGATGTGTTTATCATTTGGCCCATACTTGATTCGAATCATGGAGCATTATTCTGATTTTGGACGAAAGTTAAACCTTTCCTCCTTGCCATTGATATGGAAGTGGATTTCTCTAGCTCCCACATCTATGCGAGCTTTTGCAGTGCTTAGGAATGGACGCCCAAGAATGAGTGGTGTATCTTTCTCAGTGTCCATGTCTAGCACCACAAAATCCACGGGTATGAAGCAGTTCCGGATCTTCACCGGGACGTCTTCAGCAATACCCACTGGATAATGGACTGAAGAGTTAGCTAGTTGTAGCTGCATTGGTGTTGGAGTCAGCTCTGTGAAGTTCAGCTGGTTGAACACAACCTTGGGCATCACACTAACACTTGATCCCAAATCACAAAGTGCCTTGTCAAAGTGGTGAGCCCCAATTGAGCATGAAATGGTAGGACATCCAGGGTCCTTTTTCTTTTCAGGAAGCGTATTGAGGATGGCTGCACTGCAGTCTTTCGTAAGCTTGATGACCTCAGTGGTGGGCTATGGTCGTTTGTTGTTCAATATGTCCTTGAGATAGCGAAAATAAGTGGGGAATTGCATCGCATCAATCAAGGGCACATTGATGTGGATCTTTTGGATGATC
Organism: Tuctoria greenei; assembly: GCA_036927565.1. Taxonomy (NCBI): domain Eukaryota; kingdom Viridiplantae; phylum Streptophyta; class Magnoliopsida; order Poales; family Poaceae; genus Tuctoria; species Tuctoria greenei. The sequence continues at coordinate 28,869,779 of JAYESD010000011.1, forward strand.
TCAACAAAACGGTTGAATTGCTCATCCACTGTTGGCTTCCTTTGTCTGTGAGGGAATGGCAATAAGTTGGTGTCTTCAAAGTGTTTGGCCATTCTCTCGCCAAGTAATTCACTTGGGACATCCTCCTTCTCAGGCTCAGTTGTCCTCTTTTCTTGTGTGGGATATGGTGGTTCACGAGTGGTCTTTCCTCCTCTAGTAACCACTGCATTAACATTATCCACTGGGGCTTCTGGCTGCCCCAAAATTTTGTTGTTTTCTAATGGAGGGACGACTGCAGCAAGTTGTGCCAGCTGAGTCTCCAACATCTTGTTGAAGCTCAGTTGATTCTTGAATGCTGAGGATAGTCCTTCAATCTTTGCATTAATATTCTCTAGGGTCTTGTCATTAGCTGACAGCTTCTTGGATAGGGCATCGTTGATTTTGAGCTGGCTAATAGCAAGTTCTCTCAAGTTGGGCTCATTTCCAGGGTTGCCATTGTTGTTGTACCCTCCTTGAAAGAATGGACGTTGTTGACCCCACCCTTGACCTCCTAGACGATAGCCATTGTTGTTGTTGAAATTTCCATTGTGGGCGAGGTATAGGGCATCCTCACGAGTTTCTGGGCAATCATTGCCCATATGACCCGTGTTGCCACAGACTTCACACGTGATGTGAGAATCTAGGGCATAGGCATTGCCAGACACTTCACCACTGGCTTGTCCATCAATTTTCTTCATTAGGAGGTCCAATTTTGCAGCGATCATGTCCACCTCCTTCAAGGTGTGCATGCCTCGCTGTCGGGTATGGAGACGCTCATCGTTCCATCCCATGTTAGACACCATCTTCTCAATAAGATCTTTAGCTTTTGGCACCGTCAATGAGAAGAAGGCTCCTCCAGCAGCAGCATCCAAATGGTCACGAGCTGATGGGATCAGCCCGTTATAGAAATTCTGAACAAGGAGCCAGTCATCCATCCCATGGTGGGGACAGGTTAGGATGTACTCCTGAAGCCTTTCCCATGCCTCGGGAATAGATTCCTTAGGCTCTTGCTGAAAGCCGGAAATCCTTCCACGTAGGGCATTGGTTTTGCCCAATGGGAAGAATTTGGCGAGGAATGCTGTAGAACACTTCTCCCAAGTGTCTATAGCACTTCGGTTCGCGTAGAACCACTGTTTTGCTCTCCCAAGGAGAGAGAACGGGAACAATCTCAGATGGACCGCATCCGGAGACACGTCCTTGATCTTAAAAGTGCTACAGATCTCGAGGAATCGTTGCAGGTGAGCACTTGCATCCTCGTTAGCCTTCCGACAGAATGGGTTGGCATGCACCATAGTGATAAGGCCAGGTTTGATATCGAAGTTCACATCTCCCATGTTAACAGTGGGCCCAATAGGCACATTGTTAGCAGAGGGAGCTGAGAACTCACGAAGGGTCTTCTGAGCCATTGGCGTTTGGATTATTGGTGTAGAAATGTTGGCTTGCTTTGCTGCTCGAATCTTCTGAGGAGTAACGACACGGGGTCGGTCTCTCAGAAGAGATCCGGGATCTTCAACAAAGTTTTCCGGCAGGCGGAAACCAGACATACACTACCCTATTTTAACATTTAAAATAAATGCGAAAACAAAGAATGGTTATGCTACTATAGTCCTACCCAGTGTTCTATCCTATTTACTTAGTCATGTTATATATCTATTTGCCTTCCCCGGCAACGGCGCCAGAAATGCTTGTTGACGGCTCCTAAGATATACTAACAAATCATCCCCAACAACGGCGCCAGAAATGCTTGTTGACGGGTCCTAAGATATACTAACAAATCATCCCCAGCAACGGCGCCAGAAATGCTTGTTGGTATTTCTTATGCACCATTAACTAAACATCTCCAACTGATGTGTCAGAAGTGCTTGTTAATGGTTCTATTGGATCACAAAGTGAATTCCGCAAGTGCACGGAGGTATCATTGTAGCATTTCCCCTTAAGAGTATTCCAAAGGGTGTCATTTATTTGATCCCAAAGGAAGGCAGGGAAGAGATATAACAATCATCGAGTGGAAAGGGGTAGAAAGGTCTAGGTAAGAATCTAGTAAGGATGGATAAAATAATAGTGGAGGTAGTGTGACACACACAAAAGCTTCCAAGTCTAAGGGGGATAAGAGGATCCTAGAGGTTAGTTAAGGTTGAGAGTTATGGAGGTACTCCTACTATGCTCTATTGAACATATACATAGTCTAAAATAATTATTCATAAGCTAGATCAATAGTGAATACTTATGCTATGTGGTTCAACACATCGGGCACAGGCTTACCCCTAGCAATACTAGGGCGACTCCCGCCAAGAGCGTGTGGCATATATGAACGTGGAGGATTACAAAGGACAGATAAAGCTATCACCACCTACTGCCTACCTCTTCAATCCGTGGGTCTACGAGACATCCAATGCTACTTAGCTATCCTAGCACCATGCTAGCATATTAAGTAATTACCATAAGAGCCTAGGCACAATCCATCCTAAGGAAATGAATTGAATCATCATTGAACCAATGTTGATACATAACATAATTATCCATACTAACCTAGTTATGTTATAATTAACTAGACTATAGTGGGGGTTTATAGGTTCTATGATAATGAGATATGTTCATGATGAAACAGTCATAGAAGCTATACCTTCCACATACATGGACTTCACAATCAAACAAGAAACATTTTGCCCAAGTATATGTATAAGTAGAGATTAAAGATACTATCTTTATTATGCATAAAGTAACAAATACAAGAAAGAATACATGAGCCATACCTTTCCCAATGTAGGATTGGGAATAGAGAGACTCCTTACTCCTTTCCCAATTTGGACTTGGGACTAGAGACTCTCCTCTCTACAACTTAACTCCTCTAAGACTATGGATAATAGTGTATACAATAGAGATGAAGCTCAAGTGGTGTGTGTTGAAGTGAGGGGTAGGGGGTCCTATTTATACTAGTGTTGAGGTCGGTTCCCACCACCAAAAGCGCGCAAATCAGTCACCATTGACTCCAGGAAGTCGGGAGGAGCCAACACGTGGAAGCTGACCGAGTTTGGTGGAGACACCAGGCCGGCCGACCCCCTGGTTCGGCCGACCTGGTCATTGCACCAATTCTCGTGTGCTTTCTCCCGGTGGCTGCCAGGTGGGTCCCATTGATGTATATGGGTGATACACTGTTGGATCTCCTCGGATACTTCTATTTGTGGGCCATTTGATCCATGGGATGCCACATGTCGTTGCCTGATTGGTCGGGATGATATTTTATAGGATTGGTCCCTCTACATTTTCTCATTTCCTGCATAAAATATTGCATACACATATTTCTCCAAGTCCAAGTAGAATTGGGTTAGATAGAAAGGTGATGTGTGCAAGAAATGACAAATCCTTCACATAATTGAGTTAAATTGACGGATGAAATTGGTATATAACAGCCGTCAACACACATCTTCACTAAGTCGGGACGAGTTCACCAAGGTGAATGGACTCGAGATTGCAAAGGAAATCTGGGACACATTGGAAACTGCACATGAAGGCGATCGACATGTGCGAGAGGCGAAGATCGAAATGATTGAAGGCGAATTGGGAAGATTTGCCATAGAAGATGAGTCACCACAGGACATGTACAATCGGTTAAAGACTCTCATCAACAAGGTTCAAGCATACGGAAGTAAGAATTGGAATGATCACGAGGTAGTGAAGCTCATCATTAGAGCTTTCATGCCTTGCAATGTTACCCTATGCTCGATGATTAGAGACAGCCCCGGGTACAAGAAAATGACCCCGGACGAGCTACATGGAAAGATCATCAACTTCGAGATGATGGAGAAGCAAGCTAAACATGTCAAGGAGATTGCCGACCTCACCTCGACAAAGAAGCAAGGGGTTTCCCTAAAATCTACTTGCAAGCCCTTGCCAAAAGAAGCTCAACAAGAAGAGGAAAGTGATGACGAGAGTAGCGATATTGACGAAGAGGACATGATCCTCTTTATGAAGAGATTCAAGAAAATGATGAAGAAAAGACAAGGCGGCAAATCAAGTGAAGGAAAACACAAAGAGAAATCAAGACCGAAGCAGAGGCGGGCATGCTATAACTGTGGTGAATATGGCCACTTTATAGTTGATTGCCCTTATGAAGAAAACAATAAGAAGACCAAGGAATTGAAGCCTCAACCCAAGAAGTTCTTCAAGAAGAAGAAGAAAACTGGACAAGCACACCTAGGATAGGAGTGGGACTCAAATGATGAGTCCTCATCCGAAGAGGAAGAGGAGATGGCTAGCATAGCCATCAAGAAGACAACTAAGAAGCCCACCCTCTTCCCAAATCTCAGCGCATGGAAGGGCAACGACACTTGCCTCATGGCAAAGGAAGGTAAACGAAAGGTAACAACAAAATCTACCTCTTCACGTTCTTTTGATAGTGATAGTGACAATTATAGTGATGATGAGGACATGCTAGTTGGCTTAGACAAGAAAACTGCTGCCAAAACGAAATTCTTGATGGATAAGCTTGTTGATAGGGAGGGGGTGATTGATCGTGAAGAAGATATGATCATCCTCTAAAAGGAGGAGTATCTCAAGATCAATGAGCTCCTTGAACTTGAAAAGGAGTGAAGCAAATCACTTGAACTTGAGTTAGCTTCAAGCAAGGAAGCTTGTTTGAAGTTAAGCGACTCAAATGCAATCATCAAGGAAGAACATGTTAACTTAACCAAAGTTACCAAGATCCTTGAAGTCCAAGTTGAATCACTCAAACAAAGTGACCCTTCATCCTCTTCAAGCTCGCCCTCTCAACCCTTTAAAACTGACACTAGCTTGAAAGACAAGTCAACCTCTACCAAGGACAAGAATCCTTCCCAAAGTGGCACATTTGACAAGGAGAAGGTCAAATATGCACGTAGTGTATACTTTTCCACAAGACCTCCTAATGTCAAATATGGCATTTGGTATTCCTATGGTGAAAAGCAAAATGCTTAGAAACCATAAGAATAACAAGGAGCGCATTGCCTTTGTGAAGAGAAACTCCTCTCAAGCTAGAAAGACTAATGATACTAATAAATCCAAGATAGTTAACACATATGAAAATTGGACTAGTCTGGTCCCTACACGGACAAGTCCGGTCCTCCGCACAAGTCCGTTTTCCCGGACTAGTTCTGTTCATATACAACAACAACTATTGTTTAGAACGTTCGATGCATCATATGTTCTTATGAAAAGTTTTGGTAAAGTTTATGCTCATTATGTTGGGCCACGCCATGGGAACACCATGTCTCATGTGTGGGTGCCCAAATCTATTGTAACTAACCTCAAAGGACCCAAGCAAGCTTGGGTACCTAAAACAAAGGCATAATTTGATTTTACAGGCTTATTCCTCTGGTGGATCAAAATGGGTGCCAGACAATGGATGCACCAACCATATGACCGGAGAAAGAATGATGTTTGTTGAGTAAAAAGTGAATGAGGATCCAAGCGAGGGCATCTACTTTGGAGACAATAGTCAAGGAAGGGTGCTCGGTACTCGTAAAATTGCAATATCATCTCAACATACTCTTTCTCACGTTTTACATGTCAATTCCTTAGATTATAACCTACTGTCCATATCTCAATTATGTGAAAAAGGTTATAATTGCTTGTTTACTAATGAGGGTGTGACCGTCTCTAGAAGGAGTGATGACTCGGTTGCATTCAAGGGTGTGTTGAAAGGAAAACTTTATCTTGTTGACTTCAACAAAGGTAAAGCCTAACTTGACACATGCTTGATTGCAAAGACCAACATGGGTTGGCTGTGGCATAGATGGCTAGCACATGTTGGTATCAGGAATCTTGAAAAACTCCTTAAGGGCGATCACATCCGAGGTTTAAAGGATGTTGTTTTTGAGAAGGACAGGCCTTGTAACGCGTGTCAAGCCAGGAAGCAAGTAGGAGCACCTCATCCTGTGAAGAACTTCATGACTACAACAAGACTGCTCGAGCTACTTCATATGGACTTATTTGGTCCAATTGCTTACATAAGCATCGGCGGTAACAAATATGACTTAGTAATTGTTGATGACTTTTTGCGCTTCACTTGGGTTTTCTTTTTGCATCATAAGACAGAAACTCAAGGAACCCTCAAGAAGTTTCTCAAGCGTGCCCAAAATGAGTTCTCATTGAGGATCAAGAACATACGAAGCGACAATGACACGGAGTTCAAGAACACTCAAGTTGAGGAGTACCTAGATGAAGAAGGGATAAAGGATGAGTTTTTAGCACCTTATTCCCCTCAACAAAACAGAGTTGCCGAAAGGAAGAACCGAACCCTCATAGAGATGGCGAGAACAATGCTTAATGAATACAAGACCTCGGATCGATTTTGGGCGGAAGCGGTTAACACCGCTTTCCACGCCATAAACCGACTCTACCGCAATTGATCCGATTGCGGTAGTGTACCTTACCTCTTACCTTACGTCAGAGCATCGTTACAGAATATAATAACACATATGTTTTCTTTGCCACCTTAAGTAACCATGATATTAATAGTCCTTATGTGCGCTACTATCGATTCCTCACCGTAAACCTAAATTTTTCTCGTAATATGATCCTTTTTAAGCGTGCTATTCCCAATGCGGCTCTGATACCAGACTATGAGGATCAGAATCTCGACATTTTAGGAATCGCAATTGGATGGTGCCATGCGATGCGGCACCCAACAACACACAGAAAAAAGGTACATCATATTACATAAAACAACATAGTGTTATACAAGCTTTGTGTTTTACAAATAATATACATTAAAATACACTACAGCGGAATATAAGTTCATAGCTCTCGACACTAGAGCCTAAGCTATGCAGAATTCATTCCGTTCAGCCCTAGAACGGAATCACACTAGCAGCACATAGAACACATCACGGCGACGTGCAGGGTTCCCACTCGGTCGTGTACCCCGATCGGGGCAACGCCTCACCGGTGAACCCTTCATCATATATGTCATTATCTATAGCAAAAACTTAAAATAGCAACCCTGAGCATGAAGGGTCAGGAAGACTTAACCGTCTCCACTAAGCATGGAACTATATGTGCAGGATATATGTAATATAGGACAACAGTTTGAAATAAAAGACTCGCCTAAAATTTAGTCCTTACTTTCAGCTTTTAGCAGCAAATTAAGTCTTCATGAATCTGAAATTTAGTGAGCAACCTATTCTAAACATACAAGTATCAATACATAATTATTCCATAAAGCATGATTTAATAATATTCAGCTCCAAATAATTAACTACATCACGTATCAGTGAACAAGCGGTACTCAATAACCGCGAGGGACGGCGGCTCGAATCGATATACACCTGCAGGGATACCCGAATAGCACGACACATACACCCATACTCGGAGCTACGAAGGCACACTCCACTGATGTTGTATGCGGCAACCTTTCACCAGTTATCTACACGCTGAACTGATCCCACGGCTACAAGCAGGAGCCCCCCATACGGAGTACGACGTACCCGCAGGCAGGTTTACACCTTGCTGCTCTCAACCCACACTTATAAGGTGGTGGAGTATGCCTCGACACTAAGGTGGACAAGTTACATCGGTTTACTGGGTCTCATATATCCAGTATGCCTTCGATACATTCAAATTTGCTCAACAGGGCCACACACGGATCGATCCTTGACCGACATAGGCACAGCTACAGCTCACAGGCCCCTATGTCTTGCTGCTCCTACTCCATGCCCGGTCTCATATTTAACCAAATGGTGAATCCCTCACTCGACCAATCCTGTGTGAACCCAAATCCTGAACTCGCGAGTACATTCCAACTACTCGACTTCTACCGAAGCAACTATAACATTAAGCATAGCATGGACACATTGAGGACATAACCAACTACGCTTCTCTCATGGGTTCTCTGGTCATGCTTGTGGAAAACTCCAAGAAAACTTAGACTTAATGAACATATATGCTAACCCATATAGTGGGTTACAAATCAAAGTTTAAAACGCTATTAAATGCAAACCGGGGCTTGCCTGGCTGTGAGACAGGATTAAATTTAGCTTTTGGGTTGATGACTTCTAGTGGCTCTGGGGTCTCCTCGAGCTCAGCAACTATTCGATATGCAAAGAATATGCAAAGTGATTCAATAGTGATATTATTACATAGCTGAATGGAAATACAGTTAAGTATATTAAATAAATGACACTTGTTCTGGAAATTTTAAAGTGGACACTAGGAGCTATGAGTGAGGTTCTGGCCAAAATTGGGATCAATTCATGGAAGTCTCTATTGTCTAAAATTCAATGAAACTAAACACTCTCCAGAATTTTCATGGGAAATCTGGGACTTTAGCATGGACAAAAGTTGGTGTTCTGTTTAGAGGAGGTCAAGATTGACTCAACAAAATATGTTTCATAATTTTCTAATCATTATACTGTGAGATATTGAATTTACATGTTTGGACAATTTGCTAAAAAGTTTATGGACATTTTGGAATTTTCAGGTACATACAGATTTGAAACATAATTTGGCTATCCAAATCAACTAAAATGGACCTAAAACATTTACTGGAACTCAAGGGAATTATTTGGAATGACCTAGACAAGTTTGAGAATTTTTTAATGAATGGAGCGCCAGTAATTAATTCCAATAGGATTTTGCTTCATGAACTTCGTGAGGACAAAATAATGAATTTCATACAGATCCAAGTGCACCAATTGAATGTATAGATCATCCTGGTTCCAACAAAATTTATTTGGGAATATTTGGACAAGTATTATAGGATATATGGATTTTAAAAGTTGAAGCAAAATCTAGACTTAAATTTAAATGGGAAAATTTGAATAAAGAATGGGGGCCCACGGGTTTAAAATGGACCAGTCAGGTTTAAGTCACATGGGGCCACACGGTTCAGGGCTGTAGCCACACTGCATCACCGGGCCGCACCACATCCAGGGCCTCGGCTCGGAGTCTGATAGCACGGCCCCACCCAGTCTTCGTCTACCTCCCGCCAGGGTCGTGCGTGGGGCGGCGCACGGTGGCGCCTGACGGCAGCCGCTCGCTGGTGCCTATTAGAGGGCACGGCCGCAATCCAAGCTCGCCGCCCCCACCTAAAATCCAATGGGTATCTCGATGGTGAGGCTCTCGATGGCAATAGATGGCCGGAAAAAGCGGTGCGACGGCGGCGGCGGAACCTAGGGTCCCGGCCATGTCGACCGGCCCCTCCCGTGCCACAATTTTTTTTGGGAATTTGTCGTAGAGCTTTACTTTTACACGGGTATCACGTTATTGGATCAGAAACTCGAAGAAATGGACTGCAACACCGAGTTTCATGACTGACCGAGCCGTTTCCGCCGCCTGCTAGGAAAATGCGGATTCAGGCGTGGTTCCTCGATGAAATTCCTACGTTTTTCATCGAGGTGGTGCGCTAGGACAAGGGAAAGATAAAATCTAACTAGCACGAGCTATGCCTCAACGTGGAAAACAAATTTGGATCGAAATTTAACTCAGTTCATACACTAAGCTCGTCGGAAAACTTCGAAATACGGTCACTAGGAGGCATGGCACGGCCTGAAAATTTGTGGGCACCTACTACACGGTATAGCACACCTTTTGTCTTCAAGGACCAAGGTAAGATGAAGCTTGTAGCATCAGTTCCGTGGTGGAGCAGAGGACGACATTCACGGTGGCCGGAAAACGTCGCCGCAAGACTTCAAATTACAGAGCACACAGGTCAGCAACCAGTGAAATGATTGGTGGAGAAGATGGAGAAAGATGTTGTGCTACTTTTCTCTGCTTACAGGGAGGTCAAACTCGGCCTGTGGTGGCAGCTGCAAAAGGCCGAAGGTGAGATGGTTGCCGGAGAGAGAAAAGAAAAAGGGAGAGGGACGCTGTGTTGCTGTGCTGCACTGGTGAAATGGATGAAAGGATGAGGACGTCCAGATATTTGATGAAGCAGCTGGATTCAACTTGGGGAGCAAGCAGGTAGCTGCCTGGAATTGCATGGCGTGAGGTGCTGATCTGTGGAGAAACAGAGGAATAGAGGAGAAGTCCATGACATGTGGGTCCCACTGCTGCACATCCTCATCTACTCTCTTGGACAGTAAAATTCCCTCACCAAGATTCATCCAAAATTGCTAGATATTTGTGGGAAATCCAGATTAATTATGGAGAATTTGATTCTGAATTCAGATTATTTATTTGACCAAGTTTAATTCGAATTCACACTTGAATTTGAATTTGAGTTCAATTCAATGTAGCTATTGAGTTAAATAGCAAACTTGCTTCAAAAATTGTGAAAGTTTGCAGGGAGACTATTTGAAATATTTGGAATCCAATGGTAACTGTAATATTCATTTTAAACTCATTTGAACAGTAGTTAAGTTTTTTTTTGAATTCCCTCTTTTGGAGTTTGAATTACTTTGTTTCTCTCATTTCCTTTTTATTTCTTTTCATCAGTCAAAAAATTTAGTCCTTCTAACTGAAGTTTGTATTATGGAAATTAGGGCTTTTAAACGAGGCTTACCCTACTGTTTTATAGGAGTGGGTTGAGGGCTGCAAGGTGTAAATCTTCCTGTAGGATCAAATAGCACTTGTAAAGCTACCAGAGAGAGAGGGGGGCGGTGAATGGTAGATTAAAACTTTTAAGCGGAAGCAACAAAACAACCCATGGCAAAAACCGATCTGTTAAAGAAACTGTGACTAATCTAAACATGTTCAGCAGTGACAAAACTAGTATAGATTGTAGATAATCAAGTCACGAAGATGTCACAATAAGAATCACGAAAATCCGTCAAGAGAAACTCAAGTTACGATCGTAAGATCGAACAAAGGTCAATCTGTCCTGCTCGAGAAAAACAGTTCTAGAACACTGCAAAGAAACTCATGTAGATCATAAACAACAAATCCAATGACCGTGAAATTTTCACAGAAGATAGAAAATCAAGTTGTGAAGACAACCCAAAAAGAATCACGTCAATCGAATCCGTAAAACTCGAGTTATGATAAAACCACCAAAGCAAGGTAGTACTGTGCAGAAACTCGATGAGAAAGACTTGAAGAAAACAAGTCGGACAAACAAGGCACAAAAGCTCCTTTAGACTACAAATTTTATTGAACAAAACTTACAAGGAACATCCCCAAAGTCGTCTACCACAAGCTCTGGCCTCCCTTGATTATATAACCATCCCTTAGGCCAACCCAAACCTAACTAGGTCTCTAATCCTATTCAATCCACGAATCAAAACTTTCCATAACTGCTCAAGACTCTTCTATACACAGATAGAAGCAATCTTAAGACTTCCAAACACCTTAGGAACGTATCCCACATTCCTAAAACAACTCAAATTCATGAACCACAAGAAATTCTATCATAACGAACTCAAAACTTTCCATATTTGAGTCAAACACGACTCAGCTGCAGCCTGAGTCCATAACCTAGTCGGTTGGACCTTTCTGACCAACTTTTACGTCGACATCTCTTCATCACGCCTCGGAACCATGTAGCCACGTCTATGTACTCCTTGCACATGTGCAAACATCTTCCAACGATGTCTGCGATACCTTCATATGCATTGTTCTTGATTCAAACATGTTGCGCGACCTCCCGATCAACTCAACCACAATTCATCCCGAACTTGGTTGTTGAACCTCATCTTATACCTAAGACTAGTTCAATGGATCCCGTCACCAGCTATGTCTTCAACTCAAGCAACACCTGCACATGAATAAACAACCGATACTTCCGAGCACAAGTCCTCGACTTGATTCTCGTTACTTCCGAAACCACAACACCTTACGTGAGAACCTCACATATGCATGTTGCAAACCATAGCAAATTGATAACAACAATTACCTCCAAAACACACCAAAAATTTAGTAAAATAAACTAAGCAAACTTTTCATAGATGTAAAACAAGTTTGAAATATTTCAAAGTAAAAGCAGAACCATTGCAATCTAGCTCCGAACCTTGCCAAAACTAACCAGACCTTAAGCTGAAGCTTACCAAAGCTAGCAGAACCTAGCACCAGAGCTTACAAAAGCTAGTCGGACCTAGCGCTGTAGTTGACCAAAGCTAGTCGGACCTTACGTCAAAACTTGCCAGAGCTACCTAAAACAAGCCGGACCTATCGTCGGACCTTGAAGATAAAGGTGTTTTGATAGTATTCAAAACCTTTATCGTCAAAGCCAATGTATTCAGCACAAGCCAATGTATTCAGCACACATAGGTCTCACACTGACAGCGGGCACAGACACGCCCCGCGTGGGGACATCCTACCCATTACGGAAGGACCGATTCGACATTTGGGTTTTCATTGAAAGGTTGCTGCATACAACATAGTATTGAAGTTTGATTCGCTCCACTTCCAAAAATGGTTGTATGTGATGTGTTGTCCGGGTGTCTACTGATTGCAATCACCGTCCCTCGTGGTTATTTGAGTACTGCTTGTTCACTGCGCCGTGACGTAGTAATAAAGAGTAGTTGAATTATCATGAACTTTTTGCCATGATTATTATTGTATTACAGCTTGTATGGATTAGAAATAGAAAAATTAAGTTTACATTTGCTAAATATTTAACTTGAATAAAGCTTATGCAGCTTTGAGCATGTAACATCGGGGATGAAGCATTTCTTGTCTGATTGTGGAGTCTGTGATGTGCCATGCTCAGGGAATGTCATTTGCTACCTTAAAACTGAGCTAAGGATTTACTAATAGGCGAGTCCTTTATGCAAATTCAGCTTTCCTATATTAAAAGTCTCAAGCATGTAGAGTTCCATGTTTAGGTGAGATGGTTAAGTCTTGCTGAGCCTTCGTGTTCACGGTTACTTTATATGTTGTTTTACAGGTTTAATTATATTGTTGCTGTTATGGATTGTCTATGAGACCTCGAACTGTCAAGATGTATCTCTCACGTGACACCACATCGCTGCCTTATTGATCTTTGTGTTGCTAATGAGAAGCATTTGCGGGCATGGATGACTTCTCTTGTGCTTAGATATGTTGAGAGTGTGAGTATGTACTATCCGATGCATGTGTACCGCTGTTGTACATTATTTTGTAAACAATATGCTATTATAAAATGAAAACTTTGTATCTTTAATATGTCTTTTCGTGTGTACTGTTGGGTGTCGCGTCGCACGGCACCACCCAATGTGATTCCTGGAATATCGAAACCCCGATCCTCACAGTCTGGTATCAGAGCTGCATTAGGAATAGCACGCTCGAATATAGCTTATTTTTGAAAACTCCAAAGTAGTCGAGTGAAGATTAGTCTATATACCCATATAAGGTCTATTATAGTATTAGTTACTTAATGTGACAAGCTAATATATGTGTTATTATATTTTGTAACGACGCTCCGACGTTAGGTAAGAGGTAAGGTACACCACCGCAGGCGGATCAATTACGGTAAGCTCACCATGCGAGAGGTAGCATGTGATTGTTTCCCGTAGCTTGGCATGGGGGTTGATATGCATCTCTGAACCATCTTATGGTTCTGGGAACATATGAAAACGCTGCTCCCCAGCGTGCTTTAGGCAAAAGTGAGGATACCCTATTGTGTGGTCAAAAACACGAAGTATGCAACTCTTGAATGTTCAATGTTCAAAGGGCCATACGCAGCGCTGATCCCTAGCGCAAGAGATAAATTATGTGGCCACCTATTGTGCAGTTGAAAAGCATGTAGTGTGTTTTTTAATAAACACGCGAAAGCCCCTCCTACTCTCGGGTGGTAGAAAACCCGGCCATGTTCCTCGAGGTATGACTTCGCTCGAGGGCGACTCGATTCCCAAGACGTATGCATTACATTCAAATATATATTATTGTGACTGCCTGTCGTGCTGCCTATGTGGCCTGCCTGAAAGATGGCTTATTGAGTGAATTGTGAATGTGTGTCTACTGTAGGCACCCTGACTACGGTAGTGACCCGTGTAGCAAACATTTGCGAGTGAACGATACTAGGACCACCTATAGATGTATCCAGATATACCGGTTAGATTTTCAATTGGTGAGGCATGTAGTTCCCTCAGTATCACATTTGATACTTGGGCCATCCCCCACGACAGAATGGAAGCATTATATTTTGAAAGTCCGACTATCAGTTGTTGGTGTGTTTTAGACATTGCGAAGTGCTTTCTAATCAAAGCTTGTGCAGGGAATCAAGGTTCTTTGTTTATGGTAGAAGTTTGCTCAACTTTGCCAGGTTAAAACCTTGGTCAAATATCAGTAACCATAGGAGTATGCTATATGGATGGAAAGTTCATCAAGTCCTCTACAAGTTTCCTTTTGATCACTAGTACATCAAAGCCTCCTAAAGCTGTATAAATTGTACCCCACGAAAACTACTACAGATGTCCTACCAATTGACACAGTCTCTATATTTTTTACCATAACTCTTGGTAGAAAAATATACTGTATTATTATGATACATATATGGAAAGTGTAGAAGCATCACTACAACTTTGTAATTCTAAGTCTCTTCTCATTCGACCCACAACCAATTCTAATTCCGGGTTCAAACGGGTACTCTGCCAGTTTGAAGTTTGCGCGCTATAACCTGTATAACACTTGTTTAGGGTTGAACCATTGCATTTCTGGGATGTTAAATTGATTTTGTACAATGTTGTAATTGACATTGTCTCCATATCTTGAGCTGTTATATCTGTGTAAATTGTGGACAAAAACCCGCATATACAGGGAGGTTCTGTCAAAATTCTCAGGAAATCTTGTCAACTTCAAACCTGTATAACTTTTGTTCCAGAGCTCACATGGAGGGTGCGAGTACAATCTGGAAAGGGTAGGAAGTGAACTAAAACTTTTTTATTCAACTCAAATCCTAGTTCTGTCTTTAACTGTATAGAAATCGCGAGTTTATACAGGATGGTCAGCTGTAACAGAATGTGATTCACCCTCCAGTTTTGGACTTCTCGTACCAGCTGACTATAACTTCCATAACTTTCACTCCAGAAATGCTAAGAGGGCAAATGAATGCATTCTGGAAAGGTGTTTGAGTGTAATAAAACTTTGTAGTTGAAATCCAGTCCAGATTTTGCCTCTAACTGGACAAAATGTTTTAATCTTTCCAGATTGGTCAGCAGGACCAGAAACTGGACAGTGAAACCAGATTTTAAATGTTGCAATTCAAATCATCTTGGTTTAAATTTCTTGTGTCACTTCTAGTTCCAACCCATGGTGCTGAGAGCAGTTCTTGAGGCCATCAACAACCTCTGTTCACACCATGACCAGTTTTCCAATTTAAACTAGTGATATGATCAATGGAACAGAAACTGTTCCAAACTGCAGAACACAGAAATGTATTTCTGTATTTTGTAGTGTTTTGGTCATAACTTACATTGCACAACATACAAAGAGTTGGCGATGCATTTCCAGAAATCTCAGTACTTATGCTACAACTTTGTAGTTTTGAGTTTTGTAAGATTTGAATTGGAAGGGAACATGTCAATCAAACTGGATGCCTCTAATGGAAGTACTGTTGAAATCTTTCCAAGCAGGTCTGTCCACTTTGAACTGTCATAACCATTGATCCCAAACATATCTGGGGGCGAGTGAATATTCGTTGGAAAGCTGATCGAGTCAAATTAAACTCTCATTTTTGGCTTAAGGCATGAAAATGCTTTTAGCAAGACCAAAATCAAATTTTAATAAAGGCTGGTCCAGTCGGACAGAAAAGTGACCAGTCCAGCTAGTCTTGTTTTGGAGAATGTTTAACATGGAGTTTGTTAAAACTGTTACGAGTCCATAACATACTCATGTTATGCTAGCCTCTGTTGTGGTTGGAAAGATTCAGAGGTATACTACATTTTTTTAGCTCATTGAATTTTCGGTTCCACTAGGGTTTAACCTAGCACACAAGCCAAGTAAGTTAAATTCTAAAAATTTCAGAACCCTGAGTCATATCCATTATGGCTTAGGACTTGTGAAACTCTTTGATTAAAGGTTGTATGCATACCAATGAAACACCTCAAGAGATTTGATCCGTCAGTGATGTCCCTTGAATTTTAAGCTTTAAAGTGCCAAATGCTTGAAGAGTTTGAAACGGTCTAGCTGCTAAATCGTCTCGAGCCAGATTGGTCCATCGGATTTACTCTTCTTTTCGAAGGCCATCGTGTTTGACATGAGTGGCATTAGGGTGCATATGCATGCATTTTGGGAAGATTTGAGGCTCTTCTTTTCTTATGAATCTTTTGATAGGCCTATAGCTAACTTGAATATTTTCGTCCAGTTAGTCTATACAGATTTGCTGGTCCGGAAACATCGGCACCTCAGCCTACTTTCCAACAGCCCCAACAATGATTCATTTTTATTTACCGGCGAATCAATAACCATGGTGGAGACACTTGGTTACCTTGCATTCTTCATAGTCAACAAAAGGTGGTTATTATGCTCCCTCAAACATCATCGACTCATTTTTTGTCAGTTAAGCAGGATCAATAGAGGTGATACTCTAGTAAAGCCTTAGATGATTTTTACACTTGCTTAAGGAGATATTTGTGACTTGTTCATGGGCTGCTGATTTCCAGTGTGGCACGAGCAGTGATATTTTCACTCCATGATCCAAATTTCTTTCGGAAGAGTATAAGCGGGTGACCAAAGTCATTTAAATTGCATGGCTGATAACTCCTTACAACGGGGATCACGCGTGACATTTTTATTGAAGTGGGAGATTTTAGCATGACAAAAATTTATCCATTGCAATTGCCATTGTGATGGAAACTGGCTACCACTATTATAAGAGTTAATCAGTAAAAAAAATATTTCACTGCCGTTTCCATTGGTCAACGTACGATGGTATGTCTCAGGGGTATGAGACCACTGTTGCACTTAACCTTTCCGATAGAAGTTTAAAGGGAGCTTCCGAGCTCCTAGACCAGAACTTAAGGGGGGAGGACTAACGCCCAATTTAACTTTGGTGTTCGATTACCAAACCTCCTTTGTTCGGGAGGTCGTCAACACCAAAGTGGCGACGAAGTATCTCATTTTTGGGTGGACAAAGTCTAAATACCTGACTGACTCCCCTTTGAGAATAATAGTAGCTTTAACCTCTTTCTCGTTTCAATAAAATGACTAGCATGATCCCCACTAGAGTCTGCTGCAACAAATGTCAAATAAGAGTATTGACGTTGACGGTTGGGTCATCATACAGTGCGCACACGAAGCATGGAGTAAATGCTTGTGAGTACTAGATGGCCTATTCAGAAAGGCTGCATTTTACCATCAATTTTTCTTTAATGTATTGTTTGATCAACTTTGATTGTGGTATGACCTTGATATCCTATAATGGTTGTACCAATGGTTGGACCATCACCGTACGTCATCTTTATTGCCTACCGAAGTGGAGGTTGTTACGTACTCTTGAATGTTACTCTCTTTACCACTTTATAAGGCAACTCAACCACATTCACTAACGAATATAGATCATTAGAAGAACACTTCGAGATGAGAAACCTGAGCATTTGTTATTAAATCACAATCTCATTTTTAACTTGTGGTTAGAAGGTGTCAGGGAATGCTACCTCGTCGGCAAGTTTAATCCCTCCACTCAATCGTACTTGCTACTTTTATTTGGGCTGAGTTCCACCTGATTCTTGTCCTGTTGTTAATTGGTATTCAATGACCTTGGTCAAGTTATGCTAGGTGTATTCTTTGTCTAACACCTTCCATGATCAACTTTGCCATGCCTCGTGAATCTAGAGATATGTCTCTTCACATTTGAATTGTTTTACCTATTTTTGCTCAAATCATTAAAGTGAATGTACCATACCTTATGCATCTTACCCGGGACTACATTGCATATGCTCGACATCATCCAACTTGTGATGCACCATGAAACATAATTAATAAAGAACTTTGAGCAAGAATATGTATCTCCATCCAAACACCTAAGTAGTGTCTAATTAATCTTGAGCTATGGACAACTTGATCGTTCATAACACTAGTTGCTTGATTCATCATTGTGGAGTAATACAAGGAGCATCCGATCTGGATAGTTGATGAAAAGACTCGCGCCGCAAAAAACCGGACTTATATTTTATAAATTCTTGTGGAGCAACCATACCACTAATGATGACATGGGGACGTGAGGACTATCTCCGTTCAAACTATCCGGATGCACTGTCGTCATATATCCAGTAACCTCTCCTCCTTCGTCTCTTTCATTTGTAATCTCAGGACGAGATTCATTTAAGGGGGGAGGGATGTAAAAGCCCCAAATTCCAAAGTAAGAACTTCAGCTAGGAGGAAAAAAATGAGATGGAGAAAAGAAATAAAAAACTTAGCCCCTGTTCAAACATAGACAAACTGCAAAAGGGAGCTGACCATGGGATTCCAAATAATTCAATTATTCATCATGTAAAATTTTAGAAATTTCTAAAGCAGTTTTGCTATTTAATTCAGTGGTAACATTGAATTCCATTTGAATTCAAATTCAAATTTGAATTCGAATGAAATTTGACCAAATGTGGAATTAAACTTCAGAATCTGATTGTACATATTTAAATTAGTCTCCCCACAAATATCTAGCAGATTTGGAACAAGATGGGTAGAGGACTTAAGTGTCCAGAAAAGACTTGCCTGAGGGGAGATAGTGCGGCCCAAATGTCAATGTGTTCACACGTGCTCTGTTTTTCCCTCTCTCTCCTCCCAGGGCGCCAGGCAACCTGCATGCAAAATCCAGCGAGCTGCTTGCTTGTGTGCTTGATTCCAACGCATAGCCATCATCCTGATCCTCCTCTCTACTCTTCCTTTCCTCTGTTGGCCTGCTGAGTTGAGCAACTATCTGTTCTTACATCTCCCGCGCATGCAGTGACTGCCGCCTTTGTTCTTGCTTGTACCGCTTGATCCAACCGATGTTTGAGCCTGACTTCAAAATCTAAGTCAAGCACAATTTTCTCCTCTACCTCCTGGTGCCAACCGTTCTTCGTTTCCTCACCCTTTTGCATGGTATTTTGAAGTTCTTCCGGAGATCGCGGGTGAAGCCGCCGGAAGGACCTCTGCTCCATCGCCAGCACACCGCACCAAGCATCCTCATCCCCCGACCTCTACAGAAAAAAGGTGCGCTAAGGTACCTAAAACATGCTGATGAAGTTTCATCCCATTCCATGCTTCAGAGCTCTCTTATTTTCATTTTTACCGAAGCTAGTTCATAACTTGGCCATTAGGTCTCCGATTAAATTCGGTTTCTTGGTGCAACCATCCTTCAATCCAATCAAATATATTTTTCACCACTTCCTAGCGCACCACCTCAATCAATAATAATCAAGTTTCATCGAGTAATCAATCCGGGCTACAACTTTTCCCCATCGCCATTAGAACTGTTCGGATTCACCGTTGACGACCACCTTCCGGCCGTTTTCTCCCTGATTGGCATCCAATATGATGTTCCTTGGAGCACCAGGATGCTCCTGGACATCGCAGTGCATCATTTGGTGCATGCTCATCATAAAGATGAACAGACGCTACTCACATGTACGCCAGGATCAGTTGAATCGTACATGCGTTGACAAAAGTGTAATATTATTACATAGCCATGTTCGAACACATACATAGTCTTACAATACGACCCGAAGGTCTACAAATACACACAACAAACCTATTTACAACATCTAAACAGTTCACAAAGATTAAACTACAGCGGAAAAATAAGTAGATAACAACGGCTCCATCTCCATAGGCAGTCGCGCGAAGGATTGCCATCCTAGACCAAGTCCTCTGGGTTGACGAAGAAGTCTTCCGATGCCGCTTCTTCTTCACATTCTAATGGGAAAAAACAAATGTTTGAGTACATAGAGTACTCAGCAAGTGTGGGAAGAGAATGACATGTTTGGCTAAAGCAAGGGAAGGCCAATTATGGCTTAAGCACTATGCTTAGAACCTAACCTTAGCTTTCAATTATCAATATCATAATTCAAGAAGTAATTCAACACATAATTAAAGATAATGAATGTAACTTGAATCATAAATAACCACCATTTCCCAACCATAAGCTAATTATGAACTGGCCCCAAGCCGCTCTTGTCCGTGAGCACGGCTGCCATGACAGTTTTACCAAATCTCTGCAGAGAGTGTACCCTTTTCCCACAAGCAGTGATTTCATCCCCTGTTGTCAGGTGGACTAAGTGAACCTCCCTGAATGCCCGTTGTAGCTAACCACATTACACACTTACTTTGGTGTGAGGCCAGAAGATCACTACATGGTCTTTACAAAGGTACTCCCGACTAGTGCTAGCCCTCTAAGGTTTCCACCACTGAGGCATTTCCGGAGTAACCCTCCGCTTCAAAGCCCCCTCTTGAGCCTTGCGGTTCCCAGAGTAGTACCCCTGCATCATTCCCCGCACCATCCAACTACTAGCATTTCTCGGGAGAAACCTAATTAATTGACCAAGTTGTCCCATCTCAGTCTCGTGGTGGTACTATAAAGCTTAGTGGCTTCCACCATAAACCGGTCCTTAGAATCCGGTGGTGCCAAACCCAATCCCGAGTCTCGTGCAAACTGCACCATACCAAATCTATCCAATCACCAGATTCCTATCCACTACTATTGTGTATCCACCACAATTAAAGTAATCATATTGTTTAACATGTCACATTGGTATGAAATTCCATTCCCAATGTCTAAGCATGGCTAAGCATAATTAATACCTATCTACTTCCCAACCCGAATCAGGTGACAAGGAATTATATGGAACAAGGCATGTAACATGAAATAGGACATCATTTTATTTAGCATGCATCTATCTAAAATCCTAAAATTGGTACAAGATGGTCAAGGGCACTTGCCTTCGTCGAAGACTTGGTTGTTGGTGAAGTCTTGGTCTTGGAGATTAAAGTTGGGGCCGTAGTATGACTCTAAATATATTGCCAAAGCATGGCAAAGAGAAGATAAAAGCTAAATAAGTAAAGAGCACACAATTCATGGCATCACAACATACACATAAGCATAAAATTCTATACTAATGCGTCCCTACGAAGCATTTATTATTTTACATAGCTAAAATATGCATCTTATATTTATCTTACATTTTTAGGATTTATTTATGGCCTAAAATCGTTTTTATTGAATTTTCTATGGCCAAAATGTATTTTAAAATTTTTTAATAAATTTTCTATAGTCATAATATATTTTATTTGCACTCTACAATTTTATTACAGTATAAAAACATTTTATATAAATTTTCCTACTGTTTCTACATTTATTCATCATTTTTATCTATTTTCTACACATTAAATACTCATATAAACAATATTCAGCAATTAAATAAAACCTCAGGGACTTCATGGTAATTTTCCTACACTGTACAGGGGTTAAATCATTAATTCTACAAATTTCCAGGGGCTAGATTGCTTAATTAAGTGATTAAATCCAATTCCAGAGAGTCCAGGGGCTAGATTGACAATTCCAGGGGCTAGACTTGAATTCCAACGGAATCCAAGGGGTAGCTGGTGATTTTCCAAGGGCCTAGGTGGAAATTCGGCGGCGGGAAAATAGAATTGAATGCGGGCCGTCGATTTTGAAATGGATGCACGAGATTTAAAACACTGAACCAGTATCTAACGTTTTAATCTCGGCCGTTCGGTTTGAACCAAGGGCCGAGATTCGGCCACGTCGCCCCGACGACACAGGCGGCGCACGGCGCGGCGGCGCTAGACGCCCACGGCGGCGACCTCGCTGGCGTTTGGCCAAATCGGCCAAACGTCGCCTAATCTTATGTGTGCTATACACTAAACGCAAGAGGGGGGAGAGTGGAGCATACCTC
This sequence comes from Tuctoria greenei, assembly GCA_036927565.1. NCBI lineage: Eukaryota > Viridiplantae > Streptophyta > Magnoliopsida > Poales > Poaceae > Tuctoria > Tuctoria greenei. Next base: position 28,891,522 of record JAYESD010000011.1, read on the forward strand.
GGGGATTTCTGGGGTGCGAAATCGACCGGAGAGGAGTGGGCGACGAGAGGTGGCGGCGGTTGGCGTCAGCACCTGTCGATTCCGGCGAAACCTCGACGATCTCTCCGCTAGACCTTGCCCGGCGTGCTCCTGGTGACACGGCGAAGAGGTTAGAGGGGATAGAGGGGTGAGGCAACCGTCGGTTAGCCGGGAACGAGGGCGACAGACCTTGGCGACGGTGAGGCTAGGGTTTGAGAGCGGAGAGGAAGAAATAGGGGGGAAGGGGGAATTTTATAGAGGGAAAGCATGCGGCGGTTGTCGGCGCGCGCGAATGGCAGTTCCCCGGGGTGATTTGGCGCGTGGGGTGGTGGTTTGAGGTGGGGGTGGCGCGGCGTGGGCGCGGGAAAGAAGAGGGGCGGCAGTTGCTTGGTGGGGAAGATGACAAGCGGGCCCCGCCCAACAGAGAGAGAAGAAGAGAGAGGGGGTGGTTGGGCTGCGGGTGAGGGAAAGGGAATTGGGCCGGGGTGGGGAAATTTGGCCCAACAGGGGGTTTTATTCTTTTTCTTTTTCATTTCTTTCCTTTTGATTTGATTTCAAATTCAAATTTCAATCGTTTGCTACATGTTTGAACTTCAAAATTCGCACAAAAATGCATACTAGAATGCACAAGGGTTTGATCAATTTTATTTACATAAAATGTGGGTGTTACAACTCTACCCCCCTTAAAAGGAATCTCGCCCTCAAGATTCGGACGTCCTAAGAGAAAAGGTGAGGGAAATTAGCCTTGAGATCTTCTTCTCTTTCCCATGTTGCTTCTGCCTCCGAGTGATGTTTCCATTGCACTTTACACATGCGAATGACTTTGTTTCTGGTGACCTTTTCTAATGTCTCAAGTATCTTAACAGGCTGTTCCACATAAGACAAATCTTCTTGTACATCAACTGCTTCCATAGGTAATTGTTCCTCAGGCACTCTCAGACACTTCTTAAGTTGTGACACATGAAACACATTATGTACATCTGACAAGTGCGGTGGAAGCTCAAGCTGATAAACCACTTCTCCTCGTCGCTCTAATATCTTGAACGGACCAATGTAGCGGGGTGACAACTTGCCTCTTACTTTAAATCTTCTCAACCCTCTCATAGGTGACACCTTCAAGTACACATAATCACCAACCTCAAAAGTTAGATCACGTCTTCGAGTATCCGCATAACTCTTCTGTCTTGTTTGGGCTGCCTTTAGATTCTTCTGAATTTCTTGTACTTGTCTCTCAGCCTCTTTTAATACATCAGGCCCAAAGACTTGACTTTCCCTAGTTTGATTCCAAAACAACGGTGTCCTACATTTCCGCCCATACAATGCTTCAAAAGGAGACATCTTCAAACTGGCTTGATAACTGTTATTGTATAAGAATTCGGCATATGGTAGATTCTTATCCCAACTTTGGCTATTCTTTAGAGCACACGCTCTTAACATGTCTTCTAATATCTAGTTGGTACGTTCTGTCTGACCATCGGTCTGAGGATGATACACCGAACTGAAATTTAAACGGGTATCCATTGATTCATACAACTTCTGCCAGAATCTTGAGGTAAATTGAGTGCCTTGATCTGAGATGATCTTCTTAGGAACTCCGTGTAAGCATACAATACTGGAGATATACAGTTCCGCCAACTTGGGACCATTGTAGGTTTCTTTCACAGGAATAAAGTGAGCAACTTTAGTCAAACGATCCACTATAACCCATATAGAATCATATCCAGATTGTGTCCTTGGTAGTCCCAGAATGAAATCCATGCTGATTTCTTCCCATTTCCATTTCGGCACTTTGATTGGTTGCAACAACCCTGCTGGTCTTTAATGTTCCGCCTTAATTAATTGACATGTATCACATATGGCCACATATTCTGCTACATCCCTTTTCATTCCATGCCACCAATATTGATCTTTAAGATCTTGATACATCTTTGTGCTTCTGGGATGAATGGAGTATGATGAATCATGAGCTTCCCTTAGTATCAATTCTCTAATCTCTTTTATGTCCGGAACACAAATCCTCTTTCCAAGCCATAGGGTTCCTTGTTCATCCTCCCTAAAGTTCGGAGCTTTTCCTTTCTTCATTAATTGCTTGATCTCCTTGACCTTCTCATCATTCTTTTGTCCTTATTGTATATCACGTTCAAGGGTTGAGTCTACTCCCATAGCAACAGCTTCAGTACTAGTCACTAGGCACAAGTTTAACCTTGCAAACTCCTCACATAACTGGGGTTGAAGAGCATGTACTGTCAAATTATTACATTGTCCCTTTCTACTTAGAGCATCAGCAACCACATTAGCCTTTCCTGGATGATAGTTGCTTCCCACATCAAAGTCATTTATTAACTCCAACCAACGATGTTGTCTGAGATTAAGATCTGGTTGTGTGAATATGTACTTTAAGCTCTTGTGATCCGTGTATATCTCGGTTATTTTTCCCATAGGTAGTGTCTCCATATCTTCAATGCATGGACAACAGCTGCCAACTCTAAATCATGGGTTGGATAGTTTCTCTCATGTTTCCGAAGCTGTCTTGAAGCATAGGCTACAACATGTCCTCCTTGCATTAAGACACATCCCAAACCATGACCAGATGCATCACAATAAACTACAAACTCCTTCTGCATATCAGGCATCACCAATACCGGTGCACTGGTTAACCTCTTCTTCAACTCGGCAAAGCTAACTCACATTCGGGGGTCCACTTGAAAGCAACTCCTTTCTCAAGCAACTTGGTTAGTGGTCGAGAGATCTTTGAAAATCACTCGATGAATCGACGATAATAATTGGCCATGCCTAAGAATCTTTGTATATCGTGTACACTCTCAGGTGTTTCCCATTTAAAGACATCAGCCACTTTGCCAGGATCCACTGTTATACCTCCTTCAGATATGACATGACCCAAAATTGATACTTCCTTTAGCCAAAATTCACACTTACTAAGTTTGGCATATAATTGGTGTTGGCGAAGCTTCTGTAGAGCCATCCTGGTGTGCTGCTCATGCTCTTCTTCAGTCTTGGAATAGATAAGTATGTTATCGATGAACACCACTACGAACTTGTCCAAATACTCCATGAATACTTTGTTCATTAGATACATAAAATATGCAGGAGCATTGGTCAATCCAAACGACATAACTGTATACTCATATAGTCCATATCGAGAGACAAATGCAATCTTGGGAATATCTGCGGGCCTAATCTTCAATTGGTGATAACCCGAGCGAAGATCAATCTTAGAGAACACACATGATCCTCTCAACTGATCAAATAAATCTTCAATTCTTGGCAGTGGGTACTCATTCTTGATTGTTACCGCATTTAAGACACGGTAATCAACACACAATCTTTGAGTACCATCCTTCTTAGGTACAAATATGACTGGTGCTCCCCAAGGAGATGAGCTAGGACGGATATATCCTTTCCCCAGTAACTCCTCAATATGATCATTTAGTTCAGCTAGTTGTTACCATCCATTCTATACGACCTCTTATATATTGGGGCCGTTCCAGGTACTAATTCAATGATAAACTCAATCTCTCGATCAGGGGGCATACCTGGTAAGTCATCTGGGAATACATCAGGAAACTCGATCACAACCCTGATGCCTTCTGTACTCTCAAGATGGTTGAGTTGTACAACTGCCTCTTGTGTCTGATCTGGCTTGAACTCCACTGTAGTGCCATTTGGGTGCGTTAAGCAACATGTCCTAGTTGCACAATGAATTACTCCTTGATTCTTTGTCAGCCAGTCCATTCCCAGAATGATGTATAATCCTTGTGAGTCCAACACTATTAGGTTGGCCCAAAAGACTACCCCCTTATGTTTATACTCACTTTACGGCATAGATGCCTTGCCATCATCTCTCCTCCAGGAGAGTTTATCAGCAATGGTCGATTCAAGAATGTAACTACCATGTCATGCTTCTTTATGAAATCTTTGGATATAAATGAATGTGTAGCACCCGAATCAAAAAAGACTATGGCGGGGTGAGAATTAGCAGAAAACATACCAATCACCACATCAGGTGCTTCCTGTGCTTGCTCTAGTGTCACATGATTGACACGTCCAGGTGGGTTCTGCTGCTTCTTTAGACAATTGTTGGAGTAGTGTCCCCATTCTCCACACTTGTAGCATTGAACTCCCGCAGAATTATTCTAGCCCTTGTTACCTACTGGTTGATTTCTTGGGGGTTGACCATTGGGACGGTTAGGTGGCGCTGAAGGGCGAGGTGGTTGCATCTGCTGGCGAGGGGGTTGCATTGGCTGGCGTGGAGGCTGTTGTTGCTGGCGCATCTGCTGATTGTAGGGTGTGGGTGGCCTGTAGTTGGGATTTGGGAATCTCTGTCCCGAGTGGTTCATAGGGCGAGTCATGGGTGTTACAGGCTGAGGGGCGAAACGAGGGCGTACATTGCTGCTAGAGGCATGTCCCAGAGCCAATTTCCTTTTCCTATCATCATCATCCAGTTCCTTCTTAGTCCTCTCCACCTCAAAATCTTTGTCAACCAACTTCTGAAAGTCGCTGTAGTCGCTGGAAGACATGGAAAACTTCAACTCCTTGTCCAGTCCATTCTTGAAACGAAATTGTTTCTTGGAATCAGTATCCACATCTGTCGGGGCATAGCGAGATAACTGGGTGAATGCATTCAAGTAGGCTCGCACAGCCATACGACCCTGCTTTAACATGAGGAACTCCTCATGTCTTGCTTGTACTTCTCCCTCAAGCACACAGTGATTGCGGAAATTGTCCTGAACTCTTCCCAAGTGATGTTCTCCGGACTTTGGTGGGCTTCAGTGAAGGTGGTACACCAGTCGGCTGTAGGTCCCTGGAGTTGATGAGAGGCTAGTAGTACCTTCTCTCTTCCTTCACAATGTATGAGCCTCAACTTGCTTTCAATCGTTCGAAGCCAATCATCGACATCCATTGGTTCACTGACTGTGTCAAAGGTGGGTGGATGAGTGTTAAGGAAGTCCCTTAAAAAGGACCTGGGTGGAAAAGGTGGTGGGGGTGGAAGGTTGTATTGTGGTGGTGGTGGGGCTTGCTGCATATTGGTAACAATTTGGGTAAGGTTGTTGAGCAGTTGGGTTTGAATGGCCATCATCTGCTGCATCTGCTGCGCTGTTGGGGCTCCTCGAGCACCCCTACCATTCCATCCTGGCAGTCCTCCAAATCCATCGTCTTGGGGCACAGCACCCCTTCCATGACCTCTGCCTCTACCAGCCACCTGTATAGGGAATAATTGAAACTTTAGGATAATAGATAAGGTATAGAAGGGTATGCTATGGTAAAGGTCCCAACTACATGCATCAAGGGAAACATATATATAGCAAGCAAATTCATTAATCCACTAGTGCGGATGTGGACAGGATGCTAACGCATTCCACAACTCGCACGACACACTAACAAGCCTATATACAAATGACGTGGATGTGGACAGGATGCCGAAGCATTCCACAATTCACATCACACACACACACACACAACATGAAGCAAACTAATACAATACCATAGATAATACAACTCAAGACTAAAGAGGGCGTAGCTACACGCTCCTACATACTAAGGATAGGTGTCCTGAGTCGTCCAACAGGGTAACCAGTCTATCCTGCTCGTCGGAGTTCTCCTCGGTCTCCTCCTCGGGGTCCTCCTCCTCCGTGTCCTCCCCCGATTTCACGGGTGAGTTCTCATGACGATCCGGAGAGTCTGGGTCCCAAGGCTCAACGTCCGAAGCGTACTGAGGAGAGTGCGGATCAGCCGCAGTGATCCTCGCGTAGCGTCGGCTAAGCTGCTCATAGCAGTCAACAAGGTCCCTGCTGTCCTGAAGCTCCTGCTGACAACGCTGGAGTCGTGAAGACAACTCCACAATGTCGTCCACCAGCCTCTCGCTCTGAGCGAGGTACAGAGGCCCCTCGACGTCACGTCCAGTGAAGTCGACTGTGCCACTAGGGCGCTGAGGGGTGTACGCGTGCTCCGTGCACCCGAGGCGGAACCTGTGGGTGTGACTCCAGTAGGTAGTCGCCTCCCACATAGCATCCTCCTCAGCAGCACACTTGGAGCTCCTCCAAGCCGGAGAGTAGTGTGAGTGCAGCAGCTCCGAGTCGTAGTAGACTAACAGTTGGGTAGTCCACTCTAGTCCACCAGTAGAATGTACGGAGATCCTGGTGGTGTGGTAGACGAAGCGAACACGGTACTCACGGCACCCCGCAGCACGAAGGAGAGAACGAAGACGGGTACGAATCCTCGAAGCAGCACGTCCAGAAGATATCAGCACTGTCTCCCCCCTGGTTGTGTGAGGTGCGGAGCGGCTGGCTAGGACGTGGTGAGGAACACGACCCCCAGTCGACTTACGAGCCGTCTGCTTGGTGCGCGCCATCTACAAACATTTGAAAAGAAGAGAGGGAGATCAATAATCAATAAATTAAGTTAGAATAAAAACAATAAGTACAGCAAGATAAGAAGCACAAGGATTGAGATGCAAAGCACAAGGTTTTGGAAATACTATTTTATAACTAGGCTTGCAAGATAAGTATAGTCCTTATTTTCGACCATTTGTAACTAGGCTTGCGTCCTACAGGCAACACGGCTCTGATACCACTTTGTCACGCCCAGATGAACAGACGCTACTCATATGTATGCCAGGATCAGTTGAATCGTACATGCATTGACGAAAGTGTAATATCATTACATAGCCATGTTCGAATACATACATAGTCTTACAATACGACCCGAAGGTCTACAAATACACACCACAAACCTATTTACAACATCTAAACAGTTCACAAATATTAAACTACAGCGGAAAGCTAAATAGATAAGAACGGCTCCATCTCCACAGACAGCCGCGCGAAGGATCGCCAGCCTAGACCAAGTCCTCCGGGTTGACGAAGAAGTCTTCCGGTGTCGCTTCTTCTTCACATTCTAATGGAAAAAATAAATGCTTGAGTACATAGAGTACTCAGCAAGTGTGGGAAGAGAATGACATGTTTGGCTAAAGCAAGGGAAGGCCAATTATGGCTTAAGCACTATGCTTAGAACCTAACCTTAGCTTTCAATTATCTATATCATAATTCAAAAAGTAATTCAACACATAATTAAATATAATGAATGTAACTTGAATCATAAATAACCACCATTTCCCAACCATAAGCTAATTATGAACTGGCCCCAAGCCGCTCTTGTCCGTGAGCACGGCTGTCATGACAGTTTTACCAAATCTCGGCAGAGAGTGTACCCTTTTCCCACAAGCAGTGATTTCATCCCCTGTTGCCAGGTGGACTAAGTGAACCTCCCTGTATGCCCGTGGTTGCTAACCACATTACACACTTCCTTTGGTGTGAGGCCAGGAGATCACTACATGGTCTTTACAAAAGTACTACCGACTAGTGCTAGCCCTCTAAGGTTTCCACCACTGAGGCATTTCCGGAGTAACCCTCCGCCTCAGAGCCCCCTCTTTAGCCTTGTGGTTCCCAGAGCAGTACCCCTGCATCATTCCCCGCACCATCCAACTACTAGCATTTCATCGGGAGAAACCTAATTAATTGACCAAGCTGCCCCATCTCAGTCTCGTGGTGGTACTATAAAGCTTAGTGGCTTCCTCCATAAACCGATCCTTAGAATCCGGTGGTGCCAAACCCAATCCCGGGTCTCGTGCAAACTGCACCATACCAAATCTATCCAACCACCAAATTCCTATCCACTACTATTGTGTATCGACCACAATTAAAGTAATCATATGGTTTAACATGTCACTTTGGTATGAAATTCCATTCCCAATGTCTAAACATGGCTAAGCATAATTAATACCTATCTACTTCCCAACCCAAATTAGGTGACAAATAATTATATGGAACAAGGCATGTAACATGAAATAGGACATCATTTTATTTAGCATGCATCTATCTAAAATCCTAAAATTGGTACAAGATGGTCAAGGGCACTTGCCTTTGTCGAAGACTTCGTTGTTGGTGAACTCTTGGTCTTGGAGATTAAAGTTGGGGTCGTAGTACGATTCTAAATATATTGCCCAAGCATGGCAAAGAGAAGATAAAAGCTAAATAAGTAAAGAGCACACAATTCATGGCATCACAACATACACATAAGTGTAAAATTTGGCCCAACAGGGGGTTTTATTCTTTTTCTTTTTCATTTCCTTTCTTTTGATTTGATTTCAAATTCAAATTTCAATCGTTTGCTACACATTTGAACTCCAAAATTCACACAAAAATGCATACTAGAATGCACAAGGGTTTGATCAATTTTATTTACATAAAATGTGGGTGTTACAGAGATCAACTTTGGGCCTGCCAAGGCCGCCTCGCACTACAGGAATTTGTCAATAGGGCATCGGTCATATAAGCGTCGGTTGTCAATAGAAATCGACGCCCATACTTTAAAAGCATCGGTTCACCGACACTCTTAGCCGACAAAATATTTTGGACGCATTTAACATCTAAGTGTGTCGGGGTCGACACTTTTATCTATTATAGGCGTCGGTTTTTGAAACCGACGCCCTTACATTTAAATGCGTTGGCTACACAGACTGACGCTTTTAATCCCCTATGTATAAGCGTCGGCCACTGATACCGATGTTCTTTTGTTTTTTAACGTTCTTTTGTTTTCCTCGGTTTTGCTGGACGCGTAGTAAAAAACACGATTGCGTTTTCCAGATTGATGGCACGCCATTTACTACTTGCGTTTACTGCGTGCAATTTACTGATGTTTTTTTGTTTTCTCCATTTTACTGCCCATGCTTTACTGCACGCGGACCGAGGTAGCGACGGCCACGGCAGGGAGGCGGTGGCGGGCGCGGACCAAGGCGACGGCGGCCGCGGCGGGGAGGCGGTGGCAGGCGCTGACCGAGGCGACAACGACTGCGGCGGGGAGGCGGTGGCGGGCGTGGATCGAGGCGAGGCAACCGCGGCGGGGAGACGGTGGCGAGCGCAGACCGAGGTGGCGGCGACCGCGGCGGGGAGTCGGTGGCGAGCGCGGACCAAGGCGACGGCGGCCGCGGCGGGGAGGCGGTGGCGGGCGCGAACCAGGCGACGGTGGTCGCGGTGGGAAGGCGGTGGCGTGGAGGAGGCAGCGGTCGTAGGGGCACGGAGGCGGCGACGACCAGGGGGCACGGCGGCGGCGGCCAGGGGGGCGGAGGCAGCGCCAGCGGCGGCGGACTTGGGGGCGTGGATGCGGTGGCCAGTGTGGGGGCACAACGCCGGTGGCGCGGTGCTGAACCTTCGCTGCTCACCCAGTCGCTCGGTCGACGCCAGTGGTTCATACGTGTACTTGAGGAAGAAAGAGAAACAGAAAACACCAGAAGCCGGAGACGCTGCTCCATATAAAGAGAAACAGTCAGGACCGAGTCCAAGCTCAAATAAAAATTTGGATTGGGAAGGCGCGGTGGGCAGCAAATTTTCGCGGGCGGCTGATCAGATTTTCGTGGGCGGCGGTTCCATTTTAGATGCGTCGGTTGTGATATCACACCGACACTTATAACTAGAAGCGTTGGTTGGCCCGACACATTTATTAAGTGTGTCGGTTTTTTAAATCAGACCGACACATTTAGTTTATGAGCGTCGGTTTTTATAAACCAACACTCTTAATCGATTTAAATACGTCGGGGCTGATACTTTTAACTAAACCGACACCTTATTCATTGTTTTCTGTAGTGTCGGTTGCCGTCGTCGGTGAGGTTCTGTTCGCCGCCGGCCATCGCCAAGGTGCCCCACAGGTGTTCTTTGCGCCCTGGAGTGGATCCCCACAAAAAGATCGAAGTTTGGTTGAGCATTGAGGTGGGAACGTGTGGGCGCCATTATTTCCCCTGTTTTGGGGCTACCTGACCCGAGGTTGAAGACAACCCTGTCAAAGTGGGGCCCACACACAATGTTTCAGTCTGTTTCCAAATTCCAAAAAATTGGCCCAAATTCAAAAATAGATAACACCCTGTAGAATGCTCCAAAAATCTTCAAACAAATTTTGTTTGAAACAACTTAATCTCTAGTTTCCAGACGAGCAAATTCTTAACCTTGAAAAGCTATTTTAATTTCTTAAAAATTCAATTACTCCAAACACTCCTGAAATTTTCAAAGCTGATCCCTTTATTAGAAATTCAACAAATTTTGCCAGAACTTCAATTTAGCTATTCCTTACATCCTGTAAAAATTTCGTAGCAATTAACTTGTATAACATTCCCAACTTAAAATTTCCTATCTGCTGTTCATAAATACACAGAAATACTTCCCAGAATTTGAATTAAACTTCTAAATTCAATTCCTCATAGTATACTTGCTCTACAAATCTCAAATAAATTTCTATAGAATCCTCTTGACTCCTAGTTTCAAGTTGTACAATGTTATTGCCATGAAAACCTGTATAACTTCCTGTATAAGTCAATTACCCCAAATGCTCATTGAATTTTCTTTGTTGCTCCTTTCACTTGATATGTACCAAAATTCACCTGAACATTACTTTGGCACTCCCCAGCTCTAATAAAACTTTCATGTGCATTGAACCTGTATAAGTTCACCGAACATCAATTTTCTCCACTGCCGTTCAACATTAACAGAAACCTTATTTCCAAGAATTGATTCCAACTTGTAAATTCAATTTTTCCTAGTAGAACTACTCCAAAAATACCAAATAAATTTTTGTATACTCCTTATGATCCATAATTTGAATTTGTTTAGACCAATTCATCAGAAACTCATATAACCTATATAATTAATTCAATTAAGCTAATTACTTCATATAATTGTTACTACTGTTCAATATATGATCTATCTTCCAAAATTTTTACAGAATACAGTTCCATGTGCCCTTGTTCTACTGTAAATATTTCAAAGTTTATGGACATCATTTACTGATCCAAATTTCATTCCAAACCTGTATGATATTTGAAAATCCAATTTGATTAGAAAACAATTCCAGAAATTCATAGCACTTAAAAATTCAATATCTCACTCTCAAATGCTTAGAAAATTATTAAACCAATTTTTCTAGAACCAGGACAACCTCCTATATCATAATCATCTACTGTTAGCTATGTTAAAGCTACATATTTAACTCTAAAATTCTGAGAAGTCATTTGCTTGTCATAATTTTAGAGACAACAAACTTGATTGATCATCTTGCCTTCTTTGCCAAGATCTTCCTTATAGTACCTGGTAGCTACCATAAAAGTCCCAAAGCTAATTAAGATCATTTCCTTACTATGATCAATAGTTACTAGCTTATGATCTATATATGCAATCTATTTTCTATATCATTCATACATGTTATGTATGCATATCGTGTAGTTGCCAAGATCGAGGAGGACCCAGAAGCTTTCGAGGTCCACCTTCCTGAAGCTAACTTAGACCCTGACTCACAGCTAGGCAAGCCTCAGTTTGCATTTAAGTGATTTTGCAAAGTTTTATTTTGTATCACCTATGTCTAGGGTGAGATATGTGTATTATGTCTAAGGTGATTGAAACTCCACTTGCATGACCCACAAATCCCATGGAGTATTGTGTAGGTCTACAGCTTGACGAGTAGAAAATTCCATGCTAATATTTTGAAGAATCCGGTAGAAGTTGAGTCGTTGGAATCTACTCGCGAGATAGGATTTTATCACACGGGATGTAATTGATCAAAGAATGGTTTATGAATATGAATTGGAGACCGAACAGCTGGATAGGATGCAGTGAGACATGGTCTCACGTGCGTAGCCCTTCTTGTGTCATTTGAGGACAGATCCGTGTGCGGCCCTACTGAACAAGTTTGAACTGTACCGGATGCATACTGGCTATATGGAAATGCGTAAACTGATGTAATTGGTTAACCTGGGTGTCAAGACTTACCCTACCGTTTTATAGGAGTGGTTGAGGGAAGAAATGTGTAAATCTGTCGGCGGGCACACACGCTCTGCGTGGGGACCTCCTGCCCTTTACGGAAGGATCGGTTCGACATTTGGGTTTTTTTTTGAAAGGTTGCTGCATACAACATAGTACTGAAGTGTGATTCACTCCACTTCCGAAATGGATGGATGTGACGTGTTATTCAGGTGTCTGCTGATGGCAATCATAGTCCCTCGCGGTTATTTCAGTACCGCTTGTTCACTGTGTCGTGAAGTAGTAATAATGAGTAGTTGAATTATTATGAATTTGTTGCCATGATTATTATTGTATTGCAACTTGTATAGATTAGAAATAGCACAATTAAGTTTACATTTGCTAAATATTTAACTTGAATAAAGCTTATGCAGCTTTGAGCATGTAACATCGGGGATGAAATATTTCTTGTCTGATTGTGGAGTCTGTGATGTGCCATGCTGAGGGAATGTCATTTTCTACCTTAAAATTGAGCTAAGGATTTACTAATAGGCGAATCCTTTATGCAAATTCAGCTTTTCTATATTAGAAGTCTCAAGCATGTAGAATTCCATGTTTAGTTGAGACGGTTAGGTCTTGCTGAGCCTTCGTGCTCACAGTTGATTTATATGTGGTTTTGTAGGTTTAATTATATTGTTCTTATTATGGACTGTCCGTGAGACCTCGAACTATCGAGATGTATCTATCATGTGACACCACGCCCCTGCCTTATTGATCTTCGTGTTGCTAGTGAGAAGTGTCCGCGGGCATGGATGACTTCTCTTGTGCTTAGATATTTTGAGAGTGTGAGTATGTATTATTCGCTGCATGTGTACCACTGTTGTACACTATTTTGTAAACAATATGCTATTATAAAATGAAAACTTTGTATCTTTAATATATCTTTTTGTGTGTGCTGTTGGGTGTCGCATTGCACGGCACCACCCAATGTGATTCCTTGAATGTCGGGACCCCGGTCCTCACATGCAGTGTAAAACAGTTGAGGTTATTCAGCCAAAGTTTTCTTCGGATTTAGGTTCTGTGTCTCTTCATAAGCAGGATAAATCCTGCATAAATTAACTATAATTTCTCCGTCTTTAAACCATAGAGTCAAACATGAGTGAAGACCGCAGTTGGATGTATACGGGCTGGAAGAGCGGAACTGGTGGTTACTCGGATGAGTGGTTCACCAAGTTAGATAAACTTTTGGATTGAGCCTTTTCATCGTCAACAGATGATAAGGTGCGGTGTGCATGTACGAAATACCGGAACACCAAGTTTTTGCATGGAATGGAACTTGCATTTCACTTATATTGAAATTGTTTCACATCACATTATGAGGTGTGGACTTTCCACTGCGTGACTAAATCTCGAGTCGTAGAAAAAGTGGATGAGGATGATGATAGAACGGAGGTTGATAGGATGGATGAGATGCTAGAAGCTATGGAAGCAAAGGATCCTCCTACAATGGAGATAGACAAGTTCTTCGATGAGCTCAAGAAATCAGAACAGCCATTGCTTGAACACACCGATGTGACCGTCCTTGCTTTCATGACCAGATTTATGGCAATTAAGTCTAAGTATTTTTTTCCATCAACTGCTACAATGATCTCTTTAAATTGATCTACGATATCCTTCCACAACCTCACAAAGCGCCTAAAGATATGTATCAATCAAAGAAATTGATATCGTGTCTCAGTATGGACTATGAGAAAATTGATGTGTGCCCAGACAACTGCATGCTATTCTAGAAAGAGCACGCCAATGAGAACAGGTGCTTGAAATGTGGTAAATCATGGTATGTCAAAGTTGTTAATGACTATGGCGATAATGTAATGATAGATGTCTCTCATAAGCAGCTTCGTTACTTGCCCGTGACTCCTCGGTTGAAGCGGTTGTTTCTTTCAAATAGAACTGCAAGACAAAAGAGATGGCACAAAGAAGGTAAATGTGAGAACAATGAATTCTTGATGCACCCGTCCGACTGTGATGCATGGAAGGCGCTAGACCATTTGGATCCAGATTTTTCTCGTGATGTGAGAAATGTTCACATCGGGTTAGCGACAGGCGGATTCTCACCGTTCAGTACAAATGCCAAGTCATACTCCTGTTGGCCCGTCTTTGTCATTCTGTACAACCTGCCACCGACTTTTTGTATGAAGTACGAGTTTATGTTACTCAACCTCATTGTACCTGGGCCAGATAATCTTGGGTCACGTCTCAAAATGATGAAACTGTTGATCAAAGAATTGAAAATGTTGTGAACAGAAGTTGAAGTGTACGACACTTAAAAGAAGCAGAAATTCAACCTTCAAGCTCCTTATTTGTGATCCGTCCATGATTTGTCAGCATGGACATGTTTTCCATATGGAGCACTCACGATTGTCTGATGTGTCCGGTATGTGCTTCGGACACGGATTACTTTTGACTAACTCATGGAGGCAAGATATCTTACTTCGATCACAGACGTTGGCTGTCTCTGAATCACATATTTAGGCAACAGAGGTATGTCTTCAGAAAGGACACTGTTGTCACTAAAGGACCACCGAAACGTCTCAACGGGTCAGAAATTTCTGATATGTTGGACAAATTGGTGCCACATGAAGGTCATCCTGGATATTTTGTAGGTTATGAAGAGAAACACAATTGGACTCACATATGTGGACTTTGGGAGCTACCGTATATGAAGTCATTGATTCTAATGGACAATATTTGTGTGATGCATCAGGAGCATAACATGGGCAAAAGTATCATAGCACATGCATGGATATGACAGGCAAAACAAAAAACAATATAAAAGCTAGACTAGATTTGGCAGACATTTGTAACTGTCAACTCTTGAAATCTTTGAAAGTGGTGGTAAGCCACGTGCTTCTTTCTATCTTCGACCTAAAGAAAAGAAAGAAGTCATGAAATGGTTGAAAACTTTGAAATTCCAAGATGGTTATGCAGCTAGCCTAAAACGAGTCATGAATGTGAACACTAGAAACCTTACTGGGTTGAAGAGTCATGATTATCACATTATCATGGAAAGACTCTTACCTGTTATGTTTCGGGGCCATCAAGATGATGCGTTGTAGAAGGTTTTAACCGATCTATGCTATTTCTATACACAACTTTGTGCTAAAGAAATGAAGATAGAGATGATGGATAAGTTAGAGAAGGAGATACCAGTACTTTTATGTAAGATGGAAAAAAATTCAATCGAGTTTCTTCAATCCAATGCAATATATGCTTATCCATCTTCCATTCGAAGCTAAAGTTGGTGGTCTTGTGCAATACAGGTGGATATATCACATTGAAAGAGCGCTACGATATCTGAAACCAATGGTTGGCAACAGGGCAAGGGTGGAAGGGTACATCGCTGAAGCATATGTGTAAAACCCCACGTTTATGGCATGTGAATTCAGTTATGAGTTTTGTGAACTATATTAAAGATCCAATATAGTGGTACACATGAACTTAATACCATCCAAACCATTCTTGCACTCATGGTTAAAATTTTATTAACATGAGTATTGGACTTCATCACTAATTCTAGAATGGTTCTATTCCCCCCTCTTCAAATTTTAGAATTTATTGGATGAAGTTTATTAAAGCAATTTAAAGTGCAGTACTAATTGGCCCTGCCAAAAATATTCAAATTAGAGGCTCTAAATTTTTCCTTGACCTTCTAATATTCTCAATAGCTTGCCTGCAAAATTTCAAGATTTTAGGAACTCATTTGCTATTTTATTTGAGGCGCTTAGCAAATTTGAATCAAATTCAAATCTGAATTTTAAATTCTTTTCCGACTTCTTTGAACATAAGATTTGAGTTCACCATTGGGTTCAGAATAATTCATTTACCATCTCCACAAAATTTCATGATTTTCGGAGTTGATCTTCCATTTTTAAATGAATTTTTAACTTTACTGTTGGGGTCTGACTGACCTGTGGGCCCCACAGGTCAGCCTTTGCTGAACGGGTCAGGTCGGCCGCCTGCCATCTCTGCACCGGCGCTCGCCCGCTCGATAGCGCGCGCGCATGCAAGCTCTAGCGAGCTGCTTGCTTGCTTGCCGCGACACTATAAAAGGCCGGCCGCCGCTCCGATATTTCCCCTTCCCCGATCGGTGGTTCCCCCTCTCGCGACTTCTTCGCCGCCGCGAGCCATCGTCGCCGCTCGCCTCTGCTCCGTGGTGCGCCGCCGTCTTGCGCAGTTTCAAGCCACGATCCCAAAAGCTTAAAGGTGTGCCTAGTCGAGCTCTAACTCGCGGTGCAAACCGTTTCCCTTTTCATTGAGAAATGAGCAAGTTATTCGTCATCTTCTTTCCGGCCGATGTGAGGAAGCTCGCTCGGTTTCTGTTTAAAATCCGTTTCTACAAGTAATCATTCTATGAAATCGCTTAGAGATAGTTTCTATAGGTCCTAGCGCTCCTACCTGAGCAAAAACCCCTAAATGTTATCGAGCAACGGCCGAGGAAATCGAGTTTTTCTCGCCGCCGGTGAGGAAACCTCGGTTCGCCGTCAAGCTCATAGTTTCTGATTGTTTCTTCCTCTCCCACGTCCCTTTCCGTGATCTGCATCATTCTAGGAAGGTTTTGAAGAAGGTCCCGAGTGGTTTGAGCTACTCTGGAGCGAGTTCCAGGTTGCCCGAGTGCTCACCGCCGCAGCCGCCGTCGCACGGCCATTTCTGGCGAGTTTCTGGTCCCACCGACCTCACCGTCGTGCTCAACGACTCCAAAAACCCCCAGGCGGCGAGTTTGGGGAAGTTTGGCCCATCGGTCTAGCCAGCGGCGAGCTCGCCGGCGAGTCACCGCCCCGGGCGCCGCCTCGCACGGGCGTTGGCCCGAGGTAGAAGACAACCCGGGGGGCCCCACCTGCCAGTAGCTGCGGGATCACGGTGCGGATGGGATTCCGTGCGGCTGCACACGAATAAATTTGTGGACCACGGTGTTGCATTGACCAGAGCACGCTACGTGGCCCATGGGACCCGCCCGATTGAATTTGAATTCTGGCGCCAATGGGTTATTAAATTAATTCCAGAAAATTGTTCAAACTTCTAAATTGAATATCTCTCTGTAGACTACTCCAAAAATCTCCAAACAAATTTTGTTTGAAAGCCCTTGAGCTCTAGTCTCTTTTAGTACCAGATAGGTTCTGTGAAACTTAATATTAAATTCTGTAGGAAACAATATTTTCAAATGAAAATACAATTTTTCAAGACAAGATAGCCACTGGAAACATCCCCAAAATTCACATAAAATTTAGTGTCCTATTCTTGACTACCAGAAAAAGTTTGGGAGCCATTGCACCTGTTTAACCCTCTGTATAGTTCAATTACCTTTTTCAGTTATTGAATTTTCACAGATGTTCAGTTGCTTTAATATGTCTCAAATTTGGACTGAGTTTTCCTTTAGTCATAAACTAGTCCCTGTAAAAATCTTGGATTTAATTGAACTACTATCCTAGTCCAAATTCAGTCACAAACTGAACATTGAGTAAAAGGTTAAAAATTCAATTACAAGATAATTCCAGAAATTCTTGCTAACTTAGAAGTTCAATAACTCCTTCACCCCAGCTTAGAAATTTAGGAAACAAATTTTGCTAGAACCAGGACAATTTCCCCTATCTTAATTATCACATGTTAGCTATGTTCAAGCTACAATTTCCTCTCTAGCATTTTTGGAAGTTGATTGCTTACCATAATTTTGGAGACCACAATCTACTTTGATCATCTCCTGTTCTTTGCAAGAGCTTCTATCATAGTCTCTAATACCTACCCTCAAAGTTCCAAAGCCCATTAAGTCATTATCACATAATTGTCACCATAAATTAAATCATGGTCTTGGTAATAATTATTTTTCCAAGTTATTCATATACGTATTCTATGCACATCGTATAGTGACCGAAGTCGAGGAGGAGCCAGAAGCCTTGGAAGAGCACCTTCCAAATATTAACTCAGACTCTGACCTGCAACAAGGCAAGCCCCGGTTTGCATTTAAGTCGTTTATAAAATTTTGCTTTATCACTATGATGAATAGTATATGAATTGTGCATTAAGTTTAGGATGATTGATACTCCACTTGCATGACCAAAAATCCCAGGGATTGGTTGGAATGAGTTACAGTTTGACCTGTAGTAACTGCTTTGCTAATGCATAGGAAATCCGGTAGAAGTCGAGTAGTTGGAATCTACTCGCGAGAGATGTAGGACATATCTCACAGGATTGGTTAGATACAAAATGGCAGAATATAATGAAATGGAGACCGGGCAGGGAATGGATAGAAAGCAGCGAGAATTAAGTCTCGGTCACATAGCCCTGCCTGTGTCAATTAAGGCCCGTCTGTATGCGGCCCCTTCGGACAAGCTTGACTTGTACGAGCAACATAATGGATATATGGGCTCCAGTAAACTGACGTAGCTTGGTCACTTGGGTGTCGAGGCATACCGTTCCGTTTTATAGGTGTGGGTTGAGGGCAGCAAGGTGTAAATCCGCTGATGGGCGCGTCAAAGTACGCCCCACGCAGGGACCTCCTGCTCGTGATGGATCGACCGGTTCGGCATTTAAGTGTCTCGCGAAAGGTTGCCATGTACGCCTAGTACTGAAGTGTTATGTAGGTACAAGTGTGCTCGCTGGCACTTCCAAACAACGTATGTGTCGTGTTGTCCGGGTGTGTTCTGATTGCAATCACCGTCCCTCGCGGTAATATTGTACCACTTGTTCACTGCGTCGTGACGTAGTAAATACTAAAAAAGCCAGAAAATCATATTGTATTGAATTATAATTACTTTGCAACCTTGTATGATTTAGAGATAGTACAATTAAAAGTTTACAATTTCCCCATACTTTAGCTGTAATAGCATTATGTCCTCTGAGCATGTCATATCATCGGTAAAGCGTTTCTTGTTTGATTGTGGAGCCCATGATGTGCCGTGCTTGGAGAATGTCATTTGCTACTTAAAACATTATTATAAGGATCCACTTGTAGGCGAGTCTTTTATGCCATTCCTTACCTATGCTTAGTATTCACCCTGCATATGTCTAGTGAGACGGGTTAGTCTTGCTGAGCCTTATGCTCACATTTGCAGTTAACGAGTTTTTGCAGGTTATACAATTGATGAAGGGTTTAATGATGAGGCTGCACCTCCTCCAGGGTGTACAGCCGAATGGGAACCCTGCACACTGCAGTAATTGAGTGTTGCTAGTGCAAAGTATCCAAGGCATGGATAACTTTGCTTTTGCATAGCTAGTGCTGAGAGCGTAGCTATGATATATATATATATATATATATATATATATATATATATATATATATATATATCTTTCTTTCCTTACGCTAGTATTGTAAAACTTCCGCTGTATGATAAATAAAAGACTTCGTTTTGTACTTATTCAGGTTTTATTCTTGTATATTTGTTGGGTGTCGCATCGCACGATACCACCCAATGAGATCCTCGGATGTTGGGATTCCGGTCCCCACAGACATGGTATCAGAGCATCATTGGGAACAGTGTACTTGGAAAGAACATATTTTCAAAAAATTAGGACTTGAGTGAAGAATTAGCTATACCCTCTATAAGGAGTATTATTAATATAAGATATAAAGGTGGTAAACTAACTATGTGTTATTATATTCTGCAACGACGCCCCGATGTCAGGTAAGAGGTAAGGTACGCCACCGAGAGCGGATTAATCTCGGTAAGCTCAGCATACGAGGAGTGGTATGTGAAATTTCTGTGGCTTGGCACGGGAAGTTAATAGGAGTCTCTAAAGCTTTCAATGTTTCTGAGAACCTATGACACGCGGTACCCCAGCGTGCTTCAAAGTTAGTGGGAGCCCCCATCGGGTGGTGTATAACCCGATAGTATGCCTCTCTAGAACTATTCATGTTCTATGGGAGCATGCAAAACACGTATGCCCAAGCGTGTATAAGCCAGATCGTACATGAGTCTTTGCTGTACAGATGTATTTACAACCATGTACCTCGAGACACCTCGCCCGAGGACGACTCACACCAGAGTCGTATGCATTTATTTTCATATATATTATTGTGACTGCCTGTCGTGTTTCCCCGTGCCGCCCTTGAGGTGTGAAGGTGTGAAAGTGGATTGTTTGTCTTTTTCAGTATTAACTACGGTAGAAGACCGTGTAGAGACCATTTGCGAGAGAACGATATAGGAACCACCTATAGACGCAGCCGGATATACCGGATAGCATTTTCTTTCGTGAGGCACGTAGTACCATCAGTATCAAATATGATACTAGACCATCCCCACCGACAGAATGGCTGCATTGTGTTTTGGAAAGTCCGACTATCAGGTGATGGTAGGTTTGGACTCCGCAAAAAGGGTTCCGACTCGATAGAATAAATAGAATCAAGATTCTTGTTTTATGGCAGAAGTTGGCTCAACTTCGCCAGATTATAATCTTGGTTATTTAATAGATATTATAGGATTATCATATATGGATGGAAAGCTCGTGAAGATCTCTACAACTTTTTAGTTGACCATAAAGACAGAAAAGCTTGATAATCTGTTGAAATCTGGGGTGTATTGTAACTGCTCCAGATGACCTTACCATTGTACCAGTCTCTGTATTTTTGCCATAACTTGCTGTAGAAAAATCCACTGCCTTATTGTGATACATGTTTAGAAAGGGTAGCAGGATCTTTACAAGTTTGTTATGGGAGGATTTTCCTGATTTGGGTTGGAGTTAAACCAAATTGGGAAGTCAACACAGTGAGCTGCAGGACTGCTGGTGCAAACCAGTCAGTTCAACTGTTAAGTTCGGATAGTTATAGCTCTTAATCCAGAATAGTGACATGGTCACATATATACATTTCTGGAAATCTTAGGAAGTCCTCTATCAACTTTATTTGTCACTCCTGACCTGAATCTGGGTGTAGCTATGCCTAATTCCATTTTTTGCAAACGTGGTTCGTGCAGTCCCGAACTTGGAACAGTTTGCACAGGGTTGCAAATTTGTGCGCGGTACCTGTATAACAAAGTTTTCATGGTGGAACTCTTTTATTTCTGGATTTTTAATGCGATGTTATACAATGTGTATTTTTTCATTACCTCAATATCTTATCATGATAAACCTGTATAGAATGTGGAGATAAGCCCATATACAGGGGAGGTTCTGTCAAAATTTCCAGAAAACTTGAGTCAAATTAAAACCTGTATAGATTCTTCATATTAGTTCACCTGGAGCTGTATGAGTACAATATGGAAAGGTTTTGAAGTTTACTACAACGTTTATATTCAACTTAACTCTTAATTCTGGCGTTTCCTGTATGAAACTTTTGGGTTGATACAGGAAGGTCAGCTGAATCAGAACTGTGATCACTTCCAGTTTGCAGATTTTCTTGGATCAATTGATTATGGATATTTTCTTTTGTCCGACATTATCATTGATTGAGTGGAATACTTATACGGTGTATTGACATCAGGGTATGTTTGTCCACAGATGGCAGCACCAAGAATTCAGTTGCCTAATGGATGGGTGTTCTCAACGTGCACCGGGCAAGCCGGTTTCCCAGACGTGTTTGTTAGGTTGCTTCGCCAGTTTGGCTACCTGGTGTTGCCTAGCTATTGGGGCAAGAAGTTCCAGGAAAGCGGTATGTGGAGTTGCACCATCTACGTCAATGTGCCTGCTGGTCCACCGCACCTCGGATGGGCTCCATACTCCATCAACATCAAAGGGTTGATATAAGAGGAAACATGGAGCTACGCCGCAAGTGTTGCCATAGGGAGGTTTTGCAAACTCCATTACAGTAATCTGGTGGGTACTCCGTATGAGTTCTTTCCAGTTACCGGCAGGACTTCTGAAGCCTGGGCAACCCGCTTGCTTGCGGAGGTGGACAATCACGGGGAAACATCCTCGACAGCCTTAGCGGTGTATGCATCCGCATCACATCGCGAGAAGGGTAATCAAAGGGCATGCGTAAAAGAATTGACGAACAATCTGAAGCAAGCCATGATTCGAGCGGATCACTTTGAGTGGGCAAATGACGGACTTAGGAATATGATGGCTCCTCTCAACCATCGTTTGAACCTCAGGGAGAATCAATGGCATGACGCTGTTATGGATTTAGCCGCGTCTCGCCAGGAGACCCTAGAGATGAAAACTGAGTTGGAGGCGAGCCTACTCTATGGACACCAGCGGGACACCCAGTTGAACGCGGTGACTGCAAATCGGGATCAGTCGAGAGTGGAGGCTCAGAGCTGGAAGACCAGCTGTGAGCAGGCTCAGCAGGAGAACGAGGCCTGGAGGATGTTTATGGTACAGACAGATTGGCATGCTAA
This sequence comes from Tuctoria greenei, assembly GCA_036927565.1. Lineage (NCBI taxonomy): Eukaryota > Viridiplantae > Streptophyta > Magnoliopsida > Poales > Poaceae > Tuctoria > Tuctoria greenei. The sequence goes on from JAYESD010000011.1 coordinate 28,913,666, forward strand.
GATTGCCAAAAAGACGTCGCTTTTGAACGAGGCATCATCTTCTACTCCAGCACCCATACCAGTGGTGCCTAATCCTAAGGATGACGAGGAAGAAGAAGATCCTCAGGAGGTCGAGTTTTATGATTAGAGGGCAGTGTTGATGTACTTATCACTTTAGGCCGAGTGTAATGATGTGTAGTAAACACCACGTGTGTTTTGTGACTTTATGAGTCTTGTTGTAAATAGTAGCAAGGTCTGTGTACGATGACATGGACATGACGACTTGTGGTGACCAAGCATAGATGAGACGACTTCTTTAGATGAAGTCTGTCTATTTTTTGAGATCTATTGTAAACTTGGGCCCAAGATAATATAGGTTGTATAAAGTTTGTGCTTTATCAATATATGTGAATGTTATGCATCATCTATTGTTATCTACCGCATTACTATTTATATGGAAGGATGAACTTGAGGCAATGAGACTTATGGTATGAATCGTTGTATTGCAGTATGGTGCGTACTCATACAAGTCAAGATGGGGGAGGTTCCAGTGGAGGTCAGGGGGATGACACACCACCCCCGGGACAGAATACACCTCAAACGCAACAACCTCCACCACCTCCACCCACACTTTCCAGAAGTCTCGCGGAGGTTCTCGCTGCAGTACTCGGCTCGCGCGACGAGCAAACCGAGCTACTGCGGACTCTGGTGCAGCGCTCGTCCCGTCAAGGGGGACGACAGGATGATGGACTGCGTCAGCAATATCAAAGTTCCTCCTCTGATTTCTCATCGACACATCCACCGGTCTTCGGAGAGGCCGATGAACCGTTGGAGGCGGATAATTGGCTCCGCACCATTGAAGGAAAGTTCGGTTTACTCGAGGTAACCGAATAGCAGAAGACACTGTTTGCAGCGCAGCAACTGCAGGGGTCTGCTGGTGCATGGTGGGCCAATTACCTTGCCGCACGCTCCGCAGACCATGTCGTAAGCTGGGCCGAATTCCGGGAGGCGTTCCGCGCCTACCACATCCCTCCCGGGATTATAAGGAGGAAGCTTCAAGAGTTCTTGGAGCTAAGGCAGGGAGGAAGGGGTGCATACGAGTACTCCAAATCATTCAACCACTTGGCCCAATACGCTCAGGACCAAGTGAATACCGAAGATCGGAAGCGCGAATGCTTCTACCGGGGTTTGAACCCCAAGTTGAAGGACAAGCTTGTCCTGTTCAACCGCGGCAGCTTCAACAACATCGTCAATGCCGCTATCTTGTAGGAGGATGCTACGCACGAGCTGTCCTCTGATAAAAAGAAGAGGAGTGCTCCGCAGGGCAGCGGAGGTGGTGCTCCTCAGAAGTACCGTATGGTGTATCGATCACCATCCGGCCGGAGGTGGCAACCGCCATCACGACCACCAATGTCCAGTGGTCGCCAATTCAGCAACTCCAGATTCCGACCGCAGCAACAACAGGGGATTATCCCACGTGCACTTCCACCTCCACCACGTGCACCGGGATTCCGTCCTCCCATTCGTACTGGCCAAACCCCGTACACGTGTTTCACGTGTGGGCGCACGAGGCACTTCGCCAAGGACTGTCCGCAGAATCGACAAGGCAGAGGGCAATCCTCCTACCAGGGGATCAACCAACCCCACAACCAGCCCAAGAAGTCAGTTCCCAGACTTGGCAACGTCCACCACCTCGCCATCGAGGATGTTCCGGAAGGCGTGCCCATGCTCACGGGTATGTTCTCTATCTATGATCAATCCGTAGTCATACTATTTGACTCCGGAGCTTCCCACAATGTCATTAGTAAATCTGTTGTCATTAAAAATCAGCTGCCTATTATCTCCACCAAAACTCCATATATGATTCGCACTCCAGCAGGGGGGTAGTAACATATGAGATGGTCCATAGGGTACCTCTTGACCTAGATGGGAACATCTATCCTACCTCCTTCATTATCTTAGAGACTCAAAAACTAGATGTCATCTTAGGAATGGCATGGTTGCAATACCATGGTGCTATTCTTGATATCGTTCCTCGAAAAATTTATCTGAACTCTCCACTCCATTCGTCCCAAGTTCTCAATCTTGAGAACATCATTCCATTGGACCCATCTACTCACAATACCGAAGTTATTGGACTTGAGGATATTCCGGTAGTATGTGAGTACCCCGACATATTCCCTGATGATCTTCCTGGTATGCCCCTAGAAAGAGATATAGAGTTCCAAATTGAACTTGTACCAGGAACAGTGCCAATCTCAAGACCACCCTACAAGATGGCACCCAAGGAACTTGAAGAACTTAAGGAGCAGTTAAGCGAACTTTAGAACAAGGGTTTCATTCATCCAAGTTCATCACCATGGGGTTGTTCAGTGCTGTTCGTAGAGAAGAAAGATAAGACCTTGAGACTGTGTGTAGACTATCGTCCACTTAATGCTGTCACTATCAAGAACAAGTATCCACTACCACGCATTGATATTCTTTTCGATCAATTGGTGGGTGCTAAAGTATTTTCGAAGATGGATCTTCGTTCTGGTTATCATCAGATTAGAATCCGACCAGAAGATATACCAAAGACAGCATTCTCAACGAGGTATGGACTGTATGAGTACCTTGTTATGTACTTCGGATTGACCAACGCACCGACTCATTTCATGTATCTCATGAACTCGGTATTTATGCTGGAATTGGACAAGTTTGTCGTGGTCTTCATTGACGACATACTTGTGTATTCAAAGTCCGAAGAAGAACATGCTCAACACTTGCGTATAGTGCTTCAACGATTACGGGACCACCAGCTATATGCTAAGTTCAGCAAGTGTGAATTCTGGATCAGCCAAGTGCCATTTTTGGGGCACATCATATCAGTAGAAGGGATTGCAGTTGATCCAAGCAAGATCAAGCAAGTCCTCAAATGGGAGTCTCCAAAGTCTGTACATGAAGTTTGAAGTTTCCTAGGTTTAGCTGGGTATTACCGAAGGTTCATTCCCAGTTTCTCCAAAATAGCTAAACCAATGACAGAACTTCTGAAGAAGGGGACGAAGTATGTGTGGACTGAGGCATGTGAGGCAGGTTTTCAAGCATTAGTAAAACACCTCACAACGGCACCAGTATTAGCTCAACCAGACACAACCAAATCTTTTGACGTGTATTGTGATGCATCAGGAGTTGGTTTATGATGTGTGTTGATGAAGGATAGACGAGTGATCGCTTATGGATCACGACAGCTTCGGAACCATGAGCAGCACTATCCGACTCATGATCTAGAACTCGCTGCTGTGGTACTAGCATTGAAGATGTGGATACATTATCTACTGGGTAATCTAGTACACCTCTACACTGATCACAAGAGCTTGAAATACATCTTCGCCCAGAAGGATTTGAATATGCGACAACGGAGATGGTTAGAGTTGATCAAAGACTATGAGATGGAGATCCACTACCATCCAGGCAAGGCGAATGTAGTCGCAGATGCACTGAGCCGCAAGTCCCATGTCAATAGACTTTCCATCAACTCAATGAAAGAAGGAGAACTGAGTCTCTACTTGGTTCCATATGGGGCACTCTACAATCTCGCTCTCATTCCTACCATCAGGGAGGATATTGTAGCAACTCAGAAGGAAGACAAAGGAATGTCACACATTCGGCAAATAATGGAAAAGGGGGAGATGAAATGTTTCCGATGTGACAATGAAGGTACCATTGGGTTCAAAGACCGTATAGTGGTACCCCGAAACATGGAACTTCGGAAGAAGATACTAGATGAAGCTCATTTATCCAAGTATTCCATTCATCCGGGAAGTAACAAAATGTACCAAGATTTGAGAAAGAAGTTCTGGTGGACTCAGATGAAGAGGGAAGTAGCAAAATACATATCCGAATGTGATACGTGTCGACGTGTTAAGGCCGACCATATGAAGGCAGCAGGGCAGCTTCAACCTTTAAGCATACCAGCTTGGAAATGGGAGGATATCAGCATGGATTTCATTGTTGGATTGCCTTCCACACTCCATAAGCACGACTCAATTTGGGTGATCGTTGACCGGATGACCAAATCGGCTCATTTCATACCTGTCAGTGTCAAGTATGATGTAAAGAGGTATGCAGAACTTTATATCTCCAGAATAGTGTGTCTACATGGTATACCCCGCACTATCATTTCAGATCGTGGATCTATTTTTGTTGCTCGCTTTTGGGAGCATCTCCACGATGCATTGGGTACCAAACTGATTCGAAGCTCCGCTTACCATCCTTAGATTGATGGACAAACCGAACGGGTAAATCAAGTGCTATAAGATATGCTTCGTTCCTGTGCCATCCACCATGGTAGGAATTGGGATGATCATCTACCATTGGCGGAATTTTTGTACAACAATGGTTACCAGTCTAGCATCCAGATGGCGCCATATGAAGCTCTTTATGGCCGGAAGTGTCGCACACCCTTGAATTGGTGCGAATCTGGTGAACGAGTGGTATATGGCATCGACTTAATAAAAGAAGCCGAAGAGCAAGTACGCATTATTCAAACAAATCTCAAAGCCGCTCAGTCTCGTCAGAAGAGCTACACGGACAAACGACGTCGACCTCTTCACTTCGAGGTTGGGGATCAAGTTTATCTCCGGGTATCCCCTATGAAAGGTATCTATCGATTCGGAGTGAAAGGAAAGCTAGCTCCACGTTTTATTGGGCCGTTCGCAATAATCAAAAGATGCGGACATGTGGCATATAAATTGGAGTTACCGCCATCGCTAGCAGGGATCCATAATGTATTTCACATTTCTCAGATGCGGAAATGTCTCAAAATCCCAGCGAATATACGTTTTGAGGATTTGGAAGCTCTCCAACTAGATCTCACTTATTCCGAACATCCAACTCAGATCATTGATGAGAAGACTCACACCACAAGAAGCCGCACCTTGCGTTTCTACAAGGTCTTGTGGAGCAACCACAGTGCTGAAGAAGCCACGTGGGAAAGCGAGGAGTATCTTAGAACGAACTATCCGGACTTGTTAACGGCATATGTTCGTTAGATCTTTTCCTTTTGCCTTCTTTTGTAATCTCGGGACGAGATTCTTTTAAGGGAGGAGGAATGTAAACCCCACTTTTATGGCATGTGAATTCAGTTATGAGTTTTGTGATCAACTATATTAAAGATCTAATATAGTGGTACACATGAACTTAATACCATCCAAACCTTTCTTGCACTCATGGTTAAAATTTTATTAACATGAGTATTGGACTTCATCACTAATTCTAGAATGATTCTATTCCCCCCTCTTCAAATTTTAGAATTTATTGGATGAAGTTTATTAAGGCAATTTAAAGTGTAGTACTAATTGGCCCTGCCAAAAATATTCAAATTAGAGGCTCTAAATTTTTCCTTGACCTTCTAATATTCTCAATAGCTTGCCTGCAAAATTTCAAGATTTTAGGAACTCATTTGCGATTTTATTTGAGGCGCTTAGCAAATTTGAATCAAATCCAAATCTGAATTTTAAATTCTTTTCCAACTTCTTTGAACATAAGATTTGAGTTCACCATTGGGTTCAGAATAATTCATTTACCATCTCCACAAAATTTCATGATTTTTGGAGTTGATCTTCCATTTTTAAATGATTTTTAACTTTACTGTTGGGGTCTGACTGACCTGTGGGCCCCACATGTCAGCCTCTGCTGAACGGGTCAGGTCGGCCGCCTGCCATCTCTGGACCGGCGCTCGCCTGCTCGACAGCGCACGCGCATGCAAGCTCCAGCGAGCTGCTTGCTTGCTTGCCGCGGCGCTATAAAAGGCCGGCCACCGCTCTGATATTTCCCCTTCCCCGATCGGTGGTTCCCCCTCTCGCGACTTCTTCGCCGCCGCGCGCCATCATCGCCGCTCTCCTCTGCTCCGTGGTGTGCTGCCGTCTCGCGCAGTTTCAAGCCACGATCCCAAAAGCTTAAAGGTGCGCCTAGTCGAGCTCAACTCGCGGTGCAAACCGTTTCCCTTTTCATTGAGAAATGAGCAAGTTATCCGTCGTCTTCTTTCCGGCCGATGTGAGGAAGCTCGCTCGGTTTCCGTTTAAATTCTGTTTCTACAAGTAATCATTATATGCTATTGCTTAGAGATAGTTTCTATAGGTCCAAGCGCTCCTACCTGAGCAAAAACCCCTAAAAGCTATCGAGCAACGGCCGAGGAAATCGAGTTTTGCTCGCCGCCGGTGAGGAAACCTCGGTTCGTCGTCGAGCTCATAGTTTCCGATTGTTTCTTCCTCTCCCACGTCCCTTTCCGTGATCTGCATCATTCCAGGAAGGTTTTGAAGAAGGTCTCGAGTGGTTTGAGCTACTCTGGAGCGAGTTCCAGGTTGCCTGAGTGCTCACTGCCGCCGCCGCCGTCGCACGGCCATTTCTGGCGAGTTTCTGGTCCCACCGACCTCACCGTCGTGCTCAGCGACTCCAAAAACCCCCAGGCAGCAAGTTTGGGCAAGTTTGGCCCGTCGGTTTAGCCGGCGGTGAGCTCGCCGGCAAGTCACCGCCGCGGGATCCGCCTCGCGCGGGCGTTGGCCCGAGGTAGAAGACAACCCGGGGGGCCCCACCTGCCAGTAGCTGCGGGATCACGGTGCGGCTGGGATTCCGTGCGGCTATGTGTGAATAAATTTGTGGACCACGGTGTTGCATTGACCAGAGCACGCCACGTGGCCCATGGGACCCGCCCGATTGAATTTGAATTCTGGCGCCAATGGGTTATTAAATTAATTCCAGAAAATTGTTCAAACTTCTAAATTGAATATCCCTCTGTAGACTACTCCAAAAATCTTCAAACAAATTTTGTTTGGAAGCCCTTGAGCTCTAGTTTCTTTTAGTGCCAGATAGGTTCTGTGAAACTTAATATTAAATTCTGTAGGAAATAATCTTTCCAAATGCAAATACAATTTTCCAGACAAGATAGCCAATGGAAACATCCCCAAAATTCACATAAAATTTAATGTCCTATTCTTGACGACCAGAAAATGTTTGGGAGTCATTGCACCTGTTTAACCCTCTGTATAGTTCAATTACCTTTTTCAGTTATTGAATTTTCACAGATGTTCAGTTGTTTTACTATGTCTCAAATTTGGACTGAGTTTTCCTTTAGTCATACACTAGTTCCTGTAAAAATCTTGGATTTAATTGACCTACTATCCTAGTACAAATTCAGTCACAAACTGAACATTGAGTAAAAGGTTAAAAATTCAATTACAAGATAATTCCAGAAATTCTTGCCAACTTAGAAGTTCAATAACTCCTTCACCCCAGCTTAGAAATTTAGGAAACAAATTTTGCTAGAACCAGGACAATTTCCTCTATCTTGATTATCACCTGTTAGCTATGTTCAAGCTACAGTTTCCTCTCTAGCAATTTTGGAAGTTGATAGCTTGCCATAATTTTGGAGACCACAATCTACTTTGATCATCTCCTGTTCTTTGCAAGAGCTTCTATCATAGTCTCTAATACCTATTTTTAAAGTTCCAAAGCCCATTAAGTCATTATCACATAATGGTCACCATAAATTAAATCATGGTCTTGGTAATAATTTTTTTTCCAAGTCATTCATATACGTATTCTATGCACATCGTATAGTGACCGAAGTCGAGGAGGAGTCAGAAGCCTTGGAAGAGCACCTTCCAAATATTAACTCAGACTCTAACCTGCAACAAGGCAAGCCCCGGTTTGCATTTAAGTCGTTTATAAAATTTTGCTTTATCACTATGATGAATAGTATATGAATTGTGCATTAAGTTTAGGATGATTGATACTCCACTTGCATGACCAAAAATCCCAGGGATTGGTTGGAGCGAGTTACAGTTTGACCTGTAGTAACTGCCTTGCTAATGCATAGGAAATCCTGTAGAAGTTGAGTAGTTGGAATCTACTCGCGAGAGATGTAGGACATATTCACAGGATTGGTTAGATACAAAATGGCAGAATATAATGAAATGGAGACCGGGCAGGGAATGGATAGGAAGCGGCGAGAATTAAGTCTCGGTCGCATAGCCCTACCTGTGTCGATTAAGGCCCGTCTGTATGCGGCCCCTTCGGACAAGCTTGACTTGTACCGACAACATAATGGGTATATGGGCTCCAGTAAACTAACGTAGCTTGGTCACTTGGGTGTCGAGGCATACCGTTCCGTTTTATAGGTGTGGGTTGAGGGCAGCAAGGTGTAAATCCGCTGGTGGGCACATCAGAGTACGCCCCACGCAGGGACCTCCTGCTCGTGACGGATCGATCGGTTCGGCATTTAAGTGTCTCGCGAAAGGTTGCCATATACACCTAGTACTGAAGTGTTATGTAGGTACAGGTGTGCTCGCTGACACTTCCGAACGACGTATGTGTCGTGTTGTCCGGGTGTGTTCTGATTGCAATCACTGTCCCTCGTGGTAATAGAGTACCACTTGTTCACTGCGCCGTGACGTAGTAAATACTAAAGAAGCCAGAAAATCATATTGTATTGAATTATAATTACTTTGCAACCTTGTATGATTTAGAGATAGTACAATTAAAAGTTTACAATTTCCCCATACTTTAGCTGTAATAGCATTATGTCCTCTGAGCATGTCATATCATCGGTAAAGCGTTTCTTGTTTGATTGTGGACCCCATGATGTGCCGTGCTTGGAGAATGTCATTTGCTACTTAAAACATTATTATCAGGATCCACTTGTAGGCGAGTTTTTATGCCATTCCTTACCTATGCTTAGTATTCACCCTGCATATGTCTAGTGAGACGGGTTAGTCTTGCTGAGCCTTATGCTCACGTTTGCAGTTAACGAGTTTTTGCAGTTTATACAATTGATGAAGGGTTTGATGATGAGGCTGCACCTCCTCCAGGGTGTACAGCCGAATGAGAACCCTGCACGCCGCCGTAATTGAGTGTTGCTAGTGCAAAGTATCCAAGGCATGGATAACTTTGCTTTGGAATAGCTAGTGCTGAGAGCGTAGCTATGATATATATATATATATATTTCTTTCCTTACACTAGTATTGTAAAACTTCTGTTGTATGATAAATAAAATACTTTGTTTTGTACTTATTCAGGTTCTATTCTTGTATAATTGTTGGGTGTCGCATCGCACGACACCACCCAATGAGATCCTCGGATGTCGAGATTCCGGTCCCCACAATATGCTCTTAAGGAAGTAGGATACATTTGAAGTGTCTACTTTGCAGAAGAACACAATGTGAATACTTCGGCGATGCGTACAATGTGGACGAAGCACCCCCTTGTAGCGACCTCTCCATTTTTCAAACGAGAGGCACTACTGTTGGTAGCTACACGACCTATGACCTACCCGAACGTGACAAGATTGTTGCTTTACTCTACATGTACGCAAATATAGATGGCATGGAGGAATACTTTGATTAAGTGTTTGTCCTACATTTATGCTAATCGGCATATTTTGCTATGCATGTATTCTAAAAAAAGTGTTTTTTCACATTCAGCAAGTTCCACAGACAATGTTGGCCATATGGGCATCAACCTATGGCCAAACAGGTAGAAGGGTTGCGACAAGAAGGATTAAATGGAGGGTCGGGTTTCCTATCCTGGTGTCGAGATTATGTAATACTCTCTTGTCTTCTGTATATTATAAGTTACTATTATTAAAGAAGTATTCTTTCAACTTACGATCATTTTTATAGTGCATGACTCACAACATCCGTAAAGATTTGTGGCAGCTATCTTATGGATTGATGAATGTTAGAAGCTATGGTCGATATGACGTAAATGTCTTTCAATTCCGGACAACTCATTTTGAAGCTCTTCGTCCTCTTGCGGCAACATCAAATTCCAGTGTTGTGACGAGAACAATCGACACTTAAGGGCATGAAATCTATTATTATGGGATCATTAACAAATCCTTGAATTTACTTTTACCGGAAATAAGACACTTTAAGTTGTCTTCTTTGACTATGACTGGTATGATAGCAATCATGGAAATCAAGAAAACCAATTTGGAATGGTGGAAGTCAAACACAAGGACCGACAACGAGGTTACGATACATTTGTTCTTGCACACCAAGTAGAGCAAGTGTATTATCTACCTTATCCATGCACAAAGCTCAGTGCTTGTTGGGTAGTACATAAGGTGAATCCTCGTGAGCAGTTATATACTCCTGGAGATGATAGTTACCATGATAGTGAAGACGTTGAAGAAGTGCACCAAGAAGAAGAGTTGCCACACACTTCTATCATCAAGCCTGGTGCAGGACTTGATCAATTAGTTGGAGATGTTGAAGATGTAGAGACAGATGATATGCGAAATAGGAAATTGGAACAGTTCATGATGGAAGATCGTTGGACTGGTTTAAGGAGTAGGCCACATGATAATTATGTTCATGAATTTTAAAAGTGATTACAAGTAACATTTTCTTCAAGATAGTAACATGAAGTTTTTATATCCTATTTGCATATTTACTGATTATCTCTTAAAATAGGATAGCATCAAAGAAGGGTAAGAAGGTGGCAACGACAAGGGGGTTCTTCCCCTCTAGTGCTAAGAACGCTTTCGTTGGTGCCTTGTCGACTGGGAGCAAATGCTCTCAGCTGTTGGGTCAGGTTCTGACCAACTCTAGGGCTTCGTTAGAGCAGCCCACACAGGTAAATTTCACTAGTCTTTGACAAATTCTTAAAATCCAATTTTCAATTAAACTTACTTATGAATCATTTGAATGTTGTAGTCATCACCGATTGACTCAGAGGCTAAGGCACCGTTGAGCCTCGCTACCCTTCGGTGAGCCATCCCTCAGCCGACCATCCCTCGACTTGCGAGCCTTCTGTTCCTCAGTGCTCTGGCTCGGCTGGTGATGAGCCTTCTGGGTCACCAGACGTGGCGCCCGAGATGAGGCGGCTGACGTGGAGGACTCACTTTAAATGATCGCTGCACAAAAAATTGTGATTTGTTCGGTCGGAGACAGACAATAAAATCGTAGTGTTCAATTATGGTTTCTTTTGGTCACTTAATTAATTAATCAATAAATATCTTGTAGAGTTTGGTTCAACGCGTCTTTCACCGGTGATAGACACCACAGATCGGTGAACAGTGTCCTCGGGTCCTTAGTGCGTATGCACTATTCCGGGGTCATCGATAGGGTGCCTGCTACTTTGTAGGAGGACTATGCACGCGCCCTCACGAGGAGCACCGCAACGTTCAGGAGGCCGTATGTGCCGATTTTATGGTAAGCATGTTAAACCAAATTTTTATGTTTGAACTCTTAAACTCTTTTAATGAACATCTTTTCAATATATTCTTTATCACGGAAAAGGTATATTTTAGAGGACCCAGACGACCCTCGTATGTTTGAGGATGCGAGGAAAGTGTTTCACTTCAATGCTGCGAAGGCAGTTCGGCAAGCTTTGTCAAACGCTCGTATTTAAGTTATCAATGAGTACTTGAAGGTGAACCAGCACGACGTGCGACACTTCTAGCAGGAGAGCAATAAGCACCTGACGGAGGAGGAGTACACGCAAGTACATGAGGTGTAGTTAATATTATTTCTGATAATTTTCTCAATAGTATTTTTAATTACCTACAACTATGTGTAGGGCCACGTGAGCTGGTTGCAGGGTCGATTCGATGCATACCAGGCCTTTTGTCGATATTGGGCTGGCGATTATTTCAAGGCTAAGTCCGAGAAGGCTCGGTGGTGCAGAGGGGTCGACTGGAAGCACAACCATGGCCAACATAACAACTTGCGTTTAGCTAAACGCATGGTAGGTGTGTCTAACTTATGTTTATATATTCATAGTATACTATTCGTACTAACACGTATTGATAGGAGCGCGAGACAGGGGTGTCGCCGATCCCTGCTAAGGTCTGGAAGAGAGGTCACAAGGAATCTTCTCAGACAGAGGGGTGCAGTCAGGCCGCAACTGAGCGACTGGTAAGTTTAGAAATTAGTCATATTAATTATAACTATGTGGATTGTTGAACTTACCTGATTTTCTTGTTTTTCAGGCTAGGTACGGAGAGGAGGCTAGGAGGATACACGGTGAAGGTTTTGATTGGGAACATAAACCAATCGATCCTCAAGCCGCATATGCAAGCGAAGGCAGAAAAGTCCATCGAAGGTGAGTTCGTAATTCATTTTCTCGTTTTCAATTCAAGATATTTTAATTCCATAGTACTAATTCTTTTTTTATAGGCTCGCCATATTTGACGAAGTTGCCGACTCGAGGGCGGGGCCACCTGCGAGAGGCAGCTCCACACAGGCTTCATCGGCGGGTCCTAGTCGATGTGTTTTGTAGAGGGACATACAGGTGGAGACTCTCACCAGTCTGGTCCAAGAGAGCCGCGACTAGCACCAGGCGGAGATGGAGGCGCAGAGGGCGACGATGGAGGCCACCATCTCCTATCAGTAAGCATGCATGGACCAAATGCAGGAGGCAATGGAGGTGCAAAGGTGGGCGATGGCAGTAAGTTAAAGTAATTTAAATTCATCGCATTCTTAATAATATGTAATAATCTGTAGTGTTTGTATTGACAGAGTTTCTTTCAAGGCCAGGGAGGCCAGGTGGTGCAGCTCGAGCTACCTCCACTACCTCCGCCAATTCCACTGCCACAAGTGCACCTACCACCATTGGTGCACCCTTCTCCGAGTTTTCAGGTAATCAGAAACGTTCTTACTTAGTCTTAATTTATCAAACATAGGCAAATCTAATTCAACTTAGCTATTGTAGTCTTACTTAGTCTTAATTAATCAAACATAGCCAAATATAACTCAAATTATCTAAAGTAAGTTCAATATGATTAATTCTAGCTTGATTAATCAATTCTACTAAAAAACGAAGTTCCGAACTAATCAATATGTCAAACAACTTCTATGTGTTGCAATGTTCAGCGACGAAGGCTCACACTCTATCGCCGTCTATACCGGCGCCTGGACTGACGCGCTGCAAGGATGTTAGCGGCTCGGGAGGTAGTGGACACTAGCGGATAGCCTTTCTTCTTTGTTTTGTGTTCTTGTGAAATGATGCGAGACTCTTTTGTGATGTGGTGGTGACTGTGCAATTGATGTTTTTGCTGATGTTATATGTGATATTCTCTTTCTCGAGCAGGGCAGCATTTTCTGTTTAAAAAAATAAAAAACCTTATTTGTGACGGCTTTTATATAGTACCGTTGCAAATAAGACCTCTACTATTTGTGACGGCTGCAGTGGCCGTCGCAAATAAACCTAAATAATTTGTGACAACTTGCGACAACCGTCGAAAATAAGGTCTTAATTGTGACGGTTGTGGTAAGCCGTTGCAAATAGTCAGGCCCAGCCCATCCGCCGGGCACAGACCCTTATTTGCGATGGCTGTCGCAAGCAGTTGCAAATAAGCTAAATTGCAACGGCGGCCATCGCAAATAAGGTAAATTGTGACAAAATTCGAGCGACGGCCGAATACCGTCGCAAATAAGGAAAATCGTCACAAATAGCTTATTTGCGACAGCTTTGGCCATCGCAAATCGTCGGGATTCCTGTAGTGTTTTCTACAAACTTTCCTGGCCTCTCATCAAGTTAGATGTCATCACGGTCTTCCAACAGTTCCATGACCTCAACACCATATCCTTTCACCTGCTAAACCGAGCTACCATAATGTTGCTCCCTAAGAAGGAGGTGTCTGAAACAGCTCATGACTTTTGCCAGCTTACTACAATCTGTGGACAAGCTCATCGCCAAAGTCCTCGCTCGACGCCTCTCTTCAGAAATGAATAACTTAGTCTAAGTGGCTCAAAGCCCTTCATCAATAAAAGGTGTATCCAAAAAAACTTTATATTTGTGCGCCATGCAGTGCGGCAATCTCAAACCTCCGGCCAACCAATGCTTCTTTTCAAGTTGTACATATCCCGAGCTTTTGATTCGGTCGACTGGGGATATCTGATAGAGTCATTTCAACAGCACAACTTTTCAGCAAGATGGCGAGACTGGCTCACCCTCATGCTCTTCTCTGCAACATCCACAGTATGTCGCAACGGTGTTTTGGGTAACAATATCCAGCATGCAAGAGGATTACGCCAAAGTGATCCACTGACCTTATCTGTTCTTGCTGGTGATCGACACCCTTCACAACATATTTTAGTGAGCTACGACTCAGGGTCTCCTCACTCCCCTACCTGGCCCTACAATACCCCTGCGGCTTTCACTCTACGCAGATGATGTGGCTTTGTTTGTCAACCCGGTGCAAGCCAACATTATCCAGATTATGAACATCCTCCACAACTTTGGTGAGGCTACGGGCCTAAAAATCAATCTTGCCAAGAGCTCAATTGTACAAATCAACTGTGAAGACCTGGATATGGAAACAATACTCAAGATCTTCAACGGTGTTCGAGCAGAGTGGCCGATTAAATACTTGCGGTTACATCTAACTCCACATAGGCTTTGGTTCAGCCACTTTCAGGATCTACATGACAAAGCTCTCCACCGTATGTCCAACTGGCAAGGGAAGCTCCTGAGCTTAGGGGGAAGAAGGGAGCTTGTGCACACATTTCTTGGCTCAAAGTACGTCAGCGCTTCTTGTGCTACAGAGGAAGCAACTGCTCGGGGGCACACATTAAAGTTGCCTGGGCGACTCTCTGCAGGCCACTGAACCGGGGTGGCATGGGGCTGAAGGATCTCCAGCAATTTAGCAGAGCTCTGCACCTTTGATGGTTGTGGTTTCACTAGAGACAACCAGAGAAGCCTTGGCACAGGATGGACCTCCCTGTGGATTCATCGGACAGAGCCCTAATTGCAACCTCAACATCCATGCAACTTCGCAATGGCAAAACTGCACTCTTTTGGCTCTCGAGTTGGCTACAAGGGCAAGCCCTAGCTGCCCTCTTCTCTAACTTCTTCCGGGCTAGTAGAGGGAAAAACAAATTAGTGCACCAAGCCTTGTCTCAAGGATCATGGATGCGTGACCTTTATAGGAACATGCCACCAATCTTGTTGGTTGACTTCCTTAGGCTTTGGTTCCTAAAAGTGCATCTAGGAATCCCTTGTGGGTTTTGGATGATTTATGACAAGCAAATGAGATCCTAACCACTTTGTTGAGATGAGCACAGGTTCTAATGAGAAAATAATCAAGGTGCCAAAAAGAAGGGAGAATGAGGAGCAATGTGGAAAAGAGCTCAAGGAACAAGTGTAGTAGATCATTGTGTATGGAGTGTGTTAAGGAAACACACCCCAAGAGCTCAAGCACAAATAATCACACACATTACACAAGTTTATACAGGACCAGACTAGTCCGACTGGCACCGAACTAGTCCGATATCTTTCTGCACAAGATCGGACAAGTCCGATATCACTACGGACTAGTCCGATATCTCTCTGGCTAGAATCGGACTAGTCCTCCCCAGTGCGGACTTGTCCTCCAAACACTTCACAAGTTGCACAAAATCAGACAAGTTTGATATTAGCACGGACTAGTCCGAAAAACCCTCTGACCTAAATCGGACAAGTCCTCCGAGTGCGGACTTGTCCCCAATTCACTTAGTGTTTCACGCTTCCGGACAAGTCCGATATCCACCGGACTAGTCCGAAGATTTCCAGAAGCAAAATTGGACAAGTCCTCTTCTAGCCGAACTAGTCCGATATTTCGGGACACCTAGGGTTTGCTACAAATAGCACACCGGACTAGTCTGGTGTCCACCACGGACTAGTCCGATATTACTAAACCCTAATGGTAACTTTTGGGAACCCTATATAAATAGGTGTACACGACCCATCTTTCTATCTCTCGACCCCCTGCACCATCACACCTCCCAAGAGCCTCAAAAACACATCTCTCCACAAAATCAAAAGCAACAAAGATCAATCCCTTGAGGATACACTTTGGATCATTAGAGAGACACGGTTCATCACTCATTGAGCTCTTGGTTTGATTCCCCAACACACTTCTGTGGTTTTTCATTGTAATCTTTAGAGTGTGTTCTTGGTGGAGTTCTTGTTGTAATCTTGGGGAGCCCTCAACGTGTGAGAAGGCCCCTTGAATTCGGTTATTTGCCCTTTGTGATAAGTGAAGAGGATTGGCCTCCGTGGCGATCCGACGAGGGTAGGGTTGGAAAAGACCCGGTCCTTTTTTGGAGTCCTCAACGTGGATGTAGGTTGCCTCTGTGGGAACCGAACCACGAGATAAAGTGCTTGTGTTCTTACTTTGCGCTCATCGTTCTTATACATCATATCAATCTAGGGTTTCAATCAATCCTGCTTACTTTATGTTGAAACATTGAATATAAGATTGCATTGTGGTATATCCTAGTTCATAATCGTGTAACACTTCAATTACAAGTATATTTCCGCTGCATACATCCTAGGATCAAGATAATCAATCAAATTTGATAAACCTAGACGGTATACACCAGACTAGTCTGATATCTCGAGTTTTGATCTGGTTGTTAAGTGTTGCAGGTTCTGACAAAATTCAAAAAGGCCTATTCACCCCCCCCCCCCTCTAGGCCACATTATAATTGGTATCGTAGTAAGGTTCTTCAAGAAGGATACTAATCGCTCGAAGAGATCGTGTCGGACATGAAGGACGTACACAAGAGCAACAACCAAGAGAAGGTTGATGAAGACAAGAACCAAAAATTGGAAAAGCTCCTCGATGCCATTCAATACTTCGAGGATGATGATGAGGAGACGCTGGATCTCAAGGCGCTCCTAAGGAAGAAAACCCTTTCCAAGGAAAAGGTGAAAATTGAAGATGAGAAGAAAAAGAAGGGGAGTAGTGACACCGACTACTCCCGATATCCTTTTAATTATGATCGCCTAAATTCTAACAATAATCATTATCTATCCATTCCACTTAGAAAAGCCCCACACTTTAACGGCAATGACTACTCAATGTGGAGGCAAAACATGAAAATGCATTTGATTTCTCTCAATCCAAGTTTGTGGCACATAGTATGCACAGGAATAGATATCCCTGATGATGATGAGGAGCTCACACCTAACCAAGAGAAAGCGATCCATCGAAACGCCCAAGCTGATGCATCCATTACTTCATCGCTCAGTCAGGATGAGTTTACAAAGGTGGATGGACTCGAGATCGCGAAGGAGATATGTGATACATTGCAAACCGCACATGAAGGCGATCTTCATGTGCGAGAAGCGAAGATTGAGATGATTGAAGGCGAGCTAGGAAGATTCGCCATCGAAGAAGATGAGTCACCACAAGACATTTACAACCGACTAAAGATGCTCATCAACAAGGTGCGAGCATACGGAAGCAAGAAGTGGAACGACCACGAGGTTGTGAAGCTCATTCTTAGAGCCTTCATGCCTCGCAATGTTACCTTGTGCTCGGTTATACGAGAAAGCCCCGGGTACAAGAAGATGACCCCGAATGAGCTACTTGGGAAAATCATCAACTTTGAGATGATGGAAAAACAAGCCAAACATGTTAAGGAAATTGCCGATCTCACCTCGGCAAAGAAGAAAGGGGTCGCTCTAAAGTCCACCCTTAAGCCCTTGTCTAAAGAAGCTCGAGAAGCTCAACTAGAAGAAGATAGTGATGATGAGAGCAGTGACTTGGATGAAGATGACATGATACTATTGATGAAGAAATTCAAGAGAATGATCAAGACGAGACAAGGTGCTAAATCAAGTGAAGGAAAGTACAAGGAAAGATCAAAACCAAAGTTGAGGCGGACATGCTATAACTGTGGTGAGTATAGCCACTTTATAGTTGACTGCCCATATGAAGAGAATAAGAAGAAGACCAAAGAAGTGAAGCCTCAACCCAAGAAGTTCTTCAAGAAAAAGAAGCAAGCTGAACAAGCACATCTTGGGAAAGAATGGGACTCAAATGATGAGTCCTCATCCGAAGAAGATGAGGAGATGGCTAGCATAGCCATCGAAAAGACATCCATGAAGCCCACTCTCTTCCCCACTCTTGGCGCACGAAAGGGAAACAGGACTTGCCTCATGGCAAAGGAAGGTAAACGCAAGGTAACTACCAAATCCTCTTCCGTGCATTCCTATTCTAGTGATAGTGATATTAATAGTGATAATGAAGATATGCTCATTGGGTCAGATAAGAAGACAGCCACAAAAATGAAATTTTTACTTGATAACTTGTTGAGAAGGAGAATTTGATACATCGTCAAGAAGACATGATTATCTCCCAAAAGGAGGAATATGTTGAACTTGACAAGTTTTTAGAGCTTGAAAAGGATCGAAGCAAGTCACTAGAGCTTTAATTAGCTTCAAGCAAGGAAGCTTTCTTGGAGTTAAGCAACTCAAATGCTACAATCAAGGACGAACTTGCTAACCTAATCAAGGTTAACAAGATCCTTGAAGTGCAAGTTGAGTCACTCAAGCAAGGTGACTCTTCATCCTCTTCAAGTTCACCTTCTCAACCCATTAAAACTGAAGTTGCTTCTACTTGTACATGTGGTAAAGTTGACACCATCTTGAAAGACAAGTCAACCTCTATCAAGGACAAGCATCCTTCACAAAAAGCCATACTTGACAAGGAGAAGATCAAATATGCACGTAGTGTTGGTCACAAGACCTCCAAATGTCAAATATGGCATTGGTTACTCTTATGGTGAAAAGCAACATGCTAGAAGCCATAAGAATAACAAGGAGAGCAATGCCTTTGTAAAGGGAAGACCCTCTCAAACTGGAAAATCCAAAGTTAACAAATTGAACACACATGAACACCGGACTAGTCCGGTCGCGGTCCGGACAAGTCTGATCTCCCAGACTAGTCCTATTTATAAACAACAACAGTTGCTATTTAGAACTTTTGATGCATCTTATGTGTTAATAAGAAGTAATATTGGTAAGATTTATGCTCATTATGTTGGGCCACGCCATGGGAACACCAAGTCTTATGTGTGGGTGCCCAAATCGCTTGTGACTAACCTAAAAGGACCCAAGCAAGCTTGGGTACCTAAGACCAAGGCATGATTCGTTTTTGTAGGCCTATTCCTCCGGTGGATCAAAGTAGGTGCTAGACAGTGGATGCACCAACCATATGACCGGAGAAAGAAGGATGATCGTTGAGTATGAAGCAAATGAGGATCCAAGCGAGGGCATCTATTTTGGAGACAATAGTCAAGGAAGGGTGCTCGGTACCGGTAAAATTGCCATATCATCTAAACACACTCTTTCTCATGTATTACATGTTGATTCCTTAGATTATAACATGCTGTCCATATCTCAATTATGTGACAAAGGTTATAATTGCTTGTTCACTAACGAGGGTGTGACCGTCTCTAGAAGGAGTGATGGTTCCATTGCATTCAAGGGTATATTAAAGGGAAAGCTTTACCTTGTTGACTTCAACAAAGATAAAGCCGAACTTGACACATGCTTGATTGCAAAGACCAACATGGGTTGGTTGTGGCATAGACGGCTAGCACATGTTGGTATGAGGAACCTTCAAAAACTCCTCAAGGACGATCACATCTGAGGTTTGAAGGATGTTGTTTTTGAGAAAGACAGGCCTTTTAGTGCGTGCCAAGCCAGGAAGCAAGTCGGAGCACCTCATCTCGCTAAGAACATCATGACTACAACAAGACCGCTCGAGCTACTTAACATGGACTTATTTGGTCCAATTGCTTACATAAGAATCGGCGGTAACAAATATGGTTTAGTAATCGTCGATGATTTTTCTCGCTTCACTTGGGTTTTCTTTTTACATGATAAGGCAGAAACTTAAGGAATCTTGAAGAAATTTTTCAAGCGTGCTCAAAATGAGTTTTCATTGACGATCAAGAACATTCGAAACGACAACGGCACGGAGTTCAAGAACACACAAGTTGAGGAGTACCTAGATGAAGAAGGCATAAAGCATGAGTTTTCAGCTCCTTACTCTCCTCAACAAAATGGAGTTGCCGAAAGGAAGAACAAAACCCTCATAGAGATGGCGAGAACAATGCTCGATGAGTACAAGACCTCAGATCGATTTTGGGCAGAAGCGGTCAACACAACTTGTCACGCCATAAATCGACTTTATCTTCATCGACTACTCAAGAAAACATCCTATGAGCTACTCACCAGTAACAAGCCTAATATTTCATATTTTTGAGTTTTTTGTTCCAAATGCTATATTTTGAACAAGAAGCCTAGGACTTCAAAGTTCGCTTCGAAGTCCGATGAAGGTTTCTTGCTTGGTTATGATTTGAACACTTACGCCTATCGTGTCTTCAACAAGACCGCCGAACTTGTTGAAGTAGCACGTGACGTAGTGTTCGATGAAACTAATGGCTCCCAAAAGGAGCAAGTTGATCCATGTGTGCTGGATAGAGAAGAAGCTCCGTGTCAAGCATTGAGAAGAATGGTGTTAGTCGAAGTTCGACCACAAGAGCCACCTCTACATATGCATGAGGAAAATGAACCACAAGAGGAGGACAATGATCAAGGGGGAGCTTACATACAAGATCAACCTCAAGAAGACAAAAATGACCTTCAAGTCAATGAGGGCAACAATTTAGAGGGAGAAGAAGATGATCATGAAGATTCAAGACAGCAAGCACCACACCCAAGAGTACACCAATGCGTCTAAAGGGATCACCCAATCGACAACATCATCGGTGACATCCAAAAGGAAGTAACTACTAGATCTCGCATAGCTAATTTTGTGAGCAATACTCTTTTGTATCCTTTTTGGAACCGCACAGGGTTGAGGATGCATTGAAGGATCTGGATTGGGTAGTGGCCATGCAAGAAGAACTCAACAATTTCAAAAGAAACGAGGTGTGGGAACTAGTCGAAAGACCCAAGTCCAATGTTGTTGGCACCAAATGGGTCTTCCGCAACAAACAAGACGAACACGGGTGGTGACAAGGAACAAGGCACGACTTGTGGCCAAAGGGTATTCACAAGTCGAAGGTTTGGATTTCTATGAGACCTTTGCTCCCGTAGCTAGACTTGAGTCTATTAGAATATTACTTGCATATGCTACTCACCATGATTTCAAGCTCTATCAAATGGATGTGAAAAGCGCCTTCCTCAACGGACCAATCAAGGAGGAGGTATATGTGGAGCAATCCCCCAGATTTGAAGATGAAGAGTTCCCCGACCACGTATTTAAATTGTGTAAGGCTCTCTACGACCTCAAACAAGCTCCTAGAGCTTGGTATGAGTGTCTTAGAGATTTCCTAATTGAAAATGGTTTTAAGATTGGTAAAGTAGATTATACATTGTTTACAAAGAACTTTGACAATGATCTCTTTGTTTGTCAAATTTATGTTGATGATATAATCTTTGGTTCAACTAACAAATCTTTTTGTGAGGAATTTAGTAAAATTATGACAGATGGGTTTGAGATGTCCATGATGGGAGAGCTAAAGTACGTCTTGGGATTCCATGTGAGGCAACAAAAGGAAGGGATGTTCATAAGACAAACTAAGTACACTCAAGACATACTCAAGAAGTTTGGAACGGACAAGGCGGAGCCCATAAAGACTCCCATGGCAATGAATAGCCACTTGGATCTCAATGAAGATGGAACAAACATCGATCAAAAGGTATATTGCTCCATGATTGGATCTTTACTCTACTTATGTGCATCTAGGCCAGACATTATGTTGAGTGTATGCTTGTGTGCAAGGTTTCAAGCCAACCCAAAAGAGTGTCATTTGACAAGCGTTAAGAGAATCTTGTGGTATTTAGTTCATACACCCAACCTAGGCCTTTGGTACCCCAAAGGTTACAAATTCAATCTCATTGGCTATTCCGATGCAGATTATGCCGGATGCAAGGTAGATAGAAAAGTACCTCTGGTACATGCCAATTCTTAGGGAGATCCCTAGTTTCTTGGTCCTCCAAGAAACAAAACTCCATTGCCATATCCACTGCCGAAGCGAAGTATGTTGCAGCCGGGAGTTGTTGTTCACAACTCCTTTGGATGCGACAAACTCTAAGGGATTACGGTTACAATATGAACCGCATTCCACTCCTTTGTGATAATGAGAGTGCCATTAAAATTGCCCATAACCCCGTTGAGCACTCCAGGACCAAACACATGGACATCCGGCATCAACTTTTGAGAGACCATTAAATGAAGAGAGATATAGCCATTTCACATGTCAATACTGAAAAGCAACTAGCCGATACCTTTACCAAGCCACTTGTTGTAAACCGTTTCTACGAACTCCAAAATGAACTAAATATCCTTGATGCTCGGAGTGTGGCTTGAAATCTTGTATACATGAATTCTATCTTCAAAATTCATTGATTGAGTTGCGAAAATCATCTCTCTAAATTTTTCCGAAAAACTATGTCAATTACTAGATCTTGATGAATTATGATCATTGCTTGATTATTGTATGCTTACTGATCATATTCATCAAGATTATTTGATTTGATTTGCTTCCCTCCTTTCTTATTAAGTACCTTCGAGTATATACGAATGGATTATGCCCATCTTTTCTGGTGACCATGGACTAGTTTGTGGTTACCCGGACTAGTCCGCACGTGCAGACTAGTCCGCAGAGCGCCGGTTAGGCTGGACTAGTCCGGCAAACCACGGACTAGTCCGATATAGCCTCTGGAAAAGTTCGGACTGGTCCGATCATTTTCGGACTTGTCCGATCTTTCGTTTCCTTAACCCTATCTGCCGCCAAACCATAATCTCCCTCACCCCATACTTGCCTCAAGCTTTCTCTCTCCACGCTCGAGCTCCCCAAGGCGATTCGACGATTTCTCCATCAAAAATCTCCAAGTTTGGGTGGAAATCAACCTTCTTCACTTAGGGATTGAAGACCACAGACTTGTCCGCCCTTCAACCCCCTCTTCTCCGAAATTCAAGCGATTTTTCGATAAATTTTCCCCAAACCATAGAAATCTCTATTTTCTTCGTTGTTGATCGAATATCCTAGCTTCTATCACCTAATGCAAGTGTCCTTGATGTATTACATTGCTGTTAGGCTAGTTTTGCATTGAGCAACTCCATTTGTCTCATAGTTATGGTTCTTGAGGATGAATACCGGGCTGGTCCAGTCCATGCACAGACAAGTTCGGTCACCCGGACTAGTCCGTGCCTGAACACTGGACTAGTCTGATTTTTCTGAACTCAACCCTAACTTATTAATCCCTTAATGCGATTCCTTGTCATCTATTCACATCAATACCTTGTGCAATCCATTCTCAGGGCATGTCGAACTCTCACGACGAAGTTTCCGACTTCGAGGTCGAGATGGACCACGAAGCCGTGCTTCGGTCCTCGACAAGCCTTGGCAAGAAGCGCCAAGAACGCCCCTTCGAGCCAGCTACCTCTCCTCCCCAGGCTCGAAGGAAAGTCCTCGCGAAGAAGCCAGCATCCAAGGCTTCAGCTGGTGGTGGCCCTCGCCAAGCCAAGGGCAAGCGCAAGGCAATTGCAACGGGCCCAATTGGCCCTCTAAAGCTGTTTGCTCCAAGGGAAGGGGTCAGGGACCCCGTAGAGGAGAGATTCAACGGGAAGGGTAGTGACACGACTGCCAAATTTAGAAACGTTGATTGTTACAGCCGTTTGAAGCGAGCTGTCGATGGGTGGTTTTGCATCAACTTCCATGCAGACATCTACAAGTCTGTATACCTCCCAATGAAGACACCCGTGGTGCGTAGCCAATGGATCAATTGGGCGCATTTTGAGAAGAAGGGTTGCTCACCGTTTATTGAAGTGGTGGAGGCAGTCGAAAGGCATTGGTTGAGGGACCTCTTCTCCTTTAGGAACAAATGGAATGATGAAGTCATCGCCCAGTTTTATGCTACTTGCCACTTCTCAAGTGACGAAGAAGAAAGTGTGACTTGGATGACTCATGGATCCAAGTACAACATAACTTATGAGGAATTTGCAAGACTGCTACACCTTGACACCTCAAGCAATGACAACTTGATCATCCACAACATAGGTGTCATTGAGAAGGACAGGATGAAGTTCCTCTATGAGCCCAACTCCAAGTTCAACCCCCCCTCTACAAAGAATATGAAGCCTTTCTTTGTGGTGTTGAACAGGGTCCTGAGGGAGACAATTTCTCCCAAGGATGGAGATGCTGGGAGTGTGCAGGGGTATCTCAGGACCTTGATGAAGGTCATTAGCGAAGACAGAAGATTTGATGTCTGTGACTATATTTGGAATGACATGGTGAACATCTCTTGCACACCCAACAGGTCATGTGGCTATGCTCCTTATCTGATGTTTATGATTGAGAAGGTCACATGCATAGAGTTTGTCAAGGATGTGGAGCACCTACCCTTGAGACCCCAGATGCCTCAAAAGCCAAGTGTTCAAGCTGCTCCATCTCCGGCCTCCAGCCCTGAGGCCCCAGCGAGAGCCAGTGCCGGTGCTAGGGCTGCTCCCGCCACTAGGGACCCTCCTCAAAAGGGGTCCCCAAGTGGCATCTTCAAGTACCTGGCAGCTATCTTTGCCTCCTGCAAAAAGGCTGAGGTGAAGTCCCACAAGTTCAACAAAAGAAGAAAGGATGACATGAGATATGTCAAGGAGAACATGAAGCAGATTTGCCAAAAGCTGGAGATTGGGCCCATTGGATCTCCAGTAATTTCTGATGACTCTGACTCTGATTTCACCGAGCTCGGGCCCTTGACTCCCTCCGAGCTTGCCTTTTTTAGCATTGGGGGCTCGAGTGGCTCCGTTCCTCCTCCTCCTCATCATCAGCCAGAAGATGAAGATGAAGACGATGAGAGGACCGATAGCGAGGCTTGAAGACTTTAGGTCCCTCCTCTCCTTCTTTTTGGTGTCTTGATGCCAAAGGGGGAGAGATTGAGGGGGAGTCTTAGGTTTTAGCTGTAGGATGCGAGGAGAGCTTCTTTATTACGTCTTTTGTCTATTTTGTGGTTTGTAAAACTTTTAATATGCTCTTATGATACTTATGGTCCTGTGATGCAATGTTTTGAACTGCTTATGAAGAAATTGATGAAATCTGTGTTGTTGCTATGAGAATGACATATATGCTTATTGTTGATGTGTTTATGTCAATTATGTCATTCTCATATTGATTATTGCTTCCATACACTTGATTTTGCATCCCACCATAAAGAGTGCACATATGGATCATGCTTTCATTGCTTAATATGTTTTAACTCATATGTGCACACTTTATGAAAATCTCAACTTTTTATCATATTTTGTGGAATCTCAATTGGTTGTCATCAATCA
Source organism: Tuctoria greenei (assembly GCA_036927565.1). Classification (NCBI taxonomy): domain Eukaryota; kingdom Viridiplantae; phylum Streptophyta; class Magnoliopsida; order Poales; family Poaceae; genus Tuctoria; species Tuctoria greenei. The sequence goes on from JAYESD010000011.1 coordinate 28,938,738, forward strand.
CCAAAAAGGGGGAGATTGAAAGTGCATCTAGGAATCCCTTGTGGGTTTTGGATGATTTATGTCAAGCAAATGAGATACTAACCACTTTGTTGAGATGAGCACGGGTTCTAATGAGAAAATAAGCAAGGTGCCAAAAAGAAGGGAGAATGAGGAGCAATGTGGAAGAGAGCTCAAGGAACAAGTGTAGTAGATAATTGTGTATGGAGTGTGTTAAGGAAACACACCCCAAAAGCTCAAGCACAAATAATCACACACATTGCACAAGTTTATACAGGACCGGACTAGTCAGACTGACACTGGACTAGTCTGATATCTTTCTGCACAAGATCGGACAAGTCAGATATCACTACGGACTAGTCCGACATCTCTCTGGATAGAATCGGAATAGTCCTCCCCAGTGCGGACTAGTCCTCCAAACACTTCACACGTTGCACAAAATCGGAAAAGTCCAATATTAGCACGGACTAGTTCAAAAAAACCCTCTGACCTAAATCGGACAAGTCCTCCAAGTGCGGACTTGTCCCCAATTAACTTAGGGTTTCATGCTTCCAGACAAGTCCGATATCCACCGGACTAGTCCGAAGATTTCCAGAAGCGAAATCGGAAAAGTCCTCTTCTAGCCGGACTAGTCCGATATTTTGGGACACCTAGGGTTTTCTACACATAGCACACCGGACTAGTCCGGTGTCCACCACGGACTAGTCTGATATTCCTAAGCCCTAACGGTAACTTTTGGGAACCCCATATAACTAGGTGTACACGGCCCATATTTCTATCTCTCGACCCCCTGCGCCGTCACACCTCCCAAGATCCTCAAATACACATTCTCTCCACAAAATAAAAAGCAACAAAGATCAATCCCTTGAGGATACACATTGGATCATTGGAGAGACACAGTTCATCACTCATTGAGCTCTTGGTTTGATTCCCTAACACACTCCTATGGATTTTCATTGTAATCTTTCGAGTGTGTTCTTGGTGGAGTTCTTGTTGTAATCTTGGGGAGCCCTCAACGTGTGAGAAGGCTCCTTGAATTCGGTTATTTGCTCTTTGTGATAAGTGAATAGGATTGGCCTCCGTGGCGATCCGACAAGGGTAGGGTTGGAGAAGACCCGGTCCTTTTGTGGACTCCTAAACGTGGATGTAGGTTGCCTCTGTGGGAACCGAACCACGGGATAAAGTGCTTGTGTTTTTACTTTGCGCTCATCGTTCTTATACATCATATCAATCTAGGGTTTCAATCAATCTTGCTTACTTTACGTTGAAACATTGAATATAAGATTGGATTGTGGTATATCCTAGTTCATAATCGTGTAACACTTCAATTACAAGTATATTTCCGCTGCATACATCCTAGGATCAAGATAATCGATCAAATTTGATAAACCTAGACGGTATACACCGGAATAGTCCGCACTCGACCGGACTAGTCTGATATCTCGAGATTTGATATGGTTCTTAAGTGTTGCAGGTTCTGACAAAATTTAAAAAAGCTTATTCACCCCCTCTCTAGGCCACATTCAGTTCCTCATTCAACAAATGGACATCTCACTACATTCTGATCAAGCGGACGTCATATCTTGGAGACTATCATCGTCGGGAGAATATTCGGCAAAATTGGCTTATGATATCCAGTTTGAAGGGTCTGTTAACTTTATACACCGTTCCAAGCTCTGGAAGGTATGGGCGCCGGCGCGCTACAAATCCTTCATCAGGCTTTTGCTTCATCAATGACTTTGGACGTCCGACAGGCTTCAGCGACGACAATGGACAAATAGCTACTTTTGCGTCCTGTGTTACCGAGAACTGGAAACACAGCACCACCGATTCTGTCACTACCCTGTTGTGAAGCAGATCTGGACAGCGATAGCCAATTGGTTAAATGCCGATGTACTGCACCCAGGCAACTGGCGCCGACACGAAGACATCTCGACCTGGTATGATCATTTAGCCTCCTCTGGTCCATGGTCATGTAGAAAAGGTCCGTGTTCAGTAATTATGGCTATCATCTGGGAGATATGGAGGGAGGGGAACGCGAGAATTTTCTGTTCTCAGAAATGCACGGTGCAAGAAATCGTCTCCACAGTACAGGACAACATTAACCTCTGGAAATTAGTTGGCTGCAAGCACCTGGGTGTACTACTGGAGCGCCAGGCTCCTTCTCTGCTGCTGTAACATTTTTTCATTCTCTTTTCCTGCTACCCCCGGGCTGCGTTAGACGTTTGGCACCAACTTGTGTTGGAAAATTTGGGCCTGGGCCCAACTATTTTCTATTAAATTCTAAAAGTGTAAAGAAGGCATTTATCCTATATTGACTATTTGATGAGAGTATCACTTATTAAGGGAAGCTATTTTCTATGTGTGAAATATGTGAGAGAAGGATGGCTAGAGCCACAAACAAATCACATGCACGCGCGCGCGTATTCGTGTATTCGTGTATTTTGGCATGAGTTAACGCATGACTTGTGACTTGCGATGTGGCGACTGGCGCAATAATTTTGCTCTCTTACTTTTTCATAAGACTCACACTAATATGACTTTAATTTGCTGCAATTTGTGGCACTTTATGAGTCAAACTGGAAGATAATGGTATGCAGTACCTGACGCAATTTAATTATGATGCAAATACATAAGTTTATTGCATTCGGTTACTTGAGCTTAATTGTGCTGCTTTACTGCATACCTAATTCCTTTAGTTACTAGAATCTGTCATTATATATACAGAATGAGAATTTTCATTTTGCAGATTCACTAGTCCACTGTGTTGAGCATTTGCTACAGGCTAGTCCATCCCCCCCCTTCGGCGTGTCACCGACTTGCGGGAGAGCAGTGTCTCCGAAACCACATCCTAGAGAAGAATTTGCACGGGTTGGGGCGAATCAGGTTTTTGGGTAGCGTTCGCGCGACTGCTCGATAGAAGATATGCTTCCTCTACAGTCTTCTTCACACACTCCACTCATCATTTTCAAGCTGGAAGCGTCAGCACGATAAGTAAAGATGAGTTTTCTATGCATGGATATGATAAATATAAACTGCTTTATTTGCATGTTGTTATTCCTGTTCTGTAGATTATCTGTCATACGTATTGTTGTAATTTTAGGAATTAATTTTATCTCTAAAGTGCATTGTTTTCTAACAATCCAAAAACCTGATAGGCACTTTAAGATGGGTAATAGCTTTGCTGATGTGATGAAACCTGAGAAGTTTGCTGGTTCAAACTTTAAGAGATGGGTTACAAAACTTGACTTGTGGCTCACTGCTATGGACATATATTATGTTCTAAAGCATGTAGATCGACCCATGACTGCAACAGGCTGAGTTTGATAAGGCTAATGTGATGGAAGTGGGTTACATTTTGAGTGTGTTGTCCGACAAACTGTGCGATGTTTATATGACTCATAAGAGCGCAAAAGAGCTCTGGGAGGCCATTGAACACAAGTATGATGCATCGGATGCTGGACACGAGTTGTATGTCATGGAGCACTATCACGGTTTTAAGATGGCAGACAACCGCTCAGTGGTTGAGCAGGCTCATGAAATACTACTCATTGTCGGAGAGCTCCAACAACCTTGACTAAATTTGCCTGATCGGTTTGTGGCTGGGGGCATTATTGCCAAGTTACCTCCATCTTGGAGGGGATTTGCCATGTCTCTGAAACATAAGAGACAGAACAATTCTGTTGAGGATTTGTTGGCTTCTCTTGACGTGGAGGAGAAAGCTTGGGCAAAAGATGGTGCGTCGAAGGTGCATAAAGCATAGTCTAGTGCTAATATCATGCAGCATGTTGGACCAAAGAAAGGGAAAAATAAGGTTGTACACACCACCAACTTCAAGAGAAAGGAAAAGAAGAAGATAAACATGGCTGAGGTTGAATGTTTTGTTTGTGTCAAGGTTGGGCATTTTGCCAAAATGTGCACAGACAGAAAGGGCATGAAAAATCAGCAAAAATTTGCTAACATGGTCATTAGCGATGTTGGAGCAACAGGGTATGGTAATACATATACTATTTTAACAGCACATCAACCCACTGAATGGTGGATTGATACAGAGGCTAATATTCATGTTTGTGCTGATATATCTATGTTTTCTTCTTATCAGGCTACCCTTGGTGCTTCTGTCCTGATGGAAAACGGCTCACGTGCTTCTGTTCATGGTGTTAGTACGGTCAGTCTGAAATTCACTCCGGGAAAGACCGTGCAGCTGAAGAACGTTCAACATGCCCCCTCAATAAATAAAAATCTCGTTAGTGGCTCTTTGTTGTGTCAAGATGGATTTAAGTTGGTGTTTGAGTCTAATAAAGTAGTCGTGTCAAAATGTGCACTCTTTATTGGAAAAGGCTATGATAGCGGAGGCTTGTCTTGCTTTTCCTTTTCACATTGTAGTAGCTCTGTAGTAAATTTTTTGAATAAAGATGATGAAGCGAGTGTTTGGCACTCACGTTTATGTCATATAAATTTTGAATGCATCTCACGGCTATCTACCTTATGTTTAATTCTTAAAATTCCTATAGTCAAAGGTTCTAAGTGTCAAGCTTGTGTGCAAGCAAAACAACCAAGAAAACCACACTTGGCTGTGGATGAAAGAAATTCGACACTTTTAGAACTCATTCATTCTGACCTTTGTGAAATGAATGGTGTGTTGACTGTTGGAGGTAAGAAATATCTAATTAAGTTTATTGATGATGCAACCCATTATTGCTATGTGTATTTACTTAAATCAAAAAATGAGGCGTTATATTACTTCAAGATCGATAAGACAGAAGTTGAGAACCAACTAGAAATAAAGATAAAAAGAATTAGATCAGATCGTGGATGAGAGTATTTTTCCGATAAGTTCTCCCAGTCTTGTGCTTAAAATGGAGTCATACATGAGAGAACACCTCAATCAAATGGGGTTGCTGAGAGGAAGAACCGCACTCTAACATATTTGGTGAATGCCATGTTAGATACTGCAGGTTTATCTAAGACATGGTGGGGGGAGGCAGTTCTGACTGTAAATCATGTATTGAACAGAGTTTCCACAAAAAAAATAGTGAGAAAACTCCATATGAAGCCTGGAAAGGAAGAAAACCATCTCTTTCTTACCTACGCAGATGGGGGTGTTTGGCTATAGTAAATATACCAATAGTCAAAAAGCATAAACTCTGACCTAATATTGTCGATTGTATCTTTCTTGGTTATGCATCTAATAGTCCTGCCTATAGATTTCTAGTAGTAAGGTCTAACTCACCTCTTGTGGTCGTTGACACAATAGTTGAATCTAAAGATGCCACATTTTTTGAAAGTATTTTTCCTATGAATGATGCACATAGTTCTTACGGTAATACACATGACAATAATTATTTTCCATATGAAATCTTAGAACAACCTGATTTTACATCATCAGAAAATTCATTACAACCATATGGTGGAGAAAACGATGAAACAGCTCATAGAGTGAGCAAGAGACAAAGGATTCCAAAATCCTTTTGTGATGATTTCATTGTTTATCTTGTGGATGATACACCCAGATCCATCCAAGAGGCGTTTGCATCTTCTGATGCAGAAGATTGGAAGAAAGCAGTCCGTAGTGAAATGGAATCCATCATGACTAACGAAACCTGGGATGTAGTGTATCGTCCATTCGATTGTAAAACGGTTGGGTGTAAGTGGGTGTTCAAGAAAAAGTTTAGGCCTGATGGTACTATCGAGAAGTACAAGGCCAGACTGGTGGCAAAATGTTATACACAAAAATAAGGAGAAGACTTCTTTGATACTCACCCGTTGCTAGAATGACAACTGTCGGTACCCTGCATATCGGGTACCCTATGATACCGCAAGAAGTGCAAGAGAGTTCTACCTGTCAAAATTGAAGGTCTCCTTAGGCCCAGCTTATCATATTACACCAGACTCGCAACCCTCATATGGGTAGCTCCAGGGATTGACACGTGTAATGTAAATCCAAAGCTAAACTCCCAACACAGGGAAGCTCCGCGATCTACACGTGTATAATGACCCCGGACCTAACCCCCAGCAGAGGGAAGCTCTGATGCCGACATGTGTATAGCGATTCTAGAGCTACCTCCCCGCAAGGGGAAGCTTCGAAGCTTCCACGTGTGGAGCCTCCCGACCTTCATCACCAACGAATACATTGGCGGACCTCCTTCAGCACGGACATTCAAGGGACAGTTAAAGCGGCAGTTACAAGACCTGATTATGTGTCGTTAATGTTGTATTAAAGACACACGATCAGAGCACTATTAATAGAGGTAACGCAGCCATTAAGGCACGTTAGCACACTATTAACCATGCTTAATATTCACGGACAATGTATTAGGCTATTAAATACGCCAGGGCCACATGTCGGGCCAGGCGAATGATGTAACGTTCAGTCCTTGGACTATAAAAGGACTGAGCCGCACGATACATAGGACAACTCCAAGTTAAGCCATAAATTGTGCATACTAGCGACACTCAATACAACAACACAAACCCCATGGAGTAGGGTATTACGCTCAGGCAGCCTGAACCACGTAAATCTCTGTGTCACCATCTTGATCCTGATCTCTGCGTGCCCCAACCGAAACAAGAACCTCTATGGGCTACACTTTAGTAGTACCGGGGGAAGTGTTGTTGCTACACTTCGACATTTGGCGTGCCAGGTAGGGGGGACCTGAGATCTCAAGATGGTGAATTCCGCCATGGGATCTTCCAACGGCAATCATGCTGAACAACCTACTGGAGACAATCCCTCCAATGTGCAACAATCAGTAGGTGCCATTGTTTTGGCAGGCACTATGGCACCACAGCTGCCATCTGTTCCGGCAAACAATGTTGGGCGACAAGATTGGGCATCTGCGTCAATCACTGTATCAACAAACAACAACCCTAAGCATGAACTCATTGTCGCGCGAGCTCTTCTACAACATCCACCGCCTCCAGGGGCGCCCCAGGGTGCTATAGAACAGTGGAGAGCTGATGTTGACCATCTGGTTGCAGCTGCAGCCGCTGGCATCAGCAATCAAGGTCCTCCCCCTTCGGGACGAGCACCATCACAACGACGGACTTTGTTGGGCCGACTTGGTCCACAAGTTTTGCAGCAGAGGAGACGTGTTGCATCCCAGCAGGTGACTTCGTTGCCTCCCAAGGCAAGATGCACCCACACCATCACCAGGATTCCAACTCACGATCTGCGGTCGGAACTTGATCGCCGTTACCGACAGCGTGATGGTCGCGTCCATATCGAGTGTGCTCGCGAGAGATGAGAACCTCATGACATTCCTGCTCCTCAGGGAATAGGGGGAGGCTGTTCTGCCCTGGTCATGTATTTACGCATGGTCATATGGCCATAGAAGTTCCGACCTCACTTGCCGGAAAAAATTTGACAGGACTGTCAACCCCGTCGAGTTCCTTCAAATCTACTCCACTGCTATACTAGCAGCGGGGGGTGATGAGGCTGTGATGGCCAATTACTTCCCGGTGGCTCTGACTAGGATTGCAAGGTCCTGGTTCATGAGTCTACCACCTGACTCTATTAATAGTTGGGCGGAGCTATGCCAAGAATTCACTGCCAATTTCGGGAAATCCTACACCCGACCTGGCACTGAACTGGATTTGTTTGCTGTAAAGCAAACAACGGGGGAATCATTGCGATCCTTCATCCAGCAGTTTTCTCAGGTACGAAATACTATCCCTTCAATATCGATCTCTTCTGTTATTGTGGCATTCGGACAGGGTGTTCGAGACAAGAAGATGCTGGAGAAATTGGCGACCAAAGAAGTCACTAGTGTCACGGAACTCTTCAGCTTGGTAGACAAATGTGCCAATGCTGCGGAGGGACGTGAAATGCATTCTAAGACACCTCCGGAGGCCAACAAGAAATCCACCAAGATTGAAGCCACTACATCTGGAGGTGACAAAAAGAAAAAGAAGCCCAACGGCACAAAGAAGCCGTCGACCAGCGCACCAGCCGCTGCAGCTGCTGCAGCTCTGGGTGGCCGGGCGCCATGGCCCGAGAAACGACCTCGTCCTTCGTCAGAAGACGGCAACAGTTCCAAAGCGTGGTGTCCGATCCAGAAGACGGACATACACAACTTGGAACAATGCCAGGAGGTACAGAACCTAGCCGAGCGCTATAACAAGTGCTGGGAAGAAGCTCCTTTCCGTCAGCGGGAAGGAAAACAAAAAGTCAACGAAGCTCCGGCTGAGGAGGAGCTAGGTTTCCAGGACCCCAAGAAGGTCCTGAAAGCTGTCTACAACACCGTCGACAACGATTTTGACGTCTCTAACAACGAGCATCGGAAGACCCTGAACACCATTTATGGTGGTTCTTGGGACATCACCTCTCGCTGCATCCTCAAGACAATGCGGCGTGACATAGCCGTGGTAGCTCCCACTGCTAGGGCGGAGCCTCATTGGAAGTGGATGGACACTCCCATCATTTTCGATGCATTGGTCTGTCCCTGCAACATGATCGGAGATGGCCAACTCCCGTTGATGGTGTCACCTACCATTAACAATATTCAACTCCACCACGTAATGGTGGACGGAGGTTCAGGGCTAAACCTCATAAGCTTCGAAGCATTCGTTAAGCTTCAGCTCCGGCCTTTGGACCTTCGCCCATATCGACCTTTCTCTGGGGTAGGTTCAGAGACCATTACTCCTCTCGGTTCCATCACACTCCCAGTGACCTTCGGGACTCAGGAGAACTACAGAACTGAGAAGTTGGTCTTCGACGTCGCGTAGATTAATCTGCCGTTCAACGCCATTTTGGGCAGGCCAGCCTTGTACAAGTTCATGGTCGCCGCTCATTATGGTTACTTACTGTTGAAGATGCCAACACCTATAGGCGTTCTCCATATCCGCGGAGATCGCGTGGCATGAGTCATTGCTTTAGAAGAACTCTATGCGCTTACCACAGCGCAAGAGGAAGCATCCGGTAAGGAGCCAGCTCCTAACCCTCAGAGCATCCGTCATAAAGGCTCTACCTCTGCACCTCTTGTGCAACCAAGCAGCAACACCGACGTTCCTGTCAACGTCGTCCAAATTGGTTTCGATGCTGCTCAGACTACCTGTATATCGGGAGATCTGAACAACAAATAGGAACTCGCGCTCATGACTTTCCTCTGGGCTAATGTCGACGTGTTTGCCTTGCAACCATCACAAATGCCCGGGATCCCTAGGGAGGTGATTGAGCACAGTCTGAAGATTTACCCTGACGCACGGCCTGTACACCAGAAGCCCCGGAAGCAATCAATCGAGTGGCAAAACTTCATCCGACAAGAGATCAAGAAGTTGCTTGAAGCTGGTTTCATCCGGGAGATGTTTCATCCTAAATGGCTGGCAAACCCAGTCGTGGTGCCTAAGGCTGGCGGGAAGCTTCGGATGTGTATTGACTACACCACCTTAAATAAGGCATGTCCAAAGGATCCATTCCCACTACCTAGAATAGATCAGATAGTGGACTCCACCTCTGGGTGTGAGCAATTGTGTTTCTTAGATGCATATTCTGGATATCATCAAATCCAAATGTCTAAGGAATATGAAGAGCATACTGCCTTCATAACAGTAGATGGATTGTACTGTTATACTTCCATGCCATTTGGTCTTTAAAATGTTGCTTCAACATTTGTGCAAGCTATGTATAAAAAATTTGGAGAGCTAATTAGAGACTTGGTGGAGGTGTACGTCGATGACATCATTATGAAGATTAAGAACAAGGAGTCACTATTTCACAATTTACAAGCTGTCTTCGACAAACTGCGCACCAAGCTGAACCCGAACAAATGTTTCTTCGGGGTTAGCTCCGGGAAGCTTCTAGGTTTCTTGATGACTCACCGAGGAATTGAAGCAAATCCCACGAAGATCAAGGCTATAGAAGATATGTGGCCCCCAGCCCGCATCAAGGATGTCCAGAAGTTAACTGGATTTCTAGCTGCGCTCAGCCGGTTTATCTCAAGATTGGCAAAACGGGTGCTACCCTTCTTCAAACTCTTGAGGAAGTCCGGACCATTTCATTGGTCTGAAGAAGCAGAAACATCGTTTCAAGATCTGAGACAACTCCTCACCACACTACCAATATTGGTAGCTCCAAATCCTGGTGGACCTTTATTGCTTTACATTTCGGCAACCACTGAAGTTGTCAGTATGGTCTTGGTCGCGGAAAGACCGGAGCCACATCCAGTACAGGAGCCCAGACTCCTCAGGGAGGGTCCGGAGTTACCTGAAGGCGTGTCCGAGTCCCAGCCCCCAGACACGGAACCTCAAGGCAAAATGCTAGGAGATCAACCTCATTCACCTGAGGGAGTTCACCTGGCCGACCAAGATGATATGGACCCTTCTAGCAAGGTCTGGGCCGAACAAGAAAGAGTTTTGGACCCCTCTGGAAGGGTCTAAGAAGCGCAGTATAATGGATCAGACCCCTCCGCGAGGGTCCGGATCGATGGAGAAGAAGCTTCGGGCCCCTTCGAAAGGGTCTGGATCATCAGCAAAGTGCTCCACGACGCCAAGACAAGATACATTGAGGTGCATAAGCTGCTTTACACAGTTCTTATTGCCTCAAGGAAGCTTCATCACTACTTCCAAGCCCACAAAACATCAGTGGTAACTTCTTTTCTAATGCGTGCTATTTTGCATAACCCTAACTCTACTGGGAACATTACAAAGCGGGCAGTGGAACTGGCTGAGTTTGATCTAGAATTCGTGTCACGGCAAGCAATCAAAAGTCAAGCTTTGGCTGACTTTATGGCGGAATGGACTCCCTCTGTGTCAAACCCTGGGGGCCATAGTGAGCAGAAACCAGAACCCAAGGTTCTGGTATTCACCGAGCCTCACTAGACTCTCGACTTTGATGGCTCCGTGCAGAAGCAGGGGCCAGATCTAGAATCCTTCTCCTTGCTCTGACTGGGGAGAAAGTCAAGTACATGGTTCACCTTGATTTCAAGGCGACCAACAACATGGCGGTGTATGAAGCTCTCATCTACGAACTCAAGGTGGCACTATCTTATGGTGTGAAACAGCTGTTGGTAAAGGGAGATCCACAACTCATCATCAAACAAGTCCAAGGTGAATGCTCCTGTAACAATCCTCAACTAGCTGCTTATCTCCTTGAAGTCCAGAGGCTTCAGAAGGACTTCGAAGTCCTGGATCTCCATCATGTTCATCGTCTTCACAACGCTGAAGCTGACAAACTCTCAACGAAAGCCTCAACTGGAGCTCTGGCTCCTGACGGAATCTTCGTCCGATGGTTGTCAAGACCAATAGATCAGCCAGCCGAACTGAGCGAAGGGGGCGAGACCAGCACCATGAAGCTGGCAGTCCCGGTGGCCCTGTTACCATGGCGTCCACCAAGGGTCATAAGTGCTGTTGGAAGCTCCGAGCAACCCAGCACGCAAGACTCAGAAGCTCAAGTTAGCCCCGATGATCCGGATCTACTTGAAAAACAATATCCTTCCTGAAGACAGTGTATCCGCTGATCGGATTGTCAGATTGGCTAAAAGATACATGTTGGTAGAAGGGGATCTCTACCGGCTGGGTGCCAATGGCATCCTAAAGCGGTGCATGGCAAGGGAAGAAGGCCACAAGCTCCTCGCGGAAATCCATGGAGGCGAGTGTTGGAATCACGCATCTTCCCGTACGTTCGTCGATAAAGCCTTTCTGCACGGCTTTTACTGTCCTACAGCACTCCAGGATGCGGTTGAGCTAGTGAAAAAATGTGAAGCGTGCCAATTCCACGCAAAATAGATTCACACACCGGCTCAGTCACTACAAATGATACCTCCTACATGGCCATTCGCTGTGTGGAGCATAGACATCTTGGGACCTTTCCCAAAAGTCGTCGGAGGTTACATGTTGTTGTATGTTCGCTTGGCAACTGAGGACGGGATTCCACTTCCTAATCCTTGGAATATCGAGCACCTTCGTAAGTTTTATGCTTAGAATCATCGAGGTGAGTCTGTAATTACACACGATGTATGTTATAGATTCGCTAAATAGACATGGGTAGGTCCTCCGGGAGAATATCCGGACCCCTCCGGGAGGGTCCGAGAAGTTCAAGTACACTTCATACTGTCACCGTACTAAAAGTGTAAATACCTACCCTGGGTTAGTACAAGATGTATAGCGCACTTAGCTTGATCCCGCACCCTAAGTACGTCCTTGTCTCCCCTGTAATTTGGACCTATAAGGAAAGACATTGTTGTGTGGAAACAGACTCCGCGTGCATTTATTTTTGTACAAGGCTCGATCTATCAAATTATTGTTTTTAACCCTCTTGTCTATAATGAAGTTGTACAATTCTTTTTTAGTTTTTACCCAAGTTATTCATATGCGTTACAAGTTATATTGTTGATCTCTTTGGGTCTTAACATGTTGTATAGCCTACTTGCCTGAACGCCAAGCCAACATAGGTCCAGAGTGTGCTATCGACTTAGCCTGGCCCTGCACCCTAAGTACGCCACTCTACCTACACCCCGACAGGCCTCAGTAGGGTGAGTACTAAAAAAGCATATGGGTCCGGAAGGATTACATCAATATACTTGTTACCATACCGAGTTACTTTGGATTTAAAACTCAAATAAGAACAATAAGTCACAAACGATTTATAGACAAGAGGACGAATTTTACTCGTTTCTTGTATTTAATGTGTATAAAAAACAGAAATTCATAGCGATGGTGGACGACGCCGGAGCTACTAAGCTCTGACATCCTCTGAGGGAGCCTGCCGTCGATGTTTAATATGTTGACAATGGGTAATGTCGGAGCTACAAACCTCTGACAACCCCTGGGGGGCCTACCTTCAACTATTTGTGCGGTGACATCAGGAGCTACCAAGCTTTGATAAATCCTAGGGGTCCCGCCGTCAACATTTTATACGTTGATGGTGGGTACCATCAGAGCTGACAAGCTCTGCCAATACCAGGAGGCCCACCATCGACGCGTCATAAATGAAGACTTCGGACCTCAAATCTACAAGTGCGAAGCATTCAAGTCATCAATATACTGTCAAATCCTTTGGTACATGCACACACTTTAATTGTGCACATATACCAGGGGGCCCACAAGACAGAGCACATTATATTGAAGACAAAACAACAATAAAATGAAGTTCATGGCAAAGTGGATTTCATTTAATGGAAGCACTGGATTACAAAATTGGGATTACAACAGAAGGCAAAAGGAAGAAGTCCTAGCTACTTGAGGATCTAAGTCTTGCGGAAGAATGAGGCGACTTCCTTGACAACTTCTTGGACGCTGGCCTTGGCGGCGTCCTCCTCTTCAACAACGAGACCTTGGAGCACTAGGTCCAGAGAGAATTGGGAATCACGGCTCACATAACACGTCAGCACATACTCTGCAACGTTTGTAGCCAGAGATTTCCCCTCTGTCTCTAGCTGGTCCGCGATGACGTCATCCATTGCATCGAGTTTGCCGCCAGCAGCATTGAGGGCCACCAGTGCTCGGTCCAAGTCCAGCTCCAGATTGTCCGGATGTACAGGACTGAAGCCTAGTGGCATCAGCGCGCCGTTGGCTCGTCCTAAGAAGTCCCATACTTGGATGGTCTCAGTCTCCTTCAAGCTCCGCAGCTCCTCCAGTGACTTCCAGGTGGCCGCAAGCTCCGAACCTCCCTGAGCGAGGTGCTTGACCAATTTAGCATGTTGCTGCATATTCTCAGCAACTTGCTTCTCACGATCGGTCAGCTCCATCTCCCGGAGGTGGATGCTGTTCCGCCTTTCCGCCAAGTCCTTTTCCCTGCCTCTCACCTTCCCTTCCCTGGTGGCAACATCAGCTTCTCTTTTCGAGAGCTTCTGCCCCAGTTTCTAGTACTTCTCCTCTTTGCTCCATAGATCCAGCTTTTTGCTGTGATCTGCCAAATTCTTTTTCACCCAGAGTCAACTTCTGGGTGACCTCCGCCTCCCTCTTCACAACATCCTCCTGCCGCTCTAGGAGCTTTTTTCCCTCGCCTCAAGGTCTGCTCGGCACTTTAGGAGAACCCCGTTCAATTCATTGAGGTTTTTGTGCTGCTCATCAGCAGCATCACGCCTCTCCTTGGCTTGCTCAAGGATATCCCTAGAGTTAGCGTCGAGCGCCATTATGGCGGCTTCCTTCTCCTCCAGCAGCTTGTTCCAGTATTCCAACTGGGCCTTCTCCCTCTCGATCCACTCCTTCTGATCAGCCAGCCTTGTCTGTGCATGCCTAGTCTCGAAGTGGAGTCTGTTGCGCCAACGCCTCAAGGTGTTGCACTCCTCCTCGAGGGCTTTGCTCTCATGATCGTAGGTGAGCTGGACATGTCAGAGGCTCGAGCAGGTGTTGTCTATGGACAACGCCAGAGGGATAGGCTCCGGACCTACTGGGACCAACTCCGCAGGCTCCAGAGGATTTCCCATCACAAAAATTGGGTCCCACTCTACAAGGGTGGTCCCCTGAGCTTCTGCATCACTAGCGCCGCTCTCTGGAAGCCCTTCAGCGGTAGCAGAGGAAGAACCCACTGGGGGAACTCCCACCTCCAAACCGGAAGTCCAAGGCGCTGCTTCTGGGTCTTCAATTACCGGCTTCGAGGGTGGAGGACCTATCGACACCTCTTCAGGCTGCTCCGACTCTGGTCCAGACATCTCCGGAGCAGCTATCTCTGGGGTAGCGGCTGGAGCTTCATCCCGTGCCCCTACCACCTCCGGCTCAGACGCTGATGCATCAGTCACTTCCGATTCAATGACCAGAGCTTCAAACATCTCCTGCTCCGATACTGGAGCATCAGCCTCCGGCACCATTGTCAGAGGTACACCTTCAACTTCTCCCCCGTGGTCTGGTGCTACCACGGGAGCTTCTAGCGAGGAATCTGAATCCAAATCCACAACAACTGGCGCCAGAGCTGCCGTGACTTCTGCCACCACTTGAGGAGGAGCCTCGGTGCTCGAAGCCGGAGCTTCTGCATGCGCAACCATAGTCGCTGCAACAGATGCCGAAGTCCCTGACCCCTTTTCTCGAAACCCTAAAAATAAAGGGGTGAGAACATTAAAGACACAACAAAAACAAGATCAACATTTTAAGGCAAGCACACAATGCTTACCTAGAGATGCTACCGCCCTAGTCGCCTCGGAACCTCTTCTTCTGAGGCCCGGAGCCATAGCCCACCAAGTCTGGTGAGACAACGACTTCGGACCTCAGTTAGGGACCACTTGCGGCAACCGGAGTCCTCTCGGTCGGAGCTTCTCTGGGCTGGGAAGAACTCCCAGGCCTTGAGCTCTTAGCCGGCACTGAAGCCGGTGTCGACTGCCCGGAGCTAGCACCTCTTGAAGATGCCTGTGTCGGAGAAGGTGCAGCCACAGAAGACCTCCTCTGCCATTGAGAAGGAACCATTGTAGAGGGAGTAGCCCTAACGGACCTCCCATCAGCATGCTTCAGCTTCCTCTTCCGGCTGGAGGGTTCGACTGGCTCTTTACCCTTGCCCTTGCTGATGTCTTCAATCCTTTGGCTCGGGGCGGAGGCAGGCCCTCCTTCGAAAGCTCCGGGGATTACCATCCTGGAGGTCGGACGCCTTTCCACCTCACCAAGGTCATCAAGCGTCGGCATCTTCCTCCAGAGCTCTCTGCTGAACTATGGCTCCATGTTCAGAGGAAGGAAAGCAACTGGCGGAACCAAGTCGTCGCTGTCAACGTTTATCCCATGCTGTAATTTCTTGAGATGAAGCTTCAGAGCTTCGTTGTCCAAGTTGGACTTCAGACTGATTTCAATCCGGTCGTCATCCATCACGCTGTTGAGAGCCCAGGCGTGCTTCTCCCTCTTCCTCAGAGGAGCCCATCTGTTCACTGGGAAATTGCAGAAGACAATATGAGGGGTCACTCCACCCTCCACGCATTCTCGGATCCTAGTCAGGACGGGGTTGAAGGCATCTGAAAGCTCTGGAACTACACTCCAAGCGTCGGTATAAACGTTGGGGAGTTTTTGGGGCAGCTCCAACCTCTCGTGCTCCTCCACAGCAATGATGACCCAATCCTTCTTCCAGTCATCCCATTTGCCGGAAGGGAATGACTTCAAGTACTTGAAGGGGAAGTTCTTGCGCTTCATGAAATAGTAGAAGCCAAGAAGCTCAGTCCCCTTATCGGTGGTGTGGACAGTGAAGATGTATGAAACAGATCAACGCAGGGGGGAACACCCACCCACATCTCGCAAAAGTGGACGAAGATCGCCACTAGCAGAAGAGAATGGGGGCCAAGATGATACAGCTGGAGACCATAAAAGTCCAGCAACATTAAAAGAAAGGTTGAAAAAGGTGGGATCAATCCCACCATGGCATACGCAGAGAAGTACACCATGTCGCCATTACGCTCCTTCTTGAACGGGAGCTCGCCGGCGCGGATCAGGTGGCTGAAGGAGTCACTGGACCACCCCATATAGGTTCGGACCTTCATCAAATCATCCTTGCTCTTGAGGCGGCTCTTGGGAAGACCCAACTCCATCGCGGCAAAGTGGAGCGAAGGAAGAGAAAGCTAGGCGAAGTCTGGGAGGCTCTGAGCGCAAGTTTGATCAAAAGCATAAAGAGTCCTCAAACCACGCATACTTTCCTTCTTACGTAAGCCTCCGCGATGCTTGTATGGAAACCGCAACAAGAGTGGGGTCACATTTCAAAAATCTACCCCGTCCATGACGAATGGGTCCGGGGCCACCCTGACGAAGAAATCGAGCTTATTAACCCAGGCGAACCATTGTCATGATGGACGTCGGGAGACCCAAAAACGGCACCCTGACAAGGCGCTCGAAACCAATGCGGTTTTTGTATTGGGAACTAGCGACCTTCAATTGCGTGAGATCCGCACTCAAAGATCTCATCTGCCGCATTCATAACAAGCCACACAACAATGGTTTAACCCCGTACCATTGCCCCAATGGCACATTAGGAGACTTTTGAAGTCGAAGTGCGGGAATCAAGGATGGTCCCACCTTTGGTAGAACAACTTAACTCAAAGGGTTTCTCCTAAAGGTGGGCCCGGGGGCCACTATCGGAACCCTGAATACCGGGTACCCTATGATACCGCAAGAAGTGCAAGAGAGTTCTACCCGTCAAAATTGAAGGTCTCCTCGGGCCCCACATGTCATATTACACCGGACCCGCAACCCTCATATGGGTAGCTCCGGGGATTGACACGTGTAATGTAAATCCGGAGCTAAACTCCCAACACAGGGAAGCTCCACGATCTACACGTGTATAACAACCCCGGACCTAACCCCGAGCAGAGGGAAGCTCTGATGCCGACACGTATAGCGGTTCTGGAGCTACCTCCCCGCAAGGGGAAGCTCCAAAGCTGCCATGTGTGGAGCCTCCAGATCTTCATCACTAACGAATACATTGGCAGACCTCCTTCAGCACGGACATTCAAGGGACAGTTAAAGCGGCAGTTTAAAGACCTGATTATGTGTCATTAATGCCGTATTAATGACACATGATCAGGGCACTGTTAATAGAGGTAACGCATCCATTAAGGCATACACTGTTAATAGAGGTAACACATCCATTAAGGCATACACTACGTATTAACGCATCCATTAAGGCACCTTATCACACTATTAACCATGCTTAATATTCACAGACAGTGTATTAGGCTATTAAATATGCCAGGGCCACATGTCGGGCCAGGTGAATGATGTAACGGTCAGTCCTTGGACTATAAAAGGACTGAGCCGCATGATATAGAGGACAACTCCAAGTTAAGCCATACACTGCACATACTAGCGATACTCAATACAACAACACAAACCCCGGGGAGTAGGGTATTACTCTCAGGCAGCCCAAACCACGTAAATCTCTGTGTCACCATCTTGATCATGATCTAAACGTGCCCCAACCAAAACAAGAACCTCCGCGGGCTACACTTTAGTAGTACCGGGGGAAGTGTCGTTGCTACACTTCGACAACAAGTATTCGGGTATTTCTTTCTTTGGTTGCCTCACACGGTCTTCTAATCCATCAAATGCATGTGAAGATGGCTTTCCTTAACGAAGAGTTGGATGAGGAGATTTATATGGATCAGCCAGAAGGATTTGAAATACCCGGTCAAGAGAATAAGGTGTGTAAGTTAAAGAAATCTTTATACGGTCTTAAACAGGCACCAAAGCAGTGGCATGAGAAATTTGATAGTACCATGACACAAGCAGGCTTTGTTGTTAATGAGGCTGATAAATGTGTATATTATCGATGTGGTGGGGCTAGAGGAGTGATCTTGTGTTTATATATAGATGATATATTAAATTTTGGAACTAATATTGATGTGATAAATGAGGTAAAATATTTCCTGTTCCAAAATTTTAATATGAAAGATCTAGGAGAAGCTAATGTTATCCTAAATGTCAAGCTGATAAAAAACGAGAATGGGATTACACTCTTGCAATCTCATTATGTTGAGAAGGTTTTGAGCCGTTTTGGCTATTTGGACAACAAGCCTTCACCAACACCATATGATCCTAGTATAATTTTACGGAAAAATAAAGGACTAGGAAAAGACCAGCTAAAATACTCTCACATAATTGGTTAGCTCATGTACCTAGCTGGTGCTACTCGACCTAACATTCCTTCACGGTTAGCAAATTGAGCTGATTTACTACTAACCCAGGAGATGATCATTGGCGCGCGCTTGAGCGAGTTATGCGCTACTTGTGTGATACTATGAGTTATGGACTTCACTATAAAGGACAACCTAAAGTTTTGGAGGGTTATAGTGATTCCAATTGGATTTCTGATGCTGATGAGATAAAGGACACAAGTGGTTATGTCTTTACTCTTGGAGGAGCTACTGTCTCATGGAGGTCTTGTAAAGAGACCATCTTGACGAGGTCAACCATGGAACCAAAACTACAGCATTAGATACAGCCTCTGTAGAATCAGAGTCGTTGAAGGAACTCTTGATGGATTTACTAATGGTGGAAAAATCAATTCCTCCTATTCTTATGTATTGTGACAATCAAACTGTTCTTGCAAAAGTGTCAAGTACAAAGGATAATATAAAATCTTCAAGACATGTGAAAAGACGGCTAAAGTCTGTAAGAAAATTGAGAAGCTCCAGAGCGATAGCCATTGACTATATTCAAATGGCTAAAAATCTGGCAGATCCGTTTACAAAAGGTCTATCAAGAAATGTGATAGATAGTGCATCGAAGGAGATGGAATTGAGGCCCACGTTAGTTATACACAGTAGTAATCCAAACCTATGTGATCGAAAATCCCGTGAATTAAGATTTGGGAAGAACAAGTTGTATGTATGACTAGGAGAGTACATAATTATATAGTACCCTCTCCAGTGAAGATGCAATACTCTTCATTCTGTACGGAAGGCTGACTTAAGTCTTAATGTGTTCGGAGGCTTCTATGCGAGATACTGTCCTACAGAGTATTCTTGTACGAACACACCTATATGAGCTGATTGTTGGTCGCAGTCTCTGAGATTTAGGAATTTTCTAAGAAGCTCATGAAAGAGACACGAGAGTATGACTTATACACTCCAC
Source organism: Tuctoria greenei (assembly GCA_036927565.1). Lineage (NCBI taxonomy): Eukaryota > Viridiplantae > Streptophyta > Magnoliopsida > Poales > Poaceae > Tuctoria > Tuctoria greenei. The sequence continues at coordinate 28,958,208 of JAYESD010000011.1, forward strand.
TCAAGAACTGGCCCAATAGGCGCCTAGTATCAGTTTGGTCTTTAAATGAAACCACCTCGCGCAAAATTACCAATGCAAGCCATAGTCCATTATGTAGTTGTGGGTTCGCAAATTTTTTAGATCTAGATGGATGTTCAACCGAATAGATCTCCATCATTAAACTGATATATCAAATAACATTGTGAACATACAACAAGTAGTGTCAGCTATGCCTTTGGAATTTGGTGGGGATTGTTGGAATATTTGGGCCTGAGCCCAGCTATTCTCTATTAAATTCCAAAGGTGTAAAAGGAGGCATTTATCCCATATTGACAATTTGAGGAGAGTAGAACTTATTTATAAGGAAAGCTAATTTCTAGGTATGAAATATGTGAGAGAAGGATGGCTAGAGCCACAAACAAATCACACGCGCGCACGCGTATTCGCGTATTCATATATTTTCGCGTGAGTTAACGCGTGACTTGTGACTTGCGATGTGGCGACTAGCGTACTAATGTGCTCTCTCTCTTTTTGATAAGACTGACACTAATACGACTTTAATTTGCTGCAATTTGTGGCATTTTATGAGTCAGTTTATGGAGAATAATAGTATGCAATAACTGACGTAATTTAATTATACTGCAAATATTGAAGTTTATTGCATTCAGTTACTAGAGCTTTATTGTGCTGCTTTACTGCATACTTAATTCCTTCAGTTACTAGAATCTGTCACTATATATACAGGATGAGAACTTTTATTCTGGAAGACAGAAGTGAACAGGTTCACTAGTCCACTGTGTTGAGCGTCTGCTACAGGCTAGTCCATCCCCCCATCGGCGTGTCACCGACGTGCGGGAGAGCGGTGTCTCCAAAACCACGTTCCAGTTAAGAATCTGCACGGGTTGGAACAAATTAGGTTTTTGGGTAGCGTTCGCGCGATTGCTCGATAGAAGATCTGCTTCCTCTACAGTCTTCTTCACACACTCCACTAATCATTTTTCAAGCTAGAAGCATCGGCACTGTAAGTAAATATGAGTTTTCTACGCATGAATATGATAGATATAATCTGCTTTATTTGCATGTTGTTATTCATGTTTCATGGACTATCTGTCTTGTGTACTGTTGTAATTTTAATAATTAATTTTATCTCTAAAGTGCATTGTTTTCTAACAACTTGTACATACGGTTGTTGTAACAACACCTATCTGCTTATAGTATAAGGCCAAAGGCCTCTGTTTCGGAAAAAAAGGAGAGTTGAGTTGGGACAGGTATGACATAGGCGTCAGAGGTATGACATGGGCGTGAGTATAATGGACGTAGAGGACAGTCGTTTGGTCTACTATCGATTGACATCTCTACTATACGATAGACAAGCGTGGCTGCTTCGTCGTTCAGCTTTGTGCCGGTGCTGTTATTCTCAACGGCCCTGACCATGGAGCTAGGCACGCGTACGGACAGGCAGAGACAGTGAGAGAGAGGGAAGATGCTGTTGCAATGCCCGTACTCCATGTGTTCCGATCCGAACACTGAACTTCCATTATCCATGGTGCGGACATTGACGAGGGAATTTTCGATCATACTCCTCTTTTGTTAGATGATGGGATCTCTTCGAAATCTCAGGTTCCGGCTTTTAAATTTGAGTTGGGGTGCCTATTGCGTGAGGGATTCTATGAGTTGGTAGCATGGATCTGGAATGAGGAACGGGGAGGTGTAACACCTCTGAAGAAATGGCAAGCGAAATTTAGGAGGCTTAGGCAGTATCTCAAGGGATAGGCGAAAAATGTGAGTGGCACATATAAAAATAAGAAAAAAAATTATTAGATAAACTGGACGTACTAGACAAAAAAGCGGAAACTACGCTGTTAACGGTGGAATAGAGGAATTTATAAAACAATCTCAATAACCGTTTGGCGCAGCTATTAAGTGAGGAGAAAATAAAATGGTACCAAAGGGCAAAGACGAAACATTTGTTAGAGGGAGATTCAAACACCACTTAGTTTCATCTTGTGGCGAACGGGAAGCATAGAAAATCTAGGATCTATCAGGGAGACAGGTTGATTGAAGGGGATGAGAAACTAAAAAAGCACATTACGCGGTACTATAAAAATCTTTTTGGCCCTCCCGAGGAAAGTTGCTTCCAATTGGATGCGGCCACGAGAGATGATATTTTCCAGGTATGTGCGGTAGAGAATGAGTTATTGACAGAGCAGTTTTCGATAGAGGAGGTCAAAAGAGCGGTTTTCGAGATGGAAAAGTAAAGCGTCAGGGCTTTCCCTGTGGAATTCTATCGGGAATTCTGGGATACGATTCAGACAGACTTCATGAACATGTTTAGTAAATTTCATGCTGATAAGTTATAGTTGTTTAGACTGAACTTTGGTACGATTGTGTTGCTACCGAAGTGTACGAGTGTTTGTACTGTACAATAGTATAGACCGATATGTCTATTAAATGTCAGTTTTAAGATATTCGCCAAGATAGCAACTAACAGAATCCTATTGATAGCTCCCAAGGTGATTAGTCCGACGCAAACCGCGTTTCTACTTGGGAGGAATATAATGAAAAGTGTAATTGTACTGCACCAAACAATACATGAACTTCACAAGAAAAAAAAAGAACAGACTGATTTTTAAATAGATTTTGAGAAAGCCTACGACAAGGTTAAATGGTCTTTTGTCAGGGAGACACTACAAATGAAAGGGGTGGTGTAAATGGATAGGGGCGTATACATTGGGGGGTCATGTAGGAATGCCGATGGCAACGGGTCAGGTTTGGCTCGGGTAGAGCAAAAACCCGACCCACCAAAAAAAATTGATCGGGTAATTTTTCTTACCCGAACCCGCACCTGCGGGTAAAAAAGAGTACCCAATCCAGACCCGATGGGTTATGGGCGGGTTTCGGGTACCCGACGGGTCCCCGTAAACTCTTAGGGAGTATGAACTGAAGAAGGCATCCCCCTCTTTTTATCATCGCAGTTGGCTGGCCGCTACTGTTCCCTGGATGTGGTGGTACTAAACACTCCTTACTCCCGTGCATTTCAGCCTGTGATGGCCCAGCGACAAGGGTTACAGCTGCCTGTGTGCTGTACATGTTGCATGTCTCGTGCACGAGACACAGGGTGCAAGGCGGCGGCCTGCATCTTGCCCGACGCTCACGGCCCCTATGCTCTTGTCTGGAACTCCGGATCTCCGCTTAGGCGACTGTCGGGCGGCGGCATCGACGACAGGATGGTGACGCTGACGGCCTGGGGTGGCGGTGCTGAGCTGCCGACGGCTTGGGAATACGTCAAGATGGTGACGCGGTGGCGACCAGGGCCGTCGTCGAAGGCAGCGACCTGTGCTGTGGTCGAAGACGGTGACCGTGGCCGTGGTCCAACGCCGCATGGCGGCGGCCGGCAGGCCCGACACCGAGGGCAACGCTTCGGTGGCAAGACTGCAAGAGGGCGTGCGGGTGGCGGCGGGTGATTAGGGTTAGGTTTTTTTCCTGGGCCGACTACATCATGGGCTGAGTTTTTTCTGGGCGGAAATGAGACATAGTCGAGTACTCGCTGGGTACCCGCAGGTATGAAATGAAATCCGCACCCGTATCGGCAACACATCAGATTGGGTGCGGGTTATGCCCGCGGGCGAAAAATCCTACCCGTACCCGGCGGGAACAAAATCCGAGGGGTACCTGAACCCACGTGTTGGATTGCCATCCCTATGTAGGAATAAAAATTGATGATTTGTTAGGGGAAAACATCATTACCAAAAAAGGACTTCGTCAGGGCGACCAGTTATCCCCGATTCCGTTTAATATAGTGGTTGGTATACTGGTCGTACTAATAAATAGAGCGAAACAAACTGGACTGATATTTGGAGTTCTTCCTAATCTCGTTCAGGACGGGTTGTCCATTCTACAATACGCAGATGACACTATTATTTTTATGGTCATGATCTGAAGAGGGCGGCAAACTTAAAATTGATTTTATGCGCTTTCGAACAATTATCAGGCCTTAAGATAATATTTTTTAACAAGAGCGAGATTATGTGTTTTGGGGAAGCAAAGGAGTATGCCACCCAATACGCTAGGCTGTTCGGATGCAAGATGGATTCGTATCTGTTCAGATACCTAGGTATTCCCATGCATTATAGGAAGCTAAACAATAAAGATTGGAAGATGGTTGAGGACAATTTTGAGAAAAAAAAACTTAGTAGCTGGAAGGGCAATAATCTTTTAGTGGGGGGAGATTATTACTAGTTAACTCAGTGTTGACGAGTATAGCTTTATTTATGCTGTCTTTTTTGAGGTTCTCATAGGCGTGTTAGAAAGACTTAATTACTATAGATCGAGATTTTTCTGGCAGGAAGACAGACATAAAAAGAAATATAGACTAGCAAAATAGAGCGTCTTGTGTCAGCCAAAGGAACAGGGTGGAATGGGGATAAAAAATATTGATGTGCAAAACAAATGCTTATTAAGCAAGTGGCTTTTCAAATTGGCAAATGAGGAGGGTATTTGGCAATAAGTGTTGAGAAATAAGTACTTAACGAACAAAATGTTAGGGCAGGTAAAAAGGAGGCCAGGAGATTCTCAGTTTTGGTCTAGCTTGATGTGAGTGAAGAATGAGTTTATGAACCTAGGGTATTTCCAACTTAATCATGGAAGAGATACCAGGTTTTGAGAGGATGTTTGGATAGGAAAAATCACCTTAAAACATATATTTCCGTCATTGCATAATATAGTGCGGAGAAAAAATGCTACAGTTGCTACGGTAATGAACTCGGTACCTTTGAATGTGTCCTTCCGTAGAGGACTGGTAGGACACAATTTAGGGTGTTGGAATAGGCTTGTAGCAAAGGTGGCTTTCGCTACTTTAAATAATAGGAATGATGTGTACAATCGACGTACTCTCTAGCGATAACAAATACTCATGTATGTAATGATAGGTTGCTATGGAAAACGGATATACCTTTGAAAACTTCGATTTTTTGTGGTACATCAAGGAAGGCGTAATATTAACAAAGGATAATCTAACAAGATGAAATTGGAAAGGTGATAAGAAGTGTGTCTTCTGTGCTAGGAATGAGAACTATTCAACACCTTTTTTTTCGAGTGTCATTTTGCAAGATTCTTTATGGCGGGTATTGCAGGTTACTTTTAATATTGATACCCCAAGATCGGTTGCGCATTTGTTTGAAACCTGGCTTTTTAAGTTCAATGTTCAAATCAGGAATGTCATGCTTGCAGCTGTAGCTGCGATGGTTTGGGCTATTTGGACATCCAAGAACGACTTGGTATTTACTAATTGTCTCATGAAAACATACGCGCAGGTGCTTTTCAGGGGGACGTACTGGTGGCGTTCATAGACAATAATACAAAAGTGTGAGGAGGCAAGAAATTTGATGATGGCAGCTTGTCGGGCCGTAGAGACTACTGTCATGCAGATATTTGCCAACAACGGATGGACTAATAGGAATAGAATTGCTGCTTGAATAAAAGTAACAACCAGGATTGTTGGTGGGACTTTCTTTTCGTACAATGTTACGATCAGTTTCGTTTTCTGTTTTTGCTTCATTGTAATAATTTGGTCATACCCTTTCCGAAGGAAAAGACTGGATACTTTCTATTATCTAAAAAAAAATGCAGCAATGCAAGTCCTATGTTGTGCCTGGGATCAAGACCAGAATTAATGCCATATCTGTGTATGCATCAGTGCATGTCAACATGGATCAAGGAAACATGGCATCGTGAGCGTATGGAGAGCAACCGAGAGCGTGAGAGACTCGCGTCGAACGGTCCCCCCGCCGCCGACGGCCACTACGCCATCGACGGGTGACGCTCCGGCCCCGGAGACCACCGCACCACAGCTAGATGGCCGCCCCCCTCCGGCAACCCCCGCACCGCAGTCGAGTGACCTTCATCCCCCCCCCCCCCCCCCCCCCCCCCGGAAAACCCAGATCCGAGCCCACCTCAGACCATCCCCTCCTACCCTTACTCTCATCTTCAGTCATATCGTCAGGCTTCGTCGTCATCATCAATCTCTGGTAGTCCGGCAAAGTTTGTTGAGGCCCCCCCTCCCCCGATGCCTTACAATGGCGCGAGTTGGACTCCTGCGACCTACATGGGTCACTGCTCCTGCTCGATGCTGCAAGGATCAAGAGAGGCCACTCAAGTGAAGCAATGTCCGACATGCAAGGTGCCAACCTCAGTAGATGCTTTGGAGCTGGGAAGGTTTGATCAAGCCACGTCGCATCGTACAAATCATATGGATTGGGGGACACACTCCACCGCAACAAATCCTCTTCTGTGCTCTGGTATGTTTCCTAAATCCTTCGTAGAAGCAGTTCGTTTTGGCCGTGCAGATCCTTGGGCATTGAGATCCTCGCAGCACAAGGATGTGCGCTTGACTAGATCACCTCCTAGCAATTCTCGTCGAGTTAAGTTCAATCCACAGACTAGTGTTGCCTGTTTCTGGAAGGAGGATGAACCGTACCGTCTACTCCATGTGGGCCGGGTTGACACTGGTCAGCGGCTGGACCAACAAACTGAAGACACTAAGCGCAGAAGGGGTCAAAGAGGTGCAGTTGGAAAACTGAACCCCCCATTTAGTGTGAATCTTGTGTATCCTATGGCTAAGATCTCGTCTGAGAGAGTAAACATTCAACCCGTCTAGTTAAGTAAAGCGGCACCGAAGGAAACGAGCAATCAATGGCAGTAGGTAAAAAGCAAATACTGGTGGTGCAAGGAGCGAGCTAGTAACACATCCTCTACTGTACGCAGTTTAAACAGCCAATTCTTCAAGTGGAAGCTTAAGGTTGCTGTTATAACTGCCTAGCTCTAGGCCATATCAAACCCCAGTGCAGAGAGTCCAAGAAATGTTGGATTTGCAAGGCTAGTGGCCATACCTCTTCCTGGTGCCCAAGTAAACGTTACAACCGCAAGTGGGAGGCAAAGGGCGCTGCCAATATATATACCCCCATATCCAGGGCATCAACTTTCAATCCAGTGCCACCTTCCTCTCTTCTCCAAAATAACTCACTCACTCGCTCCACCACTGCCATGGATCGACGCCGTTCTTTGGGTAAGGACTCGTTGGAGTCCCATCGCCGTGACAGTAGCACCCTGTCATGCTTGGAGCGTCTGGAACCTTTGGCGTGCAACAATGCGATCATGTACCCAGGCAACCCTCAGCTTCGACCAAGGTATGCTGAGAAGATGGTTGTCCTTTCTGATGAGATGGCGCAGCGCCTTCAGCAGCTGACCAAAAGGGCTCTGCTGGTTACTGAGGAAGAAGGCCTTGGTGTAAGCTCCTGTGAAGTACTAAAAATGGCTATCATGTGTCACCTGAAACTAAGGAAGTATGAATTATAGTGCACCTGAACCTTTTTTTGTGCTGTTCACCACTGAGGCTCTTAGGGATATGGCTTTTGCAAGGGGCCGAATCAGGGAAGAACATTTTGATTTTCGATTTCATCCCTGGGATGTAGACATTCATGGAGAAAGATGTGTCATCCCTTTTCATGTCAAGATTGGCCTAGAAGGAATTCCATACCATGCATGGAATGAAGATACAACGGCAAAGGTTCTAGGGGACTCATGTGCCATTCATCATGTGGCTGTTGAGTCCAGACACAGAGAAGATCTGCGGACTTTCGTGTGTTGGACATTGTGTCAGGATCCCAACAGGATTCCCCATGTTGTATATCTCACACTCACACAACCTATGGAACAGCAAGGTCTTGACCCTCATGTTCAAATCACAAGACCAAGAAGTCTGCAAAGGGGACACACTTACAAAATTTATATCCACATCGACTGTGTAGAAGACCTCCTTTTTTACCATATCCCTCGAAAGAATTGTTAGCAGAAGGTAAGAGGCCGCTTTGGGAATTTCATTGGCAGTATGGAAGAACAGATGGCGATTTGACAGAAAATGTTCGGCTACCCCCTTCCCAAAGCTGTCGTCCCACACCTTTCCACTACCGTTACCCCAATGATGACAATGATCATGATGGGCCTGATCACCGCACGAGACCCCATCCACTGATGGCTCGGATGGCGAGTTGGGTTGGAAATCAATGCATGAAAGGGGAAGATCGGCTGCGCACTCACGGCAAGATAAATGGACAAGTGGAGAAAGTTCTCACCGCCGGATGCGAGCCAGCTCACCCCTTCCTGTTAAAAATGATCTTAGGTATGAGGAACGCAGAGCACTAAGACAACTCTGGATAGCTAAATCGGTTGCAGCTCCGCGTGAAAGTGCTAGAGCCCACCACGAGACCGCAGGAATTGCTGTTGAGGGAGAAACTCCAGTCGTATTTCCCCTAGAAAAGGATACATCTTTCCGGGAGATTGCAGGAACTGAAAATGAAGTGGAAACTAGAGGCTCTACAGCTTCGGACGTGATAACAATTATTCCTCAACCTGGTCCCTGGCTTACCAGTGGGTCTGCAGGATCTGAGGAGTGTAACTCTATTCAATCGGAAGCAGGGCACAGTCATCTCTCTGATGCTATAGTTATCCAACCTATTGACAATGCCCAGATGCTGGACAAGAACCTGGACCTGCAGCCAGTGATGTCTGGTATTCTTTTTGATTCCGCATATGAACAAACAACATTGATGACTAATAGCCAGGCAACAACCCAAGAATTGCAGTTAGAACCAAGAGTTGAACATGGAGAGGCTGCTGCAGAGACTGAGTTGAATCAAGGAAATACTCTTGAAGCTAGTATGAATATGGAAACTGAAGCCGGCAAAACAGTCTGCAGAGATATTTACTTGTAGTCCCTCCTCCCCCATCGGCAAGCTAGCTGATTTCGCTGAGGAAGTGGCACATGCAGTCCAGCCTGCGCTTCTCCCAATTCCTCGACTAAATGAAGGTGGCCCTCAGGACAGCGCAAAGCAGCGGTGCAGCAAGACAGACACTCCCCAAAGACACCGTCCAAGGCTCAAGGATAAAGTTAAAAATTGTAAGCCGGTGATTAAAATGGTGCAGGAGCTCCTAGCTATAAAATGGGGTCTCCTCAAGCCATGCCAATCCATAGATGAAGAAACCCTGCAAAAGTACTTGAGAAAATACAGCAAGCCACTCTCTTCCGCAGATCTAGAGGCTATTACTACACTGTCGGCAGTGGCAGAGCAGAAAAAGAAGTGCAAGACCAGTGAGAAAAAGAAGGTCAAGAAAGCTGCCAAGACGGGAGACAATTAAATTGCCTGATGCCCCTAAGTAGTCACTCTCTCGTCATGATATTTGTTTGCCATCTTTTGTTCTGCTGTTCGTTAGTACTGCCATATGGGCGGTTAGGTCCTGAAGGACAGTTAGCTGTTAGAGGCTGGCGTCTCTCTTTTTGTGTGCAGGTTGTGCACTATCTCCTGCAGGGTCTATTTTACTTTGGTCTCTGTCAGTTGAAGGCTGTCGTAACTATTTCCCCCTGCAACTTATTGTCAGCTCTCAATGGGGTGAATTTTATATACTGTCCTTCTCAGGTTATGGCTATTTCGTGCTGTCTGGTTGGAAGCACTATGTTATATGCTAGTTGTGACAACTTTCCCAATGAATGATCTGATAACAATGTACTCTTTTATGTCGTGGAATGTTAGGGGGTTAAACAATGGCGCCAAATAGGCTGAGGTTAAGCAGCTTATTCAAATGTATTGATCAATAGTGGTTTGCCTTCAGGAAACCAAATTGACTGTAATAACACCCCCCCCCCCACAGTGTGTGATATATTTGGGGCAGCTTATGCAAAAAACTTTGCCAGCTGATGGCACTCGAGGCGGGATCCTTCTGGCTTGCAACAGAGTTCACATGAAGCTCACTGATTTCTCGATCAACCAATTCTCAGTTACTGCTAACATTATTGATGATAGGTTGGCTGAGATGACAACGGTAACTGGGGTCTATGGTCCGCAATCTGATCTGAAAAAAAAAAGTTGTTCCTATCTGAGCTCAGACAACTAAAACAGACAGTGTTCCTGGCATGGTTAGTAGGGGACTTCAACCTTATATATTGGGATGATGGCAAGAGCAATGGGCGCCTGGACAGACGCATGATGATCGGATTTGTTAGAAATCTTAATAGAATGGAGGTCAAGGAAGTACATCTGATAGGGCGCCGTTTCACATGGTTTAACGAACAGCAACAACCCACGATGACAAGAATAGACCGAGCGTTTATTACACCTCAATGGGAAATGGTCTTCAGTACTCCTGTCCTGCAGGCATTATCATCATCAATATCGGATCACTGTCCATTGCTGTTGAGTCCAATTGAGCCTAACTACAGGAATCATTTATTTCGTTTCGAAGAACACTGGCCAAACATGCCTGGTTTTTTGGAATGCGTGCAGGAGGCGTGGCACCTACAAGTACCTTCACACCATAATGCCATGATTAAACTGCATATCAAACTTTCCAGGACAGCCAAAGCTTTGCACAGATGGTCTTGCCTACACATCCCACAAGGCAAGTTGGCGTTGGTACTTTGCAGGGAAGTCATTCTTAGATTTGATGAAGCCATGGAGACGTGGTGCCTCTCTGATCCAGAGAAGGAGGTCAGAGCACTTCTTAAGCATCGTTTATTGGGACTTGCAGTGATTGAAAATCTCATGCTAGGCAACAATCCCGCTTGACATGGATTCGAGAAGGGGATGCCAACACGCAATACTTCCACACTATTGCAAACTCGCGTCGGAAAACAAACTTCATTCAATCCCTAGAGACAGATGGCGCGACAGCCTTCTCTCAGACAGAAAAACACGGGATAATTTTCCAGCACATTAAAGAACTCCTAGGGACTCATCATCCCAGGAATTTTGCTCTGGATTTTACACGTTTGGGTTGGCAGCAAAGGGACCTGCAATATATGGATAGAGATATTTCAGAGGAAGAAGTATTTAAAGTGATCACGGGAATGCCCCAGTGCAAGGCGCCAGGCCCGGATGGCTTTTCTGGCCTATTTCTTTCCACGTGTTGGGACATAATCAAAACTGAGCTTCTTGCAGTAGTGAACCAATTCTGCCATGCTAATCAATAGGGGCTGAAAAATCTAAACTCGGAGTTTGTAGTTCTCATCCCAAAGAAGATGGACCCAAGGAGAATTACGGACTTCAGGCCTATTAGTCTGATCCATATTTTTGGCAAAATACTATCAAAGATATTGGCTAATAGACTAGCCCCAGAGCTTGACAACATGATATCCATGCACCAGAACGCCTTCATAGAAAAGAGATGCATTCATAATAATTTCTTGTTTGTGCAGCAAACGGTGCGTCAACTACACAAAAAAAGATCGCCAACCCTATTCATCAAGTTAGACATATCCAAGGCATTTGATACGGTTAATTGGCCGTTTATGCTAGATATCATGAGACATCTCAATTTTGGAAGCAGATGGCTTGAGTGGGTTGCTGCATTATGGGGAAAATCTTCCTCGTCTTTCCTGCTGAATGGTTCTCCTGGGTCGAAAATTGCTCATGCTAGGAGAGTAAGGCAAGGCGACCCCCTCTCCCCAATGATCTTCTTGCTCGCTATGGAACCCCTGATCAAGTTGTTTCAAGCTGCACAGCAAAAAGGGCTGCTCTCCCCTATCCCTGAACTTGGAGATCAACTTCGAGTGTCACTGTATGCGGATGATGCAGCCATATTTATCCGGCCCTCCTCTCAGGACCTGCTGACTAAAAAATTTCTCTTGTACATCTTCGGGCAAGCCTCTGGCCTCATCACAAATTTGGAGAAAACTGAATTTTTCCCCATTCGTTGTCAGGACATTGATTTGCTACCAGTACTAGGGCAGGAGTGCCAGCTGGGTACCTTCCCCTGTACTTATTTGGAGCTTCCATTGCACCACAAAAAACTCCCTAGAACCACTATACAACCTATTATTCAGGGAGTTGCTTCCCGATAAGCTGGATGGAAGAAAAACTTGCTCTCCTACTCTGGAAGGGAACTTCTGAATTAAACAATCCTAACAGCCAAACTAACTTATTTTATGACGGTGTTTCACCTTCCTGCTTGGGCTAGCCGTCAGATTGATAAAATAAGGAGGGGCTTCTTATGCAAGGGAGAGGATCCAGATAAAGTTCATGGTGGTAAATGTCTGGTAAGGTGGAAAAAATGCACGCAACCAAAAAAATTTGGAGGCCTGGGTATCAAGGACCTTGAAAAGTTTGGACGAGCCCTCCGCCTCATATGGCTTTGGTATTGTTGGGACCAACGAACGAGACCGTGGAAGATGATGTTTAAGAACCAGGACAGTATTGGCAGACAACTTTTTTTTGCTTCCACTATAATTACTGTGGGTAACAGAAAAAAGACCCCCTTTTGGGAAGGGCGTTGGCTCAACGGCCAGGCCCCAAAGCTCCTTGCACCCAATTTATCTTTGCAGGCAAGATTCAAGATGAGGACAGTGGAGAAAGAACTTTCGAATCATAAGTGGATTGAGAACCTCAAGTCTTTGCACAATGAGGACCTTGTGGAGGAATTTGTCCTGCTGTTTCAGGCACTCAGTGAGATAACTCTAACAGATGACAATGGCACTATAACATGGAGATGGACTAATAGCGGAAAATACACGGTTGCCTCATCTTATGATATCCAGTTTCTTGGGGGAGTCTCACCCAGCTGGGCGCCGTATCTTTGGACTGCCAACACACAGCCACAATGTTGATTCTTCGCATGGCTTGTCATGCACAACAAAGCTCTTACGGCAGATAACTTGGCAAAGAAGCACTGGCCTCACCAAGCAAACTGCGCGTTGTGCAATGACATGTTGGAAACTACAGACCACCTACTGGTCCAATGCAAATATAGCGAAGCATCTTGGCTTAGATTGGCTCAACTATTGCGTCTCCCTGCGGCACTTCACCAGACAACATCTGACTCAGCGACAAGTTGGATGCAGAATATCATTGACTCTTACCCTAAGTCTCGATTGAGCAAAACAATGGGATTCCTGTTTTATTTTTAGTGGCAGATTTGGAAGGAGTGTAACAGGCGCATCTTTCATCAGCAGGAACTTTCGCATCTCCAATTAGCAGCAGAGGATATCCGTTTTCACTCCGCAGCCACCTCTTTTTAGCTTTATGAAAAATGGCTACTGAATGTACTTTGTTTTTATATGCTCTATTAGATTAGATGATGTACCTTTAGGTTGTAATCCTCTTCTTCTTAATGCAATGACAGCCTCTTTTTCAAAAAAAAAAAAAAACATGGCATCGTCCCCTCTCAGGCCGTTTGCATCGGAGCCATGTAAAGGGTTCGTGCTGGCATATTAGCGGGCCACACCCGCAGTGGGTTGCTCCACCGGTCCGATTTCCGGACTCGGGAAATCCCAGATGGGTACAGTGACCCTGGAATTCCGTGTGGATTCCAACGGCCAGCATCTGTCCCGAGGCAGGCAGACGTTGGCTCCACGCGCGTCGAGTAAGGCCGGAGAAGAGAGGGTGCTCGAGCGAGAGGCGCGCAAAGCGGCGGGTTCCCGTCCATGCGGCGAATGGAGGGTGGTGATGACGGAGTGGCCAAGGGCGGCGGGGGCTCGTCCACACGGTGAATGGATGATGGCGACGACAGGGAGGCCGAGCGAGGCGGGGCTCGTCCGCGCGGCAAATAGACAGCAACAACGACGGGGAGGCCGAATGGATGGCGGCGATGATGGGGAGGCCGAGGGTGGCGGGTGGCGGGGCTCGTCCTTGCGGCGAATGGACGATGACAATGACGGGGAGGCCGAGGGCGGTGGGTGGCTGCCGAGTGGGAAGAAAGGGGGCAGGGAGAGGGTGAGTGTGGCGCGGGGACAGGGCGAGCGCGGCGGTGAGGCACATCTAGACGCGTGGAGGGCAGCGGCGTCGCTCGGCGCGGGAGGATGGAGCGAGCCCGGAGAGCGGATTGGGAGAGAAGAAGGGCGATGCTTCTGGAGAGGACCGGGAGAGAAAGACTCGGAGAGTAATAGGAGAAAATGGCACGTCATGTTTGTTTTCCCCATATGACTGATGGCAGATAGCGGATTACCTTGATCCCTCGATGGCCAATGGGCCGTGCCGGGCTGGCGCCTGACCGAGAAATTCTTGGTCCGGCACGGCTTGGAGATAGATGTGGTCATGAGCCCGACAGGTCTACACTTCGGCTTAAGCATGATCCAGATTTATATTATACGTGTTGTGTCATGTCGGGTTCTCGACGGGCCATGTCAGGCCGCAGCAGCCCGAAGTCCTAGAATGTAAAAATATATTCAGAATAGATAAATAATATATTATACGAGCTTATACAATAGTGCTAGGTTGGGCCCTCCGCAGGCTAACCAGGTCATACTATCGGGTCAGTCGGGCCAACCTTAAACACGCCGTGTCGGGCCAGTCCGATGGCCAGAGGTTAAAGCCCTAGCACGGCCCGTGCTAGGCTTCTGGCCGGCCCAGGCTCAATCTCCTTCGTGTTAGGCCGTGCTCGGGCCAGACCATGTTAGTTGGGCTTCAGGCTGGCCCGTTTAATCCGGCCCATTTGGCCGTCTAAACCCTAGTGTCGTATTGTTACATGTACCGCTGGTAAGTTTGCTTACTATCGAAGCTGCATGCTGACTACGGATGGATGTCAGTAGTTATTGCATCATCATGGTCTGTGAGAAATGGTAGGTTATTTTCCGGCGGCGTCCCGGTCCGGTCAGCTGGAGGACTAGCCTCGAGTGCGGTAGGGATGGCAATTATATCCGTGTGTTCGGGTACACAACGGGTATTGCACTAGACGGGTGCGGGTACAGCTATAATTTTTTACCCGTGGGTACAACCAGAACCAGACCCATGTTTTGCAGGTAGGGGTACGAGTTTATTTTTCTACCCGTAGGTATCTGGCGGGTTACTCGAAATAATTATTCAGTTCTGACTTTTTCATCCCAGCTGTCCAGGGAGCAAGAGCCCAGCCCATTCCACATTCCAGACTCAAACCCTAATTCCCCACCCCCACCCGGTCAGCCCTAGGCACCGACTCGATACTCCCCGTCTCCCCGAGACCCTGACGTCCCCGTTCCCCTAGTCTCCTTGGTCACACCTTGGCTCAACGAGTGTTGTCGCCAGCCACCTTTGGCTTCAGCCTGCCCTCCTTATTGCTCAACGCCCCAACCCTTATCATTTGCGTCCTCACCGCTGCCAGCTTGCAGTCCGTCCCCGAGGTTGCGTGATGCTGTCACCATCGAGCGTGTGCGCTGCCGTGGCTCGAGAGCATGTCGTGTGATCCACCACCACACTCTAGAGCGTGCGCGTGGGCCACCATGCCCTCCCCCGAGTGCGTGTCGCGTGCACCACCACCACGCCCGAGGACGCCACCATGTGCGCACAAAGATGTCGCCGCCCTCAGATCCGACCGTCACCGCCTCAGATCTGATCGAAGACAAAGAGCCAGCGTTGTAACCCTAGCGGGTACCTGTCGCACTACTACAAAACGCATTTTCACAAGCGTCTCCTTATTTTTTTTATAGATGGTTCGTAAAAAATACGTCTGTGATGTGAAATGCATTAAAATCCGTCTATAATAATAATATATCACAGGCGGTCTGTAACTAAAAACCGCTTGTGAAAAAATATGAATTATCACAGGCGGTCAATAATACAAACCGCCTGTGATAAATGACAATATCACATGCGGTTGTACAATAAAGACGCTTGCAAAGATATATTTATTTTCACAGTCGATTGGTAAGACCTAAATCTGAAACCCACGCCCTCTATTATTTGTGTTTCCTCTTCTCAACCAATCAGGTGCCTTTACGCGGATCCACCTGCCTCCTCTTTAATAGTGTCCACCCACCCGTCCTTATCCCTATCCAGCTCAAAAAATCTCCAATCCTTCCTCATCTAGAGCAGCGGCCTTCTCTCTGTGACAGCGGCTCGAGCTGCGGTGCCGTCCACCGCCGGCGCCACCCACTGCGGTGTCCCTGGAGCAGCATTTGAAGAGAGCTGTAAGTATTGAAACTCGGCAATCTCATTTCCGCGGCACCTTCATGCCAACTTGGGTCTATTTAAGCAGCAACCACCTCTATTCCAGGTCTTCAATCGCTAGCTCAGGCTTCTCATTTTCTCTTCCCACACGCCAGCAAAAAGACTTGATTGGACATGGCGGCCGAGCAGCAGCAGCTCCCCGCGGTGCCGAGGTGGGCGCCGAGCAGCAGCAGCACCGGCAGTGGGTTCTCCTTCGGCAGAGGCAGCTCATCCCCAATGCCGGTGCTCCATATGCTGCAGCCATTGCTGGAGATTAGTGTGTCGATGAACAGCGGCGCCGTGGTCCGCGAGGCTTCCCTTCGCCACGCGGACGAGGGTGTGGTGATCTCGTGGGAGGACTTGTCGGTGTCCTCGTTGATGTGATTTTTTATCTCGTGGTGATCTCGTTGCAATGATTCCTACTATGTAATCTTTGATGTGTCCTTTGGAGCATGTGCTGTGTATTTGCAAGATTCAAGTATTTTTTAACTTTCAGATTTGAGGATCTAACTATTTTAGAAAGGGAATAACTGTATATTTCTTGTCTGCCAGCCACGAACATAAAATGCACACAAGATCTTTTAGTTAGCTAGCGACTAGAATGTGTCGGCCGTGATTTTCACAATTTTTTTAAAAAAAATCATCGATAATAATGCATTATCACAGGCAGTCGGTAGAAAAGAACAGTCTGTGATAACGTATTTTACAGACGGTCGACAGTAACAAACCGCCTGAGATAAAGTATTTTCACAAGCGGGTTTTGCTTCCGCCTGTGATAATCGGCTATTTTCACAGACTCTTCGTTTCAGGCGGTTCTAAAATCCGTTTGGGATAATATGTTTAGAACCGCTTGTAATAAAGTTTTTTGTAGTAGTGTCGGGTACCCGAAACCCGTCAGGTTTGGGTAACATTTTTTACCGGGTACAAATATTTACCTGCACATCTTTTACTTCGGATCGAGTTTTTGCTTTACCTGATCCGAACCTGATCCGTTGCCATCCCTAGAGTGCGGCGTGAGCCGTGCGGGAGTGGCACTGTTTGGGACAATTGCTGGGCAGGGCTCTGACGCAACGGGATCTTACGGTCGGGTCATCAGGCATGTTCCAGGCCTCCGGTTCGGCAACAATTTTGTGCTTCCACAACGAGAGGGACTTAAGCGCATAGGACAACCAAGAGTCGACACACGCGCGGTGTGGCAGCCGCGACCGCTCGTGCCGGTCCGGACTAGAGCCAGGCATCATGGAGGTCTATCGTGAGAATGAAGTTATTTATTTAGGATAACGGGATCATTCTAACCTTCCCTCAAACTGAGATTATGGTTGAAGCATTACGTGAGTTTACAAATTAAAACAGAATGACACTGTTTAAGTAACATAACATCAGGATTGCAAAATAAAATCGAATACAATTATTAATATGTGAAAGTTTCATCCGTATTGGACGAAGACCTGCATAATTGTGACCTCCATGCTGTTGCTCGCCTGCCACATCATTTTAGTCCAATTTTCATGCTTTTGCAACGACGCCCAGGTGCAACACCAGTATGTGTCTCTAAAAAGAACCTGCACATAAGTTTTCATAGACTGTTATAAAAAACAATGTCAAATAGCTCAACATAGAGGGCAACAACTATAATGCAATCTATATTACGATGCAATCATGCAACCAGTCATCCTCAATCATGCAATCAGTCTGAGTGCACTAGTGTCACACCTGGTATTAAAAAGGCAACCAAATGCTTTCCACATGTATGTCAGGATCAGTTCAACTCATACATGTGTAGACGAAAGTGAAATACCATGAATAATGTCATATTTTAGTACATCACCTTATTACATAAATGAACTTCCAGGTCTAAAAGAAAAATACATAAGCAGCGGAAAAACATATAAATGGCTCCAAGAACAGGCATTGCAAGGGGGATACGCCAGCCTAGAACATCTCATCGGGGTCTCCATAGAAGTCCTGGTTCTCCACCTCTTCGTCTTCATAGACTGGGGGTATGCAACTAACAAGTTTGAGTACCAACGGTACTCGCAAGTGGGAAGTTATGACATGTGGCTCTTAACAAGGAAGGCAAATAATAGGTAAAGTACTATAGCAGTTATAACCTACTCTTAATATTGTTAAGCACCTACATCTAGGTGAAATCTCAACCAACATCCCAAAATAACCAGGTAAGTCTAAACCCAAACCATCCATTATTAAACCATGTGTGCTAATTATGAATTTGGTTCCAAGCCGTTCGTGTCCGTGAGCACGGCTGTCTAGACAGTTTGACAATACTCTGCAGAGTGTCTATCTTTTACCCACAGTTCATGATTTCATCGCCTGTTGCCAGGTAGACTAAGGTAAACCTCCCTGATGCCCGTGGTAGCTAACCACATTACACACTTCTATAGGTGTGTGGTTCTCCCGACTTGCAATGGGTACTCTAAGGTTTCACCCCTCCGGCACCTAGAGTCTATTTTCCCTCCGCCAGGAGAAGCCCCCTCTTGAGCCATGCGGATCCCAAGGTAGAATTCTGAACCCATTCCCCACCCGTTCAATTACCTATGCTACATCAGGAGAGGCCAAATTACTAAACTAAGTTGTCCCATATACAATTATGTGGTGATACTAAAAGGCTTAGCAACTTCCTCCATAAACCGATCCTTAGAATCCGATAGGTGTCAAGCCCCAAACCAAGGTCTTGTGCACACATGCACCAATCCATACAAAACCCCCTATCAGATTCCTATCTACTAAATTCACATTTGCCAACATTTCATGAATCAAAGAAATACAAATATATCATGTAGATAAGTTGACCATATTTAATTAAGCATGGATAAGCGTGAACTAATTAATAGTAAAACACCCAAACCAATCGACAAGGAATAATGGGAAATAACTAGGGAAACATAGCATAGGATTCATATTTTTAATTTAGCAGGCATCTAACTAAAACTTAACAAAAAGGGTGCAATATGGTCAAGGAACTTGCCTTCAAATTGAGCCTGGTGGTCGACGGGAAACTGCTACTCCTGGAGATTGAATGTCGGTTCTCACCCCAACTGTAGATTACGACGATGCACAAAAATGATAACATACAATAAGAACACATACAATGCAAACATTTCAATCAAACGTAGATTCCTACGCAAAAGTAATTTTATGGGTAATTTAAGTCATATGCATAAACTATTTATTTAAGAATTTAGAGTTTAAATGAAACAACTTAATTAAAACTTATTTTTAGTAATTTTTATACAATTTTTATGTTTATTTGATAACTATTACTATTTTCTAGAAAGTTTCTTATGCAAAAATATACTTAAGATAGATTTATAACATAAAATGCGTGTTTTACAATTTTTATTCTATTTTCAATAATTATTTCTAGGTGCAACTCAATTTTTATGAATTAACTATACTTATCTAGCATTTTATGAGTAAATCAGCAGTTTAAATTAATTAATATAAATATACAGATCTGTAAATAAATTAAAAGCATTTTAAATTTGTTTTTATATTTATTTTATAGCAATTAGGGGGCTTTTATTTAAATTCTAGAACTGCCAGGGGCTTTTATGTAAAAAAAGCACTATTCCAGAGGCTAAAAATATATTTCTACAAAGTCCAGGGGTCATTCTACAATTTTCTAGAATTTATTTGCTATTCTATAATATTCCAAGGGCTTTAAAACACTTTTTACTTAATTATCCAGTAATTTCTTAATTTCCAGAAAGTCTAGAGTTGATTTTATAAGTTTTTGGACCTATCTATAAACTATTTAAAAAGCTCAGGGGGTTATCTGTTAAAATCACCAACAGTTAGGGTTGTTTGAACGTGGGCCGTCGGATCTAAAATGGAGAGCCCATATTTAAATAAACGAAGGGGTACGAGGGAATCTAATCTCTGCCGTTGAATCAAAATGGACGGTGGATAATGGGCCACGTCACCCCACGGTGACCAGGGTGGCGGTGCGCGGCGGCACAGTGCGCCCGCGGCGGCGCTATTGCATGCGATGACCGATTTGCGCGACAAACAACCGGAACAGATCAACTACAGCGTGGAAAAGAGAGAGGAAGGTGCGACAAACTCACCTAGGGGTGTCGCGAGGCAAAAAACGCATCGGAGATAGGACGGCGACGGCGAAGTGCGGCAGCTCTCGATGGCACCGGATGAAGTCGGCAGCACAGCAGCGTTCCTCCCCGACGGTGATGTCCGGCAACATCCTGGGAACACGGCAAGTGAGTTAGGCAAGCTCCCGAGGTGAGACAATGGGTGGAACGACGGGAACACGACCGGCATTACCGAACTCGACGGCGCTAGGGTTTGGGCATCGGGGTGAGGAAATTGGAGGGGAAATTGGCCGGTATTTATAGGGCTTCGGTGTGGAAACGTTCGACGCCATCATTGAGCACTAGCAGACGCTTGATTATGCAGAAACGAATGGAAATGAAGAGGGGAATTAGTGGGCGGCGCGAGTGGAGGCGTTATGGTGCGCGGGCATGACGGGGAAGACAGAGCTGGCCGGTGGGGCCGGGTTGATAGCAAGGGGAAGAGAGAGGGGCGCGGGCGCGGGTTTAAGCGGGCTGGTCCGGGGGAGAAGAGAAATGGGCCGGGGCGGGGCAGTCGGCCCAGGTAGGTTTTCTCTTTTTCTTTTTGTTTTTCTTTTTCTTTTCTGTTTTGTTTTTCTGTTCTTTATGATTTGAATTTTAAAACCAAAGTTCTAACGAATTTAAATTTGAAAAATTTCACACATTGAAATACACATGATGCAATTGCCTTATATGGATTTTATTCCCAAAAGAAAATATTTTATAACTCTTCACAAATTTTTTTTACATTTTTTTCTCCAAAAATTTGGGTGTTACAATTGTACCCCCCCTAAAAAGAAATCTCGCCCTCGAGATTTGGACGGCCTAAAGGAAAAGATTGGGAAACTCCACCTTGAGGTTTTCTTCTCTTTCCCACGTTGCCTCTTCTTCTGAGTGATGTTTCCACTGGACTTTGCACATACAAGTAACCTTATTCCTTGTAACTCGTTCTGATGTCTCGAGAATCTTAATAGGTTGTTCTGCATAAGTCAAGTCCTCTTGCACATCTACTGCTTCCAATGATAATTGTTCTTCAGGCACTCTTAAGCATTTTTTCAATTGTGACACATGGAATACGTCATGCACATCTGATAAGTGAGATGGTAACTCGAGCCGATACACTACTTCTCCTCTTTTCTCTAATACCTTGAAAGGACCAATATATCGTGGTGATACCTTGCCCTTCACCTTGAATCGTCTCAATCCTCTCACGGGTGACACCTTGAGTTACACAAAATCACCAATCTCAAATGACAAATCACGACATCGTGTATCTGCATAACTCTTCTGCCTTGATTGAGTCGTCTTCAAATTCTTTCGGATTTCTTGCACTTGTCTCTCAGCTTCTCTTAATACTTCAGGCCCGAATATTTGACTTTCCCCAATTTGATTCCAAAACAACGGCGTTCTGCACTTCTGTCCATATAACGCTTCAAACAGAGACATCTTCAAACTGGCTTGATAACTGTTGTTATAAGAAAATTCAACATACGGTAGGTTCTTATCCCGGCTCCAACTGTTTTTCAAAGCACACACTCTCAACATGTCTTAAAGAATTTGATTAGTGCGCTCTGTTTGACCGTCCGTCTGCAGATGATAGGCTGAGCTAAAATTCAAACGAGTATCCATAGACTCATGTAACATCTGCCAAAATCTGGACGTGAACTGGGTACCTCTATCAGATATTATCTTCTTTGGAACTCCATGTAGACACACAATTCGTGCCATGTACAACTCCGCTAACCGCACCCAGTATAACTTTCTTTAACTGGAATAAAGTGTGCCACTTTAGTCAAGCGGTCCACTATAACCCATATAGAGTCGTATCCTGACTGAGTTCTTGGCAATCCCACAATAAAGTCCATGCTTATTTCTTCCCATTTCCATTCAAGAATTTTAATTGGTTGAAATAACCCTGCTGGTCTTTGATGTTCTGCTTTGACCTTATGACATGTGTCACACAGAGCTACATATTCTGCTACATTGCGTTTCATTCCATGCCACCAATATTGATCCTTAAGATCTTGATACATATTTGTGCTTCCCGGATGGATAGAATACGACGGATCGTGGGCTTTTCTCAGTATCAACTCCCGAATCTCCTTGATATCAGGCACACATATTTTCTTTCCTAGCCATAGGGTTCCCTGTTCATCTTCTTTAAATTCCGGTGCTTTTCCTTCTTTCATTAGTTGCTTAATCTTTTGGATACACTTATCATTCTTTTGCCCTTCCGAATATCCTTCTCCAAAGTAGAATCTACTTCCATTGACACTACCTCAGTTTTAGTCACAATACTGAGGTTTAGCTTTGCGAATTCCTCACTTAACTGCGGTTGCTTACCCTGTAGTGTCAAGTTGTTGCATTGAGCTAATCTACTTAAAGCATCGGCGACCACATTAGCTTTTCCAGGATGGTAATTGATTCCAACATCAAAATCATTGATGAGCTCCAACCATCTGCGTTGTCTGAGGTTTAGATCTGGTTGAGTGAAAATATACTTCAGACTCTTGTGGCCCGTGTAGATTTCAGCTCTTTTTCCTATCAGATAATGTCTCCATAGATTCAACGCATGAACCACAGATGCTAACTCCAAATCGTGAGTAGGGTAATTTCTTTCATGTTTTCTGAGTTGGCGTAAAGCATAAGCAACTACATGTCCATCTTGCATTAATACACATCATAACCCTTGTCCGGATGCATCACAATAAACTGCAAATTCCTTCTGCATATCTGGCATAATCAACACAGGTGCAGTGGTCAACCTTTTCTTTAGTTCTACGAAACTAGCTTCACATTCCCGTCTCCACTTGAATACAACTCCCTTCTCAAGTTACTTGGTTAATGGGCAAGATATTTTTGAAAATCCTTCAATAAACCGACGATAATAGCCAACCATTCCCAGGAAACTCCTGATTTCCCCAACATTTTCTGGTGTTTTCCAATTCATAACATTTTTCACTTTGCCAGGGTCTACTGCTATTCCACCTTGTGATATAACATGTCCCAAAAATGACACCTCTTTCAACCAGAACTCTCATTTACTTAGCTTTGCATACAATTGATGTTCACGAAGCTTTTGTAAGGCCAATCTCAGGTGTTCCTCATGATCCTCTTCACTTTTGGATAATATCAAGATGTCATCAATGAACACCATGATAAACTTGTCCAAATATTCCATAAACACCTTATTCATAAGGTACATGAAATAAGTAGGGGCATTGGTTAAACGGAAGGACATGACGGTATACTCATATAGTCCGTATCTTGAAACAAATGTCGTCTTGGGTATGTCCGAGGGTCGTATCTTCAATTGGTGATACCCCGAACGCAGATCAATCTTTGAGAACACGCAGACGTCTCTCAACTGGTCAAACAAATCCTCAATTCTTGATAGAGGATACTTGCTCTTGATATTTACTGCGTTGAGAGCACTATAATCCAAGCACAACCTCTGTGTGCCATCCTTCTTGGGCACAAATATCACTGGAGCTCCCCAGGGTGATGATCTAGGATGAATGTATCCTTTTTCTAACAGCTCATTGATATGATTCTTCAATTATGCCAACTGGTTAGCATCCATTCTATATGGTCGCTTATATATTGGAGCTGTTCCAGGTACTAATTCAATGACGAATTCAATTTCCCGGTCAGGGGGCATACCCGGTAATTCCTCAGGAAATACATCCGGAAAGTCACATACAACTTTAAACTCTTGTACTCCCTCAACTTGATTGAGTCGTATTTTTTGAACTGGTGCTTGATCAGGATGAAACTCCACGTTTGTGCCATCTATATGAGTTAAGCATACTCTTCTGGTGGCACAGTGGATCACTCCTTTGTACTTCTTTAACCAATCCATTCTCGGAATAATGTCTATTCCTTGTGACTCCAGCACTATAAGGTTTGCTACGAATGCTACCCCCTAATGCTTATGCTTACATTAGGGCATACTTGCCTTGTCAGCATCTCTCCTCTAGTAGAGTTGACTACTAATACTTGAGTCATTAATGTAACAGTCATTCCATGTCTTCTTATGAATTCTTTTGCTATGAATGTATGTGTTGCACCAGAGTCAAACAATACTGTAGAAGGGTGGGAATCAGCAGAGAACGTACTAATCACCACATCTGATGCGTCTTGGGCTTCTTCCAAAAAAACATGATTAACCCATCCTCTGGATTGGTTCTGCTGCGATGGCTTCTTCGTACAACTGTTGGAGTAGTGTCCCTTGTCACCACAGATGTAGCAAGCTCCCCGAGCACAGGTGTCTTGAGCTTTGTTTCTTTGTTGATTCTGCTGCGATTGCCCAATTAGTCAAGGATTTGAAGACATAGGGCGATGTTGATACATTTGAGGGCACTGTGGTTGCATTTGCTGGTACTGATGACGACCATATGGTGCCTGAGGCCTGAATGCAGAGTTGCTGGAATATCGCTGCCCTTGATTATTACCCATGGGACGACTCATGTGTCCTGACTACTGTGGGTTGAAGCGAGGACGATTGTTGCTTGAAGATTGTCCCATCATCATCTTTCGCTTGTGATCTTCTCCCTCATACTCTTTCTTCTTCCTTTCCACAGTAAATGCTTTGTCTACCAAATGTTGGAAAGTAGCATAATCACTGGAGGACATCATAAATTGTATCTCCTTGTCCAATCCTTCCTTGAAGCAGAATTGCTTTTTCGCGTCCGTGTCCACGTCTCTAGGGGCATAGCGAGACAGCTGTGTAAACTTATTTACATATCGCCTTACGTTCATGTTCCCTTGCTTCATGGCTAGGAACTCCAGACGTTTTTCTTGGATTTCTCCTTCAGGTACATGATGATTGCGGAAAATTTCTCTAAACTCCTCGCATGTGATGTTGTCTGGATTAGCATGGGCTGCTGTGAAAGCAGTCCACCAGTCAGCTGCAGGTCCAGTGAGTTGGTGCGACGCTAGTAGTACCCTTTCTCTTCCTTCGCATTGAACAATCCCCAATTTATTTTCAATGGTCTTGATCCAGTCATCGGCATCCATAGGCTCCACTGCATTGGAAAAACATGGAGGTAGAGTATTCATGAAGTCCCTCAAGCAAGACCTTGGAGGTGGTGGTGGTGGGGGGGGGGGGGGTGGAGGGGGTGGTGGTGCTTGCTGAGCATGTTGCATGTTGTTCACAATTTGTGTCAAATTTTGCATCATCTGCAGCTGCATTGCCACCATCTGTTGCATTTGGTTTGCAACTGGTGCTCCAGGGCACCTCTTCCATTCCATTGAGGTAGCATAACTTCATTGTTATGATTGTTGGGTGGTGCACCATGTTCACATCCTCTTTCTCTTCCTGCCATCTGAGGTTTGGATGTTGTTTTAGAATAAGAGGATGAGAGAGAAACTATTCTATATGATTTTCCAACTATATGCATCACTAAGGAATATGAGCAGTAAAAGTCATTTCATTAAGCAAACTCAAACATGGATAATCAAGTTCTCAAAGCAAATCATACAACTCAAGATTACATAGATATGTCACTACTCGCTCTTATTACAAATGATGGGTAAATGTCTTAATCTTGTGTCGTAAGGATAGGTCGAAGTCTACTCTCGCTCCTCGGGATCCTCCTCCTCAGGGTCCTCATCTGGCTCTTCATCATCATCTCCATCATAACCAGAGTTGCTTCCACAGGACTCGTTGCCATGTGGAGGAGAGTTGGCGGGCTGCTGTGCCACAGAAGGCTCCTCTGAAGGTGGCTCCTCATCTGAAGTCTAGTCCAGTGAATGAGTATCATCTCAACCGACATGGCAGTCTGGGGAGTCCGGGATCCACGTGGAGGTGTCAGAAGCATAGCCATTTGGGTCCTCGTCGGTGATCCGATGATACCTCCTCACCATCCTCTCATAGTGCGCGAGGAGGTCACAAACATCCTATATCTCCTACTGAGCCTTGTTGAATGTGGCTGTCAGAGTGTTTTTCCGGCAATTCTCCCGATACTACAGTTGGTATCTCGTGGAGTTTGTAGTTCGGTATTGGGTGCGCAGAGATTCCAAATAGTATGGTGAATGGACACAAGGATTTACGTGGTTCGGGTCGCCTGAGTGTAATACCCTACTCCACGGGGTGTGTAGCTATTGTATTCAGCGTCTAAGAGCTTCAATCCAGAGACTGTATGTGTCAGAGAGCATAAGCGTCCCTGTTTATCGTCGACTAGTCCTTTTATAGTACAAGGACTGATCGTTACACAGTTAGCCTGGTCCGACATGTGTCCCCAACGGTTACTGATGTTTAATACATAATTAATGAGATTAATTACCCTTAATAGCATGGTAACGGGACCTGACAGTGCCGTTACTGGTATTAAGGGCATTCTGATTGTGTGTCACTAATATGATATTAATGACACATAATCAGGTCTTGAAGTCTTTGATTGCCCCTTGGAGGTCCGAGCCGTTGGGGGTTCACCAGCTTGATTGCCAAGGTTGAAGGTCCAGCGGTTCGAACACGTGGTAGCTTCGAATCTATTCGTCTGGGACGGGTAGGTCCGGTGTAGATGTACACGTGTCGATACTGGAGCTTCCCTTTGTCGAAGGTTAGGTCCAGGGTGCCGCACAAGTGCTTAGCCCGGAGCTATCCCATGTGAGGGATATAGGTCCGGCTGTAATGTACACGTGGCAGTACCGGGACTAACCATAGATGGGAGGCATGTCCAGTCCCGTATGACATGTGGGTCCTTCACAGGTCTTCAACTAGGACAGGTGTAGTCCCTTTGGTCTTTTTGTAGTCCCAAGGGGTATACGGTACGCAGGGTACCAACAGTGGCCCCTGGGCCCACCTCTGGGAGAGACCTTTTGGATGGAGTCATTTTGCCAGAGGTGGGTCCATCCTTCGATTTTTGTGTCATGTCTTCAAGGATCTTCGGATGTGCCGTTGGCAGTAGTTTGTAGTTAAACCAACGCCGCGTGGCATATCCTGGATGCGGCAGGTGAGATCTTAGCATGCGGATCTCACGCAATTGAAGGTTGCCAGTTCCCGATACGAAAATTGTATCGGTTCCGCGCACCTTGTGAGGCCGCCACCTTCGGGTTTCCCGCCTTTCATGATGACAACCGTTCGTCTGGGGTAAGGATCTCGACTTGATCGTCGGGGTGGCCCCGGGCCCCCTTGTCATTGGCAGGGTGAAGTTTTTGACTTGTATGGTCGGCTCCTCTACAGTTTCCATCCAAGCGTTGCAGGGGCTTACTTAAGAAGGAAAGCGTGCACCGTTTGGGGGTTCTATACGCCTTCATTCGATCTTGCGCTCAAATCCTCCAAACTTTTGCTTGCTTTTCGTCCCTAGCCCCACTTGTGCTGCGATGGAGTTGGGTCTCCGTGAGAGCTGACTTAAGACTGAAGGCAACTTGAAGAAGGTCCGGGTGGGTATTCCACTTCTACGAGATGTGGGTGGGTATTCCTCCCTGCATTGAGCTCTTCCGCACCTTCTTCACCATCCACACCACCGGCAAGAGTGACGAGTACCTTGGCTTCTATTACTTTGTGAAGCGCAAGAAGTGCCCGTACAAGTTCTTGCGGTGGTTCCCTTCTGGCAAGTGGGACGACTGGAAGAAGGATTGGATCGTCATCAGGGCAGAGGAGCTTGAGAGGCTGGAGTTGCCCGTAGGCCTCCCCAACATCGACACTGAAGCTTGGAGTGAAGTTCCGGTGTTGTCAGACGCCTTCAAACCTGCTCTGACCAGGATCCGCCAGTGCGTGGAAGGAGGGGTGACTCCTTAGGCGGTATTTTGCAACTTCCTGGCCAACAGGTTGGCTCCGCTAAAGAAGAGGGAGAAGCTTGCTTGGGCCCTCAACAGTGTGATGGATGATGACCGGATCGAAACCGGTTTGAAGTCCAACCTGGAAGGCACAGCCTTGGAGCTTCACCTCAAGAAGTTCCAGCACGGCATCGACGTCGAGGGCGACTACTTGTCTCTGCCAGCGGCTTTCCTCCCTCTGAACATGGAGGCAGAGTTCAGCAGGGAGCTTCAGTGGAAGATGTCGGTGCTTGATGAACTCAGTGTCGTTGAGAGGCATTCGACCACCGGGTTGATGATCTTCGGAGCTTCCGAGGGTGGTCCACCTTCCATCCCAGAACAGAGAGTTGAAGTCGTGGGCAAGGGCAAAGAGTTGGCCCGAGCCCTCGAGCCGGAAAAGGAAGCTAAAGCATTCTGATGGGAGGTCCGTCAGGCCTGCTCCTTACACATCGGCTCCTCCCCGGAGGGGGAGGTCTTCAACGGCGGCAGCCATTCCAGCATCAGCACCTCCCCGGGGTGCTAGTTCCGGCAGGGTGGCTACAGTACCAGGACTAGCTGAAGGCTCTGGGTCTGGAAGTTCTTCCCGATCGAGGGAGACCTCGACCAAAGCAGCGCCGATGGTTGCAGCAAGCTTCGGGGAACCTTCCGGAGCAGACATGCCAGTGGCGCCAGGGTCCAGTCCTGAGCGTCCAGAGAAGAGGTTCCGTGCTAATTGGTGCGGAAGCCTTCCGAGGTAATTTTTGTTTTTTACCTCAATTGGTTGTTTTGTGTTGTAACTGCATATTAAGTGTCTTCGACCTCCATCCACAGGGTACCCAAGAGAGGAGCTGAAGCTCCTGTTCCTGCCACAACATCTGAAGCTATGCAGGCGGAGGCTGCGGCTCCAATCCCAGCATCGCCCCAAGGAGTGGCTGAGGCTGCGACAGCTCCGGTGCTGGCTATCGTAGTCTTGGACTTTGACTCATCCCCAGAAGCTCCCGTGGTAGCGCTGGACCACGGGAATGAAGATGCACCAGCGGCACCTGCCCCGGAGGTTGAAGCTCCGGGTTTGGACGCTGAAATGGTGGTCGCCCCGGCCCCAGAACCGGACACATCTACGATTCCGGTCCTAGAACCGAAAGTTGTTGGAGCCCCGGTGGTGGAGCCGGTGTTTGATGATGCCCCGGTGGTAGAGCTGGTGGTTGATGAAGCTTCAGCGCCTGAGCCAGTTATTGAGGAAGTTCCGGCGGTAGAGCCAGTTGTTGCAAAAGTTCCGGCGCCTGAGCCAATCGCTGCAAAGGTGCCGGCGCCCGAGCCCATGATGGTCGAAGCATCAGCGCCTTGGCCGGGAGTGGAGGAGGCACCAGCGACGGAGCCAAAAATGGCTTCAGCTCCGATCGAACCTCCAATGCCTGCCTCAGAGGGGGTGGTCTCGGAGGTGCCCGCGCCTGAGCCAGGGTGCCTAGATGAAGTTGCTGGCCCCTTGCTTGAGGGACCAGTGGTTGATGACCTGGCGGCGGGACCTTCGGAGCCAACTCTGGAGGTTGAAACTTCTATAGCAGGACCTTCCTCGACAGCGGCCGAGGCTATTCTGGAGGGCGGACCTAGTGCCGCGGAAGCTCAGGGAACCGCTCTTGTAGAGTGGGACCCAATTTTTGTCATGGAGAACCCACTGGAACCGGTGGAGATGACCACGGCGGGTCTGGACCTGATCCCTCTGTCATTGTCTATTGACAACACCTGCTCTAGTCTTTGCCAGGTTCAGCTGTCTTTTTACCACGATAGCAAGGCTCTTGAGGAGGAGCATCAAAATCTTAGGAGGTGGCGCAACCGGCTCCAGTTTGAGATCAAGCTGGCGCAGTCGAGGCTGGCTGACGACAAAGAGTGGGTGAGGAAGGAGGAGAAGATCCGCCTGGAGTACTGGGGTAAGCTGCTGGATGAGAGGGAAAGCATGACGCGATCCCTCGACAACCAGCCCCGAGCCATTTATGAACAGGCCAAAGCTGCTAATAGAGCAGCGGATGATCGCCAAGAGAGGCTCGACGCCATCCATGCCAGTCTCGTCAAGCACCGGGAGGCTCCTGAGGAGCGGGAGAGAAAGATCCAGGATGAAGAGCAAAAACTCCTGGAGCTGCGGGATGACGTCGTGAAGAGGGAAGAAGAGCTTACTCAGAGGCTAACTCTGGGTGACAAGAGTTTCGAGGAGCGCACCAAGAAATTGGATGAGCGCTGCGAGAAAGAGGAGAAGAAGGCCTGGCAGAGAGGACAGGAACTCCAGAGGAGGGAAACTGATGTTGCTTCCAGGGAGTCGAAAGTGCAGGGCCGAGAGAAGGACCTGGTTAACCACCGGAACGAGATCCACCTCCAGGAGGAAGGGCTTAGTAATCTCGAAAGGCAGGTTGCTGAAAATATTCAGCAGAACGCCAAAGAGGTGGAGCGTCTTGCTCGAGAGAACTCGGAACTTGCGGCGGCCAGAAGATCCTTGGAGGAGATGCGAAGTGGTAGGCTTGCAGAGTCCCAACAAGTTTGGGACTTCCTGGGCAAAGCCAACGACGAACTGACGCCAATGGGTTTTAGTCCCGTGCGTCCGGATGATCCGGAACCAGAGCTGGACCAGGCGTTGCAGGCGCTGAGTTTAGCAGGCAACAAGCTCACCAAGATGGGCGATGTCATTGCGGACCAGCTATAAATCAAGGGACAATCCCTGGCCAAGAGCGTCGCAGAATTTATTCTGTCGTGCTACACAAGCCGGGACCCCCAATTCCCCCTGGACCCGGTGCTCAAAGGTCCCAGCAACAGAGAGGGAGAAGCTGCCCAGACCAGCATTTCTGAGGTTGCCCAGAAGGTCGCCTCATTCTTCCATAGGGTCTAGGACCATCTCTTTGTAGCTCCCGCTTGTATTCTCTCTTCATTTTCTCCAATTTTGTAATCTCTTGTCTCCAGCTGAATGAAATCCAAGTTTTTTATGAATTTCATTTTTTGTCTTCAACACTTTAGTCCCACTTGGCCCCCTGGTAGATGTACACAATTTGATTGTGAACATGTACCAAGAGGATGTAACAGTTGTTGAAGACTCGCGTGCTTTAGACTTGTAGAGCGTAGGTCCGATGTCTTCGATAGTGAAGGCTCCCTGAGGATGTCGGAGCTTAAGGGCTCCGGCCTTGACCATCATCGGAGCTTGGTAGCTCCAGCAGTGGTCTCCGTTCAACGCGTAGAGCGTCGACAGTTAATCCTCTGGAGTCTTCCCACAATTTTTGTTCAATTTGACGGCTAGCCCCATGGCTTTACCGGAGCTGAGCAGCTCCAGCGAAGCTTGCTATCAATGTTTAAAACATCGACTACAAGCCATCTAGGGGATGTCGGAGCTTTAATAGCTCCGGCTGAATTCACCATCATCATGAGATCTTTATTTTTCCTGCACACCGAAGTCAACAAAAATAGTAAAATTTGTTTCTTATCTATAACTCAGTTGCGACTTACTATTCTTGTAAGAAATTTTTGGGTCAAGCACAATTCTTCATACAATCAAGTGCACTGAGTTGTTCTCTCCAGGTCCAATTGTTTTTAGGACCCGCCTTACTTCGGCTTGCCGGGGTGTAGGTAGAGTGGCGTACTTAGGGTGCAGGACCATGCTAAGTCGATAGCACACTCCGGACCTAGATTGGCTGGCGTCATTCAGGCGAGTGAGCCGTTCAACAACATGAAAACCCGGAGGAATTAACAATGCGACTCAAATTGTACATGGATTAGTCGATCTAAAAAATTCTTGAGAATCGCACAACTTTGTTATAGACAAGAAAGAGAAAAATAAAAAATAATGAGCTTGTACCAAGTAAATGCACGTGGAGTCTGTTTTCACACAAAGATGTCTTTCATTATAGGTCCGGGGTACAGGAGAAACAAGTACACCCTTAGGGTACGGAACCAGGCTAAGTGTGTTTTGTTTCTTGTTTGACCCAAGGTAGCTAGCTACACTTTTAGTTCTGAGACTGTGACAAGTGTTGCCTGAACTTTGCGGATCTTCCAAAGAAGGTCCAGCTGTTCTCCCGGAGGAGCTACCCGACTCTGTATAATGACTCTATAAGATACATCGCGTGTAACTACAGACTCACCTCTGTGATATTAAGCGTAGAACTTACGGAGGCGCTCAATGTTCCAAGGATTAGGGAGAGGTGTCCCATCCTCGGTTGCCAAGCGAACACATCTGGTACGGGTTACTTTAATCACTCAGAAGGGTCCTTCCCAGCTGGGGGAGAGTTTGTTTAACCCTTCTCTGGATTGTATTCTCTGTAGCACCAGATCGCCTTCCTCGAGCTGTCGGCTGTGAACATGCCTTTGGTGATAGCGCCAGAGAGCTTGGCGGTATCGGGCATTCCGAACAGCTGCTCGGCACCTTCCTTCTTCAAGGAGGTCAAGGTCTTCACGCTGGAGCTGGTCCTACGCGGCATCGTCGAAGGTCCGGACCCGGAGCGACCCCAACGTGATTTCTGGATGAAGGACTGCTTTAGCTCCATACACCAGGAAGAAGGGTGTCTCTCCAGGTGACCGGTTTGGAGTTGTCCTATTTGCCCATAGAGTGGGCGGAAGATCTTTGATCCAGTTGGCTCCATGTTTTTTCAGAGGCTCATATGTGCGCGTCTTGAGTCCTTTTAGGATTTTTGCATTTGCTCTCTCGGCTTGGCCATTGCTTGCCGGGTGAGCTACGGAAGTGTAGCTGAATTGAATGCCGAGATCTTTGCAATATCCTTGGAATGCAGAGCTTGTGAATTGGGTCCCATTATTGGTTATTATTTTGTTTGGGACTCCAAATCTGCATACTATGGATTGTAAGAAGTTGATGGCTGATTGCTTGTTTATTGTCACAACTAGAGTTGCTTCCGGCCATTTGGTGAATTTGTTAATGGCGACGTACAGGAACTTGTAACCTCCGAAGACTCTTGGGAAAGGTCCCAAGATATCCATCCCCCACACAGCAAAAGGCCATGTAGGAGGTATCATTTGTAGAGGCTGGGCCGGTGTGTGAATTTGTTTTGCATGAAACTGGCATGCTTCACATTTCTTCACCAGCTCAGTTGCATCCTGGAGCGCTGTAGGCCAGTAAAAGCCATGCCGAAAGGATTTACCGACGAGCGTATGAGAAGACGCGTGGTTCCCACACTCGCCTCCATGGATTTCTGCGAGGAGCTCACAACCTTCTTCCCTTGTAATGCACCGCATTAGGACGCTGTTAGGACCGCGCCGATAGAGATCCCCTTCTACCAGCGTGTATCTTTTAGCCAATCTGACTATCCGGTCAGCGAACACATTATCTTCAGGAAGGAAGTTGTCTTTCAAGTAGCTCCGGATCTCCGAGATCCATGCATCGGAGCTAGCTTGAGCATTCGAGTCTTGCGTGCTGGGTTGCTCGGAGCTTCCGGCAGCACCTACGACCCTTGATGGCTGCCATGGTAACAGGGCCATCGGGACTATCAGCTTTGAGGTGCTGGTCTCGCCCCCTTCACTCTGTTCGGCAGGCTGAGCTGTCGGTTTAGACAATCTCCGGACGAAGGTTTCGTCGGGAGTCGGAGCTCCGGTTGACGCTTTCGTCGAGAGTTTGTTAGCTTCAGCGTTATGGAGACGCTGTACATGGTGGAGGTCCAGGACTTCGAAGTCCTTCTGAAGCCTCTGAACTTCAAGGAGATAGGCAACTAGTTGGGGATGGTTGCAAGAGCATTCACCCTTTACCTATTTAATGATGAGCTGCGAATCTCCCTTGACCAATAGTTGCTTGACACCATATGATAGTGCCACCTTTAGTCCGTAAATGAGTGCTTCATATTCCGCCGTGTTGTTGGTCGCCTTGAAGTCAAGGTGCACCATGTATTTAACCTTCTCCCCGGTCGGAGTGAGGAGAAGGACTCCAGCTCCGGCCCCCTGCTTCTGCATGGAGCCATCGAAGTAGAGAGTCCAGTGAGGCTCAGTGAAGACCGGAGCCTTGAGTTCCGGCTTCTGCTCACTAGGGCCCCCAGGGTTTGATGGAGAGGGGGTCCATTCCGCCACAAAGTCCGCCAATGCTTGACTTTTGATTGCTTGTCTTGAGACGAATTCAAGGTCAAACTCGGCCAATTTTGCTGCCCACTTTGCAATGTTACCAGTGGAGTTGGGATTATGCAAAATCGCTCGCAGTGGATATGAAGTCACCACTAAGATCTTGTGAGCTTGGAAATAGTGTCGGAGCTTCCTGGAAGCAATAAGAACTGCATATAGCAGTTTATGTACTTCCAGGTACCGATTTTGGCATCATGGAGTACTTCACTAATGAAGTACACTGGGCGTTGGACTGTCCGGACCCTCCCGGAGGGGCCTGGAGCTTCCTCCTCATCGACCCGAACCCTCTCGAAGGGGTCCGTACCTTCTTCGGGGATTGTCAGGTCCTTGTTGGAGGAACCCGAAGCTTCTTCAGGAGTGACTTGGACCCTCCCAAGGGGGTCCGGCTCTTCTTGCTCAACAAGAGTAACTCCTTGTTGACTCAAGTCTGGGAGCTGGGACCCAAACTCACCTTCAGGAACCTCCTGACTCTCCCAGATGGTCTGGATTCCTGAGCTTGTAGCGGTTCTGGTCTCTCCACAACCAGGACCATGCTGACAACCTCGTCAGTTGCTGAAATGTAAAGCAGTAGAGGCTGACCAAGGTTTGGAGCTACCAAGGTTGGTAGAGTGGTGAGGAGCTGCTTTAGCTCCTGAAACGCCTTTTCTGCTTCTTTAGGCCATTGGAATGGTCCAAACTTCCTTAATAGCTTGAAAAAGGGTAGTGCCCATTCCGCCAGTCTTGAGATGAACTGGCTGAGGGCGGCTAGACATCCAGTCAGCTTCTAGACGTCCTTGATGCGGGCTGGTGGCCACATATCTTCAATGGCTTTAATCTTCGCCGGATTCGCCTCTATGCCTCAGTGGTTTACCAGGAAACCAAGAAGCTTTCCGGAGCTAACCCCGAAGACACATTTGTCCGGGTTCAGCTTCGTGCGAGTGACTCGCAATTTGTCAAAGATAGCCTGCAAGGTGTCAAGAAGTGACTCCTTGTCCTTAATCTTGACGATGATCTCATCAACATACACTTCCACTACGTCTCTGATGAGCTCTCCAAGGGTTTTGAACATAGCTCGTACAAATGTTGAGGCTGCATTCTTGAGACCAAATGGCATGGCAGTATAACAATACAATCCATCTACTGTGATAAAAGAAGTATGCTCTTCATCTTTCTTAGACATTCTGATTTGATGGTACCCAGAATATGCGTCTAGGAAACACAATAATTCACACCCAGAGGTGGAATCCACTATCTGATCTATTCTAGGTAGTGGGAATGGATCTTTTGGACATGCCTTATTCAGTGTTGTGTAGTCGATACACATCCGAAGCTTCTCGCCGGCCTTTGGTACAACGATTGGGTTTGTGTGACACCCGATTCCGAATATGAACCAAGCGTAACGCATATGTGTGCCCAGGATGTTCAACACACATACACGAATGATTCACAAATGATAAACAGAATTTAACCACGTCTTAATTAATAAATAAGTACTTTATTACAATAATCCAATAGTTCACGAATAGTAAAACTCTAAATAATTGCAGCGGAAAAATAAACTAAACAGCACGACTCCAATCCACAGGCAATTGACGGCGGTACGCAACCTAGTACTCCACGTGATCCTCAGGGTACTCCCAATTGTCTCCAGTAGCTGTTGGGGGGGGGGGATTGCAAGAGTGAGTACATGTCGTACTCAGCAAGTGTGGAAAGTATGACATATGGCTTATTCAAACGACGACAATAATAAAGGCTAAGTGCTGAAAAGTACAGTAAAACATTTGAAAAGCATTATACTATGTCTATGTGAAACAATCCCATCATAACCATCATATTAACAAAGAATAAACCGTATCCAATTATTGCCAACATCACCATTATCCATGTCCGATTACCATAACTCAAATTCATATTCATGACCATAATCCATAAACCATAACCGTTACCAAACCATAACCATAAACCAACCATAACCATTACCAGACCATAACCATCCCAAATCCCAATTCCAACTCTAATCATGTAGGTCATCCAGGCGCTCATAACCGGGAGCACGGCTATCATGATAGTTTTTAAACACTCTGCAGAGGTTGTACCACTTTACCCACATGTTTGTGATTTTATCACCTTTCGATGACTAAGAAACCTCCATTGTGCCATCTCACACTTCCGTAGGTGTGTGGCCAAGAGATCACAAAATAGCCTTTCAAAAGGGACTACTAGTATGTACGGGCCCACTAAGGTTTCACCGGCAGGCTTGAATCTCTATTCTCCCACCCACGGGCCCCCTCGTGTGCCATGCGGATCCCAGGGCAGTCCTCCTCTACTCCCATTCCCCGCGCCATCCAATGGTCCATACAATACTAGCAGCGCTCCTAATTATTCAGCTACGCCGCACCCATACTTGGCCTTGTGGTGGCACTGTTGACCTGGCATATTCTCGCATGAACCGGTCCTTAGATCTAAAGCAAGCAAAACCACCATAACATCCAACCCATCCACATACCAGGCTTGCTTAGATCACCCATCGTATTGACCAGTTCACATTAACCAGAATATCATTGATGCATAATTAAATGTGTAGTGTTGTTTGCCATCCCAATTAATTAAGCGAAGCAAAAAGTAAAAACCCTTCCCGACTCTCTACCATAATTCCAGATGACAAGGGTGGTCAAACAAAACTAGTAAACTTCCTACCATAGGATTCCCATCAATTTGACACAAGCATGCAAGTTCGCAAACAAAACATTTAATTTAAAATAGGATCAATATGCTTCAAGGACACTTGCCTTGCTCCGGCGGATGGGGTTGCTCAAGCGCTTCGAAGTCTTGGGTTTGGAAATCCTCGTATGCAACCTCTTGAGCACGTTCCTCTACGCATGATCATACATACAAGAAAACATATACAATTCAACATAATGCATACAAAATAATCAACATGCAATGACATGCATGCATGCACAGTTTAATAATTAATTTACTACGGTCGTTTATTAATTAGATGCGACTAGTTCATACGTGTTCATATGAGTTTACGGGGATTTTAGGGCGGATTAATGCTGCTGAAAATAAAATCATGGTGCAACTAAATTTAATTTACGCTTATTAGATTCAATACAGTCGCTAAAATTCGCATCGGGAATGAATCCTACCGTAGATCTGACGGCTGGACGGTCGCGGAACAATGCGACGCGTAGACGAAATAGATGGTGCAGCAGTCCTTCGGCGGCACGACGACGGCGGCGCGATGTCGGCAACGATCTCCGGCGAACGGTGGTGCCCTCCTCTTTTTCTTCCTCTTCTTCCCCTCTTTTTTCTTCCTTTTCTTCCCCTGGCGGCGCAGCCTTCTGGTGCTTTTCTTTTCCCTCTGTACCGGCGGCGCTTTCTGGGATCGGGGAAAATGAGAGCCTCGGTTCCTTTTTCTTCTGTGCCGGCGGCGTGGCTCTCTGGGCGACAGCTGATTTCTGGGATCGGAAAAAAACCCTAGGGAGGCTTTTTTATAGGCGCGGGGGTCGAGGCATGCGACCGGCTCGGTCACGGGGCGTCGCGCGTGAATCGCGGTGGCGTGGGTTTCGGCGCTGGCGGGGTGGGTGCGGTGCGTTGGCGGCGGGGCGGGGTCCGGTGCGGCGCGCGCGCTGGGGCGCGTGGAGCCGGGAGTCGCAGGGTGTCAGGCGGCGGGTGGGGCCGTGGGAGGGCGACCGCGCGTGAGCGGGGCCGCGTCGGCCGGGATTCGCGGCGGGAGGGCGGCGGGTGGGGCACGCGGCCGGGTCCGTGGGGGCGAGTGCGCCGCGCGTGTGGCGGGAGTGGTGGCGGGCGGGGCCGGCTCGCGCGCGCGTGCCGCGTTGGGCGAGCGGGCGGGCGCTGGCGGGGGTGGGGCCCGGGCAGCGGGGCTGGGCAGGCGGCGGGGTGGGGTCCGCGGGAGCGGCGCGCGGGGCGCCTGGCCCAGGCGGCCGGAAAGCCGGCGTGGCCGGCTGGCGGCTCGGCCGCTGGCCGGTAGGTTTTTTTTTCTTCTTCTTTCTTTTTTTTCATTTAGTATTATTATTATTTTATAATTTATATTCTTTTATTTTACTTACTTTTCTTTTATACCCCTTTTTTTTATGTTATTTATTATATATATATTATATATATATATATTAGTCATGTTATATATTTATTATTTCTTATTATTATAATGTATATTATTAATATTAATATTTTATTTATTTTCATATATTTTTATATATATTATTTATATATATTTATATATATTTTATTATTATTATTTTTATACTTATTCCTCATTGCAAGTTTTAGGCAATAATTATTATTTTCTATTTCTTCTTTTGCTACATACATTTGTATATTTTATCATTTTTCTTTTATCCTACTAATGTTTAATGCATGATCATGTATGCAATGCAGGATGCGAAAATTTAGGGTGTTACAATTCTACCCCCCTTAAAGTGAATCTCGCCCTCGAGATTTGATAGCGTGGAGAAAAGGTGAGGGAATTCTGCCTTCAGGTCTTCTTCATGTTCCCACGTAGCTTCGGCTTCCGTATGGTTTTTCCATTGCACTTTGCACCAACGGATCCTCTTATTTCTCGTGAATCCAAAACAAGGAGGTTGGCGGAGAAGTCTACCCCCCCTTATTCTAAGGCTTATTTTTGGACACACTATATTTGTTCTCATCTCTCCTCCAGGAGACTTAACCAATAGAGTAGACTTCATATGAGAGATAATCAAACTATACTTGGCAACATACTTTGATGCAATGAATGAATGCCATGCTTCAGAATCAAATAACATAGTCGCGGGGTTTGAGTTAGCAAGAAACATACCAATGACCACATCATCCGCTTGTTGAGCATCCCCCGTAGAGACATGATTCACGTTGCCACGAGCAAAATTTTGCTGTCCACGGCTTCCTTGTGGTTGTCCTCCATTGGGTCTTGGGTTTTGCCTCGGCGCATTGCTTCTTTGACCAAGGCCTGACTTAGGACATTGATTCGCAAAGTGTTCGGCTTCTCCACAAGTATAGCACCTCTTGACTCCACCAGAATTATTGGGACGAGCTTGGTTTTGAGCATTGGTTCCAGGAAAATCAGCACGAGTCGCATAAGGCATTGCTTGCATAACAGGGTGTTGCTGCTCAAACTGAGTTGGGCGCGGTGCATAATCAGGGCGCTGAGCAGGAATAGGGGAGCTGTAATGAGGCGCATTGGGTGGTGCAAGGCGAGGGCGCACATTACTTCCTTGTTGCTGTCCTTGATACGGCGCCTTCCTCTTGATTTCTTGCTCCATCTCACGGATCTTGTTCTCAACTACAATTGCTTTGTCCACAAGCTTCTGAAAATTGGCATAGTCACAGTTGAGTAGTTGTACTTGGATCTCATTGTTCAAGCCTCTCATGAACAAGTATTGCTTCCGGCTGTCCCGACTAACATCCTTGGGCGCATATCTTGAGAGTTGAGTGAACTTATTGAGATATTCACTCACGCTCATCCTTCCTTGCCTGAGATTTTCGAAATATTGTCTTCTCAGTATCATAACACCTTCCGGCACATAATGAGAACGGAAGTTCTCCTTGAATTCCGCCCAGGTGATCCTCTCTTGATTCTCATGAGCATTGCATAGTGAATCCCACCAATCAGCGGCTGCTCCAACGAGTTGATGAGAAGCAAATAGGACCTTCCCCCGGTCACTGCATTGGACAATAGCTAGCTTCTTCTCCACGGACTTGAGCCAATCATCAGCATCCATAGGGTCGGCAGCCTGAGCGAAGGTTGGCGGCCTAGTCCTCATAAACTCTCCCAATCGGTCATGAGGAGGCGGGGGTGGCGGTGGAGGCATGTGTGGCTGATTGTTGATATTACCAGCCTGCAGCTGTCCCATGGTCTGTATCATGGTCTGCATGAGCTGGTTTTGCATAGCCAATAGTTGCTCAATGTTAATAGCTCCATGAGCAGGTCCTTGTCCGTTGTTGTTCTGAGGTACTCCATTGTTCTCCTCCTCATCATTGGCATCCCTCTGGTTGCGAGTCCTCACCATCTAGAGAAAAGCAATAGGTAAGAATTTAGAAACGTCCCCAACTATATGCATCAAGGGATATGAAGCTAACCAACTAGCTATACTAGCCTAGGTGGACATGGTAATGCTAAAGCATCCCAAAATCCTCTATTAAGCACACAAACAAGCAATATATATAGCAAACAGCACTCCAAGCAAAAACACATCGATTCCTAAGTGCTCCTATGTGCTCTAAAGTGTCCATTCTATCTAGGCTGCGTCCTACAGTCAACCTGTGGCTCTGATACCAATTTGTGACACCCGGTTCCGAATATGAACCAAGCGTAACGCATATGTGTGCCCAGGATGTTCAACACACATACACGAATGATTCACAAATGATAAACAGAATTTAACCACGTCTTAATTAATAAATAAGTACTTTATTACAATAATCCAATAGTTCACGAATAGTAAAACTCTAAATAATTGCAGCGGAAAAATAAACTAAACAGCACGACTCCAATCCACAGGCAATTGACGGCGGTACGCAACCTAGTACTCCACGTGATCCTCAGGGTACTCCCAATTGTCTCCAGTAGCTGTTGGGGGGGATTGCAAGAGTGAGTACATGTCGTACTCAGCAAGTGTGGAAAGTATGACATGTGGCTTATTCAAACGACGACAATAATAATGGCTAAGTGCTGAAAAGTACAGTAAAACATTTGAAAAGCATTATACTATGTCTATGTGAAACAATCCCATCATAACCATCATATTAACAAAGAATAAACCGTATCCAATTATTGCCAACATCACCATTATCCATGTCCGATTACCATAACTCAAATTCATATTCATGACCATAATCCATAAACCATAATTGTTACCAAACCATAACCATAAACCAACCATAACCATTACCAGACCATAACCATCCCAAATCCCAATTCCAACTCTAATCATGTAGGTCATCCAGGCGCTCATAACCGGGAGCACGGCTATCATGATAGTTTTTAAACACTCTGCAGAGGTTGTACCACTTTACCCACATGTTTGTGATTTTATCACCTTTCGATGACTAAGAAACCTCCATTGTGCCATCTCACACTTCCGTAGGTGTGTGGCCAAGAGATCACAAAATAGCCTTTCAAAAGGGACTACTAGTATGTACGGGCCCACTAAGGTTTCACCGGCAGGCTTGAATCTCTATTCTCCCACCCACGGGCCCCCTCGTGTGCCATGCGGATCCCAAGGCAGTCCTCCTCTACTCCCATTCCCCGCGCCATCCAATGGTCCATACAATACTAGCAGCGCTCCTAATTATTCAGCTACGCCGCACCCATACTTGGCCTTGTGGTGGCACTGTTGACCTGGCATATTCTCGCATGAACCGGTCCTTAGATCTAAAGCAAGCAAAACCACCATAACATCCAACCCATCCACATACCAGGCTTGCTTAGATCACCCATCGTATTGACCAGTTCACATTAACCAGAATATCATTGATGCATAATTAAATGTGTAGTGTTGTTTGCCATCCCAATTAATTAAGCGAAGCAAAAAGTAAATACCCTTCCCGACTCTACCATAATTCCAGGTGACAAGGGTGGTCAAACAAAACTAGTAAACTTCCTACCATAGGATTCCCATCAATTTGACACAAGCATGCAAGTTCGCAAACAAAACATTTAATTTAAAATAGGATCAATATGCTTCAAGGACACTTGCCTTGCTCCGGCGGATGGGGTTGCTCAAGCGCTTCGAAGTCTTGGGTTTGGAAATCCTCGTATGCAACCTCTTGAGCATGTTCCTCTACGCGTGATCATACATACAAGAAAACATATACAATTCAACATAATGCATACAAAATAATCAACATGCAATGACATGCATGCATGCACAGTTTAATAATTAATTTACTACGGTCGTTTATTAATTAGATGCGACTAGTTCATACGTGTTCATATGAGTTTACGGGGATTTTAGGGCGGATTAATGCTGCTGAAAATAAAATCATGGTGCAACTAAATTTAATTTACGCTTATTAGATTCAATACAGTCGCTAAAATTCGCATCGAGAATGAATCCTACCGTAGATCTGACGGCTGGACGGTCGCGGAACAATGCGACGCGTAGACGAAATAGATGGTGCAGCAGTCCTTCGGCGGCACGACGACGGCGGCGCGATGTCGGCGACGATCTCCGGCGAACGGTGGTGCCCTCCTCTTTTTCTTCCTCTTCTTCCCCTCTTTTTTCTTCCTTTTCTTCCCCTGGCAGCGCAGCCTTCTGGTGCTTTTCTTTTCCCTCTGTACCGGCGGCGCTTTCTGGGATCGGAGAAAATGAGAGCCTCGGTTCCTTTTTCTTCTGTGCCGGCGGCGTGGCTCTCTGGGCGACAGCTGATTTCTGGGATCGGAAAAAAACCCTAGGGAGGCTTTTTTATAGGCGCGGGGGTCGAGGCATGCGACCGGCTCGGTCACGGGGCGTCGCGCGTGAATCGCGGTGGCGTGGGTTTCGGCGCTGGCGGGGTGGGTGCGGTGCGTTGGCGGTGGGACGGGGTCCGGTGCGGCGCGCGCGCTGGGGCGCGTGGAGCCGGGAGTTGCAGGGTGTCAAGCGGCGGGTGGGGCCGTGGGAGGGCGGCCGCGCGTGAGCGGGGCCGCGTCGGCCGGGATTCGCGGCGGGAGGGCGGCGGGTGGGGCACGCGGCCGGGTCCGTGGGGGCGAGTGCGCCGCACGTTTGGCGGGAGTGGTGGCGGGCGGGGCCGGCTCGCGCGCGCGTGCCGCGTTGGGCGAGCGGGCGGGCGCTGGCGGGGGTGGGGCCCGGGCGGCGGGGCTGGGCAGGCGGCGGGGTGGGGTCCGCGGGAGCGGCGCGCGGGGCGCCTGGCCCAGGCGGCCGGAAAGCCGGCGTGGCCGGCTGGCGGCTCGGCCGCTGGCCGGTAGGTTTTTTTTTCTTCTTCTTTTTTTTTTCATTTAGTATTATTATTATTTTATAATTTATATTCTTTTATTTTACTTACTTTTCTTTTATACCCCTTTTTTTTATGTTATTTATTATATATATATTATATATATATATTAGTCATGTTATATATTTATTATTTCTTATTATTATAATGTATATTATTAATATTAATATTTTATTTATTTTCATATATTTTTATATATATTATTTATATATATTTATATATATTTTATTATTATTATTTTTATACTTATTCCTCATTGCAAGTTTTAGGCAATAATTATTATTTTCTATTTCTTCTTTTGCTACATACATTTGTATATTTTATCATTTTTCTTTTATCCTACTAATGTTTAATGCATGATCATGTATGCAATGTAGGATGCGAAAATTTAGGGTGTTACAATTCTACCCCCCTTAAAGTGAATCTCGCCCTCGAGATTTGATAGCGTGGAGAAAAGGTGAGGGAATTCTGCCTTCAGGTCTTCTTCATGTTCCCACGTAGCTTCGGCTTCCGTATGGTTTTTCCATTGCACTTTGCACCAACGGATCCTCTTATTTCTCGTGAATCCAAAACAAGGAGGTTGGCGGAGAAGTCTACCCCCCCTTATTCTAAGGCTTATTTTTGGACACACTATATTTGTTCTCATCTCTCCTCCAGGAGACTTAACCAATAGAGTAGACTTCATATGAGAGATAATCAAACTATACTTGGCAACATACTTTGATGCAATGAATGAATGCGATGCTTCAGAATCAAATAACATAGTCGCGGGGTTTGAGTTAGCAAGAAACATACCAATGACCACATCATCCGCTTGTTGAGCATCCCCCGTAGAGACATGATTCACGTTGCCACGAGAAAATTTTGCTGTCCACGGCTT
The DNA here is from genome assembly GCA_036927565.1 of Tuctoria greenei. NCBI lineage: Eukaryota > Viridiplantae > Streptophyta > Magnoliopsida > Poales > Poaceae > Tuctoria > Tuctoria greenei. The sequence continues at coordinate 29,001,857 of JAYESD010000011.1, forward strand.
CCTTGTGGTTGTCCTCCATTGGGTCTTGGGTTTTGCCTCGGCGCATTGCTTCTTTGACCAAGGCCTGACTTAGGATATTGATTCGCAAAGTGTCCGGCTTCTCCACAAGTATAGCACCTCTTGACTCCACCAGAATTATTGGGACGAGCTTGGTTTTGAGCATTGGTTCCAGGAAAATCAGCACGAGTCGCATAAGGCATTGCTTGCATAACAGGGCGTTGCTGCTCAAACTGAGTTGGACGCGGTGCATAATCAGGGCGCTGAGCAGGAATAGGGGAGCTGTAATGAGGCGCATTGGGTGGTGCAAGGCGAGGGCGCACATTACTTCCTTGTTGCTGTCCTTGATACGGTGCCTTCCTCTTGATTTCTTGCTCCATCTCACGGATCTTGTTCTCAACTACAATTGCTTTGTCCACAAGCTTCTGAAAATTGGCATAGTCACAGTTGAGTAGTTGTACTTGGATCTCATTGTTCAAGCCTCTCATGAACAAGTATTGCTTCCGGCTATCCCGACTAACATCCTTGGGCGCATATCTTGAGAGTTGAGTGAACTTATTGAGATATTCACTCACGCTCATCCTTCCTTGCCTGAGATTTTCGAAATATTGTCTTCTCAGTATCATAACACCTTCCGGCACATAATGAGAACGGAAGTTCTCCTTGAATTCCGCCCAGGTGATCCTCTCTTGATTCTCATGAGCATTGCATAGTGAATCCCACCAATCGGCGGCTGCTCCAACGAGTTGATGAGAAGCAAATAGGACCTTCTCCCGGTCACTGCATTGGACAATAGCTAGCTTCTTCTCCACGGACTTGAGCCAATCATCAGCATCCATAGGGTCGACAGCCTGAGCGAAGGTTGGCGGCCTAGTCCTCATAAACTCTCCCAATCGGTCATGAGGAGGCGGGGGTGGCGGTGGAGGCATGTGTGGCTGATTGTTGATATTACCAGCCTGCAGCTGTCCCATGGTCTGTATCATGGTCTGCATGAGCTGGTTTTGCATAGCCAATAATTGCTCAATGTTAATAGCTCCATGAGCAGGTCCTTGTCCGTTGTTGTTCTGAGGTACTCCATTGTTCTCCTCCTCATCATTGGCATCCCTCTGGTTGCGAGTCCTCACCATCTAGAGAAAAGCAATAGGTAAGAATTTAGAAACGTCCCCAACTATATGCATCAAGGGATATGAAGCTAACCAACTAGCTATACTAGCCTAGGTGGACATGGTAATGCTAAAGCATCCCAAAATCCTCTATTAAGCACACAAACAAGCAATATATATAGCAAACAACACTCCAAGCAAAAACACATCGATTCCTAAGTGCTCCTATGTGCTCTAAAGTGTCCATTCTATCTAGGCTGCGTCCTACAGTCAACCTGTGGCTCTGATACCAATTTGTGACACCCGGTTCCGAATATGAACCAAGCGTAACGCATATGTGTGCCCAGGATGTTCAACACACATACACGAATGATTCACAAATGATAAACAGAATTTAACCACGTCTTAATTAATAAATAAGTACTTTATTACAATAATCCAATAGTTCACGAATAGTAAAACTCTAAATAATTGCAGCGGAAAAATAAACTAAACAGCACGACTCCAATCCACAGGCAATTGACGGCGGTACGCAACCTAGTACTCCACGTGATCCTCAGGGTACTCCCAATTGTCTCCAGTAGCTGTTGGGGGGGGGGATTGCAAGAGTGAGTACATGTCGTACTCAGCAAGTGTGGAAAGTATGACATGTGGCTTATTCAAACGACGACAATAATAATGGCTAAGTGCTGAAAAGTACAGTAAAACATTTGAAAAGCATTATACTATGTCTATGTGAAACAATCCCATCATAACCATCATATTAACAAAGAATAAACCGTATCCAATTATTGCCAACATCACCATTATCCATGTCCGATTACCATAACTCAAATTCATATTCATGACCATAATCCATAAACCATAACTGTTACCAAACCATAACCATAAACCAACCATAACCATTACCAGACCATAACCATCCCAAATCCCAATTCCAACTCTAATCATGTAGGTCATCCAGGCGCTCATAACCGGGAGCACGGCTATCATGATAGTTTTTAAACACTCTGCAGAGGTTGTACCACTTTACCCACATGTTTGTGATTTTATCACCTTTCGATGACTAAGAAACCTCCATTGTGCCATCTCACACTTCCGTAGGTGTGTGGCCAAGAGATCACAAAATAGCCTTTCAAAAGGGACTACTAGTATGTACGGGCCCACTAAGGTTTCACCGGCAGGCTTGAATCTCTATTCTCCCACCCACGGGCCCCCTCATGTGCCATGTGGATCCCAAGGCAGTCCTCCTCTACTCCCATTCCCCGCGCCATCCAATGGTCCATACAATACTAGCAGCGCTCTGAATTATTCAGCTACGCCGCACCCATACTTGGCCTTGTGGTGGCACTGTTGACCTGGCATATTCTCGCATGAACCGGTCCTTAGATCTAAAGCAAGCAAAACCACCATAACATCCAACCCATCCACATACCAGGCTTGCTTAGATCACCCATCGTATTGACCAGTTCACATTAACCAGAATATCATTGATGCATAATTAAATGTGTAGTGTTGTTTGCCATCCCAATTAATTAAGCGAAGCAAAAAGTAAAAACCCTTCCTGACTCTCTACCATAATTCCAGGTGACAAGGGTGGTCAAACAAAACTAGTAAACTTCCTACAATAGGATTCCCATCAATTTGACACAAGCATGCAAGTTCGCAAACAAAACATTTAATTTAAAATAGGATCAATATGCTTCAAGGACACTTGCCTTGCTCCGGCGGATGGGGTTGCTCAAGCGCTTCGAAGTCTTGGGTTTGGAAATCCTCGTATGCAACCTCTTGAGCACGTTCCTCTACGCGTGATCATACATACAAGAAAATATATACAATTCAACATAATGCATACAAAATAATCAACATGCAATGACATGCATGCATGCACAGTTTAATAATTAATTTACTACGGTCGTTTATTAATTAGATGCGACTAGTTCATACGTGTTCATATGAGTTTACGGGGATTTTAGGGCGGATTAATGCTGCTGAAAATAAAATCATGGTGCAACTAAATTTAATTTACCTTATTAGATTCAATACGGTCGCTAAAATTCGCATCGGGAACGAATCCTACCGTAGATCTGACGGCTGGACGGTCGCGGAACAATGCGACGCGTAGACGAAATAGATGGTGCAGCAGTCCTTCGGCGGCACGACGACGGCGGCGCGATGTCGGCGACGATCTCCGGCGAACGGTGGTGCCCTCCTCTTTTTCTTCCTCTTCTTCCCCTCTTTTTTCTTCCTTTTCTTCCCCTGGCGGCGCAGCCTTCTGGTGCTTTTCTTTTCCCTCTGTACCGGCGGCGCTTTCTGGGATCGGGGAAAACGAGAGCCTCGGTTCCTTTTTCTTCTGTGCCGGCGGCGTGGCTCTCTGGGCGATGGCTGATTTCTGGGATCGGAAAAAAAACCCTAGGGAGGCTTTTTTATAGGCGCGGGGGTCGAGGCATGCGACCGGCTCGGTCACGGGGCGTCGCGCGTGAATCGCGGTGGCGTGGGTTTCGGCGCTGGCGGGGTGGGTGCGGTGCGTTGGCGGCGGGGCGGGGTCCGGTGCGGCGCGCGCGCTGGGGCGCGTGGAGCCGGGAGTCGCAGGGTGTTAGGCGGCGGGTGGGGCCGTGGGAGGGCGGCCGCGTGTGAGCGGGGCCGCGTCGGCCGGGATTCGCGGCGGGAGGGCGGCGGGTGGGGCACGCGGCCGGGTGCGTGGGGGCTAGTGCGCCGCGCGTTTGGCGGGAGCGGTGGCGGGCGGGGACCGCTCGCGCGCGCGTGCCGCGTGGGGCGAGCGGGCGGGCGCTGGCGGGGGTGGGGCCCGGGCGGCGGGGCTGGGCAGGCGGCGGGGTGGGGTCCGCGGGAGCGGCGCGCGGGGCGCCTGGCCCAGGCGGCGGGAAAGCCGGCGTGGCCGGCTGGCGGCTCGGCCGCTGGCCGGTAGGTTTTTTTTTCTTCTTCTTTTTTTTTTCATTTAGTATTATTATTATTTTATAATTTATATTCTTTTATTTTACTTACTTTTCTTTTATACCCCTTTTTTTATGTTATTTATTATATATATATTATATATATATATTAGTCATGTTATATATTTATTATTTATTATTATTATAATGTATATTATTAATATTAATATTTTATTTATTTTCATATATTTTTATATATATTATTTATATATATTTATATATATTTTATTATTATTATTTTTATACTTATTCCTCATTGCAAGTTTTAGGCAATAATTATTATTTTCTATTTCTTCTTTTGCTACATACATTTGTATATTTTATCATTTTTCTTTTATCCTACTAATGTTTAATGCATGATCATGTATGCAATGCAGGATGCGAAAATTTAGGGTGTTACAATTCTACCCCCCTTAAAGTGAATCTCGCCCTCGAGATTTGATAGCGTGGAGAAAAGGTGAGGGAATTCTGCCTTCAGGTCTTCTTCATGTTCCCACGTAGCTTCGGCTTCCGTATGGTTTTTCCATTGCACTTTGCACCAACGGATCCTCTTATTTCTCGTGAATCCAAAACAAGGAGGTTGGCGGAGAAGTCTACCCCCCCTTATTCTAAGGCTTATTTTTGGACACACTATATTTGTTCTCATCTCTCCTCCAGGAGACTTAACCAATAGAGTAGACTTCATATGAGAGATAATCAAACTATACTTGGCAACATACTTTGATGCAATGAATGAATGCGATGCTTCAGAATCAAATAACATAGTCGCGGGGTTTGAGTTAGCAAGAAACATACCAATGACCACATCATCCGCTTGTTGAGCATCCCCCATAGAGACATGATTCACGTTGCCACGAGCAAAATTTTGCTGTCCACGGCTTCCTTGTGGTTGTCCTCCATTGGGTCTTGGGTTTTGCCTCGGCGCATTGCTTCTTTGACCAAGGCCTGACTTAGGACATTGATTCGCAAAGTGTCCGGCTTCTCCACAAGTATAGCACCTCTTGACTCCACCAGAATTATTGGGACGAGCTTGGTTTTGAGCATTGGTTCCAGGAAAATCAGCACGAGTCGCATAAGGCATTGCTTGCATAACAGGGCGTTGCTGCTCAAACTGAGTTGGGCGCGGTGCATAATCAGGGCGCTGAGCAGGAATAGGGGAGCTGTAATGAGGCGCATTGGGTGGTGCAAGGCGAGGGCGCACATTACTTCCTTGTTGCTGTCCTTGATACGGCGCCTTCCTCTTGATTTCTTGCTCCATCTCACGGATCTTGTTCTCAACTACAATTGCTTTGTCCACAAGCTTCTGAAAATTGACATAGTCACAGTTGAGTAGTTGTACTTGGATCTCATTGTTCAAGCCTCTCATGAACAAGTATTGCTTCCGGCTGTCCCGACTAACATCCTCGGGCGCATATCTTGAGAGTTGAGTGAACTCATTGAGATATTCACTCACGCTCATCCTTCCTTGCCTGAGATTTTCGAAATCCTCTCTTCTCAGTATCATAACACCTTCCGGCACATAATGAGAACGGAAGTTCTCCTTGAATTCCGCCCAGGTGATCCTCTCTTGATTCTCATGAGCATTGCATAGTGAATCCCACCAATCGGCGGCTGCTCCAACGAGTTGATGAGAAGCAAATAGGACCTTCTCCCGGTCACTGCATTGGACAATAGCTAGCTTCTTCTCCACGGACTTGAGCCAATCATCAGCATCCATAGGGTCGGCAGCCTGAGCGAAGGTTGGCGGCCTAGTCCTCATAAACTCTCCCAATCGGTCATGAGGAGGCGGGGGTGGCGGTGGAGGCATGTGTGGCTGATTGTTGATATTACCAGCCTGCAGCTGTCCCATGGTCTGTATCATGGTCTGCATGAGCTGGTTTTGCATAGCCAATAGTTGCTCAATGTTAATAGCTCCATGAGCAGGTCCTTGTCCGTTGTTGTTCTGAGGTACTCCATTGTTCTCCTCCTCATCATTGGCATCCCTCTGGTTGCGAGTCCTCACCATCTAGAGAAAAGCAATAGGTAAGAATTTAGAAACGTCCCCAACTATATGCATCAAGGGATATGAAGCTAACCAACTAGCTATACTAGCCTAGGTGGACATGGTAATGCTAAAGCATCCCAAAATCCTCTATTAAGCACACAAACAAGCAATATATATAGCAAACAGCACTCCAAGCAAAAACACATCGATTCCTAAGTGCTCCTATGTGCTCTAAAGTGTCCATTCTATCTAGGCTGCGTCCTACAGTCAACCTGTGGCTCTGATACCAATTTGTGACACCCGGTTCCGAATATGAACCAAGCGTAACGCATATGTGTGCCCAGGATGTTCAACACACATACACGAATGATTCACAAATGATAAACAGAATTTAACCACGTCTTAATTAATAAATAAGTACTTTATTACAATAATCCAATAGTTCACGAATAGTAAAACTCTAAATAATTGCAGCGGAAAAATAAACTAAACAGCACGACTCCAATCCACAGGCAATTGACGGCGGTACGCAACCTAGTACTCCACGTGATCCTCAGGGTACTCCCAATTCTCTCCAGTAGCTGTTGGGGGGGGGATTGCAAGAGTGAGTACATGTCGTACTCAGCAAGTGTGGAAAGTATGACATGTGGCTTATTCAAACGACGACAATAATAATGGCTAAGTGCTGAAAAGTACAGTAAAACATTTGAAAAGCATTATACTATGTCTATGTGAAACAATCCCATCATAACCATCATATTAACAAAGAATAAACCGTATCCAATTATTGCCAACATCACCATTATCCATGTCCGATTACCATAACTCAAATTCATATTCATGACCATACTCCATAAACCATAACCGTTACCAAACCATAACCATAAACCAACCATAACCATTACCAGACCATAACCATCCCAAATCCCAATTCCAACTCTAATCATGTAGGTCATCCAGGCGCTCATAACCGGGAGCACGGCTATCATGATAGTTTTTAAACACTCTGCAGAGGTTGTACCACTTTACCCACATGTTTGTGATTTTATCACCTTTCGATGACTAAGAAACCTCCATTGTGCCATCTCACACTTCCGTAGGTGTGTGGCCAAGAGATCACAAAATAGCCTTTCAAAAGGGACTACTAGTATGTACGGGCCCACTAAGGTTTCACCGGCAGGCTTGAATCTCTATTCTCCCACCCACGGGCCCCCTCGTGTGCCATGCGGATCCCAGGGCAGTCCTCCTCGACTCCCATTCCCCGCGCCATCCAATGGTCCATACAATACTAGCAGCGCTCCTAATTATTCAGCTACGCCGCACCCATACTTGGCCTTGTGGTGGCACTGTTGACCTGACATATTCTCGCATGAACCGGTCCTTAGATCTAAAGCAAGCAAAACCACCATAACATCCAACCCATCCACATACCAGGCTTGCTTAGATCACCCATCGTATTGACCAGTTCACATTAACCAGAATATCATTGATGCATAATTAAATGTGTAGTGTTGTTTGCCATCCCAATTAATTAAGCGAAGCAAAAAGTAAAAACCCTTCCCGACTCTCTACCATAATTCCAGGTGACAAGGGTGGTCAAACAAAACTAGTAAACTTCCTACCATAGGATTCCCATCAATTTGACACAAGCATGCAAGTTCGCAAACAAAACATTTAATTTAAAATAGGATCAATATGCTTCAAGGACACTTGCCTTGCTCCGGCGGATGGGGTTGCTCAAGCGCTTCAAAGTCTTGGGTTTGGAAATCCTCGTATGCAACCTCTTGAGCATGTTCCTCTACGCGTGATCATATATACAAGAAAACATATACAATTCAACATAATGCATACAAAATAATCAACATGCAATGACATGCATGCATGCACAGTTTAATAATTAATTTACTACGGTCGTTTATTAATTAGATGCGACTAGTTCATACGTGTTCATATGAGTTTACGGGGATTTTAGGGCGGATTAATGCTGCTGAAAATAAAATCATGGTGCAACTAAATTTAATTTACGCTTATTAGATTCAATACGGTCGCTAAAATTCGCATCGGGAACGAATCCTACCGTAGATCTGACGGCTCGACGGTCGCGGAACAATGCGACGCGTAGACGAAATAGATGGTACAGCAGTCCTTCGGCGGCACGACGACGGCGGCGCGATGTCGGCGACGATCTCCGGCGAACGGTGGTGCCCTCCTCTTTTTCTTCCTCTTCTTCCCCTCTTTTTTCTTCCTTTTCTTCCCCTGGCGGCGCAGCCTTCTGGTGCTTTTCTTTTCCCTCTGTACCGGCAGCGCTTTCTGGGATCGGGGAAAACGAGAGCCTCGGTTCCTTTTTCTTCTGTGCCGGCGGCGTGGCTCTCTGGGCGACGGCTGATTTCTGGGATCGGAAAAAAAACCCTAGGGAGGCTTTTTTATAGGCGCAGGGGTCGAGGCATGCGACCGGCTCGGTCACGGGGCGTCGCGTGTGAATCGCGGTGGCGTGGGTTTCGGCACTGGCGGGGTGGGTGCGGTGCGTTTGCGGCGGGGCGGGGTCCGGTGCGGCGCGCGCGCTGGGGCGCGTGGAGCCGGGAGTCGCAGGGTGTCAGGCGGCGGGTGGGGCCGTGGGAGGGCGGCCGCGCGTGAGCGGGGCCGCGTCGGCCGGGATTCGCGGCGGGAGGGCGGCGGGTGGGGCACGCGGCCGGGTGCGTGGGGGCGAGTGCGCCGCGCGTTTGGCGGGAGCGGCGGCGGGCGGGGCCGGCTCGCGCGCGCGTGCCGCGTGGGGCGAGCGGGCGGGCGCTGGCGGGGGTGGGGCCCGGGCGGCGGGGCTGGGCAGGCGGCGGGGTGGGGTCCGCGGGAGCGGCGCGCGGGGCGCCTGGCCCAGGCGGCGGGAAAGCCGGCGTGGCCGGCTGGCGGCTCGGCCGCTGGCCGGTAGGTTTTTTTTTCTTCTTCTTTCTTTTTTTTCATTTAGTATTATTATTATTTTATAATTTATATTCTTTTATTTTACTTACTTTTCTTTTATACCCCTTTTTTATGTTATTTATTATATATATATTATATATATATTAGTCATGTTATATATTTATTATTTATTATTATTATAATGTATATTATTAATATTAATATTTTATTTATTTTCATATTTTTTATATATATTATTTATATATATTTATATATATTTTATTATTATTATTTTTATACTTATTCCTCATTGCAAGTTTTAGGCAATAATTATTATTTTCTATTTCTTCTTTTGCTACATACATTTGTATATTTTATCATTTTTCTTTTATCCTACTAATGTTTAATGCATGATCATGTATGCAATGCAGGATGCGAAAATTTAGGGTGTTACAGTTTGCCAACCATTTTGGGTGGAAGTCCTCTCGGATGAATCCAGCTTCAAGCAACTTCTTCACTTTTTGTCGTATGAAGTTTTGTGGCTCTACTGATTGCTTCCGGGGCTTCTGATGTACAGGCTGAGCGTCAGGGTAGATCTTCAGATTATGCTCGATCACTTCCCTAGGGATCCCAGGCATTTGTGACGGTTGCCAAGCAAACACGTCGACATTAGCTCGAAGGAAAGTGATGAGCGCGAGTTCCTATTTGTCATTCAGACCTCCCAATATACGGGAGGTCTGAGTGGCGTAGGAACCGATTTGGACAACTTTGACGGGAATGTCGGTGTCACCGCTTGGTTGCACGTGAGGTGCGGAGGTTGAGCCTCGATGACGAATGCTCGGTGGTTTCGGAGCTTGCTCCTTCCAGATTCTTCTTCTTGCGCTGTGGCAAGTGCGTGAAGTTCTTCTAGAGCTGTCACTCTGGCGGTGCGATCTCCAGGGATCCGGAGAACACTAGCTGGTGTTGGCATTTTCAACACCAAGTAGCCATAATGAGTAGCAGCCATGAACTTGTATAAGGCTGGCCTGCCCAGAATGGCGTTGAAGGGTAAGTTGATCTGAGCAACGTCAAAGACCAACTTCTCAGTGCGATAGTTCTCCCGAGTCCCAAAGGTTACGAGGAGAGTAATGGCAAAGTGGGGTTATGGCCCCCGAACCTACTCCGGAGAAAGGTCGGGAGGGGCGAAGGTCCGAAGGTCAGAGCTGAAGCTTGACGAGAGCTTCGAAGCTTATGAGTTTTAGCCCCGAACCTCCGTCTACCATTACGTGGTGGAGTTGGATGTTGTTGATGGTCAGAGATACCATCAATGGGAGTTGACCAGCTCCGATCATATTCTGAGTGCAGCCTAACGCATCAAAAGTGATGGCAGTATCCATCCACTTCCGGTGCAGCTCCGCCCTGGCGGTAGGAGCCACCGAAGCCATGTCCCGCCGCATGGTCTTGAGGACAAGGCGGGAGGTGATGTCCCACGAACCACCAAAAATGGTGTTCATGGTTTTCCGACGTTCATTGTCGGAGACGTCGGAGTCATCGTCAACGGAGGTGTAAACAGACTTCAAGACCTTTTTAGGGTCCTAAAAGCCTAACTCCTCTTTAGCCGGAGCTTCGTTGACTTTCTGTTTTCCTTCCCTTTGTCGGAAAGGAACTTCTTCCCGGCACTTGTTGTAGCGCTCGGCAAGGTTCTGGACCTCTCGGCAGTCTTCCAAATTGTGGCCGTTCGACTTAAGAATAGGACACCACACTTTGGAGTTGCCGCCATCTTCTGATGATGGCCGAGGTCGTTTCTCGGGGCGTAGCCCTCGGCCACCCGGAGCTGCGGTAGCTGCAGCAGTAGGTGTGCCGGCCGACGACTTTTTCTTGCCGTTGGACTTTTTCTTCTTTTTGCCACTCCCGGAGGTAATGGCCTCACCATTGGAGGATTTTTTATTATCCTCCGGAGGTGGTTTGGAGTGCATTTCACAGCCCTCCACAGCTTTGGCACACTTGTCTACCAAGCTGAAGAGCTCCGTGACGCTGGTGATCTCCTTGTTCGCCAGCTTCTCCAGCATCTTCTTATGTCGTACGCCCTGTCTAAATGCCACAATAATAGAGGCGCTGGAGATAGAAGGAATAGTGTTTTGTACCTGGGAGAACCTCTGGATGAAGGAACGCAGGGATTCTCCCCCCTTCTGCGTGACAGCAAAAAGGTCCAGTTCGGTGCCTGGTCCGGTGTATGAACTCCCGAAATTGGCGGTGAACTGTTTGCACAATTCCACCCAACTATTGACGGATTTGGGCAGAAGGCTCATGAACCAGGACCTGGCAGTCCCAGTTAAAGCCACGGGGAAGTAGTTGGCCATTACGGCCTTGTTACCTCCGGTCGCGAGGATTATAGTGGAGTGAATCTGGAGAATCTTAGCGGGATTGACAGTCCCATCAAATTTCTCTGGCAGGTGAAGCCAGAACTTTTGTGGCTCCATCTGACCATGCGTAGGTGCATGGCCAGGGCAGAACAACCTCCTCCTACTCCCTCGGGAGCAGGACTGTCTCGAGCCTCTCGCCTTTCGCGAGCATGCTCGATATGGAAGCGGCCATCCTGCTGATGGTAACGTCGATCAAGCTCCACCCGGAGGTCATGAGTTGAAAGCCAGGTTATTGTATGGGTGCGTTGTGCCCCGGCAGGTAGCGACATCACTTGTTGAGACATAGCACGCCTCCTATTTTGGGAAGCGTGCGGACCAAGTCTGCCCGACAAAGTCTAATGCTGCGATGGGGCCCATCCCGAGGGGGGGGGACCTTGGTTGCTGATGTGATCGGCTGGTGCTGCAATCAAATGTTCCACATCAGCCCTCCACTGCTCCATTGCACCCTGGGATGCACCCGGAGGTGGTGGGCGTTGGAGGAGAGCACGTGCTGCATGGAGCACGTGTTCAGGATTATTGTTATTCGCTGATGCTGTGATCGATGCAGATGCCCCATCCCGTTGCCCAGCTTGATTTGCTGGTGCAGACGGTGGCGGCGGAGGCATGACTCCTGCTGGAGCCGCGACACCTACTGGTTATTGCATGTTGGCGGGATTGCCTCCAGCAGGTTGCGCAGCGGGGATGCCGTTGGACGATCCAGCAGCTGAGTTCACCATTCTTGAAATCTCGGGCACCCCTACCTGGCGCACCAACTGTCGGAGTGTTTTTTCGGTAACTCTCCCGATACTACCGTCGGTAGCTCGTGGAGTTTGTAGTTCGGTATTGGGTGTGCAGAGATTCCAAAGAGTACGATGAATGGACACAAGGATTTACGTGGTTCAGACCGCCTGAGCGTAATACCCTACTCCAAGGGGTGTGTAGCTGTTGTATTGAGCGTCTAAGAGCTTCAGCCGGGAGACTATGTATGTGTCACAGAGCGTAAGCGTCCCTGTGTATCATCGACCAGTCCTTTTATAGTACAAGGACTGGTCGTTACACAATTATCCTGGTCCGACATGTGGCCCCGGCGGTTACTGATGTTTAATACATAATTAATGAGATTAATTACCCTTAATAGTGTGGTAATGGGACCTGACAGTGCCGTTACTGGTACTAAGGGCCTTCTGATCGTGTGTCATTAATATGGTATTAATGACACTTAATCAGGTCTTGAAGTCTTTGATTGCCCCTTGGAGGTCTGAGCCGTTGGGGGTTCACCAGCTTGATTGCCAAGGTTGAAGGTCCGGTAGTTCGGACACGTGGTAGCTTCGGAGCTATTCGTCTGGGACGGGTAGGTCCGGTGTAGATGTACACGTGTCGATACTGGAGCTTCCCTCTGTCGGAGGTTAGGTCCGGGGGTGCCGCACAAGAGTTTAGCCCGGAGCTATCCCATGTGAGGGATATAGGTCCAGCTGCAGTGTACACGTGGTAGTACTGGGACTAACCATAAATGGGAGGCATGTCCAGTCCAGTACGACATGTGGGGCCTTCGCAAGTCTTCAACTCGGACAGGTGAAGTCCAAGGGGTATACGGTACGCAGGGTACCGACAGTGGCCTAGAAGGGGGGGGGTGAATAGGCCTTTTTGAATTTTGTCGGAACCTGCAACACTTAACAACCAAATCAAAACTCGAGATATCGGACTAGTCTGGTAAAGTGCAGACTAGTCTGGTAAGTACCGACTAGGTTAATTAAATTTGATCGATTAATTTTATTTTACAATGTATGCAGCGGAAATATACAGTTAATAGAAGTGTTGCAAGATTATAGGCTAGAGTATACCACAAGTCAATCTTGTATTTGATGATTCAACGTAAAGTGAGCAAGATTGATTGAAACCCTAGATTGATGTTATGAATAAGAACGATGAACACAACGCAAGAACACAAGCAATTTGTCCTGTGGTTTGGCTCCCAGAGAGGCAACCTACATCCACGTTGAGGAGTCCACAAAAGTATCGGGTCTTCTCCAGCCCTACCCTCGTCGGATTGCCACGAAGGCCAATCCTCTTCCCTTATCACAAAGGGTAACTAACCAAATTCAAGGGGCCTTCTCACACATTGAGGGCTCCCCTAGATTACAATGACAACTCCACCAAGAACACACTCAAAAGATTACAATGAAAATCAAAGGAGTGTGTTAGAGAATCAAACCAAGAGCTCAAGTGTGATGAATCGTGTCTCTCCAATGTTCCAAAGTGTATCCTCAAGGGATTGATCTTTTGGCTTTTGATTTCGTGGAGAGATGTGTTTTTGAGGCTCTTGGGAGGTGTGACCGCGTAGGGGGTTGAGAGAGTTTAAAGTTGGGTCGTGCACCTGTATTTATATGGAGTTTCTAAAAGTGACCGTTAGGGTTTAAAAAGATCGGACTAGTCCGTGGTGGACACCGGACTAGTCCGGTGTGCTATGTGTAGCAAACCCTAAGTGTCCCGAAATATCGGACTAGTCCGACTAGGAGCGGACTTGTCTGATTTTGCTTCTGGAAATCTTCGGACTAGTCCGATAGTCATCGGACTTGTCCGGACAGTGAAACCCTAAGAGGATATGAGGACAAGTCCGCAATTGGAGGACTTGTCCGATTTAGGTCAGAGAGTTTTTCGGACTAGTCTGTGCTAATATCGGACTTGTCCGATTGACATCAAAAAGATATCGGACTAGTCCGTTGGGTGATCGGACTTGTCCGATTTTGTACAGCTTGTGAAGGTTTTGAGGACTAATCCGCACTGAGGAGGACTATTCCGATTCTAGTCAGAGAGATATCGTACTAGTCCGTGGTTATATCGGACTTGTCTAATCCTGTGCAGAGAGATATCGGACTAGTCTGGTGTCAGTCGGACAAGTTCGGTCCTGTATAAATTTGTGCAATGTGTGAGTTTATTTGAGTTTGAGCTCTTGGGGTGTGTTTCCTTAACACACTCCACACGCAATGATCTACTACTCTTGTTCCTTGAGCTCTTCTCCACACTGCTTCTCATTCTCCCTTGTTTTTGGCACTTTGCTTATTTTCAACTTGAAACCCGTGCTCATCTCAACAAAGTGGTTAGGATCTCATTTGCTTGTCATAAATCATCCAAAACCCACAAGGGATTCCTAGATGTACTTTCAATCCCCCCCTTTTTGGTGATTGATGACAACCTATTGAGATTTCACAAAATATGATAAAAAGTTGAGATTTTCATAAAGTGTGCACATATGAGTTTAAAACACATTAATCAATAAAAACATGATCCATATGTGTACTCTTTATGGTGGGATACAAAACTAAATGAGTATGAGCAACAATTGTGATGATAATGAGTTAATTGACATGGATGTACCAACAATAAGCATAAAAGACAATGTTGAACCAAAAACACATATTTCATCAATAAGAGCACAACAAGTTCATAGCAATGCATCTCAGCACCATAATTAACAAAATATCATATTAAACAGTTTACAACCCGCAAAATAGACAAAAAAAAGCACAAAGGAAGCTCTCTCCTCGCATCCTACAGCTTAAGACCTGAGACCTAAGACTCCCCTCAATCTCTCCCCCTTTGGCATCAAGACACCAAAAAGAAGGAGAGGAGGGACCTAAAGTCTTCACGCCTCGCTGTGGGTCCTCTCATCATCTTCATCTTCGTCTTCGGGCTGATGAGGAGGAGGAGGAGGTGCGGAGCTGCTCGAGCCCCCAACGCCAAAGTAGGCAAGCTCGGAGGGGATCAAGGGCCCGAGCTCGGTGATGTCAGGGTTGGAGTCCTCAGAAATTACTGAAGATCCAATGGGGTCGATCTCCAGCTTTTGACTTAACTGCTTGATATTTGCCTTCACATATGTCATATCAGCTTTTCTCTTTTGGTTGAGCTTGTGACTTCTGATCTCAGTATTGCGGCAAGATTCGAAGATGGCCGCAAGATACTTCAGGATGCCACTCGCAGCCCCTTTTTGAGGAGCTTCCCTAGTGGCAGGGGCAGCCCCGGCATTTCCACTTGCTCTCGCCGGAGCCTCTGCAGCAGAATCAGGGGAAGGAGCAGCTTGAGTGGTTGGCTTTTGGGGCATCTGGGGCCTCAAAGGAAGATGCTCCACGTCTTTGACAAACTCAATCCCGGTGACTTTCTCAATCACGAACATGAGATACGGAGCATAGCCACAAGACCTGTTGGGTGTGCAAGAGATGTTGACCATGTCGTTCCAAATATAGTCAGCCACATCAAACTTGCAGTCCTTGCTTATGACCCTCTTCAGGGTCCGGAGGTAGCCCTGCACACTCCCAGCATCCCCATCCTTGGGGACAATTGTCTTCCTCAAAACTTTGTTCAACACCACAAATAATGGATTCATGTTCTTGGTAGAAGGGGGGTTGAACTTGGAGTTGGGCTCATAGAGGAACTTCATCCTGTCCTTCTCGATGACACCTAGGTTGTGGATGGTTAAGCAGTCATTGCTTGAGGTGTCAAGGTGCAGCAGGCTTGCAAAGTCTTCATAGGTTATATTGTACATGGATCCATGAGTCATCCAAGTAACACTCTCTTCATCATCACTGGAGAAATGGCAAGTCGCAAAGAACAGCGCTATGACCTCATCATTCTAGTTGTTCCTGAAGGCAAAGAAATCCTTCAGGCCATGCCTCTCAATTGCTTCCACCACTTCAACAAATGGTGAGTAGCCCTTCTTCTCAAAATGTGCCCAATCAATCCACTGGTTGCGCACTACAGGCGTCTTCATCTGGAGATATACAGACTTGTAGAAG
Organism: Tuctoria greenei; assembly: GCA_036927565.1. NCBI lineage: Eukaryota > Viridiplantae > Streptophyta > Magnoliopsida > Poales > Poaceae > Tuctoria > Tuctoria greenei. The sequence goes on from JAYESD010000011.1 coordinate 29,017,955, forward strand.
TCTGCATGGAAGTTACTCCAAAATCTGCCATCCACAGCTTGCTTCGGGCGGCCATACCAATCAACATTTTTGAATTTTGCAGTTGAGTTGCTGCCCTTCCCATTGAAACTGTCTTCTGCGGGATCTCGAGCCCCTTGCTTCGGGGCTAACATCTTCAGGGGGCCAATCGGGCCCGTTGCGATCCCCTTGCCCTTGCCCTTGGCTAGGCGGGCACTCACCGAGCTAGGGCCACCACTAGCGGTAGCCCTGGAAGCAGGCACCTTGCATTGAGCCACCCTCTTTTGGGACTGAGGAGGAGAGGGGGCTGGCTCGGAAGGTCGCTTCTTGCTTTGGCCCATCGAGGACCAAAGCGGGGCTTCTTGGGCCATCTCGGCTTCGAAGTCCGAAGCTTCGTCGTGAGAGATCGACATGTCCTGAGAATGAATTGCACAAGGTATGGATAAGAATGTATGACAAGGAATTGAATGGTTGACAAGAGAATTTGCATTGAGGAATTAAAAAGTTAGGGTTGAGTTCAGAAAAATCGGACTTGTTTGGTGTACAGATACGGACTAGTCCGGGGTGATCGGACTTGTCCGTGCATGGACCGGACTAGTATGGTATTCATCCTCAAAAACCTAACTTATGGGACAAATGGACTTATTCAATGCAAAATTAGCCTAACAGCAATGTAATACATCAAGGGCACTAGTATTAGGTGAAAGAAGCTAGGCTATTCGATCAACAAAGAAGAAAATAGGGATTTCTAGGGTTTGGGCAAAAAATTACCAAAGAAATCGCTTGAAACTTGGAGAAGAGGGTGTTGAAGTCTGGACAAATCCGTGAACTTCAATCTCCGAGCAAGGAAGCTTGATTTCTGCCCAAATGCGGAGCCTTTTGGTGAAGAAATCAAGAAATCGCCTTGGGAGCTTGAGCGCGAAGAGAGAGAAGCTTGAGGCAAGTTGTGAGGGTGAGAGAATTAGGGTTTGGCGGCGGCTAGGGTTATGGACATGAAAAATCGGACAAGTCCAGAAATGACTGGACTAGTCCGAACTTTTCCAGAGGCTATATCGGACTAGTCCGTGGTCTGCCGGACTAGTCTGGCCTAACCAGCGCTCTACGGACTAATCTGCATGGGCGGACTAGTCCGGGTAACCACAGACTAGTCTGTGGTCACCAGGCAAGAACTTCTTAGCCCATTCATATATATTTGAAGGTACATATTTAGAAAAAGGAAGTCAAGTCAACTAATCTTGATGAATATGATCAGTAAGCATACAACAATCAAGCAATGACCATAATCCACCAAGATCTAGTAATTGACATAGTTTTTCGAAGAAAATTGAGAGAGATGATTTTCACAATCCAATCAACATATTTTGAAGAATTCATACAGGTATGCAAAATTCAAGCCACATTCCGAGCATCAAGGATGTTTAGTTCATTTCGAAGCTCGCAAAAGCATTTTTCATCAAGTGGCTTGGTGAATATGTCGGTCAATTGTTTCTCAGTGTTGACATGGGAAATGGCTATATCTCCTTTCATGGAGTGGTCTCTCAAGAAGTGATGCCGGATGTCTATGTGTTTGGTTCTAGAGTGCTCAACTGGATTATGGGCAATTTTAATGGCACACTCATTGTCACAAAGGAGTGGAATACAGTTCATATTATAACCGTAATCCCTTAGAGTTTGTCGCATTCAAAGGAGTTGTGCACAACAACTCCCGACTGCAACATACTCCGCTTCGGCTGTGGATAAGGCAATGGAGTTTTGTTTCTTGGAGGACCAAGAAACTAGAGATCTACCTAGGAATTGGCATGTGCTGGAGGTACTTTTTATATCTACTTTGCATCCGGCATAATCTGCATTGGAGTAACCAATGAGATTGAATTTGGAGCCCTTTGGATACCAAAGACCAAGATTGGGTGTATGAACTAAATATCTCAAGATCCTTTTTACGGATGTCAAGTGACACTCCTTAGAATTGGTTTGAAATCTTGCACACATACATACACTCAACATAATATCTGGCCTAGATGCACATAAATAGAGTAGAGATCCAATCATGGAGCGATATACCTTTTGGTTGATGCTAGGTCCATCTTCGTTGAGATCCAAGTGGCCATTTGTTGCCATGGGAGTCTTTATGGGCTTCGCCTTGTCCATCCCAAACTTCTTGAGTATATCTTGAGTGTACTTAGTTTGGATTATGAACGTCCCTTCCCTTTGTTGCCTCACTTGGAATCCCAAAAAGTACTTTAGCTCTCCCACCATAGACATCTCAAACCTGTCGGTCATAATTTTACTAAACTCCCCACAAAAAGATTTGTTAGTTGAACCAAAGATTATATCATCAACATAGATTTGACAAACAAAAAGATCATTGTCAAAATTCTTTGTAAACAGTATATAATCTACTTTGCCAATCTTAAATCCATTTTTAATTAAGAAATCTCTAAGACACTCATACCAAGCTCTAGGAGCTTGTTTTAGGCCGTAGAGAGCCTTATGCAATTTAAATACATGGTCGGGGAACTCTTCGTCTTCAAACCCGGGGGGTTGCTCCACATACACTTCCTCCTTGATTGGTCTGTTGAGGAAGGCGCTTTTCACATCCATTTGATAGAGCTTGAAATCATGGTGAGTAGCATATGCAAGTAATATTCTAATAGAATCAAGTCTAGCTACGGGAGCAAAGGTCTCATCGAAATCCAAACCTTCGACTTGTGAATACCCTTTGGCCACAAGTCGTGCCTTGTTCCTTGTCACCACCCCGTGTTCGTCTTGTTTGTTTTGGAAGACCCATTTGGTGCCGACAACGTTGGATTTGGGTCTTTCGACTAGTTCCCACACCTCATTTCTCTTGAAATTGTTGAGTTCTTCTTGCATGGCCACTACCCAATCCGGATCCTTCAATGCATCCTCAACCCTGCGTGGTTCCAAAAAGGACACAAATTAGTAATGCTCACAAAAATTAGCTATGTGAGATCTAGTAGTTACTCCCTTTTGGATGTCGCCGATGATGTTGTCGATTGGGTGATCCCTTTGGACGCATTGGTGTACTCTTGGGTGTGGTACTTGCTGTCTTGAATCTTCATGATCATCTTCTTCTCCCCCTAAATGGTTGCCTTCGTTGACTTGTTGATCATCTTCACTTTCTTGAGGTTGATCTTGTATGGAAGCCCCCCCTTGATCATTGGTCTCTTGTGGTTCGTTTTCCTCATGGATATGTAGAGGTGGCTCTTGTGGTCGAACTTCACCTAAAGCCATTCTTCTCAATGCTTGACAAGGAGCTTCTTCTTTATCTAGCACACATGGATCAACTTGCTCCTTTTGGGAGCCATTAGTTTCATCGAACACTACGTTACGTGCTACTTCAATAAGTTTGGAGGTCTTGTTGAAAACACGATAGGAGTAAGTGTTCGAATAATAACTAAGCAAGAAACCTTTATCGGACTTCGAAGCAAACTTTGAAGTCCTAGGCTTCTTGTTTAAAATATAGCATGTGGAACCGAAAACTCGAAAATATGAAATATTAGGCTTGTTACCGGTAAGTATCTCATAGTATGTCTTCTTGAGTAGTCGATGAAGATAAAGTCGATTTATGGCGTGGCAAGCGGTGTTAATCGCCTCCGCCCAAAATCGATCTGAGGTCTCGTACTCATCGAGCATTGTTCTCGCCATCTCTATGAGAGTTCGGTTCTTTCTTTCGACAACTCCATTTTATTGAGGGGAGTACGAAGCTGAAAACTCGTGCTTTATGCCTTCTTCATCTAGGTACTCCTCCACTTCTGTGTTCTTGAACTCCATGCTGTTGTCACTTCGAATGTTCTTGATTGTCAATGAGAATTCATTTTGAGCTCGCTTGAAGAACTTCTTGAGTATTCATTGTGTTTCTGACTTGTCATGCAAAAAGAAAACCTAAGTGAAGCGAGAAAAATCATCAATAACTACTAAACCATATTTGTTACCGCCGATGCTTATGTAGGCAATTGGACCAAATAAGTCCATGTGAAGTAGCTCGAGCGGTCTTGTTGTAGTCATGACGTTCTTGGCGGGGTGAGGTGCTCCAACTTGCTTCCCGGCTTGGCACGCACTACAAGGCCTGTCTTTCTCAAAAACAACATCATTTAAACCTCGGATGTGATCGCCCTTGAGGAGTTTTTGAAGATTCCTCATACCAACGTGCGCTGGCCGTCTATGCCACAACCAACCCATGTTGGTCTTTGCAATCAAGCATGTGTCAAGTTGAGCTTTATCCTTGTTGAAGTCAACAAGATAAAGTTTTCCCTTTAACATACCCTTGAATGCAATGGAACCATCACTCCTCCTAGAGACGGTCACACCCTCGTTAGTGAACAAGCAATTATAACCTTTGTCACATAATTGAGATATGGACAACAGGTTATGATCTAAGGAATCTACATGTAATACGTGAGAAAGAGTGTGTTGTGGTGATATGGCAATTTTATCGGTACAGAGCACCTTTCCTTGACTATTGTCTCCGAAGTAGATGCCCTCGCTTGGATCCTCATTTGCTTCATATTCAACGAACATCCTTCTTTCTCCGGTCATATGGTTGGTGCAGCCACTGTCTAGCACCCATTTGGATCCACCGAAGGAATAGGCCTGCAAAAACAAATTATGCCTTGGTTTTAGGTACCCAAGCTTGCTTGGGTCCTTTTAGGTTAGTCACAAGGGATTTGGGCACCCACACATGAGATTTGGTGTTCTCATGGCGTGGCCCAACATAATGAGCATAAACCTTTCCACAATTACTTCTCATTAAGACATAAGATGCATCAAATGTTCTGTATAGTAACTTTTGTTGTTTATACACACGACTAGTATGGGAGGCCGGACTTGTTTGGAGTACCGGACTTGTCCGGACCCTGATCGGACTAGTCCGGTGTTCATGTGAGTTCAATGTTTTAATCTTGGACTTTCCAGTTTGAGAAGGTCTTCCATTTACAAAGGCAATGCTTTCCTTGTTATTCTTATGGCTTGTAGCATGTTGCTTTCCACCATGAGATTAACCAATGCCATATTTGACATTTGGAGGTCTTGTGACTAAGTATGCACTACGTGCATATTTCATCTTCTCCTTGTCAAATATGCCAGTTTGTGCTGGATGCTTGTCCTTGGTGGAGGGTGACTTGTCTTTCAAACTGTTGTCAATTTTACCACATGTACAAGTAGAAGCAACTTCAGTTTTAATGGGTTGAGAAGGTGAACTTGAAGAGGATGAAGGGTCACCTTGCTTGTGTGACTCAACTTGCACTTCAAGGATCTTGTTAACCTTGATTAGGTTAGCAAGTTCTTCCTTGATTGCAGCATTTGAGTCATTTAACTCCAAGCAAGTTTCCTTGCTCGAAGCTAACTCAACCTCTAGTGACTTGCTTCGCTCCTTTTCAAGATCTAGAAGTTTGTCAAGTTCGACATATTCCTCCTTTTGGGAGACAATCATGTCTTCTTGACGGTGTATTAACCTCTCCTTCTCAACAAGTTGATCAAGTAAAAAAATTATTTTAGTGGCTGTTTTTTATCTAATCCAATAAGCATATCTTCATGATCACTAGCAATGTCGCTATCACTAGAATAGGAATGCATGGAGGAGGGTTTTGTTGTTACCTTGCGTTTACCTTCCTTTGCCATGAGGCAAGTGTCATTCCCCTTCCATGCGCCGAGTGTAGGGAAGAGAGTAGATTTCTTGGATGTCTTTTTGATGGCTATGCTAGCCATCTCTTCTTCTGATGATGATGAGGACTCATCATTTGAGTCCCACTCTTTCCCTATGTGTGCTTGTTCGGCTTGTTTCTTCTTCTTGAAGAACTTCTTTGGTTGATGTTTCGCTTCTTTGGTTTTCTTCTTGTTCTCTTCATGTGGGCAATCAACTATAAAGTGGCTATACTCACCACAATTATAGCATACCCACCTCAAATTTGTCTTTGTTCTTTCCTTGTATTTTCCTTCACTTGATTTGGCGCCTTGTCTCTTCTTCATCATTTTCTTGAATTTCTTTATGAATAGTATCATGTCATCTTCATCCAAATTACCGCTCTCATTGTCACCATCTTCCTCTAATTGAGCTTCTCGTGATTCTTTAGATAAGGGCTTGAGTGTGGACTTCAAGGCAACCCCTTTCTTCTTTGCCGAGGTGAGGTCGGCAATTTCCTTGACATGCTTTGATTGCTTTTCCATCATCTCTAAATTGATGATTTTTCCAAGTAGCTCATCCAGAGTCATTCTTTTGTATCCAGGGCTTTCTCTATCATGGAGCATAAGGTGACGTTGCGAGGCATGACCGCTCTAAGGATGAGCTTCACCACTTCGTGGTCGTTCCACTTCTTACTTCCGTAAGATCGAACCTTGTTGACAAGCGTCTTGAGTCTGTTGTACATATCTTGAGGTGACTCATCTCCTTCGATTACGAATCTTCCCAATTCGCCCTCGATCATTTCGATCTTCGCTTCACACACATGACGATCACCTTCATGTGCAGTTTGCAATGTGTCCCAGATCTCCATTGAAATTTCGAGTCCATCCACCTTGGTGAACTCGTCCCGACTGAGCGAAGAGGTAATGACTGCCGCGGCTTGAGCATTTCGATGAATTACCTGCTCTTATTAGCTTGGTGTGAGCTCTTCATCGTCGTTCGGGATATCTATCTTTGTGCACACAATATGCCATAAACTTGTATTGAGAGAGATTAGATGCATTTTCATATTTTGCCTCTACATTGAGTAATCAGTTCCGTCGAAGTGTGCGGCTTTTCCTAGAGGGATAGATAAATAATGATTATTGCTGGAATTAAGACGATCCTAGTTGAAAGGATATCGAGAGTAGTCGGTGTGACTACTCCCCTTCTTCTTTTCATCTTTGACTTTCACTTTCCCTTTGGAAAGAGTCTTCTTTCTTAGGAGCGCCTTTAGTTCAAGCGTCTCCTCATCGTCGTCCTCGAAGTCTTGAATGGCTTCGAGGAGCTTTTCCACTTTCTGAATCTTGTCATCATCAACCTTCTCTTGGTTGTTGCTCTTGTGTACGTCCTTCATGTCCGACATGATCTCTTCGAGCGATCAATCTCTTTCTTGAAGAACCTGCTCTGATACCAATTGAATGTGGCCTATAAAGGGGGGGGGGGGTGAATAGGCCTTTCTGAATTTTGTCGGAACCTGCAACACTTAACAACCAAATCAAAACTCGAGATATCGGACTAGTCCGGTAAAGTGCAGACTAGTTCGGTGGGTACTGACTAGGTTAATTAAATTTGATCAATTAATTTGATTCTACGATGTGTGCAACGAAAATATACAGTTAATATAAGTGTTGAAAGATTATAAGCTAGAGTATACCACAAGTCAATCTTGTATTTGATGTTTCAACGTAAAGTGAGCAAGATTGATTGAAACCCTAGATTGATGTTATGAATAAGAAAGATGAACACAATGCAAGAACACAAGCAATTTATCCCGTGGTTCGGCTCCCACAGAGGCAACCTACATCCACGTTGAGGAGTCCACAAAAGGACCGGGTCTTCTCCAACCCTACCCTCATCGGATCTCCACGAAGGCCAATCCTCTTCTCTTATCACAAAGGGTAAATAACCAAATTCAAGGGGCCTTGTCACACGTTGAGGGCTCCCCTAGATTACAATGACAACTCCACCAAGAACACACTCAAAAGATTACAATGAAAATCACAGGAGTGTGTTAGAGAATCAAACCAAGAGCTCAAGTGTGATGAATCGTGTATCTCCAATATCCCAAAGTGTATCCTCAAGGGATTCATCTTTTTGGATTTTGATTTTGTGGAGAGATGTGTTTTTGAGGCTCTTGGGAGGTGTGACGGCGCAGGGGGTCGAGAGAGTTTAAAGCTGGGTTGTGCACCTCTATTTATATGGGGTTTCTAAAAGTGACCGTTAGGGTTTAGAAAGATCGAACTAGTCCATGGTGGACACCGGACTAGTCCGGTGTGCTGTGTGTAGCAAACCCTAAGTGTCCCTAAATATCGGACTAGTCCGGCTAGGAGCGGACTTGTCCGATTTCGCTTCTGGAAATCTTCGGACTAGTCCGATAGTCATCGGACTTGTCCGGACAGTGAAACTCTAAGAGGATATGAGGACAAGTCCACACTTGGAGGACTTGTCCGATTTAGGTCAGAGAGTTTTTCAGACTAGTCCGTGCTAATATCAGACTTGTCCGATTGACATCAGAAAGATATCAGACTAGTCCGTTGGGTGATCGGACTTGTCCGATTTTGTGCAGCTTGTGAAGGTTTTGAGGACTAGTCCGCACTGAGGAGGACAAGTCCGATTCTAGTCAGAGATATATCGAACTAGTCCGTGGTTATATTGGACTTGTCCGATCTTGTGCAGAGAGATATCATACTAGTCCGGTGTCAGTCGGACTAGTCCGGTCCTATATAAATTTGTGCAATGTGTGTGTTTATTTGAGTTTGAGCTCTTGGGGTGTGTTTCCTTAACACACTCCACACACAATGATCTACTACACTTTGTTCCTTGAGCTCTTCTCCACATTGCTCCTCATTCTCCCTTCTTTTTGGCACTTTGCTTATTTTCAACTTAAAACTTGTGCTCATCTCAACAAAGTGGTTGGGATCTCATTTGCTTGTCACAAATCATCCAAAACCCACAAGGGATTCCTAGATGCACTTTCACTTCTGGAGTCGGATGTTGAGGCGCTCCACATCATCCTCCGCCTGGTGAGTTTGTGGAAGGTCCAGGGGTCCCTCCACAAACCTGGTGAAGAAGTTGCCTGTACCACTTGGACGCTGGGGTGTGTAAGCGTGGACAGTGTTCCTCAGCTGGTACCAGTAGGAGTGACTCCAGAAAGTGATGGACTCCCAACTAGCATCTTTTTCAGCATGACGACGATAGCTCCTCGAGGCAGGTGTACGGTGTACCTTGAGTAACTCATCTCCATAGTAGATGAATAGCTTGCATGACCACTCTATCCTGTAAGGGCGTGCATCCCGATTGAGTGATAGGTGAGTGACAGCCCCTCGTGCCTGTAGCCAGCATCATGTAGTATAGCTCGAAGTCAAAGTCGTCTTGCGGCCCTTCCATAAGTGCGAATCACCATGACACGTCAGGCGTCATTGAGTGGGGAGCGACAGGCAGCAATCCTACGGTGGGGTACGTATCCTATAGTGGACATACGGGCGGTCCTCCTGACGTTGGCCATCTACAATTTTTGAAACAGGAGAGTGTCAGTAATAAAACAAATTAAGGAGTAAGTAAAATAAGTACAAGGTAAAGAATACAAAGAAATTTTCACAATTAATTATATTTCAAAACAGTAAAGTCCTTAATTCGTCCTTTTCTATCTAGGCTTGCGTCCTACGAGCAACACGGCTCTGATACCACTTTTTCACACCTGGTATTAAAAAGGCAATCAGATGCTTTCCACATGTATACCAGGATCAGTTCAACTCATACATGTGTAGACGAAAGTGAAATACCATAAATAATGCCATGTTCGAGTACATCACCTTATTACATAAATGACCTTCTAGGTCTAAAAGAAAAGTACATAAGCAGCGGAAAAACATATAAAAGGCTCCAAGCACAGGAATTGCACAGGGGATATGTCAGCCTAGAACATCTCATCGGGGTCTCCATAGAAGTCCTGGTTCTCCACCTCTTTGTCTTCATAGACTGGGGGTGAAATATGCAACTAACAAGTTTGAGAACCAACAGTACTCGCAAGTGGGAAGTTATGACATGTGGCTCATAACAAGGAAGGCAAATAATAGGTAAAGCACTATAGCAATTATAACCTACTCTTAATATTGTTAAGCACCTACATCTAGGTGAAATCCCAACCAACATCCCAAAATAACCAGGTAAGTCCAAACCCAAACCATCCATGATTAAACCTTGTGTGCTAATTATGAATTTGGTTCCAAGCCGCTCGTGTCTGTGAGCACGACTGTCTAGACAGTTTGACAAGACTCTGGAGAGTGTGTATCCTTTACCCACAGTTTGTGATTTCATCCCCTATTGCCAGGTGGACTAAGGTAAACCTCCCTGATGCCCGTGGTAGCTAACCACATTACACACTTCCGTAGGTGTCTGGCCAGGAGATCACTACGAGGTGTTTCCGATGGTTCTCTCAACTTGCAATAGGTACTCTAAGGTTTCATCACTCTGGCACCTGGAGTCTATTTTCCCTCCGCCAGGAGAAGCCCCCTTTTGAGCCATGCGGATCCCAAGGCAGAATCCTGAACCCATTCCCCACCCATTCAATTACCTATGGTACATTGGAAGAGACCAAATTACTAAACCAAGTTGTCCCATATACAATTTTGTGGTGATACTAAAAGGCTTAGCAACTTCTTCCATAAACCGGTCCTTAGAATCTGATAGGTGTCAAGCACCAAACCAAGGTCTTGTGCACGCATGCGCCAATCCATACGAAACCCCCTATCAGATTCCTATCTACTAAATTCACATTTGCCAACTTTTCATGAACCAAAGAAATACAAATATATCATTAGATAAGTTGACCATATTTAATTAAGCATGGCTAAGCGTGAACTAATTAATAGTAAAACACCCAAACCAAGCGACAAGGAAAAATGGGGAATAACTAGAGAAACATAGCATATGATTCATGTTTTTAATTTAGCAGACATCTAACTAAAAACTTAACAAAAAGGGTGCAATATGGTCAAGTAACTTGCCTTCAAATTGAGCGTGGTGGTCGACGGGAAACTGCTGCTCTTGGAGATTGAATGTTGGTTCTGATCCCGACTCTAGATTACGACGATGCGCAAAAATGATACATACAATAAGAACACATACAATGCAAACATTTCAAACTAACATAAATTCCTACGCAAAAATAATTTTATGGGTAATTTAAGTCATATGCATAAACTATTTATTTGAGAATTTAGAGTTTAAATGAAACAACTTAATTAAAACTTATTTTTAGTAATTTTTATACAATTTCTATGTTTACTTGATAACTATTACTATTTGTCTAGAAAGTTTATTATGCAAAAATATACTTAATATAGATTTATAACATAAAATGTGTGTTTTACAATTTTTTATTCTATTTTTAATAATTATTTCTAGGTGCAACTCAATTTTTATGAGTTAACTATACTTATCTAGCATTTTATGAGTAAATCAGTAGTTTAAATTAATTAATATAAATCTATAGATCTGTAAATAAATTAAAAGCATTTTAAATCTATTTTTATATTTATTTTATAGCAATTAGGGGCTTTTATTTAATTTCTAGAACTATCAGGGACTTTTCTGTAAAAACAGCACTATTCTAGAGGCTAAAAATATTTTTCTACAAAGTCCAGGTGTCATTCTACAATTTTCCAGAATTTATTTGCAATTCTATAATATTTCAGGGGCTTTAAAACACTTTTTACTTAATTATCCAGTAATTTCCTAATTTCTAGAAAGTCCAGGGTTGATTTTATAAGTTTTTGGACCTATCAGTAAACTATTTAAAAAGCTCAGGGGGTTATCTGTTAAAATCACCAACGGTTAGGGTTGTTTGAACATGGGTCGTCGGATCTAAAATGGAGAGCCTAGATTTAAATAAACGAAGGGGTACGGGGGATTCTAATCTTTGTCATTGAATCAAAATGGACGGTGGATAATGGGCCACGTCACCCCATGTGACCGGGGCGGCGACGCGCGACGGCGCTATCGCCGGCGATGACCGATTTGCGCGGCAAACAACCGGAATAGATCAACTATAGCGTGGAAAAGAGAGAGGAAGGTGGGACAAACTCACCTAGGGGTGTCGCGAGGCCAAAAACTGGTCGGAGATAGGCCGGCGACGGTGAAGTGCGGCGGCTCTCGATGGCACCCGACAAAGTCGGTGACACAGCGGCGTTCCTCCCCGATGGTGATGTCCGGCAACCTCCTAGGAACACAGCAAGTGAGTTAGGCAAGCTCCTGAGGTGAGACAATGGGTGGAATGACGGGAACACGACCGACGTTACCGAACTCGACGGCGCTAGGGTTTTGGCGTCGGGGTGAGGAAATTGGAGGGGAAATTAGCCGGTATTTATAGGGCTTCGGTGTGGAAACGTCCGACGCCATCATTGAGCACTAGCTGACGCTTGATTAGGGAGAAACAGATGGAAATGAAGAGGGGAATTAGTGGGCGGCGAGAGTGGAGGCGTTACGGTGCGCGGGCACGGCGGGGAAGACGGAGCTGGCCGGTGGGGCCGGGTTGACAGCGAGGGGAAGAGAGAGGGGCACGGGCGCGGGTTGAAGTGGGCCGACACAGGGGGAGAAGAGAAATGGGCCGGGGCGGGGAGTCGGCCCAGGTAGGTTTTCTCTTTTTCTTTTTGTTTTTCTTTTTCTTTTCTATTTTGTTTTTCTTTTCTTTTATGATTTGTATTTTAAAACCAAAGTTCTAATGAATTTAACTTTGAAAATTTTCACACATTCAAACACATGATGCAATTGCCTTATATGGATTTTATTCCCAAAATAAAATATTTTATAACTCTTCACAAATTTTTTTTACATTTTTTTCTCCAAAAATTTGGGTCTTACAATTAGGTTGAGGGAGTTAAGTAAAAAATGCAACAATCGTTGGATGCGGATCCAATGGATGAGAATGGTTGATTGCACGATTGCACCATAACTAGATTGCATTCTAGTAGCTGTCAACATAGAGATGCAACTCCAACTAATATGATCCTCGTGTGGCTGATATGAAAAGATTGTAATCAGTCATTGAACATGTGAGTAATAGAAATTGGGGTATTTACATTGAAAATAATATTTACAATACATCAAATAAGTCTAGCATAGTGACAATAAAAAAGATGTTGAATAGTTTCATTATACGAACAGAATACACATTTCTTGTCCTCCTCCCAATTACATCTCGCTAGATTATCTTTTGTCAACAACTCCATGCTTCAAGTACCACATAAATTTTTAATTTTAGTGGTAACTTCGATCCTCACAGAATTCTACTTTTCCCCACATTATCATTTGAGATCATCACTCTATACATTGAGTTTACTGAAAAGATATCATTTGATGTAAGTTCCATCTAAAAGTACTCATTGTTTAGACTAACATTTACCAACTCTGTCACTAATCTGTTCCATCCCTCCATGTTATCCCTATCAAACCTCGACGGAAGGATATATTTAGTGGGATGGAACTAAAAACATGTTTCACGGTGGCTTGTTTATGTCTAACAATATTGTATAGAGCCGATAATTTCTCTTTAATAGTAAAATTCCCTAACCATTTTTTATTCCAAAACCTTGGTTCTACCATTATTTACTTGAAACTTACCGAAGACAATAATTTTTTCGTTCACTTTCATAAGTCTTGACCAGAAATAAGAGTCTCCTGATGTTCATTGTAGTTGACCATTGGTTTATTCCTCATATATTTTCTTTTCAATTTTTTTTGCCACAACTCATCTTCATTGATCAATTTTAAAATCTTTTATTTAATAAACATTGATTTTAACTATTGATGTTTATATACATAAACCTCCTTGTTCTTTGGGCTGGTATACCAAACTCCATTTAGCAAGTTTGTACTTCTTCTTGTGGTTATCAGCCCGCTAAAAGAATATGGATCTATAATAATTCAGTCTCTTAAGGATTCCTTTAGGAACCTTGAAAAAGTAAAGCATAAAAATGAATTTTATAGATGTATTTTGCTATTTTCAATCCGAGGAAGGGAGTAATGAGCGTGTGAGAGGTCGCTACTCTATTAAGTTGGATAAAGCTGCACTAAATAGGGTAAAATGCATGTTCTCCTCTACTATTGAGACGTATTCCCTCCGCCTTCAACAATTTGTCACATTTTACTTTATTTTTTAACTAAAAATGATAAACTTTTTTAGAACTGGGGGTATCACTTATGGAGAAATGCAAAACTAAAGAGGAAGATGGCAAAACTGAGTGCCGCAATAATAGCCTCGGAGAAAGCAGCAGGTCGATCCATTTATGGATAAAAAAATTTGCAAGAATTTATTTATCATTTGCTGTTAGTCCAGCCGTAAAAATATCTTAACCCAACTAAGTTTAAAAATTCCCAAACCCTCGGCTTGTCCTCCTCACTCCCGGCGAAGCGCCATGCTCGCCGCCGCCAGCTCCCTCCGCTGTCTCTCCTCTTCCTCTTACGCCCGGTCCCTCCACCGCACCCTCCCACCCCCGTCCTCGGCTCCGCCTCCCCGCCCGCCGCTCCGGACCCTGACCCGCGTCCTTCTCCCGGACCATGCCGCAGCCGGGCCCCGCAACGCGCCCTTCTCCACTTCCGCCCCTCCCGGCTGGTACAATGCAGTGTAAAGGAATCTCCTGCTATACACGATGCGGCAGACTGGGAGGAAAATGAGGTGGAGGTGCTGGTGCGGCATGACACGGACGCGTACACGGCGGTGGAGCTGGTGCTGGACTCCATGGTGAAGGTGTTCACTGTATCCAGCAGCCCCAATTACTTCCTTGCATGGCAGAACAAGTCGCAGAGGGAGAGCATGGGCTCTGGTATGCCAGCGATCTTAAGCACCCCAGCCGCAGTAGTATGTTGTTGTGTTTGGTTTTGACCTCTGGTGTTTTAGGTGTGAGTGCGATAGGTATGTAAGACTGCTCGTACTCGTGGACCTCTATATCGGACTTCTATACTATCATCTCTAAAAGATTCTCAGTTTTACAATTTCGTTTTCCGCAGTCGTTCACCTCTAAATCGGACCTCTAAATCTTTTTCTCTCTCTTCTTCCATTATTCTATTGTTTTTTCTCTTCTTTTCTTTCTTCTCTCTATTTTCCTTGCCTTCCCATTTGTTTGCAGGCGACGCTACCTGTGGAGGCCCGCTGTTCCTCCGCTATTTTACCGGTGCCATAGCGTCAACCGCTGCGGACGCTGGAGCCCGGTAAAATACCATTGAGGGCCTATAGCGTCGACTGCTGGGAGTGGTCTAAATGGCTTGCTGGGGGTGGTTGAGTATCGGCAATTTGATACTTTGTTTTTTTTAAAAAAAAAATTGAAGTGCAGTGGGCTAAATCACATTTTGAAGCAATGTTACAAAAGACGCTGTGTATGGTTTGCACTTGGCGGAAGGAACTTGCACGAAAATTTGTGGCTTAGTCCTAGATTATATATGTTTTGTATTGTGTACTATATGATGCAATTGGCTGTATTATATGACTTCAATGTTGAGCTGATGAAAATATCACTCACCCTAGGATCCATGACAACTGTGATTCAAATACACTAAGAATATTATCCTTTATTCCTTCATCTCCTAATTGCGTGTCTCTGGTGTACGCGTTGTAATCCGGAAAAAGAATCGTGACCAATGCTCATGTGGTAGCTGATGATACGTTTGTCCTCGTGAGGAAGCACAGGTCGCCTGCTAAGTATAAACCAGAAGTCCAGACTGTTGGTCATGAGTGTGACTTGGCTCTCTTGACCGTTGACAGCTGTTGGATATTAGATTTGGGATTGGGATTTATAGACGGAAGACATGAAGCTTGATGGCAAACTAAGTGTACTGGTATACGACCGCAAAGTGTACACATGCAAAATGCTTATATACGGCCATGGAACGTATACAAGGCCTTATAACGTAAAAGATATATTCGCATGCAAGAAACATAAGCAAAGAGACTCCAGTACATGGAAGTTTGTTTTGACGGGTACATGATGTGAAGCAAGAAGACTCATGTATTATAGGGTGAAAATCTAGTACGCTTGTTGCATTTAAAGCGTAAGTGTGAAGGACTCTTGTACGTGGTGCATGTATGACGTGAAGAAAAAGGAGTCCTCAATGGATGCAAGTCTGGTGTGTTCCGATTAGATAAGTTTGTTAATTATTCTGTTTAAGAGATTTTTTTGCAATTAGGATTTATTAGTTCTATATAAAAGGTAGCCTGTTGCTGTAGAAAAACACACAGGAACACGTAAACCAGTTTCATCTATTAGCTTTTGACCTGTTTTTTACTTGCTTCATTCTTTGGTGTTTTGCTGAGAAAAACACTCGTTTCTCTCCACAAAACGGAGATTCTTTGCCAGTTTGTTGTGAAAATTGGTCGCTCTCACTGTTGCGTTATACAACAGTATCTTCGTCGCTCGATGCTTTGTTCGAGCAACAAAATTGGCGACTCCGCTGGGAACGACGATCGTCGTTCTTGAAGCGCAGAGACTGTGTATTGATCGGTGTTCTTGACACTGATCAGCAAGTCATCATGGAGAATCGTCAAAGAAGAAGGCTGACAAAATAATCGTAGATCCTAATAACATTGTTGGGGTTCAGTTTAAAGATCTCACGGCGGAAGACAGGAAGAGGATTCAGGAGGAGATTGGATGTGAGATGGAGGAAGAAAGGGTGGCAAAATTACAGAGCAAGCTCGCTTGTTTTCAGAAGATGGGGAGCGGTGTGATTCAAAAGACAAATACAGTCGCAGCTTCCAGCAAGAAGTTAAATCCCACATTCACCCTCAAAGATCTCGTACATATGGTTGATGTGTCTGTTGCTAGTAAATATAGTGGTGATCTTGTGCAACTTACACGCATGATGACTGAAGGATTGCGTAATTCTTTTGATTCTTTTAAGACTGAGTTTCAAAAAAAATACCAATAACAATTTGCCTAGACAAATTAGAACCGTGGTGCAGCAAACTCAGGACGAGGTTAAGGGCAAACATGTAGAAAATGATGAAATTCATAGCTCGTATAACTTGTCAAATATGACACCTACACATAATATCCCTGTTAAAAATTTAGGAAGAAATTTGCAGCAACCTTACTATCAGACTATAGCATACGGACCCTCCATACCACCTACAGGAAACGGTATTCCACATGAGCCAACACCAGATTATTTTTTTCCTAGGACTTTCCAAGTGCCTAATATGTTTTGCGCTGCTAATGCTGCTAGCAGTAGTGAGATATCTAATAGTGTAAGGGATCAAGTCGTGAGGACCCATAGAGAGTTTGGGTTTGCACCTAAAGGACATGCAAGGTCATACCAAAAGCCATATCCTAAGTATTTCGATACAGTGCCATATCCTAGAGGTTTTAGAGTCCCTGATTTAATTAAATTTACTGGTGACGATTCTAAAACTACATACGAGCATGTTGGGCAATTTCTGATACAGGTTAGTGATATGGGTATTACTGATGTGCACAAAGTTATTTCCATTATCATTGTCTGGTACAACTTTTAAATGGTTCACTTCACTACCTCCAAATTCTATCTACACATGGGCATGTCTTGAACAAAAGTTTCATGATTATTTTTACAATGGTGAAACTGAGCTCAGATTATCAAACCTTACTGCAGTTAGACAAAAATATAATGAAACTATTTTGGAGTATATGAAGAGTTTAGAGAAACTAGAAACAAGTGTTCTAGTCTAACCATTGGAGAAAAAGATTTGACCGATTTAGCTCTTGCAGGTTTATCTTCATATTTGAGAGAAAAGCTTGAAGGGCGGGAATTTATTGATGTTAATCAAGTCATGCAACGAGCCATATCTTATGAAAATCGTGCTAGGGATAATAGATCATACAACCGGTTTAAAGAGGGGAAAAACAAGAAAAGAAAAAAACAAAACATTAATATTTTAGAGGAGGATTCGACCAGTGATGATGATACTGAAATCTGTGTGGCCGAATGGATTGAGACATAAAAAAAACCTTTGGCTTGTTCTTTTTTGAAACCTAGTCCCTGGAAAAAAAGGAGGAAATAAAATATACATTTGACATAACAAAGTGTGACAAACTTTTTTATGTATTGTTGCAGAATAAGGTTATTAGGTTAAAGGAAGGTCATGTTATACCAACTCTTGAACAGCTGGCCAAGAGAAAATATTGTAAATGGCACAATTCATTTTCTCATACTACAAATGAATGTAGCTATTTTCGCCGACAGGTAAATCGGCCCTAAATGACGGACGATTGACCTTGGGAGATGGTAGCAAGATGAAGTTGGACATAGACTCTTTTCCTGTTAATATGATTAATTTTGAGGAAAAGAAAATATTGGTTCTGACTGATCAGGCCGACACCACTAAGGGAAAGAATGTTGTGGTTTCTGATCTGAAGCTTAAGATGATAAAGCCAAAAAGTTCTGAGATAGGAGTGTGGAAGGTTAATGATAAAAAATAAACAAGCATCGATATTTAAACCAACATCAACTTTCCTGTTGGACAAATACATGAGTCGACAACAAAACAATGTGCTCCGAAGATTGAGTGGTTTAAAAGAGAAAGGTTTCCAACTTATAATTCTTTGCAGGAGCATCTAGGAAGAAGTTCATTTGTGTTGATGCATAAAGATGGCCAATTTAACCAACAAGGTACAGCAACAAGATTTTTTGAAAGTACGACAGCATATGTGTCATGGAGATCAGGTGGAAGACATTGGAAATATGCAAGATTTAGGATGGGTGACATGACATCACAGAGATGGAAACAAGGGCACCAAGATAGTGACACTATTATATTATGCAATGGTGATAAGAATATTAACGCTCACCAGTTCTCACATCGGGTTCTTCAAGAAGAAAAGAACATGATTTCAAATAGGAAGGAAGCTACCATATTGGTCGGTACTATTCCCTGCAAAATCAAATCCGAAGTGGCAACTACAAAACATTCTTCGGCTGAAAAGATATTTGTTAAATACAGTATTGACAACGTACCTACTGTTGCTGCTCACCGTGAAAAGGAAGAAATCTATAAAATGGCAACGGGTGGAGAACCGGGTGCTAAACGTTCACGCATAATATCATCAGCTGTGCGTGAGATAGTTGGACCGGGTATTACGCCCAATCCAGTCATCAGTGTGTCGGATGTAGTTCTTCACGTACGGGACATGCCGGGAATGGTGTCATTGACTAGACATGGTATGGTACTGCAACCGAGGTGCTCTAACAAGCAAAGAGATATATAAGAGAGCAGTTTGGGATTTTTTACAGTAGAAAAGAGGCTGCAGAAAAAGAGTGGTAGAAGTGGAATGTTTAATATGGGGAGAAATATTGTTGGATCAGTAGCCCCGGGTACAAAACATGCTCCTCAGTGGTGCCCGACTGGACTTAATCGTACACAAAAGCAACGTGTTCAGCGGCTGCGAGCGATGGAGATTGCAGAAAAGAAAAAGGAGGAGGAGAGTGACCAGTGGTTTAATCAGGAACAACCGATGATGATCACTAAAAAGACTTGGAGAGAGAAGCGACTAGAAAGGGAAGAAGCAAACAATGACATGGAAAATAGTAGTGATTCAGATTGGGGTCAACAAATGTGGATGTGAATATGGTGTTCCAGCTGCCAGCCGAGTTTTTTATCCCAGAAGTCGAAGTTTCTGAATTAAATTTGGGAGCAAAGAATGTCGTGTTTGAGAAACCAGAAAAACACGGTGAGCACATGAAACCATTATACATTAAAGGACACTTGAATGGAACACCACTAGGTTGCTTGTTTGTTGACGGAGGGGCTAGTGTCAATATAATGCTACTGTATATGTTTGAGAAATTGGGTTATAAGAAGCATGAATTAATAAAAACTAATATGACACTAAGTGAATTTTCATGAAGCTATGGGAGTTATGTCTGCAGAATTAACGGTGGGGGTAAGACTGTCCCAACAACATTCTTTGTGGTAAGTGTAAAGGGTCGGTACAATGTTTTGCTTGGTAGGGACTGGATACATGCTAACGGACGTGTAC
The DNA here is from genome assembly GCA_036927565.1 of Tuctoria greenei. Lineage (NCBI taxonomy): Eukaryota > Viridiplantae > Streptophyta > Magnoliopsida > Poales > Poaceae > Tuctoria > Tuctoria greenei. Next base: position 29,037,635 of record JAYESD010000011.1, read on the forward strand.
CCTCTGCTATGCACCAATGTGCGATACAATGGGTCGGAGATGATGTGGAAGTAATAAAGGCAGATAATTCCGCTTGTGTGGCAATAGCCGAATCAGCAATAGAATTACGTAATAGTGATATGAAGTGCTTGACAGGTAGAGATTTAACTGATTATGATTATGTAAGTGTGGGGAGGGATGGTTTTGTATCTGTAAATGTAAATGTAAAGCTGACCGAGGTGACTCGGCTGAATAATGTATCGTTATAATGTTAAGCAAAGAAGAAAGTATAACATGGCTGCAAAGGCGGACTCAAGAGTATCGTTCAGGTAAGAATGATATGGGTGAAACAATTGAAGATTTTGATGACATGGGGAAATTAGGACAGGGTTTTCTTCTATTGATGAGCTTACAGAGGTGGATATTGGAGATAAAGCCGTTTTTAGACCAACCAATGTGAATGCAAATCTGTCAACAGAGCAAAAGAATCAGGTATGTAATTTATTGAAAGAGTTTGTTGATTGTTTTGCTTGGGAGTATACTGAGATGCCCGGTTTAAGTAGAGAATTAGTGAACATAAATTGCCAATAAAACAGGGATTTAGGTCATATAAACAACTTGTTATACATTTTAATCCATAATTATTTGATAGAATAAAAGCAGAGGTTGATCGGTTGTTAAAGGAACATTTTATTTGGCCATGTCGGTATGCAGAATGGGTATCAAATATAGTGCCAGTAGAAAAGAAAAATACTGGTAAAATTATAATTTGTATTGATTTTCAAAATTTAAATAAAGCAACACCTAAAGATGGATACCCAATGCATATAACTGATGTATTGATCAACAATGCTTCGGGGCATAAGGTGATTGGTTTTTTGGATGGAAATGCTGGCTACAATCAAATTTTCATGGTTGAAGAGGATACATGTAAAACCGCTTTTTGTTGTCCTGGATTTGTTGGGCTATTTGAATGGGTTGTAATGACGTTCGGGTTGAAAAATGTTGGTGCTACATATCAACGAGCTATGATTCTATTATTTCATGATTTGTTGGGTATTATTTTGGACGTGTATATTGATGATGTGGTTGTGAAATCGGCTAGTTTTCATGGTCATTTAGCTGATTTGCATTTGGCTTTTGAAAGGATGCGAAAATATGGGTTCAAAATGAATCCTTTGAAGTGTGCGTTTGGTGTGTCGGCTGGTAGATTCTTGGGATTCATTGTACATCAGCATGGTATAGAAATTTATCCTAAGAAAGTGGAGGCTATTAAAAAAATGGAAGAGCCGACATGCAAAAAGGATGTGCAAAAGTTATTGGGGAAGATAAATTATCTGAGACGATTTATTACTAATCTAATGGGTAAAATTGAGTCATTTATGCCACTGCTGAGGTTGAAACATGAGAGTGAGTTTGTCTGGGGGGCAGAACAGAGAGAAGCTTCTGAGAGAATCAAATCATATTTGACCAATCCTCCAGTGCTGCGCGCACCCAAATTGGTAAGGATTTCAAATTATATATTGCTGCTCAAGAGAATGTTGTAGGTGCAGTCTTGACGCAAGAAGATGGTGGAAAGGAATTTGCAGTTGCTTACGTGAGCCGACAATTACTGGATGCTGAGACAAGGTATTTATTTATTGAAAAATTATGCTTGTCTTTATATCATGCGTGTGCTAAGTTTCGACATTATATACTTTCTAGTACCTGCATAGTAGCGTGTCAGTATGATGTGATAAAATATATGTTGCAAAAACCTATCCTTAGTGGGCGACTGGGAAAATGGGCATACTCGTTAGTTGAATATGATTTGATATATGAGCCGTTACGATCAATGAAAGGGCAAGTAGTTGCTGATTTTATTGTGGATCATTATGTTAAAATTGATCATGACCTGTAAGTAGTTGAGGTGTGCCCATGGAAATTATTCTTTGATGGATCAGTTTGTGGGAGAGGTCAAGGGGTTGGATTTGTTATTGATTTTTCTGTTCGGCTACAGTTTACATGTACAAACAACCTGGCTGAATACGAAGCATTATTAAATGGTTTAGTACATTTGGTTGATATGGGGGTGAGAAACATAGAAGGTTTTGGGGATTCCATATTAGTTGTGCAGCAGATAAATGGAGAAAGCCAATGTTTAGATGGAGTATTGAATGAGTACCATGAAAATTGCATGGATATTATAAGAAAATTGGACTGGTTTTGCACTGTTCATGTGCCGAGGGAAAATAATGTGAAGGCTAATTTGTTAGCACAGCAAGCTTTAGGTTATGGAATTAGGCAAGGAAAGTTTTTAATTAAATCAAGGCCGATGTTACATAGTGTTTTAGATATTGAGGGGGGTCATAGTAATTCGGCCAAGAGTAATGAAAGTACAGGGAAAGATTGGAGGCATGTTTTAGTTGAGTATATAAAAAAATCCTAGTACTTGTAGAAATAGAGAGGTTCGGCATCAAGCATTGAAATATACTTTGACAAATGATGAATTATATCGCTGAACCATAGATGGTCTTTTGCTAAAATTCTTAGGAGAAGAGCAGGCTAAATTAGCAATGGGAGAGGTACATGAGGGCATGTGTGGCACACATCAGTCGGCCTATAAGATGAAGTGGTTGTTAAAAAGAGTAGGTTTTTATTGGCTGACTATGATAAATGATTGTTTTAGATACTATAGAGGATGTGAACCTTGTCAAAAATTTGGGAATATACTAAAAGTCGCCTAGAGGGGGGTGAATAGGCAATAATACCTGAAATCACTTAACCAAACAAGGTTAAATTCTTAAGGCCGGGCTAGTCTACATAGGGCCGGACTAGTCCGTTCAGCACAGGGTGGAAACCCTAAAACTTGATTTCCACATGTTATTTGCGGAATTAAAGTTCACCAAATATATGAGCAATGTGTAGTAAACTTGTAAGGCTCAGATTGTAAAGTTTAAACACTTAGATTGCAAGTTTACGATAATGATCAAAGTGTAGGGCAATAAGACCAAAATAAACCCTAATAGCAAAACTAGTGATCACGAAAAGCGAAAGGCAAGTGAAACGAGATTTATCCTATGGTTCAGCTCCACGAAGAAGCCTACCTTCACATTGAGAAGTCCACACAAGGACCGAGTGTCACTTGACCCTTCTCTCAACAAGCCACCACGATGGCTGGCTTGGTTTCCACAATATCAATGGGTAATCACCAAGTTTGATGGGGCTGCTCACAACTTGAGGCTCCCACAAATCAATACAAGAGTAGCACACGAAGCTCAACTCACACAAGCCACACAACACAACACAATATGCAAGAGATCAAACCGAGAGCCAAAGCGCGATGATCTTCCTTTACTCTCCTCCCCAAACCCTAATCTCTTTGAGATTTGCTCTTAGAGGGTTAGTGGGACAAGTAGAAGGCTTGGGAAGGCTCTAGGATGCTTGTGGCAGCGCTAGGGTTCAAGACTTTTTCAAATGAGCCCAGGGGTCCCCTTTTTATAGGGGTACCGATCCCCTTTTGCTTACAGCAACAAAGAGGTGGACTAGTCTGGCCCTATGGGACCACTGACCTCTGGTCAGTTCCCGACAACTGCCACACTGAGTAACGATCATCACGCTACCCGCTAATTTTCCAAATTCAAACGTTCACTAGACAATGGACTAGTCCGGTGAACAACGGACTAGTCTGAAGTGGAACAGAACCACTTGGTCCGTTCCAAAACGGACTTTTCTGGGTTGGCCCAGACTAGTCTGGTCACAGGGGCAGACTAGTCCGGCCCCCTAGGGTTTCTCTCGGTCTGTCACACTAAGTCTCAAATGGACAAGTCCGTACCCAAACGGACAAGTCCGAACTTCTCTAGAGAGCTTTGGTCTGTCCAAAAATGGACAAGTCTGGACTTCTCAGCCTTAGCTCCAAATTCACTCAGATTCACTCTAGCGATGTTTGGTCCATATCAAAACAGACTTGTCTGCCATGGCCGGACTAGTCCGACCTCCTAGGGTTTTTCTCATTTTAGGCTTCTCACTTAGGTTTGTCTCTAAACCACCACTTTGAGCCCCTTGGTTTGATCTCAATGCACATGATACAATCACCCTCTCTCATGAAACGGCTCACATAAACTCAACACCATAGAAACCCTAATTTCTATGCTTGAGTCTTTGACGCCTATTTTCTCCTTTTCCTTTTTGAGGGTTTTCATCTCATTTCAATCTTTGTACCTGTGCTTAAGATCAACTAAGCTCATTAGCCTCTTAATTGTCATCATCAATCCTCCAAAACCCACGGGGATACCTAGATGCACTTTCATATACAACTGGCCCTGGCTAACGTGTTACATCCTATTATAAAGCTGTGACCATTCAGAGGATGGGGTTTGGATTTTATCGGTGAGATACGTCCTTCATCATCAAAGTGACATCGTTTTGTTTTGGTTGCAACCGATTATTTTACTAAGTAGACCGAGGATGTACCATTGAAGAATATGACTCACAAAGAAGTGATCGGTTTTGTATTGGAGCACATTACATGTAGATTCGGCATCTCGCAAACATTAACTACATATCAGGGAGCTTCCTTCATGTCTCATCAATTTAGAGAATTTGCCAAATCTTTTAATATTAAGTTCTTAAATTCATCGCCATATTATGCTCAAACTAACGAACAAGCCGAGGCTGGCAACAAAATCCTGATTGGATTGATCAAGAAAAAGATAGAAGAAAATCCCATGAGATGGCACGAGGTGTTGTCTGAAGCATTGTGGGAACATAGAATTTCTAAGCATGGCGCCACCAAGGTAAGTCCTTTTGAACTTGTTTATGGGCAAGAAGTTGTACTTCCTATTGAAATTAATTTGCAAGCATCCAGAGTAGCACAACAAAATTCTCTATTGGTTGTAGAATATAATGATTTAATGATGGATAGAATAGATGAGATACCTGAAAGACGATTCAAAGCGTTGAGAGAAATTGAGAAGGAAAACTTGAAAGTGGGTAGAACGTATAATATGAAGGTCCGAGAGAAATTTTTTTAGATTGGGCATTTAGTATTGAAAACAATTTTTCCTGTAGGGACAAGAGATAATAAGTTTGGAAAGTCGTCACCTAGCTGGGAAGGGCCATATGAAATTGATGGTATTGTCCCTGGAAATTCATACTTTGTGAAAACATTGCAAGGAGAAAAGGTATGCAAAGCTCTTAATGGTAAATATATCAAAAGGTATTATCCTAGCATATGGCAAGGAGCATGATTTTATTTTAGATTTCACGACCGATAAGTAAGTCATTGTCCTAGATGGTTGAAAGGTTAATCTGTAAACTCAATTATCTTGAGTAATGGATAAAGCCGATTTATTTATTAAATCATTGCTATAATATGTTTTTTAGCATACACTGTTTTGCCTAAAAAAATAGGGGGCATGTGTTGGATATTAGATTTGGCATCGGGATTTATGGACGGAAGACATGAAGCTTGATGGCAAACTAAGTGTACTGGTATATGACCGCAGAGTGTACACATGCAAAATGCTTATATACAGCCATGAAACGTATACAGGGCCTTATAACGTAAAAGATATATTTGTATGCAAGAAACAGAAGCAAAGAGACTCTTGTACATGGAAGTTTGCTGGGATGGGTACATGATGGGAAGCAATAAGACTCATGTATTACAGGGAGAAAATCTAGTACGCTTGTTGCATCCAAAGCGTAAGTGCAAAGGACTCTTGTACGTGGTGCATGTATGATGTGAAGAAAAAGGAGTCCTCAACGGATGCAAGTCTGGTGTATTCCGATTAGATAAGTTTGTTAATTATTCTGTTTAAGAGATATGTTTACAATTAGGATTTATTAGTTCTATATAAAAGGCAGCCTATTGCCGTGGAAAACACACACAGAAACACGTAAATCAGTTTCATCTATTAGCTTTTGCCTTGCTTTTTTACTTGCTTCGTTCTTTGCTGTTTTGCTGAGAAAAACACTCGTTCCTCTTCAGGAAACTGAGATTCTTTGCCGGTTTGTCATGAAAATCGGTGTCCTCACTGTTGCGTTATACAACCGTATCTTCGCCTCTCGACGCTTTGTTCGAGCAACAACAGCGAGGGGTTTTGGGATGGGATGAACAGTTTGGATCTTGGGGACATTCCCTTTTTGCAAGAAGGTGTTGCCGTGGTTGGCTACCCTCAAGGTATGAGTTTAAAGAGTGAAGACTGAATTTGAGTGCTTGAAGGTCCAGTATTCTTCACTCTGTTTCATATCTGAAAGTTTGAACTTGTTAGTTGTACGATTCGATGCCCCATGTGTGTTAAATTTACGTTGTGTGTACCGCATAGACATGTACATCTGTTTTGAAAGGGCAGTCTAAGCATGTTAGTACTGTGTCAATGAGTGAACATGATCTAGTTGATTGCACCTGCAGATAAATTAATAAATTATAGCCAACAATTTAATACATGGTGCTGTTGCAAAGGGGTTGCTGGAAGCTTTACATGGTTGTACAACTTTTAAAATTCTTAAATACAATTGTTACACTATTACCTTGGCCATTAATCATGAGAACGTTAGCAATAACTGGCCTCAGAATTTTTTCTTTAGTGACATCTTGCACATCAAGAACTTGTGACACCAGATGCCGTGAATTCTGCAGCTTTCTGTTTGGAATGCCTTCTTATTTGTTTGTGCATTATGTTTTTTCTAGTGATATTTACACGAGTTAGTATTTGTCCTCTGACCCAAAGATTGCCTACTCCTATATTTTACAGCTCATATGGCTTTAGTGATATCGCTCTGTTTGACCCAGCTTCTCAACCAACTTTTTAACAAATTTAAGCACTTAGTCTCCAAACACGTAGATTCTCACCCCACTTCTCGGAGATGCACTTTCTAAAATGAACTAGCAAGCCACTTGGAGAAAAAGTTGCCTTCCACCAGCTTACGGCCGCTTCCTGCAACCAATGGTACGAAACTACACCTCAACTTCAATAAAAATTACCTGCAATGCCATCGTATAAAATGGGCCCCGTAACCGCAGCCGTTACGTTCAATTCTGCGCCTCGGGAGCATGTCTAACATCTTCACCGTGTGTCCAGGAGCCCGCCGAACATCACCGTTGGGGTGGAACACCGTTGCGTCGCCGATTTCATTGGGCGCCGTCGAGCTCTGCCACTCCCCATCGTCGCCGGCTAGCCTCTGTCCAATTTCCGGCCTCGCGATCACCACTGGTGAGTTACCCTCGCTTCCACCTTCAGTTTAAGCCTTTTGGATGTACCCCGTAGCCTCCGTTTGGCGATTTTGGTCGCCGCCGGCGAGTCCGCCGCCGCGCGCGCGTCGCCGCCACCAGTGCCGCTGCTCTTGTCATTCGGACGACGTTGCCCTCTATCGGCCGTTCATTTTGAATGGGCGGTCGAGATTAAAACATCCTGTACCCCTTCGGTCTTTAAAATCTGGGCCATCTATTTTTAATCCGACGGCCCAAGTTCAAAACGCTGTGACCATTGGTATTTTTACAGTAGGCCCCCTGGATAGTGTAGTTAACCCCCTGCATAGATTTAGATAATTGCAGATTGGTCCAAATCTTTACAGAATTAACCCTAAACTTTCTAGAAATTAGGAAAATACTGGTTAATTGAATAAAAAGTGTTTAAAAGCCCCTGGAATATTCTAATATAGCAAATAAACTCTGGAAAATTGTAGAATAAACCCTAACCTTAATAAAAATTGTTTTTAGCCTCTAGAATAGTTCCGTTTTTGCAGAAAGACCCTTGGATATTCCAGAAATTAAATAAAAGTTCTTAGTCTAAATAAAATAATTATAAAAACAGATTTAAAAATGATTTTAATTATTTTCTTTTCTGTAATATTTTTATAATACATTTAAATATATTAATTAATCATAAATACTTTTTAAGTATATTTACTTCATAAAAATTGATTTGCACATAGAAATAATTATTAAAAATAGAGTAAAAATTGTAAAATGTATATTTTATGTTATAAAACTATTTTAAGCATATTTTGAAGGAGAAAAATTTCTAGAAAATAATAATAGGTTTCTAATAAATATAAAAATGGTATAAAAATTGTTAAAATATGTTTTACTCAATATATTTCATTTAACTTTAAAATTCTCAATAATTGGTATTATGCCCATAATTTAAATTAATCATAAAATCACTTTTGCGTAGGAATTTATGTTTATTTGAATTGTTTGCATTCTATATGTTCTTATTGTATGTTATTATTTTTATGCATCGTCGTAAAACTAGAGTCGGGACCAGAACCGACATTTAACCTTCAAGAGCAGCAATTTCCCGACGACCCCCAGGCTCAATTTGGAGGCAAGTTTCTTCACCATCTTGCACCATTTTTGTTAAGCTTTAGTTAGATGCATGCTAAATTAAAATATGAATCCTATGTTATGTTTCCCTAGATTCTCCACAATATTCCTTGTCGACATGGTTTGGGTGTTTTACTATTAATTAGTTTACACTTAGCCATGCTTAATTGAAATATGATCTATTTATCTACAAGTTGCATTTGATGTTTTATGATTCATGAGTTGATGGCAATAATGAAATTTAGTAGATAGGAATCTGATAGGGGGTTTTGTATGGATTGGTGCATGCGTGCACAAGACCTTGGTTTGGAGCTTGACACCTATCGAATTCTAAAGACCGATTTATAGAAGAAGTTGCTAAGCCTTTTAGTATCATCACAGAACTGTATATGGGATAACTTGCACTACAAGGATTCTGACCTGTTGCAATGATTGTACTGCAACGAATACTAAATCGTTGCAGTAAGCTTGACTTTTTGCCACGATCCACTAGTTTGTGATACTAGGATCTATCGCCATGGAACACAATCGTTGCATTAAGATCTGTTGCCACGAATCACTAGTTCGTGGCGTTAGGATGCTAATACAATGGACCACAATCGTTTCATTAGGATCTGTTGCCACGAATCACTAGTTCGTGGCGTCAAGATGCTAATGCCACGGAACACAGTCGTTGCATTAGGATCTGTTGCCACGAATTACTGGTTCGTGGCATTACAGGATCTATCGCCACGGACCACAATCGTTGCATTAGGATCTGTTGCCACGAATTACTAGTTCGTGGCGTTACAGGATCTATTGCCACGGACCACAATCGTTGCATTAGGATCCGTTGCCACGAATTACTGGTTCGTGGCGTTACAGGATCTATCGCCACTGACCACAATCATTGCAATAGGATCTGTTGCCACGAATTACTGGTTCGTGGCGTTACAGCTTTATTGCAACGGAAAACAATCTTTGCATTAGGATCTGTTGCAACGAATTACTGGTTCATGGCGTTATAGCTTTATTGCCATGGAACATAGTCGTTGCATTAGGATCTGTTGCCACGAATCAGCAAACAGTTGCATTTGGACCGTAATGCAACGAAACAGAATCGTTGCAATAGGATGTGTTGCCACGATACTTTGGTTCGCGGCGTTAGTATCAATGGCCACAGACCCCAATCGTAGCAATTAGGATGTGTGGCCACAATTCACTTTTTCGTGGCGTCAGGATGCTAATGCAACAAAACACAATTGTTGCATTAGGATCTGTTGCCATGAATAACTAGTTCGTGGTGTTAGGATGCTAATGCAACAGACCACAATCGTTGCATTAGGATCTGTTTCCACGAATTACTGGTTTGTGGCGTTACAGGGTCTATCGCCACAGACCACAATCGTTGCATTAGGATCTGTTTCCACGAATTACTGGTTCGTGGCATTACATCTTTATTGCCACAGAACACAATCGTTGCATTAGGATCTGTTGCCACGAATTACTAGTTCGTGGCGTTACAGCTTTATTGCCATGGAATACAGTGTTGCATTAGGATCTGTTGCCACAAATCAGCAAACAGTTGCATTTGGACCGTAATGCAACGAAACAAAATCGTTGCATTAGGATGTGTTGCCACGATACTCTGGTTCATGGCGTTACAGCTTTATTGCCACGGAACAGAATCGTTGCATTAGGATCTGTTGCCACGAATTACTGGTTCGTGGTGTTACAACTTTATTGCCACGGAACACAGTCGTTGCATTAGGATCTGTTGCCACGAATCAGCAAACAGTTGCATTTGGACCGTAATGCAATGAAACAGAATTGTTGCATTAGGATGTGTTGCCACGATACTCTGGTTCGTGGTGTTAGTATCAATGGCCACGGACCCCAATCGTAGATATTAGGATGTGTGGCCACGATTCACTTTTTCGTGGCGTCAGGACCCCTTTCATTTACCTAACATAATGTCTGATTTAACTTCAACCAATTAGATGATGACACATAAGCGTGGAGTACGCATGGAAGCACAAACGGGAGCACCGAAGTTGCATCCCCAGATGGTTGCCACGTATGTTCACGCTCCAAATCTTAAAGCCAAGGGCGCACTGCACGGTTCCCGTGACTGTACCACCCTGCCCTGATGATTACCACGTACGCGAGCGCACTGAATCTTGCAGGGCGCACGTGCACACACGAACTCCACGTCCAAACTTTGCTCAGCGATCCAAATAACTCGGCGCTCGGCGTGCACGATCGATCATCATGCGCATGACTAATATTATGAAATTATCAACTTTGATGATTCAATAATCTCAATCAAGTTTCATCCAACCTACCAACGAAAAATTGGATCGTCCAGTCCATCCAACCAAACATTAATTTGGATGATCCAAGACATAAAGAAATGGATGATCTATCTCCAATCGAACTTCGACATCAAACCAAACGCAATTGATGACTGAGCACTTTATCACATGTCACTAGAGTGTACGCAAAAATGACAAATACACGGCCTCAACACCGGGTTTATGGTGCATTGTGGACTAACCACATGACCCGACCAAACACTCACGTAATTACCATACACCTGCAAGAGCAACCATCTGGCTGCATCCACCAACGCATCCCGACCCTGCGAAAGGATGACGAGCAGCGGCAGGTGAACACGTTGCAGCGGTGGCGCAATGAAAAACGGTGGCAGCGGACGGTGACGTACCTGGATGTTGACGTAGTCGACCTCGCACATCTTCCACGAGTCGTTCACCTTCCGCGGCAAGCTGAACCACACTGGCAGGAACTCCTCGGTTTCGCAGTCGAAGCATGACTTGGAGAAATGGGCCACCAACGCATCCCGACCGTGCGAAAGGATGACGAGCAGCGGCAGGTGAACACCATGCAGCGGCGGTGCAATGGAAAACGATGGCAGCGGACGGCGACGTACCTGGATGTTGGCGTAGTTGACCTCGCACATCTTCCGCGAGTCGTTCACCTTCCAACGGAAGCCATGCAGGTGCTTTGTCCACAGCCAGAACGCCGCATCTGGCGATGTGACGTTGACAAAGCAGTAGCCCTTGTTGGCCTCGGACCTTGGCAAATGCAACAAACGAGGTTAAGTATCAATCAGTAAAAGACCGGAGCTTGATTAGAATAATCATATATTTCAAAGCATAGGCGTGGTACTTGAAGTCAAATGGAATGTGAATAAAATCGTAAAACTGACTTGACGCGGCCAACTACAATTTTCGCGTTCTCCTCGGCGCAGTGCTGATCAATGATGTTCATTACTTTTTGCCTCCTGATGACTCAGTGCTGGACTAACGACGCTGATGATCTGCAATATACTCAACGATATAAAACATCACGTATTAATGCATCAACAATAACTAGCAGCAAGCAGATTTAAAAGTATGTTGCGGATCATCAGCGTCCTCAGTCCAGAAGCAGGGTAGAAGCGACGCCGTGGCTGCCGCGAACTCGAGAACGGATGAGGAGAAGGCTCATCGCCAACGGATCGAGGGGACAGAAGCTACATGGCCGCTATGGGCGATGAGCCTTCCCCTCAATCTGTTCTGGAGTGTTGGGCCGGCGGTGGGGGCGCAGGGGTGGCGGGCCGGCGGCGGAGCCGGGGGCGCGGCAGCGGGGGCGCGGCAGGCGATGTTGTGCGGCAGGGCCGCAGAAAATTTATTTCCGCCCGCCTAGGCCTAGAGCCAGGCCTTCCTTTAAGACCATCCGCAGTGGTTCACGGTAAAGCAGTGATGGGACGCGGAGCGATTCCAATTGAATTCAAAGATGTGCATGCGGGATACATAACCTCTGCAATACTGCAGGTGCAGTAACAGTCACTAACATGTGGGCCCCACGTATAGTCGGACCCACATGTTAGTGACTGTTACTGCACCTGCAGTACCGCAGGTGATTTTAACGCATGCGCTGCGCGCGTCTAAGGTGCCTCGGTGACTGGCGTGCACGTAAGCTCGGTGCACCCGATCGCATCAGCTGCCTGTACAAATGGCTACGGCTTGAACAAAGGACGAAACCTTTTATGCGGCAAACAGCAACGTATAATACTTTCTCCGCCCCAACTCAACTCTATTTCTGTTTTGGTCGAACTAATTACCTTTGACAAATGATTTATATGGAATTTATTAACTTCAATAACATGTAGTACTAGAATGTATATTATGGAAATATTTTCGTGGTGAATCTAAAAGTACAATTCTTGTATTGTTAAAACAGATCAAAATTGCATAAATCTGAAAGATAGATTTGACAAAACCTAAGACTTCCCTTTGAAAAAGTTTTATACTTTACATTAGTTTTACATATGTAATATGCACATAGGATATATCACTAAATAGTTTTGCAAAAAAAACATGCAGGAGAAATATGTATATCCCATATATATGCTACTACTACGTAAATTAGGGGTGGGCAAATAAACCAAGACCGAAAAACCGAAACTGATAAAACCAAGACCGGAACTGAAATGACCGAAATATCGGGTATCGGGTACTTTTCGGGTAGCAAATATAAATAACTGAAAAATAAATGTCAGGTTCAGACGGATGAATTCATTGTGGAGCTACATGTCACGTACTTAATTATACTAAAAATCATCATCTTCGCTGTCGTCCCCCCACAATGGAGCTACATGACCATCATTGGGATATGTATGGTCGTCGTCGTTTTCTGATGCAACTCCATCTACCTTAAACTGATCACCTAACGTTGTCATTATAAGAGTGGAAGCATCGCCGCTGGCTCCCTCAATGTCATTCCTAGCCCATGCGGTCGTATCCTCATTATTGATATCATCAGTAAGCAGATCATCATGAAATGTCTAGTCACATTATTTTCACTGTCTCCATGGGGCATGGCAAAAAGGTTCCGTTGCTTCGTTTTAACAACTGTAGCCCATTTAGGATGCTTTACACTTGGAACATAAAACACTTGTTCTGCTTGGGTGGCTAGAATGTAAGGCTTATACTGGAATCGAAACAGAGTAGTGTCAACATCTATCATTCTGTATTGATCCTTTTTGTAGCCTCTGCTTTGGTTCTGACTGCTTCCAAAAGGCCGATCAAACCATTCACCCTGAAATAACAGAACCTCTTGATTTTTTTCAAAATCAACAGCAATGATTTTCTTGATTACTCCAAACCAATCATGATTAGTGCCCCGAACAACAATACCACTGTCTTGGGTCCGTAAATCTTTTTCCACATCTGCAGTTCGAAAGAAGCCATTGATGAATAACCGACTAAAAAAACGTGTCCGACGATCAGGTCCTCTAGATAATGCATAGAGATAATCGGTTGCTTTGCCTTCTTTGTGTAATGTTGTAATCTGTACACATTAGTATAACAGGGGTTATCGACGACAAACCAATTTCAGAACACATATTTGTTCAATATTTCATAAAAGTGCAAACTTGCATGTACTTACTCGTTTCTGAAACCAATCAACAAACTCATCTCTATAGCGTTTATCAACATCACGAGAATGAATCTTTTTTAGTTCTTCAATATGCTCACTGAAAAGGGTACAAAATTAAATTAGCCATCTACAATAAGCCATATATATAGTATACAACATCTGAGTAATACGTTATTACTTGATCCATGGAGTGGCCTCTTCAACAATAGTAATAAGATAATGTCTGATGTTATGTAGTTCCACCATAGTAAGTTGGTACCATTTATACATTTTTTTAGAATTATCAACTTCTGTAAATATGTTAGAATTATCAACAGAAGGTTCATTTGTAGCTGCAGCTTCATGACATTCTGGCCTATTACGCTTGGTGCTGATGTTATCCAAAAACTGACTACAAAAAGTCATACACTCTTCGGCAATATATCCCTCAGCTATAGAACCCTCCGGGTGAGCTTTGTTACGTACATACCTCTTCAATGTACCAAGGTACCTCTCAATTGGATACATCCATCTGTAAGAAACAGGTCCACGCAACCGTGCTTTTCAGCAAGATGGGTTGGAAGATGTACCATGATATCAAAGAAAGCAGGAGGAAACAACATCTCAAGCTTACAAATTGTTTCAGGAATTTGTTTGCTCATCTTGTCCAAATCTAGTTCCGCCAATTCTTTATAACAAATTCTAGAAAAGAATGTGCTAAACTCAATTAAAGGTGCAACAACCTTTTCAGGCAATATTTTACGTATTGCAATAGGAAGGAGCTTCTGAAATATAATATGGCAGTCATGAGTTTTTAGACCCGATACCTTACATGCTTTTATGTCCACACATCTCTTGATGTTTGAGGCATAACCATCGAGCACCTTCACATTCCCCAAAAACTTGCACATGGTGGTATTCTCATCTTTGCCCAAAGTATATAATGCTGGTGGGAATGTGCACTTGCTCTTTATGAACTTCGGATGTTGATCTAGCCGTATACCCATATCCTTCATATCAAGACGAGCTTGTAGAATATCTTTTGTTTTACCATCCATAGCAAGCAATGTCCCCAATATGCTATCACAAATGTTTTTCTCAATGTGCATGACATCCAAGTTATGCCTTCTATGCAATGTCTTCCAATAAGGGAGGTCGAAAAATATACTTTTCTTCTTCCAATTATGCCATCTATTTTCCTCGGTGTGCTTTCTCTTATTATTCGTCGGTCCAAAACTCACTTGATCAAAACACTCGTATTGTTGGAGTACTTCGTCACCAGAGAGTGATGTTGGAGCCTCTCTATTCTCTGCCTTGTTGTTGAAAGAACCTTTGTTTCGACGCCATCTGTGATCCTGAGGTAGGAAACGACGATGACCCATGTAACAATGCTTTCGTCCATATTTCAACCAGAAGGCGTCAGTGTTTATATGGCAGTATGGACATGCTAGCTTCCCTTTTGTGCTCCATCCACATAGCATTGCATATGCTGGAAAATCATTTATTGTCCACAATAAAGAAGCTCGCATGACAAATGTCTCTTTCTTTAAACTATCATATGTTTCAACACCATGAGACCATAATTTCAGTAGCTCATCAATCAAAGGTTGTAGATACACATCAATGTTGTTTTCAGGTGACTTTGGCCCAGGAATTATCATTGACATCACCCAATAAGACGGCTTCATACACAACCAAGGTGGTAGATTATAAGGGATTAGAATCACAGGCCATGTACTGTAAGAAACATTCATTACTCCAAAAGGATTGAAACCATCAGATGCTAGCCCAAGTCTTATGGTGCGAGGATCAGATGAGAAATTTGGGTGAATGCTATCAAAATGCTTCCATGCTTTCGAATCAGCGGGATGGCGTAGTATTCCATCATCAGCACGACCTTCTTTGTGCCAGCGCATGTTTGATGCCGTTGATTCTCCCATAGAAAACCTTTGTAGACGGGGAATAAGAGGGAAGTAACGTAGAATCTTGCGTGCTACAAGCTTCTTGGATTTTTCACAAGGTAAAGCCTCTCTTGCATCCCCAGCAGTACTATTTTTCCATCTTAATTCACCACATTTTGGGCAACTATTCAGCAGAGAATAGTCCTTCCGGAATAACACACAGTCATTGACACATGCATCGATCTTTTGGTAGTCCAGCTCGAGGTCACGAACAACCTTCTGAAGTTTATCAAGTGTATTAGGAATGCAGTGGCCCTTTGGAAGCGCAAATGAGAATAGTTCAAGTAACATCTCAGAAGCTACTTTGCTCATACCAATTAAACACTTTATCTGGTAGAACCTGACAATGTAGGATAATTGGGTTAGCTGCGAACAACCTGGATACAACTCCTTTTTGGCATTAGTTAATAAGTCATAGAATTTCTTTGCATCCCCAGTTGGTTCCTGCTGGTTTATAGCATTTTCTTGATCATCAACATCTGCTGAAGTACCACCATGATCAGTGCCTCTAGGTAGACTGGACAACATATTTTGCATAGCACTATCATCAGAAATTATCTCCTCATTATTTGCTGATTCGTCAACAATATTTTCCTGAAGTCATATTTCTCCATGGTCTATCCAACAAGTATAATCCAATAACATCCCATTTCTGAGCAGGTGTATATGAACTCCCTTGCGTGTCTTGTGGCAAGTATTACGACATCTCGTGCAAGGACAAGGCATAGTTCCTCCTTCACGAGTGCCCTGAAATGCAAAATTTAAAAATGACTTCATTCCATCCTTCCACTCCCCCGTATGCCTGTCTTTTCCCATCCATGTCTTATCTTCTGACATCGCTTCCTACAATTCAATCAGCCATCAGCCTATCCATAAGAGGATAGATGTACAAGAACACATTATGTGAGCAATTGTACCTAGCTGTTGTTACTCCACGCGTTGCGGCCGGCAGATTCTCCTACAAGCGTGGCGGCCGGCGGATGCTCCTCCAAGCGTGGCGGCCGGCGGTTGGTCCTCCAAGCTTGGCGACCGGCGGATACTCCTACGAGAGTGGCGGACGGCGGATGCTCCTACAAGCATGGCGGCCCGCGGATGCTCCTCCAAGCTTGGCGGCCGGCGGATGCTCCTCCAAGCGTAGCCGCTGGCGGATGCTCCTCCAAGCGTGGCGGCCGGCAGATGCTCCTCCAAGCATGGCGGCCGGCGAATGCTCCTCCAAGCGTGGCGGCCCGCGGATGCTCCTACAAGCATGGCGGCCGACGGATGCTCCTACAATCATGGCGGCCGGCGGATGCTCCTACAAGCGCGTTGCAGAGAGGGAGCCGACGTTGCGGGTCGAAGGGTACCGTAATAAAATATTATTTCGTTTCTTATTTTCCTTCTTCATTAGGCATGACAAAAATTTCCCGCCGCGGGCAGGCAGGAAGGCAGGACGAAAAAGCTGGGCCGCTTGTTATTTGTGGGCTGAAACTGCGCTGATTCACTTTATATTCAAGCTGGGCCTTCGCGCATTCATGATGCTTGCACAGAGCCGAAGGCCTCGAAAGGTCCGGTCCTATCACTGGATTTTCGTGAGATCCTCAAGGGACGCTGCTTCCGATGTTTGGCCTCTTCATCCTCGCCTTCTTAAACCACCCCCCCCCCCCTATTGCTTCCAGGCTCAAGTTCCTGACCGATTCCCATCCATGCTCCCATGTGTTGCCTGAGAAGTCCTTTGCCTCTGTTGTTGCAGTGCCATGCCTCGCAACCATGTAAGACGTGAGCAGGTACCTGCAGGCTCACCGTCCCTGCGCCCTCGTGAGGGGCAATGCACGGTGGTCAACAATCGCCTCATGATGACGGAGTTTATCCGTTTGCGCCGCCAAGCAGCTGTTCTGGGACCCATAAGAGGTCGCAGCGAGGCGACGCCCATGGAGATCACCCTGGCCATCTATCACCAACTTGAAATCCCGCATTGGGCTTTCACCGTGTCCACGTTTGGGGATGGTGAGTTCCTGGTGCGGTTCACCCGTGATGACTATCGGGAGCTCGCCATCGAGACGGCAATCATCTCCATGCCGGATGATAACCACTACTTCCGGCCATGGATCTTTGGCGTTGGTGTGCCAATCGTCGGGTGGTTCTTCCACGTGCAGGTTGTCATCCAGAACCTCCCTCTGCATGTCTGTTCTGTGGAGGGCATCAGACAGGTTCTGGGTGATGTCTTCCTCTTTGATCACTTTGATGCTTCCACTTACCACTAGGAGCATGCTGACCTATGCACGGTCGTTGGGTGGATGAAAGACCCAAGCCTCCTGCCTCGGGCCAAAATGGCCACCTTCTTTGCAGGAAGTGATGGCCGGACTGGGAGTGACGGCGGGCTGTCGGCGGAACCTTTCAACCATGCTGCAGTGGTCCGGCGCCGCTGGTCCACCCCAACTCCCCGGCCTCCTCGTCATCAGGCGACTCTTCTGACGGACACTCCTCGGTGTCCTCGAACTCTTCGGGGGACACCTTCCCGCGGCCGAAGAGATTCTACTAGCGGCGTGGGGAAGTGGATGATGCGGATAAGCAACTCTTTTAGTATGGCTACCAAAGTGTCCTAGCTCATGTGTTACGTTTCCTATGGAAACTAAAAATCCTTTACAAATCCTATCCTTCAAAGGGAGCCTATGCTTGAGAGGATTACGACTCGATTAATTTCTGTGAAAAGATTTCTTGTTTAACATTTCGGTTGTCCTTCCTTTTTTCAAACATTTTCTTCCTCGTATTGTCTTCACTTTTTTCTTTCCAGTCCTAGCTAGCAGCCTGTTGCATTTTCCTGTTACTACTACTTTACAGACCACTTTGCGGGCCCCGCTGCGGGCGATCTCCTGGCAACTCCACCGGTTTGGGGACAAGGAGGGTTTGGCGATCGGAAAATTTGAACTAATTTTGCACGGATAGTACATCCATGAACAAGAACACCAAGTACATTTAACTTAAAAACATTACTCCCTCCGTCCCAAAATACTTGTCCCTTTCGATGGAGGGAGTATCTCCTTCCCAAAATACTTGTCGCTTTGGATGGAGGGAGTATATTACAAACACAAGAAATGATAAAATACAACTAAAACCATGAAACGAAAAACTACAACTAAAAATATGAAACGAAAAACTACAACTAAAAACATGAAAAGAAAACACCTAAATACTACTCTACTCAGCCTCCACCACCTCCTCCTCGAGTGGGTCCTCAGGCTCCTGACCCTCCTCTAGCACCTCGGGCTCCGGCGGCGGAAGGTGACCCAGTCTCAAGGCCACCGCCACGACGAGGTTGCGACGACCCACGACGTCGAGCTCGGCAACCATCGTCTCCAAGAGGGAGTCGAGACGAGAGGCCACATGCGAGAGGGCGAAGACGTAGATGCCCGTGGTGTCCATTCCAGTACTTTGTGGAAGGGTACCGAGCCCAAGGCGTTCCATGGAGTGAGATGTATCCGTAAATACATCTCAGGCCATGTTGAACAGGAGGGTATCCTTCACGCGAGGAGGCGAGGGGGGTCCAGCCGCGGCCGCTTACCGGCGGCCGGGTCCCTCGGCGGGCTCGGTGGCAGAGGGTTGCTCAAGCTCGAAAGCATTTGCTGTATACTAGCCGTGGCTAGGTTTTTGTGGAGAGAAGAGAGGATGTTGGAACGGTTGTGCGGAAAAGACGATGGCGCGGGTGACCATCTTATACTCCCTCCGTCCCAAGTGAACTCTATTTTTAGGATTCAAAACGCACATTAGTCAACACATAAAATTACCCTAACACCCTTCATCAATACATATCCTCCCACTTTCCAGTCAATGCCAGCAAGTTGCTATGGCAACAAAGGACAGTAGCTGAAAATGTGCAGAGCACACAGCTGACATGACCATACAGTGAAAGTAAAGTTGAGCTGGGACAAAAAAAATTGGCTGGAAATAACTGCCCACACACCACCATCCCTCTTCTCCGCGCGTACTGAAAATCACCGGGCGTCTCATCGTCTTCTCCGCGCGTACTAATAAAGAGTAGTAAGACGACACACCATCCTCTACTCCACCACACACACCATCCTCTTCTCCACGCGTACTCTTCCTCTCCGTCGCGTGCGCCCTCTTGGTTCCCTTCGAAGCCAATGGAGTTTCCCTTGCCGCATGATATTGCGGTCTTGATCGCGGGGTGGGTCGCCGCAACCTCCACCCAGCCCATGGACGACCTCTCCAGTCTGCGCGCCACCTGCAAGGCCATGTACGCGGCATGCCGTGATCCCGCCGTGGGCAGGCGCGTGGTGCTGGAGCGGTAGAGCAGCTAGGAGTGGTTTCAACGACACGGGAACAGGAGCTACGATGCCCACGTGGAGCGCCTGGCCAACGTGGGCAACCCTCATGCGTGCTACGTCACCGGGTTCGACCTCGTCTTCAACTACGGCCGCGCGCGGGCGCAGCGGGGCACCCAGTTCCTTGCCCGGGCGGCCGCGAACGGCCACAAGGTGGCGTCCTACATCCTCGCCATGCTCTGCTACGGCGCCAACCGCGGGGACCGCGACGCCCTCGAGTATATCCGGCAGGTCGAAGGCAAGGCCCACGTCGGCGACAACGCGGCCGGGTCCATCGCGATGAAGAGGACCAACACGGAGTGTTGCCGGTGTCAGAATCAAGCCATGCAGAGGCTCGACGTTTTCGTGAGCTGGAGGTTACTGCGTAGGCCTCCTCCGGGAACGCCGCCGGTGGCGCTGCCCGACATTGACGATTACATTTGCCGCTGCCCAACAGGGGGGAACCGGGGGCCTGCCCGCTGCGGCCGGCGAGGGTGGTACGAGTGGACCGTCTTATGTACTGAGAATTGTAGGATTGAGCACGAGTATGACCTGTTCTGCCATAACGTGTTGTACTCTATGGATTATATTCCCTCCATTCCCTTTTGGATGCGCTACCCCTAGTTCTCCCAACGCCAATGAAAAGTGAACAAAGGGAGTATTGTATATAAAATAGACTTGTATAAGGAATGTTGATGTGTTTCCCCTATATATGCATGCTCGTCTCTGATGAATGTTGCACTTGTTGTGTTTCCCCTATGCGCGCTCGTCTTTTGTTTAGCCCCGTTTGCATCAAAGGGAACTCACGGGGCAGTTTAAAGGAATGGATTCCTCCGGAAGTGACACATGTGCTTTAAAAAATCTAGGTTCTATAAATTTTGGCTTCACTAATAATAAAGTTGTATAAATTGCTACTTCTATACAGGTTCGTAATTAAGTACTACTAGATATAAACACAGTGATATAAACAAGGATTAAAATAAAGCATACGCATAAAATCTCTTCAACCAGCAACACAGTGATATAAACAAGGATTAAATACTAGATATAAACATCGACGGAACCAAACAATAGTGTTCAACGTACCATTCCAGGCAACAAACTAATTAATTTGACAGTACTAGCTCTTACGTAATCAAAAAACACAAAATAAACTAATCAGCACATCTAGTTCGCACCACATCTCTTCAAGCAGCACCTTCAGTCCGTCAGCTAGCTCCATGCATCATCCTGCACCACCACCTTGCTTGGGTCTACCTCCATGCATCCTGCATCACGACAACCTTGCTTGGACCACCATCATTGTTTTCAGCAGTGATTAGTTTATGGCATCATCAAATCTAGAGTAATTTTTCTAGATCATTTGGGGCCAAAAAAATAGTTAACACGCTATATATGAGGAGAAAGATTAGGATATTATATGCTACCTGCGGCGTGGACAACATATCCGACGCATCATTATTCTGGTTGCCAGGATCATTCTGCCCCAAGTCATCTGGGGCAGCAGACGGAGGACCTTGATCATCAGGATAAGGACCAGGCAAGACTGGTCCGTGGTAAGGGTGGGGGTTGCCATTGAAAGGTGGAGGGTCCTCCTCATCACCCGGAAGGTGGTCCACAAAATCAAGACCTAGGACGTAAACTGGTACAGTCCATGAACGTCCTTCCCTGCTGACTTCGTTGCCTCTCCTGAGAACAAGGCTTCGAGGAATGTCAAGTGGATTATCCACCATCACCAGTAGAATGACCCTAGTCGGGTTTGGATCATTTTCATCCCAATGAAGCAACTGGCCAAAACTGGAGCAGGTTTGTTCAATAAACCTTCGCTCCTTTAGATACAGAGGATAACCAAGTAGCAAAATCCAACACCTTCTAGTAAACTGAGCACAACGCATATTAAGACTTGCCTCATCATGTTTTTCAAATCTGAACTCCCGATTCCCGACCACGTGGGGATTTGCTAGGACCAAAGCATCTCTCTCCAGTTTATTTCTTAACTTGTAGTACATGCCAATCCCATGGGGATGTGCACCGTAAGGAACTATGTGCATTCTTGCCTGATCTTGGATGTACACTGCTATATGGTCCATAAATTCATTACGCTGGGCAGGAGTTAGTGCCTCATTTGTGATCGCAACCGCATATTCCTCATTTTTCTTCACGATTTCACCAGATATGTGGCACACGCTTCTGGTCCTTCTCAAAGGACCAGTATCTTCTGGGATCATCAGCCGCAGACAAAACCGACGGGGGTCGATGGAGAAGTTTGCCATTAATGAGCGACGAGCGGCGAAGAAACAAATCTGCCTGGGAGAAACAAAGGGTGTACTACTAGTATTTGGAGGTTGCGGTTTCTTGGGAGTCTCCGGAGTACTCCTATATTATAAAGTGAAACAACATGGAACCGCCGCACATCCCCTACAGTACTGCAGGTGCAGTAGCAGGGGCTGACATGTGGGTCCTATGGACATTGTAATGATGACAGCGTGTATAGGGGTAACTTCCGGTCTGTTCTAGTCCGTGCAATAATAACATCGCGAGTCTTGCGACTGTTCAGATTTTTGCAGGAAAACAACATGACAAAACATGAAAAGAAAATATCAAAAATAACAAGAGAAACACAACATTACGACTGGAGATGTTTTTCGATTCACGCATGAAGTGGGTTAAAGGTTAAAACTTGGCGTCATTAAAGGAGATGTTTTTTGATAAAAGGAGAATTTTTCGATAATACATCAGACACATTATTCATGAACATAAAAGACATATTACATTAACATACTACCAACACATATATTATATACAAGAGTAAAGAAAAGATGGACGAAAAACACGTAGAAACAAGAACAAAACTACTCCTAATCCTATTCTACTCGGAGGCCTCGTCCACCTCCGCCGCTGCGCGCGCCGCGGCTGACGCATCCTCCGGCGGCTCCGCCTCTGCCTCCGACGGCAGCGGCGACTCCTCTTCCGTCTCCACACCGAGCTTACAGGCGACACTGTGCAGAATCTTCCAGCGGCCCTGTACCCCAGCAACCTCCGCGATCATCTCGTGGAGGGCGTCGAGACGAGCGGACACAAAGCTTAACTCGAACAAGTAGTAACCGAAGGAGTCCATGCTGGGGAGCTAGGGAAGCCTCCCAAGACCCAGACGACAACAGATGAGAGATGTATTGTTAAATACATCCGGCGACATTGTTTCCAGCGCTCTTGCATGTTCGACGGTGGAGGACACGTTGTCTTCGACATCTTTAATTCAGCGTGTTAATTCGTCGATGTGGGCGGTAAAGAGGCGGACAATCTCCTGTAACCAGTCGGGCTGAGGAGATGCGGGCGCCGCCATCAGTTCCACTGGCATTGCCGGTGGCGATGGAAACGGAGAAGGTGGTTCGGAGGACGTCGATGGCCTAGAGCGCTTCGGCGTGGGGCTACCCATTTGTGTGGCGATGGAGGTGCAGAGAAAGAGCAAGAGGTGGTCGACGGTGGTGGGGGGAGAAGTTTGGAGGCTAGGGTCTATGGAGCGGTGCGGTAGAGAAGCAAGAGAACGGTGAGCCTTTATAGCGGGTCGTCGTCTAATAGCGGGCGTGTGGTGAGGGGTCCCCGTCTCCAGGCGTCGGTTTTTCACAGGCGGTTTTTAACTTTATCTCAGGCGGGTTTTACTTACCAACTGCCTGATAAGATATTTAATCAAGAATATTAATCAAGAAGAAGTAAATATCTTCACAAGCGGTTGGTACTTAATAACCGCCTGAGAAGATGTTTATCTCAGTCGTGTATTACTTACCAACCGCCTGAGATAATGCCCAATACTGTTCTTCAGTTTTCTTATCCCTTGCTTCGTTTTTATTTAGATTCCAATATAAATACTGAAACATGTTTAGATTCTGCAAATTATGTCCAAATTCGATGATTATTTCTTCTACATTTGTATAAAATTAACATCTACCACCTAAGAAAATATTTTAAAACTCGTATAGCTGACATTGTAATGTTTTGGTAAATATCAAATTAATTTCTACTCACATATTATTCATATTTGTGTATCTCATAAAAAAAAGATCCTTCACTCAAATTTGTTTGTATGAACATATTTGTATCATTTATACATGTATGAATTTTTTTAATTTTTTTAAAAGCATTCCAACATGTCAAACTTCAAATTATCCATGATTCTAACTAAATGCTCATATA
This sequence comes from Tuctoria greenei, assembly GCA_036927565.1. Classification (NCBI taxonomy): domain Eukaryota; kingdom Viridiplantae; phylum Streptophyta; class Magnoliopsida; order Poales; family Poaceae; genus Tuctoria; species Tuctoria greenei. Next base: position 29,061,778 of record JAYESD010000011.1, read on the forward strand.
CATATGAGGCATTCATCAAATTATGAACACACATTGATTCAAAGAAATTTTAAAAAATCTGAAAAAATTCATAGAGGTTGGTACGATGAGTAAAAATGTCCACTGAAAAAATAAATGAAAAAGGCATTATATTCATCAAGATAGAAAAATGAAAAATAGCATTTGTTATATGTTTTTTATGTTCTGACCAATTTTAAAAGATTTATGAAGTGAAATTTAATGGTAACCTTTACTTATCAATAATATTACAATAAAGTGGAATTTTGCCTTTTTAAAGGACCCACATTTAATCAAGAAGAAGTAAAAATCTTCACAGGCGGTTGGTACTTAATAACCGCCTGAGAAGATGTTTATCTCAGTCGGGTATTACTTACCAACCGCGTGAGATAATGCCCGATACTGTTCTTCAGTTTCCTTATCCCTTGCTTCTTTTTTATTTAGATTCCAATATAAATACTCAAAGATGTTTAGATTCTGCAAATTGTGTCCAGATTCGATGATTCTTTCTTCTATATTTGTATAAAATTAACATCTACCACCTGAACAAAATATTTTAAAACTTGTATAGCTGACATTGTAATGTTTTGGTAAATATAAAATTAATTTCTACTCACATATTATTCACATTTGTGTATCTCATAAAAAAAGATCCTTCACTCAAATTTGTTTGTGTGAACATATTTGTATCATTTATACATGTATGAATTTTGTTAATTTTTTTAAAAGCATTCCAACATGTCAAACTTCAAATTATCCATCATTCTAACTAAATGCTCATATACATATGAGGCATTCATCAAATTATGAACACACATTGATTCAAAAAAATTTAAAAAAATCTGAAAAAATTCATAGAGGTTGGTATGATGAGTAAAAATATCCACTGAAAAAATAAATGAAAAAGGCATTATATTCATCAAGATAGAAAAATGAAAAATAGCATTTGTTGTATGTTTTTTATGTTCTGACCAATTTCAAAAGATTTATGAAGTGAAATTTAATGGTAACCTTTACTTATCAATAATATTACAAGAAAGTGGAATTTTGTCTTTTTAAAGGACCCACATTTAATCAAGAATATTAATCAAGAAGAAGTAAATATCTTCACAGGCGGTTGATACTTAATAACCGCCTGAGAAGATGTTTATCTTAGTCGGGCATTACGTACCAACCGCCTGAGATAATGCCCGATACTGTTCTTCAGTATCCTTATCCCTTGCTTCTTTTTTATTTAGATTCCAGTATAAATACTCAAACATGCTTAGATTCTGCAAATTGTGTCCAAATTCGATGATTCTTTCTTCTAAATTTGTATAAAACTAACATCTACCACCTGAACAAAATATTTTAAAACTTGTATAGTTGACATTGTAATGTTTTGCTAAATATCTAATTAATTTCTACTCACATATTATTCACATTTGTGTATCTCATAAAAAAAAGATCCTTCACTCAAATTTGTTTGTATGAACATATTTGTATCATCTATACATGTATGAATTTTGTTAATTTTTTTAAAAGCATTCCAACATGTCAAACTTCAAATTATCCATCATTCTAACTAGATGCTCATATACATATGAGGCATTCATCAAATTATGAACACACATAGATTCAAGAAAATTTAAAAAAATCTGAAAAAATTCCTAGAGGTTGGTATGATGAGTAAAAATGTCCACTGAAAAATAAAAGAAAAAGGCATTATATTCATCAAGATAGAAAAATGAAAAATAGCAATTGTTGTATGTTTTTTATGTTCTGACCAATTTCAAAAGATTTATGAAGTGAAATTTAATAGTAACCTTTACTTATCAAAAATATTACAAGAAAGTGGAATTTTGCCTTTTTAAATGACCCACATTTAATCAAGAATATTAATTAAGAAGAAGTAAATATTTTCACAGGCGGTTGGTACTTAATAACCGCCTGAGAAGATGTTTATCTCAGTCGGCTATTACTTACCAACCGCCTGAGATAATGCTCGATACGGTTCTTCAATTTCCTTATCCCTTGCTTCTTTTTTATTTAGATTCCAATATAAATACTCAAACATATTTATATTCTGCAAATTGTGTCCAAATTCGATGATTCTTTCTTCTATATTTGTATAAAATTAACATCTACTACCTAAACAAAATATTTTAAAACTTGTATAGCTGACATTGTAATGTTTTGGTAAATATCAAATTAATTTGTACTCACATATTATTCACATTTGTGTATCTCATAAAAAAAGATCCTTTACTCAAATTTGTTTGTATGAACATATTTGTATCATTTATACATGTATGAATTTTGTTCATTTTTTTAAAAGCATTCCAACATGTCAAACTTCAAATTATCCATCATTCTAACTAAATGCTCATATACATATGAGGCATTCATCAAATTATGAACACACATTGATTCAAAATATTTAAAAAAATCCAAAAAATTCATTGAGGTTGGTATGATGAGTAAAAATGTCCACTGAAAACATAAATGAAAAAGGCATTATATTCATCAAGATAGAAAAATGAAAAATAGCATTTGTTGTATGTTTTTTATGTTCTGACCAATTTCAAAAGACTTATGAAGTGAAATTTAATGGTAACCTTTACTTATCAATAATATTACAAGAAAGTGGAATTTTGTCTTTTTAAAGGGCCCACATTTAATCAAGAATATTAATCAAGAAGAAGTAAATATCATCACAGGCGGTTGGTACTTAATAACCGCCTGAGAAGATGTTTATCTCAATCGGTTATTACTTACCAACCGCCTGAGATAATCTTCTTCTCAGACGAGTCTGAATTACCAACCGCCTGAGATAATTACCTTATGATACCCGAGTCTGAGGAACACGATGAACACACTACACATTCATTCATTCACACAGTTGAAGAGCACACAAGATACCCATTCATTAACAATATTCAATCACACATCTCACAAAAGAACACACAAGATACACAATATTAACACAAGAACACACAAGAACACACAAGATACAAAAGTAATATTCAATCACATAGATGAACAAAGATATATTTCATTCATTAATAATATTTACAAAATAGAAGCAACTAAAAACAACAAAGAAAAACTCATTAAATCCGACTCCTACTCCTACTCTTCCTCCTCCTCCTCCTCCTCCTCATTGTCCGGCGGTGACTCTGGCGCCGGTGCAATAGGATACAGGGTCGGTTGCACCGGCTGCACCGGCGGTGCAACCCCAAGATTGCTAGCCGTTGCCTCCACCAGCGTTCTGCGGCCCTCGGGGCCAAGAACCTGGGCCATCATCGCGAACAGAATGTCGAGACGGTCAGCCACCCCCGTGAGGGCATAGAGGTAGTGGCCGATGGTACCCATTCCAGGATAATCTGGAAGGGTACCCAACCCCAAGGCATGCATGGCGCGAGACATATTGTTGCACGCCTCTCGCGCCATGTGGAGGCGCTGCTGGGTGTTGATCCTCTCGGGGGAGCTGCAAAATGGTTTCTTGCAAGGTGGCTCCCTCGGAGGACTCGGCGGCGGAAGGTTGGCCATAGTGGTGTTGGGTCGTCGGAGTGGAGGAAGACGAAGAAAAGAAGAGGATTCAAAGTGAGCGACGCGCTTGCGGAGAACCAACGGGTGATAGCGCCTCTTTAAGGCCGCGCGGAGTGGAAGATGGAGCAGTTGGTTTACCGCGCATTGAAAGGTCGTGCCTCGGGGAAAAGAAAGTTCGCGCATGGTCGTCGACACGTCTTCATAGATGGTTGGTGAGGGGTCTTTATGTAGGCGTTCATCAAATTATGAACACACATTGATTCAAAAAAATATCAATGTAGTAAATATCTTCTCAGGCGGTTGGTAAGTAAAATCCGCCTGAGGTAACCGTCTTCTCAGGCGGTCGGTACTTAAAATCCGTCTAAGAAAATTGGAGTTTATATATACCCCTTGGCAGTGTAGGAAAAACCTGACCCGCGCGAAACACTTAGACGTCGTTAGGCTGCCAAAATTTCGTTTGCCACCAAGTGTTCGCCCTCGTCACTTCCAGGTATGCCGCCGAGCTTCACCCTCATCACTTCAGGTACGCCCTCATCGCTGAAAAAGAGTGTCTCTTCTCACCTGCAGCTACCTCGCCTCGCCTCACCTCACCATCCAAATCCAAGTGCCACACTTTGCGATTCTTGATACTAGAAAAAGGCTGGAGGATTTGGTTTTTGTCCCTTGCTTGATCAGTTATAGGTCCGGAGCTAGGCGCCGCCTAGTAAACCTCAAGAATGTGGTCGCCACTCTGAATGAAGCTAGCCAATTTAGAATAAGAAGATAAAATTGCCATTGCTGGTGAGCAACTTTAACATGCTTGTCACCCTCGCAATGTATAGGAACCTTTTGGTCAGTCACCTTAAACCCTAGAATGCCTTATCAAATCCTAGAATGCTTCCATCTTTTTCTTCATGCAACACTTCATGTAGAGTTAATATGCCATTTATTAGATTTTTTGTCTTAGTAGTTCTAGCATGGAAAGCCCTAAGAAGACTGGTCCTGGTAGTAACAATAAAGAAGACAATATAGAGTTTACTGACTCCAGCAGTTCAGGCTCCTATCACAGTCCATCGGATCCTTTTCCGAATATAAAAATTAAAAAGACTTCAGTGGATCTAGACCCAGAATATGATCCTGCGGACGAGGTATGGATCACGAATCTTAACTTCAGCAGTTCAAGTTAATGTTGGTTGTCAAGTATACGAAGTCTTATAATTTTTTTCTACCTAGATTAATCGCGAAGACAATGAGGTGACATCGGCTCCTAAAACCGCAGAAGGTTCTCCAATGGATGAATCCTCAACTTCACTCAAGCGGAAACGAGGGCAACGAGGTCCCAATAAGGGTCCATTGGACCGCATCATGTACATAACAAGGTTCGGTCCAGGTGGGCTTCCCCAAGAACCACTGGATTCAGTTACCAAGTACCGTAATGCATGCGATTTTCTTGTTAGGGAGGTTGTGCCGATCACAACCGAGAATTGGAGGAAATTACCCGAGCAGACCAAGAATGAGTTGTGGGAAAGGATAAAGAAACAATTCAAGTTCCCGAAAGGCACAGAAGAAGATGTAAAGAAAGCAACATTGGTCTCTTGCGGCAAGAAGTTTCGGTGCTAGAAGAGTGAAATGAATGCTTATGTTAAGGCCCATAGGGTCCCTAGCCCAAGGAAGATGGGAAAAATCACACAAGCTCAGTGGCAAGAGTTTGTTCGTCAAAAGAGCACACCTGATGCTAAAGCTCTAAGTGCGACTAGGTCAGAGCTTGCAAAAAAGAACAAATAACATCATCGCTTGGGGTCTGCCAGATATGCCCCAAAGTCCGGAAATTGAATAAGATATTAGACAAAATTACCAGTAAGGGCAATCCTCACCCATTAGAAGGGTGCGATGAGCGAACTCAATGCTGGGTCTTTGCTCGGTCAGGTCTGACCAACGAGGGCAAACTTGAAAAGCCCGACTCTCTGAATGAAGTAGAGGATAAAATGAAAGAAGTAATTGAAAAGCAACAGAAGGGTCTCTTCAAGCCGAAGAGGGAGAATGACCAACTTACCGCTATCTTAGGAAACCCTAAACACAACGGACGGGTTCAAGCGGTCTCTTCTCAAATGTCTTCGCTAGATGGTTTCCCTAAAGATAAAGACACATATAGAAGATGTGAGAAGTTTAAGAAAACACTTGATGAAACGATTGCTCAAAAGGTCAAAGAAAATATGCAAGAAATAATGGAACAACTTAGACAATCGGGACAATTAGTGGCACCGAGTACAGTGATGGTTCTGGTGCAAAAGGAGCAATTAGTATCTCCAACTGCCTATCCTAGCAGCGTTGGTTCCGTGCCAGGCTCAGGGTCAACCCATAAGTTCCCTGTCGATGATATTGCTAACGACAAATCTTGTTGTCTTCTTGTCCCGATAGGCAGAGCAGGGAACAAAACCAAACAGGTTGCCACTGCTATGGCAAAGCCTGATCGTGACTTCAACGGGAATCCACTTCTATTGTATTATGCTGTGGTGCAAGTTCTTCAAATCATTGATAATGAGTATGAAGATTATGAAATAGACCACGTCACACCTGAGGGGATCGCGACTATGGGGCATGATGTCAACCGATTAATCCTTTGGCACCGATGCGATATCGTGTTGGACGATGAGCCAATTTCTAGCCCCATCGCATCTCCAAATACTGCAACCCCATCTTCTAAGGCGAAAGTGCATGAAGATCCACTCCCAGTCCAGGAAGATCTACTCCCCCTATGTCTCAGCAAGGATGATATCCAAGAACAACAAGTTGGACAACAGCTTCAAGTAGTACTAGAGCAAGCTGTTGCTAGTAAAGAGCAACCAGTTGAGCAACAACTTGAAGTAGTACTAGAGCCAACTGCTGGGAGTAAAGAGCAATCAGTTGAACAACAGGTTCAACAACAAGCCAGTGTCCAACTTCCGACGACTACTCCTCGATCATCAGTGCCTATCAAACTTACCTTAAACGAAAATAAGAAACCTTCATCAGAAATGTCAAAATATTTGGAACTATGAAGGAAAATATTATAAAATCGAGTGCATCTCGTTCTTCTCATGAGCCATCATTAGGAGATATCGAGGAGTGGGAAGAAGACGGTGTCATGTATAATCGGCGGACGACTTTAGTTAAACCAGGAGTTCCAATATACAAGCTTGAGGATGTTCCTCCTGAATTTAAGAATGGGAAGCTGTTCGTGACATCCGTACAACTTAGCAAACAACCCGTCCAGCTCAGAAGAATGCATGAGTGGTACATCCTTGCCAGCACAAAATATGGTCTTAATTGCGTCACATTTCATATTCCAAAAGAAGCATTCTGGATCACTGGAGTGGATAGACGAGTCATTTTATTTGAAGAGCTGCATGCCCTTTTCCATCGGGGCATGCTCAAAATCAACCTGCTGCTCGTCTGGTGCTTGTAAGTGCTCTAATATTTTGTATTTGCTTTTCTTACTACATGCATACGCATTTCATGAGATTATAACAATTCTGGACTTCTTCAATATGATTCAATACATGGATAATGAAAAGTTGGAGCACAAGACAAGTATCCTTGACCCTACTAGGATTGCAAAGGTGTTATTCGACATCTAGGCGGATCGAGACTCAGAAAAGTTCAAACACATGAAAAAAATATTTTGAAAAAGCAATTGCAAAACTTAAGAAGGATTAAAGGACAGAAGTTGCAGCTTACATAGGACATGCGATGTTTAACTTTGTCAGAGACGGCAAGGACCTCGTAAAGGCTCCGTACAACTTCGAGTAAGTTCAACACATGACATTGAAATAGCAATTATTGGTAATTGTTAACACGTGTGTTTGTATGTTTGCAGTAATCACTACATAATGATCTTCATCAAGCCAACCCAGGGAATGGCAACAGTCTTGGACTCGGCTGATTTCTCACCAGATCATTACAAAGATTTCCTTTACATTTTGAAATTGTACGTTTATTCAATAATTTTAATTTACGCACATTTAGAATGTGTTGACAAGTTTTATATGACATTTCTTGTATTACAGCGCTTGGCGGTTTTACGCGGAACGACTTGGCAGTGAGAGACCTTCCAATACGAATGCATTGGACATGAAAACATATTATGCTTGTCCGAAACAGCCTGTTGGGAGTGTCTTATGCGGGTATTATGTATGCGAGCATCTTCGGACCGCCGGCGTATATGGAGTGAATCATGAGGATGTAAGTTATCCTTAATGTCGATACCTTATTTTCTTAATTTTGTGTTTCATTTTCATTGTAACTAGCATAATTTAATACTTATATTCTCTGTTGTTCAATATTACTAGAAACATTATTTTCATATTTTGATTTCAACTTCAAAATTCAATTGCTCATAGTACAACTGCTCCAAAAATACCAAATAAATTCCTGTATACTCTCACTTTGATCTATACTTTGAGATTTTTCAAACCAATACATTCTAAACCTTGTTATGTGTTATATTGCAGCACACGAAGAATCTGAACGAAGAATGGCCGGTTTGTAGAAGTATTCCTAGTGGAGGAGCCGACAGGATTGTTGCTGAACTTTGTCAATTTATTCGTCACGAAATTTTGCACAAAAGAGGGGAGTTCTTTGATGAGGATGGTGCAGCAGCTGATGTGCCAGAACTTTGCGACTATGCCAATAGAAACAGTTTTTAGTGAAAACTTGTAAACTTTGAGATGAATTGTATCTGTAACTTGTACATATTTATATTGTTTTAGTGAAATTGACTTCTGTGATGATAATATTGTTGACTTTTGTTTTTTGATGATATTATTGATTTTTGTTATGTGATTATATTGAATTGACCTGGAAATTAGAAATAACAGCAGTAGTACTGCATAGGTTATACCTTATCACAGGCGGTTATTAACCAACGGCTAGGCATGTCTGTGGAAAACAATTATCACAGACAGCAAGATACAAGTAAAGAACCATCTGTGATAACCTAATTATCTCAGGCGGTTACTGTTATGGTAGAAACCGGCTACGGTAAAAGGTCTTCACAGGCGGCTTGATGTAGGTAAACATCCGTCTCTGATAGCACCATTATCATAGGCGGTTAGTTATGCTGCAAGACCTGCCTCTGATAAGACAATTATCACAGGCGGACATATATGCTGCACGGTCCCAACGGCTCGACGCGTCCCATCGTCATAAGATAAAATTAACACGTGTATGCCACACGTCCGACTATCCGAGCATTAATGCTTTGTCGTGATCATGTATGATGGTCGGACATGCATGCATGCTTTTAAAAGAGAGCCAGCGAGGTCTCCATCATGTTTCATGCATGATTGATCACTTGTTGATGAGGATTTGTGATGTTGATTTTCTTGTTTCGTGATGACATTTCTCTTGTTTTTTAATGTTCTATGTTACTGAACTCAATGTTGTTCGTCTATTCCATATGTTTTTTCTTCTCTGTCCGTTGTCTAATGAACTACATACTCCGTATTTGTGTTCTATATGTAACATGCATGTGCAAGACCTTGATCCATGATCATGTTGAATTGATGGTGTTATACAAGTGTTTTCTCTTTTTGTTGAAAAAACGATCATCATATTTATTATTTGTATATTATTAATATAAATTAGTAAAATAAAGAATTAATATATAAATAAATATTATCATATGAAATATCAACATGGATGGTCCAATCCAACCTACGAAACAAAAACTTTTTGATCGTCGTACATCCAATGAAACATCAACTAGCATGGATCGAGATCCAGTATACAAAAACATGAATGATCCTATCGAATCCAACTTTGACAACAAAAAAACGCACGTACGCGACGGTCGTTCATTAACAGGGAATACAAATATATAGAGCCGATAGTTCATTAAATAACAGATAGAAAACAAAATAACAGATGGAACACAGGAACAATGACATTGAGTTCATTAACATAAAACAATAGTAGCAAAAAACAAGAAAAACAACATCACGAAACAAGAAAACCAACATCACAGACCCTTTCTTCCTCCTCTCGCCGAGGGCGCGCGTGCGGCGCCGCCGTGGCGGGGCTCGTTGGAGATCTCGCCGCTGGCCTTTCCAGTGCGCCAAGTAACTAACGCGCCGCACGAGGTCTGCGGAGAAGTTAAGAAGCCGTGGTGCAGGGACGCGTGCGCGACGTTCCACATGGATACAAGAGAGATGGAAGGATCTCTGAAGATTATCTTCCACAGTGGTTTAATTGCGCTGCACGAGGTCTGCAAAGAGTTCAATGCGCGGGAAACGAATCGCTCCCTCGTCTACTCCGCACAAACCATATATAAGGTGCGTCCTCGGTTATGTACAAGGACAGAAATTTTGCACTCCTTTCTTCTTCTTCCATCGTTCCACCTCCTAGCCCGGTGCCGACGAACCACCACAACCATGGCCAACCTTCCGCCTCCTAGCCCGTCGAGGCAGCCACCCTCCAAGCGAATATGCTGCAGCTCCCCCGAGAGGGTGAACGACGACCAGCACCTCATTATGGCGCGAGAGGCGTACAACAGTTTGTCTCGGGCCTTGGACGCTTTGGGTCTTTGTACTATTCCCGAGTTTCCGGGAATGGATATCACCGGCCGCTACCTCTACGACCTCACGGGTGTGGCCGATCGCCTGGACATCTTGTCCGGGACGATGGCCCAGGAGCTCGGTGCCGAGGGCCGTAGTACCCTAGTGGCGGCGACGGAGAGGAACCTCCATCGCAGCGGGGTTCCACCGCCGGTGCAGCCAGAGCCACCGGTGCAGCCGGAGCAATCGGCTCAGCCGGAGCAGCCGGCCCACTCTCCTCCTGCATCGTTGCCGGAGGAGGAGGAGGATGACGATGATGATGACGACAATGACGACGACGATGATGACGACGATGATGATGACGGCGACGACGACGGCGACCACCACCACCACCATGACGACGATGGCGATGAGGAGGAGGAGGACCGCTTGTCGTGGTTTGAGAAGTTGGGGGAGAGGGCGGAGGAGGCGAGGCCGGCAGAGTAGTTTTAGGAGTTCTTGTACATATTTCTTTTGTAGTTTTAGGAGTTCTTGTACATGTTTAGATTCAATTCTGTTCTTGTATATATTTCTTGTGTTTTGTAATATATATGTGTTCATTCGTGTCAATGAATACTGGTGTGTTAGAATTTCTAGATTTCAATCAAGTGAATGTGCTCTAAGTTTAGTGATGTCTTAATCTGTCACAAGTGAATAGAGCAAATTGGACAAAAACAAAAGATCTTAGGGTTTGAAGCTCGTCTCGATTTGTAATTGCAAAGCTAAAGGAGACAAACAATGACTTTAAGCGCGTCTCGCATCACTTTGTGATCGATGGACATCCGGTCTGTCGCCCATCGTTGTCTCCTATTTGGGTTTCTTACGTAGTGTAATTGGTTGATCATGTTTGCGGTCCGTGCATGTTAGACATAGCTAGAATTAAAACACCTCGGTCATGTTTAACAACACTAACATGCATGCATATATGTATACCTCAAACAGTACATGACGATCTTTCAACAAAAAGAGAAAACACACGTATAACATCATGAAACATGATCGTGGATCGAGGTTGCACATGCATGTTGAACATAGAACAAAAATAGTATTAGACAACAGACAGAGAAGAAAAAAACATATGGAACAGGTGCGAAGGATTAGTCCCACCATGGAAAGTTGAGGTCGGTGCATCGACATTATAAGGCATGGCGCACAGTTGCAGTTAAAAATCTGAATGAAAGTAATGCGTGCAGGACTAAGCCCATGTTCGCTGCAAGGCGTCCGCTGGCACGGACGCGCGGTCACGAAGTAGACTTAGGCGTGTACAGACGGATTTTTTTATATAACAAAAAAATTGTTTTTCCTCGCATTTAAATTTACTCCTAATAGGACGCATTGAGCCATTGGAACTGAGAGGATGCAAACCGCGGTTTCGAGGAAACCGGGGCCACCGACCGGTTCATAATTAAGTGCGGTTTCCTCTAGCGTCCGATCATCTCGACACGCCCGCTGTAAGGATCGAAACGCCCAAGAGGGGGGGTGAATTGGGCTTTTACAAATTTTAAGGCAATTTAAAAACTTTAATTGTAAAGCCCCAATTCCCTATGCAAGTCAACTACGCAATCAAGAGAGTTAAGTGCGGAATAGTAAAGCGTAATCGTAAAGGGGTAGGGAGAGGAATGCAAACGCTCGAAGACACGGAGACACGGCGATTTTTCCCGTGGTTCGGTAAGATCACTAGGATCTTCCTACATCCACGTTGTGGCACCCACCAAAGGGTATTGCCACTCCCAAGTCACCAAGACGAGGGAATCCACTAACTTTCTCCGTTCGCCATCTCCGGCAAGGTGGAGCTCAAGCCTTGTACAACTTCGATCCTTCGGGCTTCCACAATTGTCTTGGCAAGCTCCGGAGCAATCTCTCTACTCTCCTCTTGATACAAGGTGAATGCAATCACCAAGAATGCACTCCCTCACGGCTCTCACTGGTCTAGAGACTCCACTCACCCAGAGAGGACGCACACAAGCTTCTCTCTAGCTAGGTCTAGCCTATATTTTGAGGTGTAGATGGACGAAAAGGGTGTGTAAATGATTGTTCTAGGTCTTGGACACTTGAGGATGTGTGGGCATGCTCTGGTTGTCAAGTGTTGTCGAAATGACTGGTGGAAGGGGGTTAAATAGCCAGCCCAACTGAATTAGCCGTTGAAAAAGTGGGCTGATTACTTTTTCTGTGTACATCGGATGATCCGATGACCCCCTTTTCTGAGCATCGGTCTAATTAGATTAACTGACGTCACTGTGTCAGAAGTGACCGTTATTCGACCGATGATGCACCTTCTTAATCATCGGATGATCCGGTGAGCTTTGTCTTCAGACTTGGTCCAGAAATAATGTTTCTGTTGAATTAGACCGATGTTCACTTTGCTTCTGCATCGGATGATCCGGTGAGTGTTTCTCCAGAATTGTTGAGACAAATTAATCTTTCTGTTGAACTTCACCGATGTCCACTTGTCTCTAGCATCGGATGATCCGGTGTGCACTTCATTCTGAGGTCTTCTTCTTCTGTTGAGCCCCAATCGACCGATGTGTGCATTTTCCAGAACATCGGACGATCTGGTGAGTGTAATTTGTTTGCTTCGAGTTGAACTTTTAGAATCTTCTCGAGTGACCTCTTTGACACTTGTTGCAAATAATGTTCTGATGAATATTGATCTTCTTGTGTTGCCAATTTTGATAGAATAGAGTCGTTGTGTGAGTTCTTCATTTAGCCTTCATGAGAATTGAATAACCCCCTTAGAATAGGTCGTTGAGGGGTCTCCATTCGTATCCAATGAGTAGTAGATGATTTGAATAGATAGTCGTAAACGCTTGATGTGATATACGTGAAACCTTGCATCCACAAACTCATTAGTAATTACGAACGGTTGTCATTAATCACCGAACCATACCTCACGGGGGCCTAGATGCTTTCAATCTCCCCCTTTTTGGTGATTGATGACAACACAACGAGTAGAGCATAGAAGTAATGAATTTAATAACGCAATGCTCATAAAAGATTGTAACTGGAACAAAATGCAACACAAGGAGCTCGAAGGCTCAAACAGTGATCAAATAAGTCATGAAATAGCACACTGAATTACAATAGAAGCAAAAGATAACAAGCAAAACTCAAATCGAAGAAAATGACAAAAAGTCCAAAAGGTAAAGGTAAAACTCCCCCTAAGTCCAAGACTGACTCCCCCTAGAGCTAAACTCCCCCTGACTCTAACTCTTCTCCCCCTTTGGCATCAAGACACCAAAAAGGGAAGATGAGTACCTAGGACTCCGGAGCACTCGAGGCGACGGTGAAGCGGTCGACGTCGGCGGTGCTGTCGTCGGAGCTGCTCGAGGTGGAGGTCGCAGGTGCTGGCGCTGGAGCGGGAGGAGCTGGAGCTGTTGACGCTGCTGGGGGATCTGCTGGGGCTGCTGGCGCCGATGGAGAAGGTACTGCCGGTGGAGGTGAGAACTGGAACGGCACTGTCGAGGCTAGTAGAGGTGACATGCTGAAGCTCGGTACAGGCGACGCCGGTGCTGGAGCTGCAGTAGGTGCCAGTGGAGAAGCTGCTGGAGCCTGACCAAGACCCAGCTGCTGAGGCGGAAGGGCTATCCCGGTCTGCTGGTAGAGGTTGGTGATCAACCCCAGGATGCCCATCATAGCCTGCTGAGTCTGCTGCTGCTGGTCCAGGGTCCTCCGGTGCATCTGATCCACCAGGCTCGTGAAGCGGTCAGTGTCCTCTCGCCTCTGGCGGGCGATCTCCAACTGCATCTCCTGCTGCTATCTCTGTAGCTCCGCGAGCCATGCAGCCTGCTCCGCTCGGGCCTGCTCAGCTGCAAGCCTATCCTGGCGCTGCTGCTCGACCATCTGCTGGAGCAGCGAGGTGAGCTCTGATGGCTGTGACACCTGAGCCTCGGACACTGGAGGTGGTGGAGTAGTCGAACCTCCCGCCTCCGTGTCGTGCTGCCTCGGAGAAGGAGGTGGAGGAGGGAAGTACTCCTCGACGTTGTCGCTGGTGTCGCTGTCCGACCAGACGTGCTCCAGTCCTCCACCCTGTGCCTCTGCCTGGGCGAGCGCCTCGTCCTCCTGGGCTAGCTCGGTCCAGTCCTCCTCGGAGAGTCGAGCTCTGACCTGACGCTCGACTGGACGGCCAAGGCGGCGGTCTCCAGGAGTAGGCACTCGGTAGTGGCCGAACCGAGTGGCATGGAGCTCTATCAAGGGAGCAGTGGCTGGCGAGTCCTCAGGTGCTAGCAGGAACAGCAGACGGCAGATCCAATGCCCGTAGACCAACTGCCTCAACATCCCAACTCCGTCAGTGATCACGTCCTCCATTTCGCAGATCAAGATGTCCACGATATCAAACTCCATCCCGTTCATCACATAGAACAGGATGGTCTGTTGGAGGCTCGTGAAGCCCTCTAGGTAGCCGGACCTCGGTAGAAGGGTACGCCTGAGGATGTGGTGAACTGTCCGAGCGGCTGGAGTGAGGAGAGCTGGCACCCTCGACTGGTCTGGCGTGAAAGGAGGGGTGAACAGACCTCTGATCTCCTCAAATGGTGGTGACACTCCCCCTGTCAACGGCCTCCTCGGCGGGTCGGCTCCTCCGTAGACCACCTCGTGCAGGCAAGTGAGGTGTGTGTCCACTCCAAGCAGCTGTGCCAGTCGCTCTCGAGACACGGTGTGCTGCTGCCCCAGAAACATGAAGTGGATCGAGCGCCGACCCTCTGAGATATAGAGAGTGGCGTAGAAGACTCGAACCCACTCCTCCACGTAAGCGCTCCTCTGACGTGAGAGTAGCTCCACAAGGCCTCTGTACCTCTCAAAGTATGGCCTGATCCCGTGTCCAACTGCTGTTGCAAGCTGATTCCAGTCGATGTAAGTGTGCTGGAAAAGCTTATGGCCCTGACGCCTGTACGTCTCGTACAGGGACGCCTGTGTCAGGGTCCAAAAGCGGGGATCAACCCGAGTGTCCCTGGGCTGCGGGAACCACTCCTCTGGCAATGCTGTCCATCTGAGCTTCTTCAGTTGTTTTGCCTTGAACTTGCGATAGTCTGTAAGCCTGACATCCTCGGCAACTCTAGCAGCGGTATCCATCTCGTAGATGGCCCTCTGGGGCTCTCTGTCCTCTGCGCGGTCGGCAGCAGTGGGGCGCTGACTCGCGGTGGGGGTCTGACCTCCCCCTCGGGTCCTAACGGTGCGCCGGCGAATCAGTGGCGTCACCGCAGTCTCCTCCTCATCCTCAGAGTCGTCGGGCGGCACGGGCTGCACTGTGGGCCGCTGCTGCCTCTGCCGAGACTCGCGGAGCCGCAAGGAACCGCGATGGCCGCGCTCACGCTCCTCGGCGGCGCGAGCGGCCAACTCTGCCCGGCGAGCTTCCTTCGAGAGCTTTTGTTTCTTCGCTGCGGGCTCCTCGATGGCCTTGCCTTTGCCCTTGCGATCACGGACCATCTTAGCAACGAAAAGGATCACACGAACGACGAGCGGCGACGCAGCGATCGGGATGATGTCGCGTGGTTCGTGGGAACCCTAGCGACGAAAATCGTCGAACGGAAGGAGGGCTGCTGGCAGTGAGGTGGAGAGATGACGAGGTGGTGATGGAGGCCGAGAGGCGATGACGGCAGCGCCCTGAAGAGACGGCGGCGGCGGCGGCGGCGGCGGCGGCTGGGCGGCGGCAGCGGCGGCGATGGCGTCGGCGGCGGCAGCCGGCAGGGGTGGCGGCGCGGGAGGCGCGGCGGCGGTGGAGGCGCGGCGGCGGCGCGGCCTGAGGTGGCGGCGCGAGGGCTGAGGCGGCGGCGATGGAGGGGTGGCGGCGTGGACTGAGAAGACGAAGCGGCCGTACAATTTTTAAATAGGAACCCAATGACCTAACTGTTACGCGAACACCGGATCGACCGATGCGCATCGGGGGGGGGGGGGGGGTCATCGGTCGAGTTCAACAGAGAGTTGGTCCAAAAACTCTCTTTGCACACCAGATAATCCGACGTTGCTACGTCGATCATCGGTCGAATTCTGCAGGGTAATAGAGGATTGAACATCGGATGCTCCGATGTTTCCTGAAATGAACTCATCGGTCGATTTCTTGGTTCTGACTGATCTGTTCGTTGAACTGAAGCACCAATTGGTCCGATGTAGCTGCTGACCCCAGCATCGGATAATCCGATGACTACAGAAAACCTAAGAATGCCCATATATGTTCGTTGACTTTAAACACACAAAGAGAAAACGAGTCTTAGGACCTTTTGGGCACCTCCTAACCCCTAATAATAGGCTTTTCAAAAAAGTGCCACAAATTGGCTAAGCCCTAAAGCAAATAGAGCACACAAGGAAAATTAGGAGGGAAAATCCAAGAAAATGTAAGGTCCATGCTTTGTGAGCTAGAGTATGGAAACTTCTATCTCTTTAAAGCATGTTCCTTTAGAATTTTGCTCTTTCCACATCATATGAGTTAAGATATTGCATTTCAAACAAGTCTTCTTCTCCTGATGTGGGTTCCCCTTTGTGACAATCTACCGTATGCAATGCCAAACAAGTTAATGCAAGATATTAAATGAGTGCAAGTCTATATGGCAGGAATCATGCAAGGCATAAGATAAATATATTTTGCCAAGTTTAAACCTGCCAAAGGCTTCCTCAGGGAAAACTATTTCTAGCTCGCCCCTATCCTTTGGGAGTTAGGCAAGACCTATATGATATGCAACCTTACATTAACATGGCAACTTACATGACGTTAGATGCATCTAGCACATTTAATTCGCTTCTAAGCCTAGAAAAAATTTTCTCATCAAGTGGTTTGGTGAAGATATCCGCCAATTGTTCTTCGGACCTAACACCTTGCAATGAGATGTCTCCCTTAGCCTCATGGTCCCGCAAGAAGTGATGGCGAATATCAATGTGCTTGGTGCGGGAGTGTTGAACGAGGTTTCTAGCTATCTTAACCGCACTTTCATTGTCACAAAGGAGAGGCACACAACCAAACTTAATTCCAAAGTCCAAAAGGGTTTGCTTCATATATAGAATTTGGGCACAACATGCACCGGACGCTATATACTCCGCCTCCGCAGTGGACAAAGCCACGGAATTTTGCTTTTTGCTAGACCAAGATACTAGGGAACGCCCAAGTAAGTGGCACCCTCCGGAGGTACTCTTGCGGTCCACACGACATCCGGCAAAGTCCGAATCCGAGTAGCCTAAGAGATGAAAACTAGCGTTCTTGGGGTACCACAACCCTACACTTTGGGTATGCTTGAGATATCGAAGTATCCTAAAGACCGCCTTCTTGTGCGATTCTTTAGGTGCCGCTTGAAAGCGAGCACACAAGCACACACTAAACATAATATCGGGCCTAGATGCGGTAAGATATAACAATGAGCCAATCAGGGAACGGTAATGAGATTGATCAATAGGTTTACCGTCCATGTCCGCGTCGAGATGACAATTTGTCGCCATTGGAGTGCTTCTTGAGCTACAATCTCCCATCTCAAATTTCTTCAAGAGGTCCTTTGTGTACTTCTCTTGATAGATGAAGGTCCCCTCTTGAAGTTGCTTGATTTGAAATCCTAGGAAGAAGTTGAGCTCTCCAATCATTGACATCTCGAATTCCCTAGACATCATTTTGCCAAACTCATGGCTAAGAGCTTTGTTAGTTGAGCCAAAAATAATGTCATCAACGTAAATTTGACAAAGAAATAAATCTCCGTCGATGTCCTTGGTGAAGAGTGTAGTATCCACCCTCCCGATCTTGAATCCTTGCATGACTAGGAAATCCCTTAGTCGTTCATACCACGCCCTAGGTGCTTGCTTGAGTCCGTAGAGCGCCTTGTGTAACCTATACACATGATTAGGATTCCTCGGATCTTCAAACCCGGGAGGTTGCTCAACATAAACAAGCTCGTTAATATAGCCATTAAGAAAGGCACTTTTCACATCCATTTGATAAAGCATTATGTTATGATGTGAAGCAAAAGCAAGGAGTATACGAATAGCTTCTAACCGAGCGACCGGAGCGAATGTCTCTCCAAAGTCTAGTCCTTCAACTTGCGCAAAACCCTTGGCCACAAGTCTTGCCTTGTTGCGGACCACAACGCCATTCTCGTCTTGCTTGTTGCGGTACACCCACTTCGTTACGATGACGTTCTTGTCCTTGGGTCGCTCCTCCAACACCCAAACTTCGTTGCGGGTGAAGTTGTTGAGTTCTTCTTGCATTGCCATCACCCAATTTGGATCTTGAAGTGCTTCCTCGATGCGAGTGGGTTCTACACACGAAACAAACGAGTAGTGCTCACAAAACGAAGCGACATGGCGAGAACGAGTACTTACTCCCCGTGACGGACTTCCGATGATTTGATCCATCGGATGCGCCTTGGAGATGCGCCCATGCCTCATGAGTGGTTGTGAAACACTTGGTGGTGGTGATGCGTTTTGCTCGTCTTGTGGATGGACTTGATCTTGGACTTCTTCTTCTTCGTCTTGATGTTGTAAGACTTGTGAATCTTGCGTAGGCAATGGATCATCTTTTTCTTCTTCTTCGTCAACTTGAGGCGCCATGGAGGTGTCGATGTTAGCATTTGAGACTCCCCCTTGATCATGGCTCTCCTCAACTTCGGGCTTGATGTCTCCAATGGTCATGTTCTTCATAGCTTCTCGTAGAGGCTCATCATCTATATCATCATGACCAAAACTCTCCTCTTGGGAGCCATTAGTCTCATCAAACTCAACATCACAACTTTCTTCAACTAACCCGGAGGTTTGGTTGAATACTCGATATGCTTTTGAGTTTGATGCATAACCAAGAAAAATACCAACATCACACCTTCTTTCAAACTTACCAAGCCTCTTCTTGCGGTAGATGTAGCACTTGCATTCGAAGACTCGGAAGTAGGAGATGTTGGGCTTTCTCCCAATGAGGAGCTCATAGGGGGTCTTTTGAAGTAGTCGATGAAGATAGATCCTATTAGCGGCATGGCACGCCGTGTTGATTGCTTCGGCCCAAAACTTCTGCGACGTGCCATAGTCATCAAGCATTGCTCTTGCAAGGGTGATGAGAGTCTTGTTCTTCCTTTCAACGACACCATTTTGTTGAGGGGTGTATGTGGCCGAAAACTTGTGCTTCACGCCTTCACGGTCAAACCACTCCCCAATGTTGTAGTTCTTGAACTCGGTGCCGTTGTCACTCCGGACCTTGATAATGGGAAGTTGAAATTCCCTTTGTGCTCGTTTTGTAAAGGTCTTGAAGACTTCCGGAGTTTCACCCTTGTCACCTAGAAACAAAGTCCAAGCATATCGAGAATAATCATCAACAATAACGAGACAATAGAGGTTACCACCAAGACTTTGGTATGTGGATGGTCCGAAGAGGTCCATGTGAAGCAGTTCAAGTGGCTTGGAGGTTGACACCATTGTCTTCATCGGATGGTGCGAGGCAACTTGCTTCCCGGCTTGACATGCGCTACAAAGCTTGTTCTTCTCAAATGTGACGTCCTTCACGCCGGTCACCATCCCAAGCTTGAATGACTTCTTGAGCTTGCTCATCCCTATGTGAGCAATGCGTCGATGCCATAGCCAACCCAAACTTGTCTTGGTGAAAAGACAAGTGGTCAAGCTAGCGTTCTTGTTGGAGAAGTCCACCAAGTAAAGATGTCCATGCCTAAACCCCTTGAAGATTAGTTCTTTGCTAGACTCACTAGACACCACAACACCATTCTTGTCAAATGTGCACGTTAGTCCAAGATCACATAATTGAGCAATAGAGAGTAAATTGAAACTAAGAGACTTAACATAAAGCACGTTAGAGATAGACAAATCATTAGAAATAGCAATTTTACCTAAACCAATTACCTTCCCCTTTGAGTTATCACCAAAGGTGACTTGTTCGTGATTGCCGGGGTCCTCTATGGAGGTGAACATACCATCATTGCCGGTCATGTGTTGAGTGCACCCACTATAAAGTACCCAATGTTTTCCTCCGGCTTTGTAGTTCACCTACACACATGAAGTTAGTTTTTGAGTTTAGGAACCCAAGCCAACTTAGGTCCTTGTATGTGTGATACAAGTGATTTTGGGACCCAAAGTTGCTTGGGGAGCTTCCCCTTCATGCCCTTGATGTCTTTGCCGATGAACTTTGCCTTCACCTTCCCACCTACTTTGCTCAATAGATAATAGTGATTATCAAAGGTAGATGTATAGTTAGGAGGCAATTTGGGAGAAGGACGATTAGGAAGAGGACACTCCCTTGTGTGATGTCCGGTGACCTCACAATGTTGGCAATAGGAACCAACTTCCTTGATGAAGCTTGTCCTAAGCTCCGGTGTGGGCACCTTCCCTTTGTTTGGCACCGGGAAGAATCCAAGTCCTCTCTTGTTGAAGCCTTTGGCTTGTTGGAAGAGGATTTCCTTATGCTTGTCCTCTCCCTTGGTTAGTCTTGCCACGCTAGCATGGAGACTTTCAATCTCGTCCATTAGCTCCTTCTCCCTTGCATTTGCTCTCAACGGCAAAGACTCATGCAAATTGTTAGTGGCCTGTGAACTAGCGGGTATTTTGCCATCAAGGGTTTTTTCTCCAAGTTTTTCAATTTTAGTTCAATAGCTTCATAAGCAAGGTTAAGTACTTGATGCTCTTGAACCAACTCATTGTGCTTGCCCAAGAGTGCTTGATGAGCTAAGTCAAGCTCATGGTGATCAAGTTTGATTTGAGCCTTCTCTTCCTCAATTTGCTTGACATGATATTTGAGCGTGTCATGCTCCTTAAGTATGCTTTCATACTTGTCATGCAAATTGAGGTTAGCACTCTCAAGCTTAGCACGAGCTTGTTCAAGTGCCTTAACCTTGCCCTTTTCCCTTTTTATGATGGCATGATATTCATTAATCATAGATGCTAATTCATCGGGAGAAAGTTCATCATCATCACTAGAGTCATCACATACCTTGGTGTTACCTTTCTCCATGAGGCACATGTGTGGTGGGGGAAGAGGTGAGTCATCCTTGTTGACGATAGCGAGGCTTGCCAAGTTTTCTTCCTCATCTTCACTTTTATCGTCACTTGTTTCCTCATCGGTGACCCACTCATTGGCTTCGCACATGAAGACCTTTTGAGGCCCTCTTCTCTTCTTTGGAAAGAGCTTGGTCTTCTTGCCTTTGTCAAATTTCTTCTTTCCAAATGAGCGCTTGGGCTTGGCATCTTCATCATCATCACTCTCTTCTAGCTTGCGATGCTTGCCTTTGTGGTTGTCCTTCCTCTTGTCCGGTCTTGGACAATCATATGAAATGTGACCTTGATCACCACAATTATAGCACGTCTTGTTTTCATCTTTTCTTGGCATGAAGGCTTTCTTCTTGGGATCAAACGAGTATCCCTTCTTGGCGATCTTTGAGTTGAGACGTGAGAACTTCCTCATCATCAACGCAAGCTCATCATCATCATCATCTTCACTTGTAGTTTGCTCTTCTTCACTTGAGCTAGGCTCAACCACTTTCTTCTTCTTGATATGTGTTTTCTTGGTTGAGGCCTTGAGAGCAATGGTCTTTGATGATGACTCCTCCATCATTCCAAGCACACTCATCTCGTGAGCATGAATCTCTCCAATGAGCTCCGAAACTTCAATGTTGTCAAGTGACTCTTTTTGGAGCATTGAGTTGATGATGTTGTACTTGGGCTTGGGAAGAAGCATGAGGATCTTGCGGTTGATGAGTCCCTTGCCAAGAGAAGCAATGTCAAGTGCATTAATTTCCTCAATGAGCACATTTAAGCGAGAAAAAATTTGATTAACACTCTCATGAGGAAGCATTTTAAAATCATCATACTTGGATTTAAGCAAGTGATATTTGAGCTCTTTGACACGAGAGGAACCCTCATGGATTTCAATCAAACAAGCCCAAATTTCACAAGCTTTCTCCTTACTAGCAATTCTAGCAAAAACATCTTGACTAATGCACTCATAGATAGCATTCCTAGCTTTAGCATCCCATTTTAGTTGATCACCAATATAGTCATGGTTACCAAACCCCACATGGGTCGCTTCCCAAACTTCGGGAGCAACAGCCTCTAGATAAGCACGCATGCGTGCTTTCCAATAGGCAAAGTTCTTGCCCTCGAAGGTGGGAACCGAACCCCCATTCTTGGCCATTTTAGCTCCTAGCGGTGAGGCTAGAACGATCCAATGAGCAACCTTGCTCTGATACCAATTGTAAGGATCGAAACGCCCAAGAGGGGGGGGGGGGGTGAATTGGCCTTTTACAAATTTTAAGGCAATTTAAAAACTTTAATTGTTAAGCCCCAATTCCCTATGCAAGTCAACTACGCAATCAAGAGAGTTAAGTGCGGAATAGTAAAGCGTAATCGTAAAGGGGTAGGGGGAGGAATGCAAACGCTCGAAGACACGGAGACACGGTGATTTTTCCCGTGGTTCGGTAAGATCACTAGGATCTTCCTACATCCACGTTGTGGCACCCACCAAAGGGTATTGCCACTCCCAAGTCACCAAGACGAGGGAATCCACTAACTTTCTCCGTTCGCCATCTCCGGCAAGGTGGAGCTCAAGCCTTGTACAACTTCGATCCTCCGGGCTTCCACAATTGTCATGGCAAGCTCCGGAGCAATCTCTCTACTCTCCTCTTGATACAAGGTGAATGCAATCACCAAGAATGCACTCCCTCACGGATCTCACTGGTCTAGAGACTCCACTCACCCAGAGAGGACGCACACAAGCTTCTCTCTAGCTAGGTCGAGCCTATATCTTGAGGTGTAGATGGACGAAAAGGGTGTGTAAATGATTGTTATAGGTCTTGGACACTTGAGGATGTGTGTGCATGCTCTGGTCGTCAAGTGTTGTCGAAATGACTGGTGGAAGGGGGTTAAATAGCCAGCCCAACTGAATTAGCCGTTGAAAAAGTGGGCTGATTACTTTTTCTGTGTACATCGGATGATCCGATGACCCCCTTTTCTGAGCATCGGTCTAATTAGATTAGCTGACGTCACTGTGTCAGAAGTGACCGTTATTCGACCGATGATGCACCTTCTTAATCATCGGATGATCCGGTGAGCTTTGTCTTCAGACTTGGTCCAGAAATAATGTTTCTGTTGAATTAGACCGATGTTCACTTTGCTTCTGCATCGGATGATCCGGTGAGTGTTTCTCCAGAATTGTTGAGACAAATTAATCTTTCTGTTGAACTTCACCGATGTCCACTTGTCTCTAGCATCGGATGATCCGGTGTGCACTTCATTCTGAGGTCTTCTTCTTCTGTTGAGCCCCAATCGACCGATGTGTGCATTTTCCAGAACATCGGACGATCCGGTGAGTGTAATTTGTTTGCTTCGAGTTGAACTTTTAGAATCTTCTCGAGTGACCTCTTTGACACTTGTTGCAAATAATGTTCTGATGAATATTGATCTTCTTGTGTTGCCAATTTTGATAGAATAGAGTCGTTGTGTGAGTTCTTCATTTAGCCTTCATGAGAATTGAATAACCCCCTTAGAATAGGTCGTTGAGGGGTCTCCATTCGTATCCAATGAGTAGTAGATGATTTGAATAGATAGTCGTAAACGTTTGATGTGATATACGTGAAACCTTGCATCCACAAACTCATTAGTAATTACGAACGGTTGTCATTAATCACCGAAACCATACCTCACGGGGGCCTAGATGCTTTCACCCGCTTAGATGACAACCCGCTATAAAGGCTCACCGTCCTCTTGCTTCTCCGCCGCACCACTCCTTAGATCCTAGCCTCTAAACTTCTCCCCCCGACACCGTCGACCACCTCTCGCTCTTTCTCTGCACCTCCGTCGCCACACAAGTGGGTAGCCCCGCGCCGAAGCGCTCTAGGCCATAGACGTCCTCCGAACCTCCTTCTCTGTTTCCATCGCCGCCGGCAATGCCGGTGGAACTGATGGCGGCGCCCGCATCTCCTGTCACGGCGCCTGCACTTCCTCATCCCGGTTGGGTTGAGCAGACTCTCACACTCCTCACCAACCGCATCGACGAACTCGATTGGTGCCTTAAGGTGGCCACCAACGCCAAGTCCGCCGCCGCTCATAGCGCACTAGCGCTCAACGCAGTGGCGCGGAAGGTCTTTTCCGACACAGATCGCTCGTGTCGCCGTCTGGGTCTTGGGACCCTTCCCCTCTACACGAGCATGGACACCACGGGCTACTACTGCTACGGGTTGATGACTGTGGCTGGTCATCTCGACGCCCTCCACGAGATGATCGCAGAGGTTGCTGGGGTAGAGGGCCTCCTAAAGATTAAGCACCGCCTCACCAGGAAGCTTCGGACTATGACGGAGGTTGAGGAGTATGAGGTGGCTTGGGCAGCGGCGGCAGCGGAGGAGGCAGAGCAGGAGGCATCTCTTGAGGCGGAGGTGGACGCGACTATGGAGGCGGCGGTAGCGGTGGAGGAGCAGGAGGAGGCGGCAGCGGCGGCGGAGGCGGAGGCGGCGGCATCGGCGGAGGAGGAGGAGGAGGCGGCGGCATCAGCGGCGGAGGCAGAGGAGGCAGCAGCGGTGGAGGAGGAGGACGTGGTTTTCTCCCAGTAGAGTAGTATTAGGAGTAGTTTATCTATTTCGTGATCTCTGAGTAGAGTAGTATTAGGTGTAGTTTATCTTGTTCTTGCTGTCTACTACATGTTTTCCTATTACTTGTTTGTTAATGAAATATGTCTTTATGTTCATGAACAATGTGTTCTATATATGCAGTATCGAAAAACTTCTTTTATCGAAAACATCTCCTATATGTTTGTAACTTGGGACCGTCTATATTTCTTGTGGCTGAATGAATGAAATCCGGTAAACATTATCCTTACAAGTAATAGAACTAACAACAGACATGATGCATAATTAACTTGATTAGGAAATTACGTCATCTAAATTGCTAACTAGTCCATCGTCTGATGCAACAGGTGCATGAAAAGTACTTTATCTATTGTAACTAATATCCGATGACATTGTTGATATATATATCGTATGTACCTGTGATACTCGTATCACAGGCGGCTTTGGATCGACGGCCTGAAGATTATATATACATCACAGGGGAAAATGTTTTTTTGTAGTAGTAGTATATACTCTGTATATGTTATCATTTCATTGCGACGAATGTTATATATAAAATGCTGATTGTTTACCTTTTACTAGACCATGGATTTGGCGTCCTCCTTTCGTGGACTTGGTTGTTCTGTATTTGCATGTCGTTTGCATTAGCACAATGATACATTTGGCGATTCATATTTTTGTTCGTATTTTTTTTGGAATGTCCCACTACCACATGACTTCTTTTACATCTACATGAAAACAAAGATAAACGGCAGGTAGCGGTCCCTCAAAAAAAATTTCGTTCTTCTTGGCGCACACAATTGAGATTTTCACAATTGAAACTTCACTCCATGCGTCCAAAATTCCAGTCCCGCCCATTTGTAGCTAGCCATGACGAATATAAATATGCATCTCCCTCTAATCCCGCAGTGGCTTCCGTTCCTGACACAAATGTTCTCCTCTTAGTGCTGTGTTCCAAACATGCATTCCTAAGAAATTCCCGTGTGAGTGGTGGTGGTGACTGGCTCTACCGAACCTCTTCGTCGCCGACCCTGTCCTGCGACATCCCGGACTCCAGTTTTGTGCTACGTAAGTTCTACACGATCCATGCCGTCTTTTTATAGAGCTACTCCCTCCTTATCGCTTTAGTTGTCATCCCAACAGCTGCAGCCAGTTCATTCCTAGTTGTCGTCCCAACTCCTTATATGCTCTTATTTTTCATGAATGTCCAGTATAAAATCGTATTAATGATGCAATCGTGCAATCAACTATCCTCAATCGTTAGATCTGCATCCTACAGTCAATTCATCTTTTTATTTTACCCTAGCATCTGATTGCATTCTACTTGTTTCCATATATAAAATACACTACACCTCTGCCCCGAAATAAATGTCGCTCCGACAGTTTATGGTAGTGTATTTCTAGTACATTTCCATGTCAGGAAAGATAACTATTAAAAACCGCATGTACTATGTAATTTCTTGATTTAGAAGTAAATGACGCCAGGGTTATCTTATCAACCACTCCCAACGTTGTACTCTCATTCCTGTGTTCCAAACTTGTATTCCTAAGATTTTCAGTTCCCACGGTTTATACACGTTTTTCTTATTTTTCTTTCTTAGATTGTACGGTTTTTTTTCTACTCCTTCATTTCTAATTCCTCCATTCAAAACAAACATTTTCAGTTCATAGCAACCACACCGCCCGATCTAAAATACACATCCTCATGTAATCTGACGTTATCACTGTTACTTACTATATATACTCTTTACTTTAGGAACAAGACACCAAACCATCATGTCGTCTACAAGTAATCGTGATGGGCAACAAGCACCTGGTATAACTATAAATGTGTTTACTATCAAAATACATATATTTATAACATGTTAATTCCTTTGCATCATATGCAGAGAATATTGCAGCACCTGATGCTCAGGAACCCCGAGATTCGTCATCCCATGCTGGTACTACGAGTATAAATATGTACCGGGCTCTACTAAATATTTTAGCATTGCGATTGTAGTTTCCTAGTCCCAGATAACAGTTAATCAGTATATGTGATGGTGTGATTTATTAATGCCTACACACGCACGATAGGCTCTCTCGCCGTCGGCCACTCCGGCACCCGCGACCACACCCTGCTGTTGCTCACTTCAGTGTCCTCCCCGACGCGTCTCCGTGCGCCTTCGCCACGTCCCATCCTTCACGTGTCATGATGACCCCGCCGCCCGCAAACCCCTGTCGACGCTGGTCACTGCGGCACCGGCCGGCGCCCATGTCCTGCTGGTGAGTATATTTGATGGCGTTATTTATTGATGCCTACACGCGCACGTTGGGCTCTCTCGCCGCCGCCACTCCGGCACCGGCGCCCACGCCCTGCTGCTGCTCACTTCAATGTCCTCAGAAACGCGTCTCCCTCGACCATCGCCACGTCCCATCCTTTGTGTGTCATGATGACCTCGTCGCCCGCACACCCATGTCGCCGCCGGTCACTCCGGCACCGGCCGGCGCCCACGCCCTGCTGGTGGTCACTTCACTGTCCTCCCCGACGCGTCTCCCTCCATCTCCACGTCCCATCGTTCGCGTGCCATGATGACCCCGCCGCCCGCAAACCCCTGGCCATTACGGCGTACGTACTCCTACATGCTATGCCCCATATGACATGGCATACCCTGGAAAAAATAGTCCAATATCATTAACCCCTGTCCACTAAGAAATGTTAGTATCATATAGTTTAGAGATGCATGTACATGAGGGTTCATTGCTGCTTATATGATCTCAATTCCGTTCTTTACACTGCCAAATGCATTGCTGATGTCTGGTAATTAACGCAACATTATATTCATGTATCCGTTCTAGTAGCACTTTAGGGCGAGATGCTAACATGCAGAGCAAAATATCAGTATGCAATCCACCTAAATTTAATTCCTAGATCCGCCACACTGTCCTCCTAGCCTCGAGACTTGCTCCGAAGTGATATCAATGGACGCAGATCACCTGACTTATACGTTTTTACTGCACGCGATGCAGTAAAGAACCAACGGAATCACACCATTGGATCTTTAATGCATCGCCTGCAGTAAAAACGTAAGTCACGTGAGATCACCAGTGTGATCTGAATGTCGATCCTCTGACTTAAATGTGGTCACTGCACTGCCAGACCGAACCCTAGCTTTGTTAAATGTCACAAGTTGCCTGCCTCATCTGTCTTGCATCCTCTACCTGCTAATACCGCTGACGTCCATGACTCGCCCTGCCACCAATTCGCCTCGAGACGCGCTCTTGCTAATGTCGGTCAGACCGAACCGGCAGTACTGCAGAGGATGAGCACCTGGCGGACCCTCTCTTTCTCTAGCATCGCCAGCTACTGTCTCGCCTGCTTTGCAGCTAGACTGAAAATCCCCTGCAGTACTACGGGTGTTGTAGCACCACTGACTACTGCCTGATGCCTGATTGTAGGGTATGAACAGCAACAAAGAAGTCAACAAGTCGATGTATCGCCCAATATGGAGCAAAATGCTGTTGCGACGTGGTGTTCCCACGCTCATATTTGTCGCACTCGTCCTGAAGATGGTAAAACTTCAGACTTCTTCTTCTTTCACACTATTTGTACATGATACTAGGCCTGGTCAGTTGCTAATTTGCTTTAAACATTTACCGTTTAAATGACACTCACAGAAGGAAAGAAGTTTGGAAGAGGGGTGGCTAAAGGACTTAAGGTTGCTAAATTGCACTATCTAGCATCTGCAAATAGAACGAATGATCAGAATCAGAAGCTACAAATTCAGTGGTCCGATAGGTTGGGTGTTGCGATTGGTCCTAATCAGTGGCACTTTGTCGATGATGTGGTTATTACAACAAAAAAATGCACCCCTCGCTGGTGTAGGGAAGTGGGCAGAGGTTGGCGATACTTCGAAGAGCGATATAGTGAGAGACATTCTGGTTAGTGTTGTGACACCCCACATAAGTATTTTTTTCTAGCGACCTCCATCTTGTACGTTTATAACAGTGTGATATACAATGTACAGAATGCCTGGGACTTGGAGGACACAGATGATACCAGAAGAAAAATATTGAAGATTGCTTGTGAGCGCTACAAGGGGTGGCGATCAACATTGCATGCCACCTATAAGAAGTATTCGACCGATGAGGAACGTATACAAAACAAGCCTGTTGACATAGCAGATTCCGATTGGTTGGTGCTTATGGACTATTTTGGGTCCGAGTGATTCAAGGTCAGCTAGCTTTCTAATACCTTCATATCCGACAAAAACTATTTGATAACACCCATTCGTGAAATTAATTTTTAAAATTGCAGTCAATAAGCAGAACCAATTCACGAAATCGAAGTACTCAAAAGACAAAACACTTGCTTGGCTCGAATTCCTACACCCAACTTAGTTACGAGAAGGTATGAAAACTAAATCATGCTTTTACTTTGCACTGCAATCATTCAATCAAATTTTACTTGTATTTGATGTAGCGAGACCCAGAGACCGGAAAAGAACCCGATGACATAGAACTGTGGGAGGCAAGCCATGTGAAGAATGCTCAATGGGCAAACGAGCAGGCAGAAGCTGTACATGTGAGAAACACTTCAAACAGTCCCCAGTTAAATAAATATTTGCAATGTACATGTGACTTTTCTTTTTGTATATAGACCCAGGCACGTGCCCAAATCAACGTCAAGGAAGCTAAGCTGGGAGTCCCAATCCCAGATGAGGAAAAAAACAACATCTTCCAGCTTACTTATATATCTGCAACCGGTTCTGGAGGATCACAATTTCGGGGGCGTGGTTATATGGCTAAACCTAATGTTTCTGAAAGACTGCGTATCCAGATGTCTAACCAGCTCGGCCAGCAAGTTCGATCCTTGCAAAATAGAAATGAAGACCTCAACTCTCAGGTGCAAGAGTTGGAAGGAAGAAATGATAATATGACCTCCCAGATGGATGACTTCGTCCAGACAAATGAACAGCTCAACCAGGAAGTCCGGGCTTTACATGATTAGATGGCAGCCAATTCTGCACGACAAGAAAAGGAGCTAGCAGACATTCGCAGAATGATAGAGAGCTTGCAAAATCAACAACGGCTAGCAGCAACTCCACAAAAGCCTCATGCTCGCACCAAGTCGAAGCTGGATGTTCAAGAAACTATTCCTAGTACTACAACTCGTCGCGGTGCTATATTAATGGGTGCAATGTTGCAAAGTAAAAAAACTATAAATAACATCGTCTCGCAACGACGCAAGGGTCCTTGAGCGTTGCATCAATTGCTGGATGTTTGTTGTTAAGTCAACAAACGTATCGTGTGCGAATAAATTGATTCTGTTGCCACTAAATTTTCAAACCTGGTGCATTAGGATTCTAGTGCCGCTAATTATAAAACGTGGCATTAACAGATTATTGCGACGAAAATAAACTGTTGCAATAGGAAGCTAGCTATTGCCACAAATTATAAAACGTGCACTACAAACATTTGGCTACAACCAAAAAAGCGTTGCACTAGACTGCTATTGCCACCACCCAGAGAACGTCGCATTACGACCCTGTTGCAACAGATTTGAATATGTTGCATTACGAACCTATTGCCACACATCAGAAATCGTTGCAATACAATACTGTTGCCATGGTTTTGAAATCGTTGCAATACCGTACTATTCACTATGAACGTGAAATCATTGCAATACCGTATTACTGGCCACAGCTGTGAAATCGTCGCGATACCATATTATTCGCCACGAGTGTGAAATCGTCGCGATACCGTACTATTCGCCATGGAAGTGAAATTGTTGCAACATCGTAGCATTCGCCACGAATGTGAAAACGTCGCGATACGATATTATTCACCACGAGTGTGAAATCGTCGCGATACCGTACTATTCGCCGTGGATGTGAAAACGTCGCGATACCATATTATTCGCCACGAGTGTGAAATCGTCGCGATAGCGTACTATTCGCCACGAATGTGAAATCATTGCAACACCATACTATTTGCCACGAATGTAAAAACGTTGCCATACCGTACTATTCGCTACGGATGTGGAATCGTTGCAACACCGTACTATTCGCCGCGAATGTGAAAACGTTGCGATACCATACTATTCGCCACGAGTATGAAATCATCGCGATACCATACTATTTGCCACGAGTATGAAATCGTCGCGATACCGTACTTATCGCCACAGATGTGAAATCATCGCAAATAACGTACTATTCATTGCATTACATTAAATCGTCGCAATACATTAAACCATTGCAATACCATACTATTTGCCACAAACGTGGAGTCATTGCAATATCATACTTTTTGCCACGAATGTGGCATCGTTGCAACACCATTATTTTCGTTGCAATACGTTAAATCGTCGCAATACGTTAAACCGTTGCAATATCATACTATTTGCCACGAACGTGTAGTCGTTACAATACCATACTTTTTGCCACGAACGTGGCATCATTGCAACTCCGTTATTTTCGTTGCAATACATTAAATTGTCGCAATACGTTAAACTGTTGCAATACCATACAATTTGCCACGAACGTGGAGTGGTTGCAATACCATACTTTTTGCCACGAACGTGGCATCGTTGCAAAACCATTATCTTTGTTGCAATACATTAAATCGTCGCAATACGTTAAACTGTTGCAATACCATACTATTTGCCACAAACGTGGAGTCGTTGCAATACCATACTTTTTGCCACGAATGTGACATCGTTGCAACTCCGATATTTTCATCGCAATACGTTAAATCATCACAATAGGTTAAACCGTTGCAATACCATACTGTTTGCAACGAACGTGGAGTTGTCGCAATACCATACTATTTGCCACGGATGTCAAGTCGTCGCAATAACCTATTGCAACGGCTGTTATCGCCACGAGTCGGAAAAACTATCGCGACATTCTATTTTGTTGCGACAACAACCTATTGCAACGAATTTTGACCTATTGCAACGATTTTTTTCGTCGCAATAAATCGGAATCCCGGTAGTGTTGGTTTAGTAATTTGGTCTCTCCCGATGTAGCATAGGTAATTGAACGGGCGGGAAATGGGTTCTGCCTTGGGATCCGCATGGCTCAAGTGGAGGCTTCTCCTGGTGGGGGGAAAATAGACTCCAGGTGCCGAAGTGGTGAAACCTTAGAGTACCCATTGCAAGTCGGGAGAACCATCGGAAACACCTCGTAGTGATCTCCTGGCCACACACCTTCGGAAGTGTGTAATGTGGTTAGCTACCACGGGCATTAGGGAGGTTTCCCTTAGTCCACCTGGCAACAGGGGATGAAATCACGAACTGTGGGTAAAGGATACACACTCTACAGAGTCTTGCCAAACTGTCTATACAGCCGTGCTCACGGAAACGAGTGGCTTGGAACCAAATTCATAATTAGCACATGGTTAAATAATGGATCGTTTGGGTTGGTCTTACCTAGATTATTTATTGGGATGTTGGTTGGGATTTCACATAGATGTAGGTGCTTAATAACATTAAGAATAGGACGTAACTGCTATGGTGCTTACCTATTATTTGCCTTCCATGTTGTGAACCACACATGTCATAACTTCCCAACTTGCGAGTACCATTGGTACTCAAACTTGTTAGTTGCATACTTTTCCCGCCCCTAGTCGACGAAGACGAAGAGGTGGAGAATCAGGACTTCTACGGAGATCCCGAGGAGATGTTCTAGGCTGGCGCTCCCCCGTGCAATGCCTGTGCTTGGAGCCCCTTTTACTTGTTTTTTTGCTGCTTGTGTACTATTTTTTAGACCCGGAAGGTCATTTATGTATTAAGGTGATGTACTCGAACATGGTATTATTAATGGTATTTCACTTTCGTCTACACATGTATGAGTTGAACCAATCCTTGCATACATGTGGAAAGCGTCTGGTTGTCTTCTTTTTACCGGGTGTGACAAAGTGGTATCAGAGCCGTGTTGCCCGTAGGATGCAAGCCTAGATAGAAAAGGACGATTTAAGGACTTTACTATTTTCAAATATTAATTGTGAAAATTTCTTTGTATTCTTTACCTTGTACTTGTTTCACTTATCCCTTAATTTGTTTTATCACTGACACTCTCCTGTTTCAAAATTGTAGATGGCCAACGTGAGGAGAACTGCTCGCATGTCCACTGGAGGCTATGTTTCAAACCGTAGGATTGCTGCCCGCCGCACCCCGCTCAACGACCCTCGACGTGCAGGGGTGATTCACACTGATGGGAGAGCTGCAGGATGACTCCGACGTCGACTTCAAGCTATACTGCATGATGCCGGCTACAGGCATGAGAGACTGTCACTCACCTACCACTCAATTGGGATGCAGCGCCCTTACCGGATAGAATGGTCATGCAAGCTGTTTGTCTACTATGGAGATGAGCTTCTCAAGGTGCACCGTACACCTGCCTCAAGGAGCTACCGTCGTCATGCATAATAGGATGTCAGTTGGGAGGCCATTACTTTCTGGAGTCACTCCTACCGCTACCAGCTGAGGAACATTGTGCATGCCTACACTCCCCAATGTCCAAGTGGTACTGGCAACTTCGTCACCTGGTACGTGGAGGGACCTCTGAACCTTCCACAGACTCACCAGATGGTTGATGATGTGGAGCGCGTCAATATCCGGCTCCACAAGGCTGAGCAAGAGATATAGGATGTCCGTGACCTCGCAGCACAATATGAGAGGTTGGTGAGGAGGTAGCATCGGATCACCGACGAGGACCCAGATGGATATGCCTCTGACACCTCCACATGGATTCCCGACTCCCCAGATCGCCCTGTCGGACATGGTGATACTAACTCACAGGACGAGACTTCAGACAAGGAGCCATCTTCAGAGGAGCCTTCTGTGCTGCAGCAGCCTGCCAACTCTCCTCGACATGGAAATGAGTCCCGTGGAAGCAACTCGGGGTATGATGGAGATGATGATGAAGACCCGAATGAGGACCCAGAGGAGGAGGGCCCCGAGGAGCGAGAGTAGACTCCGACCTATCCCTACGACTCAAGATTAAGACATTTACCCATGAGTTGTAATAAGAGCGATGTAGTGACTATCTGTGTAATATTGAGTTGTATGATTTGCTTTGAGAACTTGATTATCCATTTTTGAGTTTGCTTAATAAAATGACATTTATTGCTCATATTCCTTATTGATGCATATAGTGGGAAAGTCGTATAGAATAGTTTCTCTCTTAGCTTCTTATTCTAAAACAACACCCCAACCTCAGATGGCAGGAAGAGGAAGAGGACGTGGACGTGGTGTGCCACGCAATCAAGACCCTGAAGTACCGTTGCCTCAATGGAATGGAAGAGGTGCCCGTGGAGCACCAGCTGCAAACCAAATGCAACAAATGATTGCAATGCAGCTACAAATGATGCAAAATTTAACACAAATTGTGAACAACATGCAACAGGCTCATCAAGCACCACCACCCCCTCCACCACCACCACCACCCCCACCTCCAAGATTTTGCTTGAGAGACTTCATGAACACTCAACCTCCACGCTTTTCCAACGCTGTGGAACCTATGGATGCCGACGACTGGATCAATACAATTGAAAGTAAATTAAGGATTGTCAATTGCGAAGGAAGAGAAAGGGTACTATTGGCATCACACCAGCTCCATGGACCTGCAGCTGATTGGTGGACCGCTTTCACTGCAGCTCATGACAATCCAGACAACATCACATGGGAGGAGTTCAAAGAAAACTTCCGCGATCATCACGTACATAAAGGGGAGATTCAAGCCAAGCGTCTAGATTTCCTAGCACTGAAGCAAGGGAACATGAACATACGGGGGTATTTGAACAAGTTTACACAACTATCTCGGTATGCCCCTGGAGATGTTGATACTGATGCTAAGAAGCAATTCTGTTTCAAAGAGGGACTCGACAAAGAGATACAGTTGATGTTGTATTCCAGTGACTATGCTAGCTTTCAGCATCTGGTGGACAAAGCTTTTACGGTGGAAAGAAAGAAGAAAGAATGCAAGGGAGAAGACTGCAAATGGAAGATGATGATGGGACAATCTTCAAGCAACAATCGTCCTCATTTCAACCCACATCAGACAGGACACATGAGTTGTCCCATGAGTAATAATCAAGGTCAGCGATACACCAACAACACTTCATTCAGACCTCAAGCGCAGTATTGTCGCCCTCAGTACCAGTAGATGCCACCACAACGCTCTCAGATGTATCAACAACGTCCTATGTCTTCAAACCCTCAACCAACTGGGCAACCGCAGCAGAATCAACAAAGAAACAAGGCTCAAGACACCAGTGCTCGGGGAGCTTGATACATATGCAGTGACAAGGGACACTACTCTAACATCTGCCCGAAGAAGCCATCGCAGCAGAACCAATCCAGAAGAAGGTTCAATCATGTTGTTCTGGAGGAAGCCCAAGACGCATCAGATGTGGTGATCGGTACGTTCCCTGCTGATTCTCATCCTTCTACAATATTGTTTGACTCTGGTGCAACACATTCATTCATTGCAAAAGAATTCATAAGAAGACATGGAATGACTGTTACATTAATGACTCAAGTATTAGTAGTCAACTCTCCTGGAGGAGAGATGCTGACAAGGCAAGTATGCCCTAATGTAAGTATAAGCATTAGGGGGGTAGAATTCTTAGCAAATCTTATAGTGCTGGAGTCACAAGGAATAGACATTATTCTGGAATGGATTGGTTAACAAAGTACAAAGGAGTGATCCATTGTGCCACCAGAACAGTATGCTTAACTCATACAGATGGCACAAACGTGGACTTTCGTCCTGATCAAGCACCAATTTAGAAAATATGGCTCAATCAAGTTGAGGGAGTACAAGAGATTAAAGTTGTCTGTGACTTTCTGGATGTGTTTCCTGAGGAATTACCGGGTATGCCCTCTGACAGAGAAATTGAATTCATCATTGAATCCAATTTACAAGTGACCATACAGGATAGATGCTAAACATTTGGTGGAATTGAAGGATCATATCAATGAGTTGTTAGCAAAAGGATATATCCGTCCTAGTTCCTCACCCTGGGGAGCACCAGTAACATTTGTACCTAAGAAGGATGGTACACAGAGGTTGTGCGTGGATTATCGTGCTCTCAACATAGTAACTATCAAGAATAAGTATCCTCTACCAAAGATTGAGGATTTGTTTGACCAGTTGAGAGGCGCCTGCATATTCTCGAAGATTGCTCTGCGTTCGGGGTATCACCAATTGAAGATATGACCCTCGGACATACCCAAGATAGCATTTGTTTCAACATATGGATTATATGAGTATACAATCATGTCTTTTTGTTTGACTAATGCCCCTGCTTATTTCATGTACCTTATGAATAAGGTGTTTATGGAATATATAGACAAGTTTGTCGTGGTGTTTATTGACGACATCTTGATATTCTCCAAAAGTGAGGATGAACATGAGGAGCACCTAACATTGGCCTTAAAAAAACTTCGTGAACATCAGTTGTATGCAAAGCTAAGTAAATGTGAGTTGTGGTTGAAGGAAGTGTCATTTCTGGGACATGTTATATCACAAGGAGGAATAACAGTAGACCCTAGTAAAGTGAAAAATGTTCTAAATTGGAAAACACCAGAAAATGTTGGGGAAATCAGGAGTTTCTTGGAAATGGCTGGTTATTATCGCCGGTTCATCGAAGGATTATCAAAAATATCTCGACCGTTAACAAAGTTACTTGAGAAGGGAGCTGTATACAAGTGGACACCCAAGAGTGAAGCCAGTTTATAGAGCTAAAGAAAAGGTTGACTACTGCTCCAGTGTTGGTTATGCTAGATATGCAGAAAGAATTTGCAGTCTACTGTGATGCATCAGGACAAGGATTGGGATGTGTATTGATGCAAGATGGGCATGTAGTGGCTTATGCTTCACGTCAAATCAGAAAGCATGAAAGAAATTACCCTACTCATGACTTGGAGTTAGCAGCAGTGGTTCATGCATTGAAGTTATGGAGGCATTATCTGATAGGAAAAAGAACTGAAATTTATACAGATCATAGGAGTTTGAAGTATATCTTCACCCAACCAGATCTAAATCTCAAACAACGCCGATGATTGGAACTTATCAATGATTTGGATGTCGGAATCAACTATGGTCCTGGAAAAGCTAATGTGGTCGCAGATGCTTTAAGTAGATCAGCTCAATGCAACAGCTTGACATTACAGGGTCAACAACCGCAGTTATGTGAAGAATTTGCGAAGCTAAACCTCAGTATTGTAACTAACACTGAGGTAGTGTTCATGGAAGTAGATTCTACTTTGGAGAAGGATATTCGTGAAGGGCAAAAGAATGATAAGTGGATCCAGAAGATTAAGTGACTAATGAAAGAAGGAAAAGCACCAGACTTTAAAGAAGATGAACAAGGAACCCTATGGCTAGGAAAGAAAATATGTGTGCGTGATATCAAGGAGATTCGAGAGCTGATACTGAGAGAAGCCCATGATTCGTCATATTATATCCACTCGGGAAGCACAAAGATGTATTAGGATCTTAAGGATCGATATTGGTTGCATGGAATGAAATGCAATGTGGCAGATTATGTGGCTCTGTGTGATACATGTCAGAAGGTCAAAGCAGAACATCAAAGACCCGCAGGTTTACTTCAACCAATTAAAGTTCCTGAATGGAAATGGGAGGAAATAAGTATGGACTTTATATTGGGTTTGCCAAGAACTCAGTCAGGATACGACTCTATATGGGTCATAGTGGACCGCTTGACTAAAGTGGCTCACTTCATTCCAGTAAAAGAAAGTTATTCTGGTTCAAGATTGGCAGAACTATATATGGCAAGAATTGTATGCCTGCATGGAGTGCCAAAGAAGATAATATCAGATAGAGGTGCTCAGTTCACTTCCAGATTTTGGCAGAAGTTGCGTGAGTCTATGGATACCCGACTGAATTTCAGCTCAGCATATCATCCGCAGACTGACGGTCAAATAGAGCGCACTAATCAAATTCTTGAAGACATGTTGAGACCGTGTGCTTTGAAAAAAAGTAGGAGTTGGGATAAGAACCTACCATATGTCGAGTTCTCCTATAACAATAGTTATCAAGACAGTTTGAAGATGTCTCTGTTTGAAGCCTTGTATGGACGGAAGTGCAGAACACCGTTGTTTTGGAATCAAACTAGGGAAAGCCAAGTATTCGCGCCTGAAGTGTTAAGAGAAGCTGAGAGACAAGTGCAATAAATCTGGAAGAATTTGAAGACAGCTCAATCAAGATAGAAGAGTTATGCAGATACTCGATGACGTGATATGTTATTTGAGATTGGTGATTCTGTGTATCTCAAGTTGTCACCCGTGAGAGGGTTGAGACGATTCAAGGTGAAGGGAAAGTTATCACCCTGATATATTGGTCCTTTCAAGTTATTGTACAAAAGAGGAGAAGTAGCCTATCGGCTCGAGCTACCATCTCACTTATCAGATGTACATGATGTATTCCACGTGTTGCCAATCAAAGCAGTAGACGTGCAAGAGGACCTGACCTATGTAGAACTGTAAGACCTATATGTGCTGAATACATTGGCTTGTAGTGAATACACTTGGCCTTGATGATAAAAGTTTTAAATATCACCAAAACACCTTTTTATCAAGGTCCAACTCTAGCTCCGAGCTATAGCAAGGTCCGACGGTAGGTCCGGCTTGGTTTGGGTAGCTCCGGTTACATTCGATGCTAGGTCCGACTAGCTTTGGTCAGCTCCGGTGAGCTTTATCTTTAGCTCCGACATGACTTTGTTAGCTCCAGCATGTCTTTGATAGCTCCGGTATATATTTGATAGCTCTGGAATGCTTTTGCTAAGCTCCGACGTACTTTGTCTAGCTCCAGTTTTGGGTTGACTAGTTTTGACTAGTTTTTGGTAAGCTCCGGTGCTAGGATCTACTAGTTTTGGTAAGCTCCGGCAGGTGCTTCATTGTACTAGTTTTGGTAAGCTCCGGCGCTAGGTTTTACTAGCTTTTGTTAGCTCCGGCTCAAGCTCCGGGTTGCTCTGGCAAGGTCCGGAACTTGACCGCAGTGCTTCTGCTTTTCATTTGCAATGTTTTGTACTTGCTTTACATTGTTGGAAAATTTGCTTAGTATTCTTTTACTAAGTTTTTGGTGCGTTTTGGATGATATGGATGATATCGTGTTGCTGTGGTTTTGCAACATGCTTATGTGAAGTTCTCACATAGGGTGTTGTGTTCGGAACTAACTTGAGTCAAGTCGAGAACTTGGGCTCATATGAATTGGTTATTTATTCATGTGCAGGTGTTGCTTGAGTTCAAGACATGGCTGGTGACGGGATCCATTGGACTAGTCTCAGGGAGGAGATTAGGTTCCCACAACCAAGTTCGGAAGGAACTGTGGTTGAGCTGATCAGGAGGTCGCGCAAGATGATTGAATCAAGAACAATGCATATGAAGGTTTCGTGGACGTCATTGGAAGATGTTTGCACGTGTTCAAGGAGTGCATGGACGTGGCTTCATGGTTCCGAGACGTGATGAAGAGATGTGGACGTAAAGAATTGGTCGGAAAGGTCCAACTGACTAGGTTATGGACTCGGGCTGCAGCTGAGTCGGGTTTGACTCAAATATGAAAAGATTTGAGTTGGTTATGATAGAATTTCATGTGGGTCACGAATTTGAGCTATTTAGGAATGTGGGATACGTTCATAAGGTGTTTGGAAGTCTTAAGATTGCTTCTATCTGCATATAGAAGAATCTTGAGCAGTTATGGAAAGTTATGATTCGTGATCTGAGTAGGATTGGAGTCCTAGTTGATATTGGGTTGGCCTAAGGGCTGGTTATATAAGCAAGGGAGCCCAGAGCTCGTGGTGCACGACTTTGGGGATGTTCCTCTTGTGTTCTATTGAATAAAATTTGTAGTTTGAAGGAACTTTTGTGCCTTGTTCATCCGACTTATTCCAGACAAGTTTTACTCGTCGAATTTCTGGACAGCACTACCTTTTGTTGGTGGTTTTATCATAACTCGAGTTTTACAGATCCAATTGATGTGATTCTTTTTGGGTTATCTTTACAACTTGATTGTCTATCATATGTCAAAATTTCACGGTCATTGGATTTGTGGTCTATGATCTACACGAGTTTCTTTGCAGCGTTCCAAAACTGTTTTTTTTTTGGTAGGGCAGATTGACCATTGTTTGATCCTTCAATCATAACTTGAGTTTTTCTCGACGGATTTGAGTGATTCTTTTTGTGTTGTCTTCGTGACTTGATTCTCTCTGATTCCAATCACTTTTGTCACGGTGAAACACATTTAGATTAGTCTCACACACGATTTCTTTAAGAGATCGTTTTTCTACCGAAGGGGTTGGGATTTAATTGTTTCCGCTGTGTAAGATTTTTAAATCTACCATTCACCCCCCCCTTCTGGTAGCTTTTCACGTGCTCTTCGATCCTACAAGAACACCCTATTAAGATTCTTGAAACATTAGAACGAGTTACGAGAAATAAGGTTACTCGTATGTGCAAAGTCCAATGGAAACATCATTCAGAAGAAGAGGCAACATGGGAAAGAGAAGAAGACCTCAAGGCGAAGTTGCCCAGTCTATTCTCTTAGGCCGTTCAAATCTCGAGGGCGAGATTTCTTTTTAGGGGGTAGAATTGTAACACCCACTCTTTTTGAAAAAATGTAAAATAAATTATTTTGCAAGAAATAAAAACATTTTCTTTGGAATAAAATTCATTTAAGGCAAATTGCATCATGTTGAATGATTGTGTGAATTTTTTAAAATTTAAATTTGCTAGAAAATTCAGTTTACAAATTCAAATCATAAAAGAAAAGAGAAAGAAAACAGAAAACACAAAGAAAAAGAAAAGAAAAAAAAGGAAAAACACTCCCTGGGCCGAATTCCCGCCCCCGGCCCACTTCCCTCCCTTCCCCCGCACCGGCCCGCTCCACTCGCACTGCGCTTCCTCTCCCCCTCGCTAACAAGCTGGCCCCGCCTGTCGGAAGTGCCGTCTTCCTCGCGCTCGTGCCATAACGCACGCGCGCGATTACACCGCGTCGCCCACTCACTCCCCCCCTCTTCATTTCCGGTTGTTTCTCCCTAATCAAGAGGCGCATCGTGCCCATGATGACCGCCGACCGTTTCTACTCCGGAACCCCTATAAATACCAGCTGATTCCCCTCGGATTTCTTCACCCCAACACCCCGAAACCCTAGCATCGACAAGCTTGGTAATGGCGCCGTTGTTCCCACCGTTACGTTCAATTTCGCGCCTCAGGAGCATGTCTAACATCTTCATCGTGTGTCCAGGAGCCCGCTGGACATCACCGTTGGGGTGGAACGCTGCTGCGTCGCCAATTTCATCGGGCGCCGATGAGCTCCACTACTCCCCATCATTGCTGGCTAGCCCCCGTCCAATTTCCGGCCTCACGACCACCACTGCTGAGTTACCCTCACTTCCACCTTCAGTTTAAGCCTTATGGATGTACCCCATAGCCTCCGTTTGGCGATTTTGGTCGCCGCCGGCGAGTCCTCCGCCGCGCGCACATCTCCGCCGCCGCACGCCGCCACCAGTGTCGCCGCTCTCGTCGTTCGGGCGATGTGGCCCTCTATCGGACGTTCGTTTTGAATGGACGGCCGAGATAAAAACATCTCGTACCCCGTCGGTCTTTAAAATCTGGGCCATTCATTTTTAATCCGACGGCCCAAGTTCAAAACCCTATGACCATTGGTATTTTTACAGTAGGCCCCCTGGATAGTGTAGTTAACTCCCTAGACAGATTTAGATAATTGCAGATTGGTCCAAATCTTTACAGAATTAACCCTAAACTTTCTGGAAATTAGTAAAATGCTGGTTAATTGAATAAAAAGTGTTTAAAAGCCCCTGCAATATTCTAATATAGCAAATAAATTCTGGAAAATTGTAGAACAAACCTTGGACTTAATAAAAAATGTTTTTAGCCTCTGGAATAGTTTTGTTTTTGCAGAAAGACCCCTAGAAATTCTAGAAATTAAATAAAAATTCTTAGTTTAAATAAAATAATTATAAAAAAGATTTAAAAATTATTTTAATTATTTTATTTTCTGTAATATTTTTATAATACATTTAAATTGCTGAATTAATCATAAATACTTTTTAAGTATATTTAATTCATAAAAATTGATTTGCACTTAGAAATAATTATTAAAAATAGAGTAAAAATTGTAAAATGTATATTTTATGTTATAAAACTATTTTAATCATATTTTGAAGGAGAAAACTTTCTAGAAAATAATAATAAGTTTCTAATAAATATAAAAATGGTATAAAAATTGTTAAAAATATGTTTTACTCAATATATTTCATTTAACTCTAAAATTCTCAATAATTGGTATTATGCCTATAATTTAAATTAATCATAAAATCACTTTTGCGTAGGAATTTATGTTTATTTGAATTGTTTGCATTCTATATGTTCTTATTGTATGTTATTATTTTTATGCATCATCATAAAACTAGAGTCGGGACCAGAACCGACATTTAACCTTCAAGAGCAGTAATTTCCCGACGACCCCCAGGCTCAATTTGGAGGCAAGTTCCTTGACCATATTGCACCCTTTTTATTAAATTTTAGTTAGATGCATGCTAAATTAAAATATGAATCCTATGTTATGTTTCCCTAGATTTTCCACAATATTCCTTATCGACATGGTTTGGGTGTTTTACTATTAATTAGTTTACGCTTAGCCATGCTTAATTGAAATATGTTCTATTTATCTACAAGTTACATTTGATGTTTTATGATTCATGAATTGATGGCAATAATGGAATTTAGTAGATAGGAATCTGATAGGGGGTTTTGTATGGATTGGTGCATGCGTGCACAAGAGCTTGGTTTGGAGCTTGACACCTATTGGATTCTAAGGACCGGTTTATGGAAGAAGTTGCTAATCCTTTTAGTATCATCACAGAATTGTATATGAGACAACATGGTTTGGTAATTTGGTCTCTCCCGATGTAGCATAGGTAATTGAACGGGCGGGGAATGGATTCTGCCTTG
Organism: Tuctoria greenei; assembly: GCA_036927565.1. Taxonomy (NCBI): domain Eukaryota; kingdom Viridiplantae; phylum Streptophyta; class Magnoliopsida; order Poales; family Poaceae; genus Tuctoria; species Tuctoria greenei. The sequence goes on from JAYESD010000011.1 coordinate 29,104,353, forward strand.
GGATCCGCATGGCTCAAGAGGGGGCTTCTCCTGGCGGAGGGAAAATAGACTCTAGGTGCCGGGGCGATGAATCCTTAGAGTACCCATTGCAAGTCGGGAGAACCATCAAAAACACATCGTAGTGATCTTCTGGCCACACACCTTCGGAAGTGTGTAATGTGGTTAGCTACCACGAGCATCAGGGAGGTTTCCCTTAGTCCACCTGGTGACAAGGGATGAAATCACGAACTGTGGGTAAAGGATACACACTCTGCACAGTCTTGTCAAACTGTCTAGACAGTCGTGCTCACGGACACGAGCGGCTTGGAACCAAATTCATAATTAGCACATGGTTAAATAATGGATGGTTTGGGTTGGTCTTACCTGGATTATTTATTGGGATGTTGGATGGGATTTCACATAGATGTAGGTGTTTAATAACATTAAGAATAGGACGTAACTGCTATAGTGCTTACCTATTATTTGCCTCTCATGTTGTGAACCACACATGTCATAACTTCCCAACTTGCGAGTACCGTTGGTACTCAAACTTGTTAGTTGCATACTCCCCCCTTCCCCAGTCTACGAAGACGAAGAGGTGGAGAATCAGGACTTCTACGGAGATCCCGAGGAGATTTTCTAGGCTGACGCTCCTTCGTGCAATGACTGTGCTTGGAGCCCCTTTTACTTGTTTTTCCACTGCTTGTGTACTTTTCTTTTAGACCTGGAAGGTCATTTATGTATTAAGGTGATATACTCGAACATGGCATTATTAATGGTATTTCACTTTTGTCTACACATGTATGAGTTGAACTGATCCTGGCATACATGTGAAAAGCATCATGTTGTCTTCTTTTTGACAGGTGTGACACCACCCCACACGGGCCAGCAAGCGGTAGAGGCCGATGATGCACTCCCCTGCGTGGGACGGCGATGGCCCCTACACCCCGCTGCGTCCAGCGGCCAGGGCCTGGCTTCAAAGATTCCTTGTGTTTTCCCTTCCCAGGTGTATTTAGAGTAGAAGCCATTATGTATCAACAATGCTGCAAATATTTGTTAACACTGTACAGAACAATGGTGATGAACTTGTAGAACAACTTGTTATATCTAAAGAACAATACACTATTACTTCATAATATTCATGTATTTTACCTTGCTGATGAAACTTTATTTTATGACATGAGAGATTTATTTGATACTATTTCATCATATATATGAATATTAAATAATTATTGTCATGTGGCAAAAATACAAAAATAAACTAATTCAGAATTAGTAAATACAAATATAAAATATTATCATGGGAAATTCAATCATTTTCATTCTGTAATAGAAAATTATGTGCATGAATATTAAATAGTTTGTATTATGTGCGAAATAAAATTTAACATAAAAAATAACTCAGAGTTAAAGAATATAAACATTAGACCGAGTCCAATTGGGCTTTTGAGCTTCCGAATTTTTGGGGCTTTCGAGACCGAGTCCAAGTCCTTGAAGACGGACGCGTCTACGACTGCAGAGTCAGAATGGATGCGGATCCTCCGGATGGCAGCCGAACCGCCTTCGCGTGACTCAATAAATACGGGCGTCTGCGGCAGGGAAAATCGTCCCACGATCAGATCGTTCCCACGTTCTTGTCCTTGTGTCGCCTTCTAGTCTACTTCATCCTGAGCGCCGTCGTGCACCAACGATCGGGAGAGCAGGTCCCCGGAATCGCTCGCCCTTGCGATCCTGCTCCGGAAGAGGTGAATAAGGTTTTTGGGAAGCACTCTGCGCGACTGCTCGCGTTCTTCACCATGGGTCATCTACCGAAGAGATCGGACACTACAACCCAATGTCGTCACCAGCGTCTGCAGCGAATGTTCGCAGTCAGATCTACATCAGATCCTCTGGCTCCAAATCGGTACGCGGTATTTGTCGTCCCGTCTATCTGCCGGTATTGATCGCTGTTGTTTTTTCATGTTTTCCAAAATTGTTCAGTAAATTGTCTCCTATTTTCTAAAAATCCAAAAATCTTATTTGGCAATTTCCTGAGTTGAACATGATGACTTTAGCCGATGCATTAAGGCCGGAGAAATTCTCTAGCGTGCACTTCAAGAGGTGGCAAGTTAAGGCGACGCTCTGGCTCTAGTCACTTAAGATTTTCTGGGTAACCGAGGGCAGGCCTCAAGGTCCTTTGTCTGTTGAAGAACAGACAAAGTTCGAGGAAGCCAATTCTGCCCTGAGATGATGTATCTTAAGTGTTCTTAACAACAAACTCTGCGATGTATATCTAACAGTCACAGATGGTAAGGAACTCTGGAATGCACTTAACGCTAAGTATAGTGCAGCAGATGCAAGTGGTGAACTATATATCATGGAGAATTTTTATGACTGCAAGATGATTAACAACCGTCCTATAGTTGAACAAGCTCATGAAATACAGTGTCTTGCGAGAGAGCTCAACCTTTTTAAGTGTCTTTTACTCGACAAGTTTGTAGTTGGGTGCATTATTGCAAAGTTACCTCCTTCATGAAAGAACTTCGTCACCGCTCTCAAACACAAGAGACATAAAATATTAGTTGAAAACCTGATAACATCTCTTGATGTTGAGCAGAAGGCTCGGGCTAAGGATGCTACTAAGAAAGGAGGTGATGGTCAATCTAGCGCCAATGCTAATATGGTGCAGAAACCCAATGTCAAGAATAAAGGGAACAACAAGTCTTAATTTAATCCAAATAAAACTACTGCTTTCAAGAAGAAGAAGAAGTCAAACAGAGCCAATGATGGCTGCTGCTACACCTGTGGGGAGCAGGGACATTTTTACAAGGATTGTTCTGAGAGGACAGACCGTAGAGGGAAAAGAATGTCAACATCATGACGTCTAGCAATGCAGATGGGTACAATAATTCTTTTACTGTTCTTTCTATTTCCCAAACATCATCTTGGTGGTTTGATACGGGTGCTAATGTTCATGTATGTTCTGACATGTCCATGTTTACTTCTTACCAGTTCGTCCGGTATTCCGCCGTCCTAATGGGGAATGGGTCACATGCTTCTGTTCGTGGTGTCGGCACGATCAATCTGAAGTTAACTCTGGGAAATATTGTCCAGCTGAAGAACGTACATCATGTCCCTACTATGAACAAGAATCTTGTTAGCGGTACCCTTCTATGTAGAGATGGGTTTAAAGTAGTTTTAGAGTCTAATAAATAGTTGTGTCCAAGCATGGGCATTTTATTGGTAAAGGCCATGAATGCGGAGGCTTGTTCTGCTTTTCTCTTTTGGAGTTAAATAATAAGTCAGTGAAAAATATTTGTGGCAGTATTAATGATGATGCAAGTGTTTGTCAATCTCGTTCAGGTCATATTAATTTTGGTTTAATGAATCGGCTATCTAGTCTCAAATTAATTCTGGAATTCATCATTGTCAAAGGTTCTAAGTGCTATAGTCGTGTGCAATCAAAGCAACATTGAAAGCCTCACAAGGTAGCCGAGGAGAGAAACTTGGCACCATTAGAACTTCATATATTCTCTATGCAAGATGAATGGTGTGTTGACATAAGGTGGAAATAAATATTTTATGACAATAATAGACGATTCTACTAGATTCTGCTATGTTTACTTGTTGCAAACTAAAGATGAAGCTTTAGACTACTTTAAAATCTATAAATCTGATGTAGAAACTCAATTAGAGAAAGATCAAACATCTTAGGTCAGATCGTGGTGGTGAGTATTTTCTAAAAATATTTGATTATTTTCTATGTGGAACACGGTATTATACATGAGAGGACGCCTCCCTATTCACCCCAATCAAACGGTGTAGCCGAGAGGGAAAACCGCACATTATGTGACTTGATGAATGTCATGTTAGACACATCTGGTTTATCTAAGGCATGGTAGGGGGAGGCTCTATTGACTTCATGTCATGTCCTAAACCGCGTTCCAAACAAGAATAAAGAGAAAACCCCTTATGAGGAGTGGATTGGGAGAAAACCATCACTTTCATACTTGCTTACTTGGGGATGTTTGGCAAAGGTCAATGTTTCAATTCCCAAGAAACGCAAGCTGGGACCAAAGACAGTGGATTGTGTCTTTCTAGGCTATGCTCATTAGAGCATCGTATATAGATTTTTAGTAGTTAAATCTGAGGTACTTGATATGCATGTTGATACTATTATAGAATCTCATGATGCAATATTTTTTGAGAATATTTTTCCTATGAAAGATATGCATAGCACTACTAGGATCTCTTCTGAAATTTGTCCTGAATCCACCACAACTAGCGAGTTTCTTGATACATCGTTTGAGAATGTCCTAGAGGAGGAACACAATAAAATAACTCAGTCGAGTAAGAGATCACGAATTGCAAAATCCTTTGGTGATGATTTTACTGTGTACCTTGTGGACGATACTCCTAGATCCGTAGCAGAGGCATATGCATCACCTGATGCAGATGACTGGAAAGAAGCAGTTTATAGTGAGATGGACTCAATTCTTTATAATGGAACCTGGGAGTTAACTGAACGGCTATATGAGTGCAAACAGTAGGCTGCAAGTGGGTGTTCAAGAAGAAGCTCAGACCTGACGGTACTATTGAAAAGTACAAGGCGAGGCTAGTTGCAAAGGGCTATACTCAAAAGGAAGGTGAAGACTATTTTGACACCTATTCACCTGTCGCCAGAATGATGACAATTCGTGTACTACTTTCTCTGGCTACCTCTTATGATCTAATCATCCATGAAATGGATGCGAAGACAACTTTCCTCAGTAGAGAGTTGGAAGAGGAAATTTATATGGAACAGCCTGATGCGTTTGTAGTAAAAGGTGAAGAGACAGATGTGCAAATTATTGAAATACTTGCATGGCCTGAAACAAGCACTTAAGCAATGGCATGAGAAGTTCGATAGTACTTTGACGTCTGCGGGCTTTGTCATCAATGAGGCTGATCGGTGCGTGTACTATCGCCATGGTGGGGGCGATAGCGTTATATTATGTTTGTATGTGGATGATATACTCATTTTTGGTACGAGCATGAATATAATTTTTGAGGTCAAGTCCTTTCTATCAAAGTGTTTTGATATAAAAGATCTGGGAGAAGCTAATTTTATTTTGAACATTAAGCTGAATAAGGATGAGGGTGGGATTACTTTAAGTCAACCCCACTATGTTGAGAAAATCTTGAGCCGGTTCGGCTTTATGGATAGCAAGATTTATACAACGCCTTATGATCCCAGTGTGATACTCAGAAAGAACAAGAAAGAGTCAATAGATTAACTTAAATATTCTCAGGTGATCGGTTCATACATGTGCTTAGCAAGCACAACCCATACTGATATCTCGTTTGCTGTGAGCAAACTGAGCAGGTTCATGTCAAACCCGAGTATACATCATTGACATGCACTTGAAAGGGTTATACACTAGTTGAGAGGTACAATGAGTTATAGAATTCACTATACTGGGCATCTGGCCGTGCTTGAGGGTTATAGTGATTCGAACTGGATCTCTGATGTTGATGAACTCTATGCCACGAGTGGATATGTGTTCATTTTAGATGGTGACGCTATATCACGGAGGTCTTGCAAACAGACCATTTTGACGAGGTCAACAATGGAAGCAGAACTCACTACTTTAGAGCAGCAACTGCAGAGGCAGAATGAATGTGAGAGCTCTTGAAGGATTTGCCTGCAGTTGAGAAACCATTGCCAGCAATCCTTATGAACTGTGACAATCAGACGGTGATTAAAGTGACAGTCCTAAGGATAATGCAAAATCATCAATACACGTCAAGAGACTTTTGAAATCTGTTATGAAAATGAGAAACTCTGGAGTTATTACTGTTCCGTATATACAAACAGATAAAAATCTGGCAGATCCCTTAACGAAGGGTCTATCACGTAATGTGATAGAAAGTGCATCGAGGGAGATGGGTTTGAGACTCATTGATGTGACACCATAGTAGTAACTCAACCTATGTGATCGGAGATCCCATGAATTAGGATATGGGAAAACAAGCTAGTAGTTCACCGAGGAGAGTACTTCCTTTAGACCCTCTCTATGTAAAGATGTGCACCTGTACTCTCAAACTGTAAGGCAAGTTGGCGATTTCCCTTAATGTGTTTCTGTTGGCTATGTGTAGCAAAGATGCCGTCCTACAAGGCAATCTTGAAAGAAACACACATATATGAGCTCTGACTGTCAAATGTCGCAGTCTGAGAGATTTGGGTGATCTGTGGAAATATCATAAAGAGACCATGGAGTATGACGCATATGCTCTACCCGCGGGGTAGACTACTGGTAGTCAAGTACTGGTAATGGTATTTGGATTAAGTCAGTTCGCACAAAACATACAATTCAAGCCATAATCCATTGTCCAAATTGTGAACTGATGTAATTTAAAGATCTAGGCAGAAGTTCAACTTAAGAGTCTCTGCCGAAACACTAGTATATGAAACAAGGAACAAAAATGACTTCTCTTCTAATGGCTTTCAGATCTGGTGGGGGATTGTTAGAATAAATGGGCTAGGCCCAATATTTATTTCAGATTAATTTCAATAAATCTTAAAGACCCATTAGTGCAAGAGAGGATGGTGTTAAATATTTAATCTCACATGGAAAGTGGAAGTGGAGCAACCCCTACATATAAGGGAGGTTGCTCTTCCACTCCTTGGAGGTTGCTCTTCCACTCCTTGAGTGAGAGAGAAGAGAGGAAGAGAGGGGTGGCCATCGCGCGCTCCTCCTCCCCATCCTCCTCGCTCGCTCGCCTTGCCACGCCATGCCACACCCCACACACGCGCGCGCGTGCGCTTGTGTTTGTGTGTCATGTGAATTCGAGCCTCAAGTCGAACCCATGTTTTATATTTTTGCAGAAAATTAAATTGGGCTTTTGGGCTTCCGAATTTTTGGGGCTTCTGAGACTGAGTCCAAGTCGTTGGAGACGAACGCGTCTACGACTGCGAAGTTGGATCGGATGCGGATCCTTCGGATCGCAGCCGAACCGCCTCCCCGGGACTCTATAAATACGGGCATCCGCGGAAGGGAAAATCATCCCACGATCAGATCGTTCCCACGTTCGCGTTTCTTACGCCGCCTTCTAGTCTACTTCATCCCGAGCTCCAGCGTGCACCAACGATCGGGAGAGTAGGTCTCCGGAACCGCTCACCCTTGCGATCCTGCACCGGGAGAGGGCGAATAAGGTTTTTGGGAAGCGCTCCGTATGACTGCTCGCGTTCTTCACCACGGGTCGTCTACCGAAGAGATCGGGCGCTGCGGTCCAACGTCGTCACCAGCGTTTGTAGCGACTGTTCGCATTCAGATCTACAGCAGTTCCTCTGGCTTTAAATCGGTGCACGGTATTTCTCATTCTGTCTGTCTGCCGGTATTGATCGCTGCTGTTTTTTCGTGTTTTGTAGAATTGTTCAGTAAATTGCCTTCTATTTTCTAACAGTGCCTATAGCAAATGATGGGACAGGTGTGCTTAAAAGTTTCCACATGTGCAATACTTCAATATGCTTTAGCAGTCGGTTTATGTTGAATATTTTGGGTATTTCATGGTCTATTTCATTTAATGCATTGCCTCTGTATTTTTTACGATATGATATCTGCAGTTATGAATTACAAGATTATTACATTTTTGCACCCTAGTGCATGTTTCTGCATCAGTTAGATATGGGGCATATCAGCATCCACAATTGACGATTGTAAAATGCTCATACATATAGTCCCATTCCGGAATATAGGGAGAGGATCACCTTTTACCATCTGGTCTCTATGAAAAATCCTGGAGAAACAGCTGTTCTTAAAGTACTTAGAGATGATAAAGTGCCAGAATTAAATGTCACACTTAGGGCTGTGAGTCCTCACGATATCATTACATCTGAATATTTGATCCATACCTTTGTTTAACCTGGGTGCAATTTTTTAGTTGCTTGCTGGTTACCAAACATAATAGTAATATATTTTGTTGCTTTTCTTTTACACCTTTATAAAGTTGATCCTACAATATCCTACATAAGCAACGTCCCTGCTTAACACCAATTATCAGTCCTCAAACTGACCCATAAAACACTGTAAATTTGCAAGTCATTGAATTTCCCATGTTACCCAATGAGCCTATTCTGGACCATTTATTCAGCTATTTCAGTATTTGGAAAGTCTGATCTGGACACAGACAAACCCATCACTTGTATATTTCACTAGGAATTCACAAAACTGTAGAAAATGATTCTGTGTCTAACTCTCGAAGTCTATTTGTTGCGCGCATCTTTTTGTTGTTCACTATGTATTATAAAAAGCTCGACACCGATCGGTGCACAACATAAGAAAGGCTCATTCGAGATGTGCTCGAACGAAGAAGAGAGACAAATAGATGGTGCATCTCGGTGGTCGCGTCTATCATTACGTTGTCATCAGAGACGAGCGGCAGACGCGTCGCCAATCAGACTAAGTGTGAGACAAGCTCAAAGAAAGCGCGTCTCCTATCTTTGAGTCATAACAGACGGGCTTTCACTGCTACAATAAACCTAATCTCAAATGGCTCTAAACGTATTATCACACACGGTTTCTAAAACCACTTGAAACGAAGAGCCTGTGATAATATGCAATTTCACAGGCGGAAAAGTGAAACCGCCTATGATAATGGCATTATCATAGGCGGTTCTTTACTTACGACTAGCCGCCTGTGTTTGGAAATTTGAGGCCCCATCAGCGTACATGAGAGACACGCTTTGATACAGCGCATCACGGATATGTTGACTGATCCGAGATGGGCTTTATGATAGCCCATCGCAGATATGTTGACTGATCTGAGATGGGCTATAAGAAATTGTGTCTCCTTTATTTAGGCAAGATGTAGTCTGTTACAGTGCGTCGCAGATTGTTTACAGACAGATTCAGTGCAACGCCAACAGGAGATGCTCCCTACTAGACGCACGTCTCTAATTAGGTGCCTCCACCCCTGATTATCCTGGTTCCTAGCTGCATCCTGGAGCTAGCCAGGATTTGGCGGCCGCATTGCCTGTGTCAGCAACATACACATATAGAAACATATGTATAGCCAAATATCTCCTATTCATCCAGCTTAACATGTAACAAATAAAATATTAATAAATATTAACAAAATGTACACATATTGACCAATCAAATATTTACAAAGTGTAAATCGTGGTTACCAAGTAACTATTTACACAGAATTCCCCTGTTCATCCAGCTTAACATGTAACTAATTTACACAAAGAATAACTTGTCACCTAGTCCTCTATTGGGTAATGAAATTCTCCCTTTGAATTAATGATTTCGAAAATGATAAACCTGCATAGGACGTCTCTAATTTTCTCAAGGCTACGACCTTCAACGTTCTTAAAGGCGGGTTCGTAGTCCTGCCACAAGATAAAATGAGATTCAGCAAAATATTAGTAATAAAGTAAAATAATGCACTTACACATACATTGCAATTAGGTTGATCTCCAAATAGAGCCATGTGTAGGCAGCTGTGGAAGCTGCACGTGTTGCCTGGAGCTTGTTATGGGACGTTGAATGCAGTATGATGTGAAAGCTGACAGCGTTTTCCTTTTACTTGTCCAAAAGCCCTAAACAAAAACATTCACAGTTAATATAAAATTATCGTGCAAGGAAACTAAAGTGAAGAAGGAACTTACTCGTCAATAACAGAAGAGATATCATTCCATGATCGGGTCTTTCGCTCGCCAGATTTTTCATCTGTCAGCCTTTAGGAGTCACAGTACCAGATTTGGTCGTACCGTGCAGATATTGTTATGGTTACCCAGGTTGAACGGTACGACTAGGAGGTCCTTATCACTGTACTGTTTCATTGCCTTCACAAAATATTGAACAACATCTTTTCGTCCGCTTGACGTTTGAATATAAGTTCTTGCTGGTACTTGCAGGTCGAGATATGCAGCAGACGCATTTCCCGTGTTATGACAAGCATGTTGTTGCTGGCGCCTATATGCATAATGTCAAATTTGTCACATATAATACTTGTATTGAGTATGTATTGGAGAACACAATTTTTGAGGAGACTTACAATGCGAAGCAGCATATTAGGGAGACATCCAACGCGTCGAGGTTGAAAAGGTCGTAAAGATCGGACCATGAGATGACAAAAGCGCCATCACCCGAGAGAAAGTGTTTATCCTTCAATGCCACTAGTATGGTATCACACTTTTTGTAATTTTCCATGCAGTATTGATGAAATTGAACACAAGGTTTACCAACTTGTTTGAGTGCGGCTGCAGTTAACATCGGCTTTCCCTTTTCATACTTCGGGTTTGCATGTGTCATAGCTTTCGACGCTCTCGGGTTAGGTTCTGACTCTTTCATTGGTTTCTTCTAACCTTCCTTCGACGATAATCACCGCTACGGCAGACTCTTGTTCATGGCATGTACATTCTTCGTCGACTTTGCCGACGGCTGATCAGGTGTAGGGTGCAGGGCACTTCGAGTGCGGGGTGGAGACCGACACGGCTGCTCTTCAAGTGGAGAGTTCTGCGGTTGCTCTATAGTTGGAGACGGATGCTGCTTCTCTGTAACTAGAGGCAACTGCTCTCCAATTGGAGACTTCTGCTGCTTCTCTATAACTGGAGGCAACGATAGCTCTCGAATTTGAGACAGATTCATCTGTTCTGGATTTGGATGCAGAAGAAGACGTACCTCAGGAGACATTGAAGCGGTCGACGCGACAGCTGCTGCTACTGCTGGGTCAACAACAATAAGGCTCCGTCTCCACTGAACCCTTCTAGTAACTACATCCCGCTTAGTCAGCGTTGTATCATCCGGTGGCACTTCGAGCTGTAGGTTTTTCGTAATTTCATGCACCAAGTCCACATTGACAACATCATAGGATGTTGTGTCCACCTGGATGTCGTCAAGCATGGTCTGATCGGGATAGACTAGCCCTGTCCCGACCTCCATTCGGGTGATTCCTCTGACAATAAGCAGAAGGTTGCATGTTGTTGTCTGAGCCAAGTTATCTATCGTGTCTGGCTTAATTGAAGGTCCAGACGCGGGTGCCTAAAGATCCTTCTGTGGTCGTCCACCCCCAGCTGTTGTAGAAGCAAAGTTGCTCATACGCTCCTGGTGGTTGAAAAATGCGTTAGGGATTGCTATACCTGCTCACTCCAGCATTTGCTTCACGTCTGCTAGGAGCTCCCTTCTCAGTTGTGTTTTTAGCTCCTTGACGTCAACGTGTGATGTCGAGGACGTTTTCCACTTTCGATAAGTAGTTTTGTGTTCCGAAAAGCCCTCCCTTCAGGTCAACTTACTAGAAACACCACGAACACGGCCTCGTTGCTCCGGTCTTTGTAGGGCCTTGGTGAGGGCATCGTTTTCCCTCTAACCACTTGACTCTTTGCTGCTCAGGTTCCAAGCTCTTTGAGCGACTTTTGTAAGGAGCTCGGGCTGTAGAAGCTGATACCGCCTGACTTAGATAGTTGTGAACGAGCACAGATAAATAGTTTGAGCCGTTCACTGAAACTGTTGTATGGATTCACAACACCTTGCTCGGCCAATGCTTCATCCTATTATTCCCAAATCCTTTTTTTCCCGGCATAACCGATGTTGCTGAGGTGGTGGTCAAGCTCGTTCTGCGATCGGAGCCACTTCATACGTTCACTGTTCTTGGAAAAATCTTGTGATTCGCACTTTTCAACAAATCACGTCCAATCCTCTTCTGGCATATGTTGATACTTATAGAAGAGGGTTTCATGATTCTTCCAAAACTCGCGAAGCTTAGTTTTGTAGGTCCTCCATGCATGAGAGATCATCTTCGTAGCTAGCTTCTTCCCTGTCACAGCCCAAAATTTCAAACCATGTAAAAATCACTCCGAATTAAATTTTTTTGGTAAAACATAAACAAACGTTAATCATTAATACAAATCGAGGAAAATGAGTGTGCAGATACAAACACGTACCCATTTAAAAATGAATCAGACTATAAATAGAGTTGGAATGAAAATGAATGCGTAAGGTACGTGGTCAATTTAAAAATATACACATACATGTGAGATCATAGCTAATTAATATAAGCAAATTAAAGAGAACAGTTTACTGATTAAATACCATAGAAGTTTAGGGCAAACCCAATCGAAATCTACTTCTAAAATCGGAGACAACAATTAAGTAATACACCTAAGTAGCATGAATATATATATATATATATATATATATATATATATATATATATATGTATATGTATGTGTGTGTGTGTGTATATATATATATACATATATATATATATATACATATATATATATATATATGCCAAACACTAATTCAATCGACAAATCGTATTAGAATACATCCAACAAGAAATGGAATTTAAATTACTCAAACTGGATTCAAATTCAAATCAAATTAAATTGGAAAACCAATAAGGAGATCCAATTCCCCTTCGGCCGTAGCCCATCTTCCTCTGTTCAGCCCAGACTCTCTTCTCTCTCCCGCAGCCCATCTGGCTAGCGCCCAGCCCACGTTTCTTTTCCCACCTCCTTCTTCTCTCTCTGGTTTCCTCCCTTGCGTGCGCAGCCCAGCGCCCTCTCCCGTGGCCCGGCCCAGAGCAAACCGCCTCTGTCCCTCCGCTCTTCCCCAATCGAAGCCGACCACAACTCCAGGTTTCCCGCAATGGGACACCGGCGAGGTGCCGCCTGCAGCACTGCGCTGTGCTGCGCCAGCACTGCCTTGCCCCCATAATCACGGCTTCGCCGTCACCCTCGCCATCATTGCCCCAAAGACTGAATGCCCGACGTAGAGCGCGCACCACGGAACTGCGCCCACCGCCTCCACGAACCGCTCTTGGCCACAGCCGCACCCCGCCTATAAAATGGGGCTCCCATTCGCCAATTCGCTCGCACACTCCTCCTCTCACCCCGATAACACTCCACAGAGCTCAAGCGGCCTTCTCCGAGCCAGAATTTGTCGTTCCCCTTTTTCTCCCCTAGCGCCAACCACTGTACCCATTCCCGCTCCGACGTTGCAAGGTAATCCGATTAACACCTATCGTTGCTTTGTCATAGCCTAGAATGCGTAGAACACTTGATTTTTGGTCACTTAGAACACCAAGGAGTAGATCTCGACGGCCTTTTGCCGGTGCCGCCGCACGCCATTGCCGCCGGCAAGCTATGGGCTTGTTCAGCCAAATCCACCTTGCCCGTTAGACTCGTCATAGCATGTAGGTAGTACAGGTATATCACGAAGTGGTGGAAGACCTTCGGGAGTGAGGAAGCAACGCGCCGCCTTCTTCTCTGTCGCCGTCGGCAATCGCATGCCACCGTTGAATCCTCCCTGACCTGACCGAGTATCCCACAACCTTCCTAGCATGCTGCAACACATCCCCGGCAATTCGTTCTGCTGTATTACAACACACACGCGTAGATCGACGGCGCACCGCCGCGTGCGGCCGCCACGGCCCGCCGTCGACCGCCGTCAGTGCCACCCATGCCCTGCCAAGCCACCTGACGTGTTCCTCACACCATCGCGCACATATCGGTGAACGCTTCGCCTCAAAAACCCGCACCAACGCATGCTTCACAGAGCGCCGCCCCAACTCGCCATGACGGCTAACCGCTGGCCATCATGGGTGCCTTTCCGGTCCTTGTCAAGGCCACTGATGGATTCCCAATTCCCTTGAGCGCGCACCTGACATATCAGTTGGAAGGCACACCGCGCAAAGCTGCCACCGGCGAGCTGCTCTGGCCGGTGCTCCCCCGCCTCCTCTGTTCGGTGAGGACGTGAGCTCGTTGCTCACGTGGCGCATGCGTGGCAGCCACGTGAGGACCACCTCATCACACTGAAATGCCTGGTCAGTGCCATCTCAGCGCCACACACGCACAAGTCCCGAAACCCCCCCTGCATAGACGTGGTTCATGTGAACCAGAGAGCAAACACCACTGTCGCCTTGGGCCCACCTCGTCAGCCATCATGCGCACACCCTTCCGGCCCGCATGCTAGCCACTGACTCCGTGGCCCCATCGGTCAGCCCCTAACACAAGGTAAAATTGCTAGGTACACAAGCGCGTGCGCACAAACGATTCCGACCCCACAGTTAGCCTCAGCCCAGCGGAGAAAACGCTAGGTACACCATGTAGTACACACAGAAATATGAAAAACACATTTCTTAACGAAAAAAATCCGTAAAATATTCTAGAAATCATTAATTGCTTTTAGAACATATTAGGAGTGATTTTTTGTATAATTTACATGAAAATACTGTGTTAAATATTAATGGTTTGCAAAAATGAACGAACCGAATAGGAATTAACGAGAAATAATGTTTAGCTTCTAAATTGATAATCATTTTACGAACAATTTTCTAGAAGCTCAATAGAACTATTTGGTGACTATTAGAACATAAAAACAGGGGTCAGCCACCCAAATTAATTATAAAAAATGTTCAACTTGTAATCATCAAGAAGATATTAGAAATATCAATTGATATTGATGTGTCAGAAAATATATAGTATTTAACTAGTATAGAATATGGAGTGGCAAAATAATGATCATCTTTATAGGAAATTAATTGAATTACCAATAGTCAATGGAAAATCACATAGAAACTCGCGGAAGAATACTTTACTCATAGATAATTATCAAGAAACTCCCGAAAATATTGTTAGGCATATATGATATAATATATGTGGTAATTGGCTAGTACAATTATAGGATTGGGAATTGATTATCATTCTCATAGGGAAATCAAGTGAATATTCATAATAGGTAAAATACATATAGAAGTCCCTAATTAAATAATCTCTCCTTGAATGACCTTCTAAATATTCCTAGGAGTATATTAATAGGCCTTTTCAATGGTAATCGACTTAACATAATGGACAATGAACTAACTAGTGTTATTGTAGAAAAGTCATTAGGAACCTATTGGATAATAGAAACTCACATGCAAACCATGAAAAGAATGAACCCTACCCTAGTAACTCCCTGAGTCCTAATAATCAAATACTAAATAAATACAATAAGTTCATAACCTTTAGGGTTCATTCAGAATGTTGCCTTAAGTTTAGACACGTTAGGACTGAGGCTTAGACTCTAAAACAAGTGGGTATTACATTAGTAGAACCTTAGTGAATATACTATTGTGAAGATAGAGTAAATAAAGAAAACCCATATAACTTATGGTCAACCCATAGACCACAATAAAAGCAATTTATAGAATAAGCTAGTGAGTTCACATTAAATGTCATAAACCATGTAAATAACTAAGAAGATCGATAAAACATTTATATCCTTTCAACGGCCACTTAGTTGACCAATGAGACATTAATGTTTCCAAATATCCACAAGTAGAATGGTGTATTCTCCAATAAACCTTATAAGAATCTTACTAACCGCGTTATTGAATGATTGTTCGTGTTTATTGGATTTCTCGGATCTTTATTGATGTTTCATATTTTATTCGCATAACTCCGTACTTAGTAATCGGAGAGTTCGCGAAGGAGATATTCAAGACCCGGATCATGAAGAACAAGACAAGGACCTTGGTAAACCACTGTAAAGGCAAGCTCTAACTCCTTGATCATATTTTACCTATGTTTTGCAATCGCACCTATGGCCTGTTTTCATTGCATGACTGCATGTATATTTTAAAATGTTGTTATGTTATGAACCACTTGATGTTGTAGCATGAGCTATGCCGATGACTGAATATCGGTGTTAGCTACTAGCCAACGATAAACAGTAACCCAGTAGTTACTCACTATCAATGGCTTGAAACAAGTCACTGTATCAATTATGATAATAGCAGTGACTATCACAATCCTCTCCTTGACCTTGACGACACAACCCCTTGACAACCTAACCGCTTCATCACTGCGCTATAGCGGTGATGTGAGCACCTCCTTGTTAGTACTATGCTTAGGAACCCTTGCGATGTTCGCATCGCGAACCACTACACACTGTATACATGATTGTGAAATGTGTTAAAAGGTGTTTGGTGGTGTGAGTTAGGATATGGGTGAGAGATTAATGAACTGTGTGTGTGAAGGGGAAGGGTGGTCGAGGCGGGTATGGTGATGTGATGCCGATGGCTCCCTAAGAGGTATACCAGCTGCGGTTGTGTATTCAATGTAACCACCGATCAACGCTGAGTGCTTCAGTAATAGTCTGATGACCATATTTTCCGGACTAGTCTTGTGCTGAGTACTTTAGTTTTGTTCGATGATGTGTGTTCCGAACTAGTCCTTTTGCCAAGGACGGATGGAGCCGCCTCACCAATATAAGGACCGAGTCATTTGACCTCAACGTAGTGATTTCGTACAACCACATAACCTATATGGGCAGGACTCGCCCTACCTTTTTGGTAACTGCCACATGAGAAAACCTGTAGAGCCATGGAGGACACGGTGGACCAGGAAATGGCATGGAGACTGAGGGTCGTCCGGTGTTTGGCTGGGTAGTTAATGCCCGAATAGCCCCTGCGTCGGGCCAAGGTGTGAATGTGGGGTTAATCGATGAAGATGGGATGAGCGTTGCGTTACCTGATCCAGAGTACGTTGTGGGTAAAGTGCACAAACTCTGCAGAGTCTTAATCTATCTGGATAGATGTTGTCATAGTCTTGGCACACTATGCTTTGGGCTCCTATTGATTAGTATTAGGGCATCTCCTTGAAGTGTGTGTGGGTAGCTGAGGCTGCCAAGTTTGGGAAAGTGTTGGCATGCATGCCAGAGTCATCAAGGCCAAGGGTCCGAAGACTCATCTAGAAGTGAGAGAACTGACGGGATGATCTGAAACTCCCCTAGGTCCTGCCAACTATAATAATATTGATTCAACTACTTCTCTCTCTTATTGCAAAACTCTTTTCAAAGAGAACATACATAAAAAGCTTTTCCGCAAAACTAAGTCATATGGCTTTCCTTGCTACAAGCCCCAATGCATGAAACACCTCCCCTTGAGTAGTGTTAGGGCTTACGGAGTACCTTATGTACTCACTCTTGCTTTATATGTGGTTTTATCAGAAGATAAAGAAGCTGAAGCGTGTGAGGATGACGATTAGGTCTAGTCCTACTTCCCAAGTCTGCTTGTTGGGCATGGCGCCGGTCTGCTCCGCTATTTCTGACGATTTATTTGTTTTGGTGGTCATCCCCGACCACGTCCAATGTAATCTAGATCATGTTTGTAAGACTTATATTGATGATTAATAAAGAATCATTGTATGTATCTCGATCTATTCTGTTGTGCGTACCATCTACTGATCCAAGGATTGGTACAAGAAGCACAAGTGGGCCCTTGGAAGGCAGGTCCTGACATTCCCCTTCTGTTTCATATGTTTCAGATATTGAATACATGGTTGGATAGAGCTTTCGAATAGTTCATCCTTTTCATTTTCGGCCAAGTGATCAAAACTCTGCAGGTTTAGCGGCACCCTTTCCCGAGCAGCTAGACCACAAATTCTGGACAGTCTTGTATTAACATTATGGTCCAGAGGTAATCATCATTGGCCTCATCACAATCACAATGTCTGTCGGCCACGTCGTCTACGACCTTTTCTTTCTTGTGTTACTAGAGGCAGATGCATCCTCTTCATGTGTTTGCTGCTAAGTCTGCTGCTGAGCCTCCTCTTCAATATATGCTGCTGATTCTTCGACTGAGACATATTCAAATTCACAAAAAAACACTGAAATCATGTAAAACATTATCAAACTTCATTCACATTCGCACAAATGATCACATAAGGGAGCAAATTATCTCATGGAATTTGTACCTTAATAAGAAAAAGACATATGTGTCAAGTGTAAGGACAATCCAAACCAAGCAATCATTAAATAAATCACTAAACATTGACTGGTACTTAGCCAAATCGTAATACTCTAAGCGTAGGACTCCGGAATATACTAAACATCGACCGGTGAACTACCAAAGCGCGGAGCATTTTGACTCCAACCAAAGCGTAATACTCTAAGCGTAGTACTCCGAAAATATACTAAACATTGACCAGTGAACCACCAAAGCGTGGACCATTTCGACTCCAACCAAAGGCGAACGAACCTTATTAGGGCACTGCCGAGTTGGTCAACGGGGAGTCAAGGGTCGACGGCGGTAGAGCGACAATTATCAAGAGGGCAGTGTCGAGGCGGTGACGAGCTCAGGGGAAGTGGACCGACGTGGTGGCATGCTCCGGGGAAGGGGACGACGCGGCGGGGGTTTCTAGGGCGACATGTGATCAGTGTGCGAGAGCTAAAATGTTGAAAAGTTTTGCTAAGTGTTAGAAAGAGAGCGCGCGAGAGACCTAAAAGTACCTTAGGGCAACAATCTAAGACGCACCTCAGAAGAGCAACTGTTGGGCGCGTATCCCACACATGTGTAAGCTCATATCAGAGACGCGCTTTACAAGAGATTGTCTCTTTACTCTTGAATTAATGCTAGCTGTTGACAGTAATGCCATTCGCGCAGATCGAAGCGTTTAAATCGGAGATGCGCTTTATAAAAACATGTCTCACATTATCTTGCCTTAGAGAAGTATTTTTTTGAGGCGTGTCTCGCATCACGTTTGCACAAATTATGTTGTTGAGTCTGCTTGAGAGACGCGCCTTTGTGAGACGCGTCTTGCATCACGTTCATATCCCATTTTGAATTAATGTGCGTCCGTTGCCCTAATAGCATTCGGGCACAAAATTCAAAGTGATCTAACCTCATTGTCTATGACATGTGGGACCGTGCCAAAACTTAATATGCAAAAGCTCAAATTCCGTGTGAACCTTCATGATTGCTAGATTAAATTTGTTTAATTTGACATCACGGTGGTCCACGCGGAACTTGACGCGAATATTGCAACGCCACGTCTTATATGCTCGTTGCAACGCGCTCAGAGTTCTGAGGTGGGACAAAGAGCTAAAAGTACCAGGGCCACAATCGGAGACGCGCTATATAAGAGCCACCGCCGGGCGCGTCTCCCTTTCGCTCCAACAAAAACAATCGGAGACGCGCTCTTTAGTAACGCATCTCACATTATCCTACCTGAAAGACGGGGCTTTGTGAGGCCCATCTCACATCACTTTCGTATCCCATTTTTCAAGGCAGAGCAAGTGCTACATTCAGTAGTGCTTCCTTAAGAAATAGAACACAAGGCATCAGTACTTCTCCATAAGAAACAGAGAACATATGACGAATGAAAGTCAAATTTTTCACTCAAATGGCAATATTTTCACACATTTGAGCATATATCACACAAATATCCAAATGGAAGTCAATTTTTCACTCAGTCGACCATATTTTCACATATTTGAACATATTTACACACAATCAATTTGGTACTCTTGGTTTTTTGAAATCTTGACTTTTTTATGGTGGCCGTTCTGCAAGTAAGGAAGTTTGTTGGCCGATGGTATTCTTAGCTTGATCATCGAGGTGACAAAAGGAGGAATCTTATCAAATTGGTCAAACTTTTCCTCATCTACGGCATTCTCAACTCCGATGATTCGTTGTTTTCCATGTACAACCACCTTAAATCTTTTATTTGTTGTATCAAGAACATAGAACAGTTGAGCAATGTGTTCTGCTAACACGAAAGGTCCGACTTATATCCTTGACACTTAAGATCAATACTAGTGAACTCGTACTTGTCTTATACAACACCTTTGATTCCATGAACCTAGTTGCAACAAAAATGAGGAATCTTGAATCCTTGAAAGTCAAGCTCCCGGATCTCTTGTATTTGACCATAGTACATGTCTTTGTCTTGGCCCGCACATTATAAGCATCAACATAGACACCACTATTCTGATATGTGCTTTTCTTATCTTGTTCTATAGTGTAGAACATGTATCCATTTATGTCGTACCCTTGATATGTAATAATTGTGAATATAGGACCACAAACCAACTTTTTAGGTATTCACTTGTTTGAGTATCTGATGAGTGAGAAATCTGATCCCGAAGCCAGCCAATGAATTTTCTCTTGTGTTCATTTGCTAACCATGATTCATTGTGGCCAAGATTGTCTCTAAGCACCACCTCCTTGTGCTCATCGAGGTACTCCGACACAATGGACATGTGTTGCAACACGTGGGAATAAGCGCAGAAGAATAAATGTGAATATGGAGTTATAGCCTTCTTCCCAATGGTCCCTTTTCCTGTGAGCCTCCCCTCATGACGAGACTTGGGAACACCAATTGTGTTACTCAGGTCAGTGTAGTTTAGAGCCCACTACACAGCTTCCTCTGTAGATTATCCTTGTACCATGCTACCCTCAGGGTAAGCTCGATTTCTAACGAAGGACTCCAGTATGCCGTTGAATCTCTCGAAAGCATATATCTGGTGAATGAACATAGGGCCAAGTAGCTTTATCTCCTTAATAAGATGAGTTGTGAAATGGACGCTGATGTCGAAAAAGGCAGGTGGAAAATACATCTCAAGGAAGCATAAGTTTCATAGTGCTTTTTTTCCAATGACTCGAGATCTTCTTCACATAGTACTTTTTGACCAATTGCATTGAAGAAAAATAAAAAGTTCATTATAGCCTCCTGAACATTGACCCGTAGGATATTCGGAATTCCAACATCAATCATCTACATAAGCAATACATGGTAATCATGAGACTTCACACCGGGAGCTACTTTTATATTTGGAAATGAAATAAACCTTGAGACATTCATCGAGTAGCTGGATGGTACTTTCACATTTTTCAAGAACCCACAAAACTCTTTCTTTTCATTTTTTGAAAGGGTGATGCATGATGTGAGTAGTTCCGTTCCTTTTACCGATTCATCGATCCACAACTCAGGCCTAATTCCCATTTTCTTTAGATCATCCCGTGTATGTCCATGGTCCCTAGTATTCCCATCCATGTTAAGCAATGTCCCGAGTAGGCTCTCGCACACATTCTTCTCAACATGTATCACATCAACTGAATGACAGACGTCTAAGTCTTTCCAATACGGTAGCTCCCAAAAAATCGATTGCTTCTTCCACATGTCATCTTCGCTAGTATTTTTGTCAGTCTTGTTCCACTTACCAAGGACAACATGGATATCCTTGACCATTTCATAGACTTCATGACCCGTGAGATGAGGTGGAGGATGCCTCTTATCATTGTCACCATTGAAATTATCCTTCATACTCCAAAACGGGTGATTGATTTGAATGTAGCATCGATGACCCATGTACACTATTTTTTGTGACTCGCTCAAGTATTGTGAAATTATTTCTCTCAAACAATGTGGACGTCCAAAACATATTTTCTTACTCTGTCCGGACAAGTTTCGTGCCGCTAGAGAATCACTAACAGTCACAAATAAAATGGCTTTGAGGCAAAAGTACTTACACTTGTCGTCATCCCAAGCCTGCACTCCGTCGTTGTACCACAACTGCTTCAGATCTTCAACCAGAGGCCTAAAATAAGTCTCGATGTCATTCCTAGGTTATTGTGGCCCCGATATCAGTCTTGACATCATAATATATTTCCGTTTGTTGCACAACCAAGGAGGAAGGTTCAAAATTATAAGCACAGTTGGCCATGTGCTATGTGTGCTACTGTTCAAAAAAGGATTCATGCCATCGGTGCTCATTGTGATAATAATATTCTTCGGATCAATGGGAAATTCAGGGTTTCGTGAATCAATGTTTCTCCACTGTGTGGCATCAGTAGGATGTCTTATCATTCCAGCATCCTGCTTATACTTCTCTTTGTGCCATCGCAACAATTCTGACTCTTTCTTGTTTGCAAACCAACGCTTCAAACGAGGAATGATAGGAAAGTACCAAAAAAACTTTTTAGGCCCTCTTTTTCTTCTATTGCGTTTCTCGTCATCACCATCGTCTTTCTTACAAAAGAATTTGTCCACTCCACAATAGGGCATTTCTCGAGGTTTTCGTACTTGGGTCTACGATATAAAATACAATCATTCTTGCACGTGGATTTTCTCCACCTCCAAACCCAGGGGACAGATTATCTTTTTTACCCCATAAACTATCGTAGGGACTGTGTTTCCCTGGGGTAACATGTCCTTAAGGAGCGTCAACAATTCCTTACAACTAAAATCACTCCATCTGTTGCTCGCCTTCAACTGGAAAAGGTTTACCATCACAAACAGTCTGGTGTACTTAGCTGCACAACCATGATACAATGACTTCTTCGAGTCTTTGATCATCTTCTTGTAATTTGCAAGCTCATCATTACTATACCGATCATCGTCGCCATGTCTCTCGACATTGTGTACCATCTCCTCTATGTTATGCACCTAAAACTCAATGTCGTCATCGGTGAACCCTGATATATCTGGCTTGTTCACATCCTCGTCGTGATCTTCTTCGACACTGGTAGGGACCACCCTCTCCAGATATGAATCTCTCATCTCTGCTTCATTAAGCCCCTCCTCCCCATGTTTGTTCCAACATCGATAATCCACCATGAATCCATACGTGATCAAATGTGACCTCAACACTTCATTTGTATGATATCTCTTCTCATTCTTGCAGTGTTCGCAAGGACAACAAATAGTCCCTATAATGTTGTCCAACATGTATTTCTTCGCGAAAGTGATCAATGCATCTACCCCTTGGATATATTCATTGCAAAGGCGGGGCCCATACATCCAACTTCGATCCGACGACATCTACGTACAAAAAAGAAGAGCTAAATCAAAGAAATTTGAAGCCACCGAGTCAAGATCTAAAGGTAAAAAAATAGTAAGGAACAAAAGAGAAGGAGAGGACTAACCCTTTGTTTTAAGATCCACTGATAATCACCACAGGACTTTTAGAAGGGTACCCCCAGAGCGGGAAAGAACAGGACATATCTGGTAGCCACTTGTTCTGGCACAGCTGGGAGGTCGTAGAAGGGCAATAGAAAATCAAGACGTACCGATATAAAGCATGTCTCTCAATAGAGAGAATGGGAGACAGGTCCCCTTCTACAACTAAAGGAGACGCGCCAGACCAGTGGTTATGGGAGACACACCTGATTCGGTAATGAAAGGATACGTGTTGCAACCAAAAACCATCTCAGTTATCTAACAGATATGAGTCACGCTTAATTAAAGGGCATCTCCCGTTTGTCATAGAGGAGGGCGCGTCTCGGATACCTACTTAACTGAGACGGGCTGTATTGTAACGCGTCTCCTTGTACGTTCAATTGAGCCATGTCACATTCTCAGTGAAGCGGGCTCGTCTCGCTTAAGCTTATCAGAGATGTTCTCCTTTTAGAACGTCATCCATCTTTATCTCCTATTGTGGTTTCTTACGTAATGGTTGAGGAAGAACTGCCCGCCAACTTTTCGTTAATAAGAGGATTATCTTATGCTAGAGCCTAGATTTTTTCATATGTAGACCTTTGATGTTTGAACTGATTTATATGTATGCATGTCTTTTCTTATGCAGTTGCAACCTTTAGTCCCAGGCCATCAATTTATGAACTACCCAGCTATTACATATTTGCTGGATTTGTGTTGATCCCACTGACCCAGCCTTATCTCCATGAATTTGGAGAAGAGTGGTATAGCACCTCGCCACGCCGACTCTATAAATGGGCACTAAGAGAGCTTCCGAAGAAGCTTGGGGAATATCTAGTTATCCTATCGCAAGTACTATTCCATTCATTAACTACCCACTACCTTAGTCCTGGTGTTTCTGTTTACCATTTCAATATTTTTTTGAAAAAAGTTATTTTGCATGCTGATTCATTGTGTTTCAGGTTCTAATGGATGATATCAATGTTGGTTAAGAAAGGCTAGCTGAACTGCAGGTATGTTGCTACCCCTTCAGAACCCACGCATCAGACATGTACTCTACTGTTTAGTACTCCCAAATTTAAATATGTAATGCCCTGGGGCTGATCAAGGTGGCCAATAGCACATGTTCAGGTAAAGAAGGTGAATGGTGTAGAGGTTGAAAACTTGAAGCACTTGTGCAGCCTCGTGGAAAACTGCACCAGAAAAATTTGAGATTCGATTTTGACGATGAGAGGGTCATCGTCTGTCACATTCGGTTTTATTAGACATAATCAAACACAAACTACATGTATGTCATGATCAGTTAATCATACATGTAGGATAAATAGTGATAAGCAGTTCTATATCGAATAAAATCAACAATTTGTACCTTCAAATGAGTTTTGAATAGCAGTGAAAGAAGAAAAACTTTATGGTAATTCATAGATAAATCTACCGGCAGCAATGCGATCTTCTACATACTGTCTTCATTTGATCTTTTTTTTACTAAGCAGCATTTAAAATAGAGAAAAAAGTCCATGAGTACATAGAGTACTCAACAAGTGTGAAAATAAATGACATGCAAACATTTAACAAGAAAGGCTAGACATCATTTAAGCACTAAGCAAACATCATATCCTTACTTTACCTTAGCATCCTATTTACCAAGTGAATCATCTCAATACCCGAATAAGACATAAATATCGTCAGATTCCATCCACCTGACCAACATGACTGTCTAGGTTCCATCCACCTGGACATCGACTCAACCGGTTATCAACTCATCAGGTTCCCACCACCTAACTACCAAGTATCAACCAGACCAACTAATCATAGATAAGTCCAAGCTTTGCTCTTGACCATAAGCACGACTATCTAGATAGTTTGACACTCTGCGAATTTGTATCACTTTACTCACAAGTCATGATTTTATGCCATGTTGCTAGGTGGACTAAAGCATTCATTATGCCCGTGACAACTAGTCACATTTCACACTCCCTATGGTGTGCGGCCAAAAGATCATTATGTGACCTCTGAGGTTTCACCGCTAACAACATGTCTAAAGTACACCCTCTGGTGCAGAAAGCCCCTCTTGAGCCTTGTGGATCTTAGAGTAGTAAATCCTTGAACCCATGCACTGCGCCGTCCAATGACCCATACTATACCAGTAGGATACCTAATTAATTGGTCAAGCTGCTCCATATTAGCCGTGTGGTGGCACAATATTTTCTGTTTACAAAGCACCATGAACCGGTCCTTAAAATCTAAATAGGCACAGACACAAGCCCGAGTCTCGTGCACACAGCACTAACCAAAACAACCAGCCTGCTAGATTCTTAGCAACTACATCACCATAACCACATGATTAATAATAATAATATTATAGCAATTTCTCAATCCCATATTTTCTCCCAACTATGACAGCATGGCTAAGCATAATAATTACCTAAACATGTACTAAAAGCTACCCAACCAGGTTACAAGGAATAATCAGGAAAAACTAGTAAACTGTCTATCATGGGATTCAATTTATGTCAACATGCATCTAAACTAGCTAATATCTTAAAGTAGGTAAAAATGATCAATTACACTTGCCTTTTCTTATATAGTTGCTAAGTCTTCTTGGTTGAACTTTCCGTCCTCCAAGTATTTGTGTCGCTTCTCGATCGTGACATGAATGTGTATAAACTATTGTCAAAAAAGAGAAACAAAAGCAACCAATAAAAGTACACCACGCAAAACGTGATATAAAATCTACTATTTGGTTATTTTATGAGAATAAAACACTAACATGACTTAAACCAAAGTTATATGTAATTTATCACATTACGTTAACATTTCTAGTTTCAAATAGTGTATTTATATTAAATATTTGGTTAACAAATGAATTTACTATACATTACATATTTAATTATGATTTTTATATGTAAATTAGGTAATTACTTGAAACCTATGATTTTGTATATTTTAGTTATAAAGGGTTCACATTATTTTGACTAAATTCTAGATGTTGAAATATATTTTATATTGGACTTCAGGATTTTCTGGAGTAAAAACACTATTTATATACTAATATTGAATATATTATATTTTTTGTGCACAATAATTATTAAATCAAGTTATTACGAATGCTATAATAACCTTTTTATAACATATAGGGATGTAAATATAAACACAACACTATTTAGGGGCTAACATATTATTTATAGCATTTCTAGGGATTTAATTGATTATTTCCAAAGCTAAACCAAGATCACGACAAAGTCAGGGGCTAAAATGTCTTTTTTTAATTACAGGTCCATTTCCATAAATACAAAACACTAGAGTGGCATTTCTGTGAATGTTTAGATCCTTACAGGGGTCAAAATGATATTTCCAATGATGCCAGGGCCAAATCAGAAAGTTCTTAAGGATCAGGGCCCTTTTATGTAATTACAGATAAAATATAGGGGTCTAAATAGCTTTTACGATGCTAATCCGCATTTATTTGAAATCAAGGGGCTAAAGTATCGTATACAGTGGATCTAGTTTGGATGTTACAAATTAAATAAAACGAAAGGGTATGTTTTAATCTAATTGAGACCATATGATTATAAACGAAGGGCTCAGGTTTAATGTAAATTGAAAGGGTATGCAGATCTAATTGGGACCATAGGATCTAGATCGAACGGCTCGAGATGGTTTCCTAGAGTTTGAGGTCGGCGATTGCTGACGGTTCCTACGCACTACTAACAATTCAACTCTAGCAGTGGTGCCAGAAATGCTTGTTAATAGATTTTAGATTATACATATGATCCACAAGTGCACGGAAAATATCGATGTAGCATTTCCCCTCTAAGAGTATTCCCAAAGGGTGTCATTTATATTCTCCCAGAGGAAGGATAGATGGAAGTAAAACAATCATCAAATGGAGAGGCTAGGTTGGTCTAGGTAGGATTCTAGCAAGGATGGATAATTGATAATTTGGAGGTAGTGTGACACACACAATAGCATTTTATCCTAAGGAAATAAATGGGGTAAAGAGGGACTAAGTTAAGGGTTAGGTAGAGACTCCTACTGTGCTTCTAATGTACATATACATAGCCTAAGTTAGTTACTAATGATCATATTAATTATGAATTCTAATGCTAAGTGGATTAACACATCGGGTACGGGTTTACCCTAGCAATACTAGGGCAACTCTCGCCAAGAGTCTGTGGAATAGCCGAACATGGAGGATTACAAAGGACATATAACTGTCACCACCTACTGCCTACCTCTTCCATCCATGGGTCTACGAGACATTCAACGCTACTTTATATCCTAGCACCATGCTAGGATATTAAGTAATTACCTTAAGAGCCTAGGAACAAGCCATACTAAGGCAATGAACTAAATCATCATTGAACCAATGTTAATTCATAGCATAAGTGATTCATGTTAACATAATCATGTCGTAGCTAATTAGACTATAGTGGAGGTATGTAGTGTTTATGATGATATAAGGAGAATGGTATATCATAATCAAAAATACTACTCCTACCACGTTTGTGAAATTCACAATCAAACAAGAAATGCTTCATCCAAGTATATGAACAATAGAAGACTAAAGATAACATCTTTATTAAGAGCAAAGTCACAAATACAAATAGGAATATAAGAGCCATACCTTTCCCAATTAGGAATTGGGAAGAGACTCCTTCTACTCCTCTGCTACTTGGACTATGGACTAGAGGCTCTCCTCTCTACATCCTAAACTCCTCTACATCTAGGTAGAGTACTGGATACAATGGATGAATATTCAAGTGGTGTGTGTTGAAGTGAGAGGTGAGGAGTCCTATTTATAGCTTGGAGAATGGTCGGTTTCCACTACCAAATGCGCACGAATCATTCTTCATCGTGACCAGGGCACTACAGAGAGTCGACACGTGGAAGCTGATCGAGTTTGGTGCCAGGAAGGGTTTGACCAAACCCCCTAGTCGACTGAACAGAAAGTTGGATCATTTCCAGTGTGCTTCCTTGGGGTGACTTCCAAGTGGGTCCCTTTGACTGATATGGGTGCTACACCATTCTATGGCCTCGAATACTTTTGTTTGTAGGCTATTTGATCCCTATGGTGCCACATGTCATCGCTTGATTGGCTAGAATGATATTTTATAGGATTCATCCCCTTGTTTCACTTCAATTTTGCATAAAATTCCTGCATGCACTAATTTCTCCAAGAACAAGTGGAAATAGGTTAAATAGAAAGGTGATGTGTGCAAGAAATTATATTTCCTTCACATAATTGAGTTATATAGATGGGTGAAATTGGTATATAACAGCCGTCAACAAACTCCCCCAAGCTTATCCTTTGCTCGTCCTGAGCAAAGTCAAGACTTTAGGTTGATGATCAGGAGTTGCCACATGTTCTATTTTTCAAAAGTACCATATGCACAACAAAATATTCTAACTAGTATTGCAAAAATTGGCATGGTACTTCACCCATATCAAGTCATTTTGGGGCTATGCCTTCTCCTATTCATGGGTGGTTGAAAGATAGAACAAGAAATTGAGCACACATACCCTAGAAATCAAGTTCCACTCGAACTCTGGAGAGTTCAATTTCGATTTTAAGTATCTCAATTTGATTCTCTCGGTCTCTCATTTATGTGTAGTGGAAATATATCCTCACCAGGGCATTGTGCCTAAGTTCATCCTACCTCTACATAAGGCCTCTATGTGGACCTCGGTAGGGAATATTGTAGGCATATTTGCAACACATAATATTGCTAAGTCAAAGAAGCAAGTTGTCGGTGGTTTTCATCCGGCAGATCTCCCGACACTACTAAAAGTGTTTGTGGAGTTTGAAGTTCGGTGTGGGCGCGCGGAGATTCAATAAAGTGAAATGTAAAATGACACATGAGACACAAAGATTTACGTGGTTCGGGCCGCCTGAGCGTAATACCCTACTCCACGGGGTGTGTTGGTGTTGTATTGGATGTATGAACTCAACTCAGGTGACGTGAGTTCAGAGCGCGTGTGAGCCGATCAGACCAGATGATCTCTATGTATCGTCGGACTGTCCTTTTATAGTACAAGGACAGGCCGTTACAAGTTGGCCTGGCCCGACATGTGGCCCCGGCGGCTACTAATACTGATACACATTTGATGTGCTTAATTACCCTTAATGACGGAGTTACGGCCTTTGACAGTGTCGTTACTGGTAATAAGGGTCGTCCGATCGTGTGTCATTAACATAGTTTTAATGACACTTAATCGAGTCTTGAAGTCCTTGATTCCCCTTTGAAGATCCGGAGCCGTTGTGGAGTCTACCGGAGGTTTGAGGCCGAAGATCCGACGGTTGGACATGTGACAGCTCCGGAGCATACTATGGGGAACAGATAGGTCCGGTGCCACCAGACAAATGTCAGTTACGGAGCTTCCCTCGGTCTGGGGTTAGGTCCGGGGGTGCCGTTATGGTACATAGCCCGGAGCTTCCCCCTTGTGGGCGGTAGCTCCGATTTGATGGTACACGTGGCGACCCTGGGACTAACCACGTTGGGGAAGCGGGTCCAGTTATGTTTGACATGTGGGCCTCCGAAGGTCTTCAAATCAAGTAGATGACATTTCCTTGATATCTTTGCAATCTCAACGGGTACACGGTACTTAGGGTACCGACAGTGGCCCCCTGGGCCCACCTCTGGGGAAGACCCCTTGGGTAAAGTCATTCCACCGGAGGTGGGTCCATCCTTCGACTTTTGAGCCGAGTCTTCAAAGGTATTCAGATGTGCCGTTGGTGATAGTTTTGGAGTTAAATCCTCGCCGCGTGGCATATCCCGGGTGCGGCAAATGAGATCTTTGGCGTGCGGATCTCACGCAATTGAAGGTCGCCGGTTCCCGATACGAAAATTGTATCGGTTCCGCGCGCCTTGTTAGGCCGTCGCCTTCGGGCTTCCCGCCTTTCATGATGACAACCGTTCGCCTGGGTAAGAACCTCGACTTGATCGTCGGGGTGGTCCCGGGCCCTCTTGTCATCGGCAGGGTGAAATTTTTGAATAGTATCTTCGGCTTCCCTGCGGTTTCCATCCAAGCGTTGTGGGGGCTTACTTAAGAAGGAAAGCGCACACCGTATGGGGTTCTTTACGCCTCTCATCTGAACTTGTGCTCGAACTCCCAAACTTGTGCTTGCTTTTCCTCCCTTGCCTCGCTGTGCTGCGATGGAGTTGGGTCTCCGCGAGAGCCGCTTGAAGACCGAAAGTGACCTGAAGAAGGTCCGGGTCCTCATGGGGTGGTCCCCGGACTTCTTCAACCACCTGGTCCGCACCGGGGGAAAGCTCCCATTCGAGAAGGAGCACGCCGGCGAGATGGTGTACTTTTCTGCGTACACCATGGTGGGGTTGATTCCACCTTTTTCCTCCTTTTTTCTTGATGATGTTAGACTTCTATGGTCTGCAGCTGTACCACCTTGGCCCCCACTCCATTCTTCTAGTGTCTGTCTTCGTCCACTTCTGTGAAATGTGGGTGGGCATCCCCCTGCATTGAGCTTTTCCGAACCTTCTTCACCGTCCAAACCACCGGAAGGAGTGATGAGTACCTTGGCTTCCACTACTTTGTGAAGCGCAAGAAGTGCCCATTCAAGTACCTCCGGTCGTTTCCCTTTGGAAAGTGAGACGATTGGAAGAAAGACTGGATAGTCATCCGGGTGGAGGAGCACGAGAAGCTGGAGCTGCCCGAAGGCCTCCCCAACATCGACATTGCAGTCTGGAGTGAAGCTCCGGTGCTGTCGGATGCCTTCAACCCTGCTCTGACCAGGATCCGCAAATGTGTGGAGGGAGGATTAACTCCTTAGGCAGTATTTTGCAATTTCCTGGTCAACAGGTGGGCACCGCTAAAGAGGAGAGAAAAACTCGCTTGGACCCTCAACAGTGTGATGGACGACGACCGGGTCGAGACTGGGCTGAAGTCCAACATGGAGAGGGTGACCTTGGAGTTTCATTAAGAAGTTCCAGCACGGCATCGACGTTGCGGGTGATGACTTGACCCCGCCACCAGCTTTCCTCCCTCTGAACGTGGAAGTACAGTTCAGCAGGGAGCTCCGGCGGACGATGCCGGTGCTTGACGCCCTCTGTGTCGTGGAGAGACGATCGACTTCCAGGGTGGTGATCCCTGGGGCTTCTGAAGGTGGCTCCGCCCCTGCCCCGAAGCCAAGGACCGAAGTCGTCGGCAAGGCAAGGAGTCGGCGGCCGAACCCTCGAGCCGGAAGAGGAAGCTAAAGCATGCCGACAGAAGGTCCGTCAGGCCTGCACCCTCTGCAGCAGCTCCTTCTCCCCTGAGGGGGAGGTCTTCTACAACTGCAGCGACTGTACCTACAGCAGTGTCTTCCCAGGGTGCTAGCCCCGGGCATGTGACTCCATTACCAGGGCTAGCTGAGGTCTCTGGGTCCGGAGGTCCTTCCCGGTCGAGGGGGGCCTCGACTAAGGAAATGCCCGCGGCTGCAACAAGTTTCGGGGGGCCTTCCGGAGCTACCACGCCGGCGGCGTCCATGGTCAGTCCAGAACGCCCGGGGAAGAGATTCCGTGCAAGCTAGTGCGGAAGCCTTCTGAGGTAATTTTTAATCTTTACCTCAGACAGTTGTTTTGTTGTAGTAACTGTTTTTTAAGTTTCTTCATCCATCATCTGCAGCATCCCCAAGAATAGGAGTGAGGCTCTGCCCTCAGCCACAGTAGCTGAAGCTGTGAGGGCGGAGGCTTCTGCTCTGTCTCAGTGCCGCCCCAAGTGGTGGCTGAAGTTGCGGCAGCTCCGGTGCCAGCTGTCGTGGTCATGGACCTCGACTCATCCCCCGAGACTCCCGTGGTAGTGTCGGACCACGGGAGAGAAGATGCGTCAGCGGCACCTGCCCCGGAGGTTGAAGCCCTGGGTCTTGATGAATGTAGGCCTAGAGGGGGGGTGAATAGGCCTTTTTGAAAATTGTCGGATCTTGCAACACTCAACAACCAGTTCAATACCAGAGATATCGGACTAGTCCGGTAAAGTGCGGACTAGTCCGGTGTTCACGGACTAAGTTGATTGAACTTGATTGATTGGTTTGATTCTCTTATGTGTACAACGGAAATATAGAATCAAACAACAGTTTAATAGTTATATGTTGGATTATATCACAATTAAGTCTTATGTTCAACAATTTAAAGTAAGATGAACAATGTGTATGAAACCCTATATTGAGTTGTTTAAATAGAATGATGAACACTAAAACAAGACACAACGATTTATGCCGTGGTTCGGCTACCACGAAGGCAACCTACGTCCACGTTGAGGAGTCCACAAAAGGACCGGGTCTTCTCCAACCCTACCCTCGTTGGATCGCCACGAAGGCCAATCCTCTTCCACTAATCACAAAGGGGTGAATAACCGAATTCAAGGAGCGTTCTCACACGTTGAGAGCTCCCTTAGATTACAAAACACAATGCCACCGAAAACACACTCAAAAGTTACAATTGAAACGCAGGAGTATGTTAGAGAATCAAACCAAGAGCTCAATGTGGTGTTGCAAGTGTCTCTCCAATGATTTAGAGTGAATCCTCAAGGGATTGATCGATGTTGCACTTAATTTCGTGGAGAGATGTCGTTTTTGAGGCTCTTGGGAGGTGTGATGGCGCTAGGGTTCGAGAGATTGTGAAATTGGGCCGTGCACCTCTATTTATATGGGGTTTCTAAAAGTTACCGTTAGGGTTCAGAAAGTTCGGACTAGTCCGTGGTGGTCACCGGACTAGTCCGGTGTGCTGTGTGTAGCAAACCCTAAGTGTCCTGAAATATCGGACTAGTCCGGCTGAAAACGGACTTGTCCGATTTCACTACTGGAAATCTTCGGACTAGTCCGATGTCCATCGGACTTGTCCGGACATGTGAAACCCTAAGTGTGTTGGATGACAAGTCCGCACTTGGAGGACTTGTCCGATTTAGATCAGTGGGTTTTTCAGACTAGTCCGTGTGAATATCGGACTTGTCCGAAGTGGATCAGAAAGGATATCGGACTAGTCCGGTTAATAACGGACTTGTCCGATTTTTTGTGACTTGTGTCGTGTTTTGAGGATAGTCCGCATTGGGGAGGACTAGTCCGATTCTAGTCAGAAAGATATCGGACTAGTCCGACAGATATCGGACTTGTCCGATCTGGTGCAGAAAGGTTATCGGACTAGTCCGGTTGTGATCGGACTAGTCCGGTCCTGTGTAACTTTGTGCAATGTGTGTGTTTGATTCTGATTGAGCTCTTGGGGTGTGTTTCCTTAACACACTCCATACACAATAATCTACAACTCTTTTTCCTTGAGCTCATTTCCACTTTGCTCCTCATCATCCCTTCTTTTTGGTACTTTGTTCATTTTTCTATTGTAGGCCTGCATTCATCTCAACAAAGAGGATAGGATCCCAATTGCTTGTCATAAATCATCCAAAACCCACAAGGGAGTCCTAGATGCACATTCAATCTCCCCCTTTTTGGTGATTGATGACAACCAATTGAGATTTCACAAAATATGACAAAAATTGAGATTTTCATAAAGTATGCACATATGAATCAAAAATACATCAAGCAGTGAAAGGATTATCCATATGTGCATTTTTTATGGTGGGATGCATAGCTAAGTATATTAAGACATGGAGAGTGACATAATCTACATTAATCAACCAAAACCAAGCACATATGTCATTCCAGGAGCAAGATTACAGATTTTAGCAAATACTTCTCAAATTAAGTAAGCATTGCATCACAGAACCATAGTTAACTTAGAAACAACGTTAAATCATTACAACCACAAAGATAGATAAAAAGAGCTCTCTCCTCGCATCCTACCGCAGCTAAAGCTAAGACTCCCCCTCAATCTCTCCCCCTTTGGCATCAAGACACCAAAAGAAGGAGAGGAGGGTCCTAGGGTCTTCACTCTTCACTGTCGGTCCTCTCATCGTCGTCTTCGTCATCTTCATCTTCAGCTTGATGAGGAGGAGAAGGATGAGGAACGGAGCCACTCGAGCCCCCAATGCCAAAGTAGGAAAGCTCGGTGGGGTTCAAGTGCGCGAGCTCAGTGAAGTCCGAGTCAGAGTCCTCAGAAATCACTGGAGACCCAATGGGGTTGATCTCCAGCTTTTGGCAGATTTGCTTCACGTTGGCCTTTATGTATTTCATGTCCTCATTTCTCTTCTGGTTGAGTTTATGGGCCCTCACTTTGGCCTTCTTGTAGGAGGTGAATATGGCAGCCAGATACTTGAGGATCCCACTAGCTGATCCTCTGTGAGGGGCTGACCTTGAAGTTGGAGCAGCTCTGACATCTTCTCTTGTTCTTGTCGGTGCCTCGGGACTGGAGGTCGGCGAGGGAGCAGCCTGCACACTCGACTTTTGAGGCATTTGAGGCCTCAAGGGGAGATGCTCCACATCTTTCACAAACTCAATGCCGGTGACTTTTTCAATCACAAACATTAGGTAAGGAGCATATCCGCAAGATCTATTGAGAGTGCAGGATATGTTCACCATATCATTCCAAATGTATTCCGCCACATCAAATGGGCGGTCCTTGCTTATGACTCTCATCAGAGTCCGGAGGTATCCTTGCACACTCCCAGCCTCGCCATCCTTGGGAGCAATTGTCTTTCTTAACACTCTGTTCAACACCACAAAGAATGGCTTCATGTTTTTGGTGGAAGGAGGGTTGAACTTTGAGTTTGGCTCATATAGGAACTTCATCCTATCCTTGTCAATGACACCAATGTTGTGTATGACCAAGCAATCAGATCTTATGGTGTCAAGATGAAGCAGGTTAGCGAAATCTTCTTGAGTAATGATGTAGTTGGATCCATGGGTCATCCAAGTGACACTCTCTTCATCCTCACTAGAGAAGTGATAGGTCGCAAAGAACTGCGCAATTACTTCATCATTCCAGTTATTTCTGAAAGCAAACAGATCTCTTAGTCCATGCTTCTCAATGGATCTCACTACATCAGTGAACAGTGAGTAGCCCTTCTTCTCAAAATGTGCCCAATCAATCCACTGATTGCGCACCACGGGGGTCTTCATCGGTAGATACACCGATTTGTAGAAATCAGCATGGAAGTTGCACCAGAACCTTCCATCAGCAGCTTGCTTCGGCCGGTCATACCAGTCGATACTCCTGAATTTTGCCGCCGAGTCACTGCCCTTGCCATTGAACTTCTCTTCAGTAGGGTCCTGGACCCCTTCCCTGGGAGCATGTAGCTTTAAGGGGCCAACTGGACCCGTTGCTATCCCTTTGCCCTTGCCTTTTGCTTGGCGAGGGCCACTTGATGATGCGGCCGCCTTGGAAACTGGCTTCTTTGCCAGCACCTTCCTTCGAACCTGAGGAGGGGAGGGAGCAGCAGGCTCGGAGGGTCTTTCTTGGTGCTTCTTTCCAAGACCCGTTGAGGTCCGAGGTGCCACCTCGTGGCCCATCTCGGCCTCAAAGTCGGAGATCTCATCGTTTGTGCTCGACATGATCTGGGAATGATTTACAAGAATGATGATGAGTGATACAAGGCATAGGTATGAAAAGATAACAAGGAATTGCATTGAGGAATTGAGGAATTAGGTTTTAGGTTTAGAAACATCGGACTTGTCCAGTGCACAGGCACGGACTAGTCCTTGGGACCGGACTTGTCCGTGCATGGACCGGACTAGTCCGGTTTTCATCCTCAAAAAGCTAACGGTTTGGACAGAAACTGATTCCTAATGCACTATAAGTCTAGCATACACGTAGTACATCAAGGAAGCATGTATATAGTAAAAGATGCTAGGCTATTCGATCAACAATGGAGAAAAACAAGATTTCTAGGGTTTGGGAGAAAATTACCGAAGAAATCGATTGAAGCTTGAAGATTAGGGAGTTGGAGCCCGGACAAGTCCGCTAGCTTCAATACGCACGAGGTCAAGCTTGATTTCCGCCAAAAATGCGGACCTTTTTGATGGAGGGAGCAAGGAATCGCCTTGGGAGCTCGAGCGCAAGAGAGAGTGCGTGAGAAAGAGTGGGGATGAGAGGAATTAGGGTTTGGTGGCGGCTAGGGTTATGGACACGAAAAATCGGACAAGTCCGGAGATGACCAGACTAGTTCGAATTCATCCAGAGAGCTATATCGGACTAGTACGTGGTCTATCGGACTTGTCCGGCCTAACCGGCACTCAGCGGACTAGTCTGCATGGGCGGACTAGTCCGGGTAACCATGGACTAGTCCGTGGTCACCAGGAGAAATTTGCATAGCCCATTCATATATATTTGAAGGTTCATAAATAGAGAATAGAGGGGCAAAACAAATCAATTAATCTTGATGAATTTGACCAGTAAGCATACAACAACCAAAAAATGATCATAATTCATCAAGATCTAGTAATTGACATAGTTTTTCGAGAAAAAATGAGAGAGATGATTTTCACAATTCAATCAACATTTTTGAAGAATTCATACAGGTATGCAACCTTTCAAGCCACACTCCGAGCATCAAGGATATTTAGTTCATTTCGGAGTTCGCAAAAACGCTTTTCATCGAGTGGCTTGGTGAATATGTCGGCCAATTGCTTTTGGGTGTTGACATGTGAGATGGTTATATCTCCTTTCATGGAATGGTCTCTCAAAAAATGATCTCTTATGTCTATGTGTTTAGTTCTAGAGTGCTCAACTAGATTGTGGGCAATTTTAATGGCACTCTCATTGTCACAAAGGAGAGGAATACGGTTCATATTGTAACCGTAATCCCTTAGAGTTTGTCGCATCCAAAGGAGGTGTGCACAACAACTCCTGGCTGCAACATACTCCGCTTCGGCTGTGGATAGGGCAATGGAATTTTGTTTCTTAGAGGACCAAGAAACTAAGGATCTCTCTAGGAATTGACATGTGCCGGAGGTGCTTTTTCTATCTACTTTGCACCCGGCATAATCTGCATCGGAGTAACCAATGAGATTGAATTTTGAGCCTTTTGGGTACCAAAGACCAAGGTTGGGTGTGTGAACTAAATATCTCAAGATCCTTTTTACGGCTGTCAAGTGACATTCCTTAGGGTTGGCTTGAAATCTTGCACACAAACATACACTCAACATAATATCTGGCCTAGATGCACATAAATAGAGTAGAGATCCAATCATGGAGCGATATACCTTTTGGTCGACGTTAGGTCCATCTTCATTGAGATCCAAGTGGCCATTTGTTTCCATGGGGGTCTTTATGGGCTTTGCCTTGTCCATGCCAAACTTCTTAAGTATGTCCTACATGTACTTGGTTTGGCTTATGAACGTTCCTTCCTTTTGTTGCCGCACTTGGAATCCCAAGAAGTATTTTAATTCTCCCATCATTGACATTTCAAACCTGTCTGTCATAATTTTGCTAAATTCCTCACAAAAAGATTGATTAGTTGACCCAAAGATTATATCATCAACATAAATTTGACAAATAAAGAGATCATTGTCTAAATTCTTTGTAAATAATGTATAATCTACTTTGCCAATTT
The DNA here is from genome assembly GCA_036927565.1 of Tuctoria greenei. Classification (NCBI taxonomy): domain Eukaryota; kingdom Viridiplantae; phylum Streptophyta; class Magnoliopsida; order Poales; family Poaceae; genus Tuctoria; species Tuctoria greenei. Next base: position 29,141,437 of record JAYESD010000011.1, read on the forward strand.
GAAAACCATTCTCAATTAAGAAATCTCTAAGACACTCATACCAAGCTCTAGGAGCTTGTTTGAGGCCGTAGAGAGCCTTACGCAATTTGAATACGTGGTCGGAGAACTCTTCGTCTTCAAACCCGGGTGGTTGCTCCACGTACACCTCTTCCTTGATCGGTCCGTTGAGGAAGGAACTTTTCACATCCATTTGATACAGCTTGAAATCGTGGTGAGTAGCATATGCAAGTAATATTCTAATAGATTCAAGCCTAGCTACTAGAGCAAAAGTCTCATCGAAATACAAACCTTCGACTTGTGAAGGTGGCTCTTGTTGAATAGGCCTTTTTGAAAATTGTCGGATCCTGCAACACTCAACAACCAGTTCAATACCAGAGATATCGGACTAGTCCGGTAAAGTGCGGACTAGTCCGGTGTTCACGGACTAAGTTGATTGAACTTGATTGGTTGGTTTGATTCTTTTATGTGTACAGCAGAAATATAGAATCAAACAACAGTTTAACAGTTATATGCTGGATTATATCACAATTAAGTCTTATGTTCAACAATTTAAAGTAAGATGAACAATGTGTATGAAACCCTAGATTGAGTTGTTTAATTAGAATGATGAACACTAAAACAAGACACAACGATTTATCCCGTGGTTCGGCTACCACGAAGGCAACCTACGTCCACGTTGAGGAGTCCACAAAAGGACCGGGTCTTCGCCAACCCTACCCTCGTTGGATCGCCACGAAGGCCAATCCTCTTCCACTAATCACAAAGGGGTGAATAACCGAATTCAAGGGGCGTTCTCACACGTTGAGAGCTCCCTTAGATTACAAAACACAATGCCACCGAAAACACACTCAAAAGTTACAATTGAAACGCAGGAGTGTGTTAGAGAATCAAACCAAGAGCTCAATGTGGTGTTTCAAGTGTCTCTCCAATGATCTAGAGTGAATCCTCATGGGATTGATCGATGTTGCACTTAATTTCGTGGAGAGATGTCATTTTTTAGGCTCTTGGGAGGTGTGACGGCGCTAGGGTTCGAGAGATTGTGAAATTGGGCCGTGCACCTCTATTTTTATGGGGTTTCTAAAAGTTAACGTTAGGGTTCAGAAAGTTCGGACTAGTCCGTGGTGGTCACCGAACTAGTCTGTTGTGCTGTGTGTAGCAAACCCTAAGTGTCCCAAAATATCGGACTAGTCCGGCTGAAAACGGACTTGTCCGATTTCGCTACTGGAAATCTTCAGACTAGTCCGATGTCCATCGGACTTGTCCGGACATGTGAAACCCTAAGTGTGTTGGATGACAAGTCCGCACTTGGAGGACTTGTCCGATTTAGATCAGTGGGTTTTTCAAACTAGTCCGTGTGAATATCGGACTTATCCAAAGTGGATCAGAAAGGATATCGGACTAGTCCGGTTAATAACAGACTTGTCCGATTTTGTGTGACTTGTGTAGTGTTTTGAGGACTAGTCCGCATTGGGGAGGACTAGTCCGATTCTAGTCAGGAAGATATCGGACTAGTCCGACAGATATCGGACTTGTCCGATCTGGTGCAGAAAGGTTATCGGACTAGTCCGGTTGTGATCGGACTAGTCCGGTCCTGTGTAACTTTGTGCAATGTGTGTGTTTGATTATGATTGAGCTCTTGGGGTGTGTTTACTTAACACACTCCATACACAATAATCTACAACTCTTTTTCCTTGAGCTCATTTCCACTTTGCTCTTCATCATCCCTTCTTTTTGGTACTTTGTTATTTTTTCTATTGTAGGCCTGCATTCATCTCAACAAAGAGGTTAGGATCCCAATTGCTTGTCATAAATCATCCAAAACCCACAAGGGAGTCCTATATGCACTTTCACTTGATGCTGAGATGTTGGAAGCTTTGGCCGCTTAGCCGGAGGAAGCAGTGATTCCGGCCCCAGATCTAGAAATTGTCGAAGCCCCGGCGGTTGAGCCGGAGGTTATTGAAGTCCCGGCGAGCGAGCCGGATGTTGAGGAAGTCCCGACGGTTGAGTCGGCTACCTCCGAAGCTCCGGCCTCAGAGCCAGTTGCCACTGAAGATCCGGCTGCAGAGCCGATTGCAGTTGAAGACCTTCCGGTGCCTGAACTGGTTGAGGTTGAAGCTCCGACCTCAGGGCCAGTTGTTGTTGACCTTCCGGCGCCCGAGCCGGTCGTTGCGGAGGCATCAGCACTCGAACCCATGATGGTCGAGGTGCCAACACCTGAGCCACCAGCGGAGGAGGAGCCCAGGCTAGAGCCGGAAGTAGCTCCTGCTCCGAAAGTGATGACGCCGGAGGTGCCTGCTGCTGAGCTAGGGTGCCCTGATGAAGTCGTTGGCCCCTGCCTGAGGGGGCAAATGAAGACCTGGCGGCAGGGCCTTCGGAACCACTTCCTGAGGTCGGAACTTCTTCTGCGGGACCATACTCGGTGGCGACTGAGGCTATCCCAGAGGACGGCCCGAGTGCCATGGAGGCTCAGGGGACCATTCTTGTGGAGTGGGACCCAATTTTTGTAAGCGAGAACCCGCTGGAACTAGCGGAGGAGACCCCAGCAGGTCCGGACCCTATTCCCCTATCGTTGTTCGTTGACAACGCTTGCTCCAGTGTGCGTCAAGTACAGCTGGCGTTCTACCACGACAGCAAGGCTCTTGAAGAGGAGCGCCAAACCCTTAGGTGGTGGCGTAATCGGCTCTACTTCGAGACCAAGCTGGCGCAGTCGAGGCTGGCAGACGACAAGGAGTAGATCAAACAGGAGAAGGTCCACCTAGAATACTGGGGCAAATTATTGGATGATAGGGAGAGCTTGACTCGTGCCCTCTACACTCAATCTCGGGCCATTTATGAGCAGACCAAGGCAACTAATAGTGTGGCTGATGATCGCCAAGAAAGGCTTGAATCCATTAACACTAGCCTCATCAAGCGCCGGGAGGCACTTGAGGAGAGGGAGAAGAAGCTCGAAGACAAAGAGCAAAAACTCCTAGAGCTGCGGGATGATGTCGTGAAGAGGGAGGAAGAGCTCGCCGAAAAGGTGGCTCTGGCTGACAAGGGCCTCGAGGAACGCACCAAGAAGTTGGAGGAGCATTGCGTTGAGGAGGAGGAGAAGGCCTGTGTGCGAGGGCAGGAACTCTACAAGCAAGAGTGTGCCATCGCTGCCAGGGAGAAGAAAGTTAGGGGCCGGGAGAAGGACCTGGTTGACTGTCGGAACAAGATCCACCTCCGGGAGGAGGAGCTCGGAAAACTCGAGAAGCAGGTTGCTGAAAAGATTCAGCAAAATGCCAAAGAGGTTGAGCGCCTTGCTCGTGAGAATTCTGAACTGGCGGCGGCCAAAAGATCCTTGGAGGAACTGAAGGGCTTGAGGACTACGGACTCCCTACAGGTTTGGGAGTTCCTGAGCAAATCTAACGACGTGCTGACATCAATGGGCTTCAGTCTCGTGCGTACGGATGATTCGGAGCCGGAGCCAAACCTTGCGTTGTAAGAGTTGAGCTCGGCGGGTGACAAACTCTCCAAGGTGGGTGACGCCATCGCGGACCAGTTGGAGGCTGAGGGGCAGTCCCTGGCAAAGAATGTCGCAGAGTATGTGCTGACGTGCTACACCAGCCGGGATCCCCAATTTCCTCTGGACCCGGTGCTTGAAGGTCCCATCGAAGGAGAAGGTGAAGCCACCCGAGCCAACGTGTCGGAGGTTGCTCAGAAGGTCGCCCAGTTCTTCCATAGGGTCTAGGACCATCTCTGTAGCTCCCATATGTATTCTCTCTTTTTCTTCCCCAATTTTGTGATCCCTTGTCTCCAGATGAATGAAATCCACAATTTGTTAATGAATTTAATTTTTTGTCTTCAACACTTTTGTCTTCACTTGGCCCCCTGGTAGATGTACACAATTTGATTGTGAACATGTACCAAGAGGATATTGTATTTTGTTGAAGACTCGTTTGCTCTGAAGTTTTCGATAGTGAAGGCCCCCTGAGGTTGTCGGAGCTCAGAAGCTCCGGCATTGACTACCGCCGGAGCTTAGTAGCTCCGGCAATAGTCCCTATCAACGCGTAGAGCATCGATAGTTAGCCCTCCGGGGTGTCAGAGCTTAGTAGCTCCGATAGTGACCTTTGCCAACGCGTAGCTTGTCAGCAGCAGACTCCGCCTGTGGGGTCTTCTCACCATCTTTTATTCTGCGTCGACGGCTGGCCCCCCTAGCTTTGCCGGAGCTTGGTTGCTCCGGTAATGCTCGTTTTCAATGTTTAACATCAATCACAAGCCACCTAGGGGGAGTCAGAGCTTTGTTAGCTCCGGCTTTTCTCCATCAACGTGGATTCTTTATTTTTCCTGCACACTGAAGCAAAAAAAAATAGTAAAATTCGCTCCTTGCCTATAACTTCGTCGCGGCTTACGATTCCCAAGAAAGTTTTAGGTCAAACACAATTCTGAATATAACCGAATGTGTTGCCTTCTTTCTTCCAGATCCAATTGTACTTGGACCTGCCTTACTTCGGCCTGCCGGGGTGTAGGTAGAGTGGCATACTTAGGGTGCTTGACCTGGCTAAGTCGATAGCACACTCCGGCCCTAGATTGGCTTGGCGGCATTCATGCGAGTGGGCCATGAACAATATTTGAATCCAGAAGAATTGACAATATAGCTCGAATTGTACATGAACTGGTCGAACTAAAATTTCTTAAGAATTGCACAACTTTGTTGTAGACAAGAAAGAGAAAAATAAAAAATGTTGAGCCTGTACAAAATAAATGCACGTGGAGTCTGTTTCACATGAAGATGTCTTTCATTATAGGTCTGGGGTACAGGGGAAACAAGTGCACTCTTAGGGTACGGAACCATGCTAAGCGTGTTTCATTTCTCGTTTGACCCAGGGTAGCTAGCCACACTTTTAGTTCTGAGACTGTGACAAGTGTTGCATGAACTTTGCGGACCTTCCGGGAAAGGTTCGGCTGTTCTCCCGGAGGAACTACCCGACTCTGTACAATGACTCTATAACATACACCTCAAGTTACTACAGACTCACCTCCATGATATTAAGTGTAGAACTTACAGAGGTGCTCAATATTCCAAGGATTTGGGAGAGGTGTCCCATCCTCGGTAGCCAAGCGAACGCTTCCGGGACGGGATACTTTAATAACTCGGAAGGGTCCCTCCCAGCTGGGGGAGAGTTTGTTTAACCGTTCTATGGATTGTATTCTCCGTAGCACCAGATTGCCTTCCTCGAGCTGTCAGTTGTGTACATGCCACTGATGATAGCGCCGAAGGGCTTGGCGGTATCGGGCATTCCGAACAGCTGCTTGGCACCTTCCCTCCTCAAGCAGGTCTAAGTCTTCACGCCGGAGCTGGTCCTGCGTGGCTTCGTTGAAGGTCCGGACCCGGAGTGACCCCAAGGTGATTTCCGGAGGAAGGATTGCTTCAGCTCCGTACACCAGGAAGAAGGGTGTCTCTCCAGTTGACCGGTTTGGAGTTGTCCTGTTGGCCCATAGAGTGGGCGGAAGCTCTTCAATCCAGTTGGCTCCATGTTTTTTCAAGCGCTCATAGGTGCGCGTATTGAGTCCTTTCAGGATTTCAGCATTTGCTCTCTTGGCCTGGCCATTGCTTGCCGGGTGAGCTACGGAGGCGTAGCAAACTTGAATGTCGAGGTCTTCGCAATATCCTTGAAATGCAGAGCGTGTGAATTGGGTCCCGTTATCAGTAATGATTTTGTTTGGGACTCCAAATCTGCATACAATGGACTGCAAAAAGTTGATAGCAGATTGCTTGTTTATTGTCACAACTGGAGTTGCTTCCAGCCACTTGGTGAACTTGTCAATGTCGACATACAGGAACATGTAACCTCCAACGGCTCTTGGGAAAGGTCCCAAGATGTCCATCCCCCACACAGCGAAGGGCCATGTAGGAGGTATCATTTGTAGAGGCTGAGTCGGTGTGTGAATTTGCTTTGCATGAAATTGGCATGCTTCACATTTCTTCACCAGCTCAGTTGCATCCTGGAGTGTTGTAGGCCAGTAGAAGCCATGCCGGAAGGCTTTACCGACCAGCGTGCGGGGAGAGGCGTGGTTCCCACACTCGCCTCCATGGATTTATGTGAGGAGCTCGCAGCCTTCTTCCCTTGTGATGCACCGCATTAGGACGTTGTTGGCACCGCGCCAGTAGAGATCCCCTTCTACCAACGTGTATCTTTTAGCCAATCTGACTATCCGGTCAGTGGATACATCATCGTTAGGAAGGATGTTGTCTTTCAAGTAGCTCTGGATCTCCGAGATCCACGCATCGGATCTAACTTGAGCATTTGAGTCTTGTGTGCTGGGTTGCTCGGAGCTTCCGGCAGCACCTACGACCCTTGATGGCTGCCATGGTAACAGGGCCATCGGGACCGTCAGCTTCGGGATGCTGATCTCGCCCCCTTCGCTCAGTTCGGCAGGCTGAGTTGTGGGTTTTGACAACCTCCGGACAAAAGTTCCGTCGGGAGCTAGAGCTCCAGTTGATGCTTTCGTCGAGAGTTCGTCGGCTTCAGCGTTGTGGGCACGCTGGATGTGGTGGAGGTCTAGGACTTCGAAGTCCTTCTGAAGCCTCTGGACTTCAAGGAGGTAAGCAGCTAGCTGGAGATTGTTGTAGGAGCATTCACCCTTCACTTGTTTAATGATGAGCTGTGAATCTCCCTTGACCAGCAGCTGCTTGACATCGTATGACAGTGCCACCTTCAGTCCGTAGATGAGTGCTTCGTACTCCGCCATGTTGTTGGTCACCTTGAAGTCAAGGTGTACCATGTATTTTACCTTCTCCCCGGTTGGTGCAAGGAGAAGGATTCCAGCTCCGGCCCCCTGTTTTTGCATGGAGCCGTCGAAGTAGAGGGTCCAGTGAGGCTCGGTGAAGACCGGAGCCTTGTGTTCCGGCTTCTGCTCACTGGGGCCCCCAGGGTTTGATGTAGAGGGAGTCCATTCTGCCACAAAATCTGCCAATGCTTGACTCTTGATTGCTTGTCTTGGAATGAATTCGAGATAGAATTCGGCCAATTCCACTGCCCACTTTGCAATATTCCCAATTGAATTGGGATTATGCAAGATTGCTCGAATTGGGTAAGAAGTCACCACTGAAATCTTGTGAGCTTGGAAGTAATGGTGAAGCTTCCTGGAGGCGATAAGAGCTGCATAGAGCAGCTTATGCACCTCTAGGTATCGAGTCTTGGCGTCATGAAGTACTTCACTAATGAAGTACGCTGGGCGCTGGATGGTCCAGACCCTCCCGGAGGGGCCCGAAGCTTCCTCTTCATTGACCCGGATCCTCCCGGATGGATCCGGACCTTCTTCGGGGACCTCCGGGTCCTTGCTGGAGGGACCCGGAGCTTCTTCAGAAGCGACCTGGACCCTCCTGGAGGGGTCTGGGTCTTCTGAAGTAACTTCTTGTGGACTCAAGTCTGGGAACTGGGACCCAGACTCGCTTTCAGGAACCTCCGGACCCTCCCGGAGGGGTCTGGATTCCTGAGCATGAGATGGTTCTGGTCTCTCCACAACCAGGACCATACTGACGACTTCGTTGGTTGCTGAAATGTAAAGCAGCAAAGGCTCACCAGGGTTCGGAGCTACCAGAGTTGGTAGAGGAGCTGTTTTAGCTCTTGGAACGCCTTTTCTGCTTCTTCAGACCATTGGAATGGTCCACACTTCCTCAATAACTTGAAGAAGGGAAGTGCAAATTCCGCCATTCTTGAAATGAACTGGCTGAGGGATGCTAGACATCCAGTCAGCTTTTGGACATCCTTGATGCGGGCTGGTGGCCGCATGTCTTCAATGGCTTTGATCTTCGCCGCATTAGCCTCTATGCCCTGGTGATTTACCAGGAAACCAAGAAGTTTTCCGGAGCTAACCCCGAAGACACACTTGTCTGGGTTTAGCTTTGTGCGGGTGACCCGCAGCTTGTCGAAGACAGCCTCTAAGGTGTCAAGGAGTGACTCCTTGTTCTTGACCTTGACCACGATGTCATCGATGTACACTTCCACTATGTCTCTAATGAGTTCTTCAAAAGTTTTGTACATAGCTCATATAAAGGTTGAAGCTGCATTCTTGAGACCAAATGGCATGGTTGTATAATAGTACAATCCATCTACTGTGGTGAAAGAGGTATGCTCTTCATCTTCCCTAGACATTCTGATTTGATGATACCCAGAATATGCGTCTAGGAAACACATTAATTCACACCCGAAGATGGAATCCACTATCTGATCTATTCTAGGTAGTGGGAATGGATCTTTTGGACACGCATTATTTAGTGTTGTGTAGTCAATACACATCCGAAGCTTCTCGCCGGCCTTGGGCACAACGATTGGGTTTGCCAGCCATTTTGGATGGAAGACTTCTCAGATGAATCCAGCTTCGAGCAACTTCTTCACTTCTTGTCGAATGAAGTTCTGTTGCTCCACGGATTGCTTCCGAGGCTTCTGATGCACGGGTCGGGCGTCAGGGTAGATCTTCAGATTGTGCTCAATCACTTCCCTGGAGATCCCAGGCATTTGTGACGGTTGCCAGGCAAACACGTCGACATTAGCCCGGAGGAAAGTGATGAGCGCGAGTTTCTATTTGTCATTTACTCCCCCCGATATACGGGTGGTCTAAGCGGCATCAGAACCGATTTGGACGACTTAGACGGGAATGTCGGTGTCGCCGCTTGGCTGCACACGAGGTGCAGAAGTCGAGCCTCGTTGACAAATGCTCGGGGGTTTTGGAGCTTGCTCCTGCCTGGAGTCCTCCTCTTGCGCCGTAGTAAGCGCATGATGTTCTTCCAGAGCAGTTACTCCGGCAGTGCGATCTCCGCGGATCCGAAGAACGCCTACTGGTGTTGGCATCTTTAACACCAGGTAGCCATAATGAGAAACTGCCATGAATTTGTACAAGGCAGGCCTACCCAAGATGGCGTTGAAAGGTAAGTTGATCGGAGCAACGTAAAAGACCAACTTCTCAGTGTGATACTTCTCCCGGGTCCCGAAGGTAACGGGGAGAGTAATAGCACCGAGTGAGGTAATGGCTCTCGGACCTACTCTAGAGAAAGGTCGGGAGGGGTGAAGATCCGAAGGTCGGAGCTGAAGCTTGGTAAAAGCTTCGAAGCTTATGAGGTTCAGCCCCGAACCTCCGTCTACCATAACATGGTGGAGCTGAATGTTATTGATGGTAGGAGATACCATCAAAGGAAACTGGCCTGCTCCAACCATGCTTCGAGGGCAGTCCGAAGCATCAAAAGTGATGGTTGTGTCCATCCACTTCCGATGAGGCTCCGCCCTGGCTGTAGGAGCTATAGCGGCCATGTCCCGACGCATTGTCTTGAGGACGCGGCGGGAGGTGATGTCTCAAGCCACCAAAAATGGTGTTCATGGACTTCTGACGCTCGTTGTCAGAGACGTCAGAATCGTCATCAACGGAGGTGTAGACGGCCTTCAGGACCTTTTTAGGATCCTAGAAACCTAACTCCTCTTCAGCCAGAACTTCGTCAACTTTTTGTTTTCCTTCCCTCTGTCGGAAAGGAACTTCTTCCCGGTGCTTGTTGTAGCGCTCGACAAGGTTTTGGACCTCCCGACAGTCTTCAAAACTGTGGTTATCCGTCTTATGAATTGGACACCACACCTTGGGTTTGCCACCGTCTTCAGAAGACGGTCGAGGTCGCTTCTCGGGGCATGGCCCCCGGCCACCCGGAGCTGCAGCAGCTGCAGCATTAGATGCGCCGGCCGCCGGCTTCTTCTTGTCGTTGGTCTTTTTCTTCTTTTTGCCACTGCCAGAGGTAGTGGCTTTGCCTTTATAGGATTTCTTGCGATCCTCTGGAGATGGTTTGGAGTGCATTTCATGGCCCTCTGCAACTCTGCCACATTTGTCGGCCCAGCTAAAGAGTTCTGTGACACTGGTGATCTCCTTGATCGCCTGTTTCTCAACATCTTCTTATCCCGTACGCCCTGTCTAAATGCCACAATGACAGAAGCGCTAGAGATAGAAGGGATAGTGTTTCGTACCTGAGAGAATCTCTGAATGAATGGTCGCAGGGATTCTCCCCCTTTTTGCACGACTGCAAAAAGGTCCAGTTCGGTGCCTGGTCGGGTGTATGAACTCCCGAAGTTGGCGGTGAACTGTCGGCACAACTCCTCCCAACTATTGATGGAGTTGGGTGGAAGGCTCATAAACCAGGACCGGGCGGTCCCAGTTAAAGCCACTGGAAAATAGTTGGCCATTACAGCCTCATTTCCTCCAGCTGCCAGGATAGCAGTGGAGTAAATCTGAAGAAATTCGACGGGATTAACGGTCCCGTCAAACTTCCCCGGCAGGTGAGGCCGGAATTTCTGTGGCCTCCTGACCATACGCAGATGCATGGCCAGGGCTGAACAGCCTCCTCCTACTCCTTCAGGAGCAGGAATGTCATGAGCTTCTCATCTTTCACGAGCACGCTCGATATGGACTCGGCCGTCTTGTTGACGGTATCGGCGATCAAGCTCCGCCCGGAGGTCATGAGTTGAAAGCCTTGATACCGTGAGAGTGCGTCGCGCCCCGGAGGGCAACGATGTCACTTGCTATGATGCAGCGACCGGTTTGGAGTTGTCCTGTTGGCCCATAAAGTGGGCGGAAGCTCTTCAATCCAACTGGCTCCATGTTTTTTCAAATGCTCATAGGTGCGCGTTTTGAGTCCTTTAAGGATTTCAGCATTTGCTCTCTCGGTCTGGCCATTACTTGCCGGGTGAGCTACAGAGGCGTAGCAAACTTGGATGCCGAGGTCTTCACAATATCCTTGAAATGCAGAGCTTGTGAATTGGGTCCCATTATCAGTGATGATTTTGTTTGGGACTCCAAATCTGCATAAAATGGACTGCAAAAAGTTGATAGCAGACTGCTTGTTGATTGTCACAACTGGAGTTGCTTCCGGCCACTTGGTGAACTTGTCAATGGCGATGTACAGTAACTTGTAACCTCCAACGGCTCTTGGGAAAGGTCCCAAGGTGTCTGTCGGTACCCTGGAAACCGTACACCCCTTGAGGTTACAAAGATCTCAAAGGAAAGTCATCTACTTGATTTGAAGACCTTCGGAGGCCCACATGTCAGATATAACCAGACCCGCTTCTCCAACATGGTTAATCCCAGGGTCGCCACGTGTACTATCAAACCGGAGCTACCGCCCACAAGGGGGAAGCTCCGGGCCATGTACCGAAATGGCACCTCCGGACTTAACCCCAGACCGAGAGAAGCTTCGGGCCTGAAACGTGTCAGGTAGCTCCGGAGCTACCTGTTTCCCACAGTATGCTCCTGAGCTGCCACGTGTCCAACCGTCGGATCTTCAGCCTCTAACCTCCGGAAGACTCCACAATGGCTCCGGATCTTCACAGGGGAATCAAGGACTTCAAGACACAATTAAGTGTCATTAATACCATATTAATGACACACGATCGGATGACCTTAATTACCAGTAACGGTGCTATCAAAGCCCATTACTCGGTCGTTAAGGACAATTAAATGTGTTGAATAAGTGTCAATACTAGTAACCGCCGGGGCCACATGTCGGGCCAGGCTAACTTGTAACAGCCTGCCCTTGTACTATAAAAGGACAGGCCGACGACGGACTCTGGGGGTTTTCAGAGGCTAAACACACGCCATAGACGCTCAACACAAGCTCATACAGCTAATACAACACCAACACACCCGTGGAGTAGGGTATTATGCTCAGGCCGCCCGAACCACGTAAACTCTTGTGTCTCCTACGTCATTTACTATTCAACTTCTTGAATCTCCGCGCGCCCACACCGAACATCAAACTCCTCTAACACTTTAGTAGTGTCAGGAGATCTGCCGGTTCCAAACCACCGACAGTTGGCGCGCAAGGTAGGGGGCGCCTGAGATTTTGAGAATGGTGAACTCAGTTGCTGGATCATCCAATGGTCAACCTGCTGCTCAGGATGTTGGGGGCAATCCCTCCAATATGCAGCCACCAGCAGGAGCCTCAGCACCAGCAGGAGTCACACTCCCACCACCACCGCCTCCACTAGCAAATCAAGCTGGGCAACGCCATGGTGCGCCGGCGTCAATCACTGCGTCGGCAAATCATGACAACCCGGAACACGCGCTCCATGCAGCGTGTGCTCTTCTCCAACGCCCACCACCTCCGGATGCATCCCGGGATGCACTGGAACAGTGGAGGGCCGATGTGGAACATTTGGTTGCAGCAGCAGCCGAACGCCTCAGCAACCAGGGTCCTCCTCCTTCAGGACGAGCCCCGTCGCAGCGGCGGATTTTGTCTGGTAGACTTGGTCCGCACGTTTCTAATAGCAGGAGACGTGCTGCATCCCAACAAGTGACGTCATTGCCCTCCGGGGCACGATGCACTCACACGGTATCCAGGCTCTCAACTCATGACCTCCGGGCGGAGTTTGATCGCCGATACCGCCAACAAGATGGCCGAGTCCATATTGAGCGTGCTCGTGAAAGACGGGAAGCTCAGGACCTATCTGCTCCTGAAGGAGTAGGAGGAGGCTGTTCAGCTCTGGCCATACATCTGCGTATGGTCAGGTGGCCATAGAAGTTCCGGCCTCACCTGCCGGACAAATTCGACAGGACTGTCAATCCCGCCGAATTTCTTCAGATCTACTCCACTGCAATCTTGGCAGCTGGAGGGAACGAGGTCGTGATGGCCAATTATTTTCCAGTGGCCTTAACTGGGACCGCCAGGTCTTGGTTTATGAGCCTTCCACCCAACTCTATCAACAGTTGGGAGGAGCTGTGCCGGCAGTTCACCGCCAACTTCGGGAGTTCATACACCCGACCAGGCACTGAACTGGACCTTTTTGCAGTCGTGCAAAAAGGGGGAGAATCCCTGCGATCATTCATCCAGAGGTTCTCTCAGGTACTAAACACTATCCCTTCTATCTCTAGCGCCTCTGTCATTGTGGCATTCAGACAGGGTGTACGGGATAAGAAGATGCTGGAGAAACTAGCGATCAAGGAGATCACCAGCGTCACGGAACTCTTCAGCTTGGCTGACAAATGTGCCAGAGCTGCGGAGGGCCATGAGATGCACTCCAAACCAACCCCGGAGGGTCACAAGAAATCCTCCAAAGAAGAAGCCACTACCTCCGGGAACGGCAAGAAGAAGAAAAAGACCAACGGCAAGAAGAAGCCGTCGGCTGGTACATCCAATGTTGCAGCTGCTGCAGCTCCAGGTGGCCGGGTCCCACGCCCCGAAAAGCGACCTCGACCGTCTTATGAAGATGGTAGCAAGCCCAAGGTGTGGTTCCCAATTCACAAAACGGGCAGCCACAGTTTGGAAGACTGCCGGGAGGTCCAAAACCTTGCCGAGCGCTACAACAAGCGCCGGGAAGAATCTCCTTTCCGACAGAGGGAAGGAAAGCAAAAAGTCAACGAAGCTCTGGCTGAAGAGGAGTTAGGATTTCAGGATCCCAAAAAGGTCCTGAAGGCCGTTTACACCTCCGTCGACGATGATACTGACGTCTCTGACAACGAGCGTCGGAAGACCATGAACACCATTTTTGGTGGATCATGGGACATCACCTCCCGCTGTGTCATCAAGACTATGCATCGGGATATGGCTGTTGTAGCTCCTACAGTCAGGCCGGAATCTCATCGGAAGTGGATGGACACAGCCATCACTTTTGATGCTTTGGACTGCCCTCGGAGCATGGTTGGAGTAGGTCAGTTACCTTTGATGGTATCTCCTACCATCAACAACATCCATCTCCACCACGTCATGGTAGACAGAGGTTCGGGGCTTAACCTCATAAGCTTCGAAGCTTTTACTAAGCTTCAACTCTGACCTTCGGATCTCCAACTCTCTCGACCTTTCTCCGGAGTAGGTCCGGGGGCCATTACCCCACTCGGATCTATTACTCTCCCCGTTACCTTCGGGACACGGGAGAAGTACCGCACCGAGAAGTTGGTCTTCGACATCGCTCAGATCAACTTACCCTTCAATGCCATCTTGGGTAGGCCTGCCCTGTACAAATTCATGGCAGCTGCTCATTATGGTTATCTGGTGTTGAAGATGCCAACGCCAGTAGGCGTTCTCCGGATCCGCGGAGATCGTACTGCCGGAGTAACTGCTCTGGAAGAACTCCATGCACTCACCACGGCGCAAGAGGAGGACTCCAGTCAGGATCAAGCTCCAAAACCCCCGAGCATTTGTCAACGAGGCTCGACTTCTGCACCTCGTGTGCAGCCAAGCGACAACACCGACATTCCCGTCAAAGTCGTCCAAATTGGTTCTGATGCCGCTCAGACCACCCATATATCGGGGGGATTGAACGACAAATAGGAACTCGCGCTCATCACTTTCCTCCAGGCTAACGTCGACGTGTTTGCTTGGCAACCGTCACAAATGTCTGGGATCCCCAGGGAAGTGATTGAGCACAATCTGAAGATCTACCCCGACGCCCGGCCTGTGCATCAGAAGCCTCGGAAGCAATCCGTAGAGCGACAGAACTTCATCCGACAAGAAGTGAAGAAGTTACTTGAAGCTGGATTCATCCGAGAATTCTTCCATCCAAAATGGCTGGCAAACCCAGTCGTTGTGCCCAAGGCCGGCGTGAAGCTTCGGATGTGCATCGACTACACCACACTAAATAAGGCATGTCCAAAAGATCCATTCCCACTACCTAGAATAGATCAGATAGTGGATTCCACCTCCGGGTGTGAATTATTGTGTTTCCTAGACGCAGATTTCGGGTATCATCAAATCAGGATGTCTAGGGAAGATGAAGAGCATACCTCATTCATCACAGTAGATGGATTGTACTGTTATACAGCCATGCCCTTTGGTCTCAAGAATGCAGCTTCAACTTTTGTACGAGCTATGTACAAAACTTTTGAAGAACTCATTAGAGACATAGTGGAAGTGTACGTCGATGACATCGTGGTCAAGGTCAGGGACAAGGAGTCACTCCTTGACACCTTGCAGGCTGTCTTCGAAAAGCTGCGGGCCACCCGCACAAAGCTAAACCCAGACAAGTGTGTCTTCGGGGTTAGCTCCGGAAAACTTCTCGGTTTCCTGGTAAGTCACCGGGGCATAGAAGCTAATCCGACAAAGATTAAGGCCATTGAAGACATGCGGCCACCAACCCGCTTCAAAGACGTCCAAAAGTTGACTGGATGTTTAGCAGCCCTCAGCCGGTTCATTTCAAGACTGGCGGAACGGGCACTCCCCTTCTTCAAGTTATTAAGGAAGTCCGGACCATTCCAATGGTCTGAAGAAGCAGACAAGGCATTCCAGGAGCTGAAACAGTTCCTCACCACCCTACCAATTCTGGTAGCTCCAAACCCTGGTGAGCCTTTGTTGCTTTATATTTCAGCTATTGGCGAAGTCGTCAGTATGGTTCTGGTTGCGGAGAGACCAGAACTACCCCATACTCAGGAATCCATACCCCTTTGGGAGGGTCCGGAGGTTTCTGAAAGCGAGTGTGGGTCTCAGCTCCCAAATTTGAATCCACAAGAAACTACTTCAGAAAATCCAGACCCCTCCGGGAGGGTCCATGTCACTTCTGAAGAAGCTCCGAGTTCCTCCAGCCAGAACCCGGAGGTCCCCGAAGAAAATCCGGATTCCTCCGGGAGGATCCGAGTCAGTGAAGAAGAAGCTCCGGACCCCTCCGGGAGGGTCCGGACCATTCAGCGCCCGGTGTACTTCATTAGTGAAGTACTACATGATGCCAAGACTCGATACCTAGAGGTGCCTAAGCTGCTCTATGCAGTTCTTATTGCCTCCAGGAAGCTTCACCATTACTTCCAAGCTCACAAAGTCTCAGTGGTGACTTCTTACCCACTTCGAGCAATCTTGCATAATCCCAATTCAACTGGGAATATTGCAAAGTGGGCAGCGGAATTGGCTGAATTTGATCTTGAATTTATTTCAAGGCAAACAGTCGAGAGTCAAGCATTGGCAGATTTTGTGGCAGAATGGACTCCCTCTCCATCAAACCCTGGGGCCCCAGTGAGCAAAAGATGGAACATCAAGCTCCATCCTTCACCGAGCCTCACTGGACCCTCTACTTCGACGGCTCGATGCAGAAGCAGGGGGCCGGAGCTGGAATCCTTCTCCTTGCATCGACCGGGGAGAAGGTGAAATACATGGTACACCTTGACTTCAAGGCGACCAACAACATGGCACAGTACGAAGCGCTCATCTACGGACTAAAGGTAGCACTGTCATATGGTGTCAAGCAACTACTAGTCAAGGGAGATTCGTAGCTCATCATTAAGCAGGTGAAGGGTGAATGTTGCTGCAATAATCTCCAGCTAGCTGCTTACCTCCTTGAAGTCCAGAGGCTTCAGAAGGACTTCGAAGTCCTAGATCTCCACCATGTTCAGCGTGCCCATAACGCTGAAGCTGACGAACTCTCGACGAAAGCGTCAACCGGAGCTCCGGCTCCTGACGGAATTTTTGTCCAGAGGTTGTCAAAGCCAACAGCTCAGCTAGCCGAACTGAGCGATGGGGGCGAGACCAGCATCCCGAAGCTGACGGTCCCGATGGCCCTGTTACCATGGCAGCCATCAAGGGTCGTAGGTGCTGCCGGGAGCTCCGAGCAACCCAGCACGCAAGACTCAAAAGCTCAAGCTAGTTCCGATGCATGGATCTCGGAGATACGGAGCTACTTGAAAGGCAACATCCTTCCTGACGATGATGTATCCGCTGACCGGGTAGTCAGATTGGCTAAAAGATACATGCTGGTAGAAGGGGATCTCTACCAGCGTGGTGCCAATGGCATCCTAATGCGGTGCATCACAAGGGAAGAAGGTTGCGAACTCCTCGCATAAATCCATGGAGGCGAGTGTGGGAACCACGCATCTTCCCGCACGCTGGTTGGTAAAGCCTTTCGACATGGTTTCTACTAGCCTACAGCACTCCAGGATGCAACTGAGCTGGTGAAGAAATGTGAAGCATGTCAATTCCATGCAAAGCAAATTCACACACCGGCTCAGCCCCTACAAATGATACCTCCTACATGGCCCTTCGCTGTGTGGGGGATGGACATCTTGGGACCTTTCCAAAGAACCATCGGAGGTTACAAGTTCCTGTACGTCGCCATTGATAAGTTCACCAAGTGGCCGGAAGCAACTCCAGCTATGACAATCAACAAACAATCTGCTATCAACTTTTTGCAGTCCATTGTGTGCAGATATGGAGTACCAAACAAAATCATCACTGATAATGGGACCCAATTCACAAGCTCTGCATTCCAAGGATATTGCGAAGACCTCGGCATACAAGTTTGCTATGCCTCCGTAGCTCACCCAGCAAGCAATGGCCAAGCCGAGAGAGCAAATGTTGAAATCCTTAAAGGACTCAAAACACGCACCTATGAGCGCTTGAAAAAACATGGAGCCAACTGGATCGAAGAGCTTCCGCCCACCTTATGGGCCAACAGGACATCTCAAAACCGGTCAACTGGAGAGACACCCTTCTTTCAGGTGTACGGAGCTGAAGCAATCCTTCCTCCGGAAATCACCTTGGGTTCACTCCGGGTCCGGACCTTCGACGAAGCCGCGCAGGACCAGCTCCGGCGTGAAGACCTAGACCTCCTTGAGAAGGGAAGGTGCCAAGCAGCTGTTCGGAATGCCCGATACCGCCAAGCCCTTCGGCGCTATCATCAGCGGCATGTACACAACCGACAGCTCGAGGAAGGCGATCTGGTGCTACGGAGAATACAATCTAGAGAAGGGTTAAACAAACTTTCCCCCGGCTGGGAGGGACCCTTCCGAGTGATTAAAGTATCCCGTCCCGGAAGCGTTCGCTTGGCTACCGAGGATGGGACACCTCTCCCAAATCCTTGGAACATCGAGCACCTCCGTAAGTTCTACACTTAATACCACAGAGGTGAGTCTTGAGTAACTTGAGATGTATGTTATAGAGTCATTGTACAGAGTCGGGTAGTTCCTCCGGGAGAGCAGCCGGACCTTTTCCAAAAGGTCCGCAAAGTTCATGCAACACTTGTCACAGTCTCAGGACTAAAAGTGTGGCTAGCTACCCTGGGTCAAACGAGAAATGAAACACGCTTAGCCTGGTTCCGTACCCTAAGAGTGTACTTGTTTCCCCTGTACCCCGGACCTATAATGAAATACATCTTCATGTAAAACAGACTCCACGTGCATTTATTTTGTACAGGCTCAACATTTTTTATTTTTCTCTTTCTTGTTTATAACAAAGACGTGCAATTCTTAAGAAATTTTAGTTCGACCGGTTTATATACAATACGAGTTGTATTGTCAATTCTTTTGGATTCAAATATTGTTCCTGGCCAACTCGCCTAAAAGCCGCCAAGCCAATCTAGGGCTGGAGTGTGCTATCGACTTAGCCTGGTCAAGCACCCTAAGTACGCCACTCTACCTACACCCCGGCAGGCCGAAGTAAAGCGAGTCCAAATACAATTGAATCCGGAAGAAAAGGCAACGCATTCGATTGTGTCTAGAATCGCGTTTGACCTAAAACTTTCTTGAGAATCGTAAGCCGCGACGAAGTTATAGGCAAGTAACGAATTTACTATTTTTCTTGACTTCAGTGTGCAGGAAAAATAAAATACACGTTGATGGAGAAAAGCCGGAGCTAACAAAGCTCCGACTCCCCTAGGTGGCTTGTAATCGATGTTACGCATTGAATACGAGCATCACCGGGGTAATCAAGCTCCGGTAAAGCTAGGGGGACCAGCCGTCGACGCTAAATAAAAGATGGTGAGAAGACCCCGCAAACAGAGTCTGCTGCCAACAAACTAAGTGTTGGCAGAGGTCACTACCGGAGCTACTAAGCTCTGACACCCCGGAGGACTAACTGTCGATGCTCTATGCGTTGATAGGGACTATTACCGGAGCTACTAAGCTCCGACGGTAGTCAGTTTGACCTCAGGGGGCCTTCATCATCGAAGACTTCGGACCTAAATCCTACAAGTTCGGAGCAAATGAGTCTTCAACAAAACGTAATATCCTCTTGGTACATGTTCACAATCAAATTGTGTACATCTACCAGGGGGCCAAGTGAAGACAAAAGTGTTGAAGACAAAAAGTGAAATTCACAAAAATTTGGGGATTTCATTTATCTGGAGACAAGGGATTACATCTGGAGATAAGGGATTACAAAATTGAGGAAGAAGAAGAGAAAATACAAGTGAGAACTACAGAGATGGTCCTAGACCCTATGGAAGAATTGGGCGACCTTCTGGGCAACCTCCAATACGTTGGCTCGGGCAGCTTCGCCTTCTCCTTCAACCGGACCTTCAAGCACCGGGTCCAAAGGAAATTGGGAGTTCCGGCTGGTGTAGCACGTCAGCACATATTCTGCAATGTTCTTCACCAGGGATTGCCCCTCAACCTCCAATTGGTCCGCGATGACATCGCCCACCTTGGAGAGTTTGCCGCCAGCCGAGCTCAACGCCTGCAACGCCAGGTCCGGCTCTGGCTCTGGATCATCCGGGCGCACGGGGGTGAAGCCCATCAGTGTCAGCGCGTCGTTGGCCTTGCCCAAGAACTCCCAAATCCGTAGGGAGTCCGCAGTCCTCAAGCCCTTTATTTCTTCCAGGGATCTTCTGGCCGCCACCAGTTCAGAATTCTCGCGGGTGAGGCGCTCAACTTCTTTGGCGTTTTGCTGAATCTTCTCAACAACCCGCTTTTCGAGTTTTCCGAGCTCCTCCTCCCGGATGTGGATCTTGTTCCGGCGGTCGACCAGGTCCTTCTCTCTGCCCCTCACTTTCTTCTCCCTGGCAGTAAGGGCACACTCTTGCTCGTAGAGTTCCTGCCCTCGCACCTAGGCCTTCTCCTCTTCCTCATGGCAGCGCTCTTCCAATTTCTTGGCGCGCTCCTCGAGACCCTTGTCAGCCAAAGCCACCTTCTCGGGGAGCTCCTCCTCCCTCCTCAGGACATCATCCCGCAGCTCTAGGAGTTTCTGCTCTTCATCCTCGAGCCGTTTCTCCCTTTCCTCAAGTGCCTCCCGGCGCTTGATGAGTGTAGTGTTAATGGCCTCAAGCCTTTCGTGGCGTTCATCGGCCGCACTATTGGCTGCTTTGGCCTGATCGTAGATCTCCCGGGATTGAGCGTCGAGGGCGTGGGTCAAACTCTCCCTATCATCCAATAATTTGCCCCAGTACTCCAGGCGGATCTTCTCCCGCTTGATCCACTCTTTGTCATCCGCTAGCCTCGACTGCGCCAGCTTGGTCTCGAAGTAGAGCCGGTTATGCCACCGCCTAAGGGTTTGGCGCTCCTCTTCAAGAGCCTTGCTGTCGTGGAAGAAGGCCAGTTGGACTTGACGCAGACTGGAACATGCGTTGTCAATAGACAGTGACAACGGGATAGGTTCCGCACCTGCTGGGGTCTCCTCCGCTGGTTCCAGTGGGTTTTCAGATACAAATATTGGGTCCTACTCCACAAGAGTGGTCCCCTGAGTCTCCATGGCACTAGGGCCGTCCTCTGGGATGGCCTCAGTCGCCATCGAGGAAGGCCCCGCCGCTAGGTCTTCGTTCACCCCCTCAGGCAGGGTGCCAGCGACTTCGCTTGGGCACTCCGGCTCGGCCGTGAGTACCTCCGACGTCATCACTTCCGGAGCAGGGGCCGCTTCTGGCTCCGGCCTTGGCACCTCCTCCGATGGGGGCTCGAGCTCCGTCACCTCTTCAACAACCAGCTCGGGAGCCAGAAGATCTTCAACATCGACCGGCCCTGCGGCTGGAGCTCCAACAATGACCGGCTCTGCGGCCGATGCTTCAGAGGTAACCGGCCCAACTGCCGGAACTTCCTCAGCTTCCGGTGCACACATCAGGGCTTCAATCACCTCCGGCTCAACCGCTGGGGCTTCGACAATTTCCGGCTCAGAGGCCGGAATTACTGCTTCCTCCGACTCAACAGCCGGAACTTCCGTCATTTCAGCACCAGGACCCGGAGCTTCAGCCTCCGGGACAGGTGCCGCTGGCGCATCTTCTCTCCCGTGTTCCGGCACTACCACGGGAGTCTCTAGGGATGAGTCGAGGTCCATGACCATGATAGCCGGTGCCGGAGCTGTCGCACCTTCAGCCACCACTTGGGGCGGCATCGGGACAGGAGCAGAAGCCCCCGCCCTCACAGCTTCAGCTGTTGTAGCTGAGGGTGGAGCCTCACTCCTCTTCTTGGGAACGCTGCAGATGATGGATGAAGAAACTTAAAAAAAATAATTGTTACTACAACAAAACAACTATCCAAGGTGAAGATTAAAAATTACCTTGGGAGGCTTCCGCACCAGCTTGCGCGGAACCTGTTTCCCGGGCGTTCTGGGCTGGTCATAGCTGGCGTGGAAACTCCGAAAGGCCCCCCGGAACTCGTAGCAGCCACGGGCGTCTCGACTCGGGAAGAACTTCCGGGCTTGGAGGCCTCAACCGGCCCTGGTGATGGAGTCGCATGCCCGGAGCTAGCTCCCCGAGAGGATCCCACTGCGGGTATAGTCGCCGCGGTTGCAGAAGACCTCCCCCTCTAGGGAGAAGGAGCCGATGCAGAGGTGGCAGGCCTGACGGACCTTCCGTCGGCATGCTGCAGCTTCCTCTTTCGGCTCAGGGGTTCATCCGCCGGTTCCTTGCCCTTGCTGACGAGCTCGGCCCTTGGCTTCGGGGCAGGGTCGGAGCCACCTTCGGACACTCCAGGGATCTCCACACTGGTGGTTGATCTTCTCTCGACGACACCAAGGTCGTCAAGTACGGGCATCTTCTGCTGGAGCTCCCTGCTGAACTCAACTTCCATGTTCAGAGGAAGAAAAGCTGATGGTGGAGTCAGATCGTCACCCTCGACATCGATGTCGTGCTGGAACTTCTTGAGATGAAACTCCAGGGTTGTCCCCGCCATGTTGGACTTCAGCCCGGTCTCGACCCGGTCGTCGTCCATCACGCTGTTGAGGGCCCAAGCAAGTTTCTCTCTCTTCTTCAGCGGTGCCCACCTGTTGACCAGGAAGTTACAAAACACCGCTTGAGGGGTTAATCCCCCCTCCACGCACTGGCGGATCCTGGTCAGAACAGGGTTGAAGGCGTCCGCCAGCACCGAAGCTTCACTCCAGATCGTCGTGTCAATGTTGGGGAGGCCTTCGGGCAGCTCCAGCCTCTCGTGCTCCTCCACTCGGATGACTATCCAGTCCTTCTTCCAGTCATCCCACTTCCCAGAGGGAAACGACCGGAGGTACTTGAATGGGCACTTCTTGCGCTTCATGAAGTAGTAGAAGCCAAGGTACTCATTGCTCCTACCAGTGGTATGGACGGTGAAGAAGGTCCGGAAGAGTTCGATGCAGGGGGGGATGCCCATCCACATCTCACAGAAGTGGACGAAGATAGACACGAGGAGAATGGAGTGAGGGCCAAGGTGGTATAGCTGCAGACCATAAAAGTCCAGCAGCATCAGGAAAAAGGAAGAAAAAGGTGGGATCAACCCCACCATGGCGTACGAGGAGAAGTACACCATTTCGCCGGAGTGCTCCTTTTCAAACGAGAGCTCTCCCCCGACGCGGACCGAGCGGTTGTAGAAGTCCGAGGACCATCCCATGAGGGTCCGGACCTTCTTCAGATCGCCGTCGGTCTTCAAACGGCTTTCGCGGAGACCCAACTCCATCGCGGCACAGCAAGGCAAGAGAGGAAAAGTGAAGCACAAGTTGGGAGTTTGAGCGCAAGAACAGATGAGGGGCGTAAAGAACTCCCGACGGTGCGCGCTTTCCTTCTTAAGTAAGCCCTCGCAACGCTTGGATGGAAACCGCAAGGAAGTCGAAGATACCATTCAAAAATTCCACCCAGCCGATGACAAGGGGGCCCGGGACCACCCCGACGATCAAGTCGAGGTTCTTACCCAGGCGAACAGTTGTCATCATGAGGCGGGAAACCCGAAGGCGGCGGCCTGACAAGGCGCGCGGAACCGATACGGTTTCGTATCGGGAACCGGCGACCTTCAATTGCGTGATATCCGCACGCCAAATATCTCATCTGCTGCACGCGGGATACGCCACGCGGTGAGGATTTAACTCCAAATCCTCACCAACGGCACCTCCGAAGACCTTTGAAGACTCAGTTCAAAAGTCGCGAGGATGGACCCACCTCCGGCGGAATGACTTCACCCCAGTGGTCTTCCCTGGAGGTAGGTCTAGGGGGCCACTGTCGGTACCCTGGAAACCGTACACCCCTTGAGGTTACAAAGATCTCAAAGGAAAGTCATCTACTTGATTTGAAGACCTTCAGAGGCCCACATGTCAGATATAACCAGACCCGTTTCTCCAACATGGTTAATCCCAGGGTCGCCACGTGTACTATCAAACCGGAGCTACCGCCCACAAGGGGGAAGCTCCGGGCCATGTACCGAAATGGCACCTCCGGACATAACCCCAGACCAAGAGAAGCTCCGGGCCTGACACGTGTCAGGTAGCTCCGGAGCTACCTGTTTCCCACAGTATGCTCCTGAGCTGCCACGTGTCCAACCGTCGGATCTTCAGCCTCTAACCTCCGGAAGACTCCACAACGGCTCCGGATCTTCACAGGGGAATCAAGGACTTCAAGACACAATTAAGTGTCATTAATACCATATTAATGACACACGATCGGATGACCTTAATTACCAGTAACGGTGCTGTCAAAGCCCATTAGTCGGTCATTAAGGACAATTAAATGTGTTGAATAAGTGTCAATACTAGTAACTGCCGGGGCCACATGTCGGGCCAGGCTAACTTGTAATGGCCTGCCTTTGTACTATAAAAGTACAGGCCAACGATGGACTCTGGGGGTTTTCAGAGGCTAAACACGCGCCATAGACGCTCAACACAAGCTCATACAGCTAATACAACACCAACACACCCGTGGAGTAGGGTATTACGCTCAGGCGGCCCGAACCACGTAAACTCTTGTGTCTCCTACGTCATTTACTATTCACCTTCTTGAATCTCTGCACGCCCACACCGAACATCAAACTCCTCTAACACTTTAGTAGTGTCGGGAGATCTGCCGGTTCCAAACCACCGACAGTGTCCATCCCCCACACAGCGAAAGGCCATGTAGGAGGTATCATTTGTAGAGGTTGAGCCGGTGTGTGAATTTGCTTTGCATGAAATTGACATGCTTCGCATTTCTTCACCAGCTCAGTTGCATCCTGGAGTGCTGTAGGCCAGTAGAAGCCATGCCGAAAGGCTTTACCAACCAGCGTGCAGGAAGACGCGTGGTTCCCACACTCGCCTCCATGGATTTCTGCGAGGAGCTCGCAGCCTTCTTCCCTTGTGATGCACCGCATTAGGATGCTGTTGGCACCGCGCCGGTAGAGATCCCCTTCTACCAACATGTATCTTTTAGCCAGTCTGACTATCCGGTCAGCAGATACATCATCGTCAGGAAGGATGTTGTCTTTCAAGTAGCTCCGGATCTCTGAGATCCATGCATTGGAGCTAACTTGAGCATTTGAGTCTTGCGTGTTGGGTTGCTCGGAGCTTCCGGCAGCACCTACGACCCTTGATGGCTGCCATGGTAACAGGGCCATCGGGACCGTCAGCTTCGGGATGCTGATCTCGCCCCCTTCGCTCAGTTCGGCAGGCTGAGCTGTGGGTTTTGACAACCTCTGGACAAAAGTTCCGTCAGGAGCCGAAGCTCCGGTTGATGCTTTTGTCGAGAGTTCGTCAGCTTCAGCATTGTGGGCACGCTGGACATGGTGGAGGTCTAGGACTTCGAAGTCCTTCTGAAGCCTCTGGACTTCAAGGAGGTAAGCAGCTAGCTGGAGGTTGTTGCAGAAGCATTCACCCTTCACTTGCTTAATGATGAGCTGTGAATCTCCCTTAACCAGGAGCAGCTTAACACTGTATGACAGTGCCACCTTTAGTCCGTAGATGAGTGCTTCGTACTCTGCCATGTTGTTGGTCGCCTTGAAGTCAAGGTGTACCATGTATTTTACCTTCTCCCCGGTTGGTGCGAGGAGAAGGATTCCAGCTCCGGCCCCCTGCTTTTGCATGGAGCCGTCGAAGTAGAGGGTCCAGTGAGGCTCGGTGAAGACCGAAGCCTTGTGTTCCGGCTTCTGCTCGCTGGGGCCCCCAGGTTTGATGGAGAGGGAGTCCATTCCGCCATGAAATCCGCCAATGCTTGACTCTTGATTGCTTGCCTTGAAATGAATTCGAGATCGAATTCGGCCAATTCCGCTGCCCACTTTGCAATATTCCCAGTTGAATTGGGATTATGCAAGATTGCTCGAAGTGGGTAAGAAGTCACCACTGAGATCTTGTGAGCTTGGACGTAATGGCGAAGCTTCCGGGAGGCAATAAGAACTGCATAGAGCAACTTATGCACCTCTAGGTATCTAGTCTTGGCGTCATGAAGTACTTCACTGATGAAGTACACTGGGCGCTGGATGGTCCGGACCTTCCCAGAGGGGCCCGGAGCTTCCTCTTCATTGACCCGGATCCTCCCGGAGGGATCCGGATATTCTTCGGGGACCTCCGGGTCCTGGCTGGAGAGACCCGGAGCTTCTTCAGAAGCAACCTGGACCCTCCTGGAGGGGTCTGGGTCATCTGAAGTAACTTCTTGTGGACTCAAGTCTGGGAGCTGAGACCCAGACTCGCTTTCAGGAATCTCCGGACCCTTCCGAAGGGGTCTGGATTCCTGAGTATGGGATAGTTCTGGTCTCTTTGCAACCAGGACCATACTGACGACTTCGTCAGTTGCTGAAATGTAAAGCAGCAAAGGCTCACCAGGGTTCGGAGGTACCAGAGTTGATAGGGTGGTGAGGAGCTGTTTTAGCTCCTGGAATGCCTTTTCTGCTTCTTCAGACCATTGGAATGGTTCGGACTTCCTCAATAACTTGAAGAAGGGAAGTGCCCGTTCCGCCAGTCTTGAAATGAACCGGCTGAGGGCTGCTAGACATCCAGTTAGCTTTTAGACATCTTTGATGCAGGCTGGTGGCCTCATGTCTTCAATGGTTTTGATCTTCGCCGGATTAGCTTCTATGCCCCAGTGACTTACCAGGAAACCAAGAAGTTTTCCGGAGCTAACCCCGAAGACACACTTGTCCGGGTTTAGCTTTGTGCGGGTGACCCGCAGCTTATCGAAGACAGCCTGCAAAGTGTCAAGGAGTGACTTCTTGTTCTTGACCTTGAACATGATGTCATCGACGTACACTTCCACTATGTCTCTAATGTTTTCTTCAAAGGTTTTGTACATAGATCGTACAAAGGTTGAAGCTGCATTCTTGAGACCAAATGGCATGGCTGTATAACAGTACAATCCATCTACTGTGATGAAAGAGGTATGCTCTTCATCTTCCCTAGACATTCTGATTTGATGATACCCAAAATATGCGTCTAGGAAACACAGTAATTCACACCCGGAGGTGGAATCCACTATCTGATCTATTCTAGGTAGTGGGAATGGATCTTTTGGACATGCCTTATTTAGTGTTGTGTAGTCGATACACATCCGAAGCTTCCCGTCGGCCTTGGGCACAACGACTGGGTTTGCCAGCCATTTTGGATGGAAGACTTCTCGGATGAATCCAGCTTCAAGCAACTTCTTCACTTCTTGTCGAATGAAGTTCTGTCACTCCACGGATTGCTTCCGAGGCTTCTGATGCACGGGTCGGGCATCGGGGTAGATCTTCAGATTGTGCTCAATCACTTCCCTAGGGATCCCATGCATTTGTGACGGTCGCCAGGCAAACACGTCAACATTAGCCCGGAGGAAAGCGATGAGCGTGAGTTCCTATTTGTCGTTCAATCCCCCCGATATACGGGTGGTCTGAGCGGCATCGGAACCAATTTGGACGACTTTGACGGGAATGTTGGTGTCGCCGCTTGGCTGCACACGAGGTGCAGAAGTCGAGCCTCGCTGATGAATGCTCGAGGGTTTTGGAGCTTGCTCTTGTCTGGAGTCTTCCTCTTGCGCCGTAGTAAGCGCATGGAGTTCTTCCAGAGCAGTTACTCCGGCAGTGCGATCTCCGCGAATCCGGAGAATGCCTACTGGTGTTGGCATCCTTAACACCAGGTAACCATAATGAGCAGCTGCCATGAATTTGTACAAGGCAGACCTACCCAAGATGGCATTGAAGGGTAAGTTGATCTGAGCAACGTCAAAGACCAACTTCTCGGTGCGATACTTCTCCCGGGTCCCGAAGGTAACGGGGAGGGTAATAGCATCGAGTGGGGTAATGGCTCCCGGACCTACTCCGGAGAAAGGTCGGGAGGGGTGAAGATCCGAAGGTCGGAGCTGAAGCTTGGTAAAACCTTCAAAACTTATGAGGTTGAGTCTCGAACCTCCGTCTACCATGACATGGTGGAGCTGGATGTTATTGATGGTAGGAGATACCATCAAAGGTAACTGACCTGCTCCAACCATGCTTCGAGGGCAGTCTGAAGCATCAAAAGTGATGGTTGTGTCCATCCACTTTCGATGAGGCTCCGCCCTGGTTGTAGGAGCTACAACAGCCATGTCCCGACGCATAGTCTTGATGACGCGGCGGGAGGTGATGTCCCATGATCCACCAAAAATGGTGTTCATGATTTTCCTACGCTAGTTGTCAGAGACGTCAGAATCGTCGTCGACGGAGGTGTAGACGGCCTTCAGGACCTTTTTGGGATCATGAAAACCTAACTCCTCTTCAGCCGAAGCTTCGTCAACTTTTTGTTTTCCTTCCCTCTGTCGGAAAGGAGCTTCTTCCCGGCGCTTGTTGTAGCACTTGGCAAGGTTTTGGACCTCCCGGCAGTCTTCCAAACTGTGGCTGTCCGCTTTGTGAATTGGACACCACACCTTGGGTTTGCCACCGTCTTCAGAAGACGGTCGAGGTCACTTCTCGGGGCGTGGCCCCCGGCCACCCGGGGCTGCAACAACTGCAGCATTAGATGCACCGGCCGACGGCTTCTTCTTGTCGTTGGCCTTTTTCTTCTTCTTGCCACTCCCGGAGGTAGTGGCTTCTCCTTTGGAGGATTTCTTGTGATCCTCCGGAGGTGGTTTGGAGTGCATTTCACGGCCCTCCGCAGCTCTGGCACATTTGTCAGCCAAGCTAAAGAGTTCTGTGACATTGGTAATCTCCTTGATCGCCAGTTTCTCCAGCATCTTCTTATCCCGCACACTCTGTCTAAATGCCACAATGACAAAGGCGCTAGAGATAGAAGGGATAGTGTTTCATACCTGAGAGAATCTCTGGATGAATGATCACAGGGATTCTCCTCCTTTTTGCACAACTGCAAAAAGGTCCAGTTCGGTGCCTGGTCGGGTGTAAGAACTCCCGAAGTTGGCAGTGAACTGCCGCCACAACTCCTCCCAATTGTTGATGGAGTTGGGTGGAAGGCTCATAAACCAGGACCTGGCGGTCCCAGTTAAATCCACTAGAAAATAATTGGCCATTACGACCTCATTTCCTCCAGCTGCCAGGATAGTAGTGGAGTAAATCTGAAAAAATTCGACGGGATTAACCGTCCCGTCAAACTTCTCCGGCAGGTGAGGCCGGAACTTCTGTGGCCACCTGACCATTCGCAGATGCATGGTCAGGGCTGAACAGCCTCCTCTTACTCCTTTAGGAGCAGGAATGTCCTGAGCTTCTCGTCTTTCACGAGCACGCTCGATATGGACTCGGTCGTCTTGTTGACGGTATCTGCGATCAAGCTCCGCTCGGAGGTCATGAGTTGAAAGCCTTGATACCGTGTGAGTGCGTCATGCCCTGGAAGGCAATGACGTCACCTATTGTGACGCAGCATGTCTCCTGTTGTTGGAAACGTGCGGTTCAAGTCTGCCAGACAAGGCCCGTCGCTGCGACGGGGCCCGTCCTGAAGGAGGAGGACCCTGGTTGCTGATGCGGTTGGCTGCTGCTGCAACCAAATATTCCACATCGGCCCTCCACTGCTCCATGGCATCTCGGGATGCATCCAGAGGTGGTGGGCGTTGAAGGAGAGCACGTGCTGCATGAAGCGCGTGTTCCGGGTTGTCAAGATTCGTCGACGCAGTGATTGACGCTGGTGCACCATCGCGCTACCCAGCTTGATTTGCTGGTGGAGGCGGCGGTGGTGGAAGTGTGACTCCTGTTGGAACTATGGTTCCTGCTGGTGGCTGCATATTGGAGGGATTGCCCCCAACAGCTTGAACAGCGGGATGACCATTGGATGATCCAGCGGCTGAGTTCACCATTCTTGAAATCTCAGGCTCCCCCTTCCTGGCGCGCCAACTGTTGGTGGTTTTGATCCGGCAGATCTCCCGACACTACTAAAGTGTTAAAGGAGTTTGAGGTTCGGTGAGGGCGCGCGGAGATTCAAGAAGGTGAAGTGTTAAGTGACACAAGAGACACGAAGATTTACGTGGTTCGGGCCGCCTTAGCGTAATACCCTACTCCACGGGGTGTGTTGGTGTTGTATTGGATGTATGAGCTCAACGTAAGTTGAGAGTGTCGAGTGAGCGTCTCCAGCCCCCCCCTATGTATCGTCGGCCTGTCCTTTTATAGTACAAGGGCAGGCCGTTACAAGTTAGCCTGGCCCGACATGTGGCCCCGGCGGTTACTAGTATTGATACACATTTGATGCGCTTAATTACCTTTAATAACCGAGTTACGGGCTTTGACAGCACCATTACTGGTAATTAAGGTCGTCCGATTATGTGTCATTAATATAGTATTAATGACACTTAATCGGGTCTTGAAGTCCTTGATTCCCCTTTGAAGATCTGGTGTCGTTGTGGAGTCTTCCGGAGGTTAGAGGCTGAAGATCCGACGGTTGGACACGTGGCAGCTCCGGAGCGTACTGTGGGGAACAGATAGGTCTGGAGACACCTGACACGTGTTAGTTCCAGAGCTTCCCTCGGTCTGGGGTTAGGTCCGGGGGTGCCATTTCGGTACATAGCCCGGAGCTTCCCCCTTGTGGGCGGTAGCTCCGGTTTGATAGTACACGTGGTGACCCTGGGACTAACCATGTTGGGGAAGCGGGTCCGTTTATGTCTGACATGTGGGCCTCCGAATATCTTCAAATCAAGTAGATGACATTCCCTTGAGACCTTTGCAATCTTAAGGGGTATACGGTTCCCAGGGTACTGACAGGGACGAACCAAATGGTTTTGTTGGAGTTCGGACTTGTCCGTTGTGGTACGGACTAGTCCGTTTATACCTTAGTGAGAGACCCCGAAGCCAAGTGTTGGGACGCTGAACTTGTTTGGCCCAGGGGTCGGACTAGTTCGGGCTCTCCCAGAGTGGTCCGTTTTTAGTCGGACTAAAGTGTTATGTCCGACTTTGGACTAGTCCGTTTTGGGCCGGACTAGTCTGGGTAGCCAGTGTCGTTTGGAATTCAAAACATTGGCGGGGACATTACCAGTTTTGTTGACCAGTGACGTTGAATTGTCGGTGGTCCCAAAAGGACAGACTAGTTCGTGGTACAGGGCCGAACTAGTCCGAGATTGTGTTGATGGCAACAATTAGTTGTCAGGACCCCTATAAAAAGGGGACCCCGACCTCTATTTGAAGGATCTTGAACCCTAGCGTCACCACAACTATCCTTGAGCCTTCCAAAGCCTTCTACTCATCCTACTTGCCCTCTAAGACCAAATCTTGAAGAGATTAGGGTTTGGGAAGGAGAGTGAAGGAAGATCATCGTGCTTTGGCTCTCGGTTTGATCTCTTGCACTTGGTGTTGCATTTTGTGGCTTGTGTGAGTTGAGCTTCGTGTGCTCCTTATTGTATTGATTCATGGGAGCCTTAACTTGTGAGCAGTCCCAAGAAACTTGGTGATTACCCTTTGATATAGTGGAAACCAAGCCAGCCATTGTGGTGGCTTGGTGAGAAAAGGGTCACTTGAGACCCGGTCCTTGTGTGGACTTCTCATTGTGGATGTAGGATTCTTTGTGGAGTTGAACCACGAGATAAATCATGTCTCGCTTGTCGCTTTACAATTCGGTATTCACTAGAATTGCTATTAGGGTTCATATCGTTCTTCAAATCGTTCTTCATTGAAATCTTGCAACCTAATTGTTTACATTTGTTAATGCAAGTTGTATTAGGTTGCTAGACATTGCATCTAACTTTTGTCAACCTAAATTCCACAAATAACTTGTAGAAATCAAGTTTTTTGGTTTTCACCTCGTGCTGAGCGGACTAGTCCGACTCATACAAGACTAGTCCGGCCTCAGGAATTTAATCTCGTTTGATTAAACGATTTCAGGTCATATTGCCTATTCACCCCCCCCCCCCCCTCTAGGCGACTTTCACCTACAAACCCACCACCACCGACGCCATCCTTCACTGCGCAAGTCCACCAGCGACATGAGCACTCTCCTTCTCCTTCCCCCGAGCGACCCTCACATCCAAAGCCCTTCGATGGGGTCGCCAAGAGGGGCCAGATGTCGTCCATGGTGCAAGCTGGGTTACATCGGTCCTAGACCCTTCATCATCGGGCCGTTAGGGGGAGGAGGGAGGAGAGAAATATGGCATCCACGACGTTTCGGTGGTCACCGACGTTGTGACGCCACCAGCGACACGGCGCACGGCGAGAATACGGATCATCCCTAGGGGTCTCCCTCGAAGACCTTTGGCATCGAGAACCCCGCAACCGCCAACGACACCATTTGCAACCATAACCGCACAAGCTTCCCCGCTGGCAAACCCTCAAGATGAAGGAGGACCTTTGAGTTCCGATTCCCCGTCGGCTCTCACGAGCCTGTGCAAGAACCGTGTACTCCGCCAATTTGCCCATCTCGTTGGTCGTGCCCATGGCTCGTCCGCTTGCCTGAGCCGATGAGCGATGGGGCTGAAAGGGAGCCACGCTGGGAAAATAAAGGGAAGATTGAACAGCAGCGCAGGAGGAGAAGAGGTTGGAGCGGACGGCGACGACACGCAAGAAGGAGAGGAATGATGGCGGCGGCAGGGTGACCGAGGTGGAGTTCGGCTAGGGTTATCCCTATATGCCCCACATCGGACCCCCTCCCCTTATTCCCCATGACGGGCGCGCTGGGCCGTGTCTTGGCCTTGGCCAGGCTACGCGCCAGACCGAGATGGACCGCCCTTGGCCAGGACCTGCATTGGCCAAGTTTAATATGCTTTATTTCTATTCTTATTTTTGTTTTCTGTTTTATTAGTTTGCAGTTTAAATTTTAGTCTAAATTTTAATTAGAAATTATTTTTAATTACTGCAAAAATTATGTAATCTAGTGAATTTCTGTAATATATTTGTGATCAATATATGTATTGATATGACATGTGTATATTGCCTTTAAATATTATATTTATTTGCAATTGTCATGAGAAATTCTATTTTGGCTAATTTTAGAATTTTGGCCAAATACATATGAATTTTTTCAGTGAGACACTATCTATATTTTTCTTTGTACATGCATTTTTTTAGAAAATTTGGCCCAAAGACACATAATTTTGTTCACTATATTCAAAATTTTAACATATGCTATTTTTAAGCCAAAAACTGGTTTATAATTTGGCAATGTGATTACATAAAATATAATGATTTGATTCATCTCTATTAAGCTATTCCTTATGATTTGGCTTAATATGAGTAAGGATCATTTATTTTAATGTATAACAAAGTGTATATGTCATAATCAATTATTTTTTAATATGATATATACCTAGGTTTATTTTTTTGTTAAGCTAATTTTTAGAATTGGCTAGAGATAAATGAACATTCTTAAGTGTTATCTTTATGATTAACACACTTATTACAACACCACCATGATGATTTTATTAATAAAATCTTTGATTTCCTATATGTAGGAATTAATGGCTCACGAGTTTGAAGAATTTGTCCTTGATGGTCACAACTACTCTACAAGGGCTCTTGACATCAAGATAAGTTTGGCTTTTCATGAAATCATGTCTGCACTTACTCCTCTTGCACAAAGAGATGCAGCATTTCTGATTCTGAATAGATACAAGTATCAGACACTTTATATCATCTGGAACCACCTTCACCCCGACTTAAAAGTCAGAATATGTGATAGAGGAGGAACCTCATAACCTTTGGTTGGCATTAAAAGGTCGTTATGAACAACAAAAGGCAACTTTATTGCCAGAGGACAATCATGAATGGACTCAACTTCGTCTTCAAGGCTTTAAGTCTATTGAAGACTATAATCATGTTGTTCATAGGGTCTGCAACAAATTAAGGTTTTGTACAATGTAAGGCATGTGACACTTTTAAGCATACAGCTGATACGTGTCGCACTCCTAAACACCTTATGGCCTTGTACTAGAAATCACTGGGAAAAGACAAGAAAGCTCAAGGATCAGAAAATGAGTATGAAACTCACTTTAGTATTCCGACAAAGCCAACATTTGAAGTTGGTTGGTCAAGTAAGGATGTGGAAAATCGAAGCAACAACGAGCCAACATTGAATGTCGATGACTACATGTACTTAGATAATGCTATGGTGGAATATAAATCGAACGACATGTACGGCGATCTAATCTATATCGCTTACCATAGAAATTTGTAAATACTAAGTCTATGTAATAAAGTGTGTTGTAATGTACAATATTGTTCTCTTGTATTAGAGTTATTCAATACTCTAATTTTGTAAATATGTGTTTCAATGCAATTAATTGAATTATTTTAATTCTTAATTGTTAGGTCTCACGGGAAGTTTAAGATGGATGAAGAAATGTGCCTTGTGAATAGTTGCACCACAAACTCTAGACTTAGGGAAAAAATATTTCCAAACCCTAACTCGGAGGTCAGGAAATGTTTTAACCATCGCTATACGCGATGCAACAATAGTTGGCTCTAATCGAGTCACTATAATGTTTCTAAATAATACACAAGTTATGATCGAGGATGTTTTATTGTATCTCGATTCTACACGTACCCTCATAAGTTTTAGAGATATACGAAAAAATAGGTTGCATGTATGTACCCATGAAGATAATAAAGAAGATTTTCTTCTTATTTCCAATAATTACGGGGAAGGCCATGATGTTCTAGAAAGAATTTCTTCTACTTTATCTGGATTGTATTACACGTATATTAAACTCGTATCATATGTTGCATACAAGTTGATTTTCCAGAATGTTGATACATTCAAGATCTAGCATTCACGCCTAGGCCACCTTGGAATAGGGATGATTCGAAAAATTATTGAGAATTGCACCGACCATGAATTAAAGATGCCAAATTTCCAAAATCAAATGATTTTGTGTGCACTTCATGTGCAATGGGCAAGGTTATCTTGCGGCCTTCTCCGCTTAAGATCCATGTTGAACCTTTAAAGTTCCTTAAACGCATTCAAGGAGACATTTGTGGTCCCATACAACCAATGTGTAGTCCTTTTAGATACTTCATGGTATTAATTGACGCATCTACTAGATGGTCACACGTGTATTTAATATATACACGTAACCATGCATTCGCTAAATTTATGATAAAAGTCATTAGATTAAAAGCGAATTATCCTAAACGTAGGAAAAATATCCGTATGGACTATACTACTGAATTTTCATCTCGGACCTTCAATGATTATTGTATGACTCAAGGTATTAAAGTACAACACTTTGTTCTATATGTTCACACACAAAATGGTTTGGTAAAATCTCTGATGAGGAGAATCAAGCTCATAGCTATACCATTATTGCAAGGTTATAATTTACCAACATCTTGGTGGGGTCATGCAGTTTTACACGTTGTTGATCTTATACAACTACGACTAATTGCATAATATACCACCATCTCCCTCTAACTTGTGCATGGAGATCAACACAATATCTCCCACATGCAGAAATATGAATGTGTTGTATACACACCAATTTGACTATCTAAGCGAACCTCTATGGGCCCTCATAGAAAGTTGGGGATCTATGTGGGATTTCAATCTTCGTCTATCTTAAAATATTTGGAGTCCTTAACGAGTGATTTATTCACGGCCCGGTTTGCTGACTGTATTTTAGTGAGGATCATTTTCCGTCTTTAGAGGGAGATAATAAATTTATCAATGATAGCCGAGAAATAAATTGGGATGATAAATCCATCCTAAACTTTGATCCACGAACAAAGGAGACTGAACTTCAAGTTTAGAAAATTATTGAGTTACAACAAATTGCTAGTAACCTGCCAGACATGTTTACTTATTACAAAGGTGTCACAAAGTATTTGAATCCTGCTGCTAATGCTCCTTGTAGAGTGGAGGTACCAACAAAAATCACTCCATCTCCGGAAAGGAGGAGATCAATACACCAGAAAGATGCTTCAAATAAGCGTTCAAAGACTACGAGGACAAGATGCAAGTCAACAAAATGTTGATGGACATCAAATGGATGTGATAAATCTAAGACTCAGCCCTCACATGCGCACTATAGAGCAGGTTGGAGGATCGGAAGATCGTAATTCTCACATGTTGGGAAATCATGATGAGTTTCAGGGGTACAAGAAATTTCTATCAAGTATACTAGTTTCGGAGAATTACTTGACTGTAATACAATGGTTGTCAACTCATGCTTTTCAACCCACATAGCTGAACCTCAGTGATCCTGATCTTAAGACCTCGACAGAGTGTAAACAACGCTCGAACTGGATCAAATGAAAGGAAACTATCAAAGTAGAAATTGACTCACTAAAAAAGTGAGAGGTATTCAGTAATGTAATACCTACACCTCCTAGAACCAACCCTGTCGGGTTCAAGTGGGTTTTTGTCCGGAAACGGAATGAAAACAATGAGGCTGTGAGATACAAGACAAGACTAGTTGCACAAGGGTTCATGCAGAAACTCGATATTGACTTCAGTGAAACATATTCTCTAGTAATGAATGGAATAACATTTTGATATCTTATATCTCTAGCAACACAAAAGCATCTATCTTTACAGTTGATGGATGTCATGACTGCATATTTATATGGGTCACTAGATTTGAATATATACATGAAATTCCCTAATGAAATACCTGTACCGAATAAAAATGTAGGACACAACATGTATTGTGTCAATCTCAATAAGTCATTATATGGCTTAAAACAGTCTGTAAGGATGTGATATAACTGACTAAAAGAGTTCCTTGTAAATAAAGGCTACTCTACTAATGATGATTGTCCTTGTGTCTTCACACGGAATCCTTAACTGGATTTTGTATTATTTCAGATTATGTTGATGATTTAAATATCATTGGCACTGAGCTTGACATTAATGAAGCATGCAATCATCTAAAGATAGAATTCGAGATGAAAGATTTAGGTAAAACTAAAATTTGCTTAGGTTTACAACTGGAGCACCTTCATTCGGGTATGCTGGTACATCAATCAGCTTATGTCCAAAAAATATTAGAGAAATTCAATATGGATAAAGCTTATCCATCTAAAAATTCTATGGTGGTAAGAACTTTAAAAAAGGATACAAATCCATTTCAGCCACGCCGAGAAGGAGAAGAGGTATTTGGTTCTGATATACCCATACCTAAGTGCCATTAGAGCACTTATGTATCTTGCAAATAACACAAGATCCGATATTGCATTTGTAGTAAATCTACTAGCAAGATACAGTGCCGCTCCAACCATGCATCATTGGAAAGGAGTTAAAGTTGTCTTTCGATATCTGAAAGACACGACAGATCTAGATCTTTTCTTACAAAAAAATCAAGATCTAAACCTCATTCATATGTTGATGCAGTATACTTAAGTGATCCCTATAATGTTAAATCTCAGACAGGATTCGTGTTCTTACACAGACAGATGACAATATCATGGAAGTCTTGTAAACAGAATTTAATTGCTACATCTTCAAATCACTCTGAAATCATAGCATTATATGAAGTTGCATGCGAATGTGCATGGCTACGTGAGTGATTAACCACATTCAAGTCTCATGTGGCATTGAGCTTATTGTCACCAACCATTATTTATGAAGAAATGCAGCTTGTATTGCTCAGATGCAGTCTGAAAACTAATGTTACTAAATACATAACACATAAACTATTTTACCCATGTAAACTTCAAGTTAATGGAGAAATTAGTCTCCTGCGGGACAAAGTTATGTGATAATTTAGCTGATTTATTTACTAAGCCCCTACCATACTCCATATTTTTTAAATGTGTCAATGGTACAAGTATGCGTCGACTTAGAGATTTTCAGGGTTTAGGGGAGCTTTGTCATAGAGCTACCTGACAAATAAGCTTCAAATTGTACTCTTTTTCTTATGTGAGTTTTACTTTTGTAAGTTTTCTCACAATAATTTTTATTGAGGCGATGACAATGTAAGATAATGTCGATTTTCTTATTTTCTCGACATGGACTTTGACATGAAAACTAATATGACATTTACATGTTGTGCATTTCTCCTGTTTTAACAGTATTTTTAGGAGTTTTTACACAAGCATATATATATATATATATATATATATATATATATATATATATATATATATATATATATATTCATATTTTTCCACTGAGTTTTTTGAAGATATTATATTCATTCAACGAGGAGTTTAAGTGCTCAAGAGAGAGTGTTACAAAATAATTCACCATGTGATCACTTGACTAGTGGTTGTCATGCATCGTGCCTCCTCGCCGGCAGACGCGTCTCCTCGTAGAGCGGTCGCACCCGATCATAAAAAATGTACTCCCTACTTTCTCAAAAGATTGTCACCTTTAGTTTATTTTTTGAATTAAAGGTGACAATTTTTTGAGAAAGGGAGGAATCTAAAGAAGAATAGATGAATAAGATTAAGAATTTGTCAAAACTTCTTAATGTCTCTCAATGTCGTTTCTAACAGTTTTGGACCCTGTGCATGTGCACCAGGGTAGCTGAACCTAGCTTGGCCAGTACCTAAAAGCATGCAGCTTGGGACCAGGACCTAACGATCGGAAACCACTAACTACGCACTACCCAAATCCACTCGAGGAGGGGATCGGCGGCCAGGGGGTTGGACGTCCGCGCGAGAAAGAACGGAGGCGCTAGGCGGCGCGACACAGCGGAATGGAGGCCGGCGAACGAGAAGAACGGTGGCTCGAGGAAGTGTGTGGGGCGAGCGGGGAAAAGGATGTCGGGTTCTTCTGGAAGGAGCGTGTGAGGACAGGGAGAGAAATAGAAGGAAAAAAAAGAAAAGGAAAAAAGGAAAAAATATAGAAAAGAACAGAAAGAAAGGAAAAAAGAAAAATAATATAAGATAATTAAATAAAGTGAGGAAAAATTAAAGGGAAATAAAGTGGAAATATAAGTAGTTTATATGGTAAATAAAAAATAAAAGGTAGTTGAATAGAATAATATAAAATAGATGTTAGTTGATATAGAGGTTCAATTTAGAGGTGAACGAGTATGGAGAACAAAGTTGTAAAACAGAAAATCTTTTAGAAAATCTTTTAGAAGTAACTGTAAAAGAAGATAATATTTTTTTAAAGATGGATTTTCGAGGTAGATGAGTGTGAACAGTCTGATCTTAACGTCGAACAAGAACCAGGTCTTCTGCTTTCTTTACCAAGATTTCGTGCAACGGTTATTGGCCGGTAGGCGGTCAGCACCGCGAGCGCATGGTTACCAGCTCAGCACTATTTTAGGAACCCCCTGATCCAAGTTGGAGCAGAGACATTAGACAAGCACTAGTATAGACCGCTTCATGATAATAGTCTCAACGAAATAGGACTCATTGTACAACTACGTTCAACGCTACTCGATTCTTTGTAATGGAAATTGACTCTGAAAATAGACTCCATGTTACAGATGACAACACAACATAGCAAGTTGAACAGTTGCTCCCAACTTTCCAGCAAGTGGAATCTCCTAGCCATGGTTGAAGGACTGGTACAGAGGAACCTGCACGTAGAACAAAACATCTGGGTCACAACTTCAAAAAAAATATCTTACATTTGTCATTTGATATGAGCATTCTTTACATGGCAAAGAACAAAGATACTGGAGACAGTCAAGGGAATTCTCGTGACAAGCAATAGAATCAAATCAGATGTAGAAACCAGATTCAAACATAAATATTACAATTACAAATAGCACCATTCTACTGGGAGAGAGTGGGTTGTGCCAAGCCATGCGACAAGCCGACAAGTAATGGTACCAACTTATCTTTTCTTATGATCAGATTACTGAAGAAAAGAATGGCTTTACAAAGAAGAAAGGAAATTTAAAAGGGAACCTACATTAACCAAGCAAAAGGGATCTATAAGACAATAACTACTGTTCCCTCAGAAACACAGAAGCAACTCTACAAAGAGCATACAGTTAATATTTTTTAGGTTCAGCCTACAATATTTCCATTAGTTAAGAAATCCATATCTAAATAGTATGTACAGATTCACCTCAAGTTCAGGAAGACATTGTTTTTTATCTACATGTTTTAACAAAATAAAATAGTTTGCCAGCTACCCTGAATCAGGCAAAGCATTAACTGTTCAAAAGAAAAGTTCCAATGCTCCAACAATATCAAGGCGTACCCCGTGCCAAAGGCTCCCACACATTGTGGGTAAACAACCTTACTTTTGCAGGGAGGTTGGTTCCAACCCAAGAGCTCAGGACACAAGTGGAGACACACTACCATTGTGCCAGGTTCCACCCTTCACTCTTAACAATATCAGGATAGTGCTCAAATTGTGAAGACTGCATCTTATGCTACAAAGTACACCCAGAGAGAAACATAGGAAGGATAGAAATCCCAAAACGCAGTGGTCCACTCACCTGAGAAATCATAGTGCCCATGTTGTCATAGCAATGAGGATACATCACTGCTGGGGTTTGCCAATGTGGATAGACAGCAGATCCAGAAGATGACCCCATAGAAAGATCAGGTTGACCAAAGTATACAGCAGGTTGGTTCATAGTCATGCCAGCAGATTGCATATAGCCAACAGCATACTGCATGAATGGAGGCACAAAGTTGAAGGCACCGGGGCTCATGTTGAAGTCAGGTACTGGGCTCCTAACATACCTGCAACATTTTGCATGCTACTGCTTCATCATCTCGCAATTAACATCAATTGGTGGCAACAGAAGTGAATAATGAAGAACCTAACCTTCTGTAATTCCGATCATAGTCCGGATCACTACGATCTTTTTCAGTGTCCTTGAAAACAGCAACCCTGGAACGGCTGTTCATTATGCTTTTGTTCTCATCAACAGAAGGCTCAACATTCACTGGCTCATCTCTGACAGTGGAAGGGATTACCAAATCACTAGCAGCGTCGGTGTCTGCAGAAAAGGAACCACTGAAGATGCGTGCTCGGGCTTTGTTGTATTCATCTAACCTTTCTTCAACAGTTTTCAATGCATCATTCTTGTTTTCAGCACCAGCTGCACCATTCTGGGATGCTTTGGGCCTTTGATAGATGACAAACTTGAGCTTCTCTGTAGACTCATTGTCAATTCTTGCCTGTTTGCTGGGAACTTCTGATAAAGCAATTGCTGGATACCTGCTTTCTGGAGTTTTCCTTGCAACTATCCTGCTAACAGAACCATCTACTAAACTATCTGCTACTATAGTTTCTAAACCATAATGTTGTGCGACACGATGGGCAGCACAGCGCAGGTACGAAGTGGGAAAGTTCTGGAATTCGAATTCTTGCAGCTGAGGGTCCTGCATAAATTTTTGTATGTCCAGTTCCATCCGCAAAACTGAAATAAGAAAAAACTGAAATGATTATGACGTAATAAAAGAATAAACATGAATAACTACCTGACATAAAGAACACAGAGGTGACAAAGAACAAGCCCAAAACACAGATCTCGAAAGGTATAGAGGTGACTTACTGACTTTCAAAGTTATTTAAATCACCTAAAGATAAGAACCAAACTATATAAAGATAAGGCCCCTGAAGATAAACTTACTAAACCTGAACACAACTTTCAGAGTCTAGCGGTGAGTCCCTTCCGTGCTTTATTGATGCACCAACCATAAAAACTAGTCTACATAAAGCTCGCATAGTGGAGCAATCCAAAATCTATATTTAATATGTTATTGACTCTTCTACTGCATCAACCACACAAGCTTGAAAAAAAAAAGATTTGAAGAGAAGAAAAAACTGCACATGAATAGGTGAATAGATCAAATCCTCATCACCTCACTGAAATATTGAAATGCAGGTGAGCTGTGAGCAAGCATCAAACTGTGTCTTTTCTCTAGTTCAAGAGACGATATCCTCATAAATGGATTTACATGTATAAACTGAACAATATACCAGTGTTTGGTTCATTTTCCTAAATCATTTAAACCTAAAACATCAATGACTCTTTGAGTTTGGTATGAACTGTATCCTTTTAACACGAACAATTATTGATATGAACGTATTAGACAGAAAACAAGCAGGTGCCCTTTCTCCAAGAAATTTTGCAAGGAACGACAATTGAGTAATTGACTGCCAAAATATGAAACACAAAATAGTACTTATGCATGATTTAGAGGTGGCAGCCCAAGTGATGCTCTGACGCTATAGTCCAGTCATCTGACAGTACCACAATGATGAATGTAGTTACCCCATGCTTTTCTAGTTCTGCAATTGGTCCATTTTGCTTAAGTCATTTAGTTATGTTACTTGTAGCTCCGATGCTTAATTGGCCTTACAGCGTATTGAAATACAACCTATAAGCTCAAGATCAGTCGACAAATTTATAATCCCTAGATCAAAGAACACTAACACTTCTACAGAATCTTCTCAAGAGAGAATAGTAGGTTCATACTGTCATCCACAGTAATTAAACCTTCACGCAACAATAACCTTATAACAAGCAAATTTCGTTTGCCAAACTACAGTGGTCGTCAGTGTAGTTATCTCGTTCATCTAAGTACACGCCAGAAGCATAATCAGCACCAATCATGGAAGCTGTCAACACGTAAATCTTGAGGAGCAGACAAACAAGCAGAATTCAGTTTTTTTCGTAGGAATTCCCGTTACTTCCCTGCTATCTCACTCTACCGCAAGACATATGAAGCCAATATAGGTTCTAATCCCGAATCCCGCACATAGAACACATGCGGAGCAAACCCTAGATGCAGAACGCGCGAATCCGAGCCCGCATCCCACCATCTATCCTACCGAACCCGCCGCTAGCAGGCATCCGCACAAGCATCACGCTACAACCACAGCCAGGCACGGACGAGAAGGGATAAGTGGGGGCAGCCGGCCCGAGACTCACCCATCAGACGGTGGCGAGGGTTGTCGAGTGCCTCCACGAGGAACGGGTCGACGTGCGACGCGACCCTGTCGTCGTCGGCCGCTGGAGCCACCACCTCCGTCGCGCGCCCCTCGTCGGCGGCGTGCGGTGGCGACGCTGCTTCGGAGGAGCTCATCGTGCGGCGGCGGCGGTAGGGAAGGAGATGGGTAGGCAGGGCCGGCAGCCCTGGGCGGCGGAGAGGTGGGAAGCTGCCGTGGACGGACGACTCGCCTTTACCCTCTCCGCTTCCCGATCCCGAAGACGACACCGGGGGTTCCCTGCGCCCGCACGCCTCCGGATTTTTTAGCGCCGCGTCCGGTCTGCTGTGCGCCGTTGCCCGTTGGGCGGATGAGGCGACGAGTTGGGCTGCCAGCGGCCCAGGTCACCGCAGTCTGGGCCTCTTGGGGACTTGATCGTGGCGCAGGCTGGTTCACACTCGGACACGAGTCTCTGAACAAGATTATATGTTTCCGTTTGAGAGAATTGCACCGTGGGCTCCTAATTTTTTTAAAAAAAGTTTCTATCTCGATCTATGAATTCCTAAACGTCTATTTAGTTTTCGAATCTATTTAAGTTGTTAACATCTGGTGCATACCTCTTTAGCAAATTAAAAATATGACTGGTGTGACGGTGACCTTTAGTTTAAATATGTAAAATTACAAGTCATGCTTCAAACATCTTTAATGATAAAATAAAGTATAAGTAAATATTGATATTTATTAGTTTTTAATTAAGTTAAATGGTCAAACACAACTAAAAAGTCAACCGCGTTAACAAAAAGTGAACGGAAAGAGTAGTTCAAATTATGTCCCTTGAATCAGGTTTAACTCTTCCTAAGTAGAATTATCATAAAAGGTGGTGCCATAGTTCCCTTGCATCCAGGAAGGGGAGGGTCAGGGACACCCAATCTGTTTCACTTCTTGTCGTGCTTACCATGCGGATTCTGTGGAATGAGAACAATATAAGAGTGTTAAAAAATAAAAACAAGTTGCTTGTAAAAGCTTAGGCTATCCCAGCAATAATATGCATTTTGGAGAGACAAAACTAGCGAGTAAAATAAAAAGATGTAGGATCGAAGAGCATGTTAAAAGCTACAAGAGTGGGTGAATGATAGATTTAAAAATCTTACACAGCGGAAACAATTAAATCTCAACCCCTTCGGTAGAAAAACGATTTGTTAGAGAAATCGTGTGTGAAACTAATCTAAACGTGTTTCACCGTGACAAAAGTGATATATATCAGAGAGAATCAAATCACGAAGAAAACACAAGAAGAATCACTCAAATCCGTCGACTCAAGTTGTGATCGAAAGATCGAACAAAGGTCAATATGTCCTACCCGAGAAAAACAGTTTTGGAACACTGTAAAGAAACTCGTGTAGAT
This sequence comes from Tuctoria greenei, assembly GCA_036927565.1. Classification (NCBI taxonomy): domain Eukaryota; kingdom Viridiplantae; phylum Streptophyta; class Magnoliopsida; order Poales; family Poaceae; genus Tuctoria; species Tuctoria greenei. Next base: position 29,184,816 of record JAYESD010000011.1, read on the forward strand.
CAGAAACCACAAATCTAATGACCGTAAAATTTTGACAGATGATAGATAATCAAGTTATGAAGACAACCCAAAAGAATCACGTCAATTGGATCTGTAAAACTCGAGTTATGATAAAACCACCGACGAAAGGTAGTGCTGTCCAGAAATTCAACGAGTAAAACTTGTGTGGAACAAGTCGGGCGAATAAGGCACAAAAGTTCCTTCAAACTATGAATTTTATTCAATAGAACACAAGAGGAACAGCCTCAAAGTCGTCTACCACGAGCACTGTCCTCCCTTGCTTATATAACCAGCCGTTAGGCCAATCCAATCTCAACTAGGACTCCAATCCTACTATGTTCACGAATCGAAACTTTCCATAACTGCTTAGGACTCTTCTATACACAGATAGAAGCAATCTTAAGACTTTCAAACACCTTAAGAACGTATTCCACATTACTAAAACAACTCAAATTCGTGACCCACACGAAATCCTAACATAACCAACTCGATACTTTCCATACCGAGCCATAGCCGACTCCGCCGCAGCCGAAGTCATCAACCGATATGATTCGATCCTTCTAACCAGATCTTTCCTTCCTTATCCCATCTTCGGAACCATGTTGCCACGTCATACACCGCATGCATACGTGCAAACACCTTCCTTCAACGTCCAGTAATCTTCATATGCACTGCCCTTGATTCAATCATCCTGTGCAACCTCCTGACCCGCTCAACCACAATTCCTCCTGAATTTGGTTGTTGGAACCTCATCTCCTCCCTGAGACTAGTCCAAGGGATCCTATCACCAGCCATGACTTAAACTCAAGCAACACCTGCACATGAATAAACAACCAATCCGTACGAACCCAAGTCCACGACTTGACTCAAGTTAGTTCCGAACACAACACCTTACGTGAGCACCTCACATAAGCATGTTGCAAAAATACAGTAAAACGATATCATCCATATCAACTAAAACGCACCAAAAACTTAGCAAATGAATACTTAGCAATCTTTCCAACAATGTAAAGCAAGTTTGAAACTTTGCAAATGAAAAGCAGCAACACTGCGATCAAGCTCCGGTTCTTGCCAAAGCTAACCGGACCTTGAGCCAGAGTTTACCAAAGCTAGTAGAACCTAGCACCGGAACTTACCAAAGCTAGTGGAACCAAGCACCCGCCGGAGCTTACAAAAAACTAGCGGGGCTAGTCAACCCAAAAACCGGAGCTAGAAAAGCAACTCGGAGCTTAGCAAAAACATGTCGGAGCTATCAAAAAATATGCCGGAGCTAAAGACAAAACTCACCGGAGCTACCCAAAAACATGTCGGACCTAGACAAAGAAAGTCGGACCTATTGTCGGACCTTGCAGAAGCTCGGAGCTAGGGTCAGACCTTGTTAAAAAGATGTTATGGCAGTATTCAAAACTTTTATTGTCAAAACCAATGTATTCAGCACACATAGGTCTCACAATCTCCCCCTTCATGAATGCATTGGCAACACCACTTAAGATCCGAACATTGGCTTATTCACATTAAAAGTTTTGAAAACAATTTCTTCCCCTTTGTAAAACAGAAATAAAATGAGAAAAAAGAAGTTCTCCCCCTGAGAAGAATCGTGCTAAAAACAATTATGAATATGTGCAATGTGTAATCAATTTCTTTCTCCCCCTTGCATACTTATCTTTTAAAAGTTCACATATTATCTCTCCCTCTTTGACATAGTATTCAGCAAGGTTTATAAGACAAATTTTAATTTTTATGAGCATATTATAACATATACATATAAAACAAAGCTCATCCAAGTTATACTATCAAGTAACTTACACTATCACATCGATGAAATACATAAAGTAGTGTAAGCCATGCTAGAGATCAAATGTAATTTCTAATTTAGCAAGTCATGATCTCACAAACTTAACTATTTCAAAACCTGAAAGCATGACACTTGTTGCTGCATTTTATTATTTTTCAAAGCACAAATTTAGATCATATGATGTTTGCAAGAGATTATATGTGCATCTGCCTTATTCTAACCAACCAAGCCAAGCCTATGTCATTTGACAATCAGAAGCTTAAGGACATGGTTTTAGTCATACACAACTTCTTCCAAATTCATATCTAAGTGCAATGATAAGCCATCTCAAAAGAAGAAGTGTGATGCATGCATATTCTCTTGATCTTTTCTCAATTTATATTTGTTCATAAAAACTCAACATGTGAGTTGATTACTTGATTAATTCTTTATAATTAACAACACTTATGAACATGCAATAAGTTCAAAACAGCAAGAATGTTCGACCATGGCCAGATTTAGTGTAAGTAATTATTCCAATTACTAGACATGACAAAAACTACAAAATGTATAACACGAGTAATGTAGTAAGAACTTTCAGCATGTAAAAGGAATAACAAAATCATATATGTATTAAATACTATGCTCATATTGTTTTAATTTCAAATTCACACATAGACTTCTAGGGTTTGAAAACTCCCCCCCAATGTAAGCCATGAGGATGCATAACCCCTATTTCACTAGAATGGAACAAAAACGAGTGAAATCCAAAGGTTTTGTAAAAATATCAGCCAATTGTTGTTCGGTATCTACATGGTGAAGCACAATGTTTCCTTTTTCAATATTATCACGGAGAAAGTGATACCTAATATCAATGTGCTTAGTTCTAGAATGTTGCGCAGAGTTTTTAGCAATGCAAATGGCACTAGTGTTATCACAAAACAGTGGAACACTATCTAGATCAACTCTATAGTCCTTAAGTGTTTGAACAATCCAAAGAATTTGTGAACAAGCACTAGCAACAGCTACATATTTAGATTCGGCAGTGGATTATGCATCTGAGTTTTGTTTTCTAGAGGATCAAGCAACAAGTGAATTACCAAGAAAATGACAAGCACCAGAAGTACTTTTCCTATCAATCCTACAACCTCCAAAATCAGCATCGGAAAAAGCTTTCAAAGTAACGCTTGAGGGAGAAGGAAGAAAAATGTCAAATTCTTGAGTTTCATGTAAGTACCTGAGAATCCTTTTGACGGCTTGTCGATGTGAAGCATGTGGGGAGGCTTGAAACCGTACACAAAGACATACGCTGAATTGTATGTTCGGTCTTGATGCCGTGAGGTACAAAAGTGATCTGATCATACTTCTATATTCTTTTTGATCTACAGGTTCACCATCTTCATCAAGTTCAAGTGTTGTTGTTGTTCCCATTGGTGTCCGAAGAGGCTTGCTTTGCTCTAGGAGCTTGTTTGAGACTATACAAGGCTTTGGATAGTTTGTAAACATGATTAGGAAAATCTGAATTTTCAAAACCCGGTGGTTGTTTGACATAAACCTCCTCATCTATGTAGCCATTAAGAAAAGCACTTTTAACAACCATTTGATATAGCTTAAAACCTTTAGATGCAGCAAAAGCTAATAAAATTCTTATGGCTTCTAATCTAGCAACAGGGGCAAAAGTTTCATCAAAATCTAGACCTTCAACTTGTGTGAAACCTTGAGCAACCAACCTAGCCTTATTCCTAACCACAACCCCATCCTCACTTTGTTTATTTTTAAACACCCATTTAGTTCCAATTAAAGTGTGACCTTGAGGTGGAGGTACAAGTTTCCAAACATTATTTCTTTCAAAATTTTCTAACTCTTCTTGCATGGCAATAATCCAAGATTCATTAGTGAGTGTGTGTGATATATCTTCGGGTTCAAAAGAAGCAACAAAAGCAGAATGAGCATGAGAGTTTGGATCGCAAAACCTGGACCGTGTAACTCGTTCGTGTAAGCTTCCAATAATCTGTTGTGGAGGATGAATTTTGAGAACCCGGAGGGAAGTGGGCACGTCACAAGCTTCTTCTTCTTCATGTTCATCACAAATCGATGAGTTTGTGACTTGAGAAGGATCTGGACCAGTAATGGTGGTCGTCGGTGCTGGTTGAGAATTAACATCCGGAGTTGAACCAAAGTCTTTAGCTGCTGAATTTTCGGGCAGCAACTCCAATTCTTCCTCATCTTCAACGAAAATTCTCTCCCCCTGCGGATATAGATCTGGACCTGCAATGTTTGAGCTAGTACCTGAGCTAGCTTCATCAAAAGACACTTCACAAGTCTCCACAATTTTGTTACTATCAAGTAAAAGCACATGATATCCTCTAGTGTGAGATGGATAACCAAGAAGCATGCCATCAATGGATCTAGATTCAAATTTATCAAGATTACCATGTTTCTTAACAAAGCATTTGCAACCAAAGACCCGAAAGTGCGTAACACTAGGCCTATGTCCAAACTGGAGCTCATATGGTGTTTTACCTAGCTTAGCGTGCAAGAAAACATGATTTGAGACATAACAAGCAGTTGCAATCGCATCAGCCCAAAATTTCCTAGAAGTTTGATATTCATCAAGCATAGTCCTAGCCATCTCAACTAAGGTTCTGTTCTTTCTTTCTACAACACCATTTTGTTGAGGTACATATGGTGAAGAAAACTGATGATCTATTCCATTTTCAGCACAAAAGTGATCAAAAGATTGATTTTTAAATTCAGTTTCATTATCACTTCTAATTACTTTTAAAGATCCTGGGTGATCAATTGATAATATAAGAAATAAAGTTCTAAAGTGACTAAAAGCTTCATTCTTAGACGCCATAAAGTAAATCCAAGAGTATCTAGAATAATCATCAACAATCACAAGAACATACCATTTACCTCCAAAGGATTGAACACGTGAAGGTCCTACAGTGTCAAGGTGCAAAAGTTGACCCGGTTCAGTTGTCATGATCATTATGAGAGGAGTATGTGAACTTCCAACCATCTTAGCATGTCTACAAGAAGAGCACACAATTTATTTGTCCCCTTTAAGCTTAGGCAGCCCGCGTATGCAATCAGAGCACTAACACGCGTTAGTTGATCAAAGCCTATGTGACCAAGTCTACGATGCCAAAAATATAAGTCCTTTGAATTATTAGCAACTAGACACCTATGTTTAGAGGAAGACATATCAATATCAGCTTTAGAAACTCTTCCAAAACGAGACATGTTAAACAAAAGCTCACTATTTGAATCTACAACTTTGCAGCAATTTTTAGTGAAGGTTATTTCCAAATTCTCATCAAGCAATTGAGAAACAAAAAGCAAGTTGTACTTCTTTTAAAGTGCAGTGATCATTTACTCTAACCGAACCTTTAGCAATAATAGGAGTTGAAGAGTTATCGGCAAAAGTAACATTTTCTACACGTGACACAAAGGAGAGGGAGGAGAACCATTCTCTGTTACCGGTCATGTGGCGTGAGCATCCTGAATCCACAATCCATATGTTCTCCTTCCTCAAGCATGTAACCTACATAGAAGCACAATACGTCGATGACTCAATACTGGTGTAAGGATCGAATGCCCAAGGGGGGGGGGTGAATTGGGCTTCTTTTCAAAAAATTAAAGCAATAAAAACTTAACTACTAAAATCCCAATTCCCTATGCAAACAACCTATGCATTCAAGTGAATAGTAATATTACGGTAAATGAAATGCATAAGTGTAACGGGAGAGAAAGAGTGTGCAAACTCCCGAGGAGACACGAAGACATGGAGATTTATCGTCAAGATCTTCCTACATCCACGTTGTGGCACCCACCAAAGGGTATAGCCACTCCCAAGTCACCGAGACCAGGGATATTCACTAAACTTCTCCGTTCGCCAACCTCGGCAAGGTGGAGCTCAAGCCTTGTACAAGTTGGATCTTTCGGGCTTCCACAATCGTCTTGGCAATCTCCGGAAGGCTCTCTTCAATCACCGACTATTACACGGTGATTACAATCACCAAGAGACACTCCCTTACAGCTCTCACTATACTAGAGACTCCAATCACCAAGAATGGAAGCACACAAGCACTATCTCTAGCAAGTTCTAGCCTATCTCTTGGTGTACAAGTGGTGTAAATGATGTAGAAGTGATAGCTCAATGTCTTGAATGCTTGAGAATGTGTAGAGTAGCTCTGGGTATCAAGACTTATCGAAATGACTGGTTGAAGGGGTATAAATAGCCAGCTTCCACGAAATAGCTGTTGGAAAAGTAGGCTGACATCACTGTTCTGCAAACACCGGATGATCCGATGTTCCCCCTTCAGTTGTCATCGGTCGAATCCAAATTAGCTGATGTCACTGTGTCAGATATGACCGTTGTTCGACCGATGTAATACTTGCCTCATCATCAGATGATCCGGTGGCACTTCATCCAAAATTAGTCTAGAAATAATGCTTACTGGAGCAATCGATCGATGTGTTATAGTTGTACATCAGATGATCTGGTGTTACACTTGGTCCAGGGTAATTGCTTACTGTATTGATCGACCGACGTAATACTTTCTTCATCATCGGATGATCCGGTGAATACTCAGTTCTGAGGTCTTTTTCTTCTGTTAAACCAACTCGATCGATGTATTGTTTTCTAGAAACATCGGTTGATCCAGTGAGTTGATTTTGTCTGCTTCGAGTTGTTCTAAGTGATTCTTTTGGAATTTGCTCAAGTGACCTCTTATACAATTGTTTGAAATATTCTTCTGATGATTGCCAAGTCTTGGGTGTTGTCAATTTTGATGGAATAACTTTGAAATATGAGCTTTTTTCTTTTAGTCTTCATAGAAATCGATTGACCTCGTGAAATAGTTTGTTTAGGGGTCTCCAATTATATCTAATGAGCAGTAGATGATATACATATAGAATTAAGTGTGATGAGTGATATGAGAGACCTTGCATCCACAAACTCATTAGTAACATCCAATGGTTGTCATTAATCACTGAAACCATACCTCATGGGAGCCTAGATGCTTTCAATCTCCCCCTTTTTGGTGATTGATGACAACACAACGAGTAAAGCACAATAGTAATGAAATTAAGAATACAATACTCAAAGAGATATGCAATAAGTACAAGATTTTGCACATGAAACTTGAAGGCTAAAAAATGATCAATAACTCGAAAGCTCAACGATCAATAACACATGAGAGAATTAACTGGCACAAGGATAACTCAAGAATAGCAAAAGAGTAGCAAATCACCAAGTTACAAAAGACTCCCAAAATAAATAATCCCCCTACAACTAGGACTCCCCCTGGGACTAAGCTATCCCTCCCCCTGACTCTTCTCCCCCTTTGGCATCAAGACACCAAAAAGGAAAGCCGAGTGCCTAAGGATCCACTAGCCCTCTGTGCCTCTCAAAGTAAGGGCGAACCTCTGTCCCGGCTGCAAGTGCGAGCTGATCCCAGTCAAGAAAGTTATGCTGGAAGAGCTTATGGCCCCGACGTCTGTAAGTCTTGTACAGCGACGCCTGTGTTAGGGTCCAGAAGCGGCTATCCACAAGTGACTCTATGGGCTACGGGAACCACTCCTCAAGTAGAATACTCCATCTGAGCTTCCTGAGCTGCTTGGCCTTCAACTTCCTGTAGTCTGTCAGGCGGACACCCTGACCAACTCGGACATTGGTGTCCATCTCATAGATGGCTCTCTAGGCCGCCCTGTCCTCCCGAAGGTCAGCTGCAGAGGGTCTCGATCTCGGGGCTGCAGCTGGATGACCCCCACGGGTCCTGACTGAGCGTCGGCGAACAAGTGGCACTTCAAGCTCCTCTTCCTCCTATGGCTCCTCAGGCACCGGAGGCTGCCTCTGTCGGGCCTCCCGGATCCTCAGCAATCCTCCTCGGCCACGCTCTCGCTCCTCAGCGGCGCGAGCGGCCATCAGGGATTTCTTCTCTTCCTTCGACAACTTCTGCTTCTTAGCGGCCGGCTCCTCAATAGTCTTGCCCTTTCCCTTCTTGTCACGACCCATGACGACGACGAAGATGAGTTCACAGGACAACAAAGCCGATCGCACGAGACAGCGATGCAAAGAACGTCGAGGTCGGGCAAACCCTAGCGGCGAAGTCGCGGGACAACAACGGGGCTCCTAGGGCGCGTGGAGTGGCGGGCGACGCTTAGGGCGGCGGCGGTGGTGCGGCGGTGGTGAAGGGCGACGGCAGTGGTGCGGCGGCGGTGAAGCGTGGGGAGGCGGCGGCGGCACTGCGTGGAGTGGCGGCGCTGCGTGGGGAGGCGGCGGCGCTGCGTGGGGCAGGGGCGCTGAGTGGCGGCGATGTCCGGAGGGCGGCAGCGGCCGGAGGGTGGCGGCAGGGCAAAGCACGGAGCGGCGGCGGCGGAGAGAGGGCGCGGAGCGTCGGTGGCAGAGAGCAAAGTTGGGGAGAGAGAAAAAAGAGACGAAGAGGCGCTAAATAGGTGGGGCCCGAACCCTAGCTCAAAATTTAACATCGGATGAACCGACGTAAGATGAGGGTTGCATCGGCTGAATGGTACAGTAAGGGTATTCCAAAGGTACCATTGGCATCGGATGCTCCGACGATGAAAGGATTATCATCGGTTGATTTTGGCACAACTCGAGAAATGTGCACATCGGATGCTCTGATGTTTCTCAGAATGAACCCATCGGTGGATTTGACTTTCTGACTGAGCTGACCCTTGAATTTAAGCACAAACTGATCTGATGAAGGTTCTGCCCTAAGCATCAGATAATTCGATGACTACAAAACAGCAACATCCCATATATGTACTTTGACTTAAACACACAACAAGAAACACAAGTCTTAGGACTTTTTTGGCAACCCCTTACCCCTCAAAAAACTAGTTGCCAATAACTTGGCTAAGACCTAAATCAAATAGAACACCGAAAAATCAAGGAAGAAAACATCCAAATAAAATGTAAGGCCCATGCTTTGTGAGCTAGAGGATGAAGACTTCTATCTCTTTAAAGCATGTTCCTTTAGGCATTAACGTACCTAACACTTTGTTCTTTCCACATCATATGAGTTGAGATATTGCATTTCAAACAAGTCTCTTTCTCATGAGGTGGGTTCCCCTTTGTGACAATCTACCGTATGCAATGCCAAACAATTTATAATGCAGGAAATTAAACGTGAGTGCAAGTCTATATGGAAGGCATCATGCAAGACATAAATTAAATCTATCTTTCCAAATTTGAACCTTTCAAAGGATTCTTCAGGGAGAGCCACTCTCCAAGCCTTGGGGAAACCCAAAAGAACCTCCATCCCAAGCTAACCCTTGCTCACCCCTATCCTTTGAAAGTGAGACAAGACCTATATGAGATGCATTCTTACATGACCATGGCAACTTACATGACGTTCGATGCATCTAGCACATTTAATTCACTTCTTAGTCTAGAAAAAGTTTTCTCATCAAGTGGTTTAGTGAAGATATCCGCTAATTGTTCTTCGGACCTAACACCTCGCAAGGAGATGTCTCCCTTAGCTTCATGGTCCCGCAAGAAATGATGGTGAATATCAATGTACTTAGTGCGGGAGTGTTGAATGGGGTTTTTAGCAATCTTAACCACACTTTCATTGTCACAAAGGATAGGCACACAACTAAGTTTAATACCAAAGTCCAAAAGGGTTTGCTTCATATAGAGGATTTGGGCACAACATGCACCGGCCACTATATATTCCACTTCCGCAGTGGACAAAGCAACGGAATTTTGCTTCTTGCTAGACCAAGATACTAGGGAACACCCAAGCAAGTGGCACCCACCGGAGGTACTCTTGCGATCCACACGGCATCCGGCAAAGTCCAAATCCGAGTAACCCAAGAGATGGAATTTAGCACTTTTAGGGTACCATAGGCCTACACTTGGGGTATGCTTGAGATACGAAGTATCCTAAAGACCGTCTTCCGCTGCGATTCTTTAGGTGCCGCTTGAAAGCGAGAACACAAGCATACACTAAACATGATATCGGGCCTAGATGCGGTAAGATAAAGCAATGAACCAATCATAGAACGGTAATTAGATTGGTCAAGGTTTACCGTCCTTATCCGCGTCGAGATGACAATTTGTTGCCATTGGAGTAATTCTTGAGCTACAATATCCCATCTCAAATTTCTTCAAGAGGTCCTTGGTATACTTTTCTTGATAGATGAAGGTTCCCTCTCGAAGTTGCTTTATTTGAAATCCAAGGAAGAAGTTGAGCTCTCCAATCATCGACATCTCGAATTCCCTAGACATCATTTTGCCAAAATCATGGCTAAGAGCTTCGTTAGTTGAACCAAAAATAATATCATCGACATAAATTTGACAAATAAATAATTCTCTGTCGATGTCTTTGGTGAAGAGTGTAGTGTCCACCCTCCCGATCTTGAATTCTTGCATGATCGAGAAATCCCGCAGTCATTCATACCACGCCCTAGGTGCTTGCTTGAGCCCGTAGAGCGTCTTGTGCAACCTAAACACATGATTAGGATTACTCGGATCTTCGAACCCGGGAGGTTGTTCAACATAAACAAGCTCGTTAATATAACCATTAAGAAAGGCACTTTTCACATCCATTTGATAAAGTTTTATGTTATGATGTGATGCAAAAGCAAGAAGTATATGTGATGAGCTCATGCATATTATTATTGCACCTACAAATATGACACAATGTTCATTTGTTTGGGATCCTGGCTCAAGTGAATGTGCACTCTTATTTGATGGACAAGATCAAGATGGTGCACTATGCCGTCCACCACCTTGGCCTCCTCCTTTCATGCTTACAAGAAGATTTGATGGTGTTGCACGTATGGACCCACACATGATAGAAGATGAACTTGAGTCGAGGACGACTCCAATTCAAGAAGGGGAGGATGATGAGGACATCACTTCTATGGATACAAACAACACTCCATTGAACATACAAGATGCAATCAATAGAGTTCATACACAACAATTAATTTCAGAGGTGAACTCGTTCTTATATATTTCCTTATATGTTTTTGAGCATAAATTGCTACTTAATGATTTATTTGTGATTAGGATCCATGGATAGGTTCAAGGAGTACTTGGAGGGAGTATTAGGGACGTGGAAGACCAGAGAATTCGTTCAAAGAAGATGGAAACCGAACCAAACTCCAAATCGTATCCAACTCGGAGTCCAGGAGCAGTACGCACTAAAACGGATGCCCAGGACGCATACGAACTCCGTTTTGGACGTTCTACATATGCACGGAAAGGGGACAGGATAATCTTTCCAATGGCACCGGTCCCATGTCAAAATTCCTTCGGAGTCGTCGGGAATCGTCGAAACAAAATCTAGTACAGAATCTGTCAGGGTACTGCGCCACCGTATTGGGCCATTGGGCCTTGTATCAAGTCTAAGTCCATTATTTTCGTGTGTTAGGGTTAGGTCACGACCCCAACACCCCCTTGGACGTCCTCCCACCTATATATACTCCATAGTAGCCGCCATGAACAATTGGGTTTTGCTTAGATCAATAATATCGCCGTTCTTCGGTTTGTGAAACCCCAACTTCGCGATTTCAGATCGTGTCTTCTACGTTCTTGCTTGTGTTCTCGGTTGCAGTTGTAGGGATTAGCCTTCTTGGTGAGGTCAATCGTGTGCAGCACGGTTGATAACCAACGGAGCGGTGGTGTAGTGATTGCAGGGGTTGTTCGTGTTCTACTCGAGAGCCTCAGATCATCAACGTCGAGATCTCCACATCAATCGACTTATCCATTACCTTTCGGAAGATTGGGCCTCATCATCAATTCTCCTATCACAATGTTCATTTGTTTGGGATCCTGGCTCAAGTGAATGTGCACTCTTATTTGATGGACAAGATCAAGATGGTGCACTATGCCGTCCACCACCTTGATCTTGTCCATCAAATAAGAGTGCACATTCACTTGAGCCAGGATCCCAAACAAATGAACATTGTGTCATATTTGTAGGTGCAATAATAATATGCATGATCTCATCAATATGAATAGCTTCTAGTTGAGCAACCGGAGCAAATGTTTCTCCAAAGTCTAGTCCTTCAACTTGCGAGAAACCCTTGGCTACAAGTCTTGCCTTGTTGCGGACCACAACACCATTCTCGTCTTGTTTGTTGCGGTACACCCACTTTGTTCCGATGACGTTCTTGTCCTTGGGTCGCTCCTCCAACACCCAAACTTCATTGCGGATGAAGTTGTTAAGTTCTTCTTGCATGGACATCACCCAATTTGGATCTTGGAGTGCTTCCTCAATGTGAGTGGGTTCTACACATGAAACAAACGAGTAGTGCTCACAAAATGTAGTGAAATGGCGAGCACGTGTACTTACTCCCCTTGACGGACTTCCGATGATTTGATCAATCGGATGCGCCTTGGAGATGCGTACATGCCTCATAAGTGGTTGTGAAGCACTTGGCGGTGGTGACGCATGTTGCTCTTCTTGTGGTTGGACTTGATCATGGACTTGTTCTTCTTCTTTATGTTGTGTGGCTTGTGAATCTTGTGTCGGTAATGGATCATCTTTGTCTTCTTCGTCAACTTGAGGTGCCATAGATGTGTTGATGTTGGAACTTGAAGCTCCCCCTTGATCATGGCTCTCCTCAACTTTACGCTTGATGTCTCCAATGGTCATGTTCTTCATAGGTTCTCATAGAGGCTCATAATCTATTTCATCATGACCAAAACTCTCCTCTTGGGAGCTATTAGTTTCATCAAACTCAACATCACAACTTTCCTCAACTAAACCGGAGGTTTGGTTGAATACTCGATATGTTTTTGAGTTTGATGCATAACCAAGAAAGATACCAACATCACATCTTCTTTCAAACTTACCGAGTCTTTTCTTGCAGTAGATGTAGCACTTGCACCCGAAGACTCGGAAATGGGAGATGTTGGGCTTTCTCCCAATGAGAAATTCGTATGGGGTATTTTGAAGTAGTCGATGTAGGTAGACCCGATTTGCGGCATGGCACGCCGTGTTGATTTCTTCGGCCCAAAACTTCTCGGACGTGCCATAGTCATCAAGCATTGCTCGCGCAAGAGTGATGAGAGTCTTGTTCTTCCTTTCAACGACACCATTTTGTTGAGGAGTGTATGTGGCTGAAAATTCATGCTTCATGCCTTCACGATCACACGACTCCCCAATGTTGTAGTTCTTGAATTTGGTGTCGTTGTCACTGCGGACCTTGATGATGGGAAGTTGAAATTCCCTTTGGGCATGGTTAGCGAAGGTCTTGAACACTTCTGGAGTTTCACTCTTGTCACCTAGAAACAAAGTCCAAGCATAGCGAGAGTAGTCATCAACTATAACAAGACAATAGAGGTTACTACCAAGACTTTGATATGTGGACGGTCCGAAGAGGTCTATGTGGAGCAACTCAAGTGGCTTGAAGGTTGACACCATTGTCTTCATCGGGTGTTGAGAAGCAACTTGCTTCCCAGCTTGACAAGCGCTACAAAGCTTGTTCTTCTCAAATATGACATCCTTCACGTCGGTCACCATCCCGAGCTTGAATGACTTCTTGAGCTTTCTCATTCCTATGTGAGCTATGTGTCGATGCCATAGCCAACCCAAACTCGTCTTGGTGAAAAGACAAGTGGTCAAGCTAGCATCCTTGTTGAAGAAGTCTACTAGGTAGAGATGTCCATGCCGAAATCCTTTGAAGATTAGTTCTTGGCTTGTTTCACTAGTCACAACAACATCATTCTTGCTAAAGGTGCACGTTAGTCCAAGATCACATAATTGTGCAATAGAAAGCAAATTGAAACTAAGTGACTTAACATACAATACATTATAAATAGATAAATCATTTGAAATTGCAATCTTACAATCTTACCCAACCCAATTACCTTCCCCTTAGAGTTGTCACCAAAGGTGACTTGTTCATGATTGTCGGGGTTTTCTATGGTTGTGAACATACCATCGTTGCCGTCATGTGTTGAGTGCACCCGCTATCGAGTACCCAATGCTTTCCCCCGGCTTTGTAGTTCACCTACACACATGAATTCAATTTTTGACTTTAGGCACCCAAGACAACTTAGGTCCTTGTATGTGTGATACAAGTGTTTTTGGGACCCAAAGTTGCTTGGGAAGCTTCCCCTTCATGCCCTTCATGTCCTTGCCAATGAACCTTGCCTTCACCTTGCCATCTACTTTACTTAAGAGATAGTAATGATCATTAAAGGTAGACTTGTAGTTAGTAGGCAATTTTGGAGAAGGCCGGTTAGGAAGAGGACACTCCCTTGTATGGTGACTGGTGATCTCACAATGTTGGAAATAAGAACCAACTTCCTTGATGAAGCTTGTTTTGAGCTCCGGTGAGGGCACCTTTCCTTTGTTGGGCACCAGGAATGATCCAAGTCCTTTCTTGTTGTAGGCCTTTGCTTGTTGGCAGATGATTTCTTTGTGCTTGACTTCTCCCTTAGATAGTCTTGCCACACTAGTGCGGAGACTTTCAATTTCTTCCAACAAGTCCTTCTCCCTAGCATTCTCTTTCAAAGGCAAAGACTTATGCAAGACATTAGTGGCATGAGAAGTAATATATACCTTATTATTAAGGGTTTCTTTCTTTATAGTTTTCAATTCTTGATCAAGAACTTCATAAGCAAGGTTAAGTATTTGATGCTCTTGAATTAACTCATTGTGCTTTCCCAAGAGTACTTGGTGCGCTACGTCAAGCTCATGATGATCTAGCTTGATTTGAGCCTTATCCTCCTTAACTTGCTTGACATGAGATTTGAGCGTGTCATGCTCCTTAAGTATGCTTTCATACTTGTCAAGCAAATCGAGGTTAGCACTCTCAAGCTTAGCACGAGTTTCTTCAAGAGCCTTGACCTTACTCTTTTCCCTCTTAATGATAGTGTGGTATTCATTTATCAATGAAGTTAAGTCATCGGGGGAAAGCTCATCATCGCTAGAGTCATCACATACCTTGGTGTTACCATTAGCCATGAGGCACATGGGAGGTGGATGAAGAGATGAATCATCATTGTTGGCAATGGCAAGACCGGCCAAGCTTTCTTCTTCCGCTTCACTCTCTTCATCACTAGATTCTTCGTCGGTGATCCATTCATTTGCCTCACACATGAACACCTTTTGTGGACATTTTCTCTTTTTTGGGAAGAGTTTTGCCTTCTTGCCTTTGTCATGTTTCTTCTTCCCAAAGAATCTTGGTTGGGGCTTGTCCTCTTCATCATCCTCACTATCCTCAAGCTTGCGATGCTTACCCTTGTGGTTCTCTCTTCTTTTGTCCGGTTTTGGACAATCGTAGGAGATGTGGCCTTGATCACCACAATTATAGCAAGTCTTGTTGTCATATCTCCTTGGTAGAAAAGACTTCTTCTTTGGATCAAAGGTGTATCCCTTCTTGGCAATCTTGGAGTTCAAGCGAGAGAACTTTCTCATCATCAATGCAAGCTCATCATTGTCATCTTCACTTGATGCTTGCTCTTCTTCACTTGAGCTAGGCTCAACCACTTTATTTTTCTTGACACTTGTTTTCTTGGTGGAAGCCTTTAGAGCAATTGTCTTTGAAGATGATTCTTCCATCATCTCAAGTACACTCATCTCATGAGTGTGAATCTCTCCAATAAGTTCCGAAACTTCAGTGTGATCATGAGATTCCTTTTGAAGCATGGATTTGATGATGTTGTACTTTGGCTTAGGAAGGAGCATAAGAATCTTGCGGTTGATGAGTCCCTTGCCAAGAGAAGCAATATCAAGAGCATTAATTTCCTCAATAAGCACATTCAAGCGAGAAATCATTTCATTGACATTTTCATGAGGTAGCATTTTGAACTCATCATATTTGGCCTTAAGCATATGATATTTTAGTTCTTTAACACGAGAAGAACCCTCATGAATTTCAATCAAGCAAGCCCAAATTTCACACGCTTTTTCTTTGCTAGCAATCCTAGCAAACACATCTTGACTAATGCATTCATAAATAGCATTTATAGCTTTTGCATCCCATTTGACTTGATCACCTACATAGTTGTGCTCACCAAACCCCGCATGGGTCGCTTCCCATACCTCGGGAGCAATAGCCTCTAGATAAGCACGCATGCGTGCTTTCCAATAGGCAAAGTTCTTTCCCTCGAAGATAGGAACCGAACCCCCATTCTTGGCCATTTTAGCTCTATAGCGGTGAAGCTAGAATGATCCAATGAGCAACCTTGCTCTGATACCAATTGTAAGGATCGAATGCCCAAGAGGGGGGTGAATTGGGCTTCTTTTCAAAAATTAAAGCAATAAAAACTTAACTACTAAAAGCCCAATTCCCTATGCAAACAACCTATGCATTCAAGTGAATAGTAATCTTGCGGTAAATGAAATGCATAAGTGTAACGGGAGAGAAAGAGTGTGCAAACTCCCGAGGAGAGACGAAGACACGGAGATTTACCCCGTGGTTCGGTAGGATCGTCAAGATCTTCCTACATCCACGTTGTGGCACCCACCAAAGGGTATAGCCACTCCCAAGTCACCGAGACCAGGGATCTTCACTAAACTTCTCCGTTCGCCAACCTCGGCAAGGTGGAGCTCAAGCCTTGTACAAGTTGGATCCTCCGGGCTTCCACAACCGTCTTGGCAAGCTCCGGAAGGCTCTCTTCAATCACCGACTCTTACACGGTGATTACAATCACCAAGAGACACTCCCTTATAGCTCTCACTATACTAGAGACTCCAATCACCAAGAATGGAAGCACACAAGCACTATCTCTAGCAAGTTATAGTCTATCTCTTGGTAAACAAGTGGTGTAAATGATGTAGAAGTGATAGCTCAATGTCTTGAATGCTTGAGAATGTGTAGAGTAGCTCTGGGTATCAAGACTTATCGAAATGGCTGGTTGAAGGGGTATAAATAGCCAGCTTCCACGCAATAGCCGTTGGAAAAGTAGGCTGACATCACTGTTCTGCGAACACCGGATGATCCGATGTTCCCCCTTCAGTTGTCATCGGTCGAATCCAAATTAGCTGATGTCACTGTGTCAGATATGACCGTTGTTCGACCGATGTAATACTTGCCTTATCATCGGATGATCCGGTGGCACTTCATCCAAAATTGGTCCAGAAATAATGCTTACTGGAGTGATCGACCGATGTGTTATAGTTGTGCATCGGATGATCCGATGTTACACTTGGTCCAGGGTAATTGCTTACTGTATTGATCGACCGACATAATACTTTCTTCATCATCGGATGATCCGGTGAGTACTCAGTTCTGAGGTCTTTTTCTTCTGTTAAACCAACTCGACCAATGTATTGTTTTCTGGAAACATCGGTTGATCCGGTGAGTTGATTTTGTCTGCTTCGAGTTGTTCTAAGTGATTCTTTTGGAATTTGCTCGAGTGACCTCTTATATATTGGTTTGAAATATTCTTCTCGTGATTGCCAAGCCTTGGGTGTTGTCAATTTCGATGGAATAACTTTGACATATGAGCTTTTTTCTTTTAGTCTTCATAAAAATCGATTGACCTCGTGAAATAGTTTGTTTAGGGGTCTCCAATTATATCCAATGAGCAGTAGATGATATACATATAGAATTCATTAAGTGTGATGAGTGATATGAGAGACCTTGCATACACAAACTCATTAGTAACATCCAACGGTTGTCATTAATCACTGAAACCATACCTCACGGGGGCCTAGATGCTTTCAACTGGTGTTAGTCAAAAGGCATTTAGGTATCCAGTACTGAGTCACACGACGTGCAGGAGGAAAAACACGCGAAAGCTGAGATAAAACAGCAGGTTTATGAGTCAAAGTTTGAGGTTTTCTATTCTTAACTCGTTTAGCACAAAAACCAGTAGCTCCGGAGGTAAAAGTAGCAGTTCCAAAAGACAAGGTTGAAGCTCCGAAAGCAAAAGCTGAAGTTCCAAAGGAAACAACAAAAGGTCCAGGAGCTCTCGGAGCTATCGGGACTACCGAAGCTGCTTTTGCGGATTTCTTACCAGAAGGTCCGAAAGCTACATTCTCAAATTTCTGACTCACCAAAGCAGGTTGTGTTTTTTCTAATTGCATGAAAGTTATGAGATCTAGCAATCATTCTGTCGGAGTGTTTTTCCGGCAATTCTCCCGATACTACCCTTGGTAGCTCGCGGAGTTTGTAGTTCGGTATTGGGTGCATAGAGATTCCAAAGAGTATGGCAAATGGACACAAGGATTTACGTGGTTCGGGCCGCCTGAGCGTAATACCCTACTCCACGGGGTGGGTAGCTGTTGT
This sequence comes from Tuctoria greenei, assembly GCA_036927565.1. Taxonomy (NCBI): domain Eukaryota; kingdom Viridiplantae; phylum Streptophyta; class Magnoliopsida; order Poales; family Poaceae; genus Tuctoria; species Tuctoria greenei. The sequence goes on from JAYESD010000011.1 coordinate 29,202,820, forward strand.
ACTGAGCGTCTAAGAGTCTAGATCTTCTAGAGAGTTTCCGGTCCAAAGATCATCAGAGCCCCCCTTGTGTATCGTCGACCAGTCCTTTTATAGTACAAGGACTGGTCGTTACACCGTTAGCCTAGCCCGACATGTGGCCCTGGCAGTTACTAATGTTTAATACATAATTAATGAGATTTATTACCCTTAATAGCGTGGTAACGGGACTTGATAGTGCCGTTACTGGTGTTAAGGGCCTTCTGATCGTGTACCATTAATATGGTGTTAATGAAACTTAATCAGGTCTTGAAGTCTTTGATTGCCCCTTGAAGGTCCGAGCCGTTGGGGGTTCACCAGCTTGATTGTTGAGGTTGAAGGTCTGGCGGTTTGGACACGTGGTCACTTCGGAGCTATTCGTCTGGGACAGGTAGGTCCTGTGTAGATGTACACGTGTCGATACTGGAGCTTCCCTCTGTCGGAGGTTAGGTCCGGGGGTGCCGCACAAGTGTTAAGCCCGGATCTATCCCATGTGTGGGATATAGGTCCAGCTGTAGTGTACACGTGCCAGTACCGGGACTAACCATAGATGGGAGGCAGGTCTGGTCCCGTATGACGCGTGGGGCCTTTGCAGGTCTTCAACTCAGATAGGTGAAGTCCCTTTGGTGTTTTTGTAGTCCCAAGGGGTATACGGTACGCAGGGTACCGACACATTCTTTCCTTTTTCTGTTGTTTAGCTAGTCTATAATAAAAATCTATGACATGACCATCTCTACCACAGTAGGTACAATGAAATTTAACTTTGTGTTCATGTCTAGATGAGCAAGCAATATTTTTATTTGAAACCAAATGAGACAACACTCCTGCAGATTTGAAAATCACTTCTTTTTGTTTAGGAACTGTTTGAATCAAATCACTCCCTAATGAGTTTACAATTTTAGGTGGATGTGCCTTAGCATGAGCATGAGAATCAATACATAAACCAGTTTTATCATTGCAAGACTTGGAAGAATTCAACAGCAAGTTTAGGTTCTTATTCCCATTACAAAACCGATCTAATGTCCTATGCATATTATCAAGTTTATTGGACAGATCAAGGCAATTTTCACATGAAGTTTTTCCTTTTAATTTGCAATTGGAACAATATTTAACTTCATGAGAATGTAAAGCATTATTCAATATTAAAATTTCATTCATAGCATCTTTTAGTTTCTTTTCAAGATCATCGCAACTAGAACAATGCAAATCAATTGTAGAACAAGAAGCATCTTTTAAGTTTCCAATGTTGAGTGCAGCAAGCTTTTTGTTCTTTTCAATTTCAAGTTCAAGTCTATATAGAGTAGAGGAATGTGCGGTTCTTAATGTGGACAATTGTTCATAGATTAAATCACATGAGGGAGAAGAATCATCACTAGGAATCAAGGTTTTCAAACGGTTGATTTCAGATTCTAGTGATTCAATTTTAGCAGCATTATCCCTAAGTTTTTTGTCCTTTTTCTTAACAATAATAGTTGTATGAGAAATTGCATCACACATTTCATTACAGGTAGAACATACCTCATTGTCGTCACTATTGTGTTCTGCATCCTCCTGACTTGATCTTGATCTTGTTTTGCCCACCATGAAGCATAAGTTGGCCAAATCGTCATTATCTTCATCACTTTCAAAGTCTACATCGCTTGAACCAAGCTCTTGAAGTGCAGTGATGAAGCTGTTAATAATCTTGCATCCTATGGTACCCTTATTTTTCTTGTTGGGGTTTCCAAAGGTGGTCTTGACCTTGTTCTGTATTTCTTCATGGGTAGTAGGACCTGAAAGGTTAGGGCATTCTGTACAAAAGTGTCCTGTCTTACCACATTCAAAACAGCGTTGAGGTCCGGAGCTTCCTCTCCTTCTAGTTCTCACATTTTGCAATGCTTTTGAGAATCTAGTAGAGATGAGTGCTAACTCCTCTCCTAGAAATTCCTCGATCTGCTCCAGGGTTAGTGAGGACAACAAAGCAAGAGTATTGCAAGATGATGATGGCCGGAGCTAGGCATTTCACGTTGTGAGACAAATGCAATAGACTTATTTGGGTTCTTATGTGATAAGATGTCAATTTCATGAGTTTTTAGTTTAGAATAAAGCACATCTAATGTAAGAGAACTCATGACAGTTGATTCACGAATAGATGTTACTTTCATTTCCCAAATTGACATGTCTAATGCACTGAGAAGTTCCCTAGCATTCTCAGCATAAGAAAAGTTAACATTGACACTACGTAAGTTGCTGAGAATTTTATTGAAGCGAGCAAAGAGGTCATCGATAGACTCACCGGGTTGCATCTCGAAATGCATATATTCCTTTTTGAACATATCTTGTTTTACCTCCTTGATTGTGTTGGAGCCTTCATGATAATCACAGAGAGCTCTCCAAATATCGTATGCTGATCGGAGGTGCGCGACACGATCAAAGTCGCTTTGAGTGAGTCCCTGGATGATCAAGTTTCGAGCTTTGTTGTCGTTGTTGTCGACGTCTCGTAGGTTTGTAGCCGTAACTTGATCGTTTAACGGCACATCATAAGGCTTGTACACCTTTTCCCATATGGCGAAGCCTTGGGCCTGGATAAAAGCCTCCATGCGTGTCTTCCAAACCTGAAAATCAATACCAGCAAACACACAAGGTTTGGCGTAGTATTTCTCCATGATGATTAGTCAAAAACACGTGCAAATCACAATGATTAAAGCACCGTGGCTCTGATACCAATTGTAGGATCGAAGAGCATGTGAAAAGCTACCAGAGGGGGGTGAATGGTAGATTTAAAAATCTTACGCAACGGAAACAATTAAATCCCAACCCCTTCGGTAGAAAAATGATCTGTTAGAGAAATCATGTGTGAAACTAATCTAAATGTGTTTCACTGTGACAAAAGTGATATATATCAGAGAGAATCAAGTCACGAAGAAAACACAAGAAGAATCACTCAAATCCGTCAAGAGAAACTCAAGTTATGATCGAAAGATCGAACAAAGGTCAATCTGTCCTACCCGAGAAAAATAGTTCTGGAATGCTACAAAGAAACTCGTGTAGATCAGAAACCACAAATCCAATGACCATGAAATTTATCAGATGATAGATAATCAAGTTGTGAAGACAACCCAAAAAGAATCACATCAATTGGATCTGTAAAACTCGAGTTATGATGAAACCGTCGATGAAAGGTAGTGCTGTCCAGAAATTCAACGAGTAAAACTTGTCTGGAACAAGTCGGACGAACAAGGCACAAGAGTTCCTTCAAACTATGAATTTTATTCAATAGAGCACAAGAGGAACAGCCCCAAAGTCGTCTACCACGAGCTCTGGCCACCCTTGCTTATATAACCAGCCTTTAGGCCAACCCAATCTCAACTACGACTCCAATCCTACTCTGTTCACGAATCGAAACTTTCTATAACTGCTTAGGACTCTTCTATATGCAGATAGAAGCAATCTTAAGACTTCCAAACACCTTAGGAACGTATCCCACATTCCTAAAACAACTTAAATTCGTGACTCACATGAAATCCTAACATAACCAACTCGATATTTTCCATACCGAGCCATAACCGACTCCGCCGCAGCCGAAGTCATCAATCGGTACGATCCGATCCTTCTAACTAGATCTTTCCTTCTTTATCCCATCTTTGGAACCATGTTGCCACGTCATGCACCGCATGCATACGTGCAAACACCTTCCTTCAACGTCTAGTAATCTTCATATGCACTGCCCTTGATTCAATCATCATGTGCGACCTCCTGACCCGCTCAACCACAATTCCTCCTGAATTTGGTTGTTGGAACCGCATCTCCTCCCTGAGACTAGTCCAAGGGATCCTGTCACCAGCCATGACTTAAACCCAAGCAACACCTGCACATGAATAAACAACCAATCCGTACGAGCCCAAGTCCGCGACTTGACTCAAGTTAGTTCCGAACACAACACCTTACGTGAGCACCTCATATAAGCATGTTGCAAAAATACAGTAAAACGATATCATCCATATCAACCAAAACACACCAAAAACTTAGCAAATGAATAATTAGCAATCTTTCCAACAATGTAAAGCAAGTTTGAAACTTTACAAATGAAAAGCAGCAACACTGCGATCAAGCTCCAGTTCTTGCCAAAGCTAACTGGACCTTGAGCCGGAGTTTACCAAAGCTAGTAGAATCTAGCACCGGAACTTACCAAAGCTAGTGGAACCAAGCACCCACCGGAGCTTACAAAAAACTAGCAGGGCTAGTCAACCCAAAAACCGAAGCTAGAAAAGCAACTCGGAGCTTAGCAAAAACATGTCGGAGCTATCAAAAAACATACCGGAGCTAAAGACAAAACTCAATGGAGCTATCCAAAAACATGTCGGACCTAGACAAAGAAAGTCGGACCTATTGTCGGACCTTGCAGAAGTTCGGAGCTAGGGTCGGACCTTGCTAAAAAGATGTTATGGCAGCATTCAAAATTTTTATTGTCAAAGTCAATGTATTCAGCACACATAGGTCTCACAATAGAGAATATAAATATTTGATATCTCTGACAGTGTATGCATTTTCTCTCACTGGCATTTGGACAATACATAAATGCATATGAGAAGAGAAGATCCAATGTTTCGTTATCATTTCTGTAAATGCATATGTGTATCTAGACCACCTCGAAGACGTAACGTACGGTGAAATCAATACTCGCCGGTGGTACGAACACCGAAACTACTTATCTAGGCATAAGAAATTAAGAATTGTTTGATGTCTGTACAATCAACAGGAGATCTGAACCTCTTTTTTGGAAAAAAGCCCGAAGTCGTTTATGCTCCCTCCATTTCCAAATAAATAACATTTTTTAAACTAAAATAAGTTCAAAATGATATTTTTTTAGGGTGGAGGGAGTATATAGATGGATGGTAGAAAAACTCATGTACATGTACAATGTGTACAACAGAGTGTGCAGTCGCTCTGCTAGCTATTACTCCTCCGTTCTAAAAAAAGTTGTCGTTTTGTAATTCAAAAATAAACTACAAAGTGACAATCTTTTTGGTAGGGTACTTCGTAGTAGTGTGGTTCTGGAGATCTGAACTGAACAAGCCTCATATATGCCGTCCCAACGACCTTGTAGTTTCTAGACTATCATGTGATCTTTTTGTTGCTTCTACGCAAGGCAAAGGTCGCAGGCTAACTACAACAATGATGGAACACTTCCCACGCTCATCCAAGATACGTTTATATCTAGGTAATAAGCTTTCATGCATGTTCCAACCTGGAGTTCCATCTTCAAGAATAAAGAAACCCGGTGCAAGGATGGGACATTCTTCAGCTAAGCCCCTCGGAGCCATTTCTCTTTGCCGAAACATCATACAGACACAATCAACATTGATATACACGTTCAAACACTTATCCTTATCAACATATGCATTCACACTCTACCGAGTACTTCCAGACTTCAAGAGACTCGGTTGACTGATCTTGACTTTTACAAAGTTATCACACGCGTCTGACGTCTTACTGCTTGTTGGGATTTGCCCTTACGTACAACCCACTTATGGGTTTATTTATTTGGGTCAACTTCTCTGGTGGAAAGCTAAGGTGGTGTAGAGAGGTGGCTAGTATGTTTAGTTTCACATTGCCCACTTAAATGAGTGTTCCTCAATATATATAGTGGCCCTTGGAGTGGTTATCAACATGAGAATAATGAGGGAGGTGAAAGCTGCTGTTATAGGCACAAGCACACACCCACATCGCGTGACTTGTGAATTACGACGTTGCGCGTTCGTGTCGTATCGAGTTGTGTTCCACTAAGCTTTTATTTCTCTCACTACAAGAATCCCGATCAATTACGTCAGCCAGGACCGACGTAATTAAGGCCTAAACCGACGTAAGTTACTTAATTACGTCGGTTTTCCCTTAATTACGTCCGTTGCTGGCCGACGAAGCAATTTGGACGTAATTAAGGTAACTTACGTCGGTCGCCAACGTAAGTTACTTAATTACGTCGGTATCCGACAATCGACGTGAGTTATTTACCGGGATGAGCAGCGGGCTGGGCCGGAACACTTACGTCGGCCGCTGCCGGCCGACGTAAGTTAAGTGGCATAACTTACGTTAGTTGCACGAAACCGACATAAGTTAAGTGGTTCAACTTACATCGGTATAGTCTGACCGACGTAAGTTAAACTGGGCTAACTTACGTCGGTCTGGCCATAGCCGACGTAAGTTAAGTTTTCATTTAAAAAAAACAGAAACTGACTACCTCGCAGGATTGCGAGCTCCAGACAGATTACAAAACAATGCACAAACAGTTTATACAGTACACAGATCACAAAATAGTCCACAAAATATTCAAAACATCCACAGCAACAAAAAAACAGTTTCAAAACCATTCGCCGGGCTACACGCTTGGCCTTCCACTACCTCTGGAGCCGAGATCTTCTCGGCGCGTTCCTCCGGGTGCCTGTGGATGTGGCGAAGGAGTTTGAGCCGTATTTCCCGAACCCTACAAAAGAACCATATATATTCTCTGTATTAGCCTTGTAAAGAATTGCAAAACCATATTATACTTCAATCGATCCATTTAAAGCATGAACTATCACATACTATGAAATGAAACAAAATTTACCAAATTTCACTTACTGCATATGATGTTATGGTTATTTTGATATTAAGTGATGCATGCAAGCAACAAGTGGAGGTAAAACTTTGTAAAGGTGTACACTCTAGAAGTAAAGTTCATTTCATAGCAATTGTTCGTCCCAAACACGGGACAAGATCTTGCCGACTCCTAGAATGTGAAAGAGTGGATAATTCATTTAAGAAGCTTAGCACAATATTAAAGAAAGAGTTTATCACCTGCTCTGGTGTCTGCTGCGGTGGAAGCGTAGGAATCTCGATATCCTGACCGCTGTGTCGAGCAAGAACCTGCCATTGCAGAATATTAAAAGATATATGTTATTGAAACGCTATAAAATTTAACTATGGTACTTTAAATTACTTACCGCCACTGCTGCTTGCATCTGGGCCATTATTAAGGTCATCCTACGCTGCTCCTCTCTCGACCTCTCCAGCTCTGTATGGGTCTACATCAACGTCTCCTTCAAAGCGAGGAGCTCCAGCTGGGTCTGCGAGAGACGGCCACTGGTGGTCCCAACGGACGAGGTCTGCGACGATGAAGCGCCTCTCAAAGGTCGCGTCGACCTCGAGTCGACAACTCCATCAAAAATGGCAAGCCTGCAAAAGAATGAAAACACTAAGTAGAAGAAGATAAATTGAAAAAAAATGAAACACATGAACAACTCACCGTCCATGGGCCTTCCCGCTTCCGCTTGCGTACGCGACTTGGGGGTCGATCGGTGTGCTTTCCCAATCATAATCTGCATTATGTATCTTCGCGACCTCCTGCGCGTATTTTGCCTACAAAACAAATAAATATTGTAAGCATGTAAATAATAATACTAGTTATAATGAAATTGATGAATTTCGAAAACTTACCAGTCGGTCGGCTGCGACCTGACTACATTGTCCTGGCTGAAAAGGGTAACTTCCCTTGTGACCTCTCTTCCAAACCTGGGTCAGGGTCGACTCATGACCCATCTGTCGCTCCTGTATAGCCGTGTTAGTGAGATAAATATATTGGGAATACATAAATAAATTGAAAAATTACTTACTATGCGTTTAGCCAAACGCAAATAGCCGTCGCCGCCATAGTTGTGCTTGTCGTCGGACCCCATGCGAACTGTCTAGCCTTTGTGGACTTATTGATGAAAGCGTGGCTAGCCCAGTACTGACAGAGAGCTAATTATGCTTCGGTGTTACCCTGTAACCTGCACATATTTCATTTTTCATCAATGCAGTGAACATACACATATATTTTGGGTCGAACTAGTCCAGCGCCTTCCATGCCTCACCATCGAACGGGTGCGTCATGACTCCATTGTTCTGACGCTCACCTTCTTTGTGCCATCTCATGTGTCTGGCCATTTTTTTTTTTGAAAGGAACAACCGCTTCAAACTCGGTGTCACGGGTAAGTAACGAAGCTGCTTACGTGCGACTTCTGTCGTCACAGTATCACCATCGTTATTAACAACTTCGACAAACCTCGGTTGACCACATTTCAATCATTTGTTCTCATTGGCATGATCTCTCCAGAAAAGCATATAGTTGTACAGACACACATCAATCTTCTCGTACTTCATACCGAGACCAGAAAGAATTTTCTTCGACTTATACATATCTTTAGGCACTTTGTTGGGATGTGGAAGGGCAACGTTGAACAAATTGATGAGCTTGTTGTAACAGTTATTAGAAAAAAAGAACTTCGACTTAATTGCCATAAGTCTAGTCACAAAATTGAGCATTTTCATTTTAGTGTGTCCATGCAGCGACTCTTCTGAATCTTTGAGATGTTTGAAGAACTTTTTAACCTCTGCTGTTTGAGGATCCTCTGTAAGCTCTAGTCGTATAGCTTCCAGCATCTCATCCATCATATCAACCTCCGTGGCATCATCATTGTCCGCTTCCACTTCTTATACAGTTGGAGAAGCTGTCTCGCCGTGGAAGTTCCACAACTCATAATGTGACACGTAACCGTTTCGACACAAGTGCATCGTAAGTTCCACTTTGTCTAAAAATGTCCCGTTTCAGCATTTCGTACATGGGCATCGTGCCTTATCGCTATTTGACAACGAAAAAGCTCGTTCCACAAAAGCTTTTGTCTTGGCGTACCACTCATCTGAGTGACCACCAGTTCTGCTCTTCCAACCATTGTACATCCGACTATGATCTTCGTCCATGTTTGACTCTGCAATTAATAGCCGGACAAATTACCGTTAGTTTCTCGTTAATTTATGCACAATAGAGAAAATAATGAGAGAGACAGTGAACTGGGCCCGGGCCAGCTCGAAGCCCGACACAGGCCATGCTCGGGCTTGACCTCAGACCCCGCTTAGCCGCACTCGGCTCCCTCCCTCGCCTCCAGCACCTTAGGCAAACCAGACGAGCGACGACTCCTAGACTCTTGTCTAGAGGAGGCGAGGCGAGGACCCTGGTAGGTCTACGGCGAGCCGACAAAACTGTTGGCAAAGAAGCTGCGGAGGAGGCGACAAGGCGCGAGGAGGTGACCACGGCTCGGCCGGGCTTCAAGCCAGCATAGCACGCTCAGCCTGCAAACAGTATACATGATAGGTTACGTCTCACAAATCACGAAATTTCGGCAGCACAACGCCACATATTTAACACTACACCCCCCTATCCGGTGCAGTTCTTAAAGTGCAAAGGGGGGCAATGGGTTAGCTAGGAAACCTATTGCCTTACGGATGTTGTGAGTCAAGGACAATACTCGCAACATACATTTTTGCAGTTTTCATCGTCTTATACGTACTCACAAATACGCGCGATGTGAACGAGGGGTATTGCGGCAGAGAGATACCTGGTTACAGACTTTTAGGGTTAGTAATGGGCTGCACGACCCATATACACTTAACCCTAACGATTTACCTCGTGTCACGAGTCACGGGTCACGATCGTGACCCACACTGCCTTTATACGCTAGGGTTGGGCCCGATGGGTCGTATATATGCTACATATATACCACGGCTTGGCCAGGCTTCGGGCCGGCGCGACACGCTCGGCAAATTTGCGGGTCGTGCCGGGCATAATGTTTTCATGCTTGAGAGTGGCCGGGCTCGGGCCGGGCCGGCCTGGCACAGCCTATTAGCCATCTATAGCCACGACAGAACCTAAGTGCCCCGACAACAGGCCGCCCTCGATGCCGCCCTCGACAGAAACCAATTAAGCATAATCTACACTACACTAATTAAGCATAATCTACACTAAGCAAAGTAAGCACAATTAAGAAACTTAACCACTTAAGCATAACTCAATAAACATAATATAAAGTAAGCAAATTAACTAATTAAGTATAATTAAATAAACAATTAAGCAATTTAAGCATAATTTAAACAATTCAATTCAATTCAATTTGGAACAATGCAATTCAATTGAATTTCAAATTTGAAATTGTGGGGGTGGGGTGGGGGTGTTTGGGGGGGGGGGGGGGGTCTGTGGAGGGGAGGGGGAGGGTGGGGGGACCTCTGCAGGGTGGGGGTTGGGGGGGGGCTTGGGGAGGGGAGGGGGAGGGTGGGTGGGGGACCTCTGCAGGGAGGGTGAGGGGGGGCGGCGCTCGGCCGGGGAGGGGAGGGGGCCAAGGAGGGGAGGGGAGGTGGATGGAGGGCCTAGGAGGGGCGGGGAGGGGAGGGGGCTCGCGGAGGGGAGTGTAGGGGGGGCGGTGCTCGGGGAGGGTGCGGGGAGGGCCGGGCCGGGGAGGGGGCAGCGCTCGTGGAGGGGGCGGGGGGGGGGGGGGGGGCTGCCGTCTGGGAGGGGAGCGGAGGGGAGGGGAGGAGGGGAGTGGAGGAGTACCTGGCGGCGGCGGCGTCGAAAGGCAGTGGGCACGGCGGCGGCTGAGGCGGCGGCGGCGGGCGAGGGAGCGAGGGACAGAAGCGGCGCGCGGGTAAGGAGAAAGAGAGGCATGCGCGGGTTGGTTAAATTCGGTAACTTACTTTTGGCTAATTAATATAATTACGTCGGCCTTATTTACTTACGTCGGCAATAAAGCGGCTGACGTAAGTTAAGCGTAACTTACGTCGGCCTTTTAACTTACATCGGCTTGGGTTCCTGGCCGACATAAGTTCATGTTTTTTCCTGTCGGCCTACTAACTTACGTTGGCCGCCGATGAAAGTTATTTAACTTACGTCGTTTGTTCTGCCTGACATAAGTTACTCGACTTTCGTCAGCTGGCCGACGTAAGTTAATCCGGCCGAAGTAAGTGCTCACATATCCTGTAGTGTCTGTCATATATATAATTTGGAATATTTCATCAACACCTAGACTGTCAAGTCAACATGAGGAGTAATAGAGGTGTAACTGCAGGCTCACATTATCAGTGTGTAATGACCCATTATCACTCCTATTAGTTGCACGTTGAGAAATTTTAGAGGGCGGTTTCCTAAAATTATGGCAGATCGAATTTGAGGTGGTTGGCAGGCTCGAGTATATAAGGAGACGTCATGTATACTGTAGAAGACACACAGAGAAACTCGCCTCTAAGAACTGCTCCGTGCCGCCGTTTTTTGCCTTGCCGTTACTCCGTCTGTCGTGCAACGGATCGAGGGAGAGTGGTGTTTTCGAACCGACGTCGGTGATCTGAAGACCTGCACGGGTGCTGACGATCAAGTTTCTGAGAAGTGCGCTCGTACGGCTGCTCGTAGCACTTTCTTTCCTCCTCAACTTTTTCGTCGAGTTCGTCATCTGATCCTCTACTTCTTAGTGAGATTCTTTGTAAGTAAATACTCGATCCTTGACTAATTCAATGTGTTTAAAGTGCGGTCTGTTTGCGTATGTTCATTACTATGATTTAGTTAATTTTTGTGTTACACTAGCACTGTTTATTTTGACTGCTAGTAGAACTGTTCTAGTTGTTTTGCTGTTTCGGATCATCAAATTAGCATGCCATATGCATTTTCCAACAATTCAGAAACCTGATAGAATTAACATGGCTAGACTTATCTATGCGCTGGAACCTGAGTGATTTGTCAGGGTTGACAATTTTAAGAGATGGCAGACACGGGTCAAGTTCTGGCTCATGTTGATGAAAATCTGGTGGGTGATTCCTCCAGTTCTTCCTCTCACTGAAGAGCAGAACCGTGACTATGATCTGGAAAACTCGACTTACCTTTGGCGCTCCTGTCAGATCAACTTTGTGATATTTACATGAACCACACTTCGGCTAAGGAACTATAGGAGACCCTAGCTGGACGTGAACTGTATGTTAATGACCAGTACCACAAATACAAGATGGTTGATGACCGATCTATCATAGAACAGGCTCATGAGATCTAGCTTCTGATGGGAGAACTTGCACATTTTGATATTGTCTTGCCTGACAGGTTCATGATTGATGGAATTATTTCCAAACTGCCTCCATCTTGGAGAAGTTTTTTCTTGAGCTTTAAACATAATAAAGAGGTAATGATTGTTGGAAGTCTAATCTCAACTCTAGATGTTGAGGAAAAGGCAAGATCCAAGGATGTGCCTTGTTCCGTTTCGCAAGAAGGAACTTCCTCTAATAATGTGGTTGAAGATAAATCTGGTGGTGGCAATAAGAACAATAAGAACTGGAAAAGAAATGTCAAACCAAATACTAGCTTTAAGAAGAAGAAGAAGGAAGACCTGACTTGTTTTATGTGCGGCGAGCTTGGCCACATAGCGAGGAAACACCGCTACAGAAAAGGCAATAAAGGTGGTGGTCAGAAATTTGTGAATGTCACTATTAGCGAGGCTGGAGGAGCATCTGGATCAGGGTACGTTCCAGAAGTTCTTCTAGCATGTCATTCCACCGATTGGTGGTTAGACACGGGGGCTAATATGCATGTTTGTTCCGACTATAATTTATTTTCTTCTTATCAGGCTACCAACAGTTGCTCCGTCTTCATAGATAATGGGTCTAGGACTACTGTACATGGAATTGGAAGAGTTGATCTGAAGTTGACCTCCAGAAAAACTCTCTCTTTGAAGAATGTGCAGCACGTCCCTGGAATAAATAGGAACCTGATTAGTGTTTCTCTTTTATGTCATGATGGCTATAAAGTTAGTGTTTGAATCGAATAAATTTATTGTTTCGGAGTTTTGTTTATTTATCGGAAAAGGCTATGATAGCGGAGGTATGTTCCACCATTCAATTGTTGAAGATTGTAACAATCTTGTGAACTCAGTTGCTTGTTCTAGCTCTGAATGCAGTGGAAGAGAGGCTACTGTTTGACACTCTCGGCTTTGTCACATCAACTATGATCACATCATTAGATTGTCCAAACTTAATTTGATTCTGAAAATTCCTGTTGAAAGAAGATCTAAGTGGCATGCGTGTGTACAAGCTAAGCAGCCACATTAACTTTTTAAAAGCGTGGAAGAGAAGAGCTTGTCACCACTAGATTTTATTCGCTCAGATTTGTGTGAAATGAATGGAATTTTGACTAGAGCAGAGAAGAAATATTTTATCTCTTTTATTGATGACGCTACAAGATATTGTCAACTCTATCTTATTAAAACAAAATATGAGGCATTATATCGTTTTAAAATTTGTAAGGCTGAGGTAAAAAATCAACTAGAAAGAAAAATCAAACGTGTTTGGTCTGATAGAGGAGGAGAGTATTTTTTTAATGATTTCAGCAAATATTGTGTGGAGCATGGAATTATCCATGAGACAACGACTCCCTACTCACCCAAATCTAGTGGGACGGCTGAGCGGAAAAAAACGAACACTAACAAACTTGGTTAATGCTATGTTGGACAGTTCGGGTTTATCCAACTTATGGTGATGGAAAGCCATTTTAACCACATTTTTTGTGCTGAATCAAGTTCCATCATCCAAGGGTGAAATAACATCATATGAAGGATGGAAAGGAAGAAAACCTGCTTTCGATTTCTTACGTGCATGGGGTTGTTTGGTCAAAGTTAATGTGTCTGCATGTAAGAAACAAAAATTGGGACAAAAAACCGTAGACTTTGTCTTTCTAGGACACGCATAACATAGTGCAGCCTATAGATTTTTAGTGGTTAAAACTGAGATTTCTGATGTGCACATTTACACGGCGATTGAATCTCATGGTGCAACATTTTTCGAGAATACTTTCCAATGAAGGATATAGTTGCAGGTCATAGCGAGACATCTACTAGTTTTACTCCTCATCCTTTTCCAACATACATACCTTGTTCTTATACTGAAAAATCCATTGAGGATGACAGTACAAATATTGGTCCTCGAAGGAGCAAGAGACAAAGGATTGAAAAATCCTTTGATGATGATTTTACTGTCTACCTTATTGATGATACACCAAAAACACTCTAAGAGGCATATGCATCTCTAGATGCTGAAAACTGGAAAGAGCCAGTACATAATGAAATAGAGTCCATTTTAACAAATAGAATTTGGGAAATATGTGACTATCCAGCTGGATGTAAACCTGATGGGTGTAAGCGGATATTAAAAAGAAACTCAAACCAAATGGTACAATCGATAAATATAAGGTTAGACTTGTAGCCAAGAGATTTATCCAAAAGAAAGATGAGGATTTTTTCGATACTTATTCACCTATTGCTAGAATAACCACAATTCGTGTGCTTGTTGCACTTGCAGCGTGTTATGATCTCCTCATCTATCAAATAGATGTGAAGATGACTTTTCTAAATGACGATCTCGATGAAGAGAATTATATGAAGCAGTCTGATGATTTTGTGGTGCCTGGGCAAGATAAAAAAGTGTGTAAGTGACAAAAATCCTTGTATGACCTCAAGCAGGCTCCAAAGCAGTGACATAAAAAGTTTGATAGAACTATGACCTCAGCGGGCTTTGTGGTAGATGACGCTGACACATGTGTGTACTATCGGTTTGGTGGAGGTAAAGGAGTAATATTGTGTTTATATGTTGATGATATATTAATTTTTAGGACTAATATCGATGTGATAAATGATGTAAAATTATTCCTGTCCCAAAATTTTGATATGAAGCATTTGGGAGAGGCTGATGTTATTCTAAACATCAAACTAATTAAGAACAAGAATGAAATTACTTTAAAACAATCTCATTATGTTGAGAATATTCTGAGTCAATTTGGGTACTCAGATTTTAAAGCTTCTCCAACACCATATGATTCCAGTCTAAAGCTTCGCAAGAACAAAAGACAAGGGATTAATTAGTTGAGATATTCTTAGATTATTGGTCCCCTCATGTATCTTGCTGGTGCAACCAGACGTGACATCTCATGTGCAGTAAGCAAATTGAACAGATTTACTTCCAATCCTGAAAGAGATCACTGGTGTGCACTAGACCATGTAATGAGATACTTGAGAGGTACTTCAACATATGGACTTCACTATACAGAGTGCCTAGCTGTACTAAAAGAGTATAGTAACTCAAATTGGATCTCAGATGCTGATGAGATCAAGACCACTAGTGGATACATATTCACTATTGGTGGTGTTGTAGTTTCATAGAGATCTCACAAAGCATACTATATTGACAAAGTCTACTATGGAGGCGGAACTTGTAGCACTTGAGACAGCCACAACTGAGACGGAGTGGTTGAAACAACTGTTGATGGACTTGCCTTTGGTCGATAAACTTGTGTTGGCCATTCTTTTGCATTGTGATAATCAAAGTGTGATCACAACTATTGGCAATGCAAAAGAAAATTTGAAGTCCTCAAGACATGTGAAATGGCGAAGCAAATCTGTGAGACATTTGAGAAATACAAAAGAGATTACCGTTGAGTATACCAATACTAAAAGAAATCATGCGGGCCCTTTTACTAAGGGATTAACACATGCTATAATTTAAGAAACATCAAGGGAAACGGGTTTGAAATCCTCGTGATGTTATCATACAATGGTAACCCAAATTATTTGATGGAGATCCCGTGAAGTAGACCTTGGGAAAAACAAGTTGTCTGAATAACTGGAGAGTACTATTTATTACTCATTTTTGCTAGAAGATGCATACTCTCACTACTACATGGAAGGTTGGTTTTAATGTCTTAATATGTTTTGAGGCTTATTTTGGCAAGGTAATGTCCTGCAAGGTATATTTGTAAGAACACACCTATGTGAGTTTGACTGTGAGGTCGCACTATATGAGATGTGGGTAATCTCAAATAAACTCATGAACAGACACGGGAGCAAGACCGTAATGCTCCAACCATAGGCATGGCTTTACTCGGCCTAGTATCAGCGATGCTTTCATATGAAACTTGCTCGCACAAAACTAGCAATTCAAGGCTATGTCCATTGCAAAGTTGTGAGTATGTGAATCATGGAGTGTTAGATGCAGCTCAACCCGTAATGGGTTTGTACTGCAAAGCTGGTATATTAAAGCGCATAATTGTTACTTATAGACCTTGGCTTTTGATGGGGATTGTTGGGAGTTGGCCCATAACTCCCCTGATGGAAAGCAAGATGGTGTGGAGAGGTGACTGGGATGTTCAGTCCCACATTGCCCACCTAGATGGGTGTTCCTCAATATATATAGCGGTCATTGGAGTGGCTCTTAACATGAGAATAATAACGAAGATAAAGGTTGTGGCTATTGACACAAACACAAATGGACACCCGCACACGTTTCGCGATTTTACACATGTTTATCGCGTGACTTGTGATTTGCGACGTTGCGCGTTCGCGTCGTGTCAAGTTTTGTTCCACTAAACCTTTATTTTTCTGTCACATATATAATTTGGAGTATTTCATCTACACCTATACTGGCAGATCAACATGAGGAGTAATTATAGGTGTAACCGCAGACGCACATTATCATTGTGTAATGACCCATTATCACTCCCATTAGTTGCACATTGAGTAATTTTAGGGGCGGTTTCTTGAAATTATGGCAGATCGAATCTGAGGTGGTTGGCATGCTCAAGTATATAAGGAGACATCATGTATACTGGAGAAGATACACACAGAAACTTGCCTCCAAGAACTGCTCCGCGCCGCTATTTTTTGCCTTGTCGGTCCTCCGTCTATCGTGCAGCAGATCAAGTGAGAGCGGTGTCTTCGAATGGACCTCGATAATCTGAAGACCTGCACGGGTTCTGGCGATCAGATTTCTAGGAAGTGCGCTCGCACGGCCGCTCGTAGCACTTCATTTCATCCTCAACTTCTCCATCGAGTTCGTCATCTGATCCTCTACTTCCTAGTGGAATTCTTTGTAAATAATTGCTCGATCCATGACTAATTCAATGTTTTTAAGGTGCGATGTGTTCGCGTATGTTCATTACTATGATTTAGTTAATTTTTGCATTATACTAGCACTGTTTATTTTGATTGCTAGTAGAATTGTTCTAGTTGTTTTGCTGTTGCAGATCATCAAATTAACTGCATACCATGTGCATTTTCCAACACTGCCAATGAGAATGTCACGTATCACTAAAATGTAACTATTCGTAAATACAACACTCATACTAAGTTTTGGATTCAAATAAGTAGATTGGTTCCATCACAAAGGAACCTAACATGCTAGATCAGGACTTGGTAAGACGCTAGGCGTTAGATGGGCGGTGACCCACCGCCTAGAGTTTATGCGTGACTAAGCATTCCTAGGCGTTGCCTAGGCGTTTTTACTGATTTTTAATATAATATTGTGCATATGCATTTTACACAAGTAACAAAGAGTACAGAGATAAACAAACAGGGAGTAACAGACATTTTGTGCAAGAAAAAGACATACCTATTTCTTGCTGCGGGGTTGATTATGCCTTTCTTGTCTTCATTTTCTCAACTTATTGTTCCTAGGAGCAGAAGTAAAAGAAATATTAGTGAACTATCATTAAACTATGAATAAAGAAATAAAGTATACTAAGAGAACAGAATAAGCACTCATCTTAGTAATCTCATAAGCTCTTGGTGTTGTCTGTCCATCTTCTCAAATCTGAATTCTAATGCACAATTCACAAAGATGGCAAATCATAAATTGCATGTAAAAATATAAATATTGTTCTTAGTTCAGAATTAAAGAGTTGCACTTAAGAATTCATTACACACTTAACAGTTACAATGATAAAACAACTCATGAAAATGTTGCATAGCAAATTTGTTTAGGCCTCTCAATCCTCATCCATGTCTTCTACATCAAACTCTTCTTCTTCTGAATCAAATTCTTCTTGTGCATAAAGCTGTCTCATTCTACCACTTCGACACAACTCGAGTTGTTCA
The DNA here is from genome assembly GCA_036927565.1 of Tuctoria greenei. Taxonomy (NCBI): domain Eukaryota; kingdom Viridiplantae; phylum Streptophyta; class Magnoliopsida; order Poales; family Poaceae; genus Tuctoria; species Tuctoria greenei. The sequence continues at coordinate 29,220,552 of JAYESD010000011.1, forward strand.
TTGACACCCATTGCTTCTCCAATAACAGATCAAAGGATATCTGTGTCGGGCATTTGTTCATCTTCGTCCCTATAATCAACTAGTGCACAATCATCACCACCCTCAAATAAGAATCCTTGAGCTTCAGATGTTTCACTAGATAGGAGAAATCACTGGTTTTCTTGGCCTTGATATTTGCTCTCTTGCTCATCAATTTAAAATTGAATTGGATGTATACAAGAGCATTAAGACGTTCAGTAGTCAACCTATTCCTTCTCTTTGAATGTACCTAGGGAAAAGAAATCAGAATGTAGATTAAGTACCATGCACACAATAGAACAGGACAACACTGGATTTGATGTTTCAGAACAGATTTGATGTTTTAGAACACAATAGTTCGGTAGTAAAAATCCTAACAGAACAGATTTGATGTTTCACTCAACAAGAAAAAATAAAAGTTAACATAACATAACATATTTAAGTAACAAACCATATCAAAGATGCTTTAATTCCCGTCCAAACAAGATTGAAATTAAAGAAAGGATCCTCACAGCCATCTTTTGTAAATTGGGTGTTGCGCCTTCATATAGCCTCCACCATGAAGCTGAAAAGATTTAAAAAAGAAGTAAGTTAGTGTAGCAGATTTATTTCAAGTATTTATAGTAAACTAAACAATACAGATTTAGTGATTTACCTGCACTAAAATCAAAGTTTTGATAAGCCCTACCAAACTTCTTTGCAAATGAATCTTCCTTGTTTTGAAATAACTTTAGTTTGATGTTCACAACTTGATCTTGCTTGTTCTCATCATCATAGTAGAAGGTCTCAACACAATTGATGAACCCTTCTAATACAATGGTATCTTCAAACATTGAAATATCACTATAACTATAGTGTGGATTCATCAAATATGTACCCAAGTGTAGTGGAGAGTCAAGTCGACCCTTCGTATTTTTGTCAACAACAACCATGACATCTTTGTAGTGAGCTTTCATATCACCATAACATTGTTTGATCTCTCTCTTTGCCTTGATTAATTCTCCAAATAGGAAACCCATAGATGGTTTTATGTCTCCATCAACCAAACGAAGGATCTCTACTAGAGGCTAAAAAACACTCAAGCACAGCTTCATGTCTTTCCAAAAGGTTGAGCTCATCATTGTTGCGGTTGCATCCTTTCCTTTCTTCGACTTCACATCTCTCAATATGTCCCACTTGCTATCAACTACCATCTTTCTTAGCTCATCTTTCTTCTCCAAAATGCTAATTAAAGTAAGGAAAGCTAAAGCAAATCTAGTCACACCTGACCTTATGATCTCTCTCCCCTCGGTAAAGTGCCTCATGCACTCCATGGTTCTTGTATGATCATAGACAAAGATGGTGAATGCCTTCGCTTGATCAAGAACTTTTTTGAACTTTGGTAGGTTGCTAATACTTTGAAGCATCAAGTTGATAGTGTGTATAGCACAAAAAGTACAAAATATTTTAGATCTTTTAGTTAATATTAGCTTCTTAGCACACATGTTGTTAGAAGCATTGTTTGTCACAACTTGAACCACTTCACCTTCACCAACTTGTCACAACTTGAACCACTTCATCTTCACCAACTTCTTCAATTGCTTTGTTCACTAGCTCAAATATGAGTTCACTTGTGTGTGACACATCCTTTGAACTAATGAAACTTGTTCCTTCGGTGCAATTTGTTATCACATGCATTATGCCCTTCCTCTTCCTATCTGACCAAGCATCTGTCGTGATAGAACACAAATTCTTCATCTTTTTCAGTACCACCTTCTTTTATCAAACTCTTGGTTCTTTCAAACTCACTAGTGAATAAGCTTCCCTTTAGTCGGTCTTGAGAAGGTGGCTCAAAACCAATACAAAATTGACCAATTGATTCACACATTTGTAGAAACTCGTTATCAATGGCATTGAACGGTATAGTTGTGAAAGAAAACATATGACTGCTAATGTTAGACAAGACAACAACCAACAATAAAAGAATTATAATCAACAACAATGTTAAATTGTTAATTACCATGTGTATACATCCATCTTGCTACATATTGTTGCACATCATGTGTTCTTTTCTTCCAATGCTCCTTGTTAAGCATTTGTTGCTTCAAAGCTTCTGGTTTAGTTGTGGTTGGATCAATTGTCCTCGTCCACATGTCAATGGGTCCTAGTTTGTGAGGATCCGAGCTGCCAAGACAGGTTACTTCCTCCCCATCTCCTCAACACGAGACACATCCACTTCTTCTCTAAGATTCAACTCACGAGCAGTTGTTGACATTTCTTACGTCACAAATAAAAATCCGCAAGCGCACGGAAATTGTCTTGTAGCACTTCCCCTTAAGAGAGTATTCCAAGGGTATCGAATCCAAGGAACGTGTGTGTAATCTTATGAACTAATTCACCCAAGGACACAAAGTTGTTTTGTAGACAAGGAAGAGATAGGAATTCAAAGTATTGATTCTAATTCAAAGGAATTTGCAGTAGCTTCTTGCTTCGTGCACGGGTTTACCCCTAACAATACTAGGACGACTCCCACCAAGATCCTATGGTATAGCCAAACGTGGAGGATTACAAAGGACATATAGGGTTGTCACCACCTACTGCCTACCTCTTCAATCCGTGGGTCTACGAGATATTCACTGGTGATTTCTAACCTAAGCACCACGCTTACGTTCTAAATCACAACTCTAGTTGTTTCGAACACAGAGCTATAGGGGTGGGCGTTCGGTCTACCTGATATTTCAGTTCGGGTATTTCGGTCTTTTTCAAAATTCGGTTTCTTAAAATCACTACCTGAATTGTTGTAATAATATTAGGTGCCCGAAATTTTTGGGTACCAAAATTTTGGTTCGGTCTTCGGTCCTACTCGATATATTCGAATTATACATTATGTCCATGTCATGTTTGCACAAATTCAATATGATTCAAGAATTTAATCCCATGAGGTAATTTATTATAAATTGACAAATCACAAATAAATGTTTAAATCCAACGACTTCACACATCACAACTTGAAAATAAAATATCAAAATTTGAATTGTTCATAGTTTAGCACGCATAATTTAACTTATTATTTGATGGACCGACTATACGGTTATTTCGGTTACCCGAGGGTGGTACCCGAATCCAAAATTTATTTTTCGGTTATTTATATTCGCTACCCGAAAAGTACCCGATATTTTGGTCTTTTCGGTTCTGATCTCGGTTTTTCGGTTTCGGTTTTTTAGTTCCGGTTTTTTTGCCCACCCCTACAAAGCTACAACTAAAGTCTCTAATAAATTAAAGTAATGAACCCACAAGTAACTACTTGTGCAAAGTACTATGAATTGAGAATCAAATTTGAATTGAATTCACAAAGGGCTTACTTGATTTGAGTACACCTTTGTAGGGATACAAGTGTAGAAGATGGACTTGACAAGCCCAAGGCTCCTTCTCCTAAACTCTCACCACACTCTCCTTCTACTTGGCAGCCTCTAGGACTACTCTAAACCTTTAGAGTGATATTCTATTCTCAACTTTTGGTGTGTGTATGAAGTGAGATGTGTGGTTCTATTTATAGGGGGAGAAGGGTCATCCTGCCACCAAAAGTGCGTGAATCAGTCACCCATGACCTCTTTAAGCCGGGAGGAGCCAACACGTGGCATTTGACCGCATTTGGCGCCACGACCTAGTCGGCCGACTAGGAGGGTCGTCCGACCTGGTCTTGGCTCCTTTTGCAGTGTGCTTCTTCCAGGTCTCTGCCAGGTGTGTCCTATTGATTGATATTGGTGCTACACCATTGGTGGCCTCGGATACTTCTGTTTGTGGGCCATTTGATCCATGTAGTGACACGTGGCATCACTTGATTTGTCGAAATCCAATTTTATGGATTACTCCCTGCATGTCTTGACATCTTGGGTCTAAATTCACTTCCGTACAAATAAACACCAACACTTGTGGAATTGGTTAGTTTTCAACCCTACCACTACATTGTGTTTCCCTTATATGCACATTATAAGGTGAATTGATGGTCTAAATATGGCACATAAGGACCGTCAACTTCAGTCTTCTCCTTCTTTTTCTTTGTTGCCTCCTTAAGTGATTTGAGACACTTCTCTTTTGCCTCTGTTGTGCTCTTCTTGCACCTAGCAATAGCAGATCCAAAATGTGCTACATGTTGCTTCAAACGGTTAACCCCTCCTGAGCTCACATGGTTACAAAACAAGCACCAGACTTTGTCCTTGTTGTTAGGATCCATTAAGACCCCATACTCCCATCCAATGTCATCTGACTTTCTCTTCAATGACACCACATTTTTTGTCTCTGCTGCTGGTGCTGTCACACTCATTTCCCCCGATGACATCCTGCAAGAACACAAGAATAGCTAACAGTTAACACTCTATACTCTTGTGACAAAATACATCATACAAAACATATAGGCAGACCAACTAATAGTTCAGAACATATAGGCTAACAGTTAACATCATACAATGTGAAAATAGCTAACAGTTTAGATCAATTAACACTTTGTACTCTTGTACACCATAACAGCTAACGGTATAAGTAGAACAAGAATATCAGACCACATAGACACTCTGTACTCTGTCCAATAGTATATCAGATCACTTAGACACAACCGCACAATACAGAGGAATAGAAGACTATTAAGGATAACCTTGGTGGCAGAGAAAGAGGCAGCGTCGGGGAGGGGAGCGCCGGGAGGGGAGGAGAGCACCGGTGAGGGGAGCATCGGGGAGGGGAGCACCAGGAGGGGACAACAGATGGCGGACGGCGTCCGGTGGCGCGCCTCTCCAATCTGCATGACGGGCACAAGGAGTCGAGGACTGGACAGAGCGAATCGACCTATCCAGGAGATGGAGTCGGGCCATGGCCCACGGGCATGGGATTCGGGCACTGGGGTCGGGCCCGCGATACTTCTCCCACCGAAACAAAAAATCTTCCCGCCTCAACCCACCTTGGAGCGCTTCAGCGCCGCCTCGGCCTAAAGAGTGCGTGTAGGCGCTGCCTCTGTGTTCCGGCGCCTTTGGCACACCTCACCCCCAGGCTCTGCGTCGGGGCCTCGCCTGCACTGATGCACGTCCAAGGAGCGCCTTGACCCGCCTTTCTAAACGCTGTGCTGAAAGTGCATCTAGGCATCTCTATGGGTTTTGGATGATTGATGATGACAGTTAAGAGACTAATAAGCTGAGTTGATCTTAAGCACATGTGTGATGGTTGAAATAAGACAAAATCCTTCAAAAAGGAAAAGGTTGAAACGAGCATCAAAGACTCAAGCATAGAAATTAGGGTTTCTATTGTGTTGAGTTTAGACTAGTTGTATCATGTGTGAGGATGGTTGTATCATGTGCATTGAGATCATCCAAGAGGGATCAAAGTGGTGGTTGAGAGAAAAACCTAAGTGAGAATCCAAAATGAGAGAAAACACTCAGAGGCCGGACTTGTCCGTGCCTATGGCCGGACTAGTTCGGGTCAGGCGATTAGTCCGTTATGGGTCGGACTAAACGTCTCTAGATGAGTTCGGACTTGTCCGTATGGGTACGGACTAGTTTGTTCTTCCCTTGGTGAGTGGATTTGGAGCTAAGTCCTGGGAGGCCGAACTTGTCTGCCATAGTGGTCGGACTAGTGTGACCCCCGAGAGTAGTCCGTTTTGGGACGGACCAAAGCATTCTGGATGTGTTCGGACTTGTCCGTTGGGACACGGACTAGTCCGTTTGTAACTTAGTGAGAAAACCTAGCCAACCTAGGAGGTCGGACTTGTTCGTCCCAGTGGTTGAACTAGTTCGAACCTGCCAAGTTTAGTCCATTTTCAGCCGGACTAAACCTTTCTGATCTACTTCGAACTAGTTCGGATTGCCATGACCGTTTGAAATTCAAACGTTTGGCATACACATCATCTGTTTTGTCGATCAATGACGTGAAATTGTCGGTGGTCCTAAGGGGCCGTACTAGTTCGTGGCACAGGGCCGGACTAGTCTGGGTTTGGGTTGTTTGCAACGGTATTGTCGAGACCCCTATAAAAAGGGGACTCTCGACCCCTATTTGACAACTATGGAACCCTAGCGCCGCCACAACATTCCTTGAGCCTTCCAAAGCCTTCTACTCGCCCTACTAGCCCTCTAAGACCAAATTTTGAGGAGATTAGGGTTTGGGAAGGATAGTGAAGGAAGATCATCGTGCTTTGGCTCTCAGTTTGATCTCTTGCACTTGTGTTGTGTTTTGTCACTTGTGTGAGTTGAGCTCCAAGTGCTCCTTGCTGTATTGATTCGTGGGAGCCTCAACTTGTGAGCAGCCCCAAGAAACTTGGTGATTACCCATTGATATAGTGGAAACAAAGCTGACCATTGTGGTGGCTTGGTGAGAGAAGGGTCAAGTGAGACCAGTCCTTGTATGGACTTCTCAACGTGGATGTAGGCTTCTTCGTGGAGCTAAACCACGGGATAAATCTTCTCACTTTGTCGCTTTACTTTTCGTAATCACTAGAATTGCAATTAAGGTTAATATAGTTCTTCATCTTGATCATTGTTGAAATCTTGCAACCTAATTGCTTTCATTGGTTAACCTAAGTTGTACTAGGTTGCTAGATATTATATATTTCATTTGTAAACTTAAATTCCGCAAATCACTTGTAGAAATCAAGTTTTTAGGTTTTAACTCTAAACTGAGTGGACTAGTCTTGCCGTGACTAGACAAGTCCGGCCTTAGCAATTTAATCTCGTTTGATTAAGCGATTGCAGGTCTTATTGCCTATTCACCCCCCTCTAGGCGACTTTCAATTGGTATCAGAGCAGACATCTCCACCAAGAGTCAAACAACTCAGAGAGGAAATGGACGGAAGGGGTGACAACGAGATCCCGATGATCGTCGATGACAACAAGGCGAAGAATGTCCATGTTCTTCAAGATGATCCAAATGACGACGAGGAAGTTTGTCTACTTAAGGTGCGACTTCGTGAGAAGCTCAATGTCCCCAAGAAGGGTATCAAGTTGATTGCTCCAATAAACACCGACAATAGGAGTAGTTCACAAGACTACTCCTGACATCCTTACAATTATGAGCAATTAACTGCAAGCAATCATTACTTATCCATTCCTATTGGTAAACATCCTCAATTTGATGGAAATGACTACTCTATGTGGAAACATAATATGAAGATACATATCTTTTCCTTAAACCCTAGTTTGTGGCAAATTGTCTTACAACCGCCTCAAGACCCTCATCAACAAGAGTCGATCTTACGGAAGTACCCGGTGGACCGACCATGAAGTGGTAAAGAGTATGATTCGAGCATTCATGCCTCGAAATGTCACTCTTTGCTCACTAATTCGTGAAAGTCCGGGATTCCACAAGATGACTCTCGAAGAAGTACCAGGAATGATCATCAATCATGATATGATGGAGCAAGAAGCCATGTTCTACAACGACCTTCAAAAGCTCTCCTCCTCCAAGAAAAGAGATGTCGCATTCAAGGCAACATACTCAAGATCTCAAGAGAAAGGAGAGAGTGATGAAGAGATCCCCGACACCGATGAGGAAGAGGCACTCTTTATCAACAACTTCAAGAGAATGTGGATAAGAAAGAGGGGGAGCCACCACAGTGAAGGCAAGAGCAAAGACAAGGCCAAGACAAGATCAAAGAGGGCTTGATACAATTATGGAGAATATTGCCACTTCATTATGGATTGTCCACATGAAGAGAACAAGAAGAAGAAGGAGGGCAAGTCTCAATAAAAGAAATACTTCAAGAAGAAGAAACAATCGGGACATAGCCACCTTGGAAACGAGTTGGATTCAAATGAAGAATCTTCCTCCGATGAAGAAGAAAAGAAAGAAACTATTGCTATGAAGAAGTGAATGTGGCCTAGAGGGGGGTGAATAGGCCTTTTGAATTTCTGTCAGAACTTGCAACACTTAACAACCAGATCAAATCTCAAAATATTGGACTAGTCCGGTAGAGTGCGGACTAGTCCGGTGTGTACTGACTAGGTTGATCAAATTTGGTCAATTATCTTGATCCTAGGATGTATGCAGCGGAAGTATACTTGTAATTGAAGTGTCACACTACTATGAACTAGGATGTACCACAAGTTAATCTTATATTCAATGTTTCAACGTAAAGTGAACAAGATTGATTGAAACCCTAGATTTATATGAAGAGTAAGAACGATGTGCGCAAAGTAAGAACACAAGCACTTTATCCTGTGGTTCGGTTCCCACAGAGGCAACCTACATCCATGTTGAGGAGTCCACAAAAGGATCGGGTCTTCTCCAACCCTACCCTCGTCGGATCACCATGGAGGCCAATCCTCTTCACTAACCACAAAAGGCAAATAACCAAATTCAAGGGGCCTTCTCACACGTTGAGGGCTCCCCAAGACTACAATATGAACACCACCAAGAACACACTCTTAAGATCACAATGAAAACCACAGGAGTGTGTTGGGGAATCAAACCAAGAGCTCAATGAGTGATGAACCGTGTCTCTCCAATGATCAAAAGTGTATCCTCAAGGGATTGATCTTTCTTGTGTTTAATTTCATGGAGAGAGGTGTTTTCTAGGCTCTTGGTAGGTGTGACGGCGCAGGGGTTGAGAGTTATGAGAGATGGCCCATGCACACCTATTTATATGGGGTTTCCAAAAGTTACCGTTAGGGTTCAGAAAGATCGGACTAGTCCATGGTGGACACCAGACTAGTCCGGTGTGCTGCGTGCAGCAAACCCTAGGTGTCCCGAAATATCGGACTTGTCCGGCTGAGAGCGGACTTGTCCGATTTTGGTTCTGGAAATCTTCAGACTAGTTCGATGAATATCAAACTTGTCGAGATAAGTGAAACCCTAAGTGAATTTGGGGAACAAGTCCGCACTTGGAGGACTTGTCCGATTCAGGTCAGAGGGTTTTCGGACTAGTCCGTGCTAATATCGGACTTGTCCGATTGACATCAGAAAGATATCGGACTAGTCCGATGGATATCAGACTTGTCCGATTTTGTGCAACTTGTGAAGTGTTTGGGGGACTAGTACGCACTGGGGAGGACTAGTCCGATTCTAGTCAGAGAGATATCTGACTAGTCCGTGGTGATATCGGACCAGTCCGGTCAGTGAAAAATTGGACTGTGAGGACAAGTCCACATTGTGAGGACTTGTCCGATCTTGTGCAAAAAGATATCAGACTAGTCCGTACAGTCAGACTAGTCCGGTCCTGTATGAATTTGTGCAATGTGTGAGATTACATACACAATGATCTACTACACTTGTTTCTTGAGCTTTTTTCTGCATTGCTCCTCATTCTCCTTTCTCTTTGGCACTTAGCTCATTTTCTCATTAGAACCTGTGTTCATCTGTACAAAGTGGTTAGGATCTCATTTGCTTGTCATAAATCAACCAAAACCCACAAGGGATTCCTAGATGCACTTTCAATATCCCCCTTTTTAGTGATTGATGACAACCAATTGATATTTCACAAAATGTGATAAAAAGTTGAGATTTTCATAAAGTGTGCACATATGAGATTGAAGCGCATTAAGCAATAAAAACATGATCCATATGTGCACTCTTTATGGTGGGATGCAGAACTAGATGTAAAGAAACAATAATGATGATGAGAATGACATAATTGAGATCAACATGTTAACAACAAGCATATATGTCATTCTCAGAGCAAAATCATAGATTTCATCAATATCTTCTCAAGCAGTTCAAAACATTGCATCACAAGACCAATAGTACCAAAAGAGCATATTGTAAGTATTACAACCCACAAATAGACAAAAGACACAAAAAGAGAGCTCTTCTCGCATCCTACAGCTAAAGCCTAAGACTCCTAAGACTCCCCCTCAATCTCTCCCCCTTTGACATCAAGATACCAAAAAGAAGGAGAGGAGGGACCTAAGGTCTTCAAGCCTCGCTGTCGGTCCTCTCATCGTCTTTATCTTCATTCTCAGAGGGAGGAACGGAACCACTCGAGTCCCCAATGCCAAAATAGGCAAACTCAGAGGGAGTCAAGGGCCCGAGCTCGGTGAAATCAGAATCTGAGTCATCAGAAATGACTGGAGACCCAATGGGCTCAATCTCCAGCTTTTGGCAAATTTGCTTCATATTCTCTTTGACATATCTCATGTCGGCCTTTCTTCTCTTGTTTAGCTTGTGGGCTTTCACTTCAGCCTTTTTGCAAGAGGCAAACATGGCTGATAGGTACTTCAAGATGCCACTTGGGGACCCCTTTTGAGGAGGGGCCCTAGTTACGGGAGCAGCCCTAGCATCTCCACTAGCTCTCACTGGAGCCTCAGGGCTGGAAGCTGGAGAGGGAGCAGCTTGAATGCTTGGCTGTTGAGGCTTCTGGGGCCTCAAGGGAAGGTGACCCACATCCTTGACAAACTCTATGCTTGTGACCTTCTCAATCATGAACATGAGGTAAGGTGTGTAGCCACAGGACCTGTTCGGCGTGCAGAAGATGTTCACCATGTCATTCCAAATATAGTCAAAGACATCAAACTTCCTGTCTTTTCTAATGACCTTCATCAAGGTCCTGAGGTATCCCTGCACACTTCCTGCATCCCCATCCTTCGGGGCAATGGTCTTCCTTAGGACCCTGTTCAGCACCACGAAGAGAGGCTTCATATTCTTGGTGGAAGGAGGATTGAACTTTGAGTTGGGTTCATAGAGAAACTTCATCCTGTCCTTCTCAATGACATCAATGTTGTGGATGATCATATTGTCATTGCTGGTGCTGTCAAGATGTAGCAATCTTGCAAATTCTTCATATGTAATGGTGTACTTGGATTCGTGAGTCATCCAAGTCACCCTTTCTTCCTCATCGCTCGCAAAGTGGCAAGTAGCATAAAATTGCGGGATGACTTCATCATTCCAGTTGTTTCTAAAGGCGAAGAGGTCCTTCAATCCATGCCTCTTGACTGCCTCGACCACCTCAACAAAAGGTGAGCAGCCCTTCTTCTCAAAATGCGCCCAATTGATCCATTGGCTGCGCACCACGAGGATCTTCATTAGAAGATAGACATACTTGTAAAAGTCTGCATGTAAGTTACTTTAAAACCTCCCATCAGAAGCTTGCTTGGGACGGTTGTAACAATCAACATTCCTGAACTTGGCTATCGTGTCGCTGCCCTTGCCATTGAATCTCTCCTCAGCGGGATCCCTGTCCCCTTACCTTGGAGCTGACATCTTTAGAGGGCCAATCAGGCCCGTTGCAATCTCTTTGCCCTTGCCTTTTGCTTGGCGGGCACTTGCTGAGCTAGGGCCTCCTCCAGCAGAAACCTTGGAGGCAGGCTTCTTTGCGAGCACTTTCCATCGATCCTGGGGAGGAGAAGTAGCCAGCTCAGATGGGCGCTCTTGGCGCTTCTTGCTTAGGCCCGTCGAGGACCGAAGCATGGCTTCGTGGTCCATCTCGGCCTCGAAATCATAGATTTCATCGTTGGTGCTCGACATTATCGTGGGAATGGATTTTACAAGGTATTTGTGAGAATAGATGACAAGGAATTGCATTGATGAATTGAGAAGTTAGGATTGAGTTCAGAAAAGTCGGACTAGTCCAGTGTACAAGCACGAACTAGTCCGGTTGACCAGACTTGTCTGTGCATGGACCAGACTAGTCCGGTGTTCAACCTCTAAAACCCTAACTATGAGACAAATGGTGATTCCTAATGCACAACTGGCTTAGTATCAATGTAATACATCAAGGAAGCATGTATATGGTGTAAGGAACCAAGCTAGTTGATCACAAACGAAGGAAATAGCAATTTCTAGGGTTTGGGAGGAAAATTTACCGAAATTGCTTGATTCTCGGAGATGTAGGGGTTGAAGGAGCGAACAAGTCCGTGGTCTTCAATCCCTGAGCAATGGAGGTCGTTTTCCACCAAAATCCGAGGAGTTTTGATGGAGGAAGATGGAAATCACCTTGGGGAGCTCGAGCGTGGAGAGAGAAAGCTTGAGGCAAGTGTGGGGTGAGGAAGATTAGGGTTTGGCAGTGGCTAGGGTTATGGACACGAAAAATCAGACTTGTCCGAAAATGATCAGACTAGTCCGAACTTTTCCAGAGACTATATCGAACTAGTCTGTGGTCTGTCGGACTAGTCCGGCCTAACTGACACTCTGCGGACTAGTCTGCACGGGCGGACTAGTCGGAGTAACCACGGACTAGTCCGTGGTCACCAGGGAAGAAATGCTTAGCCCATTCGTATATATTCGAAGGTACTTATTAAGAAAATAGGGAGGCAAAGCAAATCAAATAATCTGGATGAATATGATCAGTAAGCATACAACAATCAAGCAATGATCATAATTCACCAAGATCTAGTAATTGACATAGTTTTTTTAGAAAAATTGAGAGAGGTGATTTTTACAACACAATCAATGAATTTTGAAGATAGCATTCAGGTATATAAGATTTCAAGCCACACTCCGAGCATCGAGGATATTTAGTTTATCTCGGAGTTTGCAAAAGCGTTTTTCATCAAGTGGGTTGGTGAATATATCAGCTAGTTGCTTTTTGGTATTGACATGTGAGATGTCTATATCTCTCTTCATTGAATGGTCTCTCAAAAAGTGATGCCGGATGTCTATGTGTTTGGTCCTAGAGTGCTCAACGGGATTATGGGCAATTTTAATGGCACTCTCATTATCACAAAGGAGTGGAATACAATTCATATTGTAACCGTAATCCCTTAGAGTTTGTCGCATCCAAAGGAGTTGTGCACAACAACTCCCGACTGCAACATACTCCGCTTCGGCCGTGGATAGGGCAATGGAGTTTTGTTTCTTAGAGGACCAAGAAACTAGGGATCTTCCTAGGAATTGGCATGTACCGGAGGTACTTTTTCTATCTACTTTGCATCCGACATAATATGCATCGGAGTAACCAATGAGATTGAATTTGGAACCTTTGGGGTACCAAAGGCCTAGGTTGGGTGTGTGAACTAAATACCGCAAGATTCTCTTAACGACTTTCAAATGACACTCTTTTGGGTTGGCTTGAAACCTTGCACACAAGCATACACTCAACATAATGTCTGGCCTAGATGCACATAAGTAGAGTAGAGATCCAATCATGGAGCGATATACCTTTTGATCGACGTTTGGTCCATATTCATTGAGATTCAAGTGTCCATTCGTTGCCATGGGAGACTTTATAGGCTTCGCCTTGTCCATTCCAAACTTCTTGATTATGTCTTGAGTGTACTTAGTTTGGCTTATGAACGTCCCTTCCTTTTGTTGCCTCACTTTGAATCCCAAGAAGTACTTTAGCTCTCCCATCATAGACATCTCAAACCTATCTGTCATAATCTTACTAAATTCTTCACAAAAAGATTTATTAGTTGAACCAAATATTATATCATCAACATAAATTTGACAAATAAAGAGATCATTGTCAAAGTTCTTTGTAAACAATGTATAATCTACTTTACCAATCTTAAAACCATTTTCAATTAAGAAATTTCTAAGACACTCATACCAGGCTCTAGGAGCTTGTTTGAGGCTGTAGAGAGCCTTACGCAATTTAAAGACGTGGTTGGGGAACTCTTCATTTTCAAACCCGGGGGTTGCTCCACATAGACCTCCTCCTTGATTGGTCCGTTGAGGAAGGCGCTTTTCACATCCATTTGATAGAGCTTGAAATCATGGTGAGTAGCATATGCAAGTAATATTCTAATAGACTCAAGTCTAGCTACGGGAGCAAAGGTCTCATCGAATTTCAAACCTTTGACTTGTGAATATCCTTTGGCCACAAGTCGTGCCTTGTTCCTTGTCACCACCCCATGTTTGTCTTGTTTGTTGCGGAAGACCCACTTGGTGCCGACAACGTTCAATTTGGGTCTTTCGTCTAGTTCCCACACCTGAATTGAAGTTGTTAAGTTCTTCTTGCATGTCCACTATCCAATCTGGACCCTTCAATGCATCCTCGACCCTGCGCGGATCCAAAAAGGATACACATGAATAATGCTCACAAAAATTATCTATGCGAGATCTAGTAGTTACTCCCTTTTGGATGTCATCGATGATGTTATCGATTGGGTGATACATTTGGACGCATTGGTGTACTCTTGGGTGTGGCACTTGCTGTCTTGAATCTTCATGGTCATCTTCTTCTCCCCCTAGATGGTTTCCCTCATTGACTTGTTGATCATTTTTGTCTTCTTGAGGTTGATCTTGTATGGAAGCTCCTCCTTGATCATTGGCCTCCTCTTGTGGTTCATCTTCCTCATGCATATGTAGAGGTGGTTCTTGTGGTCGAACTTCGCCCAACGCCATCCTTTTCAATGCTTTACAAGGAGCTTCTTCTCTATCTAGCACACATGGATCAACTTGCTCCTTTTGAGACCATTAGTTTCATTGAACACTACATCATGTGCTACTTCAACATGTCTGGTGGTCTTGTGGAAGACACAATAGGCGTAAGCGTTCGAATCATAACCAATCAAGAAACCTTCATCGGACTTCAAAGCGAACTTTGAAGTCCTAGGCTTCTTGTTCAAAATATAGCATTTGGAACCGAATACTCGAAAATATGAAATATTAGGCTTGTTACCGGTGAGTAGCTCATAGGATGTCATCTTGAGTAGTCGATGAAGATAGAGTCGATTTATGGCGTGGCAAGCGATGTTAACTGCTTCCGCCCAAAATCGATCAGAGGTCTTGTACTCATCGAGCATTGTTCTCGCCATCTCTATGAAGGTTCAGTTCTTCCTTTCGGCAACTCCGCTTTGTTGAGGGGAGTAAGGTGCTGAAAATTCATGCTTTATGCCTTCTTCATCTAGGTACTCCTCAACTTGTGTGTTCTTGAACTTCGTGCCGTTGTCGCTTAGAATGTTCTTGATTGTCAATGAAAATTCATTTTGAGCACGCTTGAAAAATTTCTTCAAGGTTCCTTGTGTTTCTGCCTTATCATGTAAAAATAAAACCCAAGTGAAGCGAGAAAAATCATTGACAAACACTAAACCATATTTGTTACCGCCGATGCTTATGTAAGCAATTGGATCTAATAAGTCCATGTGAAGTAGCTCAAGCGGTCTAGTTGCAGTCATGACGTTCTTTGCAGGATGAGGTGCTCCAACTTGCTTCCCAGCTTGGCACGCGCTACAAGGCATGTCTTTCTCAAAAACAACATCTGTCGGTGGTTTGGATCCGGCAAATCTCCCGACACTACTAAAGTGTTAGAGGAGTTTGATGTTCGGTGTGGGCGCGCGGAGATTCAAGAAGGTGAATTGTAAATGACACAGGGGACACGGAGATTTACGTGGTTCGGGCCGCCTGAGCGTAATACCCTACTCCACGGGATGTGTTGGTGTTGTATTGGTTGTCTGAGCTCAAAGTGAGTTCAGAGTATAGAGTGAGCGTATAGTGTATCGAGCGTGTGTCTCGAATGTCTCCTATGTATCGTCGGCATGTCCTTTTATAGTACAAGGGTAGGCCGTTACAAGTTAGCCTGGCCCGACATGTGGCCCCAGCGGTTACTGATATTGATACACATTAACACATTTAATTGCCCTTAATGACTGAGTTATGGGCTTTGACAGCACCGTTACTGGTAATTAAGGTCGTCCGATCGTGTGTCATTAATATGGTATTAATGACACTTAATCGGGTCTTGAAGTCCTTGATTCCCCTTTGAAGATGCGGAGCCGTTGTGGAGTTTCCGGAGGTTAGAGGCTGAAGATCCGACGGTTGTACACGTGGCAACTCCGGAGCGTACTATGGGAAACAGATAGCTCCGGAGCTACATGACACGTGTCAGTTCTGGAGCTTCCCTCGGTCTGGGGTTAGGTCCGGGGGTGCCATTTCGGTACATAGCCCGGAGCTTCCCCCTTGTGGGCAGTAGCTCCGGTTTGATTGTACACATGGCGATCTTGGGACTAACCATGTTGGAGAAACGGGTCCGGTTATGTCTGACATGTGGGCCTCCGAAGGTCTTCAAATTAAGTAGATGACTTTCCCTTGAGATCTTTGTAATCTCAAGGGGTGTTCGGTTCCCAAGGTAACGACAGTGGCCCCCTGGGCCCACCTCTGGGGAAGACCCCTTGGGTGAAGTCATTCCGCCGGAGGTGGGTCCATCCTCGCGACTTTTGAACTGAGTCTTCGAAGGTCTTCGGATGTGCCGTTGGCGATGGTTTGGAGTTAAATCCTCGCCGTGTGGCGTATCCCGCGTGCGGCAGATGAGATCTTTAGCGTGCGGATCTCACGCAATTGAAGGTCGCCGGTTCTCGATACGAAAACCGTATCGGTTCCGCGCGCCTTGTCAGGCCGCCGCCTTCGGGCTTCCCGCCTCATGATGACAACCGTTCGCCTGGGTAAGAACCTCGACTTGATCGTCAGGGTGGTCATGGGCCCTCTTGTCATTGGCTAGGTGGAATTTTTGAGTGGTATCTTCGACTTCCTTGCGGTTTCCATCCAAGCGTTGCGAGGGCTTACTTAAGAAGGAAAGCGCGCACCGTCCGGAGTTCTTTACGCCTCTCATCTGATCTTGCGCTCAAACTCCCAACTTGTGCTTCGCTTTTCCTTTCTTGCCTTGCTGTGTTGAGATGGAGTTGGGTCTCCGCGAGAGTCGTTTGAAGACCGACGGTGATCTGAAGAAGGTCCGGGCCCTCATGGGATGATCCTCGGACTTCTTCAACCGCATGGTCCGCGCCGGGGGAGAGCTCCCATTTGAGAAGGAGCACGCCGGCGAAATGGTGTACTTCTCTTCGTACGCCATGGTGGGGTTGATCCCACCTTTCTCCTCCTTTTTCTTGATGTTGCTAGACTTTTATGGTCTGCAGCTATACCACCTTAGCCCTCACTCCATTCTCCTTGTGTCTATCTTTGTCCACTTCTGTGAAATGTGGGTGGGCATCCCCCCCTGCATTGAACTCTTCCGGACCTTCTTCACTGTCCACACCACCGGTAGGAGCAATGAGTACCTTGGCTTCTACTACTTCGTGAAGCGCAAGAAGTGCCCATTCAAGTACCTCCGGTCGTTTCCCTCTAGGAAGTGGGATGATTGGAAGAAGGATTGGATAGTCATCTGGGTGGAGGAGCACGAGAGGTTGGAGCTGCCTGAAGGCCTCCCCAACATTGACACGACGATCTGGAGTGAAGCTCCGGTGTTGGTGGATGCCTTCAACCCTGCTCTGACCAGGATCCGCCAGTGCGTGGAGGGAGGATTAACTCCTCTGGCGTTGTTTTGTAACTTCCTGGTCAATAGGTGGGCACCGCTGAAGAGGAGAGAAAAACTCGCTTGGGCCCTCAACAGTGTGATGGACGACGACTGGGTCGAGACCCGGCTGAAGTCCAACATGGTGGGGACAACCTTGGAGTTTCATCTCAAGAAGTTCTAGCACGGCATCGACGTCGAGGGTGACGACTTGACTCCGCCATCAGCTTTTCTTCCTCTGAACGTGGAAGCAGAGTTCAGTAGGGAGCTCCGGCAGAAGATGTCCGTGCTTGACGACCTCGGTGTCATCGAGAGACGATCGATCTCCAGGGTGGTGATCCCTGGGGTTTCCGAAGGTGGCTCCGACCCTACCCCGAAGCCAAGGGTCGAGGTCGTCGGCAAGGGCAAGGAGCCGGCGGACGAACCCTTGAGCCGGAAGAGGAAGCTGCAGCATGCCGACGGAAGGTCCGCCAGGCCTGCCACCTCTGCATCAGCTCCTTCTCCCCGGAGGGGGAGGTCTTCTACAACCGCGGCGACTGTACCCACAGCGGGGTCCTCCCGGGGCGCTAGCTCCGGGCATGCGACTCCAACACCAGGGCCGGTTGAGGCCTCTAGGTCCGGGGGTCCTTCCCGGTCGAGGGGGCCTCGACTAGGGAAATGCCCGTGGTTGCAACGAGTTCCGGGGGGCTTTCCGCAGCTTCCACGCCGGCGGCGGCTATGACCAGCATAGAACGCCCAGGAAAGAGGTTCCGCGCAAGCTGGTGCGAAAGCCTCCCAAGGTAATTTTTAATCTTTACCTTGGACAGTTGTTTTGTTGTAGTAACTATTTTTTAAGTTTCTTCGTCCATCATATGCAGCGTTCCCAAGAAGAGGAGTGAGGCTCCACCCTCGGTCACAGCAGCTGAAGCTGTGAGGGTGGGAGCTTCTGCTCCTGTCCCGATGCTGCCCCAAGTGGTGGCTGAAGTTGCGACAGCTCCGGCACCAGCTGTCGTGGTCATGGACCTCGACTCATCCCCAGAGACTTCCGTGGTAGCGCCGGACCGCGGGAGAGAAGATGCGCCAGCGGCACCTATCCCGAAGGTTGAAGCTCCGGGTCCTGGTGCTGAGATGATGGAAGCTCCGGCAGTTGAGCCAGAGGAAGCAGTAATTCCGGCCCCAGAGCCGGAAATTGTCGAAGCTCTGGCAGTTGAGCCGGAGGTGATTGAAGTCCCGGCGTGCGCGTCGGATGTTGAGGAAGTCCCGGCGGTTGGGCCGGCTACCTCAGAAGCACCGGCCGCAGAGCCGGTCGTTGTTGGAGCTCCGACCGCAGGGCCGGTTGATGATGAAGATCTCCCGGCTCCCGAGCCGGTTGTTGCAGAATCGTCAGCGCTCGAGCCTCCAATATAGGAGGTGCTCAGGCCGGAGCCAGAATCAGCTCCTGCTCTCGGAGTGACGACGCCGGAGGTTCCCACGGCTGAGCCGGAGTGCCCAGAAGAGGTTGCTGCCCCCCTGCCTGAGGGGGCAGATGAGGTCCTGGCGGTGGGGCCTTTGGAACCACTTCCAGAGGTCGGAGCTTCATCAGCTGGACCCTCCTCGATGGCGACTGAGGCCATCCCGGAGGACGGCCCTAGTGCCATGGAGACCCAGGGGACCACTCTTGTGGAGTGGGACCCAATTTTTGTATCTGAAAACCCGCTGGAACTAGCGGAGGAGAGCCCAGCAGGTCCGGAACCTATCCCGTTGTCATTGTCTATTGACAACGCTTGTTCCAGTCTGCGTCAAGTTCAACTGGCCTTCTTCCACGACAGCAAGGCTCTTGAAGAGGAGCGCCAAACCCTTAGGCGGTGGCGTAACCGGCTCTACTTCGAGACCAAGCTGGCGCGGTCGAGGCTAGCAGATGACAAAGAGTGGATCAAGCGAGAGAAGGTCCGCCTGGAATACTGGGGCAAGTTATTGGATGACAGGGAGAGTATGACTCATTCCCTCGACGCTCAATCCCGGGAGATTTATGAGCAGACCAAAGCAGCTAACAGTGCGGCCGATGAACACCAATAAAGGCTTGAGGCTATTAACACTACACTCATCAAACGCCGGGAGGCACTTGAGGAGAGGGAGAAACGGCTCGAAGATGAAGAGCAGAAACTCCTTGAGCTGCGGGACGACGTCTTGAGGAGGGAGGAGGAGCTCACCGAAAAGGTGGCTCTGGCTGACAAGGGCCTCGAGGAGCGCGCCAAGAAATTGGAAGAGCGCTGCACTGAGGAGGAGGAGAAGGCTTAGGTGCGAGGGCAGGAACTCTACGAGCAAGAGTGTGCCCTTGCTGCCAGGGAGAAGAAAGTGAGGGGCAGGGAGAAGGACCTGGTTGACCGCCGAAACAAGATCCACCTCCGGGAGGAGGAGCTCAGAAAACTCGAGAAGCAGGTTGCTGAAAAGATTCAGCAAAACGCCAAAGAAGTTGAGCGCCTCTCTCGCGAGAATTCTGAACTGGTGGCGGCCAGAAGATCCTTGGAAGAATTGAAGGGCTTGAGGACCGCGGACTCCCTACAGATTTGGGAGTTCTTGGGCAAGGCCAACGACGCGATGACACCGATGGGCTTCAGTCCCGTGCGTCCGGATGATCCAGAGCCGGAGCCGGAGCTGGACCTGGCGTTGAGCTCGGCAGGTAGCAAACTCTCCAAGGTGGGCGACGTCATCGCGGACCAATTGGAGGTTGAGGGGCAATCCCTGACGAAGAACACCGCGGAGTATGTGCTGACGTGCTACACCAGCCGGAATCCCCAATTTCCTCTGGACCCGGTGCTTGAAGGTCCCGTTGAAGGAGAAGGTGAAGCTGCCCGAGCCAGCGTGTCGGAGGTTGCCCAGAAGGTCGCCCAATTCTTCCATAGGGTCTAAGACCATCTCTGTAGTTCCCACTTGTATTCTCTCTTCTTCTTCCTCAATTTTGTAATCCCTCGTCTCCAGATGAATGAAATCCCCAAATTTTTGTGAATTTCACTTTTTGTCTTCAACACTTTTGTCTTCACTTGGCCCTCTGGTAGATGTACACAATTTGATTGTGAACATGTACCAAGAGGATATTGTGTTTTGTTGAAGACTCATTTGCTCAGAACTTGTAGAGTGTAGGTCCGAAGTCTTCGATAGTGAAGGCCCCCTGAGGTTGTCGGAGCTTAGAAGCTCCGGCATTGTCTATCGTCGGAGCTTAGTGGCTCCGGCAATAGTCCCTATCAACGTGCAGAGCATCTATAGTTAGTCCTCCGGGGTGTTGGAGCTAGTAGCTCTGGCAGTGACCTTTGCCAACACGTAGTTTGTTGGCAGCAGACTCCATTTGTGGGGTCTTCTCACCATCTTTTATTTAGTGTCGACTGCTGGCCCCCCTAGCTCTACCGGAGCTTGGTTGCTCCGGTGATGCTCGTTTTCAATGCTTAACATAGATTACAAGAAAAATAGTAAAATTCGTTTCTTGTCTATAACTTCGTCGCCGCTTACGATTCTCAAGAAAATTTTAGGTCAAACGCGATTCTGAATACAACCGAATGCGTCGTCTTTTCTCCCAGATCCAACTGTACTTGGACCCGCCTTACTTCAGCCTGCCGGGGTGTAGGTAGTGTAGCGTACTTAGGGTGCTTGACCAGGCTAAGTCGATAGCACACTCCGGCCCTAGATTGGCTTGGCGGCATTCAGGGGAGTGGGCCATGAACAATATTTGAATCCAAAAGAATCGACAATACAACTCGAATCGTATATGAACTGGTCAAACTAAAAGTTCTTAAGAATTGCACGTCTTTGTTATAGACAAGAAAGAGAAAAATAAAAAATATTGAGCCTGTACAAAATAAATGCACGTGGAGTCTGTTTCACATGAAGATGTCTTTCATTATAGGTCCGGGGTACAGGGGAAACAAGTACACTCTTAGGGTACAGAACACGGCTAAGCGTGTTTCATTCTCGTTTGACCCAGGGTAGCTAGCCACACTTTTCGTCCTGAGACTGTGACAAGTGTTGCATGAACTTTGCGGACCTTCCGGGAAAGGTCCGGCTGTTCTCCCGGAGGAACTACCTGACTCTGTACAATGACTCTATAACATACACCTCAAGTTACTACAGACTCACCTCCGTGATATTAAGTGTAGAACTTACGGAGGTGCTCGATGTTCCAAGGATTTGGGAGAGGTGTCCCATCCTCGGTAGCCAAGCGAACGCTTCCGAGACGGGATACTTTAATCACTCGGAAGGGTCCCTCCCAGCTGGGGGAGAGTTTGTTTAACCCTTCTCTGGATTGTATTCTCCGTAGCACCAGATCGCCTTCCTCGAGTTGTCGGTTGTGTACATACCGCTGATGATAGCGTCGAAGGGCTTGGCGGTATCGGGCATTCCGGATAGCTGCTTGGCACCTTCCCTCCTCAAGGAGGTCTAGGTCTTCACGCCGGAGCTGGTCCTGCGTGGCTTCGTCGAAGGTCTGGACCCGGAGTGACCCCAAGGTGATTTCCGGAGGAAGGATTGCTTCAGCTCCATACACCAGGAAGAAGGGTGTCTCTCTAGTTGACCGGTTTGGAGATGTCCTGTTGGCCCATAAAGTGGGCGGAAGCTCTTCAATCCAGTTGGCTCCATGTTTTTTCAAGCACTCATAGGTGCGCGTTTTGAGTCCTTTAAGGATTTCAGCATTTGATCTCTCGGCTTGGCCATTGCTTGCTGGGTGAGCTATGGAGGCATAGCAAACTTCAATGCCGAGGTCTTCGCAATATCCTTGAAAGGCATAGCTTGTGAATTGGGTCCCATTATCAGTGATGATTTTGTTTGGGACTCCAAATCTGCATACAATGGACTGCAAAAAGTTGATAGCAGATTGTTTGTTGATTGTCACAACTGAAGTTGCTTCCGGCCACTTGGTGAACTTGTCAATGGCGATGTACAGGAACTTGTAACCTCCGACGGCTCTTGGGAAAGGTCCCAAGATGTCCATCCCCCACACAACGAAGGGCCATGTAGGAGGTATCATTTGTAGGGGTTGAGCCGGTGTGTGAATTTGCTTTGCATGAAATTGAAATGCTTCGCATTTCTTTACCAGCTCAGTTGCATCCTGGAGTGCTGTAGGCCAGTAGAAGCCATGCCGAAAGGCATTACCAACCAGCGTGCGGGAAGACGCGTGGTTCCCACACTCGCCTCCATGGATTCCTGCGAGGAGCTTGCAGCCTTCTTCCCTTGTGATGCACCGCATTAGGATGCCATTGGCACCGCGCCGGTAGACATCCCCTTCTACCAACGTGTATCTTTTAGCCAATCTGACTACTCGGTCAGCGGATACATCATCGTCAGGAAGGATGTTGTCTTTCAAGTAGTTCCGGATCTCCGAGATCCATGCATCGGAACTAACTTGAGCATTTGAGTCTTGCGTGCTGGGTTGCTCGGAGTTTCCGGCAGCACCTACGACCCTTGATGGCTGCCATGGTAACAGGGCCATCGGGACCGTCAGCTTCGGGATGCTGATCTTGCCCCCTTTGCTTAGTTCGGCGGGCTGAGCTGTGGGTTTTAACAACCTCCGGACAAAAGTTCCATCGGGAGTCAGAGCTCCGGTTGACGCTTTCGTCGAGAGTTCGTCGGCTTCAACGTTGTGAGCACGCTGGACATGGTGGAGATCTAGGACTTCGAAGTCCTTCTGAATCCTCTGGATTTCCAGGAGGTAAGCAGCTAGCTGGAGATTGTTGCAGGAGCATTCACCCTTCACTTGCTTAATGATGAGATGCGAATCTCCCTTGACCAGCAGTTGCTTGACACCGTATGACAGTGCCACCTTTAGTCCGTAGATGAGTGCTTCATACTCCGCCATGTTTTTGGTCGCCTTGAAGTCAAGGTGTACCATGTATTTTACCTTCTCCCCGGTTTGTGCGAGGAGAAGGATTCCAGCTCTGGCCCCTGCTTTTGCATGGAGCCATCGAAGTAGAGAGTCCAATGAGGCTCGGTGAAGACTGGAGCTTCGCGTTACGGCTTCTGCTCACTTGGGCCCCCAGGTTTGATGGAGAGGGAGTCCATTCCGCCAGGAAGTCTGCCAATGCTTGACTCTTGATTGCTTGTCTTGAAATGAATTCGAGATCGAATTCGGCCAATTCCGCTGCCCACTTTGCAATATTCCTAGTTGAGTTGGGATTATGCAAGATTGCTCGAAGTGGGTAAGAGGTCACCACTGAGATTTTGTGAGCTTGGAAATAATGGCGAAGCTTCCTGGAGGCAATAAGAACTGCATAGAGCAGCTTATGCACCTCTAGGTATCGAGTCTTGGCATCATGTAGTACTTCACTGATGAAGTACACTGGGCGCTGAATGGTCTGGACCCTCCCGGAGGGGCCCAGAGCTTCCTCTTCACTGATCCGGATCCTCCTGGAGGGATCCAGATTTTCTTCAGGGACCTCCGGGTTCTGGCTGGAGGAACCCGGAGCCTCTTCAGAAGCGACCCGGGCCCTCCCAGAGGGGTTTGGGTCTTCTAAAGTAACTTCTTGTGGATTCGAGTCTGGGAGCTGGGACCCAGACTCGCTTTCAGGAACCTTCAAACACTCCTGAAGGGGTCTGGATTCCTGAGTATGGGGTAGTTCTGGTCTCTCCGCAATCAGGACCATACTGACGACTTCGTCAGTTGCTGAAATGTAAAGCAACAAAGGCTCACCAGGGGTCGGAGCTACCAGAATTGGTAGGGTGGTGAGGAACTGTTTTAGCTCCTGGAATGCCTTTTCTGCTTCTTTAGACCATTGGAATGGTCCAGACTTCCTCAATAACTTGAAGAAGGGGAGTGCCCATTCCGCCAGTCTTGAAATGAACCGGCTGAGGGCTGCTAGACATCTAGTTAGCTTTTGGACATCTTTGATGCGGGCTGGTGGCCGCATGTCTTCAATGGCCTTGATCTTCGCCGGATTAGCTTCTATGCCCCGATGACTTACCAGGAAACCAAGAAGTTTTCCGGAGCTAACCCCGAAGACACACTTGTCTGGATTTAGCTTTGTGCAGGTGACCTGCAGCTTGTCGAAGACAGCCTGCAAGGTGTCAAGGAGTGACTCCTTGTTCTTGACCTTGACCACGATGTCATCAACGTACACTTCCATTATGTCTCTAATGAGGTCTTCAAAGGTTTTGTACATACCTCGTACAAAGGTTGAAGCTGCATTCTTGAGACCAAATGGCATGGCTGTATAACAGTACAATCCATCTACTGTGATGAAGGAGGTATGCTCTTCATCTTCCCTAGACATTCTGATTTGATGATACCCAAAATATGCGTCTAGGAAACACAGTAATTCACACCCAGAGGTGGAATCCACTATCTGATCTATTCTAGGTAGTGGGAATGGATCTTTTGGACATGCCTTATTTAGTGTAGTGTAGTCGATACACATCCGAAGCTTCCCGTCGGCCTTGGGCACAACGACTGGGTTTGCCAGCCATTTTGGATGGAAGACTTCTCGGATGA
Organism: Tuctoria greenei; assembly: GCA_036927565.1. Classification (NCBI taxonomy): domain Eukaryota; kingdom Viridiplantae; phylum Streptophyta; class Magnoliopsida; order Poales; family Poaceae; genus Tuctoria; species Tuctoria greenei. The sequence continues at coordinate 29,245,112 of JAYESD010000011.1, forward strand.
ATCCAGCTTCGAGCAACTTCTTCACTTCTTGTCGAATGAAGTTCTGTCGCTCTACAGATTGCTTCCGAGGCTTCTGATGCACAGGCCGGACATCGGGGTAGATCTTCAGATTGTGCTCAATCACTTCCCTGGGGATCCTAGGCATTTGTGACGGTTGCCAGGCAAACACGTCGACATTAGCCCGGAGGAAAGCGATGAGCGCGAGTTCCTATTTGTCGTTCAATCCTCCCGATATACGGGTGGTCTGAGCGGCATCGGAACCGATTTGGATGACTTTGACAGGAATGTCGGCGTTGCCGCTTGGCTGCACACGAGGTGCAGATGTCGAGCCTCGTTGACGAATGCTCGGGGGTTTTGGAGCTTGCTCCTGCCTGGAGTCCTCCTCTTGCGCCGTAGTAAGTGCATGGAGTTCTTCCAGTGCAGTTACTCCGGTAGTACGATCTCCACGGATCCGGAGAATGCCTACTTGTGTTGGCATCTTTAACACCAGGTAGCCATAATGAGCAGCTGCCATGAATTTGTACAAGGCAGGCCTACCCAAGATGGCGTTGAAGGGTAAGTTGATCTGAGCAATGTCAAAAACCAACTTCTCGGTGCGATACTTCTCCCGTGTCCCGAAGGTAACGGGGAGGGTAATAGCTCCGAGTGGGGTAATGGCTCCCGGACCTACTCCGGAGAAAGGTCGGGAGGGGTGAAGATCCGAAGGTCGGAGCTGAAGCTTGGTAAAAGCTTCGAAGCTTATGAGGTTGAGCCCCGAACCTCCGTCTACCATGACATGATGAAGCTGGATCTTATTGATGGTAGGATATACCATCAAAGGTAACTGACCTGCTCCAACCATGCTCCGAGAGCAGTCCGAAGCATCAAAAGTGATGGCTGTGTCCATCCACTTCCGATGAGGCTCCGCCCTGGCTGTAGGAGCTACAACAGACATGTCCCGACGCATAGTCTTGATGACGCGGCGGGAGGTGATGTCCCATGATCCACCAAAAATGGTGTTCATGATCTTCCGACGCTCGTTGTCGGAGACGTCGGAATCGTCGTCGACGGAGGTGTAGACGGCCTTCAGGACCTTCTTGGGATCCTGAAAACCTAACTCCTCTTCAGCCGGAGCTTCGTCGACTTTTTGTTTTCCTTCCCTTTGTCGGAAAGGAGATTCTTCTCGGCGCTTGTTGTAGCGCTCGACAAGGTTTTGGACCTCCCGGTAGTCTTTCAAACTGTGGCTGCCCGTTTTGTGAATTGGGAACCACACCTTGGGTTTGCCACCGTCTTCAGAAGACGGTCGAGGTCGCTTCTCGGGGCGTGGCCCCCAGCCACCCGGAGCTGCAGCAGCTGCAGCATTGGATGCACCGGCCGACGGCTTCTTCTTGCCGTTGGTCTTTTTCTTCTTCTTGCCACTCCCGGAGGTAGCAGCTTCTTCTTTGGAGGATTTCTTGTGATCCTCCGGAGTTGGTTTGGAGTGCATTTCACGGCCCTCCGCAACTCTGGCACATTTGTCGGCCAAACTGAAGAGTTCCGTGACACTGGTGATCTCCTTGATCGCCAGTTTCTCCAGCATCTTCTTATCCCGTACACCCTGTCTGAATGCCACAATGACAGAGGCGCTAGAGATAGAAGGGATAGTGTTTCGTACCTGAGAGAACCTCTGGATGAATGATCGCATGGATTCTCCACCTTTTTGCACAACTGCAAAAAGGTCCAGTTCAGTGCCTGGTCGGGTGTATGAACTCCCGAAGTTGGCGGTGAACTGCTGGCACAGCTCCTCCCAACTGTTGATGGAGTTGGGTGGAAGGCTCATAAACCAGGACCTGGCGGTCCCAGTTAAAGCCACTGGGAAATAATTGGCCATTACGGCCTCCTTTCCTCCAGCTGCCAAGATAGCAGTGGAGTAAATCTGAAGAAATTCGACAGGATTGACGGTCCCGTCGAACTTCTCCGGCAGGTGAGGCCGGAACTTCTGTGGCCACCTGACCATACGTAGATGCATGACCAAGGTTGAACAGCCTCCTCCTACTCCTTCAGGAGCAGGAACATCTTGAGCTTCTTGTCTTTCACGAGCACGCTCAATATGGACTCGGCCATCTTGTTGGCGGTATCGGCGATCAAGCTCCGCCCGGAGGTCATGAGTTGAAAGCCTTGATACCGTGTGAGTGCGTCGTGCCCCGGAGGGCAACGATGTCACCTGCTGTGATGCAGCACGTCTCCTGTTGTTGGAAACGTGCGGACCAAGTCTGCCAGACAAGGTCCGCCGCTGCGACGGGGCCCGTCCTGAAGGAGGAGGTCCCTGATTGCTGATGTCGTCGGCTGCTGCTGCAACCAAATGTTCCACATCAGCCCTCCACTGCTCCAGTGCATCCCGGGATGCATCCGGAGGTGGGGGGCGTTGGAGAAGAGCACGTGCTGCATGGAGCGCGTGCTCCGGGTTGTCATGATTTGACGACGCAGTGATTGACGCCGGTGCACCATCGCGTTGTCCAGCTTGATTTGCTGGTGGAGGCGGCGGTGGTGGTAGTGTGACTCCCGCTGGCGCTGAGGCTCCTGCTGGTGGCTGCATATTGGAGGGATTGCCCCCAACAGCTTGAACAGCATGATGACTGTTGGATGATCCAGCAGCTGAGTTCGCCATTCTTAAAATCTCAGACGCCCCTACCTGGCGCGCCAACTGTCAGTGGTTTGGATCCGGCAGATCTCCCAACACTACTAAAGTGTCAGAGGAGTTTGATGTTCGGTGTGGGCGCGCGGAGATTCAAGAAGGTGAATTGTAAATGACACAGGGGACACAGAGATTTACGTGGTTCGGGCCGCCTGAGTGTAATACCCTACTCCACAGGATGTGTTGGTGTTGTATTGGTTGTCTGAGCTCAAAGTGAGTTCAGAGTATAGAGTGAGCGTATAGTGTATCGAGCGTGTGTCTCGAATGTCTCCTATGTATCGTCGGCATGTCCTTTTATAGTACAAGGGCAGGCCGTTACAAGTTAGCCTGGCCCGACATGTGGCCCCAGCGGTTACTGATATTGATACACATTAATACATTTAATTGCCCTTAATGACTGAGTTATGGGCTTTGACAGCACCGTTACTGGTAATTAAGGTCGTCCGATCGTGTGTCATTAATATGGTATTAATGACACTTAATCGGGTCTTGAAGTCCTTGATTCCCCTTTGAAGATGCGGAGCCGTTGTGGAGTTTCCGGAGGTTAGAGGCTGAAGATCCGACGGTTGTACACGTGGCAACTCTGGAGCGTACTATGGGAAACAGATAGCTCCGGAGCTACATGACACGTGTCAGTTCTGGAGCTTCCCTCGGTCTGGGGTTAGGTCCGGGGGTGCCATTTCGGTACATAGCCCGGAGCTTCCCCCTTGTGGGCAGTAGCTCCGGTTTGATTGTACACATGGCGATCTTGGGACTAACCATGTTGGAGAAACGGGTCCGGTTATGTCTGACATGTGGGCCTCCGAAGGTCTTCAAATCAAGTAGATGACTTTCCCTTGAGATCTTTGTAATCGCAAGGGGTGTTCGGTTCCCAAGGTACCGACAACATCCTTCAAACCTCGGATGTGATCGCCCTTGAGGAGTTTTTGAATATTCCTCATACCAACATGTGCTAGCCATCTATGCCACAACCAACCCATGTTGGTCTTTGCAATCAAGCATGTGTCAAGTTCGGCTTTATCCTTGTTGAAGTCAACAAGGTAAAGCTTTCCCTTTAACATACCCTTGAATGCAATGGAACCATCACTCCTTCTAGAGACGGTCACACCCTTATTAGTGAACAAGCAATTATAACCTTTGTCGCATAATTGAGATATGGACAGCAAGTTATAATCTAAGAAATCAACATGTAACACATGAGAAAGAGTATGTTGAGATGATATGGAAATTTTACCGGTATCGAGTACCTTTCCTTGACTATTATCTCCAAAATAGATGCCCTCGCTTGGATCCTCATTTTCTTCATACTCAACGAACATCCTTCTTTCTCCGGTCATGTGGTTGGTGCAGCCACTGTCTAGCACCCATTTAGATCCACTGGAGGAATAGGTCTACAAAAACAAATCATGCCTTGGTTTTAGGTACCCAAGCTTGCTTGGGTCCTTTTAGGTTAGTCACAAGGGATTTAGGCACCCACACATGAGACCTGGTGTTCCCATGGCGTGGTCCAACATAATGAGCATAAACTTTACCACAATTACTTCTCATTAAAACACAAGATGCATCAAAGGTTCAAAAAAGCAACTGTTGTTGTTTATATACATGACTAGTCCAGGAGATCGGACGTGTCCGGAGGACCGGACTTGTCCGTGTCTCGACCGGACTAGTCCGGTGATCATGTGTGTTGGATGCGTTAACTTTGGATTTTCCAGTTTGAGAGGGTCTTCCCTTTACAAAGGTAATGCTTTCCTTGTTATTCTTATGGCTTCTAGCATTTTGCTTTCCACCATACGAATACCAAATGCCATATTTGACATTAGGAGGTCTTGTGGCCAAGCATGCACTACGTGCATATTTGACCTTCTCCTTGTCAAATATGCCACTTTGGGCAGGTTGCGTATCCTTGGTAGAGGTTGACTTGTCTTTCAAGCTGGTGTCAACTTTACCACATGAACAAGTGATGATAGCTTTAGTTTTAAGTGGTTGAGAAGGTGAGCTTGAAGAGGATGAAGGGTCACCTTGCTTGAGTGACTCAACGTGTACTTCAAGGATCTTGTTAACCTTGATTAGGTTAGCAAGTTCGTCCTTGATTGTTGCATTTGAGTCGCTTAACTCTAAGCAAGCTTCCTTGCTTGAAGCTAACTCAAGCTCTAGTGACTTCCTTTGCTCCTTTTCAAGTTCTAGAAGCTTGTCAAGTTCAGCATATTCCTCCTTTTGGGAGATAATCATGTCTTCTTGACGGTTTATCAACTTCTTCTTCTCAACAAGTTGATCAAGTAGAAATTTCATCTTCGCAGTTGTTTTCTTGTCTAGGCCAATGAGCATATCTTCATTATCACTAGCAATTTCACTATCACTAGAATAGGAATGTACAGAAGAGGGTTTGGTTGTTACCTTGCGTTTACCTTCCTTTGCCATGAGGCAAGTGTCGTTCCCTTTCCATGCACCGAGAGTAGGGAAGAGAGTGGACTTTTTGGATGTCTTCTCGATGGCTATGCTAGCCATCTCTTCTTCTTCTTCGTATGAGGACTCATCATTTGAGTCCCACTCTTTCCCTAGATGCGCTTGTTCAGCTTGTTTCTTCTTCTTGAAGAATTTCTTGGGTTGAGGCTTCATTTCCTTGTTCTTCTTCTTGTTTTCTTCATATGGGCAATCAACTATAAAGTGGCTATACTCACCACAGTTATAGCATGCCCGCCTCAACTTTGTTTTTGAGTTTTCCTTGTACTTTCCTTCACTTGATTTAGCCCCTTCTTTTCTTCATCATTCTTTTGAATTTCTTCATGAATAGTATCATGTCATCTTCATCCAATTCGCTGCTCTCGTCATCACCGTCTTCTTCTAGTTGAGCTTCCCGAGCTTCTTTAGACACGGGCTTGAGAGTGGACTTCAAAGCGACCCCTTTCTTCTTTGTCGAGGTGAGATCAACAATCTCCTTAACATGCTTGGCCTGCTTTTCCATCATCTCAAAGTTGATGATTTTTCCAAGTAACTCATCCGGGGTCATCTTCTTGTACCCGGGGCTTTCTCGTATCATCGAGCACAAGGTGACATTGCGAGGCATGAAAGCTCTAAGAATGAGCTTCACCACCTTGTGGTCGTTCCACTTCTAGCTTTCGTATGCTCGCACCTTGTTGATGAGCATCTTTAGTCAGTTGTACATGTCTTGTGGCGACTCGTCTTCTTCGATGGCGAATCTTCCCAACTCGCCTTCAATCATCTCGATCTTCGCTTCTCACACATGACGATCGCCTTCATGTGCGGTTTGCAACGTATCCCATATCTCCTTTGCGATATCGAGTCCATCCACCTTTGTGAACTCATCCCGACTGAGTGATGAGGTAATGACTGCAGCAGCTTGGGCATTTCGATGGATTGCTTGCTCTTGGATAGGTGTGAGCTCCTCATCATCATCCGGGATATCTATTCCTATGCATACTATGTGCCACAAACTTGGATTGAGAGAAATAAAATGCATTTTCATGTTTTGCCTCCACATTGAGTAGTCATTGCCGTCAAAGTGTGGGGCCTTGGAATAGATAGATAATGATTGTTATTAGAATTTAGGCGATCATAATTAAAAGGATGTTGGGAGTAGTTGGTGTGACTACTCCCCTTCTTCTTCTTCTCATCTTCGATCTTCACTTTTCCCTTGGAGAGGGTTTTCTTCCTTAGGAGCGCCTTTAGTTCCAGCATCTCCTCATCGTCATCCTCAAAGTCTTGAATGGCCTCGAGGAGCCTCCCCAATTTTTAGTTCTTTTCTTCTTCAACCTTCTCTTGGTTGATGCTCTTGTGTACGTCCTTCATGTCCGACATGATCTCTTCAAGCGATTAGTCTCCTTTTGAAGAAACCTGCTCTGATACCAATTGAATGTGGCCTAGAGGGGGGTGAATAGGCCGTTTGAATTTCTATCGGAACCTGCACCACTTAACAACTAGATCAAAATCTCGAAATATCGAACTAGTCCGGTAGAGTGCGGACTAGTCCAGTGTGTACCGACTAGGTTGATAATATTTGATCAATTATCTTGATCCTAGGATGTATGCAGCAGAAGTATACTTGTAATTGAAGTGCCACACTACTATGAACTAGGATGTACCACAAGTTAATCTTATATTCAATGTTTCAACGTAAAGTGAACAAGATTGATTGAAACCCTAGATTGATATGAAGAGTAAGAATGATGTGCGCAAAGTAAGAACACAAGCACTTTATCCCGTGGTTCGGTTCCCACAGAGGCAACCTACATCCACATTGAGGAGTCCACAAAAGGATCGGGTCTTCTCCAACCCTACCCTCGTCGGATCACCATGGAGGCCAATCCTCTTCACTAACCACAAAAGGCAAATAACCAAATTCAAGGGGCCTTCTCACACGTTGAGGGCTCCCCAAGACTACAATATGAACACCACCAAGAACACACTCTTAAGATCACAATGAAAACCACAAGAGTGTTTTAGGAAATCAAACCAAGAGCTCAATGAGTGATGAACCGTGTCTCTCCAATGATCCAAAGTGTATCCTCAAGGGATTGATCTTTTTTACATTTAATTTCGTGGAGAGAGGTGTTTTCTAGGCTCTTGGGAGGTGTGACGGCGTAGGGGGTCGAGAGTTATGAGAGATGCCCCGTGCACACCTATTTATATGGGGTTTCCAAAAGTTATCGTTAGGGTTCAGAAAGATTGGACTAGTCCGTGGTGGACACCGGACTAGTCCGGTGTGCTGCGTGCAGCAAACCCTAGGTGTCCTGAAATATCAGACTTCTCCGGCTGAGAGCGGACTTGTCCGATTTTGGTTCTGGAAATCTTCAGACTAGTCCGATGAATATCGGACATGTCCGGATAAGTGAAACCCTAAGTGAATTTGGGGAACAAGTCCGCACTTGGAGGACTTGTCCGATTTAGGTCAGAGGGTTTTCGGACTAGTCCGTGCTAATATCGGACTTGTCCGATTGACATCAGAAAGATATCGGACTAGTCCGATGGATATCAGACTTGTCCGATTTTGTGCAACTTGTGAAGTGTTTGGGGGACTAGTCCGCACTGGGGAGGACTAGTCCGATTCTAGTCACAGAGATATCGGACTAGTCCGGTCAGTGAAAAACTGGACTGTGAGGACAAGTCCGAATTGTGAGGACTTGTCCGATCTTGTTCAAAAAGATATCGGACTAGTCCGTACAGTCGGACTAGTCCGGTCCTGTATGAATTTGTGCAATGTGTGAGATTATTTGTGCTTGAGCTCTTGGGGTGTGTTTCCTTAACACACTCCATACACAATGATCTACTACACTTGTTTCTTGAGCTCTTTTCCGCATTGCTCCTCATTCTCCTTTCTCTTTGGCACTTAGCTCATTTTCTCATTAGAACTTGTGCTCATCTCAACAAAGTGGTTAGGATCTCATTTGCTTGTCATAAATCAACCAAAACCCACAAGGGATTCCTAGATGCACTTTCAAGAAGACAACCATGAACAAGCTCTTCCCCAACTTGGAGAACTCAAGGCAAACTTGCCTCATGGCCAAGGAGGGAAGAAAGAAGGTCAAATCTAAATTCTCTTCTTCAATTTCTCCGCATGATGATTTTTATAGTAATAGTGAAAATGAGCATATACTTAAGGACATTAGTAAAGTACTTTGAAAAGATTGAGATTGTTGACGGATGAGATATTTGAAAATGAAGAGCTCATTAATCATCAAGAGGACATGCTCATCCAACAAAAGGAGAGACGTCAAGAGTTTGAGGAGCTCTTGGAGCTTGAAAGAGAGAAAAGCAATGCACTTGAGCGTGAACTCGCTTTGAGCAAGTTAACTTGTTCAAACCTTGAGAACACTACAATTGTGCTTAAGGATGAACTTTTTAGCTTGACAAAAGTTAACAAGATCCTTGAAACACAAGTGGAGTCTCTTAAGGTCAATGCACCTTCTTCCTCTACAAGGTCACCTTCCAGAATTATCAAATCTGAAACATCTCAACCCTGTAAATGCTCTAACTTGATTCTAAAACTTAAAGATGAGCTTAAGTTGGCACAAAACAACCAAGCACCAAAAGGTGACATCTTTGACAAGGAGAAGATGGCATATGCACGTAGTGCATATACCAACACAAGACATCCCCTTGTCAAGGATGGTTTTGGCTACTCTAGGGAGAGGAGGCAAAATGCCAAAACTCCCAAGAATGGCAAAGACTTGATTGTCTTTGTCAAAGGAGGTTCATATAACAAAAACAAAGGAAATAACATTGCTAAATCTCCTAAAATGCTTAAGAAAGAACCTCATCCATTGTTCCATGATTTTGATGTTTCATATGTGTTATTAAGGAACAAGTCTGGTAAAGCTTATGTTAGGTATGTTGGGACACACCGCAAGAATTTTAAACCTTGCGTGTGGATGTCCAAGTGCCTCTTGACTAACATCAAAGGACCCAACACCGCTTGGGTACCTAAAGCCAAGGCTTAAATCCTTTTTATAGGCATACTCCTCCGGTGGAACCAAGTGGGTTCTTGATAGCGGATGCACTAATCATATGACCGGAGAGAGGAAGATGTTTGTAGAGTATGAGAAAAATGAAGATCCAAGTGAATGAATCTATTTTGAGGACAATAGCCAAGAAAAATCTTTGGCACCGGTAAAATTACTATATCCCCTAGTCATACTCTTTCAAATGTTTTACATGTTGATTCACTTAATTATAACCTCTTGTCCATATCACAACTATGTGACAAAGATTATAATTGTTTATTCACTAATGAGGGTGTGACTGTCACAAGGTGCAGCAATGACTTGATTGCCTTTAAGGGTGTACTCAAGGGAAAACTCTATCTTGTGGATTTCTCTGCGGATAAAGCCCAACGTGATACATGCTTAATTGCAAAAACTAACATGGGATGGCTTTGGCATAGAAGGCTAGCCCATGTTGGGATGAGGAATTTTCAAAAACTCCTTAAGGACGAGCACATACGAGGTTTGAAGAATGTTGTGTTTGAAAAGGATAGGCCAGGTAGCGCATGCCAAGCCAAAAAGCAAGTTGGAGCTCAGCATCCACCCAAGAACATTATGACGACAACAAGACTATTGGAGCTACTACACGTGGATCTCTTCGGTCCAATTGCCTACATAAGTATTGGCGGTAACAAATATGACCTTGTTATTGTAGATGATTTTTCACGTTGCACTTAGGTGTTCTTTTTGCATGATAAGAGTGAGACTCAAGGTGTCCTCAAGAAATACTTGAGGAGAGCTCAAAATGAGTTCTCCTTAAGTATCAAGACCATAAGGAGTGAAAATGGCACTAAATTCAAGAACACTCAAGTTGAAGAGTTTTTGGATGAAGAAGGCATCAAGCATGAGTTCTCGGTCCCCTACTCCCCTCAACAAAATGGGGTGATCGAGAGGAAGAATCGAACCCTCATCGAGATGGCAAGAACTATGCTTGATGAGTACAAGACGCCAAACCAGTTTTGGCCGAAAGCGGTTAACACCGCTTGCCATGCCATAAGCCGATTGTATCTTCACCGCATTCTCAAGAAGACGTTTTATGAGCTCCTAACTGGTAACGAGTCCAACATCTCTTACTTTCGTATTTTTGGGAGAAAATGCTATATTCTTAACAAGAAGCCTAGGACTTCGAAGTTCGCTTCTATGTCCCATGAGGGTTTCTTGCTTGGGTATGACTCAAACACTTACGCCTATCGTGTCTTCAACAAATCCTCTAGAATTGTTGAAGTAGCACGTCACATAGTGTTTGATAAGACTAATGGCTCCCAAGTGGAGCAAGTTGATCGTGATGTGCTAGATCAAGAAGAAGCTCCGCAAGTGGTGATAGGAAGGATGACACTTGGAGACATACGACCACAAGAACAACCTCAAGACTCAAGTGATAGTCCTACACATCAAGCAAGCTCTTACTCAAACAATCAAGCACAAGTCCCCCAAGATGCGCTCCAAGAATATGAAAATGGAGGCATCAATCAAGGGGAGACTAAGAAAATGAGAAAGATGAAGATGAAGACCCAAGACCTCAAGCACCATATCCAAGAGTGCATCAAAGAGTTCAACGGGACCATCCCATTGACAACATCCTTGGAGACATCTCCAAGGGGGTAACTACTCGATCTCGTGTTGCAAACTTTTGTGAACATTATTCCTTTGTTTCTTCTTTAGAGCCTCACAAGGTTGAAGAAGCACTACGAGATCCAGATTGGGTGATGGCCATGCAAGAAGAGCTCAACAACTTTGAAAGAAATCAAGTGTGGGAGCTACTGAAGAGACCCAATGTGAATGTTGTAGACACCAAGTGTGTGTTCCAAAACAAGCAAGATGAACACGGGGTGGTTACAAGGAACAAAGCAAGACTTGTGGCCAAATGTTATGCACAGGTCTAAGGTTTGGATTTCGATGAAACCTTTGCTCCCGTAGCTAGGATTCAATCAATTCGTATATTACTTGCCTTTGCTGCTCACTATGATTTTAAGTTATATCAAATGGACGTCAAGAGTGCATTCCTTAATGGTCCAATCAAAGAAGAGGTGTATGTGGAGCAACCCCCCAGTTTTGAAGATCAAGACTTTCTAAACCATGTCTGCAAATTGCGTAAGGCTCTATATGACCTCAAACAAGCTCCTAGATCTTGGTATGTGTGTCTTAGAGATTTCTTAACTCAAAACAGTTTCAAAACTGGGAAAGCCGACTATATCTTGTTCACTAAGCATTTTAATGATGATTTGTTTGTTTCCCAAATATATGTCAATGACATTATATTTGGTTCTACTAACAAAGCTTTTTGTGATGAATTTTCAAAGATAATGATCGAAAGGTTTGAGGTGTCCATGATGGGGGAGTTGAAGTTCTTACTAGGTTTTTAAGTGAAGCAACTCAAGGAAGGCACATTCATTAGTCAAACAAAGTACACACAAGATATACTCAAGAAGTTTGACATGGACAAAGTCAAACCCATCAATACTTCAATAGGAACCATTGGGCATCTCGATCTTAATGAAGATGGTTGAAGTGTGGACCAAAATGTATATGGCTCCATGATAGGTTAATTGCTTTACTTATGTGCATCTAGGCCCGATATCATGCTTAGTGTTTGTATGTGTGCTCGATTTCAAGCTGCTCCTGGTGTATCATTTGACCGCCGTTAAGATAATTCTTAGATATTTGGTTCACACACCAAGCCTAGGACTTTGGTACCCTAAGGGCTCTAAGTTTAACCTCATTGAATATTTCGATGCGGATTATGCGGGGCGCAAAGTTGATAGGAAGAGTACCTCCAGAACTTGCCAAATCTTTGGTAGATCTCTAGTGTCTTGATCCTCAAAGAAACAAAACTACATTGCTCTTTCCACAGCCGAAGTGGAGTATGTCGCCACCAGAAGTTGTTGTGCACAACTTCTTTGGATGCGACAAACTCTTAGAGACTATGGCATAAACTTGCGCCATATCCCCCTCCTATGTGACAATGAGAGTGCTATTAAAATAGCTCACAATCCAGTTGAACACTCAAGGACCAAACACATCGATATTCGCCTCCACTTCTTGAGAGATCACTCCATCAAAGGAGACATAGCAATTTCCCATGTGAGAACCGAAAAACAATTGGCTGATATCTTCACCAAGCCCCAAGATGAGAGAATATTTTGTGAACTTAGGAGTGAGCTCAATATCTTAGATTCTCGAAATGTGGCTTCAGTCTTGCACATCTGTTGTTACTTATATGTCCTTTAAAATTCACACATGCTTGTGAAAAACTTCTCCTCCTCAACTTTCTATAGATTATTTTGAAATTATTGAATCTTTATGAATTATGGTCATAGTTTGGTTGTTGATTACTTACTGACCATGTTTACAAAGATATTTTGTGAAAATATAGTCCAAAATGATCAAATCTCTGTTGAAAACTCAATATATATGAGTTTTTAGCCTTTAAACCGGACTAGTCTGCCCCTCTGCACCGGACTAGTCCGACCCTTCAGAAAAGTCCGGACCCAGTCCGTATGTCGGACAAGTCTGGGTCCCCGACCGGACTAGTCCGGCCCCTAGGTACTTAAACTCTCCAGGAACCCTCAAACGGTCACTCCCATTCAAAACACACACACACACTCTCTCTCTCCTCAAATGCACGAAAATTGCCCCCAAATCGGCTATTTTCACTTCCAACCACTAAATCTCAATTCCAATACATGGATTGAAGCCCCAAGGTGCGTGAGAACTCTTCCCCAAGAATCCTAGGCCGATTCATCATCCACATTGCGTCGATTCGAAGATTTGAAGAGGTATTCTTGACCTAGCCCTAAAACCTTCAAAATTCAATTCTTTTAGGTCTTTTTATAGAAACTTTTTTCACAAAAGTTGCTCCCTATATCATTATGATCATATCCCTGGAATATTGTGGTCGGATCCGTAGTTTTTGCAAAATTTCTCAAGATTAGGGTTCTTAGTCCAGCCCTTGGGCGCACAAGTCTGGATTACATGGTAAAAATCCTAACTTTGATCAATTTTGCGAACTCTAATGCAATATTTCACTTTCTTGGACTCATATGCTCTCTTTTACATCCCTTCTCAGCAACGATGTCAGACTCCGAATACACACCGACGGGTGTAGGTACGGGTACGATTTTTTCACCGCGGGTAAGACTCGTGCCCGACCCGATGTTTCGCGGGTACGGGTTTTATTTTCTACACGCGGGTACCCATCAGGTTACCCGAAATATCAAATTTGGCCCACAACATATAACCAGACAACAAATTAACTCAGCCCAGCCCATTGCTAACCCTAACCCGAGCACACCCATCGCACGACCCACCAACCAGCAGACACTGAGAGAACAGCGGAGCATCGAGCACCCGCCGCCACCGGGTGGAGCACCGAGCACGGAGCACCCAACGCCACCGAGCAGAGCACCGAGCACCTGCCGCCGCTGAGAGGCCACTGCGCCCCGCCGACGCCGCCTCCGGCCATCGCACCCCGCCTGCAAACTACACCTCACCTCCACACTCCTCCGGCCACCGCACTGCACGGTCCTCATCCTCCGACTACCGCACCCCTGTCGTCCATGCCGCCCCCGCGGTCATCGCGCGTCAGCCCACCTTGCCCCCGTGGCCATCTCGCGTCACCCCACCTTGCCCCTGCAGACGGCGGTGTTACCGGCCGCCGCGTAACCCTAGCCGCACGCGTGGCCACGTTGGCCATCACGGGCCGAATGAAAAAACCCATTTAAGCATAGGTGTGGGAGAGAGGCAGAACCACGTGACTTTTAGTCCCACATCGCTAAGCGAAATGAAGTGGCAGCCATCCGCAAGGTTAAAATGAGGTTAGGGTGCCCTCTTCAATTTGTACTTGTGGAGCTGACGCGTACCCGTGGGTACCCAAAACCCGACGGGTTCGGGTTTGGGTAGCATTTTTTACCCACGGGTGCGGGTTCGGGTAAGAAAATTTACCCGAGCAATTTCTTTGTCCTGTCGGGTTTTTGTTCTACCCGACCTGTTGCCATCCCTACTTTCAATATGACTGGAATGTGGAAGTCATTGCACAATTTTACTCCATAGTCTATTTTCACACCGACGGAGATCAGAGGATCACTTGGATGACCCATGGAGAGCAATACTCCACTACCTATTGCGAGTTCGCTCTGTTTCTTGACTTAGAAGATCAACTTGAGAATGAGATCATCATTTCCGATCTCAAGCCAATTGATCGAGATGTATTAGACTACATGTATCCAAGTCATGCAGTCTATGAGGTCGGGCACATTCGCAACATCAAGCCATTCTATAGTGTACTCAACTAGGTGCTCCGGAAGACCATAGCCCCCAAAGATGGAGATGTGGGCATCATTCAAGGAATTTTGAGACACTTAATGGTGCTCATTGATGGAGATGTCGGTTTCAACGTTGTGGACTATATCTTCAATGACATCTTCAACATCCCTCACACACCCAACCGATCTTGTGGCTATGATCCATACATTATGTTCATGATTGAGAAGGTGTCTGGGCTAACTTTCAAGAAGGACATCATTCATCAAAGACTTCGTCCTCATATTCCTCCTCTAGATCCACCTGCACCTAGAAGGAAGAATGTGGATGCTCCTGCCTAATCCTCTCACTTCATGGCTTCTCCACCTCTTCCTCCTCCGTCACAATCCGGTAGTGGCTTCTTCAAGTGCTTCAAGGTAATCTTCGCCTCTTGTCAGAAGGCGGAAGTTCAAAAACGTCACATGGAGCGTCGCTAAGAGAAGTATCTCAAGGCGATGTGCGACAAGCTCGAAGTCCCCATATCTCCCGCCGTAGAGAGTGATGGAGAGCTGACTCCATTTCCGGAGTTCACCGCCGAAGAACTCGCGCAATTTGGTGATGTTAGCACCTCCACGGTGGCTCCATCCAAGGAAGAGGGTGATGATGATGATGCACATGATCTGGAGGCCACCGAAAGTGATAGTGAGCAACACCGAGGTGGAGATGATGACGACGATGACGATGATGAAGAGTAGATCTTAGGACCCTCCTTCCTTCTTTTCCTTTTTGGTGTCTTGATGCTAAAGGGGGAGAGATTGGAAGGGAGAACTTAGAGAGTTTTTATGTCGTTGTCTCTTTTGATCCCTAATTGGACATGTATTATGGTTTTAAAACTCTCATTTCAATTAATGTAAGACTTAATCACGTGTACTATGCTTAATTGTTATGCTATGCTTGAATTACTTTATTTATCATGCATATTTACTGTCTTATAACAATTTATTAGCACATCACTTAGGCACCCGACCATAACATGTATATGTATGATAACTCTCTCAATTTATCTTTCTTAATGCATACATTGAAGGGAGATACTCATACACATACATGTTATGAAAACAAATTATTATCCTTTTTATTGAAGCTTAATGTGTTGTAATCAGTCACCAAAAGAGAGAGATTGAAAGTGCATCTAGGCACCCCTGTGGATTTTGGATGATTGATGACGATAATTAAGAGACTAATGAGTTGAGTTGATCTTAAGCACACATGTGATGGTTGAAAAGAGACAAAATCCCTCAAAAAGGAAAAGGTTGAAACGGGCGTCGAAGACTCAAGCATAGAAATTAGGGTTTCTATTGTGTTGAGTTTTAGACTAGTTGTATCATGTGTGAGGGTGGATGTATCATGTGCATTGAGATCATCCAAGAGAGATCAAAGTGGTGGTTGAGAGAAAAATCTAAGTGAGAAGCCAAAATGAGAGAAAACACTCAGAGATCGGACTTATCCGGGCCTTTGGCCGGACTAGTCCGGGTCAGGCGATTAGTCCGTTTTGGGTTGGACTAAACGTCTCTAGATGAGTTCGGAATTGTCTGTATGGGTACGGACTAATCCGATCTTCCCTTGGTGAGTGGACTT
Organism: Tuctoria greenei; assembly: GCA_036927565.1. Classification (NCBI taxonomy): domain Eukaryota; kingdom Viridiplantae; phylum Streptophyta; class Magnoliopsida; order Poales; family Poaceae; genus Tuctoria; species Tuctoria greenei. The sequence continues at coordinate 29,261,138 of JAYESD010000011.1, forward strand.
AGAGCTAAGTCCTGGGAGGCCAGACTTGTCTGCCACAGTGGCCGGACTAATCCGGACCCCCCAAAGTAGTTCATTTTGGGACGAACCAAAACATTCTGGATGTGTTCGGACTTGTCCGTTGGGACATGGACTAGTCCATTTGAGACTTAGTAATCTAGCCAAACCCTAGGAGGCCGGACTTGTCCGTCCTAGTGGCCAAACTAGTCCGAGCCTACCAAGTTTAGTTTGTTTTCAGCCAGACTAAACCTTTCTTATCTACTTCAGACTAGTCCGTTGTTGGTCGGACTAGTCCGGGTTGCCATGACCGTTTGAAATTCAAATGTTTGGCGCACACGTCATCTGTTTTGTCGATCAATAACGTGAAATTGTCGGTGGTCCCAAGGGGTCAGACTAGTCCGTGGCACAGGGTCGGACTAGTCCGGGTTTGGGCTGTTTGCAACGGTTAGTTGTCGTGGCCCCTATAAAAAGAGGACTCCCGACCCCTATTTCATAACTCTGAAACCCTAGCTCTACCACAACATTCCTTGAGCCTTCCAAAGCCTTCTACTCATCCTACTAGCCCTCTAAGACCAAATCTTGAAGAGATTAGAGTTTGGGAAGGAGAGTGAAGGAAGATCATCGTGCTTTGTCTCTCGGTTTAATCTCTTGCACTTGTGTTGTGTTTTGTGGCTTGTGTAAGTTGAGCTTCAAGTGCTCCTTGCTGTATTGATTCGTGAGAGTCTCAACTTGTGAGCAGCCCCAAGAAACTTGGTGATTATCCATTGATATAGTGGAAACCAAGTCAGCCATTGTAGTGGCTTGGTGAGAGAAGGGTCAAGTGAGACGCGGTCCTTGTGTGGACTTCTCAACGTGGATGTAGGCTTCTTCGTGGAGGTGAACCACGGGATAAATCTTGTCTCACTTTGTCGCTTTACTTTTCGTAATCACTAGAATTGCAATTAGGGTTCATATAGTTCTTCATCTTGATCATTGTTGAAATCTTGCAACCTAATTGCTTTCATTGGTTAATCTAAGTTGTACTAGGTTGCTAAATATTGTATATTTCATTTGTGACTTAAATTCCACAAATCACTTGTAGAAATTAAGTTTTTAAGTTTTAACCCTGAGATGAGCGGGCTAGTTCGGCCCTGACCAGACAAGTCCAGACTCATCAATTTAATTTTGTTTGATTAAGCGATTTCAGGTCTTATTGCCTATTCATCCTCTCTAGGCGACTTTCATGTGCTAGACTACCCTCGGATTTACAAGCCTCTTGGAGCCACTAGTTAGCAATACCAATGTATTTTTTCTTCACTTGATTACCTGTGACATGTGTGCTTGTTGTAGAATTTTTCAATCCATGTTACTGTAATAGGCTGCTCAAAGAAAAGATGTAAGCCTGCAGATGGTGGAGATTAGGAATGACTTCCACCACTGAAATGGTGCCATGTCAGTGAATTGTTTTTTTATGTAATCATTTCAGTAAATTGTCAGCAACGACGTTCACAAAGTCTATCATAGAGGTGAAAATGGCTAATATATTAGACAAAGCTAGTATAAAACACCTAGGACGGACCGATGATGTTTGCAAAAAGATACTCCATACACAAAGGCATCTGCAGAAGATGGCAACATGTTGCAGTCAAGTGAAGAAGCAGAATATGAGAGAGGAAATGAACGCCTGGAAAAACAGGTTGAGGAGTTGGAGCAACCGGTAGTGACCGTGAGCAGTAACAATCTAGAACTTCAACAATGTATATGTTAGAGTGCGGTCTGGTCTATCACGCAGACAAGCTCCTACTACCAGATCAGGTCAAAACGGGCCTCCAACATACATGCCTAACCGGAGTCCCAATCAAAGTTATGGGTAATTTTAACTCAAAAGACTAGCTAGCCTAACAGGTGAGGTTCCCTTCACGTTTTATGTTAGGCTCCTCCATCATCAATATCCCATATGAGACTAAACCTAACAATCTTCGCTCCGCACTCGGATGTACACTACCCGACAGTCCGATAACTGTGTTTCGGGAGATCTCATTCGACAGTTCGATATCCGTATGAGGATCATAAGACATTTTAAATTTTCGACCACAACTTTGATATCACTTGATAGAGTACGATCCGACCTGTCACGTAGACGAGCTCCTATCTCCAGCTCAAGTCAGAACGGGCCTTCTACATGTACACATGTCCAATCACAATCCCAAACAAGATCATGGACAATCTCAACCATAAAAGACTAGTCTAATATGTGAGATTCCATTCACCTTTTATGTCGGACCCCCATCATCAATATCCGATGTGGGACTAGATCTAACAATCTTCTCCATCACATATTGGGTGACCCTACTCTCCTTCATACTCAGGTAGACACCACTCTGACAACTCGATAATCATGTGACCCGATATACGTATGAGGCCACTCGATAAACGTCTAAATTTTCGATCATGACTCTGATACTACTTGTTAGAGTATGACCCGACTCGTCAGACAGATGAGCTCTTGCCGTCAGTCCTGTTCGCAACCGGTCCGCTACACACACACAAGCCTAACCGGAACCCTAACCAAGATTTTAAACTATTTTAAGTAAAAAAACTAGTTTAATAGATGTGATTCTCTGCACCTTTTAGGTCAGACTCCTTCCACCATCAACTTCCGATGTGGTACGAAAACTAACGTAACTGTGATGCTGGACTCCTGGTCCATTGCAATTATAAAGCTGGCTCCAACAATACTAATAATATGAGGGTACTAATTGCTCCTGTTGGGTCACACGTGTCTCTTGACCCAAAACAAAGAAACTCCAACGGACGATGCAAGAGCCGTGACGGGAAAAATTTCCCACCCTTGCCTCCACGCGTCTGTGCTCACGCGCGAAAACGACATGCACGCCAAATCAGCTGTGCACCCACATCAAATTTATCACTTTCTCATTCGACACAATACTTGGTCGTTCGGCAAGCGCGATTGATATTTGTGTTATCGGCGCTTTGCTAGGAAAAATGCATCGCCACGCTCGGTCATCGGTTGGAGACATATCAATACCTCCTCGACACCTATTTAAATTTGGGTCACACTATCGGTACTCTGTTGGAATAAGCTAATACTATATCAAATATAGAAGATCCAGTTCGAAGCAGACACCTGACACGTCAAACTCGGGACTGCACACACCAAACCTATAGTTTTTTACAAAGAGACCCCTATAAATGTGCACTGAAGCTCAGAAATAGAATTTTGCTAATCTTAAAGTACGTCCACGATAAAATTACTTATCTGAAATTGTCATATTTCCTGCACCACTCACCGGCTCAAACTCAAATCTCCTATAGTCAGTTACTGCGGCTAACAGGTGGACCTCAAGCCACCGGTCAGCTGCACTAACTGCAGCGAACTGCAGTGCAGTTAGTAGGGGATTTGATTCCCACCGGCTCACCCACCCACCAGAACCTTCCCGATCGGAAACCTTGCAAGTACTTTTTCTACCAGTTCCTATCTTCACCCGCGTCAGCTAAACCTAAGACTAGCGGGCCCGTGACCCAACTCGCCAGCGCACACAGACCCAGGCGTCTTAACTTGTGCGTGACTCGTGCCTCGACGCTTTTAGCACGCCATCAGATTGTCCAGATCTGTGGCTGCCACTTGCGCAGATACACGGACCGCAGCGTAGGTACAACACAACGACAAGTGGGTCCTTGTCATTCGGCTCCACACGTCACTGAGAGTTATCAGCGAGGAGGACCGGAGCGCCTCGCCACGGCACGACCGAGCTCGTCAACCCCCGCGACTCCGTCCGCACTCCCCCCGTCCCGGCTTCCGTTCCAAAAAATTCCGCACTCCTACGCGATGCCAAAACCCTAGCGCGAACCCCTCCTCGTTCCCGTGACGCGGCAGCATGGCGGAGCCGGCCCTCCTGGACCCCTCCGCCTTCGACCTCCGCCACTACCCGGCTCACCTCTTCGACACCGAATTTCCCATCGCCGCCGGCGGCCTCCCACTGGGCGAATTCTCCGGCGACGGCGGTTACAACGGCCTGGACTTCGACCTGCCAGCTGATTTCTCCATAGGCGACTTCCTCCTCGGGTCACCTGACCGCGGCGACGATGACGACAACTCCGGCGAGGTCTCCGCCGCCGGATCCGGCCCTGGGCCGTCCTCCTCCGCCTCCCCGAGCACCTCAGCCGCCAACTCCGCCGTGGCCCACGGCGAGCGCGGGTTGAAAAACGAGGACTCTGACGAGGGGAGGAGCGGCGGCGACGCCCCCAGTTGGAGCCTCAAGCGGAAGCAGGGGAGCCCCGGGCTGAGTACGGACGGAGCCAAGTGCCGCCGATCCGGCGACGGCGACCTTTCCCCGTCAGCGTCGGCCTCGGCTTCGCGGGCCGCTGCGGAGGGCTCCGACGAGAGAGGCAAGGTCTGCGAGGAAGAGGACCCGCGCCGCGCCGCACGGCTGGTGCGGAACCGTGAGAGCGCGCAACTTTCACGGCAGAGGAAAAAGCGGTACGTGGAGGAGCTGGAGGGGAAGGTGAAGTCGATGCACTCTGTGATAAATGACCTCAATTCTAGGATCTCCTTTGTCATGGCCGAGAACGCCAATCTGAGACAGCAGCTCGGCAGCCGTGGTGGAAGTGGTCCGCCACCTGGGGTGGTCTACCCACCGGCGCCATTACCTGGCATGCATTTCCCGTGGGTTCCTGGGTATGCAATGCGGCCGCATGGTTCCCATGTCCCTCTTGTGCCGATACCGCGGTTGAGGCCACAGCAGACGGCTGCTGCAGCGAAAGTATCTAAGCAACCAGAAATCAAGAAGGGTGCGGAGGGCAAGAGTAAGACCAAGACCAAGAAGGTTGCAAGTGTTAGCCTTCTCGGTTTGCTGTTTGTTGCACTAATTTTTGGTGCTTTCATTCCGGGGTTCAATCATAGTTTCGGCATGAGAGGTGGGAATGACAATGTCATGTTCAGAAATGTTGGTCATTCCGATTCACGGGTGTTTAGTGTCAGTAACCATGGTAAAGGATCTAAAGCTGGTTTAAACAATAGTGATGTTGTGAGTACAGATCCTGGAATGATCAAAGGGGACACAAAAGGAGGTGACCAGAAGCATCGATATGCACATAACTCTAGTGAGATCTTGCCTGCTTTGTTGTATGTGCCAAGGAATGGAAAGCATGTTAAGATCAATGGAAATTTGATTATTCGGTCTGTACTTGCAAGTGAGAAATCAGCAGCACACAAGGCCTCAAAAGGTAACAGTGACCAGCCAGTTAAAGATCATAAAGAGACTAGTGTTGCCATAGCTCATTATCTTTCACCACCTTGGAAGGATATGAATTCACAGGGAACATCCCCGGCAGATGCACCACTGCCACAGTGGTTTCGAGAAGGAATGGAAGGTAAGCTGATCAATGTTTACCAGTAACAAGTCCTTGACTGTTGTTATACTGCAGTAATCGATTCATACGTCATACAGGTTCTCTTACGTGATGGTTTTTGAATGTGCCATAGAACTGTAACAGTTCACAAAGCTCCTCTGATTATTTTTTTACTATTCTCTTCATACGTTCATATCCATAGACCATAGTCAACAGACCATAAATATTACTCCCTCCACACTCCAATGACACTAGGACAAGTGATTTAGTGCAATTTTATAATGAATATATTGTCCTAACATCATACAATTTAAGAACAGAGTGAACTTGCTGTAATTAACATGAAAACTTGGCGATATTTAAGGTTGTCAGCTGGTTATGACATGGTTAGCGTGTCAGGAAAAGGAAATTATATCCACAGAACATAGTCTGTACTCTGTACATTCAACATATCCCTTCTTTTTAGTGTAATCATGAAAGAGCTAGCTTAAGTAGTAGTGATGTTGTTTCCTTATGATGAAGGAAATGACCTGCTATAACCGTGATAACAATGCTATATCGACCTGAAGCTTGTTACCAATGCTTAATTTCATAGAACTTCTGTGCTGTTGTATATCTTGATTTCTGCAATTGAAGTATTTAACTGGATTAGGATTACCTGTCTATGTTGATCTCTGCTTGTGCTCTCTTTACCGTTTTCTGGGGTTGCAACCAGTACTCAGCGAGTATAAGCTATATTTTCAGCAGGTGCTTGATATGTTGATCTAGGCATGCCTTATTAACTACCGGATCAAAGTTATGGCAACTTAGGCCCCCTTTGGCAGAGCTCCACGTAGCTGATTGCCTGATTCTCTAGATTCACTTTTGATTCTTTGATGAAGTGATTCTGTGACTGAAAATGATTCTCTAGAATAAACTCATAGAATCAAGATAGAAAATCACTTCCCAAAATCAGGATAAGTTTTTTTTTTCAGCTTCCAGCCTCATAGTTCATTTCAGAGAATCACTTCACAGAATCAGCTAAAAATCACTTCTCCTGAAAAACAGTGTTTGACACAGCTTTTCAGATTCCGCTTGAGAATCAGCTCCGTGAAGCTCTGCCAAAGGGGGCCTTAGAATATTAGTTTGACTTCAAACATGAAGTTTGCTGTATTGGGCTAGATATTGTGGCAGCTTTCCTGAGAAAAATGAGATTTACATTTGAAATGTTCACTAGATTGTTCTAAGTAGAAAATTGAGGATGAGGTTATGTTTATTTCACTAATATACAAGTATCCTAGTTCTTCTCTTCGCTGGCATATTGTATCAGAAACTCGGAATGTCTGATATTATAACTGATACTCCTTGGTTGTTTGCCCATATGATGTCTTACTCTGTGATTCTTGTGCATTGGATTTCAGGATCAATTTTGAACTCAGGTATCTGCAGTGAGGTATTCCAGTTCGACATTTCTGCAGCTTCTGCTAGTTCTGGTAGCATTATACCTACCTCTCCAATTGTGGACTCCAGTGCCAATGCTACCCAGAAAATTCCAACGCCCGCTCCTGCTGGCAGCAAGCTGAAAAATAGGAGGATCATGTATAACGAGGCGATTCCACTCACTGGGAAAACAGTTAATGGCACAGAGCCTCAGTCTTTTAACACGACTTCTGAAGGCAGCAAGTTACCTGATACTGACAACAAGCCAACATCATCGGTTGTTGTGTCTGTGCTAGCTGATCCCAGGGAGGCTGGCAACGGGGATGGTGATCCGAGAGTAATACCGAAACCCTTCTCTAGGATATTTGTTGTTGTTCTCCTTGATGGAGTCAGATATGTGACTTACTCCTGCACGCTTCCTTTCAAGGATGCCAGCCCGCATCTTGTGAACTAACCTGTGGTTGAGAACATAGTTCTGGTGCTTCAGCAGCTAGGTAGTTTGCGGAACTTGATGGACGGTAGATGAATACAATCATCAGGTGCTGAAAAATGTTTCCTAACAAGTGGGTAGACCTCCAGACTTCCTATGCACTCGCCCTGAGGTAATCTGAGTTTGTCGAAGGTTTGAAGTGCTGACTAGTGAAATGTGGTTCTGCAAGTGAAGTTTTTAATGCTGCAGTTTGTGCTGCTTTGACAACCGGGTTCTTGTACTGTAACTGGTTCTATAACAGTGGTGTAATCCTGTAATACCGTTTGATTGCCTGAGCTAGAAAATGTAATAGTTGATGAGGCAAGGCGAAGGCTCATATTCTCGAATACAACTATGAGTACATGCAGTTTCTATATAAATCACATATACTGATATGCCTCGAGTTTCCGATTGGCTGGGTTAAATGTTGTCATTGTTAACCTGCACAAGCTGTCCGTATATTAGCGTAGAATAGTTCAAAAAACTTTGGTCTGGAGTTGCTTCAAAATTCATGCATAGCCTTTTACCAAAGAGATCATGACACTCTTTCAAAGATTAAGCTCGCTAACTTCAAAACTAACCATAGTTTTTGAAGGATGTTTTTTGATTTTCATCGCTACATTTTTGACAAAAATAGCCGTTAGGCATATAAGCTCAAAAGGATGAAACCGAATGAACCCCTCGCTGCCTGCCTAAAACCCACTCTTATCCGCACGCGCCAGTCCGCCCCATCCGCCATGGCGCTGGCCACCGCCTCGGGCCTCAGGATCGCGCCGCTCTCCATGCCGCCCCTTTACCTCCTTCACGCTAGACCTAGCTATGGCCTCCTCGCCGCGACAGCCTCCTTCCCACGGCCGCGTCGCTACGGGTGCGGCACCGTGACGCGCTGCGCGAAGCGCACGGGGAAGCGGCGGTACCCCTCCGAGAAGAAGAGGCTGGAGCAGCGCCACAAGGAGCTGCTCCGCCAGGCCTCCCCCGAGGAGGGAAGTGCAGGTCGGGAGTCCGGTTTCTGGCGCCTCTCCAAGCTCGCCGTCCCCGCCAGTGACGACCCTGGCAAAGACTTCACTGGTGTATCCCCGGCGCTCCTCCAGGCCATCGCCAAAGCCATCAAGTTCCCGGTACGCTAGTTAGTTGCCTTCGGAAGTAGATTTTACAATTACAGAACCAAAATGGTTTGCAATGCCAGGATATGGGTGAATCACTGTCCACTAAAAACACTTCTGGGCTTCGGTCTGAATTCTGAAACCAATTTGATCGTTTCTAGAGAAAATATAACTTGACTTAGCGAGTGCCATTTAGTGAACACGACCTATTTGGCAATGGCGGCTCCTAAGGCCTGACATTTCAGTTAACCATCTTTCTGATTGGACCACTGCAGTTTGTAGTGGTACACCATTTGTCTGTTTGGCTGTCATTTTTATGGTATGTTGTTCGCTCCGTTTGGGCTTTAGGAATAGGCCTCAAACTAAAGGTTTGCAATGTAGTATCATACACTTGTTTTAATGTTTCAGCAATGTTGTTGGGTTGCAATCCAAATTTGTATTACCTGGTAGGATGAGCGTTGTAGTTGAACGAACATGTTATTCAAATGGCCACCTGCCTAGAGCAATATCAGATATTAGGCTGCAAGCCTTACTGATGAGACTTTGTGTATAGGTTGGCTGTAATCTGTAACTGCCCCTTCCATGAGTTCCATCACATTTCATAGTACTGCTGATGCTGCTGTTGAGTTTTGCTATGATTTTAGACCTCTAATCTATTTTGCTGTGCTGCAGGTTGCTTCTATGCTCCCTGAAGAGGCTTTCTCTGTCATCCGCAAGTCATTTGATGCACGAAAGGTCCTTCGTGGAGTGATATCTTCTCTACTTAGTTAACTGTTATACAACCTTGGGATGGGGTAGAATCTGAGCTGAAATTGCATGCTGAAGTAATGCAGATGAATTGCCTTAAATAGGTCAAAATAGTCACAACGTTAAGCAGAAATTATCCATATACATCCGGTGTTATGTTGTCAGAATTTTTCGTTTATGGTTCTGTGTTAAGTAAAAAACTCTGCATATCTGTTTGACTGTATTTGCTTCTACCAGTGTTGGAAAATGTTCATACCATTACCGTTTGGCTCATCTCTTTATCCATGTGTCTCAATGTGAGTAAACAAACATATTCTACATTTTCAGGTTTTGAAAGAGCCTCAGTTCGTTTATACTGTTGATATGGATGTTAAGAAGCTTCTGGATATGGAGCCAAGGACATGGGACTTTATTGCTCGGTTGGAGCCCAAACTTGGAGCTGTAGAATACATGCCTGATGAGAAGTTAGCGACGGATCTGATCAGCATACTTAGTGTTAATAAGAAAGGTTCTGATGATGATGTGGAAATTGGGGATACCATTAATAATTGTTTGATCCATTCTGAACCAAAGAAGCCAAGAGTGGCAGTTATAGGAAGTGGACCATCTGGGTTGTTTGCTTCCCTTGTGCTAGGTGAACTTGGTGCTGAAGTTACCTTATTGGAGCGTGGTCAGCCTGTTGAACTAAGAGGCCGTGACATTGGTGCACTAGCAGTTAGACGAATTCTTCAATCTGAAAGCAACTTTTGTTTCGGCGAGGTATCCTATTCTCTCCTGTTTGCAACTAAAATATCACAAAATTATCAGTGAGGTGTCTGTTATGCAATATTCAAATAAGTAACTTGTTTATTTACTATATTTAGAGGTGTTAATATAGGGGAGAAGGCACTCATATGTTCTTGTAGTAGAGCACAAAGGTGTGGTGACCGAGGACATAGATTCCGTCCCCTCTATCCTTCAAAAGATATACAGTTGCTCAAGTACTCTTATTCTCATGATGACTATATTTCTTCTTAATAACATAAACATAAGAGTAATCATGTCACATGGAAACCGTTGGGGTTAAATCATTTGACCATATGATATCATGGGAATGAATTAGATTGTAATTCTAGATAATGCATGACATGTATCTATTTACCCCCTGTATTCTGTGTCCTACAACTGATATTAGCTAATGAGTGCAACACCACATGTCCACATTACATTAGAATGTAAAGTATATCCTAATTTTATAACCTCATAATACATTTGTCAGACATTTTTAGCCTTTAGCTGCATCTGGATTATTTGATGGTATTCTCAATGGACTAAAAGATTTGTGAAGAAATAATCTGTAGCAATCATTGTGTAAATTTCATGTTGTTGTCTTTTCATATGCATATTCAGCACAAGAGTTATATGGTTTCAGTAAATGACTAACTCATACTGAAAATATATGCAAAATGCAAAATGGAAGGAATTTTCCCTTTTTATACATTATAGCATTAATTTTAATAGGCTTTTTTAATCTGATGGTCGTTGCAAGTAGGAATTAGTATGAGGTGGATCTAGTGTAACATTTTGTGGTATTAAAAAAAAACCTGGAAACTGGAAGGGATGGTCAAATCGCTGATTTATGTTCCTACAAAACTAAGCCATCGATTCTTGATCATCTGTTCTTAATCATAGCAGGGTGGTGCAGGTACATGGAGTGACGGGAAGCTTGTGACCAGGATAGGAAGAAACACTGATGGTGTTCAGGCTGTGAGAATCTTCCTGCTCTACTTCACCTTCTGTTTAGTATAAAGGTTCATGGTCACATATCCATTTTATATTTATGTTTTAGGGTATTCTGGTGTGGGAATCTTCCTGCTCTACCTCAACCTCAAATAGTATTTAGTTTAGAAGTTCACTGTCAGATGATCCATTTGTTCAAGATTGCATGACATTTTCTGAATTATACAGCTTTGAACAAAAACAATGAATTCCTGCAGATGTTTGAAGTTATTGATGCATCTTCTAGTACAGTAAATGGTGGCATTAGCACAGGAATGTTATAGGTCACAATCAAAGTATCTAGTGCTGAGAATTCAAGTCTTGAATTTTGTTTTGATGTCCATAGACCTGATTTATCAGGCAATTTCTAAAATAGAAGCAGTTTCATAAAATTCATCTAAGTTCAAAGTTGACTATTTTGTGTATTTGATGTATCAACTAAAGGCATCTTGGATTGCAGGTTATGAAAATGCTTGTTCAGTTTGGAGCTCCTCCAAACATTTTAGTTCACGGGAAACCTCACTTGGGTACAGATAAACTTGTTCCCCTGCTGCGGAGTTTTAGGCACCACTTAACAGAATTGGGCGTAAGCTTAAGCATACATATTTAATATTATTTTTTGTTTTCTTAGGTTCCGTTAAAATCCATGTACTTATGTATTTTTTTTTCTTCAGGTAACCATAAGATTCAATGCTAGAGTAGATGACCTCATAGTTGAAGATGGGCAGGTGAAAGGAATTGTTGTTTCTGATGCAAAACTGCAGCCAGGTTCTGTGAACCAGAAACTGCCATTTGATGCCGTTGTCTTGGCAGTTGGTCACTCAGCTCGTGACACATATAGTATGCTTTTCAAACATAATGTGGATTTGAGCCCAAAAAGTTTTGCTGTAAGTTTCCTTATTTTATTAAAAGCAGAATCTTGGTACCCTTTTTTACTCTTCTTTACACCACAAAAAAAAAACTTTCAATGTACTGTATTAGAAGATGATTTTGTTTGCACACTCGCACGGGGAATTAGAAATATCTAACCTGGATCTTATTTGACCAAACTGTTCCACAAGTGGGACTTACGGTGTACAATTATTTAAGTGAAGAGTGGTTGGACATATACCCCTTCTATTAGTATTATGCCTGACAGTTGCATTATTTTTGTGACGACTAAATTAGTAAATTATAAATTATCCTCTTTCTTTTATCTAACTAAAAACACGTGTTGTTCCTACAGGTTGGCTTAAGAATTGAGCATCCCCAAGAACTGATAAATAGCATCCAAGTAAGACTTTTTCCTTTATTCTGGTCAATTTCTTTTTGGATGATGCTCATCTAGTGTGATTAGCTTTAATTTATGTATAAAATTTGAATTCAAGTAATTTAATGTCCCACCAATCCTTGAAACCGTAAACTGCTATTTTTAGAAAGGTTAAAATGAATGCTAGGAATGAGATCTTACTACATATTGAAGTAATCTGTTCCTAATCAGTGAAAACAACCGAAAAACTGTCTTCTGTTCCAAGGTTATTCAGCCAGTATGTTTGTAATCTCTTTTGCTGTTTAATAATACATTGATTCATCCTTTTTAATGAACACACAAAAGTAGGCAGCATACTATGGAGTATGGACTTGTGAGTTACGAGCAATGACCATTTGGCCTGCTTGAGTAATGAACTCAACTAAAGCTATAAGCAAGATACTGAAGCATGGGCATGACACTGGATAGGTTTTGGTGAAGGGTGAATTCAAACCCATGCATGCTCAAGCCTTGCTTCCATTATTGGTTCAGCTTCAGCAAATATTAGTTTAACATGTGATGTTTATAGTGTCTGCAAGTGCTAATGTTTAGCTTTCTGTACATTATGCTACTATCTATGCTCCTTTTATGATGAAGTATAAACATTAACCGTCTCTGAAATGCTCAATTATTTGCCAGCTTGGTTTATACCATGAACGCTCTGATGTTTTGCAGTCTGGCTGTATTTTCATGGTGCTGATAACCTCTGATATGTTTCATGCTATTGCTGCTGTTGCAAATTGTAGTACTCCGAACTGGCTGCTGAAGTACAGAAAGGACGTGGGCGGATACCTGTTGCTGATTACAAGATAGTGAAGTCTGTTGTTGAAGCAGATGCAGATAATGATGTAAACGTAACTGAACATAGTCGCAGCTGTTACTCATTTTGCATGTGTCCCGGTGGACAGGTAAATCACTCTTTTATTATTTGAACCCTTCACCATCCTCTCTGTGATATACTTGAAAATATTCCAGTGTTTTTCCTTCAAAAGTTAAGACATGCATGCAGGTTGTTCTAACAAGTACAGATCCATCAGAATTGTGCATCAATGGCATGTCATTCTCACGACGTGCATCAAAGTGGGCAAACTCAGCTCTTGTTGTTACTGTATCATCTCATGATTTCGGACAGTTTCAGTCCCATGGTCCGCTTGCAGGTGTTGAATTCCAGGTACATGTCACCGAAATTTTCTAAGATAACAACAGAAGCACTCAAATAATTATGGTACCTTGCATAATATCTGTTTATTAGAATATTCTGTTATTGTCTGTTAGGTGATCTCAACATTTCAACAGTGTATTAGGGAGAGTCCTAGTTTGATTCCTAGTCCTAGTCAAATTGGAGTTTGAGTTGTAGGAGTAGTCAAGTTGCTTGTAATCGGGTCTTTATATAGCTAGGAAAACCCAAGAAATCAATGAAGCAATTGAGAAGAGAATTTTCAGAGTCTAATTGTGTTCGGGTTTACAACAATTTGGTAATCGGAGCTTTAGGTTTGAGATCTTATCTGCTGCCCCCCCCCCCCTCTTATCCGCTGCCCCCCCCCCCCCCCCCCCCCCCCCCCCCCCCCCACTTCTGCGGACGTCTCCCGAGGGGGCAAGTATGCGAGATTGGGACCAGCAGGGTGCACACCACTGGTCGGAGAAGGGAAGGGGGCAGATGCGCCAACCAGACAGCGGTACGAACATCGTCGGTAGCAACAAGATTTGGCGACAAGGAGGCATCCAGCGGCGGAGTGGATCCGGACCCGGTGTGTGGAGGGAGTGGCGTACGTTTGTGGGAGGTACAGAAGAAGGAAGGAGCCACGTACCTCGACAGGAAGATTCCACAAAGGCGAATCGAACCTCGACTGCGTGCCAAGGCAGGCGACTTAGAAGCTCGGGTGAGTCCCACTGCCAGACGTGGATCGACAGGTAAGTTAAGGTGGATTACGCTCGGATCCGACGCAAGCTCGAAGCGGAGCGCTCGGGGTTGTTAGAAATTCGACGAAAATAAACTCGAAATTTTATTGATTAATCCAGCTGGGGGTGGGCGGCTATATATAAGAACCCCTTACAAGCAACTTAACTCCTCTTAGGACTCTATTTCCAATCTAACTAGAATTTATATCTATACTTAACTTGTAGTAGGACTCTTCCTTAAAACTAATTTGAACTCTAATAACCAATCGTATCCGATCTGGATACTCCCTAATCTCTAGTTTATTCTAGAAAATGTGATTAACTTCAACACACCCCCTTAATCACGTTTTCTAGGGCACACTAATTTAGGATGTAGACACACTACAACTCCCAAGACGAACACATCATCTTGGATGACCATGGGATGAACACATCACCCCTTGGGATGAACACATCATCCCCGTATGACTTTGGGACGAACACATCATCCCCGAGACGAACACATCATCTCGTACACTGACACCTATGAGACAAACACATCATCCACTAGGACGAACACATCATCCACTAGGACGAACACATCATCCCCTCGGAACGAACTTGAGATGAACACATCATCATTGGGATGAACGCATCATCCCATCCCGCGATGAACACATCATCGCGAGCACTCAACACCTGTTGCTGCGAATCAGCTATGCCACGTCATTGGTACACCTTTGCACGTGACCACCATCCACACAACTTGGGCCCACTAGCCCTACTATGCCCTTCTTCCTTCAATCTTGTTCTGCATGGCCCAACCCAGTCAGCACTTAGTAAGGTCCAACTTGGCCCGACCTCCTCTTCCAGTTTCCACCGCAGACCCTCACCAGTCCCAACTTGATCTTGGGCCCGCATCTCCTTTTGCCAAGCCCAGCCACGTGACCTTATTTGATCTGGCCCAGCTCTGCACGACCCAGTTGAGCAAGTCCAATAAGCTTTCTCCATTGACCAGACCCAGTTAACAGCCCACCCACCAGGCAGAGGACAGTCCACCATGCCCAGCAGGCCCGACTGCACTTCCTTTTTAGCCGGCCAGCCACGCCACACGCCAGGAACCCTAGCGGTTCTGCGTCATGCGCTGCCCCCGTTTCTTCCTTGATCGACTCTCTCCCACACAAATCTTGCTGTCCGCTTTCCTCCTCTTTTCTGGCAGCAATATCGCCCGCGAGAGTGCCACCGAAATTCTTCTGCCAGTGTCTGCGCGATGGTCTCCCGCCAGATCTGCTCGCACTCGTGTCTGCCGCGATTTTTGACTCCCCTCGTCGGATTCCGCCTCCGCGCGTGACTTCTCGTCAATTCACGACCGGATTCGCCGCTCCTGATGTGATCCTTCCCCAATCCGCGCCGGATCTGCCCCGTTTCGCCTGGATTTGGGCTGACCAAGCCCGATTACTGTCCACGCCACGCCTCCGCTGCGCCAACGCCGTTTCGATTCCGCCTTGCTGAAACTTGCTGCCTCCACGACTATGAATCCGCGCCTGCTTCGACCGTTCTCCCTCCGGCGCGCCTCCCAACAACTGCCACCCCCGAGAGCACGTTCTCCCCGGGGCAGCAGTGGATCTACAACTTCCGGCTCTGATGCCAATTGTTAGAAATCCGACGAAAATAAACTCGAAATTTTATTGATTAATCCAACTGGGGGTGGGCGGCTATATATAAGAACCCCTTACAAGCAACTTAACTCCTCTTAGGACTCTATTTCCAATCTAACTAGGATTCTTATCTATACTTAACTTGTAGTAGGACTCTTCCTGAAAACTAATTTGAACTCTAATAACCAATCGTATCCGATCTGGACACCCCCTAATCTCTAGTTTATTCTAGAAAACGTGATTAACTTCAACAGGGGCAGGCGATCTAGATCGGGCAGCTCCCGTGTTGGTCAAGTGTTACAGGTGCGTGTGAAGGGTTGCTTGGCCAGCAGCGCGCATGGGAGAGGAATCGAGGAGGAGATCGAACTCGAGGTTGTAGAAAGAACAGAGGAATGGGCGACGCTCGGTGGAAGTCACTCGATCTGTGAGGGAGAAGGGTTTCATGGTTGATTCTGGCCCAGTTACGGGCTGAACCAAGGTGGAAAACTTGGTTGGGATGGACTCTTGTGGTTATATGGAGAACGGGAGAGACGGTGGGCCTCACCATGCGGGGCGTGCCCAAGGAGACTTCCCACGCCATGAAGTACAACTCTATCTCACACATGACCGACTATGGGTTCGAGTCCCATCGTGGTCGCAGGAGATTGTGGGTTCAAGTCCCATCACACGCGCAACCAACCGTGGGTTCGAGTCTCATTGTGGTTGTGAGGAGATTTTGGTTTCAAGTTCCATCATTGTCTCAGGAGGAGGATTAGCACACTAGAGGCAACAGTTTTGTGCATGAGGCCAACAGGCTTGAGCGGACATGAAATGGCGAGTACGTGCCAGTGGTTGATTGAAGGTGGGGCAGGGGCTCAGATCGGGAGGATCTGGAGCGCGCGCAGGACCCGACATTCTTATCCTATAGCATGTCGAAGGTGCGGGTCGACATTCTTATCCAGTTTACGAGGCACTTGCCGAAGAAGAAGATGATCCCGCTCGTGCTCTTGCTGGTGTCTATGTCACCGGCGTGGTCTCTGTACCCGACAAGGTGTGCCTCCCCAGGACACCTCGGGTAGTAGAGGCTGTGATCGAGAGTACCCGTAACATAGCGGATGATCCTCTTCACAGCCTACTGGTGCTCCGTCGTCGGTCGCTGTAGGAACCGACTAACGTAGCCGACGGAGAATGCCAAGTCCGGTCGTGTGTGGGCGAGGTAGCGAAGGCTCCCCATAAGATGCTGGTACTGTGTAGCGTCCACCTCCTCCGCCGTGTTGTCGCGGCTCAGCTTCAGCCTCTCCTCTATCGGAGTGAGAGTTGGGTTGCAGTTTGTGAGCCCAGCTAGCTCAACAATGCGCTTGGCGCAGGCGGTCTGTCGAAGCGTGATCCCGGAGTCAACCTGGTGCACCTCAATCCCTAGGTAGAAGGAGAGGGATCCCAGATAACTCATCTGGAAGGTGGCTTTCATCTCTTCGTTGAACGTTGTCACCTCCGCACCTTGGTGTCGGTGATCACCAAGTCGTCGACGTAGCCACCCACCAGTAGGGTGCTTCCTCCATTGCCCTGCTGGTAGATGGCTGCCTCGTGCGGGCATTGCTCGAAGCCCATCCTCTTGAGCGTGGAATCCAACTTGGCATTCCACGCCTGTGGTGCCTGCCGTAGGCCATAGAGGGCCTTGCGCAGGCGCAACATCTTGCCCTCCTTGCCAGGGAGCGCAAACTCGATCGGCTGGTGTACGTAGACCTCCTCCTTCAAGTCGCCGTCAAGAAACGCCGACTTGACGTCCATGTGCTGGACATGCCACCCTTCTTGGGTAGCCAGCGCAAGGAGTCGCACGGATTCCATCCGTGCCACAGGGGCAAAGGCATCGTCAAAGTCGATTCCCTCCTGCTGCACGAAGCCACGTGCCACCAAGCGAGCCTTGTGCTTGACTATGGCGCCGACTTCATCCCTCTTCAGCTTGAATACCCACTTAAGGCCTCGTTTGACAGCCCAGAATCCCGGAGGGATTCCGGCCCATTCCCTGGCCCAAAAAACCCCGAGCCGGAACTTCCCCCATGTGCACTTGGTACGTGAATTCCCTGGCCCGATCCACGGGGGCGCACGGGCCTTCCTATCCCGATCTCACGATGTCGGGAAGAAAAACCCTGCCTGGCTCGCCTCCACCCTGATTCCTTATGGCTTAGCTCACCTCCGCCTCGCCGCTTCGCTCCCACCTCCAATCCGCGCCGCCGCACTCGCCTCCCCTACGCCGCTCGAATCCCCGATCCGCGCCGCCCGCCTCCTGTTTCCTATTCGTGCCGCTCGCCTCCCGTTCCAAATCGGTGTCGCCTTGCTCGCCTCCGTTCCCTTCTCTTCCCCCTTCCTACCAACTTCGCGTCGCGCTCGCCCAGTTTAGTCCAGAGAGATAGAGAGAGAGAGAGGAGATGGGAAGGAGGCGGCCGGTGGGTGGGCCGGCTGCCGCCCAGCGTCCGCGACGAGAACGCGCTGCTGTACAACACCCACCACCGCCCCTGCAGCTTGTCGAGGTCCCTGTTCAGGTCGACCGGCCCGCTCACCGTCGCCTCCAGCTCCCACGCCGCTGCGTTCGTCCGGTCCAGGTCCTCCTGGCTTGCCGCCAGGCCGCGGTTCAACCCCACATCGCGCACTGCGCCCAAACCAAGCAACCAGTGATGAACAAATTCATAATCAGAGAAAACAAGAAAGGGGCTAATCCATCGCTCACCAACATCTTGATCTTGAGTGAGGTTGCATCACTGGCGCCAATGCCGGATCCTGCTCCGGCCTCGGTGTCCGCGTAATCCACGGGCGGCGTTGCGGCTGTGGCGCAGATCGACACGTGTTGCCTAGTCCTCCTCCCCCGCTGCCTCCAGGAGCTCCTCTTGCTGGTACCAGCTGCCCACCGCATCCTCTGGCTTCTAACGCCCACGCGCGCGAGGAGCAATCGTTGCAGTGCCAGCGCAGCAAGAAGACGACCACGACGCGGGCATGACCATGGGATGGGAGGCACGACACCTACCTACCACCTACCTTACTGTGCAGACCAACTGCAAGCGCACAAGCGATGAACACTACAGCTCAGGCACTCACTACTAATACCTTACAGCTATCGCGTCGCCGATTGCACTGCGTGGTGAAATTTCTGTTCTGCAATTAAAAAGAAGTTGCCTTTTTTAATTTTCCTGCAATTTGTCTAATTTGACTGATTTTTTTCCTGAGTAGTTTTTCCACGTGCCTGAAACTCATTGTATTTGAACATTTTTTTATTATAGTTTAGTATTTATGGAAATTTTTTCTTGATTTTTTATGCATTTCATTTCTCCGAAATTGTAGATTTTCAATTTTTTTGGTTTTCCCCGGGCTTATCTCCCCTGATTACCAAACAATGGCAGGCTAATTCAACCCAGAGTAGCCCCCACCCCGGGGGCAGGGGGTTATCCACGTGGGGAATTGAAACCCTGGGTTTTGTAGCCCGTGCGGCCAAACAAGGCCTAAGGGTGATTGCACGGTGACCGCGAGGGAGGTCAGCAAGTTCCCAAGTGTGGTTCGTCTCAACCGCGTCCATCTCCGACTGCATCGCGGCACGCCATGTCGCATGTTTCTCGGCCTCCGCGTAGACTGAGGCTCGCCGTCGTCGCACGCAAGGTGCAACTCCGCCTCCGAATCTTGATCATCCAGATCGTGAGAGGCCAGTCCCGGCACCGGCTGATCGCTGAGAATGTTCTCCATCTTGCGATACCACAATTGCTCGCTGTTGTAGCACACGTCGAGGCGCTCCTCGTCGTGGGAGAGCAGTGTAACAAACTCCACTATGTCGTGCTCGACACGAGCTGGCGACAGTGTGGACGTGCCCGGAGGGGTGGCCGTCGGTGCTGGAGTTTGTGGGGTTGCCGACTGAGGTGGAGGTGGACGCTCGGGGGCTGGGGTAGACACGCTCGGTGGAGAAGAGCTGCTTACTCCCCCAGCTCCCTTGAAGTGGATGTAGTCCGCGATGAAGTCGTCGTTCGTCGAGGTCTAACCATCGTCCACCGTTTTGTCCCATGCCCATCCCCGCCCTTCGTTGAACACAACGTCGCGCGTCGTGCGCACACGCTGTGTCTCTGGATCGAGAATGCGGTAGGCCTTCAAGCCCTCCGCGTAGCCTATGAACACCCCGGGGGTGCTCTTGTCGTCGAGCTTGCTGATCTGGCCAAACTTTTTGGTGAATGCGAGACAGCCGAAGACCCGTAGGTGAGAGACCGCCGACTTGCACCCATACTAAGCCTCGTACGGCGTCCTGCCGTGGAGAGCCTTGGTGTCCCAAGCTGATGATGGAGTTTCTCAACGCGGGGATGTAGTAGACTCTGACGAGCAGCTTGTGCTCACCGGACTCGACGGTGAGGATGACGAAGCCGACACCCTTGATCTCCGCGCCGGAGGTGTCACCAAACTTGACGAAGTCACGGACATTGGGATCAAGCTCGGCGAAGAACTCCTGTCGACCGGTCATGTGATGGGTGGCGCCAGTGTCGAGACACCACCTGTCAGTCTTGTCGTTGCTAGAGCCGTCGCCGAGGAAAGCGTGTGCTCTCGGCTCATCAAGATGAAAGAGAGACGCTGCGGTCGATGCCACTACAGGTGGCTTGATGCTTCCGTGTGCCATGAGCAAAGCTGGCTCCTCCTCCACCTGTGCGACGTGGGCCTCCTCCTCCACTTGTGCGACGTGGGCTTGGCCATGTCGTGGCTGTCGATACTCCCTGGCCCAATGACCAAGCTTGCCACAGTTGTGGTAGGTGTCGTCTCATGTCGGCTTGTGGTTGCCGGCGGCACCGCCCTGGGCGCCTCCGCGGACATGTCCTTGCGCCCCGGCCTGGGGACCTCCGCGCCCCTGCGCGACTTACCGCGCTTGCGGCCGCCTGTCAAGGAAGAGGGCTCCCCCTTCTTCCGGTCACCCTGGCCAACCTCCCACTGCTCGCGAGCGAGATGAAGCTTCCCGCCAATGGTGATATGCCCCGAGAGAGGTTGTGGTTCATCACTGTCGACGACCTTGAGGCGACTTATCGCCTCTTCGATCGACATTGTGGAGAGGTCCAGCAGAGGCTCGATCGATCGAGCGATCTATTTGTACTTCGCGGGGATGCAACGAAAGAGCTTCTCGACAGCTCTCTCCTCGTCGTAGGTGTCGTCACCTAAATGCACCAACTTCTACAACAAAGTGTTGAGACGGAAAGCAAAGTCATCAACGTCCTCACCTGTCTTAAAGGCCATGTTCTCCCACTCCTTGCGAAGCGCCTGCAGTGTGGTCTTGCGGGCGCGGTCGCTGCCGATGCGTGCCGCAGCGATGGCGTCCCAACCCTTCTTAGCAGTCCGCTTCTTGGAAAGCGAGAACTGCTTCTCGGGCGGGATTACAACAATGAGGGCATCCAGGGCCCGTCGATCCTCGTAGTAGTCGACGTCGCCGTACCGAACTGCTTCCCACATGTGTCGCACCTGGAGCTGCACCCTCATCAGTGCGACCCACTCAACGTGGTTGGTCTTGGTGAGGGTAGGCCACCCACCGTCGGGAGCGACGTCCCTGATAATGGCCTGGAACCCGTAGCGTTCATGGTACCTATCCGGGGAGGGAGAACTGCGCTGTCTGTAACGGCCACGTTCTTCGTCGACTCTGCCGCCACCACCGGGAGCACCACCGGCGCGTCCGCGCCAGTCTGGACTTGCGGGTGTCGCGCCCATGGGGACGCGCGGCTGCTCGATGCACCTCCTGTGCTCGCGCCGCTTGCCCCGCCACCCTGAGCTCACCATCGACGCCGCCGTCAACAGAGCCGCTGGAGCTACTGCCGCACAGAGCCTCCAGCTCCGTTGCCGCCGCACGCGCTACAGCCGCCGCCGCTGCTTCCACTTCTGCCCTCACTGCTACCAGTTCTGCCGCCGCCAACCTTGCCGTCGTCGCCGTAGTCTCTGTCGCCGCTCGCTCACGATCCTCTGCTACGGCGACCTCCGTCTGCCGCGCGCTCGAGGCGATCGAGCGCTAAGACTGTTCATCGGACATGGTGCACTAGTGGGGGGCTACTGTGTGGAGAAGACAAGTTGTTGCTTGTTTGTGCAGGAGAGGCTGAAGCTGGAACAGCCGGTGTTCCTGCAGCTGGTTGCAGACAGAGAGAGGCGCGGGAGGGAGATGAGCAGAAGATGTTTAGGCTGTAGGATAGAACGACTCAGATATCAAGTGTTAGTAGCTGAATTTTTACTCTCATTGAAGAGAGGATGACACTAGAGAGTTGGGGCAATTTTTTCTTGTCTATTTCTCATGCAAATGTCATACCCTCCAAGGGGCTAGGAATACATTATTTATATGCTGCTAGTCAGCCAATGCTGCTGTCCTAGATGACCCAACCAAGATGCTAGATGCTGCTGTCCTAGATGATACTGCTGTCCTAAAAGCAGTCAAGATGTTGTTGTCCTAAATGACACTAGAAGTTGCTAACTGCTGTTCTAAAAGCAGTTAAGATGCTGCTGTCCTAGATGACACTAGGAGATGCTAACTGTTGTCCTAAAAACAGTCAAGATGTTGCTGAGAGAAATCTGCCCACAAAGACCGAGTACAAAGACTTATTCCCATCAGTATTTATGCGTGTGGCATGGCATGTCTTACTTTTTGATCAATAATTTCTGTTATTCATTTGAACTGCATCTGGGTGTCGGTTTTCTGACTTATCAAGCTCACAATAAATATTGGACATGCAGAGAGAGTACGAAAGAAGAGCAGCTGTGATGGGCGGAGGAAATTTTGTTGTTCCTGCACAGTGTGTCACTGATTTTATCAGCAACAAATTATCAGGTAATAGTGGTATACTAATATTGTTTATTCAATCAGCAGTGATACATATTCTTTTATTAACTTGGTTGTTTGTTCCAGTTACAACTCTCCCATCATCAAGCTACAGGTTAGGAGTCCAGCCATCAAAACTTCACGAGCTATTCCCTCCCTACATAACCGAAGCTTTACAGCAGGCAATAATAATGATCGAAAATGAGGTTTGAAATATCTTATTTTAATTTTATGGTTTAATCTTACATCTGCCTTGACCCATTTTCAATGCACTATTTATAGATGCCGGGGTTTGTTTCTAAGGAGGCGCTACTCCATGGTGTGGAGGTATGCAAATTGTTACGCAATAGATTAGTAACTTTTTAAGCTATCATATGATTATTCACTTGAACTTCTGAACGCAAAGTGGGTGAACATTGGTGTGGTGTTTGGTTTGAGGGGTACACATGTCCTAGAAGGGACGATTTCTCATGGGTTTATCCCATGAATTTTGGTAGGATGATACCATCCCTTATGTAATGGTTCATCCAGTTCTATTCTTCATAGCAAACGACTTGTTTAAGATATGAGGTGGTCGTGTCATCTCATTTATCAAACCAAACATCCCATAGACATGTACTGCTAGTTCGGTACAGACCTGCAATCATTAGTCCATACCTCTTGTTGATAATGTGTCATTTCCAACTGTCTCATATTTGTTGCGTTTTGTGTCCGTGTCCAGACTAGAACAAGCTCACCGTTGCAAATTCCACGACATGGAGTGACATACGAAAGCACATCCTTGCGAGGATTATATCCAATTGGGGAAGGTGCTGGCTATGCTGGGGGCATATTAAGTGCTGCTGTAGATGGTATGTATTGTGGTTTTGCTTTAGCCAAACAGCTTTCTCTATTCCATGGTGATATCGAATCATTTCTCGGCAAGTCACAAAATCAAATATCTTTAGTAAAATATTGAATTTCAGTGCCTAGTTTTTGCTATAGACTGCAATCCTCAGAAAGGGAATCTTGCCTTGCGACTATACTGGATAGGAATCTTTTTGTCATATAGGAAAGCTGTGACAAGTGAACTCATTAAATACCTGGAGGCTAGTTGATGGGAATAGAGCATGCAGTGATGTCATAGGTGAATGTTATGGTACAGATAAAGCAATGTAATGGGTAATTTATGTTAGAGATGTAGGGAAATATTTATATTTTTCCTTTTGCCTAAAGTCTTTTCTATATAATTGTTATCTCTGTACATTTATTTATAGAGATCTTTGATCTCCTCAATAATATACAAGTGCTATTCGTAACATTGGTATTAGAGCCAGCTAGGGTTTCATTTTTACCTTAAGCCGCACTTGGCGATTTTTTTTGCCGCCGCGCGTTTTTTCTCACCGGTTGGCTGCTCGTCCATGTTTTGCACTCATCAGCATACGCGAACCTCGGTGCTTCTTCGTCCGCGGCAGTCTGTCTGATGCGCCCACGTGAACCTCCACAGCCACGTGAATCTTCGGCAGGCAACGGCGGATTCTTCTCGGGCGCGTGCTACCACGCACGCTTCTCCTCTGGTTGCTTGCTCCGTGGTTTGCTCCGTCTGTCTCTGGCCAGACTTGCCTTGGATCAGCACGGGTTGCTACTACACATGGATCTAAGTTGGATCAGCACGGGTTGCTACTACACATGGATCTAAGCTGGTCTTGATATTTCTTTTCGGTGCGACTGATTAGCTGTCGGTTCTGCCGCCACTCACCTCGGGTACAGAGGTGACTAGGGTTTTGCACCAAAAAAAGAAGAAATTTTGCAGTTTGCGCCACTTCTCTTTTGCGCTCTCGCCGTCGCCCGCTGTTGCTCACTTTGCGCTCTAGCCGTCGACTGCTATCTCGTCACGATGACTTCTTCGTCGGGTGGGGTTCCAGTTATGCGGTGTCCGGTGCTTTACGATGGCACCAATTACCGTGACTGGGTTCCCCGTATGCGCCTGCACATGCGTGGTCTACGACTCTGAGAGTATCTCACGGATGATCTTCAATGCTCGCCTTGCCCTGCGGTTCCTTCTGAGTCTGTTATTTCAGATAAGGCTACTGATAATGATAAGATAAGAAGCTGCAGGAAGATTATCACACTTGTTTGTCTGCGTATCAGACTCACTACAACTTATACAGGACTTGGTTGGATGATGATGCTCAAGCTGCTGCTATTCTTGCTATTAGTATGGAGGATCATATTGCTGTACACATAGTTGAGTTTGAGCATGCACATCAGATGTGAGATTTTCTGCGTTCTCGTTACGAGCCTACTGGACAGTCTACCTACCTTGCTGCTATTCGTCAGGAGCAGCTGTTACGGCAGGGGATGTCATAGTGGAGAAGTTCTTCGGTCAGATGTCTACTATCTGACGTCAGTTTGATGCTCTTGGTCCTCGATTGTGTACAGATACTTGTCAGTCCTGTCAGAGTCAAAAGACTGCACTTGAGCTTCGATGCACTTATGACTTTCTGACACGTCTTCGTGATGAGTTTGAGCCTCTTCGTGCTCAGCTGCTTGCTCATCACCCATGTGTCTCTCTTATGGACGCTCTGACGAGTGTTCGTAATGAAGAGACTCGTCTTCAGGCTGTTGGGTTGTTACAGTCTTCTTTAGTTTTGGTTGCACGCTCTTCGACACCGAGTCACGATACTCCTTCACCGACAGTACCGTCTTCAGCTGTTCCGTCTTCTACTTCAGGAGGACGTGGTGCTATTCATTGTGACTATTGTGGTAAAGATAATCATGTAGAAGCATACTATTTCAAGAAGAGGAAGGTTGAGGATCGCCGTACTTCACAGATTGCTGGTGGTGCTAGTACTGGAGGATCTCAGGGGGGTTCTGCTACTGCAGATACACAGTTACTCATGCTTCTTCGTCGCCTTGCCTCCCCCACTCTGTCTGGAGTTGCTAGTTTTGTGACTCAATCTTCTGCACCTTCGAGTACTACTGTTGCTTCTTCGTCTTCCACTGAGGGACCATCTCCCACTTCTGCTTCACGTACTTGTTCATGGATTCTTGATTATGGTGTTTTATTTCATTTGACTCCTTATCATACTAGTTTGACTTCTTTGAGTCCTTCATATCGTTCTTCCACTACTCATACTCCTGATGGTTCTCCTCTTTCCATTTTTGGACAGGACTCTCTTTTATCTGACTCTTTTGTTGTTCTTGATGTTTTCGTCATTCCTGGACTAACAATGCAGCTCATATCTGCTGGGCAACTCACATATAGTGATTGTCGAGTGATTCTTGATCATGATCTTTGTTATGTTCAGGATCGTCGCACGGATCACGTAGTTGGTACTGGCCCTCGTCGTCGTAATTCACAACGTCTTTAGAAGCTTGACTGATTTTGTCTTCCTTCCGCTGCGCTTGCCAGTTGAGTCGGCTCTAGTCTTGCTGCTTCGTCCACATTGACATCTGCTCAGTGGCATCATCATCTGGGTCATATTTGTGGTTCCCGTTTGTCCATCTTAGTTCGTCGTGGTCTCTTAGGAGCAGTCTCTAGTTTTGAGTCTTTAGCTCATTGTCAAGGTTGTCGATTAGGAAAGCAGACTCAACTTCCTTATCATTCGAGTGAGTCAATTTCTGAGCGTCCTTTTGATCTTGTTTATTCATATGTATGAGGACCTGGACCTTTTGTTTCAAAAGGCGGACATAAATACTATATCATTTTTATAGATGATTTTTTTTTCGCCACACTTGGATTTACTTCATGAAATATCGTAGTGAGGCGTTATCTATCTATAAATCCTTCTCGACTATGATCCACGCTCAGTTTGACACTCCTATTCATATTTTTCGAGCTGATTTCGCTGGTGAGTACCTTTCTGATGCTCTTAGTTTCTTTCTGAGCAAGGTACTCTTGTTCAGATTTCTTGTCCTGATGCTCATGCTTAGAATAGTGTTGCTGAGCGTAAGCATCGTCATCTTCTTAAGACGGCTCGTGCTCTTACGATTGCTTCCTCTGTTCCGCATCATTTTTGGGTTGAGGCGGTCTCTACTGCCACTTGCTTGATTAACCTTCAGCCTTCGTCTGCACTTAGAGGGGGGTTCCTTTTGAGCGTCTTACGGGTAAGACGTCTGACTTCACCAGCCTTCGTCTTTTTAGTTGTGTGTGATACGTGCTGCTCGCACCTCGTGAGTGCACCAAGTTGACTGCTCACTCGGTCGAGTGTGTCTTCCTTGCGTATAGTTTGAAGCATAAGGAGTATCGTTGTTGAGATCTTGTTAGTCGACGGATGGGGATTTCATGAGATGTTTTTTTATGAGACACGTCCTTTCTATCCTCGTCCTTCTTCTGATACTTCTTCTATATCGGTGGTCGATCCCCTTTCGTTTCTGTTCCTTCTAGATGCTCCAGTTACTAGTGTACCACCTTCACACTCGGTGTCGCGTTCCACGGTTCCTTCTTCTTCGGAGCTTGCTTCTTTGGTTTCCGATTATACTTTGAAGGCTCCTATCTATACTCTACGAGTTGTCTCTCCTTCAGACGTACCAGCTTCTTCTGATGAGTCGTCTACTCTGGTTGGGTCACCTTCTGATCCATCTTCTCCGACTTAGTCTGCCTCTTCTGGGACGTCCTCTTCTCTTGAAGAATCATCTCCTTCTGATGATTCTTCTCCTGAGCAGCCCCTTGGACGTGGTCATCGTCCTCGACAGCCTTCTGATCGATATTCTCCTTCTAGCTTTGCTGTTGTTGTTGTTGTTGTTGCAACTGCTCTTTCTGAGCTGGCTACGTATTGTGATGTTGTTCCTCATCCAGAATGGCAGCATGCAATGACTGAGGAAATCGTTGCTCTCGAGCGCACCGACACATGGGAACTTGTGCCTTGCCCTACAAGTGTTCGCCCGATCACTTGTAAATGGGTCTATAAGGTTAAGACTCGCTCTGATGGTTTACTTGAGCGATATAAGGCTCGATTAGTCGCTTGTGGCTTCCAGCAGGAACATGGTCGTGACTATGATGAGACTTTTGCTCCCGTCGCTCACATGACCACTGTTTGCACTCTACTTGTTGTAGCCTCTGTTCATGACTGGTTCATCTCTCAGCTTGATGTGAAGAATGTCTTTCTTAATGGTGAGTTGCATAAGGAGATTTATAGGCAGTCATCACCTGGGTATTCTGTTCCTGAGGGTATGATTTATCGCCTTCGTCGTTCTCTTTATGGCCACACTGCTACTGGTTTCTGTGCTGGTGCTCATGATCCCGCGCTTTTTTGCACATCTCGTCTCGTAGCCGCACTCTTCTTCTTTTCTATGTTGATGATATAATCATCACCAGAAAATGATTCTGAGTACATAGCATTTATAAAGGACCGTCTCAGTGAGCAGTTTCTTATGTCCAATCTTGATCCTCTTCGCCACTTTCTTGGGATTGAGGTTTCCTCCTCTTTTGAGAGAATTTTTCTGTCTCAGGAGAAGTACATTCAGGATCTTCTTGATCGGGCTTATCTTACTGATCATAGGATTGTTGAGACTCCTATGAAACTCAATGTCCATCTTCGAGCCACTGATGGTGAGCCTTTTGATGATCCTACTCGTTACTGTTATATTGTAGGGAGTCTCGTATACCTTGGTATCACTCGTCTTGATATCTTATACCCTGTTCATATTCTGAGTCAGTTTGTTTCGTCTTCCACCCAGGTCCACTATAGTCATTTGCTTCGTGTCTTGTGTTATCTTTGTTGGACTATCTCTAAACGCTTGTTCTTTCCACGCTCTAGCTCTTTACAGCTCAAAGCATATTCTGATGCTACTTTGACTAGTGATCCCTCTGATCGTCGATCTTTTTCTGCCTATTGTGTTTTTCTTGGTGGTTCCCTCATTGCTTGGAAGACTAAGAAACATGTAGATGTTTCTTGTTCGATTGCAGAGGTTGAGTTGCGCGTTGTGGCTCTTGTGAGTGCAAAGGTTACTTGGTTGCAGTGTTTGCTTGAAGATTTTGGTATTTCTGTTGGTATGTTGACTCCTCTTTTGTCTAATAGTACAAGTGCGATCAGTATTGCTCGTGATCCGGTCAAGCATGAGCTTACCAAGTATATTGGTGTTGATGCTCCTTATACACGAGCGCAGGTAAAAGATGGTGTTGTTGATCTCCAGTATGTGCCTTCAAAGCTTCAGCTGGCAGATTTCTTCACGAAGGCACAGACCCGAGCTCAACATAGTTTTTATATCTCCAAACTCAGTGTTTGTGATGCACCTTGAGTTTGAGGGGGGTGTTAGAGATGTAGGGATATATTTGTATTTTCTCTTTTGCATAAGAGCTTTTCTGCATAATTGTTATCTCTATACATCTATTTATAGAGATATCTGACCTCCTCAATAATATACAAATGCTATTCATAACAATTTACAACTCCATTTTGATGCCACCTTGATCTTCCGGATATCATTCATCTAGCATAATTCGAAACCTTTAAAATTTCTCAAGCACGTCTTTGAAACGAGAAGATTTTGATCGTTCTTCTTTACCCCTACACAGCAAATCTACATTTCTCAATTAATGACTCTACTGGCATTACACATTGACAAGGTTTCCCCAATTACTCTCATGTAGCCTTCTGTTTCATATTATCTTGGAAGTGCATATAGGGCATACGCGGAAGAAATACCTTTTATGTTTGGATTTCTTATCTAGTAATACAATGTTGCACTTGGGACTTAGGGCGGACGGTTGCAGGGGAGCCTAGGATGTGTAGGTAGCATTGTCGTAGTTGAGTATGCAGGGACGTCGACGGTAGGCTCCCTGGGGGTGCCGCCGGAGCTTCGGTCTGGCTGTGCCCACCATCTTCAGTGAAACGTCGACGGCGGCCCCCTGGGGGTACCACCGGAGCTTCGGTCCGGCGGTGCCCACCATCTTTGGTGAAAGGTCGACGGTGGGCCCCCTGGGGTGCCACCGGAGCCTTGGTCCAGTGGTTCCCACCATCTTCGTGGGTACTTTGACGGTTATCGCCGGGATAACTCCTTGAAGACCTGCGTATAGATCAAAAAACAGGAGAAGTAATTTTGTCCGCTGGTCATTGTTTCCCTACTCCTTTTTAGTGTCGCTTGACTTACGATCTTGGGCTGACTCATGGGGCTTGGGTAATTCAGTGCGTCTGCACCTAGGGCTCGCTATCCATACTACTTAAGGGTGGTCCATCTAGCCCCCAGCTACTCAGCTGTAGCGCTGGGGAGGCAGGGCGCACAGGCTTAGGGTACAGGACCAGGCTAAGCAGGTTGTGCCCCTGGACTTCCCGCTCGGTGTAAGCTTTTCCCGGGGAAGACCATCTGGAGACACAGACCCCCGAGTATGGGAACATCCGAGGCCCCAGGCACATTGCAGGTACCTCAAGCAACCCCACCTGCAACCAGACAGCAAGGCTCCCACTATTGCTAGAGCAGGGAAGAATGACAACGCCAATGATAGATCACGAGCTACAGCGAACGCATAGCCATATCATAAAAAAATAAAGATAATTTTTTGAATGAGGGACCCTATACAGGGTAGGACAACAATCTTTCATTGCGGTCTCCCATAAGATGGGACGGGTTTTACAAGGGAACGACCCGGCTCGGGCGGCAAAGGAAATCGAGTGCACCTACTTAGGGTTCCGGACCAGGCTAAGCGAAATGTGCACTCGGAGCCTCGCGCACGGAGCCTTAGTTGCCCTAAGTACCGTTCCTAGGCACCATGTACCTTTTACAATGAAAAAAACTGTCCTGACACTGATCTAGGGGTAGAACTTACGAAGGTGCTCGATGTTCCAGGGATTGGGCAGTCACTCTCCATCCTCCGTAGCTAGGCGGACGCACCCAGGGCGGCATACCTCCGTAACCCGGAAAGGGCCCTCCCATCTGGGGGAGAGTTTGTTAGCCCCTTCCCGGGAGAGTATGCGATGCAGCACCAGGTCGTCTAGCTTTAGCTCCCTACTCCGCACGGTCCTCTGGTGGTAGCGCCGGAGCGTCTGCCTGTACCGTGCATTTTGGAGAGCTGCTCTTACTCGTCCCTCGTCGACGAGGTCCACGTCTTCACGCCGGAGCTGGTCCTGCGCGGCTTCGTCGTACACCCGGACACGGGGGGAGCCCCTGGTAATTTCTGGGGGGAGGACGGCCTCTGCCCCGTACACCAGGAAGAAAGGTGTTTCCCCAGTGGCCTGGCTGGTTGATGTCCGGCTAGCCCACAGTGCACACGGAAGCTCGTCTACCCAGTTTGCACCATGCTTCTCAAGGTGTGAGAATGTGCGAGTCTTGAGGCCCTTGAGGATCTCTGCATTGGCCCTCTCGACCTGTCCATTGCTCTCTGGATGAGCGACAGATGCATAACAGACTTGGATGCCAAGGTCCTCGCAGTATTCCTGGAACGCTGCACTTGTGAACTGAGTCCCGTTATCAGTGATGATTCTGTTCGGGACCCCGAACCGGGAGATGATCGACTTGATGAATTTGACGGCTGACTGCTTGTTGATGGTGACGACTGGGGCGGCTTCCGGCCACTTGGTCAACTTGTCTACTGCGACGTAGAGGTGCCGAAATCCTCCGATGGCTGTGGGAAAGGGTCCCAGGATGTCCAACCCCCATACAACGAATGGCCATGAGGGTGGGATCATCTGCAGCGCCTGAGCTGGTGTGTGGATCTGCTTGGCATGGAACTGGCACGCCTTGCATCTCCTGACCATCTCGGCGGCATCCTGGAGTGCTGTCGGCCAGTAAAAGCCGTGCCGAAAGGCTTTTCCGACCAGCGTGCGGGATGACGCGTGGTTCCCACACTCGCCTCCATGGATCTCTGCGAGCAAGTCACAGCCCTCCTCCCGGGTAATGCAACGCAGCAGGATGTCGTTGGCGCCACGCTGGTAGAGATCCCCTTCCACTAGCGTGTACCTCTTAGCCATGTGGACTATCCTTTCTGCCAGGGCTTGTTCTTCGGGAAGGATGTTGTCTTTCAAGTAGTCTCGGACCTCCGAGATCCAGGCATTGGGAATTACTTGAGCCTCTGGATCTTGGGCGCCCGGTAGCTTGGAGCTCCCGGTGGCGCATACGATCCTTGGTGGGCTCCATGGTAGCAGGGCCGCCGGGACTGCTAGCTTCGAGGTGCTGGGCTCGCCCGGTTCGGCTGCTCGGGCGGTTGGTCACGGTAACGTCCTTGCAAAGACTCCTTCAGGCACTGGGGCCCCTGTGGAGGCCTTCGTTGACAGGTCGTCTGCAACTGAGTTGTCGGCTCGGGGTACATGGCACAAGTCCAAGACTTCAAAGTCCTTTTCGAGCTTCTGGACGTGCAGAAAGTATGCTGCTAGTTGTGTGTCGTTGCAGCTGCACTCCCCTTTGGCTTGCTTGATGATCAACTGGGAATCACCTTTAGCCAGAAGCTGACGGACATTGAGAGTCAGGGCAGTCTTTAGCCCAAAGATTAGGGCTTCGTATTCTGCCATGTTGTTTGTCGCCTTGAAGTTGAGGCGCACCATGTACTTGAACTGCTCCCCAGTCGGGGTGAGGAGCAGGACCTCGGCCCCGGCCCCCTGCTTCCGCGAGGAGCCGTCGAAGTAGAGTGTCCAGGGGGGCTCGGTGAAAACTGGAGCCTTGGGCACCGTTTCTCTATTGTCCGGGCCCCCTGGGCTGCTTGGCGATGGAGTCCATTCTGCCAAGAAGTCCGCCAGTGCTTGGCTCTTGACTGCATGTCGAGGTAGGAACTCTAGCTCAAACTCCGCCAGCTCCGCTGCCCACTTGGCAACGTTGCCAGTTGAGTTGGGGCTGTGGAGCACGGTTTTTAGTGGGAAGGAGGTCACCACTGAAACCCGGTGAGCCTGGAAGTAATGCCGGAGCTTCCTCGACGCTATGAGCACTGCATACAGCAGTTTATGTACCTCTAGATACCTTGTTTTTGCTTCATGGAGGACCTCACTGATGTAGTAGACAGGCCGTTGGGAGGTCCGAACCCTCCTTGGGGGGTTCTGAGCTCATTGCGATGTGTCTGCATCCTGGGGAATGTGGCCCCAGGGATCTGGTCGGACCTCTGAGGGCTGGGACCCGGAGGGCTCTTGGTCACTGGAGCACACAACAAGGGGGTCCTCTGCTGGATGCAGGCCCTGAGGCTCAGCTTCCTCCCCGGGGGCTCCCTCGTGTGCTTGCTGCGGCAGCAGCTCCGGCCGCTCCACAACCAAGACCATGTTGACCACCTCCGTTGTTGCGGTGATGTAGAGCAGGAGTGGTTCGCCGGGCTCTGGCGCCACCATGATGGGGAGCGTCGTCAGGTGCTTCTTGAGCTCCTGGAACGCCGCTTCCGCTTCCTCGGTCCACACAAAGGGACCCGACCTTCGTAGAATCTTGAAGAAGGGGAGCGCTCGCTCAGCCAATCTTGAGATGAACCGACTGAGGGCCGCCAAACACCCTGCAAGCTTCTGCACATCCTTGATGCGAGCCGGCGGCCGCATCACCTCTACCGCCTTGATCTTCTCTGGGTTAGCTTCAATTCCTCGGTGTGAGACCAAGAAACCCAGGAGCTTCCCTGCTGAAACCGCAAAGACGCACTTGTCTGGGTTCAGCATTGTGTGCGTCGTGCGCAGCTTGCTGAAGACCTGGACCAGGCTGTCTAATAAGGATGTGCGGGTTCTAATTTTTACCATGATGTCATCGACATACACTTCTACCAGATCTCTAATGAGGTCCCTAAATGTCTTATGCATTGCACGCACAAAGGTGGGGAGAGCATTCTTGAGTCCATAAGGCATGGAGACATAACAATACAAGCCATCTACTGTTATGAAAGTAGTGTGTTCCTCATCTTCCCTAGACATTGGTATTTGGTGGAAACTAGAATACGCATCTAGGAAACACAGAAGATCACAGCCTGATGTTGAGTCTACTATTTGATCTATCCTAGGAAGAGGGAATGGATCCTTTGGGCATGCCTTATTCAGGTTGGTGTAGTCGATGCACATTTGGAGTTTCCCACCATCCTTGGGGACGACGACAGGATTGGCCAACCATCGTGGGTGGTGGACCTCCCGGATGAAACCAGCATCGAGCAGCTTCTTGATTTCTTCATGGATGAAGTTCTGCCGCTCGATGGACTGTTTCCTGGGCTTCTGTTGCACCGGTCGGGCATCAGGGTAGATCTTCAGATGGTGCTCAATCACTTCCCTAGGGATCCCAGGCATTTGTGATGGTTGCCATGCAAACACATCGACATTGTTCCGGAGGAAGGTGATGAGCGCGAGTTCCTATTTGCTGTCCAGGTTCCCTGTGATGCGGGTTGTCTGGGCAACCTCGGAACCAATCCTGACGACCTTTACTGGGACGTCGTCGCCGACTGGTTGCACACGGGGTGCAGAAGTGGAGGCCCGCTGCGTCGGACCCTGTTCTGGTCAACCCTCCTTCGAGCCTCCCGGAGCCGGTGCCCTCCCCGCTGCAAGTGCCTGGAGCTGCTCCAAGGCCGACACTGCAGCAGAGCGGTCCACTCTGATTCTGAGGACACCGGAAGGCGTCAGCATCTTCAGGACGAGATAGCCGTAGTGTCCTACGGCCATGAACCGGTAGAGCGCCGATCTTCCGAGGATTGCGTTAAAGGGGAGTTCGACATCTGCTACGTCGAACAAAACACTCTCCGTACGGTAGTTTTCCGGGGTTCCGAAGGTCACCGGGAGGTGTATGTTACCATACGGGAGGATTTGCGCAGGTCCGACACCCGAGAACGGGCTCGAAGGTGCGAGACGGGACATCGGCAGCTGCAGCTTCCCGAAGGCCGCCGTGGAGATGAGGTTGAGGCCTGCCCCGCCATCAATCAGCACGTGGAAGACCTTCAAGTTGGCGATGGTCGGGGACACCAGCAGCGGGATTACCCCTGCTCCCGCCATGTTCTTCGGGCAGTCAGAGGCGTCGGAGCTGATTGCCGTGCTCATCCACTTGTGGTGGGGATCCGGGCTCGGAGCAGGGGCCACCACGACCACTGCCTGTCGCATAGTCTTCACTGCGTTCCGGGTCGTGGGATCTGTGGCTCCCCCGTAGATGACGTGAAGAGTCTTGCGGTGCTCCTTATCGCTGCTGGAGTCAGAGTCGCCGCCCTCGAAGACGGCCTTCACCGCCCTCTGGGGTTCTTGGAACCTTATCTCGCTGTCATCCTCCTTTTCGGGATCGACCTTCTGCTTGCCCTCCCTTTGGCGGAAAGGTGCGCCCTCTTGGCACTGCTGCTTCTGCTTCTGTTCGCGGAAGCGCTCCGCGAACTTCTTCACTTCCCGACACTCGCTAGCGCTATGGCTATTTGTGCGGTGCACCGGGCACTTGAAGTCAGGCTCCTCGGGTTCAGGTGACTGCCGAGGGCGCTTGGCGCGGCAGCCGAGCTCCGCCGGGAGCCGCGGCTGCCACTGCATGGGCTCCGGGGCTTTGGCTTGTTCTTGCCATTGCCCTTCTTCTTCTTCTTGCCGCTGCTTTTTGCTGAGGCTCCTTCCTCAGTCGGCGTGGCTTCCCTTGCCTCTGAAGAAGGTTGGGAGTGCCAGTTGCGTCCCTCAGCTGCCCTAGCACATCTGTCGGCTAGGACAAACAGCTCGGAGACATCATGCACTTCATGCGTGGCTAGCTTTTCCAGCATTTTCTTGTCCCTCACACCCTGCCTGAACGCTACAATAATTGATGCGCTAGCGATATGAGGGATTGTGTTCCGTACCTGAGAGAACCGTTGGATGAATGATCGCAGCGTCTCTCCAGCGCGCTGTCTGACGGCGTGGAGGTCAAGCTCTGGGCCGGGGCGCTTGTAGGAACTGCCGAAGTTTGCCACGAACTGTCGGCACAGTTCATTCCAGGAGGTTATAGACCCCTGGGGCAGGTTCATGAGCCATGACCGGGCTGGGCCAGTCAGGACGACGGGGAAGTAGTTGGCCATGACGGCCTCGTCGCCTCCTGCAGCTAGTTTCGCGGTGAAGTAGATCTGCAGGAACTCACTCGGGTTGACACTCCCGTCGTACTTCTCCGGCATGTGTGGCCAGAACTTTCGTGGCCAGACCACGAAACGGAGGTGAGGTGCCAGAGACGCACCCCCTTGGGTGGGGCT
This sequence comes from Tuctoria greenei, assembly GCA_036927565.1. Lineage (NCBI taxonomy): Eukaryota > Viridiplantae > Streptophyta > Magnoliopsida > Poales > Poaceae > Tuctoria > Tuctoria greenei. The sequence goes on from JAYESD010000011.1 coordinate 29,296,627, forward strand.
GGCTGCCGCCGGTTGTGGCGCTGCATACCCCTGGTGTACAGGCGGACCTGCATACACCTGAGGCTGGGGTGGTGCAGCATACGCCTGTGGAGGTGGGGGCGCGACGTACGCCTGGTATGGAGGTGGTGTAACATACGCCGGATTCGGTGGTGGCACGGCGTGAGCCTGGGGAACAGGACCCGACGCACTGTAGTCCGCCTCAAGGTTACGCCGCCGCTCCCTCTGCTGCTCGATGGTAACTCGGCAGTCTTCTCCCGACCTGCGGCGCTGCAGCCCAGTTCTTAGGTCTGTTGCCGAGACCCTGGTCGAGCGCGAGTCTGCAGTCCATCGGTCGATGGTTGGAGTCCGTGACAACGACACATGCATCGGGTGGGCATGTGTCTCCCTTGGTGGAGATGCGTTGAGCGCAGCGGTGATGAGGTGGTCGACGTCGTTGATCCACTACTGAGCTGCTCCCTGAGGAGCATCTCCAGCAGGTGGGTTGTGGAGTAGTGCGTGCGCTGCTGCGAGCGCACTCTCCGGGCTTGCTGCCGGCGGCGCAGTAGTTGCCGTCACGGCTGGAGTACGCCATGGTGTGGCGTGCCGACCTGCAACCGGCGAGGTGACAGCAGGGCGACGTGAAGGTCCCGGCCTCGCTGCTCTACAGCGGGATCCCGCTCTAGAGCAAGATGATGCCTGGTCCTCAGCTGCTGCCTGTCGCTGTGACTGCGGCCTAGATATACCAGCGTTGGAATGGCCGTTCACCATTGTTGTTGGTGGAAATCTTCACGGGAAAAAAGCCCCCTACCTGGCGCGCCAAATGTCGAAGGTCTTAATGACACTTCTCCCGGACCATCTTAGAGAGTAGCCCACGGAGGTTCTTTGGATTCACGAGAGCTAGTCCTAGGAGATTGAGCGCAGCGAGATGGTGAACACAGTGGGTTTACGTGGTTCGGGCCGCCGGAGCGTAACACCCTACGCCCACGGGAGTGTTTGTGTATTGCCTTGCTTAAACGTGTGTGGGTTTCAATCGGTCTAATGTCGTCCCCTGTGAAGGTCCTCTGTAGAATCCTTTTATAGTCCAAGGACTCTGTAGTCACAAGGTGGGCTCCGAGGCCCGACAGGTGGTCCTGGGAGTGTCAAATCCTATACAAGATCTAGGATTGAATGCTATTTACTTCCCTTTGTCAGGAGCTTCAATGTGCCGTCCCGCTGCGTCGTGCGTCAGGGCTACCCATAGTTGGTGATGATGGCGGTGCACGTCCCGCCCGTCTTGTCCTTGTGGCCCATTCGTCCGTCTTGCGGCGTGGGTCTGTACCGGCTACTTGGACAAGACAGGACACTGGAGCCTTGACTTACTCATGCGCGACTCCGCTTCTCCTGGGGAAGGCGCGCGTACTTTAATGCCTGTTCGATCAGCTCACACCTTCCTTTACTGCGGCGTCCTACCGCATTGAGTTGGCCATCCGCCACGCGGTGACGCCGGAGCCTGCCTTCGCGGGGAGTCGAGCACTCGATGGTACAGGCCGCGTGGCGCACCCGGAGCCCACCCCTGTGGAGGGGTGGAGGCTCAGCCCTACGGGCCACGTGGTAGTTTCGGTGCCTTTCCCTGTGAGGAAGCGGGCCTGGACCCGAGGTTCCGATCTGCCACGTGGCAGCATCGGGGCCCGCCTCTGCGGAGAGGCAGGATCTGGTCCTTCCCCCCACGACGTGGCTGCCTCGGATTCGGCCTCTTAAGTAGAGGCCGCGTCCTTAACCGTTTTCTCCTTATGCGCGGGGGTACCCGGTCTGCGGGGGTACCGACAAATCGCCTCCCGCTGAGCCGCTCGGCTCTTCGCCAGCCGGGTCCGGGCCTCCAGGGTCCTCGCCCATTCCCGGAGCCGGTCATCCTCGTCCTCAAGCCGCCCTTTCTCCCGGGCGAGGGCCGCCTGAGCCTGCCGGAAGCCGGAGTAGGCCACAGCCATGGCCTCAGACAGGGGGAAGGGCTCCACCGTAGCAGCGGGTTCCTACCTCCCCACTTCGGGGACCAGAGCTCCCCCAATCGAAGATGGCGGGGGGGGGGGGGGGGGGGCACCGCCGGAAGCAGGCGCGTCGCTCCCAAGGGCCCCCTCCCCGGCGGCGGCACCTGGGGTGGCGGCGCCAGCCGATGTAGCGGTGTCGGACGGCGCGGCGGCGTCGGCCGGCGCGGAGTAGCCGGTGGATGCAGAGTCGTTGGTGGGCGCGGCAACAGTCGCCGGCGCGTGCGGTTGGGCTTCAGCAGCCGCTGTAGGGGTCTCGGGCACGGAGGCCCAGGGCACCCCGGCAGCAGCAGCCCGGTGCGTTGGAGCAGGGCCCGAGGCTGCAGAGGAGCCCCGTGAGCCGGCTGGAGCGGCATAGCCCCCAGCAGAAGGGCCCGCGGGCGGAGAAGGAGTAACGGTAGTGGTGCTAAAATCAAGCAAACCCGGATCATAAGAAAATGACAGGGTAAGCGAACAGCGAAGAGCACCCAAGATAAAATCTATGCCGACTTACCGGGGGATGTTGAAGTTCCACCGCTTCCCGAAAGGGTTGGGGGGTTCGGACCCCCCGAACCCGCGGCGGGGGCCGCTGAGTGTGTTGGGGGCCCCTGTGGTGGAGGAGTCGGGCGCTCCTCCGAACGGCGAGGGAACGCTGGGGTCCCGTCGGCGTTGAGGAGCCTCCCCCTCTTGCGCGTCGAGGACTCGGGCGGCAAAGTGGCGCCATCGGCGCCCCCTGACGACGAATGCGGCAGGGCACCGGCGTCCTGACGAGAAGCGGAGGGGGCCGGCGACGGCGACCGGGCGCGCTTTTTGGGGCTCGGGTCCAACACCGGAATCGGCGCTTTCCCTTTCGCCTTGTCAACAGAGGTGTCGTCGCCTCCCCATTGACGGTGCTGGGGCCCGCTTGAGGCGTCGTCGCTTGAAGGATCTTCGTCGCTTGAGGGAGCCATGCCTCCCTCAGCGTCCTCGACGATGTTGACCCCCTAGAACGGGTCCCCGATGTGGCACTGCGCCAGCACGGACTCGTCGAGTGTCGGCATCGCCTTCAGCAGCTGCCTCCTCAGCTCGGACTCTGAGCACAGGGGGCGGCAGGCCGTCGGAAGAGCCAGCTCCTCGGGGGAAATGTCGTCGGGGCAGACCCGGGTCAGCATGTCGTGCGGCTGCTGCTCGTCCAGGTTGGAGTCGGGGTCGGTCTCGAGTCGGGTGTAGTCCGATAGGCCGGTGAACATCCATGTCGGGCGGGTGCGGCGCTGCAGTGGAGCTATGCGGCGGGATATGAAGTCCCTCAGCACCATGGCAGACGACAGCCCGTGGTCCTCCAGCATCTGGATCCTCTCCAAAACCGGGTTGAACGCCTCCTCTAGCTCTGGGCGCTCCTCCCAGAACGACCGCTCGGAGTAGGGGATCCCGGTGGGGAGGCACATCCGGTCGTGGGCTTCGACCTTGGCGATCATCCAGTCTTCGCGCCACTGCTCCCATCATGCAGAGTTGAAGGAAGCAATGTACCTCGTGGGGACCTTGGTGCGGCGCTGGAAGTAGTAGGCACCAAGGTGCTCCTTCGAGCTTCTGCCGGTGGCCCTCAGTACAAAAAAGTACCTGAAGAGCTTCACCGACGGCATCACCCCCACGAACATCTCGCAGAGGTGAGCGAAGACCGCCAGCATGGCGATCGAGTTCGGCGCGAGGTGGTGGAGTTGGAGGCCGAAGGTCTCCAGGAGCATGACCAGGAAGGCGGATGCAGGCGGGACGAAGCCGGCCAGCACGTACAACTAAAATAGCACCATCTCCCCGGCGGAGAGGCTCAGCGGTAGCCTCCCGGGACGGAGCCACATCTCCTGCTCAGGAGCGTGCCAGCCGAAAAGCCGGCGCATGGGGGCCAGGTCAGCGGACCTGGACAGCCGGGACTTGGGCAGGATGCTCGCCATGAGGATCGAAGGAGGAGGCTCTGGAAGGGGAGATCGGGAGCTAGAGCGCAAGAACTGGGCTTGGGGCAAGAAGGCACGAGCGCAAGGATGCAGAAGCGGAAGAAAGGACCCTTAGGGGGGAAGGTCTCTTTTTATTTACCTCTGCAAGCCAACAGACGCATCGTGTGAATCGCTGCATCCTCAGTAGAAGAGCAACAGACCCGCATAGGCGATGACATGAGGGCTCGGACCGCTCGACAAGGAAGGCGAACCGAGTGGCTAACTGTGCGGGAGGTAACACGGCGGTTTCTGAAAAGGCAAAAGCAGCGAAAGTGCAGGAGCCACCTTGGGAACCGCCGCAGTTAACGCACGATTGAAGGCGGAAGTCATGTCGCGCGGCACCTGTCCAGTGCCTCAGCTTACCAGGAGGAGACGTGTTGCCACAATGGCAGGAACGTGTCGCCCGAGAAACTGCCCCGAATTGGAATCGAAAGAGTTGCGCGGGAAGATAAGAAAGAAGACCCCACCTGCGGTATCGATGACTCTCCTGAGGTGGGCTCGGGGGCCACTGTCGGTACCCCGCAGACCGGGTACCCCCGCGCATAAGGAGAAAACAGCTAAGGACCCGACCTCTACTTAAGAGGCCGAATCCGAGGCAACCACGTCGTGGAGGGAAGGACCAGATCCTACCTCTCCGCCGGAGAGGGCTCCCGGGCTGCCGCGTGGCCAGCAGAACTGCACCCTCGCCTCCCCGCTGAGGCAGGCTCCGGGGCTGCCATGTGGCCAATCGGAACCTCGGGGCCAGGCCCGCTTCCTCGCAGGGAAAGGCACCGGAACTACCACGTGGCCGGCAGGGCTGAGCCTCCACCCCTCCACAGGGGTGGGCTCCGGGTGCGCCACGTGGTCTGTACCATCGAGTGCTCGACTCCCCACAGAGGCAGGCTCCGGCGCCACCACGTGGCGGACGGCCAACGCAGTGCGGTAGTACGCCGCAGTAAAGGAAGGCGTGAGCTACTCGAACGGGCATTAAAGTACGCGCGCCTTCCCCAGGCGAAGCAGAGTCGCGCATGCGTAAGTCAAGGCTTCAGTGTCATATCTTGTCCAATTAGCCGGTACAGACCCACGCCGCAAGACGGACGAATGGGCCGCAAGGACAAGACGGGCGGGACGTGCACTGCCATCATCACCAACTATGTGTAGCCCTGGCGCACGACGCGGCGGGACGGCGCATTAACGCTCCTGATGAGGGGAAGTAGATAGCATTTAATCTTAGATCTTGTATAGGATTTGGCTCTCCCCGGGACCACCTGTCGGGGCATGGGGCCCACCTTGTGACTGCAGAGTCCTTGGACTATAAAAGGACTCTGCAGACGACCTTCACAAGGGATCGAACAATCAGATTAAGACTCATTCACCCTCAAGCAAGGCAATACACAAACACTCCCGTGGACGTAGGGTGTTACGCTCCGGCGGCCCGAACCACGTAAACCCTCTATGTTCACCATCTGGCTGCGCTCAATCTCCTGGGACTAGCTCTCGTGAATCCAAAGAACCTCCGCGGGCTGCTCTCTAAGCAGGTTCGGGAGAAGTGTCGTTTAAGACCTCCGACAACCTCATTCGCAATCCTCATGATGTTTACCGAAGAAGCTGCTTAGGTTTTTTTTTTTTGAAAGAACCAGCATTTAGATAGCTGGCGTTCAATTATAAGTGGATATGAAAAAATTTGTACATGAGCTCAACTAGGAGCAGTGAGGTGCAGACTGTACCTGTGAACCTCTCTTGTTTACATAATAAAAACTCACACGTAAAAAGAAAACACCGTAGAAAGGACATTTTATGATGACGAAGCAGCAGGCAGGACCGCTGTCAGTCTTGTGACACCCGCAAGCTTCTATAGAAGAAATTCGTCTTTGATAAGAGAGACGACATCCTCCATCGAACGCTCTTTGTTTTGGAAGATCCTCGCATTTCGCTTTGACCAGATGAACCAGAGAACCCCAATAACAATCGTTCTTATCCCCTGTTCCTTGTTGTTGTTGCTAATTCCAGACAATGCAAAGAACCAATCTGCAATTGAATTGTGACAGGGCCAGGTGCGTGGCTGCAATCTGGACTCCTTTAGCCAGCAGCTAATAGCCTCCCATATACGCATTGTTCCCGAACACTCCAAGAACAAATGAATGATGGTTTCCAAATTTTGATAGCACAAGGGACAAAAGTAATTCTTAGATCATCCTCTACGTTGGAGTCTGTCCGCTGTCCACACTCTATTTTGAAGGAGCAACCACATGAAAACTTTACATTTAGACGGTGACCACACCTTCCAAACCAGCTTATGAAAATCTGAACAGATTGTGCCCTCAAACTGTAGTTGATAAGCTGACGCAACCGAGTATTCCCCTGCTGCGTTGAATAGCAAGCGGATGTCATCTTGCTCATCAGTTTGTAGTGTTAACTGCATATCATCAATCAATGTCCACAGCTAAATATATTCAGGTATTAGCACTGGTGTGAGCTTGGCGGCCAGATCCCGAATCCAGTTGGCATTAGACAAGGCGTCAGCCACTGACCGCTGTTTGGACTTGCTAATGTTGAAAAGCGATGGGAATAAGGATACAGGCGATTTTCCTTCAATCCAACTGGATTTCCAGAAACTGGCTAGCTTGCCATTGTGGATGGTGACTCTGGTAGCTGCAGCGAACAGGGCAAGATCGGTGTCATCAATTGGTAACTCCATACCTTGCCACGGCCGGTCTGGGCGCTTCCAAGTGTTCCATAATCAGCGAAGGCGCAATGCCCGACTAAAACGTTGCAAATCAACAATTCCTAATCCACCATGATTGAAAGGTCGACATACCTTGGACCAAGCCACTTTGCATTTTCCACCTTGCAGTTGTTGGTTGCCTACCCAAAGGAATTTGCGGCGCATTTTATCTAATTCTTTAATAAATTTCAAGAAGCTGCTTAGGTAGGAAAGAGCTAGGGTACCATATTATTGTTTGGCAGAATTTGGGCTTGTTAAAAAGTAGTTTATTTGAAAAATTTGTCAAATACAGTTTTTGCTTATATTCTAGGTTTAGTTCATCCTGACGAGTAGTTGAACTAATAAATTGTTGTCGAACTATTTTTTAGCATAACTTCTGCTTATTTGTATGAATAAGCAGAATCATGTTGGACTAGTACTACAGGAATATCGATCAATTACGTCGGCCAAAGTCGACGTAATTAAGGCCTAAACCGACGTAAGTAAGTTAATTACATCAGTTTTTCCTTAATTACGTCGGCCATTGGCCGACGTAACGGTTTGGACGTAATTAAGGTAACTTACATCGGCCACCGATGTAAGTTAACTTAATTATGTCGGTCTGCAGCAGCCGACGTAAGTGAAGTGGTGGGATGGGCCGCGGGCTGGGCCGGAGTACTTACATCGGCCACAACATGTCGATGTAAGTTATGTGCCCTAACTTACGTCAGTTGCTCCAAAGCAACGTAAGTTAAGTGGTTTAATTTACGTCAGTATGGTCTGTCCGACGTAAGTTAAACTGGGCTAACTTACGTCGGCCATGCCATAGCCGACGTAAGTTATGTTTTCGAATTTTTTTAAAAAACAGAAACTGACTACCTCGCTCGATGGCGAGAACACAGAACAGATTCAAAACAGATTCACAACAGATACAGATACAAAACAACAACTTCAAAACATTATTCAAACATCGATAACACACAATTTCACCGGGCTACACGCTAGCCCCTCCACTACCTCCAGGATCTTCTCGGCGCGTTCCCGAACCCTGCAGAAGAAGCATAGTCAATTGACAACACGAAATTAACATAAATTTACTTGTACCTAAAGCATTCCTTCGTATAACTTTATGGTGCGAAACAACTAGTTGATCCTAATTAGAAGTCCATAAACTATTTCCAGTTTCTATCCATTTTGATAGTTTCTGAAACTGAACTGAACTTTAATTTTGACTTTTTGACAGTCCACAAACTGAACTATCCATAAATTGAAACTGAACTTTAATTAGGATAAACTGAAACTGAAACTGACATTTCTATCCATAAACTGAACTTTTGACATTTCTATCCATTTTGATATTTGTATCCATAAACTGAAACTAAAGTGAAACTGACATTTCTATCTATAAACTGAAACTGACATTTGTAGCCATAAACTGAATCTGAACTGAACATCAAATTTAGAATGCTAAAGCTTTTTGACTACTACAAAAACTATTTCAATGGAGCTAAAGGAATATTGAAATGAATATGACAATATTACCTGCTCCGTGTCTGTTGCAGCGGAAGCGTAGGAATCTCGGTATCCTGACCGCTGTGTCGAGCAAGAGCCTGCCATTGCAAAATATTAGAAGATATATGTTATTGAAGTGTTGTAAAATTTAACTACGGTACTTTAAATTACTTACCGCCACCGCTGCTTGCATCTAAGCCATCATTAAGGCCGTCCTCCGCTGCTCCTCCCTTGCCTCCGCTCTCGTCCTCTTCAGCTCTGTCTGGGTTTGCGTCAGCATCTCCCTCATGGCAAGGAGCTCCAGCTGGGTCTGCGAGAGACGACCACTGGTCCCAATGGTCGAAGCCTGCGACGATGAAGCGCCTCTCAAAGGTTGCGTTGACCTCGAGTCGACAACTCCATCAAAAATAGCAAACCTGCAAAAGAATGAAAACACTAAGTAGAAGAAGATTAATTGAAAAAGAAATAAAACACACGAAGAACTCACCGCCCGTGGGACTTCCCGCCTCCGCTTGCGTACGCGGCTTAGGGGTCGATCGGCGCGCTTTCTCAATCGTAATTCGCGTCGTGTATCTTCGCGACCTCCTGCGCGTACTTTGTCTACAAAACAAATAAATCTTGTAAGCATGTCAATAATAGTATTAGTTATAATGAAATTGATGAATTTCGAAAACTTACCAGTCGGTCGGCTGCGACCTGACTACACTGCACTGGCTAAGAAGGGTCACTTCCCTTGTGACCTCTCTTCCAAACCTGGGTCGGGGTCGGCTCATGACCCATCTCTCGCTCCTGTACAGCCGTGTTAGTGAGATAAATAATATATTAGGAACACGTAAATAAAATGAAAAGGTACTTACCATGCGTTTAGCCAAACGCAAGTAGCCGTCGCCGCCATAGTTGTGCTTGCCCTCGGATCCCATGCGGTATTGTCTAGCCTTCGTGGACTTATTGATGAAAGTGTCGCTAGCCCAGTACCGACAGAGAGCTAAGTACGCCTCCATGTTACCCTGTAACCAGGAAATACTAACCTGCACATATTTCATTTTTCATCAACGCAGTTAACATACATAGATATTGTAAATATTTAACAATATTAAAAACTTACCTTCGCGTACTGCTCCTCTGTCAAGTACGAGTCGGAGTCCTTCCTAAATACACCCCTTTGCTGCTCTTGCTCCTGCTCTCGGGGGTGCCGCTTGTAGTACGCGTTGATGGCCTGAATCCGGGTGTACGACAACGCCGCCGTCGTGAGCTGTCGAGCGTTGTAATGGAACACGCGTCTCGTGTGGTCCTCCATGCCCGGTTCCTCTAATTGGTACCTCTGCTTTAAGCAAACAAATATTTAAGTGATATGAATTAACAATTCAAACGAGTTAAAAAATAGAAGAGTTAAACTTACCATAAAATCGTGCCACACGGCTCCCTGAACCGTGTCGTGGACTGGGTGAGAGACACGAGCGTAGTCATCCCACGACAGGGCAGGAAAACCGTCAATCACACCGGGGTAGTGCAACTTCACGATAGCACCTAGGACACTGTTAACCTGCCTGTGGTGCTTCTCAGCCCCCGTGAACGAAAAGTCGTACCAACATCTACAAAATATATTAAATCATTAAGTAAAGGAAAACAACATCTAATATTTAACATACTATATACAATATTTACCTATCTCCAACAGGGCAGATCGAGGTCTGCTGAGTAGTAACCGGAGGAGGAGCCGCAAAGTGAGTCCTCCTCATCTGTCGCCTCTACTGCGACGCTGTCGCGTCCTGTGACCCTGAAGGCTCTGCGGAACCACCAAAGTCTCCAGAAAGGCTAGTGGTAGCCGGCTGCCCAGGGAGGCTAGCGCTAGCCGGCTCCGAAGGGAGGCTAGCGCTATAGGGCTCCTGTAGTGGCCCCCTAGCCTCTGAGTCGGGCTCCTGTAGCGGCCCTCTAGCCTCTGACTCTGACTCAGAAGTCTCTGAGTCAGACTACACAAAAGGAAAAGATTGACAATAAATAATTAATAACAACTGCAATTTCAAAAATAACTTTATTGTATCTAAAATTTACCTCAGTCTGCTGAAAGCACACGACAGCTGAGGGTGGAGCGTGTGCCAGAAAGAGGGAACGTCGGCTAGAAAGGAACGAGGTCCCTGAGCAAGGGTCTCGTGGCGGCTCAAACCCTCTCACTGGCTTCCCCTTCCCCTTCCCCTTTGACGACATCCTGTTGCAAGGAATAAATGATTAATATGCAAATATAATATACAAAATTAATGTTAAATTAGTGAATAAAACGTTACTTTAAAATTCATCAACATCACGATCATGCACCCTACTCCTTAAACCAGCCCATCGATCTTCTTCTTCCGCATATCGTTTTTGTTTGCGAAAATCAGCAGGTTCGACTATGTCATCGATATCTTCAGTTTCGGATTCTGATTCTGTTTCCGCTTCCGTGCCAGCCTCGATATCTTGAGCGTCTCCAACTAAGTCATCGAGTCCTACACCGGGCTCGACTGAGAAGGAGTCTGGCAACTCTTCCTCTTGGTAGACACAATCAACCTCAGCTTCGTCGTGGTAATCATCATCTCCTCGAGCGTATAACCGCTCACGAGGATTCACCTTATGTATCACCCACCAAGCTTTGAATTTATTGCATGGATAAGGTAGATAGTACACTTGCTCTACTTGGTGTGCAAGAACTAATGAATCGAATCCTTTCAACCGTTCCTTGTGTTTTACTTCGACCATGCCAAATTCGTTTACTCGAATTCCACGAATGGAATCAAACCATTCACAGTCAAAGAATACCGCTCGAATTGGCTTGTTTGCGACAAAAGTGAATTCAAGGATTTTTTTAATAATCCCGTAGTACTGCGTTTCATGATCTTGCGAATCGATTGCCCTCATCACAACTCCAGTATTACATGTTGTCGCGAGAGGACGAAGAGATTCAAATTGAGTTGTACGGAATCGAAAGTCGTTGACGTCATATCAACCATAGCTTCTAACATTAACCACTCTACGGGATAGTTGTCGCAAATCTTCATGGACGTTGGCATCTTTTTAGCACTGTCCAAGATATGGAGTTATTAGAAAATGTAAGCATTCTTAAGTCGAATATGATCTTGAAACGTAAGCATTGGAGTTATTAGTTATCAAGAAAACGTTACATGATCTCGAAACCAGGAGTGAAATTAGATCCCCCATTTATTCCTTCCTGTCGAATATGTTCTATTTGTTTGCTCGTGGGTTGATGTCTATGTCTCCAATTTTGCTTGTCGAACATACTACACGACAAAGAAAACCTTTTAGAATACATGTGTCGGAAAAGATGGTGAAAAGCATAAGTGTAGGAGAAACACTTACTTGAAATATTCATTCATTTCTTCCATATTAGCGTACATGTAGAAGAATGCAGCACGCCTTTCTTTTTCGCTAACATCATACGAAGTGTAACTACTAACAGTAATGCCTCTTGTTGCAAAAATGGAGAGATCACTACAAGGAGGTTGCTCATCTATATTGTATCGCATTACCGAAGTATTAACATTATTTTCCTCTGCAAAGTAAACACTTGAGAAGTATCCTACTTCCTTAAGAGTAAAAGCTTCGGCGATTCAACCTTCAACCCTTGTCCTGTTACCAACCATTGGTTTCAGATATCTAAGTGATTTTTCAATATGATACATCCACCTATATTGCACAGGACCGTCCACTTTCGCTTCAAATGGAAGATGAATTAAGAGATGTTGCATTGGATTGAAAAATCCTGGAGAAATTTTTTTTCCATCTTACACAAAAGTATCGGAACCTCCTTTTCCAAATTAGTCATCATCTCTGGCGTGATTTATTTAGCACAGAGTTGCCTATAGAAGTGGCTAAGCTCGGCTAACACCTTCCACACTGCATCGTCAAAATAGCCTCGAAACATAACATGCAGAAGTTTTTCCATGATTATGTGATAATCATGATTCTTCAACCCAATGAGCTTTCCCATTTTCACATTCATGACTCGTCTCAGACTAGCTGCATAACCATCTGCGAATTTCAACCTTTGCAACCATTCGAGAACTTCTTTTTTTTTCTTTAGGTCGAAGACAGAAAGGAGCACGTGGTTTACCACCATTTTCGGAGAGCTCAAGAGTTTGACGGTTACAAAGCTCGGCAAGATCCTTTCGAGCCTTTAAATTGTCTTTTGTTTTGCCCGTCATGTCCATGCATGTGCTTATGATACATTCGGCCATGTTACGCTCTTGATGCATAACATCAATGTTGTGCCTTAGAATCAACGACTTAACATACGGTAACTCCCAAAGTCCACATATGTGAGTCTAATTGTGTTTGTCTCCGTAACCTTCAAAATATCCAGGACGACCTTCATCTGGCACCAATTTGTCCAACATATCAGATATTTCTGACCCGTCAAGACGTTTCGGTGGTCCTTTAGTGACAACGGTGTTCTTTTTGAAGACATTCCTCTGTTGTCTAAACAAGTGATTCGGAGGCAGCCAATGTCTATGACAATCGAAGTAAGATATCTTGTCTCCATGGGTAAGTCAAAAGCAATCGGTATCTGAGGCACATATCGAACACGTCAACCGACCATGAGTGCTACATCCAAAAAACATGTCGTATGCCGGAAAATCATGAACGGACCACAAATAAGCAGCTCGGAGGTTGAATTTCCGTTTCTTGTAACAGTCGTACGCTTCGACTCCTGTCCACGACATTTTCAACTCTTCGATCAACGGTTTCAACATCACATTGAGACGTGACCCAAGATGATCTGGCCCAGGTACAATGAGGCTAAGAAACATAAACTCATTCTTCATGCAAAAAGTCGGTGGAAGATTGTACGGAATGATAAAGACGGGCCAACAGGAGTATGGTGCGGCGTTTGTGCTGAACGGCGTGAACACATCTGTCGCCAGCCCGATGCGAACATTTCTCGCTTCACGAGCAAATTCTGGGTTGAACCGGCCCAGCGCCTTCCATGCCTCACCATCGGACGGGTGCGTCATGACTCCATTGTTCTCACGCTCACATTCTTTGTGTCATCTCATGTGTCTGGCCGTTTTTTTTTTTGAAAGGAACAACCGCTTCAACCTCGGTGTCACAGGTAAGTAACGAAGCTGCTTACGTGCGACTTCCGTCATCACAGTATTACCATCGTTATTAACAACTTCGACAAACCTCGGTTGACCACATTTCAAACATTTGTTCTCATTGGCATGCTCTCTCCAGAAAAGCATGCAGTTGTCTGGACACACATCAATCTTTTCGTGCTTCATCCCGAGACCGGAAAGAATTTTCTTCGAGTTGTACATATCCTTAGGCACTTTGTTGGGTTGTGGAGGGGCATCTTTGAACAAATCGATGAGCATGTTGTAATAATTGTTAGAAAAGAAGAACTTAGACTTAATTGCCATAAGTCTAGTCAGAAAATTGAGGATTGACATTTTAGTGTGTTCATGCAGAGCCTCTTCTGAATCTTTGAGACGTTTGAAGAACTCTTTAACCTGTACTGTTTGAGTATCTTCTGTAAGCTCTGGTCGTATAGCTTCCAGCATCTCATCCATCATATCAACCTCTTGAGCATCATCATTGTCCGCTTCCACTTCTTATACAGCTTGAGAAGCTATCTCGTCGTGGAAGTTCCACAACTCATAATGTGACACGTAACCGTTTCGACACAAGTGCAACGTAAGTTCCACTTTGTCCAAAAACGTTCCGTTTCGGCATTTCGTACATGGGCACCGCGCCTTATCGCTATTTGACAATGAAAAAGCTCGTTCCACAAAAGCTTCTGTCTTGGTGTACCACTCATCTGAGTGACCACCAGTTCTGCTCTTCCAGCCAGTATACATCCAACTACGGTCTTCACCCATGTTTGGCTCTGCAGTTTAACGCGAAAGAAATTATCGTTAATGTATTGTTATGTTATGTCACGGCCCTACAACCTAGGCAGATAGATCCTAAACCCACCCAAGAGTGACCGAGCGGAGCGTGCTCATGACGAGACGCGTGATCCGGATTCGAACGAAATTTCGGCAGCATAACCCCGTTGTTCTCCACTGCACGCCCAAAAATGGTGCAGCAGAGAACAATAGGATTACACCACCGAAATCTCGTCCAAATCCGGACCCGCGTCTCATCACAAGCCACGCCCCCTCGGTCACTCTGAGGCTGTCCAAAAAGGGACCACTCCGAACCTGCACGTCTCACATGCCAATGGCATGTGAGACGTGCCGATCCGAAACGGGTAATACATTTCTATAGGTTACATTGCTCATTTTCATTTTGAGGTCATTTAAGAGAGAGGAAAGAACTAGAGAAAGAGTGAGAGGAAAGTTGGTCTTAGATGACAATTCCACATTCATTTTCACTATCCACGCAATCGCGGGTCATTGACGTTCTTAAGGCGGTAAGGCGACTTAAGGCGACGGATCCCCCTGCTCTCGCGACGCCAGCTTTCCCCGCCGCCGCCGCCTTACCCTAGAAAGCAAGGCGACAAAGACGCCTTACGGTGTCGGAGCGCCTTACCGCTTTAGCGTCACTTTACTGACGCTAAAGCGACGCCTTAATAACTATGTTCAACGACAAAATATACTGCATTTCTCAGTTCACCGTCGGCGCGAGCTTCTTTTGCGTGCCGCCCGACGCCACGAGCTTCTCCGTCGGCGCGAGCTCCTCTCAACGCGAACTCCTCCGCATGCTGCATGACAGACCAAGTTGCGCCGCCGCCCCGATCTCCTCTGCTCACCCTACACACGACCCACCTCCTCTCTCTCTCTCTCTCTCTATTGGAGCTACCGGCGACACCGTGGCACCCGACAGTCGCCCACCCCCGACGCTGCCCTCCTCATGGTGCAATTAACCACTTAAGAATAAATAGATAAACTACTTGAGTATAATTAAACGCATAAGCAAATTAACAACTTAAATAAACCACTTAAGCATAATTAAACAAATTTAAGCAATTTAAGCATAATTAAATAAACCACCTAAGCATAATTAAGCAAATTAAGCAAAAATAAGCAAATTAAACATAATTATGCATAATTAAGCAAATTAATCATATAAAATGAACCACTTAAGCATATCTAAGCAAATTAACCACTTAACTATAATTAAATAAACAATTAAGCAATTTCAACAAAATTTAAAAAATTTCAAATTCAAAATTGAATTTGATTTCAATTCAAATTGAAATTTGACTTTCAATTGGGGGGGGGCTCGGGGAGCAGGTGAGGGTGGGGGGGGGGGAGGCGGGGAGCAGGGTGGGGGGGCGGGGGAGGGGAGGTCGAGGGGGAGGGGAGGAGGAGGGGGAGAGGGGGGGCTCGGGAGGGGAGGGGAAGGGGGCGCGACTCTCGGCCGTGGAGGGGAGGGGGAGGGGAGGTGGAGGGGGAGGGGATGGGGAGGCGGACGGCGGCGGTCGGGAGGGGAGGGGAGGAGAGAAGGGGAGGGAAGGAGTACCTTGTGGCGGCGGCGTCGGACGGTGGCGGGCGCGATGGCGCGGAGGCGGTGAGCGACGGCGTCGGGCGCGGCGGCGGGAAGGGACAGAAGAAAGCGGCGCGCGGCGGGTAAGGAATAAAAGAGAAGGTGCGCGCGGGGTAGGTTAAAATACGTAACTTACGTCGGCTAAATAGTAAACTTACGTCGGCCGACTAAACTTACGTCGGCCAACCCCGCAGCCGACGTAAGTTAAGCCTAACTTACGTCGGTCTTTTATTTACGTCGGCTAGTTGCTCAGACCGACGTATGTTCACATTTATTGTTGTCAGTCTGCTGACTTACGTCGGCCGCCGATGTAAGTTAGTTTAACTTACGTCAGTTTTTTTGACCGACGTAAGTTAGTTTATTTACGTCGGCTGGCCGACGTAAATTAAACTGGCCGACGTAAGTGTTAGCGTTTCCTGTAATATAGAGGTAGCTCGTACTCCGTGGGTCAACTGCTCCGGAGTGCATCTTATCAGGTAGTGTCACAATAGTGCGTCCATATTCAAGCTCTATCATTGCCGTTATATTCGATACCACTCTCCATCCTGGTTCACAACTGCTAGATATTTCTTCATTGTGGCTTGCTGCGCCATTTTTTCCCTCTTAAAGTGATGACAAGTCACAAGAGTATCGAGCTAGAAGCAACACTGACAGGAGTGCGGAAATATATTTTTGCTTCTAGTCATTGGTATCAAATTTCAACTCCAAAAATGGTCGCCGGCAACGTCTCTACATCGCCGGAAGTGCCAAAGTGAGCCAGGCAGCGCATGATCGTGCAGCAGCTGCACCAAATAGCAATAGTGTCCGTCTCTTTTCCTATGCCAGGAGTGGAGCTGCCACTGTAGTTTAGCCGCTGGTGTGCCCGTCTCCGTCCGCGTTGGCCTCAGCGCCGGTGGTGGACGAACGATGGTTACACGCTATGCATAAGGGTGCTTCTTCCCTGAATGTGAACCCGGGGGCATGCGCTTCCGTCGATGCATTAGGCTATCCGCGTAGGTACTGAAAACACTATTGAAAAGATTTTTGAAAAATTTAAAGTAAATTTACAGAGTGCATATACTGTAAGTATAAAGTATATAAAGTATGATTTAGAGTACATGAGTGCGAATGATCTTAGAAATCATCAATACATGGACGTGGGTGCAATGTACACACGTGGATTGTTAGTAATTGTTTTGAGATAAGAAAAAAAATACATGTCATTTCATGCTATGAGTAGGAGCAGTCAATTCATTAATAGAGAGGATGTGAGCACCTACGCCAAGCGGAGCTCCAACCCATGTGGGTGCCAACGGGTAACACCCGCCCTTGTCAATTGGTCTACGACTTGTTCTCGTTTTGGGATAGGAACAAATCTGAGTTTTGTTGATGTAACAAGGTCTTTGTCTGGAAAATTTTTAGTTTTTATCCTCGCAAAAATCCGAAGCGACTTGGAAGTTTAGTAAATTGCTTATGATAACCAAATTCCTGTAGTAAAATGTGAAGAAATATGGATGATTTCAAGCATGCTTGAGACATTAGACGTGACACTAAAATTAGTTTTGACATTAGATCTGAATTCTGATTGTGTCACTCTAAGTTGTAGTCCCATGTGGTTGTAATCTCTTTGATACAGTGAATATTTATGATCTTACGCTAGTGGGTTATCCTAAAAAATGAACATAAAATCCGTGTTTCACTCGACAAAAGTTTGATAGTATGTGTTATTTACGGGGCTTAATCCCGTATATGAGCTGTAGGTCAGCATTTTCGAAGGGGCCGTGGGCATATAGCAGTCTCTGCCGAAAAATATCCTTCCATCTGAAAAGTGAAATGACATGCCACCTGTATAATGGGTGATCGTTTTAGCTGTCTCGTAATAATTTCACAATTTCTTAATTTATGGATGAAAAAAATATTTATGAGTTATATAGCGACTGCAACTCGTACAATGATGTGAATGTCGTCGCACACTCCTGATTTTAGCACATGAGATAGTTGCTTTGCGAAACACCTCCATCTCTTTTTTTTAGATAATCTCACCTCCATTGCTTTCTTCCACATAATCAAAATTTAAATATTCTATGTGACATTGCATAAGACAACCTATGACTGCCTACGTGTAGCATTATACCTGCGAGAAGGTGAGGCCCGGGACGAGGTCACATAGTTTACATTTTGCGTCTCTAATCAGCAAGAATTTTCCTAGTACACAGAAAACGTTGAAAAGATTATCTCCCGGTCATAGTTTACATTTGCCTTAGCTGCGGTTGAAACCTGAACTTACTTTATGCTCGACAAACGAATGAGAAGGACCCTCACAGGTTGGACTTCGCAATGCACGGACGGTTCACAAAACCTGGAGCATCTAAAGTGGCGCGGTCCAAACAGCAATGAACCTTGCCCTCTCATACCATCTGATCTCACTGCAGTGGACGGAGCTCCTCAATGGCGTCACATCTCAATCGCCAGCGACCAGTGGTGGATCCTGAAAGCATCCTTTTTATTTCTAAAGATATATTTCCGCGGATACATCACACATGTATGATAAGATACCCAAACCCAATCTTACCCTGACGGTTCCACTATAAAGGTGCGCGCAACCAAGCACACATCTCCATCGCCATTTCCAACACCCAGACCAAGTGTTGGGCAGCCAGTGCCTAATCGTAGTACTAGCTCATAGCTCTCCACTGGCAGCAAGTGCAAGGCGCTCCTCTGAAGGATGAGGAGTGCGACGGCAATTGCAGAGGACGGTAGAGGCGAGAAGAAGGATGCGGCGGCGGTGGCGGAGAAGGCGAAGCGGCAGGGCGGGTTCCGGACCATGCCCTTCATCCTAGGTAAACTCGACGAATGCTCCATGCTTTTGATCTGTTGATACTCGTTTCTCCCTCAGTTTGTCTATGGTTTTGCCTGAGATTACACTCCTCGTGCTATTCGATCATAAGATTCCTTTCTGGGATCTCTTTTTCCTGGTTCTTGAGCTTGGTACAGGACCAAACGGTGGTGATCTCCCTTTTCTTTCACGGGTCAGTGGAGGCTGTCAAAGGGACAAGTTTCTGAGCTTGCCATGCCAGTCAGATTCAGATAACAGACTGCAGCTGCAGTCTCTGAATTTGATCTTTAACAATACCAGGCTCACGAAACACCTACCCTGATCACTGATGGAATATGCAACAACCACTCATGATAACTAACTGAAGAAACTACGGCAACTCCTCTGAAGGTTGCCTGAACTTTTTACTTTTATTGCATGGGTAACAAGGTATACAACTGCGCTGCATGTACCCAACTCATTAAGTTAACAAAATCCTCGAACATAAAAAGTGGGCCCGGTGAGCTTTTTCTCACCAGATACTACACGCGTGGAAGGACCGCGCATGCGTGCCACCTTTCAAAAGGACACGGCTTCATACTCCCCTAACGTGTTATAATTTTATTAGTATCTTCATTAATAGTCATATTAACTGTGAAGGTGTGACACAGACTACAGAGCACACCGATCGATGCACGCTTTCAAAGCAACCTTGCTGCTTTTCCTGAGTCAAACAAGTCTACTATTCCGCTTGCTCGAAAAGACATGTGCACCTGTTTGGATTTACATCCCAGGACTGACCTCTTGAATAGCATCAAAAAAAAATCCCCCTTTTTGCATTAGTGGGATGCTGAAGTGCCGAAATGTGCCTATCAGTGGTGCCAACCAGCCAACCATTAGCCGATTAGCGAACTTATCAATCAGTATCTCAATAATGTAGGTTCATACATGTATCTCAGCCTTGGGGCTTTTTATTAAATTGAAAATGAAAAAGATGATTGCTAGGTGTGTTCAAAATATTGTAACAATTTAGAAACAATGCATCAATGAAAACCTGACAGTAACTAATTTTCTATCCGTTAATTAAGTAGGTACAACTTAATTGAAAGGGCACAGTGAAATCCTCCACTAGTTCTACTGGCTGCTAGTGTACCATTGAAGCACCTGACATTTTCCACTACTATGACTTTGCGCGACGACAGCAAATGACTTCTGCGACCGGCTCGCGACGGTTGGGTTCAGCTCGAACCTGATCTCGTACCTCACCCTGCAGCTGCACCTGCCGCTCGTGGAGGCCTCCAACACCATCAGCAACTTCCATGGCACCGCCAACCTCACCCCGCTCATCGGCGGCCTCATCGCCGACTCCTTCGCCGGCCGGTTCTGGACCATCACGTTCGGCTCCATCATCTACCAGCTCGGCATGGTCTGCCTCACCCTCTCCGCGGCGCTCCCTTCGCTCCGCCCGTCGCCCTGCGCCAAGCACGCCGCCGAGTGCCAGCGCGCGTCCTCCTTCCAGCTCGCCGTGCTCTACGCCTCGCTGCTCTGCACGTCCATCGGCACCGGGGGCACCCGCCCCTGCGTCATGGCGTTCGGCGCTGACCAGCTCGAGCTGGACGCGCACAGGCGCGGCCAGGGCGCAAGGCCCAAGTGGAGCTTCTTCAACCTCTACTTCTTCGGGGTCGAGCTCGCGAAGCTTACGGCCGTGACCGTTGTGGTGTACGTCCAGGAGAACGTCGGGTGGGAGTGGGGGTTCGGCGTGCCCACCCTCGCCATGCTCGTCGCCGTGATCGCCTTCGTGTCCGGGTACTCGCTGTACGTCAAGATGCCACCCGGTGGAAGCCCCCTTGTCCGGCTGGCGCAGGTCACCACCGCCGCGTACAAAAAGCGCAAAACTGTCGTGCCGGACTCCAGCTTCCTGTACCAAGACAAACAGCTCGACGCCGGCATCTCCACCACGGGACGTCTTCTCCACACCGACCAGCTAAAGTAAGTAGAATAATTAATGCTAGTGGAACCTGGCAATGCGATGGGTCATTTTGTTTCGACGATACGAGCTAATAACTACGTGTCTGCTTTTGTAATAGGTTCCTTGATAAGGCGGCCATCGTGACGGACGGCGACGTGCTGCCGTCCGGCCACCCGAAGCTGTGGCGCCTGGCGACGGTGCACCGCGTCGAGGAACTCAAGTCGATCATCCGGATGCTGCCCATCTGGGCGGCCGGCATCCTCCTGGTGACCTCGGCGTCGCACAACAGCAGCTTCGCGATCCAGCAGGCGCGCACCATGGACCGCGACATCACGCCGCGCTTCAAGATCCCGCCGGCCTCCATGCTCATCTTCGAGAACGTCGCCATGCTGCTGACCCTCACCTTCTACGACCGCGTGCTGGTCCGCGTGCTCCGCCGCTACACCGGCCACCCCAACGGTATCACCCACCTCCAGCGCACAGGCGTCGGCATGACCATCGCCATGCTGTCCAACGCGGCGGCCGCGGTCGTCGAGCGGAGGCGCAGGGCCGTGGCCGCCGCGAGTGGCCTGCTCGACGCGCCCAAGGCTACGTTGCCGATGAGCGTCTTCTGGCTGGTGCCGCAGTACACCATCCACGGCGTGGCCAACGCGTTCATGGACGTCGGCCGCATGGAGTTCCTGTACGACCAGGCGCCGGAGAGCCTGCGCAGCACGGCGGCGGCGCTCTACTGGCTGACCATGGCGATAGGTAGCTACCTGGGCACGCTGCTGGTGACCATCGTGCACGAGAAGACGCGCCGGAGCGGGCAGTGGCTGCAGGACAACCTCAACCGTGGAAAGCTGGACAACTACTACTGGCTCGTCGTGTCGCTGCAGCTGCTCAACCTTGTTTACTATTTCGTCTGTGTCAAGTACTACACCTTCAAGCCACTGGAAATGGCTGCCGGTGGTGACAAGGAGGTCGAGCTCTACCATTGCAATGGCAATGGCAATGTCAATGAGGATGCCAAGAAGGGTAAAAACATGAAGTAGCTTAGAAAGTTCTTCAATCTCGATCCTCAGCTAGAAGGACGAGTTCGGGAGCGATGGAATAATGCTATGAAAAATGGCCGCGCAGAATTGACAGAGCCTTTTGCCATATCTACCTCAGATCACTGTCACCTCCTTCTACAATCTCCGCAGCGGTTTCCTATAAAACTTACTCTATCCCTCTATACTTTCAGTATATCCTCTATAGTTCCAGCATTTCACTTTAGACACTTACTCTATACTTCCAGTAATCTACTCTATATTTTCAGTCCAGTAAGCTTTACAGTGAACTACTGCAGATGGTCTCACGCCGCAACCTTTCAAGCGGATGCATATCTCCTGCAATACTGCAGGTGCAGTAACAGTCAAGCCTCACGTTCAGTCGAGCCCACATGTCAATAACTGTTACTGCACCTGCACTACTGCAGGTGATTTCAATACCTTTCAAGCCTCTGTTCGGGTTTAAAGCACACTGACCTGACCTCCCGATAAAGAGAATGTGTTCATGGTGCTTCAACGATGCCAACCCCATGTTATTGTCTAAGCCGAACAGGCCTACCTGCACTTGCTATTATATACACACTCTATACATTATTTTTCTTCTATTTTTACAACATTTACTCTAAATTTACAGTATCCAACAATCTTCCCAGCAACACCAGTGTGGACGGTCTAAAGCTCTAAAGAAGTGGGCTAGAGCCATGATCCCACAAGGCAAACTTGCAGCCATTAGACTGTCTCGAACAGAAGAGGCAAACGCATAATTATCTCTCAAATGCATCTTCTTGTCCCACTTTTCAGCCTCCAACATATGAGGTATATCGAGTTCTCATTTTGCGGGCAGACGTTTTCAGTTCGCAAATATGTCGGCCCTCCACTAGTGAGGTATTCCCGTCCGTCGTCGTCTTCCTCGCCCCGCTCCCCGGCCTCCCGATGTGAAGCTCCCGCGGTGGTCCTCCGCCTCGCTAGGTGCCGTTGGCCAGTGCCCTCCTCGCTTCGCAAACCGTCGCCGTCTCGCTCTCGCCACCGTCTTCGCTGCCTTGCTGCCCCCGTCACGCGCGCCGCCGCCACGCTCCTCCCATCTCGAGCGCCGCCGGGGCCTCCTCCCTGGCCGCGCCACGCCGCGCGCTGCTAGTCGCATGTTTTCGCTTCCATCCGTGCTCTGCGCCGTCCGTCGCGGCGTCGTCCTTGTAGTCGCTGTCGATGGCTGGCTCTAACGCGACGAGCCACGCACCCCGCTGCGCAGGTCCTTGTAGGGATTGTTTTTCTTTTTTTGCCTCCACACAAATGTCTTGTCTGTTAGAGATCAGGGAAAAATCGCCACCTGAAATCTACTATAGCAATTGGCAAAAGTGTAAATGGGGCACTGTTATACTGGGTATTCCACATACAGGATAAAAATTTCTAAGTACTCTGCCTCCCCGCTGAGGTAGGATCCGATCCGATGGCTCCACGTGTCCAGCAAGCCCGGATTCGTCCCTCTTCAGGGGCACGCTTCAGTACTGCCACGTGGACCTCAAGACGGGGATCAGATCCTCTAAAGAGACGAGCTCCCAAGCTGCCATGTGTCCAGCGGGACGGGACCCGTTCCTTCAAAGGAGTGGGCTCTGGTGCTGCCACGTGGCCTGAAGCTTCGGGCTCCCCCCCCCCCCGAAGGCGGGCTCCGAAGCCCCCACGTGTCCAGCAGTCCCGAACCCCTGACTCCTCTTGGAGTTAGGCTCTGGGGCTGCCACGTGGCCCATAGCGCAGGACTCGGCCTCCCCCGCGGAGGCGGGCTCCGATGCTGCCACGCGTCCCGCAACTTGTTCTGACCGGTAGATTGCAAGACTGAATGGGCGGTGCGCCTTGTCCAAGTCAGGAATTGAATACACGCGCCTTATCCAGACGGACGACGCGATGCACGCCTCCTGTCAGGTATCGCTGTTTCCAATCGCATCACAGTGAAGGCGTCTCAGACCTACCCCACTTTGCCAAGTGGGTAGCTTACGGCGACAAGACACATGGACGAGACATTCCCTACCATCATCAACGACTACGCATAGCCACTGGCGTCCTATGAGCCAAGACGGCGGGTCTTCAAGTCGTGTCAGAGGCTGCTTATGCGAGAAGTCTTAGATCTTTAGGATAAGATCGCCTGGGGCCACCTATCGGGCCCCGAACCCCACTTGTAAGGCGTCCGAACATGTCTATAAAAGGATTGGACCGCCACCATTACAAAAGATCCAACTTTTTACACTCACACACAGACACACACACACACACTCAGACTCTCAAGCAATACAAACCTCACCGTGAAGTAGAGTATTACGCTCCAGTGGTCTGAATCACGTAAAACCACCATCTCACCATAGTTTTCTAAACTGCGCAACCTCACTTGAGACTAATCTCCCGCCGATCAAAGAACCTCCACAGGCTGCTCTCTAAGCATGTTCGAGTGTCGCAAGAACACTTTGATATTTGACGGCTAGATAGGTTTTTTTTTCTTTCAAGAAGTTGCGCTTTCACTGCAATGGTGAACACCAGGGATTTGGATGATCCCGGAGGTCGTGGCCACCTGTGCAAATCGCACAACCAAATGGCGACTCGCCATTTTAGGTCGCGACTCGTCGGCTACTTTGCAAAAAAAATACAATTCATCGGCTATTATATTAAAATATTTATTTAATATGCTAATAATAATAAAAATTCCTAAGAAGAGGCGGGGTATGAGCCCGCTGGACAGATGGCAGCATCGAACTCCGCCTCCACGTGGGAGGCCAGCCCGTAGTCGTAGGACACGTGATGAGTCAGAGCCCACCTCTGAGGAGAGGCGTGGTCTGAGCCCGCTGGACACGTGGCAGCACTGGTGCCCGCCTTTGCAGGGGAGGCCAACCCGAAGCTGTAGGATACGTGGCGAGTCTCAAGCCTACCTCTGAGGAAAGGCAGAATCTGATCCCGCTGGACACGTGGCAACACCACGTGTCGGTACCCTGTGTACCGTATACCCCTTGGGACTGCAAAAATACCAAATGAACTTCACCTGTCTGAGTTGAAGACCTCCGAAGGCCCCACGTGTGATACGGGACCGGACTTGCCTCCCTTCTATGGTTAGTCCCGGTGCTGCGACGTGTATACCGCAACCGGAGCTATGTCCCACACATGGGAAAGCTCCGGGCTAAATACCTGCGTGGCACCCCTAGACGTAACCCCCGACAGAGGGAAGCTCCGGTACCGACACGTGTACAACTACACCGGACCTACCCGTCCCAGACAATAAGCTCCCAAGCTGCCACGTGTCCAGCCGTCGGACCTTCAACCTCAACAATCAGACTGGTGGACCCCCAACGGCTCAATCCTTCAAAGGACAATCAAAGACTTCAAGACCTGATCAAGTGTTATTAATACCATCTTAATGACACACGATCGGAGGGCCCTTAATACCAGTAACGACACTATCAAGGCTCGTTACCATGCTATTAAGACCAGTAACGACACTATCAAGCTCGTTACCACGCTATTAAGGGTAATTAAGCTCATTAATTATGTATTAAGCATCAGTAACCGCCAGGGCCATATGTCGAGCCAGGCTAACGATGTAACGACCAGTTCTTGTACTATAAAAGGACTGGTCGAGCGATACACATGAGGACAGTTCTTCTAGACTCTTCGAGACTTTTCTCAAACACACACGCCCTCAAGCGCTTAGACGCTCAATATAACAACTACACACCCCGTGGAGTAGGGTATGACGCTTAGGCGGCCCGAACCACTTAAATCCTCGTGTCAATTTACCATCGTGTTCTGAATCTCTACGCGCCCATCACCGAACTACAAACTCCGCAGGCTACCAACGGTAGTACCGGGAGAATTGCCGGAACCAGACTTCGATAGTTGGCGCACCAGGTAGGGGCGCCCGAGATTCAAGGATGGTGAACTCTACTGTTGGATCGTCCAACGGCAACCCTGCTGTGCAACCTGCTGGAGGCAACCCCTCTAACATGCAGTAGCCAGCAGGTGTTGTGGCTCCAGCAGGAGTCATGCCACCGCCGCCACCGTCCGCACTGGCAAATCAAGCTGGACAGCGAGATGGGACGTCTGCGTCGGTCACGGCATCAGCGAACAACAACCCTCAACTAGTTGCATACCTACTTGAAGTCCAGAAGCTTCAAAAGGACTTCGACGTCCTGGATCTTTGCCATGTACAACATCTCAACAACGCTGAAGCCGACGAACTCTCAAAGAAAGCTTCAACCGGAGCTTCGGCTCCTGACGAAACCTTCATCTGGAGATTGTCAAGACCAACAGCTCAGCCTGCCGAATTGAGCAAAGGGGGCGAGACCAGCACCTCGAAGCTGGCGGTCCCGATGGCTCTGTTACCATGGCGTCCATCAAGGGTCATAGGTGCTGCAGGAAGCTCTGAGCAACCCAGCACGCAAGACTCAAATCCTCAAGTTAGCTCTGATGCATGGATCTCGGAGATCCAGAACTACTTAAAAAACAATTTCCTTCCTGAAGATAATGTATCCGCCGACCGGATAGTCAGATTGGCTAAAAGATACACACTAGTAGAAGGGGATCTCTACCGGCGTGGTGCCAACGGCGTCCTAATGCGGTGCATTACAAGGGAAGAAGGTTGCGAGCTCCTCGCAGAGATCCATCGAGGCGAGTGTGGGAACCATGCGTCTTCCCACACGCTGGTCGGTAAAGCCTTTCGGCATGGTTTTTACTGGCCTACAACAGTCCAAGATGCAATCGAGCTAGTGAAAAAATGCGAAGCATGCCAGTTCCATGCAAAGCAAATTCACACACCAGCTCAACCTCTACAAATGATACCTCCTACATGGCCATTCGCTGTGTGGGAGATGGATATCTTGGGACCTTTCTCAAGATCCGTCGGAGGTTACAAGTTCCTGTACGTTGCCATTGACAAGTTCACCAAATGGTTGGAAGCAACTCCAGTTGTGACAATAAACAAGCAATCAACTATCAACTTCTTGCAGTCCATCGTATGCAGATTTAGAGTCCCAAACAAGATCATAACTGATAATGGGACCCAATTCACAAGCTCTGCATTCCAAGGATATTGCGAAGACCTCGGCATTCAGATCAGCTACGCTTCTATAGCTCACCCAGCATGCAATGGCCAAGCTGAGAGAGCAAATGCGGAAATCTTAAAAGGACTCAAGACGCACACATACGAGCGCCTGAAAAAACATGGAGCCAACTGGATCGAAGAGCTTCCGCCCACCTTGTGGGCCAATAGGACAACTCCAAACCAGTCAACTGGAGAGACACCCTTCTTCTTGGTGTACGGAGCTGAAGCAGTCCTTTCTCCGGAAATCACCTTGGGGTCGCTCCGGGTCCGGACCTTCAACGATGCCATGCAGGACCAGCTCCGGCGTGAAGACCTTGACCTCCTTGTAGAGGGAAGGTGCCGAGCAGCTATTCAGAATGCCCAATACCGCCAAGCTCTTCGACGCTATCACCAAAGGCATGTTCACAACCGACGTCTCGAGGAAGGTGATCTGGTGCTACGGAGAATACAAACTCGAGAAGGGTTAAACAAACTGTCCCCCAGCTGGGAAGGACCCTTCCGAGTGATCAAAGTATCCCGTCCCGAATGTGTTCGCTTGGCAACCGAGGATGAGAAATCTCTCCCTAATCCTTGGAACATTGAGCACCTCCGTAAGTTCTACGCTTAATATCATGGAGGTGAGTCTGTAGTTACATGTGATGTATGTTATAGAGTCATTGTACAGAGTCGGGTAGCTCCTTAGGGAGAATAGCCAGACCTTCCCCGGAAGGTCCGCAAAGTTCAGGCAACACTTGTCACTATCTCAGAACTAAAAGTGTAGCTAGCTACCTTGGGTCAAACAAGAAACGAAACACACTTAGCCTGGTTCCGTACCCTAAGAGTGTACTTGTTTCCCCTGTACCCCGGTGAAAGCATCTAGGCCCCCATGAGGTACGGTTTCGGTGATTAATGACAACCATTGGATTTTACTAATGAATTTGTGGATGCAAGGTCTCACATATCACTCAATCAAATGACATCTATATGAATATGAATATCAATTACTGATCATTGGAGACCCCTAAACAATCATTTTATGAGATCAATCAATGTTATGAAGAATAGAAGTAAGAGCTCATATGTCAAAGTCATTCAACCTTAAATGACAACACTCAATGCTTGAAGATCATCAGAAGTATATTTCCAACAAATGACTAAGAGGTCAATCGAGCAAAATACAAAAGAATCACTTAGAAACAACTCGAAGCAAACAAAATCAACTCACTGGATCCATCGATGTTTCCAAAGAACAACACATCGGTCGAGTTGGTTCAGCAGAAGAAGAAGACCTTAGAACAAAGCACTCACCGGATCATCCGATGTTAAGGGCAATGTTACATTGGTCCATCAGTACAGTATGCAATATCCTTGGACCAAGTGTAGCACCTGATCATCCGATGTACAACAATATACACATCGGTCAATCACTCCAGTAAGCATCAAGTTTGGACCAATTCTGGAGGAAGTGCCACCGGATCATCCGATGAGAAGATAAGTGCAACATCGGTCTAATAACGGTCATATCTGATACAGTGACATCAGCTAATTTGGATTGGACCGATGATAACAGAAGGGGTGACATCGTATCATCCGGTGTTCGTAGAGAAGTGATGTCAGCCTACTTTTTCCAACGGCTATTTCGTGGAGGCTGGCTATATATACCCCTTCAACCTGTCAAATCGATAAGTTTTGATCACCAGACATACTCTACACTTCCTCAAGCATTCAAGACATAGAGCTACCACTTCCATATCATTTTCACCACTTGTACACCAAGAGATAGGATAGAACTAGCTAGAGATAGTGCTTGTGTGTCTCCATTCTTGGTGATTGGAATCTCTAGTGTAGTGAGAGCTGTAAGGGAGTATCCCTTGGTGTTTGTAATTGAGAGTGACTACCGGAGCTTGCCAAGAGGATTGTGGAAGCCCGGAAGATCAAAGTGTACAAGGCTTGAGCTCCACCTTGCCGATGTTGGAAAACGGAGAGGAATGGTGAAGATCCCTAGTCTCGGTGACTTGGGTGTGGCTACACCCTTTGGTGGGTGCCACAACGTGGATGTAGGAAGATCTTGACGATCTTGCCGAACCACGGGATAAATCCTCGTGTCTCCTCGGGAGTTTGCATTCTCTTCCCCTCCCTTACACTTATGCATTTTATATACTGCAAAGTTGATATTTACTTGAATGCATAGGTTGTTTGCGTAGGGAATTGGGCTCTTAGTAATTAAGTTTCATTGCCTTAAATTTTGAAAAGAAGCCCAATTCACCCCCCCTCTTGGGCATTCGATCCTTAAAATTGGTATCAGAGCAAGGTTGCTTATAGGATCATTCTAGCCTCACCGCTAGAGAGCTAAAATGGCCAAGGTTGGGGGTTCAGTTCCTATCTTCGAGGGCAAGAACTTTGCCTATTGGAAAGCACGCATGCGCGCTTATCTAGAGGCTATTGCTCCCGAAGTATGGGAAGCGACCCACGCGAGGTTTGGTGAGCACAATTATGTTGGTGATCAAATTAAATGGGATGCTAAAGCTAGGAATGCAATCTATGAATGTATTAGTCAAGATGAGTTTGCTAGGATTGCTAGCAAAGAAAAGGCATGTGAAATTTGGGATTGCTTGATAGAAATACATGAGGGTTCGTCTCGTGTCAAAGAACTAAAATATCACATGCTTAAAGCCAAATATGATGAATTTAAGATGCTATCTCATGAAAATGTCAATGAGATGTTCTCTCGCTTGAATGTACTTATTGAAGAAATTAATGCTCTTGACATTGCTTCTCTTGGCAAGAGACTCATCAACCGCAAGATCCTCATGCTCCTTCCCAAGCCAAAGTACAACATCATCAACTCCATGCTTCAAAAAGAGTCTCTTGACCACATTGAAGTTTCAGAACTCATTGGAGAAATTCACGCTCATGAGATGAGTGTACTTGGGATGATGGAGCAATCATCTTCAAAAACAATTGCTCTTAAGGCCTTCACTAAGAGAACAAATCTCAACAAAAAGAAAGTGGTTGAGCCTAGTCCAAGGGAAGAAGAGAAAACATCAAGTGAAGATGACGATGATGAGCTTGCATCAATGATGAGAAACTTCTCTCGCTTGAACTCCAAGATTGCCAAGAAGGGATACACCTTTGATCCCAAAAAGAAAGCATTTCTACCTAAGAGAGATGACAACAAGACTTGCTACAATTGTGGTGATCAAGGTCATATCTCCTATGATTGTCCAAAACCGGACAAAAGAAGAGAGAACCACAAGAGCAAGCATCGCAAGCTAGAAGATAGTGAAGATGATGAAGAAGAGGTCAAACCCAAACCAAGATCCTTTGGGAAGAAGAAACATGACAAGAGCAAGAAGGCAAAGCTCTTCCCAAAGAAGAGAAATTGCCCACAAAAGGTGTTCATGTGTGAGGCAAATGAATGGGTCACCGACGAAGAAACAAGTGATGAAGAGAGTGAAGCGGAAGAAGAAAGTTTGGCCGGCCTTGCCATTGCCAACAATGATGACTCACCTCTTCATCCATCACCCATGTGCCTCATGGCGAAAGGTAACACCAAGGTATGTGATGACTCTAGCGATGATGAGTTTTCCCCCGATGATCTAACTTCATTAATAAATGAATATCATACTATCATTAAAAGGGAGAAGAGTAAGGTTAAAGCTCTTGAAGAAACTCGTGCCAAGCTTGAAAGTGCTAACCTCGATTTGCTTGACAAGTATGAAAGCATACTTAAAGAGCATGATACGCTCAAATCCCATGTCAAGCAAATTGAGTAGGATAAGGCTAAAATCAAGTTAGATCATCATGAGCTTAACTTAGCACACCAAACACTCTTGGGAGTGCACAACAAGTTAATACAAGAACATCAAACACTTAACCTTGCTAATGAAGTGCTTGATCAAGAGTTGAAAAATATAAAGAAACAAACTCTTAATGATAAGATATCCATTACTTCTCATGCCACTAATGCTTTGCACAAGTCTTTGCTTTTGAAAGAAAATGCTAGGGAGAAGGACTTGTTGGAAGAAATTGAGAGTCTCCGCACTAGTGTGGCTAGACTTTCAAAAGGGGAAGTCAAACACAAGGAAATCCTCTTCCAACAAGCAAAGGACTTCAACAAGAGAGGACTTGGATCCTTCCCGGTGCCTAACAAAGGGAAGGTGCCCTCACAGGAACTAAGAACAAACTTCATCAAAGAAGTTGGTTCCTATTGCAACCATTGTGAGGTCACCGGTCACCACACAAGGGAGTGTCCTCTTCCTAACCGACCTTCTCCAAAATTGCCTACTAACTACAAGTCTACTTTCAATGATTATTATTATCTCTTAAGTAAAGTAGATGGCAAGGTGAAGGCAAGGTTCATCGGCAAGGACATAAAGGGCATGAAGGGGAAGCTCCCCAAGCAACTTTGGGTCCCAAAGACACTTGAATCACACATACAAGGACCTAAGTTGGCTTGGGTGCTTAAAGTTAAAAATTGAATTCATGTGTGTAGGTGAACTACAAAGCCGGGAAAGCATTGGGTACTCAATGGCGGGTACACTCAACACATGACCGGCAATGATGGCATGTTCACCTCCATAGAGGACCCCCGACAATCATGAACAAGTCACCTTTGGTGACAATTCTAAGGGGAAGGTAATTCGTTTTGGTAAGATTGTAGTTTTCATGGTTTATTTATTTCAAATATGTTGCATGTTAAGTCACTTAGTTTCAATTTGCTTTCTATTGCACAAATTTTGTGATTTTGGGCTAACATGCAAGAATGATGTTGTTGTGACAAGCCTAAAGTTGAGGAGAGCCATGATCAAGGGGGAGCTTCAAGTTCCAACATCTACACATCGACGGAGAATTATTCACTTGTCAAATTTATGTCGATGATATCATTTTTGATTCAACTAACGAAGCTCTTAGCTATAAGTTTGGCAAAATGATTTCTAGGGAATTCGAGATGTCAATGATTGGAGAGCTCAACTTCTTCCTTGGATTCCAAATCAAGCAACTTCAAGAGGAGACCTTCGTCTATCAAGAGAAGTACACCAAGGACCTATTGAAGAAATTTGAAATGGGAGATTGTAGCACAGGAAGCACTCCAATGGCAAAAAATTGTCATCTCGACGCGGATAAGGACGGTAAACCTATTGATCAATCTAACTACCGTTCTATGATTGGTTCATTGCTTTATCTTACCGCATCTAGGCCTGATATCATGTTCTGCCAAAATTCTTTATATGAAGCAAACCCTTTTGGACTTTGGTATTAAACTTGGTTGTGTGCCTCTCCTTTGTGACAATGAAAGTGCGGTTAAGATAGCTAAAAACCCCGTTCAACACTCCCGCACTAAGCACATTGATATTCACCATCATTTCTTGAGGGACCATGAAGCAAAAGGAGACATCTCCTTGCGAGGTGTTAGGTCTGAAGAACAATTGGCGGGTATCTTCACTAAACCACTTGATGAGAAAACTTTTTCTAGGCTAAGAAGTGAGTTAAATGTGATAGATGCATCAAACATCATGTAAGTTGCCATGATCATGTAAGAATGCATCTCATATAGGTCTTGTCTAACTTTCGAGGGATAGGGGTGAGCAAGGGTTAGCTTGGGATGGAGGTTCGTTTGGGTTTCCCCAAGGCTTAGAAAGTGGCTCTCCCTGAAGAAGCCTTTGAAAGGTTCAAACTTGGCAAGATAGATTTACTTTATGTCTTGCATGATGCCTGCCATATAGACTTGCACTCATATTCAAATTTCTTGCACTATAAATTGTTTGGCATTGCATACGGTAGATTGTCACAAAGGGGAACCCACCTCATGAGAAAGAGACTTATTTGAAATGCAATATCTCAACTCATATGTGGTGGAAAGAACAAAATAGTAGGTGCGTTAATGCCTAGAGGAACATGCTTTAAAGAGATAGAAGTCTTCATACTCTAGCTCACAAAGCATGGGCCTTACATTTTATTTGGATAATTTCCTTCCCATTTTCTTCGGTGTTCTATTCGCTTTAAGGCTTAGCCAAGTTATTGGCAAATTAGCATTTTTGAGGGGTAAGGGGTTGCCCAAAAAGTCCTGAGACATGTGTTTCTCATTGCTTGTTTGTTTGGTCAAAGGACATATATGGGATGTTGCTGTTTTATAGTCATCGGGTTATCCGATGCTTAGGTCAGACCATCGTCGGATCAATTGGTGTTCAAAAGCCAAGAGTCAGGTTAGTTAGTGTGACAAATCAACCGACGAGTTCATTCTGAAAAACATCGGTGCATCCGGTGTTCACACTTCTTGAACTGTGCTGCATTCCACCGATGATATTCCCTTCCACGTCAGACCATCCGGTCTCAATGGCACCTTTTTGAATACCCTTACTGTGCCATTTGACCGATGCTTCTAACGTTTAACGTCGGTCCATCCGGTGTTAAATTTTCGGCTAGGGTTTGGGACCCACTATTTAAACACCGCCTCGCCTCCCTCTTTCTCTCTCCCCGACCCCGACGCACGCCTCACCTTCCACCGCCGCCGTCTCTCTCGCCCCGCGCCACCGTCGCCTTCGGCCACCGCCACCGCCCTCCGGCCGCCGCCGCAGCACAGCCACAGCCGCCGCCGTCCGCAGCAGCGCCGCCGCCAACCACAGCCGCCGCCGCCGCTTCCCCCAGCGCCGCCGCTGCCTCTCTCCACCACTGACGCCGCCCCACGCACACCCGCACCACCGTGGTGCCTCCCTCTACGGCCGCCGTCCCTTCGTTTCTAGGGTTCCCGGCCGCATCCGCGCGCTTGACATCGTCGCACCTCATTGCAATGGCTCGTGACAAGAAGAACAAGGGCAAGGCCATTGCGAAGCCGACCTCAAAGAAGCAGAAGCTATCCAAGGAGGAGAAGAAGGCATTGATGGCCGCTCACGCTGCCGAGGAGCGAGAGCGTGGCCGAGGAGGATCATTGAGGATCCGCGAGGCTCGTCCGAGGCAGCCTCCCATGATAGATGAGTCCGAGGCCGAAGAAGAGCCGGAAGTGCCGCTCGTTTGCCGACGATCAGCCAGGACCTGTGGGGGTCATCCCGCGGCAGCACCACATCCGAGACCATCTGCTGCCGATCGTCGAGAGGACAGGGAGGCCCAGAGAGCCATCTACGAGGTGGACACCAACGTCCATGTTGGTGAATGTGTCCGGTTGACTGATTACGGGAAGATGAAGGCCAAGCAGCTAAGAAGACTCAGATGGAGTGTTTTGCTTGAGGAGTGGTACCCACAGTCCAGAGAGGCTCTTGTGGACAGTCGTTTCTGGACTTTGACGCAAGCGTCACTATACGAGACCTATAGACGCCGAGGCCACAAGCTCTTCCAGCACAACTTTCTGCATTGGGATCAGCTCGCCCTGGCAGCAGAGACAGAGATACGCCCATACTTTGAGAGGTATCGAGGGCTGGTGGAGCTGATGTCCTACGACAGGAGTGCATATGTGGAGGATTGGGTCCACGTATTCTACACTACCCTATATGTCTCTGAGGGCCGCAGATCGATAGACTTCATGTTCATGGGTCAGCACCATCACCTGACGAGGCAGACATTGGCACAGCTGCTAGGAGTGGACCTGCACGACACTTGCGTGCATGAGAGGGTATATGGACAGGCAGACCCGCCGAGGAGGCCGCTCACTGGAGGAGTGGCACCCCCACTGGAGGAGATACGCTCTCTGTTTGGACCGACCTTCTCTCCAGACCAGCCGAGGGTACCGGCACTACTGACTCCTGCTGCGCGCACAGTGCACCTTGCCTTGCGCTGCACACTCTTGCCGAGGTCAGGATACTTAGAGGGGTTCACCATCCTACAGCAGACCCTCCTGTTCGACATCATGAACGGGATGGAGTTTGATATTGTGGACGTCCTCATATGCGAGATGGAGGATGTGATCACCGATGGAGTGGGCATGATGAGGCAGCTTGTGTTTGGACACTGGATCAACTACCTGCTCTACATAGTTGCTCCTGAGGGGTCTGCGGTGCGTGACAGCTATACGGACGAGAGTGTCACACGTTTCAATCACTACCGTGCTCCAGCTCCTGGAGACTGCCGCCTTGGCCATCCAGTCGAGCGTCAGGTTCGTGCCTGTCTATCTGAGGAGGACTGGTCGGATCTGGAGAAGGAAGATGAGAGGCTGGCAGAGGCAGAAGCTCAAGGTGAGGACCTTCAGCATATATGGTCCGAGAGCAACACGGATGACAGTGTCGAGGAGTACTTCCCACCTCCTCCCTCACCCAAGCAGCACGACGCGGAGGCTGGAGGCTCGACAGTGCCACCCCCTACTCCACCTCCCGTCTCAGAGGCACAGGTCTCTCAGCCGTCAGAGCTCACCTCACTCCTGCAGCAGATGGTTGAGCAGCAGCACCTGGACTGGCTTGCAGCTGAGCAGGCCCGAGCTGAGCAGGCAGCACGTCTTCTGGAGCTCCAGCAGCAGCAGCAGGAGATGCATCGCCAGATCGCACGTGAGAGGCGTGAGGACACTGACCGGCTGACTGGGCTGATCGATCACATGCATCAGCGCTCCCTCGACCAGCAGCAACAGACGCAGCAGGTGATGATGGACATCCTGGGGTTGATCACCAACCTCTACACCCAGACCGGGATTGCCCTGCCGACGCAGCTGCCAGGAGTTGCTCCACCTCCACCTGTCCTTGATCCAGCTGCAGCTCCGGTGCCGACCACGCCGATCCCGACGATCACCATGTCTCCACTGCTGGCTCCGGGTGCGCCGATCCACTCTCTGCTGCTGGCTACGACGCTGTTCCAGCAGACGCCGGCATCTGTCGTCAGTGCCCCCTTGCCAGCAGCTACTACTCAGCAGGCACCGACGGCGGCTCCTACGGCTCCTACGGCACCTACAGCACCCTCCACCTCTACTCCAGGCAGCAGCTCTGGCGACAGCACCCCCGACGGTGACCAGTTCGTCATCGCTCCTAGCACTCAGGGTTCTTAGATACTCGGATTCCTTTTTGGTGTCTTGATGCCAAAGGGGGAGAAGAGTTAGAGGAGAGTTAGGGGGAGGATAGCTTAGCCTCAGGGGGAGTGTCCTAGCTGTACGGGGAGTCTATCTATATCATCTTTTGTAATTTGGTGTGTTTGCTACTCATTTGCTATTTATTGAGTATTAATGAACTTGCCACTTATTCTCTTGAGTTATTCATCAATTGAGATTTCGCGTTATTAATCTCTTTTGAGCCTTCAAGTTTTAAGTGCGATAACCTTGTACTCATTGCATATCTTCTTGAGTATCGTACTATCAAATTCATTATTATTATGCTTCACTTGTTGTGTTGTCATCAATCACCAAAAAGGGGGAGATTGAAAGCATCTAGGACCCCATGAGATACAGTTTCGGTGATTAATGACAATCATTGGATTTTACTAATGAATTTGTGGATGCAAGGTCTCACATATCACTCAATCAAATGACATCTATATGAATATGAATATCAATTACTGATCATTGGAGACCCCTCAACAATCATTTTATGATATCAATCAATGTTATGAAGAATAGAAGTAAGAGCTCATATGTCAAAGTCATTCAACCTTAAATGACAACACTCAATGCTTGAAGATCATCAGAAGTATATTTCCAACAAATGACTAAGAGGTCAATCGAGAAAAATACAAAAGAATCACTTAGAAACAACTCGAAGCAAACAAAATCAACTCACCGGATCCACCGATGTTTCCAGAGAACAACACATCGGTTGAGTTGGTTCAGTAGAAGAAGAAGACCTCAGAACAAAGCACTCACCGGATCATCCGATGTTAAGGGCAATGTTACATTGGTCCATCAGTACAATATGCAATATCCTTGGACCAAGTGTAGCACCTGATCATCCGATGTACAGCAATATACACATCAGTCAATCACTCCAGTAAGCATCAAGTTTGGACCAATTCTGGAGGAAGTGCCACCGGATCATCCGATGAGAAGATAAGTGCAACATCGGTCTAACAACGGTCATATCTGACACAGTGACATCAGCTAATTTGGATTGGACCGATGATAACAGAAGGGGTGACATCGTATCATCCGGTGTTCGCAGAGAAGTGATGTCAGCCTACTTTTTCCAACGGCTATTTCGTGGAGGCTGGCGATATATACCCCTTCAACCTGTCAAATCGATAAGTCTTGATCACCAGACATACTCTACACTTCCTCAAGCATTCAAGACATATAGCTACCACTTCCATATCATTTTCACCACTTGTACACCAAGAGATAGGCTAGAACTAGCTAGAGATAGTGCTTGTGTGCCTCCATTCTTGGTGATTGGAATCTCTAGTGTAGTGAGAGCTGTAAGGGAGTATCCCTTGGTGTTTGTAACTGAGAGTGACTACCGGAGCTTGCCAAGAGGATTGTGGAAGCCTAGAAGATCAAAGTGTACAAGGCTTGAGCTCCACCTTGCCGAGGTTGGCAAACGGAGAGGAATAGTGAAGATCCCTAGTCTCGGTGACTTGGGTGTGGCTACACCCTTTGGTAGGTGCCACAACGTGGATGTAGGAAGATCTTGACGATCTTGCCGAACCACGGTATAAATCCTCGTGTCTCCTCGGGAGTTTGCATTCTCTTCCTCTCCCTTACACTTATGCATTTTATATACCGCGAAGTTGATATTTACTTGAATGCATAGTTTTTTTGCGTAGGGAATTGGGCTCTTAGTAATTAAATTTCATTGCCTTAAATTTTGAAAAGAAGCCCAATTCACCCCCCCTCTTGGGCATTCGATCCTTACACCCGGACCTATAATGAAAGACATCATTGTGTGAAAATAGACTCCACGTGCATTTATTTTGTACAGGCTCAATATTTTTTATTTTTCTCTTTGTTGTCTATAACAAAGTTGTGCAATTCCTAAGAAACTTTAGTTCGGCCAATTCATATATAATTCAAGTTGCATTGTCAATTATTCTGGGTCTAAACATTGTTAATGGTCTACTCGTCTGAATGCCGCCAAGCCAATCTAGGTCCGGAGTGTGCTATTGACTTAGCCTGGTCATGCACCCTAAGTACGCCACTCTACCTACACCCCGACAGGCCGAAGTAAGGCGAGTCCAGAAACGATCGGACCTGGAGAAAACAAGCCAGTTCACTTGATTGTATTTAGAATTGCGTTCGACCTAACAATTTCTTTCGTGAATAGTAAGCCGCAAACGAGTTATAGAGAAGAAATGGATTTTACTGTTTTTCTTGACTTCAGTGTGCAGGAAAAATAAAGATCTCATGATGATGGTGGATGAAGCCGGAGCTATCAAAGCTCCGACACCCCCTAAGATGGTCTACTATCGATGTTCCAAACATTGATAGCAGACATCGCCGGAGCTGCAAAGTTCTGGCAAATCTAGGGGGGCCAACCGTCAACGTGAAGAAAAGATGGTGGGAAGACTCCCCAGTGGGGTCTGCCGTCGATGCATCGCGTGTTGACAGTGGTCGCTGTCGAAGCTACCAAGCTCTGACATCCCTAGAGGACTAACCGTCAATGCTCTACGAGTTGACAAGGGTCACTGCCGGAGCTACTAAGCTCCGACAACCTCATGGGGCCCCTACTATCGGTGACTTCGGACCTACAAACTACAAGTTCGAAGCGCGCAAGTCTTCAACAAAATGCTACATCCTCTTGGTGCATGTTCACATTCAAATTGTGTACACCTACCAGGGGCCAAGTGGGGCAAAGGTGTTCAAGACAAAAAATGAAATTCATAAAATTATTGGAATTCATTAATCTGGAAACAAGAGATTACAAAATTGGAAAAAAAGAGAGGATACAAGCGGGAGCTACAAAGAGAGAGTCCTAGACCCTATGGAAGAACGAGGCGACCTTCTGGCAACCTCTAACACGCTGGCTTTGGCGGCTTCTCCCTCTCCGTCGATGGGGCCTTCAAGCACCGGGTCCAGTGGGAAGTGAGGGTCCCGGTTTGTGTAGCACGTTAGCATGAACTATGCGACGTTGTTCGCCATGGATTGTCCCTCTGTTTCCGGTTGATCTGCGATGACATCGCCCATCTTGGTGAGCTTGTTGCCCGCCGAGCTCAACGCCTGCAACGCCTGGTCCAGCTCCGTTTCCGGATCATCCGAACGCACGGGACTAAAACCCATCGGCGTCAGCGCGTCGTTGGCTTTTCCCAAGAAGTCCCAAACTTGTTGGGACTCCGCAGCCCTTGATCCTCGCATCTCTTCCAAGGATCTTCTGGTCGCCGCAAGCTCTGAATTCTCCCGGGCAAGGCGCTTAACCTCTTTGGCGTTCTGCTAAATCTTTTCAGCAACCTGCCTTTCGAGTTTACTGAGCTCCTCTTCCCGGAGGTGGATCTTGTTCCGTCGGTCGACCAAGTCCTTCTCCCGGCCCCACACTTTCTTCTCCCTGGCAGCAATTTCATTCTCCCTCTTGTGGAGGTCTTGTCCTCGCTGCCAGGCCTTCTTCTCCTCTTTCTCGCAGCGCTCCTCCAACTTCTTGGTGCCCTCCGCGAGACTCTTGTCACCCAGATTCAGCCTCTGAGTAAGATCCTCCTCCCTCTTCACGAGTTCATCCCACAGCTCCAGGAGTTTTTGCTCTTCATCTTCAAGCTTTTTCTTCCGCTCCTCAAGAGCGTCCCGACGCTTGACGAGGCTGTCGTGGATGGCGCTAAGCTTCTCTTGGTGCTCATTCGCTGCTTCATTAGCAGCCACAGCCTGTTCGTGGATGGCCCGGGACTGGTCGTCGAGGGATCACGTCATGCTTTCCCTCTCATCCACCAGCCGACCCCAGTACTCCAGTCGGACCTTCTCCCTTTTCACCCACTCCTTGTCGTCGGCCAGCCTCGTTTGCACCAGCTTGGTCTCGAATTGGAGCCGGTTGTGCCACCTCCTAAGGGTTTGGTGCTCCTCTTCGAGGGCCTTGCTGTCGTGGTAGAAGGCCAGCTGAAACAGACGAAGACTGGAGCAGGCGTTGTCGATGGACAATGACAAAGGGATTGGCTCCGGACCTGCCGGGGTCCTCTCCGCTGGCTCCAGCGGGTTCTCCATAACAAAAATCGGGTCCCACTCTACAAGAGAGGTCCCTTGAGCTTCCACAACACCAGGGCCACCCACTGGGATAGCCTCGGCCACCACCGAGGAAGGTCTTGCAACAGAAGTTTCTACCTCTGGAGTTGGCTCCGAAGGTCCTCCGCCTGGTCATCAGCAACTGGTCCCTTAGGCGGGGGACCGACAACTTCATCTTGGCACCCTGGCTCAGGCGCGGGCACCTCCGGAACCACTACCTCCAGGGCAGGCGTTGAAGGTTCGGTCGGAGCTGAAGTCACTTCCGGCTCTGACGCCGGTGCCTCCTCCACCGTCGGTTCAGGCGTTGGTGCTTCGATCACCATTGGCTTGGGCGCCGACACTTCTTCGACAATCAGCTCAGGCGCCGGCACTTCTTCGATGACCGGCTCAGGCACCGGAACTTCATCAACCACTGGATCAACCGTCGGGGCTTCATCAACCACCGGCTCCGCTGCTGGGGCTTCAACAATATCCGACTCTAGGACCGGGACTACAGCTACCTCTGGCTCTGAGGATGGAGCGTCCATCATCTCAGCATCCAAACCTGGAGCTTCAACCTCCGGGGCTGGTGCCGCTGGTACATCTTCATTCCCGTGGTCTGGCGCTATCACGGGAGCTTCAGGGGATGACTCGAGGTCAAGGACCACGATAGCTAGCGCCATAGCTGTCGCGGCCTCAGCCACCTCTTGGGGCAGCACTAGAACTGGAGCCAGAGCTTCCGTCTGCGCAGCATCAGTTGCTGCTGTAGGAACCAGAGCTTCAGTCCCCTTCTTGGGCACTCTGTGGATGAAGGACGGAGAAACTTAAAACATAGTTACAACAAAAAACAATCAACTGAGGTAAAAAATCAAATTTACCTCAGAAGGCTTCCACTCCAGCTAGTGCGGAACCTCTTCACTGGAAGCTCAGGATCGGACCCCGTCGCCACTGGTGTAGTAGCTCTGGAAGGTTCCCCGGAGCTTGCTGCTGTTGTTGGCGTCGTCTTGGTTAAGGCCCCCCTCAACTGAGAAGGACCTTCGGACCTAGAGCCCTCAACTGGCCCTGGTACTGGAGCCACATGGACGGAGCTAGCGCCCTGAGGAGATGCTGATGCTGGAGTGGTTACCGCCGCCGAAGACCTCCTCCGCCGGGGAGAAGGAGCTGCCGCGGAAGGAGCTGGTCTGACAGACCTCCCTTCAGCGTGCTTCAACTTCCTCTTGCAGCTCGAGGGCTCGGCCAACTCCTTGCCCTTGCCTACGACTTCAGTTCTTGGCTTTGGGGCAGGAATGGAGCCATCCTCCGAAGCTCCAGGGATCGCCACCCCGGAGGTTGATCGCCTCTCCATTAGGCCCAAGTCGTCCAATAGCGGCATCTTCCTCCGGAGCTCTCTGCACTCCTCTGGTATCATATTTAGAGAAAG
Source organism: Tuctoria greenei (assembly GCA_036927565.1). NCBI lineage: Eukaryota > Viridiplantae > Streptophyta > Magnoliopsida > Poales > Poaceae > Tuctoria > Tuctoria greenei. The sequence goes on from JAYESD010000011.1 coordinate 29,337,529, forward strand.
GAAGGCTGCCGGTGGAGACACGTCGCCAGGGTCGATGTTCCCAGGCTGGAACTTCTTGAGATCGGTCTTCAAGGCTTCACCAGTCAAGTTGGTGTCCAAGCCGACCTCAATGCGGTTGGTATCCATCTCACTGTTGAAGGCCCAGGCAGGCCAGCTCCTAGCCCTCAGCGGGGCCCACCTGTTCGTCAAGAAGTTGCCGAAGACCATCTGGGGGGTCACCCCACCTTCGACACATTCTTGGATTCTGTCCAGAATGGGCTTGTACTCTATCGACAGCTCTGGCACGTCACTCCAAATGTCGGTGTCGATGCGAGGGAGGCCTTCAGGCAGCTCCAGCCTCTCATGTCCCTCGACGGGGATGACCACCCAGTCTTTCTTCCAGTCGTCCCACTTGCCGGAAGGGAAGGACCTCAAGTACTTGAGGGGGGAGTTCTTACGCTTCACGAAGTAGTAGAAGCCAATGAACTCATCGCTCTTCCCGGTCGGGTGGATGGTGAAGAAAGTCCGGAACAACTCCACGCAAGGGGGCACACCCACACACATCTCGCAAAAGTGGACGAAAGTCACCACCAGCAAGATTGAGTGGGGGCCAAGATGGTGGAGCTGCAGACCATAGAAATCAAGCAGCATCAAAAAGAAAGTGGAGAAAGGCGGGATCAGACCTGCCATGGCGTACCCAAGGAAGTACACCATATCTCCGGCTCGCTCCTTCTCGAAGGGAAGCTTGCTGCAGCGAATGTCATTGTCGAAAGAGTCACTGAACCATCCCATGTAGGTCTGGACCCTAAACAACTCCTTCTTGCTCTTGATGCGGCTCTTGGGGAGTCCCAACTTCATCACAGCACAGCGGGGCGAGAGATGAAAAGCAGGCAAAAGTTTGGAGGATTCAAGCGCAAGTTCAAATGAAGGCGTAAAGAATCCACAAACTGTGTGCGCTTTCCTTCTTAAGTAAGCCCCCGCAATGCTTGGATGGAAACCACAGAGGAGCTGACGATACAGTTCAAAAACTTCACCCTGCCAATGAAAAGAGGGCCTGGGGCCACCCCGACGATCAAGTCGAGGTCCTTACCCCAGGCGAACAATTGTCATCATGAGAGGCGGGAAGCCCGAGGGCGGCGACCTGACAGGGCGCGCGTAACCGATACGTTTTTCGTATCGGGAACTGGCGACCTTCAATTGCGTGAGATCCACACGCTCAGATCTCACCTGCCGCATCCTGGATATGCCATGCAGCGATGGTTTAACTGCGAACTACCACCAATGACACATCCAAAGACCCTTGAAGACACGACTCAAAAACCGAAGAATGGACCCACCTCCGGCAGAACGACTCCATGCAAAAGGTCTCTCCCAGAGGTGGGCCCAGGGGGCCACTATCGGTACCCTGCGTACCGTATACCCTTTGGGACTGCAAAAAGACAAAAGGAACTTCACCTGTCTGAGTTGAAGACCTCCGAAGGCCCCACGTGTCATACGGGGCCGGATCTGCCTCCCTTCTATGGTTAGTCCCGGTGCTGCCACATGTATACTGCAACCGGAGCTACGTCCCACACATGGGAAAGCTTCGGGCTAAATACCTGCACGGCACCCCTGGACCTAACCCTCGACAGAGGGATGCTCCAGTACCGACATGTGTACAACTACACCGGACCTACCCGTCCCAGACAGTAAGCTCCGAAGCTGCCACGTGTCCAGCCGCCAGACCTTCAACCTCAACAATCAGACTGGTGGACCCCCAACGGCTCAAACCTTCAAGAGACAATCAAAGACTTCAAGACCCAATCAAGTGTCATTAATACCATCTTAATGCACACGATCGGAGGGCCCTTAATACCAGTAACGGCACTATCAAGGCTCGTTACCACGCTATTTAGGGTAATTAAGCTCATTAATTGTGTATTAAGCATCAGTAACCATCAGAGCCACATGTCGGGCTAGACTAACGATGTAACGACCAATCCTTGTACTATAAAAGGACTGGTCGAGCGATATATAGGAGGACGGTTCTTCCAGACACTTCCAGACTTTGCTCAAACACACACGCCCTCAAGCGCTTAGACGCTCAATACAATAACTACACACCCCGTAGAGTAGGGTATGACACTTAGGCGGCCGAACCACGTAAATCCTTGTGTCAATTTACCATCGTGTTCTGAATCTCTGTGCGCCCATCACCGAACTACAAACTCCGCGGGCTACCAACGGTAGTACCGAGAGAATTGTCGGAACCAGACTCCGACAACCAGAGTCTGCCTCAACAGAGGAGGCCAGCCCGGATCCGTAGGACACGTGGCCGGTCCGGAGGTAGAACAGAGGAGGCCAGCCCGGATCCACAGGACACGTGGCCGGTCCGGAGCCTACCTCTGAGGAAAGGCAAGGTCTGAGCCCGCTCGACACGTCAGTACTGGAGGCTGCCTTCGCAGGGAGGCAAGGTCCTTAGCCGTTTTCATTCTGTGCACGAGGTACCCGGTATGCAGAGTACCAACGAGTGCCCAATATAAATTTAGTAATCTAGCCGCGCAAATGCACAGATCACCTTGCTAGTTCAACTTAATTTGAGCATAACATATTCGAACGATTTGATTCGATCAATATCCTCAAAGCTGGCCACAAGATAACACACAGTTTTAACATTTGAACGAAAAAAAAAAGTTGATTTAGTTACACATTGAAGACTAGAAAAGTCAGACACACAAGGGATTTTGCGGCCAAGGAGGAGCCCTTTATTAATTACTACTCTCAGTACGCTCGTCAATTTCAGGTACGGCCTCACCTCTGCCACACCGCCGCTGCACGTCGTCTCCGGCGTCCACCTCGAAGGTCTTCAACGTGTAAAAGTGGAAGCAGATGACGTAGTAGATAAGATTGAGCGCCAAGAGGAACGTGATGAGCCAGTAGTAGTAATCCAGCCTTCCCCGGTTGATGTTGTCCTGCAGCCACGCTCCTTTGCTCGCGCTCTGCACGACCGTGACAAGCACCGTGCCAAGGTAGTTCCCGAGCGAGCCGGCGACCCAGAACAGCGCCACAGCCGAGCTGCGCATGCTCTCCGGGGACTGGTCGTACAGGAACTCCATGTGGCCCACCGTCGAGAGCGCGTCGCTCATGCCGTGGAGCGCGTACTGCGGCACCAGCCAGAACACGCTGATGGGCACGACGGCGCCGGGCTTGTCCAGGAGGCCGTGCTCAGCCGCCACGCCGCGGCGCTTGGCCTCGACGAAGGCGCCGGCCATGACGCCGAGGACGGATACCGCGAAGCCCGCGCCCATGCGCTGGAAGTAGGTGATGCCCGACCGCCGCCCCGTGTAGCGGCGTGCGACGCGGACGAAGACTCGGTCGTAGAACGCGAGGCTGATGAGCATGGTGAGCGTGGTGAAGATGATCATGCTGGCCGGCGGGATCTGGAAGCGCGGGTTGAGGCGGCGGTCCATGGTGCGCGCCTGCTGGATGGCGAAGGTGAAGTTGTGCGACGCGGCGGCGATGAGCGTGATGCTGGCCGCCCACAGGGGCAGCATGCGCACGATGGACTTGAGCTCCTCCACGCGGTGCACCGTCGACAGACGCCACAGGTCCGGCTCGCCGGAGTCGGCGACGTCGCGCGTCGTCAGCACAGCCGCTCGGTCCAAGAACCTTCACATGGGGCAAGTACGATCAAACTTTTAGTAATACTGGTCTTCGGAACCTCCCAGAATAAACAATAAACCACATGTGCAAAATGACAACGATGTACACTGGAACCAACTCAGGATTCAACTAATGCCACTTGCCTAAGCTGATCAGTGTGCAGCAGCCTCCCATCGGCGGCGATCGGAGCGTCAAGCTCCTTGTTCTGGTACAGCAAGGCGGCGTCCTCCGGCACTGCCTCCTTCCTCTTCTTGAACGCCGCGACGAGGACCTGCAACAGCCTCTTATAGGGGCTCCCCTCGGGCTTCACCTTCACGTATAGCGGGTACCCGACCATGAACGAGAACACGGAGACGAACATGGCGATGGCCGGGATCCCGAACCCCCACCCCCACCCCACGTTCTCCTGGATGTACACTACAAGCGTCAGCGCGAGCAGCACCGCGAGCCCCATGCTGAAGAAGTAGAGGTTGAAGTAGCTCCACTTCTGCTCGCCGTCGAGGCGCTTCCCGCGCTGTCCAAACTGGTCGGCGCCGAAGGCCACCACGCACGGCCGGATGCAGCCGGACCCGAGCGCGGTGAGGAGCAGCGGCAGGTACAGCATCGCAAGCTGCCCGCCCGACGCACGCTGGCACGGAGGCGACGTGGCTGTAGTGGCTGCAACAACGCACGGTGAGGGGCGGAGAGCGGGGGCAAGGGCGGACACTACGAGGCCCAGCATGCCGACCAGGTACAGCACACCGCCCCCACCAATGGCCCAGTAACGACCAGAGAAGGAGTCGGCGATGATGGCGCCAAGGACCGGCGTGAACGCCGCCGTGCCATTGAAGTTGGTGAGGAGGTTGGAGGCCTCCACCAGCGGCAGGTGCAGCTGCTGCGTCAGGTACGTGATAAGGTTGGCGTTGAAGCCGGCCGTGGCGAAGCGGTCGCAGATCTCGTTGGCTGCAGGACGCGACGGTGAGTCAAAACTCAGAAACGGCGACGAAAGGAGAGAGTGCTCGAAACAGGATTATGCTGAAATAAACAAGATCCCACGGAAACACGAGTGAACACACCTAGAATGAACGGCATTGTCTTGAAGCCGCCCTGCTTCATTTCCTTCGGCGACACATCTTCGTCGACCGGCGCCACCGCGGCTGCCATGGTAGATGTCGGTCGTCGTTACAGACCTTACAGCCGTACTGTACCGGGCCATAGCAACACATAATAAGGTAAGGAGCTTGGAGCTGGAAGGGCAGTCGAGCACAGATCTAGGGATAAAATAAGTTGCGTTCCACTGGCATCGGCGCTGGAAAGATCGGCGCAAAATGGCAAGTGGCAGTATAATCTAGGATGCAACGGCGCAAGAATCCGTAGCTGCGCGCCAGAGACAAGCCACCAAACGGCGCACTCGTTTCTGTATCGACTCGCAGTCAACGAAGTCAATTCGCGTTCGCACCCCGGAGAGCTTGCGTCGCCCTTTCTGTTCTGAAGATGAACATTGCTTACACCTTTGCATCATATGTCACATTGTTTTTTTCGAATACTTAAAATGTTAGACCAATCTAGGTTGAACTAGATGGTCATATATTAAGAAAAAATAGGTATCCAAATTCGCATTCAAGAGGATTCAAACTTGACGCTACAAGAATTCGTCAATAGGGCGTCGACTATATGAGCGTCGGTTGATTACAGAAACCGACACCTATAAACTAAAGGCGCCGGTCAACCGACGGCTTAACCGATGAAATAGATTTGACACCTTTAACATGTAAGTGCGTCAAGGCCGACGCATTTACGTGCTATGGGCGTTGGTTTCCAATAGCCGACACACTTAGATGTAAATGCGTCGGTCACGGGAACCGACGCACTTACGTCTCTTAAAATCGTCGGTCCGTCCAAACCAACGCACTTAATTCGACACGTGGCGAGCGCACCAAACGCGTGTTTTAGCATCAGTTCTGTAGAAACTGACACATTTACTATATTTAAGTGTGTCAGTTACAAGGAGACCGACGCATATAACATGACACGTGGGCAACCTACAGAGGGTGACTATGTGTGTCGGTTTAGGCAAAACCGACGCACATAACATTTTTTTTTAAAAAAACTGCTTAATTCATCTCTCTCCCTGCTGGGGAGCCTCCATTTTACAGACAGAAAAACAATATATACAACACCAGATAATATTTAACAACATTTCAAACATAGCACCGTACACAAGTTTTCAAACTTTTGAAACACAAGCACAACGAAACACAAGCATGCCCTGCGCTCCCATCTCCTCCACTCGTACCTCCGTCGTTGATGTTAAGGAAAGCATCACCACCTTCGGGTGTTCCATGACGAGATCTCTGCGATAAACAAATAAAAAAGAAACTTAATAACTTAACATGTTAACTTCGACTAACTTAATAACATAACTTAATAAAAAGGAAGCATGGTTGTTTCGACTAAAACTTATCAAAAGTCCCTCATTTCCTCTCACTCTCCCTATCTCACTTGCCCTCACTCGCTCTCTCTATCTCTTCCCCTCTCCCTCTATCTCTTTCTCTCTAGCTCCCTCTCTATCTATCTCTTCTTTTCTCTCTATCTCTCACTCTCTCCCTCTATGTATTTCTCTCCCTCTCTATCTATCACTTATTTTCTCTCTCTATCTACCCCTCTCTCTCTCTCTATGTCTTCCTCCCCCTCTCTATCTATCTCTTCCTCTCTCGCTCTCTCATTTGTTCCCTCTTCCACTTCATCTCTCCGCTAAGTCTTTTCCCTTTCTTCTTAATATTATGCTAATTAATATGTGATGTTATAATGAAAGCGTACGTGGGAGAAGAGAGGAGGCGAAGGGATTAGGTTTGGAGTGGGCCCCGCTTAAGAGCGTTGGTTTTGCCACGACCGACACTCTTAGAGCCTGAGCCAGTCGGGCCCCCATATGAGCGTCGGTTTAACCAACACGTTTATTATAAATGTCGGTTTGACCGACGCATTTAATATGTGCATCGGTTGGCTCCAGAAAATCAACGCCTCTAACTTATGAGTGTCGGTTTTCTTAAACCGACACCCCTAGACATATTAAATGCGTCAGGGCCAACGCATATAGATAAACCGACACTCTATTTATCATTTTCTGTAGTGTGAATGGTCAGAATGTACACCCACATCCTTAACCAACTGAGCCAGGCTCTGTTCCTAGCTGTCACATTGTAAATCCTGTTCAGTGCTTGAAGTAACAGGACTATAGGAACTTGCTTTCTTTTTATGGATGTACTTTCAGCACTTCGGTGTTCTTCCAACTGTTGTTAGCAACACGATTGTTGCTACCATTCTTTGGCAAATATGGAAAACACGGAGACAAACCCTGTGTGTTCAAAAAAGGAAATGTCTAGCGCAGAAGAATCCAAGGCGAAGTGATATGGTCTGCTCTCTTTGTTCGGGCGTCGAGAGTTAAACAGATATGTTCTTAGCACCCTGTCGATCGATGCGTTGACTGCTCTGAAGCTCCCTAAACAATTCATCAAAGCACTTGATAAATTGTGACGACGGTTTCTTTAGGCTGGGGTTTAGGAGTCTCACGGTGCAAAATTCAAAATTAGTTGGTCGAAGGTCTGTCGACCTACGGATCAAGGGGGGGGGGGGGGTCTGTGCCTCCTTGATCTAAATAAGTTTGGTCGCGCCCTTTGACTCCATTGGCTATGGCATAGGTGGCGCTCCCCGCTCAAGCCTTGGGTTGGTATCGAGTTACCGGTTGATTCTACAGATGAATCTCTCTTCGCCATGGCCACGAGGGTGATGTTCCGGAATGGACACTGTCGGTACCCGACATACCGAGTACCCTCGCACATAGGCTAGAGCCGCCTAGGTACCTCGCCTCCCAGTAGAGACAGGGTCCGAGGGCGCCACGTGTCCAAGAGACCCGAACCCGCCAGCCTCAGATGGGAGGTCCGGGGTGCCCCAAGACATCCCGAAGGTGGCTTTCAGCTCCACCTTGACGACAAGCTCCCAGGCAGCCATATATCTGGCGGGACGGGACCCGACCTCCTCCGCGGAGGTGAGCTCACAATCTACCACGAGGCACACGAATTCAAGACCCGACCTCCCCCACGGAGGCAAGCACCCAAGCTGGGGGAGATCTGGCTTCCCCCGTGGAGGTGAGCTCCCGAGCTGCCACGTGGCCCGTGAGACGGGCGTGGCCTCCACCATGGCGGAGAGCTCCCCAACGGCCGCATGGTAAGTCCACTTGCCCTGAGCGGATAGTGAAGAAGTTAAGAGGGTGGTACGCCTTGTCTCCGTGAAGCCTTGAAGATACGCGGCTTTCCCAGATGCATGGTGCGGCGCACGCCTAATGTCAGGTACTGCTGCGACTAATCGCATCACATTGAAGGTGCCATAGGCCTATCCAACTCTGCCAAGTGGGTAGCTTACGGCGCCAGAGACAGTTGGATGAGACATTCCCTGCCAATGTCAGCAACGGCGCGTGGGCTACTAACGACCCAGGCGGCAAGACGGCGAGTCTTCAAGTCCGTGGTTAGAGCAAGCTTACAGGAGAAGCCTTAGATCTTTAGGATAACATCGCCCTGGGACCACTTGTCGGGCCCTGAGACCCCACTTGTAAGGCGTCCGACCTTGACTATAAAAGGCCTGGACGACCACCGATACAAGGACCAGACTTAGAATCCCCGATACACACACATATGCATATACACTCACCAAGCAATACAATCCACCGTGGAGTAGGGTGTTATGCTCCTTGCAGCCCGAACCACGTAAAAACAACTATCTCATACTCTTCTGCTAGAACACTAGTTTGAGGCCTAAGCCCCGCCGAACAAGAACCTCCGCGGACAGCTCCTTAGCAGACCCGGGGGGAAGTGTTGCATTGACCCTTCAACATTTGGCGTGCCAGGTAGGGTTTTTTTTCCTCAAAAAAAGTGGTAGCGCTTTCACCACCATGGTGTTCATCAGGCCCGTCGAAGGCGGTTTTCGAGGCCGTCCGGTAACCAGATCCATCGCTCGAGCGGCACTCTCTGGTCTGTCTCACCACTGTGCAGGTACGACTGACCAAGGTAGCACGTCGGGACACGCCCTGGCTCAGTCGGCTCCCCCAACAGCGAGCCTGGAGAATGCTTTGGCGGCGGCCAGAGCTCTCCTCCACCACCCATCGTTGCTGAACGCCTCTTAGGGGGCGGCTCAGCAGTGGGTCCAAGACATCGACCACCTCGTCGTCCCAGCCATCAACTCCCCCAACAGGGGAATGCACCTCGTGCCGCTGTCGTGTACACCGTCCATCGACCATCACACCGCCAACTCCCACTCCTCCAAGCCTACAAGCATTGGCCGGCTCCCTACGGAGGACCTCAGGGTCGAGCTTGACCGTCGTCAAGCTCACATGGACGACCGCGTCATCATCGAGCGGCAGAGAGAGAGGCGACGCAACTTAGATGCCAAATATGGCAATCAATGCCCTGTTCACAAGGCATCTTCCGTCCAAGGTGCGCTGCAGGTAAAACTCCGCCACCTGATCAGGAGCACGTCGGTTCGACAGCCCCCCTGCCGTACTCGGTGCAGCAGGGTGTACAAAAATAGTACTTGGTACAACCAGTACCGTTGCAACAATGCATGGCACAACCAGTGCCACAACAGCAGGTCCAGCAAGTGCCGCATGTTGGGCAGCAGACCCCCGCAGGGTATGCTGTCCCATATGCCTCTGCGATGAAGCCCGTTGGAGGCTGCGCAGCATTAGCTCCGCACCTTCGCTTTGCGATGTGGCTGCGCAAGTTCCGGCCACATATCCCAGAGAGGTTCGATAGAAGCATCAATCTAGCGGAGTTCCTGCAGATCTACACCACGACGCTCCTTGATGTGGGAGCGAATAAGACCATCCTGGCGAACTACTTCCCAGTCGACCTGACTGGGTCAGCCCGCTCATGGCTGATGAACCTTCCCGAGGGGTCTATAACCTCTTAGGATGAGCTGTGCCGACAGTTCACGGCGAACTTCGATAGCTCCTACACGCGCCCCGGTACCGAGCTCGACCTCCACGCCATGCGACAGCAACCCAAGGAGATGATGTGGTCATTCATCCAGCGTTTCTTCCAGGGACACAACTCCATTCCCAACATTCCAAATGCCTCTGTCATAGTGGCATTTCTCCAGGGAGTAAGAGATCGCAAGATGCTCGAGAAGCTATCCACGCACAATGTGCAAGACGTCTCCGAGCTCTTCTCCATCACCGATCGATGTGCCAGAGCGGCACGAGGCCGCGACTGGCATGCTTTGTTCGCCCCCGGAGCGGGCGGGGCTGGCCAGACCAGAGAAGGAGCCGCTACCTTTGGTAGTGGGAAAAAGAAGAACAAGAACCGGGGTGGCGGCCAGAACAAGCCGCTACACGGATCCCCCGTCGCGGCAACAGCTGCAACCGAAGGAGGCAAGCCGCCATGCCCGGAGAAGCGTCCTCGTTAGCCACGAGCCGCTGACGAAGACGTCGAGCCCTGCCCAGTGCACAAGACTCGTGAACACACCGCGAGCGAGTGCCGGGAGATAAAAAGGTGTGCCGAACGCTATCAAGAGTGGGCTCAGCAACACCCGGGTGGAGCCCCCACCCGCCATCGGGAGGGCAAGTAGAAGGTCAAACCCAAGGTCGACAATGACGAAGAGCTGGAGTACCAGAAGCAAGAGTGGGCTGTCAAAGTGGTCCACCAAGATGAGGACTCTGACGCAAGCCACGACAACAAGCATTGCAAGACCCTCCACGTCATCTTCGGAGGGTCTTGGGATCCCACGTCACGAAACGCGGTCAAGACTCTTCGTCGTGCGGTGGCTTCGATAGCCCCCGTACCCACTCCGGCGCAGCACCACCGCTGGAAGGAGACGCCGATCTGCTTCGACGCCTCTGACTGCCCCAAGAACATGGCTGGGGCAGGGGTACTACCTCTCCTAGTCGCCCCCACCATAGGCAACATCAAGCTCCATTACATCTTGATAGATGGCGGGGCCGGCCTCAACCTCCTCAGTCGGGATGCATTCGAGCAGCTGCAGATCCCGGTGTCCAAGCTTGCCCCCTCAAGCCCAATTTTGGGGGTAGGACCTGGGAGCATCATCCCATACGGCAACATCCACCTACGGGTGACCTCCGGGACACCTGACAACTATAGAACGGAGAGCATCCTATTCGACGTCGCCGATGTCAGCCTCCCCTTCAACGCCATCATTGGTAGGCCTGCTCTCTACCAGTTCATGGTTGTAGCCCACTACGGCTACCTCGTCCTAAAGATGCCAACCCTCTCTGGCATCCTCAGGATCCGCGGAGATCATACTGCTGCAGTGTTATCCTTGGAGCAGCTCCAAGCACTCACAACAGACCTAGCACCTGTCCCAGGCGGCGTTGTATCAAGTCAACCTTCACCAAGCACGCGTCCGTGCAAAACACCCGCCGCGCCTTAGTCGCAGCCCCTCGGCAGCACCGACACCTCCGTCAAAGCTGCCAAGCCCAGCGCTGGCATTGCTAGGACCACTCGCAGGACGAGCGGTCACAATGGGAAATAGGGATAACTCGCTCATCACCCCTCTGAGTAGCTGTTGACAGCAAGGTTGCCCACCAACCAACGCAGCTACCCATGGAACCTTGGGCGCCCCTGTTGTAAATACTAGGCTTAGTAGAACAATGTAAAAGAGTAGTAGGACTTAGGAGCAACATTAAGGACAATCGAGCGTCGGGAGGGTCAGGACCAATGTGCGCAGTCAGCTTAGCTTGGTTCCAAACCCTAGGCCTGTGCACCCTGCCTCCCTCGTCACTCGGAGGCAAGCCGCTTCCCTCTTTTGTAAAATTATGTCTCCTCCTACAAACTCCTATAAGAAATTCACTGTTTTACTTGAAGGCTTCTTAAAAAACTTTGTTCATTTAATTACGCATTAGTTTTATGATCATGCCATGATAACCTCAGTTACCATGACTTACCTTCATATTCACCGTCGCATACTCTGTAACTCATCCTAAGCTAAAGTCATGTAATACAGCTACAGGCGGGCCAACTTGAGGTACCTGCAGTGTGTGAAAGGTCCACCCGGCTGCACTGATCATTAGGGACCCGTGGCGCCAAAAGATTCCCCCAAGAAAGGTCTGTACCGAGCAGGAGGTCCATGGGGTGCAAGTTGCTTAGCTTGGTTCTGCACCCTAAGCAAACACACCCTGCCTCCCAGTGCTACAGCTGAGTACTGGAACCAGAGAGCTCACAACCTAAGGACGACAAGATCTGGGCACCGGAGCACCAATGCATCGAATTACCAAAGCCCCGTACGTCAGGCCAGGACTGTAAGACATGGCAGAGCTAGGGAAAGAATAGGTATAACCGGCGAACAAGGCTAGCCCCCCTCTTCCTATATGCAGGACAAACGCTAGAACATCCAGCTCTGGCACCTCCCAAGGGGCCTGCCGTCAACGTCTACACGAAGATGGTGGACGCCGCCGGAGCACCCAACTCCAGCACCTCCCAAGGGGCCTTCCGTCGACGTCTACACGAAGATGGTCGATGACGCTGGAGCATACAGCTCTGGCACCTCCCAAGGGGCCTACCGTCGACGTGCTGGAACGTCAACGACAACACCAAGTGCAGATAAATGAATAAACTCTACTACCCCGCTCTTATTGCTAATAAGGTTACCTTGCGATAGCCTATAAACCAGGGGCCTACCGTCAACGTCTACACGGAGATGGTGGACGACGCCAAAGCACCCAGCTCCGGCACCTCCCAAGGGGCCTGCCGTCGATGTCTACACGGAGATGATGGACAACGCTGGAACATCCAGCTCTGGCACCTCCCAAGGGGCCTGCCGTCGACGTCTACACGGAGATGGTGGACGAAGTCGGAGCATCCAACTCTAGCACCTCCCAAGGGGCCTACCGTCGACGTGCCAGAACGTCAACGACAACACCAAGCGCGGATAAATGAGTAAACTCTACTGCCCCACTCTTGTTGCTAATAAGGTTCCCTTGCGATAGCCTGTAAACCAGGGGCCTGCCGTTGACGTCTACACGGAGATGGTGGACGACGCTGGAGCATCCAGCTCCAACACCTCCCAAGGGGCCTGCCGTTGATGCCTACATGAAGATGGTGCATGACACCGGAGCATCCAACTCCAGCACTATAACACCCTAATTTTCATGCATCATGCCCTACATACATTCATATACATGTTTAACATTAACCCACATAAAGAGGAACAAGTTTAAAATTGATTTGGAACAAAACTGCACTTAAAATGCTGAAAATTGCGGACTAGTACAATTTTGGTGATGACTAGTCCAATTTCTCTCTGACTGAAATCAGACATGTCTGTTTTTGCTGTGGACTAGTTCGATTTTGCCTCTGGACACTTTTGGACTTGTCTGATTTTATGCGGACTAGTCTGGTGTTCCAAGAATCCTTGAAAATTCGCTAAGTCCCTGTACTTCTCTGGACTAGTCCGGTGTCCCAGCGGACTTGCCCGTTTTCCTCTTTGACTAAAGTCGGACTTGTCCAATTTTTGGCCAGACTTGTCCGATTTTTTTCTGACTAACTTCAGACTAGTTCGGTCCTTTTCGGACTTATCCGATATTTCGCGACTCCGAGTTGATCTTTTGTTTTACGACTTATTTCTTGGGTTTCACGTTAAGTGGGCCTAGGGACGGCATGCCTAACTCTTTTAGAGCCCATGTGGGACTCTAAACCGACCTCTACTCATCTCAAACTCGAAATCCATCTAACCCTAGCCTCCACCTCTATATAAACAATCCCACCCCTTGGCTTGACATCTATTTGCCACTTTTTCACCCCACCCAAACCCTAGTTCGTGGAGAGCCACCATCAAGGAGGGAGGAGGAGATCCCAAGCAAGAAGAAGAGGAGGAGGAAACGAAGGAGGATCAAGATCTCCATCAACTTTGAGTTCTTCATCAACAATCCACCATCAAGTTCTCCACCGACCCTAGATCATCAAGATCCAAGTGTTCTCTCCAAGTTTATTGATTCATTGGAGTTCTAAACACCTGGTTGTTGACAGTCCTTAAGTACCACATTTTGACTGTCAATTCACCTCATAATGTGCATAAAAGAAACACAAAACATAGTGGTAGGGTTATACACTAACCCAATTCCACAAGTGTTGGTGTTTATTTGTATGCAGGTGAATTATTACCCAAAATACCAAAACATGCAAGGATGAATCCATGAAAATGGATTTCAACGAATCAAGCGATGACACGTGACAACACATGGATCAAATGGCCCACAAATAGAAGAATACGAGGAGATCCAACGGTGTTGCACCCATATACATCAAGGAGGCCCACCTGGAAGCCACCTGGAGGAAGCACTCCCCGAGGGGATCCTTGACTAGGTCGGCTGAACCAGGGTTCGACCGACCTCTTCCTGGCGCCAAATTCGGTCAAATGACACGCGTTGGCTCCTCCCGACTCCCTGGAGTCAATGGTGACTGATTAGCGCGTAAATTTTGGCAGGAACCGACCCTTCTCCACCTATAAATAGACCCCCTCACCTCACTTCTCACACACACCAAAAGTTGAGAATAGTGCTACACTCCAAAGTTTTATAGTAGTCCTAGAGGCTACCAAAGTAGAAGGAGAGTGTGGTGAAGAGTCTAGGAGAAGGAGGCTTGGGCTTGTCAAGTCCCTCTTCTACACTTGTACCCCTACAAAAGTTTTACTCAATCAAGTAAGCCTTTGTGAATTCAATACAAGTTTGATCTTTTATTCTTAGTAGTTTGCACAAGTAGTTACTTGTGGGTTCACTGCTTTAATTCATTAGAGGCTCTAGTTGTAGCCTTGTATTCGAAACAACTAGAGTAGTGATTTAGAACATAATCGTGGTGCTTAGGTTATAAATCATCAGTGGATATCTCGTAGACCCACGGATTGAAGAGGTAGGCAGTAGGTGGTGACAATCCTATCTGTCCTTCGTAATCCTCCACGTTCGGCTATGCCATAGGCTCTTGGCAGGAGTCGTCCTAGTATTGCTAGGAGTAAGCCCGTGCCCGAAGCAAGCATCTACTGCAAACTATCTTGAATTAGGATCAATACTTTGAATTCCTATTTGTTCATTGCCTACCAAACAACTTTGTGTCCTTGGGTGAGCTAGTTCAAAAGATTAGCACACACGTTCTTTGGATTCAATACCCTTGGGAGTACTCCTTAAGGGGAAGTGCTACAACGGTATTTCCGCACGCTTGCAGACAACTCTGTGGTGTTAAGAAATACCAACACTGGTATACCTTCTATTTCCTTTTTCTTACGTGAATTCGACCCCTAATCTCCAAATTCATGTCGATCTAGAAAACCCTAATTCGCTAGTTTTGCGAAGTGCGGACTAGTCCGACCTTCTGTAGACTAGTCTGATTTTGCTGACTAAATTGTGTTGAACTGATTCTAAAAGTAGATCTAATAAAATCCAAACCTATATAAACTTGTTAAAATCTATTATAACTAGATAGTGTTCATTTGAAAGCAATCTATTGACAAGTTCTACCTTACATTTGCAGTAATCATGCATGTCTTGTCATATTGAGTAATATTTGTGCACTCTTTGATTGTGTTTCTTGTTTGTACGTTTATTGTGCGGATTAGACGGAATTGCACTAGAGAGTGTCACGGAGGATCTCCAGCACCAAGAGTTTGAAAGCTTTGACTCGAATCAATCCCAAGAGCAAGGCAAGTGTCCTTGAAGCATATTGATCCTATTTTGAAATAAATGTTTTGTTTGCAAAACTGCATGCTTGTGTCAATTTGATGGGAAATCCTATGGTAGGAAGTTTACTAGTTTTGTTGACCACCCTTGTCACCTGGAATATATGGTAGAGAGTCGGGAAGGGCTTTTTACTTTTTGCTTTGCTTAATTAATTGGGATGGGAAAACAATACTACACACTTAATTATGCATTTATGAGATTATGGTTAACATGAATTGGTTAATATGATATGGTAATGGGTGATCTAAGAAAGCCTGATATGTGGATGGGTTCGATGTTATGGTGGTTTTGCTTGCTTTAGATCTAAAGACCGGTTCGTGGAGCGACCATCCAAGATTTACAGTGCCACTATGAGGCCAAGTATGGGTGCGGCGTAGCTGATTAATTAGGGCTTTGCCAATGCTATTTGGACAATTAAGGATGCTCGGGGAAGGGGTAGTCGGATTGGGTTTGTTGATGACTGGTGGGACTACCCTGGGATCCGAATGGCTCAAGAGGGGGCCCTTGGTTGAAGATGTGCTCAGTTGGAGACATCGCCACCGGTGAAACCTCAGTGGGGTCTAAATAGGATAGTAATCCCTTTGTAAAGGCTATTTTGTGATCTCTTGGCCACACACCTACGAAAGTGTGAGACGACATAATTGAGATTCTATAGTCATCGAAAGGTGATAAAATCACAAACACGTGGGTAAAGCGGTACAACTTCTGCAGAGTGTGTCTAAAACTATCATGATAGGCGTGCTCCCAGTTATGAGCAACCTGGACCCTCACATGATTAGAGGGAACTCGATATTGGGATGGTATTTGGGATGGTTATGGTTGGTATTATGGTTATGGATGGTTATGAATTGAATTCTGGTATTGAATATGGATATTGGTATATGATGATGGACATAGAATATGGACTGGTATTATGATAAACTACATGACTTATGATGGGTTTATTTCATATACATGTAATATATTGTTTTTTCAAGTGTTTTAATGTACTTTTCAGCACTCAACCATTATTATATTCATCATTTGAATTAGCCACATGTCATACTTTCCACACTTGCTCAGTACGACATGTACTCACTCTTGCAATCCCACCAACAGTTGCAGGTCAGGATTGAGAGTTTAATGGCGATAATGCGGAGTTCTAGGCCGTGTCTACTGTCAGCTTTGCCTGTGGTGTCGATTTGAGCTGCGCTACCCTATCGCTTATGCTGCCTAGCTGTTTAGTTTGCTTATTTAGTTTATTTCCGCTGCATTAGTTGAACTTGTCATTAATATTTATTAGAACTTGTATTTGAGGATAATATGGTTTGTGTAATAAAATTTGGTTAATTAACCTTGTTCTGTGGTAATTTTCTGTATACTCTTTTGTGAATGCACTCTTGTATGTGTGTTAAACGTCCTGGGCACACATATGCATTCACTTGTTTAATTTTCAGAATCGGGTGTCACAGATTGATATCAGAGCCACAGGTTGACCGTAGGACGCAGACTAGATAGAATGGACACTTTAGAGCACATAGGAGCACTCATGAATCGATGTGGTTTTGTTTGGTGTGCTATTTGCTATATATATTATTTGCTTGTGTGCTTAATAGAGGATTTTGGGATGCTTTAGCATTACCATATCCACATAGGTTAGAGTAGCTAGTTGTTTAGTTTCATATCCCTTGATGCATACAGCTGGGGACGTTTTTTAATTCTTATCTCTTGCTTTTCTTCCTATGGTGAGAACTCGCAACCAGAGGGATGCTAATGATGAGTAGGAGAACCATGGAGCATCTCAGAACAACAATGGACAAGGACCTGTCCAAGGAGCTATTAATATTGAGCAGCTATTGGCTATGCAAAACCAGCTCATGCAGACCATGATACAAACTATGGGACAGCTGCAGACTGACAACATCAACAATCAGCCCCACATGCCTCCATCGCAATCCCCACCTCCTCATAACCGGTTGGGAGAGTTTACGAGGACTAGGTCACCAATCTTTTCTCAAGCCGCTGTAACACCCACATTTTCATGCATCATGCCCTATATACATTCATATACATGTTTAACATTAACCCACATAAAGAGGAACGAGTTTAAAATTGATTTGGAACGAAACCACACTTAAAATGCTGAAAAGTGCAGACTAGTCCGATTTTGGTGAGGACTAGTCTGATTTCTCTCTGACTAAAATAAGTCTTGTCCGTTTTTGCTGCGGACTAGTCTGATTTTGCTTCTAGACACTTTCGGACTTGTCCAATTTTATGCGGACTAGTCCGATATTCCAAGAATCCTTGAAAATTTGCTAAGTCCCTAGACTTGTCCGGACTAGTCCGGTGTTCCAGCGGACTTGTCCGATTTCCTCTCTGACTAAAGTCGGACTTGTCCGATTTTTGGCCAGGCTTGTCCGATTTCTTTCTGACTAACTTCAGACTAGTCCAGTCCTTTTCGGACTTGTCCGATATTTCACGACTCTGAATTGATCTTTTGTTTTACAACTTATTTCTTGGGTTTCATGTTAAGTGGGCCTAGGAACGTCATGCCTAACTCTTTTAGAACCCATGTGGGACTCTAAACCGGCCTCTACTCATCTCAAATTCGAAATCCATCTAACCCTAGCCTCCACCTCTATATAAATAGCCCCACCCCTTGGCTTGACATCTCTTTGCCACTTTTCCACCCCACCCAAACCCTAGTTCGTGAGGATCCACCATCAAGGAGGGAGGAGGAGATCCCAAGCAAGAAGAAGAAGAGGAGGAAATGAAAGAGGATCAAGATCTCCATCAAGTTTCGTTCTTCATCAACAATCCACCATCAAGTTCTTCATCAACCCTAGATCGTCAAGATCCAAGTGTTGCCTCCAAGATCCTTGATTCATTGGAGTCCTAAACACTTGGTATACCTTTTATTCCTTTTCCTTACATGAATTTGACCCCTAACCTCCAAATTCACGTTGATCTAGAAAACTCTAGTTCGTCCGTTCTGCGAAGTGCAGACTGGTCCGGCCTTCTGCAGACTAGCCCGATTTTGCTGACTAAATTGTATTGAATTGATTCTAAAAGTAGATCTAATCAAATCCAAACCTGTATAAACTTGTTAAAATCTATTTTAACTAGTTAGTGATCATTAAAAGCAATCTATTAACAAGTTCCACCTTGCATTTGCATTAATCATGCATGTCATGTCATATTGAGTAATATTTGTGCACTCTTTGATTGTCTTTTTTGTATTGTATGTTTATTGTGTGCATTAGACGGATTTGCGCTAGAAAGTGCCACGGAGGATCTACAGCACCAAGAGTTTGAAGGCTTCGACCCGAACCAATCCCAAGAGCAAGGCAAGTGTCTTTGAAGCATATTGATCCTGTTTTGAAATAAATGTTTTGTTTGCAAAACTGCATGCTTGTGTCACTTTGATGGGAATCCTATGATAAGAAGTTCACTAGCTTTGTTTAACCACCCTTGTCACCTGGGATATATGGTAGAGAGTCGGGATGGGATTTTTACCTTTTTGCTTCACTTAATTGAGATGGAGGAACAACTACACTACTTAATTTAATTATGCATTAATGAGATTGTGGTTGACATGAACTAGTTAAATCTGATATGGTAATGGGTGATCTAAGCAAGCTTGGTATGTGGATTGGTTGGATGTATGGTGGATTACTTGCTTTAGATCTAGGGACCGGTTCGTGGAGTGACCATCCAAGATTTATAGTGCCACCACGAGGCCAAGTATGGGTGCAGCGTAGCTGATTAATTAGGGCTTTGCCAGTGCTATTTGGACCATTAAGGATACTCGGAGAAGGGGTAGTCAGATTGGGTTTGTTGATGATTGGTGGGACTACCCTGGGATCTGAATGGCTTAAGAGGGGGCCCTTGGTTGAAGATGTGCTCAATTGGAGACATCGCCACCGGTGAAACCTCAGTGGGGTCTAAATGGGCTAGTAATCCCTTTATAAAAGCTATTTTGTGATCTCTTGGCCACACACCTACGGAAGTGTGAGACGGCATAATTGAGATTCTATATTCATCGAAAGGTGATGAAATCACAAACACGTGGGTAAAGCGGTACAACCTCTGCAGAGTCTGTCTAAAACTATCATGATAGCCATGCTCCCGGTTATGAGCAACCTGGACCCTCACATGATTAGAGGAAAATTGGGATTTGGGATGGTTATGGTTGGTATTGTGGTTATATATGGTTATGAATTGAATTCTGGTATTGAACATAGATATTGGTATATGATGATGGATATGGAATATGGACTGGTATTATGATAACTACATGGCTTATGATGGGTTTATATCATATACATGTAATATATTGCTTTTTCAAGTGTTTTAATGTACTTTTCATCACTCAACCATTATTATATTCGTCATTTGAATCAGCCACATGTCATACTTTCCACACTAGCTGAGTACGACATGTACTCACTCTTGCAATCCCCCCCAACAGTTGCAGGTCAGGATTGAGAGTTTAATGGTGATAATGCGGAGTTCTAGGCAGTGTCTACCGTCAGCTTTGCCTATGGTGTTGCATGGAGCTGCGCTATACTCTATCGCTTATGTTGTCTAGCTGTTTAGTTTGTTTATTTAGTTTATTTCCGCTGCATTAGTTGAACTTGTCATTAATATTTATTAGAGCTTGTATTCGAGGATATTATGAATTGTGTAATAAATTTGGTTAATTAATCTTGTTCCATGGTAATTTTCTGTATACTCTTTTGTGAATGCATTCGTGTATGTGTGTTGAACATCCTGGGCACACATATGCATTTACTTGGTTCATTTTCAGAACTGGGTGTCACAGATTGGTATCAGAGCCACAGGTTGACCGTAGGATTTAGCCTAGATATAATGGACACTTTAGAGCACATAGGAGCACTTAGGAATCGATGTGTTTTTGCTTGGAGTGCTGTTTGCTATATATATTGTTTGCTTGTGTGCTTTATAGAGGATTTTGGGATGCTTTAGCATTGCCATGTCCATGTAGGCTAGTTAGTTGTTTAGTTTCATATCCCTTGATGCATTTAGTTGGGGACGTCTCTAAATTCTTACCTATTACTTTTCTTCAGATGGTGAGGACTCGCAACCAGAGGGATGTCAATGATGAGGAGGAGAACCATGGAGTGCCCCAGAACAACAATGGACAAGGACCTGCTCATGGAGCTATCAACATTGAGCAGCTTTTGGCTATGCAAAACCAGCTCATGCAGACCATGATACAGACTATGGGACAGCTGCAGACTGGCAATATCAACAATCAGCCCCACATGCCTCCACCGCCACCCACGCCTCCTCATAACCGGTTGGGAGAGTTTATGAGGACTAGGCCACCAACCTTTGCTCAAGCCGCTGACCCTATGGATGTGGATGATTGGCTCAAGTCCATGGAGAAGAAGCTTGCTATTATCCAATGCAGTGACCTGGAGAAGGTCTTATTTGCTTCTCATCAACTAGTTGGAGCAGCTGCGAATTGGTGGGATTCATATTGCAATGCTCATGAGAATCAGGAGAGGATCACTTGGGCCGAATTCAAAGAGAGATTTCGTTCTCATTATGTGCTGGAGGGAGTTATGATTTTGAAGAGGCAAGAATTTGAGAACTTAAGGCAAGGAAGATCAAGCGTGAGTGAATATCTCAATAAGTTCACTCAACTCTCAAGGTATGCACCTGAGGATGTGAGTTGGGACAGCTGAAAGCAATATTTGTTCATGAGAGGCTTGAACAATGAGATTCAAGTGCAATTCTCAACTGTTGAAAGCATCTAGGCCCCATGAGGTATGGTTTCGGTGATTAATGACAACCGTTGGATTTTACTAATGAATTTGTGGATGCAAGGTCTCCCATATCACTCATCACAATCAAATAAAATCTATATGAATATCATCTACTGCTCATTGGATATAATTGGAGACCCTTAAACAATCATTCTATGAGGTCAATTGATTTTTATGAAGAATAGAAGAAAAAGCTCATATGTCAAAATTATTCAACCAATATTGACAACACTCAATGCTTGATAATCATTAGAAGAATATTTCAAACCAATGTATAAGAGGTCACTCGAGAAAATTCCAAAAGAATCACTTAGAACAACTCGAAGC
The DNA here is from genome assembly GCA_036927565.1 of Tuctoria greenei. Lineage (NCBI taxonomy): Eukaryota > Viridiplantae > Streptophyta > Magnoliopsida > Poales > Poaceae > Tuctoria > Tuctoria greenei. The sequence continues at coordinate 29,358,961 of JAYESD010000011.1, forward strand.
AAACAAAACCAACTCACCGGATCAACCGATGTTTCCAGAAAACAACACATCGGTCGAGTTAGTTTAGCAGAAGAAGAAGACCTCATAACTAAGTACTCACTGGATCATCCGATGATGAAGGGAATGTTACATCGGTCCATCAATACAGTAAGCAATCTCCCTGGACCAAGTGTAACACCGACCCATCCGATGTACAACTATAAACACATTGGTCAATCACTCTAGTAAGCATTAATTCTGAACTAATTCTGGATGAAGTGCCACCAGATCATCCGATGAGAAGGCAAGTATTACATCAGTATAACAACGGTCATATCTGACACAGTGACATCAACTAATTTGGATTCGACCGATGACAACTGAAGGGAGAATATCGGATCATCCGGTGTTCGCAGAACAGTGATGTCAGCCTACTTTTCCAACGGCTATTTCGTGAAGGCTGGCTATTTATACCCCTTCAACTAGTCTATTCGACAAGGCTTGACAACCAGAGCTACTCTACACATTCTCAAGCATTCAAGACATTGAGCTACCACTTCTATATCATCTACACCACTTACACACCAAGAGATAGGCTAGAACTTGCTAGAGATAGTGCTTGTGTGCTTCCATTCTTGGTGATTGGAGTCTCTAGTGTAGTGAGAGCTGTAAGGGAGTGTCCCTTGGTGATTGTATTGGAGAGAGCCTTCCGGAGCTTGCCAAGATGGTTGTGGAAGCCCGGAGGATCCAACTTGTACAAGGCTTGAGCTCCACCTTGCCGAGGTTGGCGAACGGAGAAGTATAGTGAAGATCCCTGGTCTTGGTGACTTGGGAGTGGCTATACCCTTTTGTGGGTGCCACAACATGGATGTAGGAAGATCTTGACGATCTTGCCGAACCACAGGATAAATCTCCGTATCTTCGTGTCTCCTCGGGAGTTTGCGCTTTCTTCCTCTCCCCTTACACTTATGCATTTCATATACCGCAAAGTTACTATTCACTTGAATGCATATGTTGTTTGCATAGGGAATTGGGCTTTTAGTAATTAAGTTTTATTGCTTTAATTTTTGAAAAGAAGCCCAATTCACCCCCCCTCTTGGGCATTTGATCCTTACAATTGGTATCAGAGCAAGGTTGCTCATTGGATCATTCTAGCTTCATCGCTAGAGAGCTAAAATGGCCAAGAATAGGGTTCGGTTCCTATCTTCGAGGGCAAGAACTTTGCCTATTGGAAAGCACGCATGCGTGCTTACTATTGCTCCCGAGGTATGGGAAGCGACCCATGCGGGGTTTGGTGAGCATAATTATGTTGGTAATCAAATCAAGTGGGATGCTAAAGCTAGAAATGCAATTTATGAATGCATTAGTCAAGATGTATTTGCTAGGATTGCTAGCAAAGAGAAAGCTTGTGAAATTTTGGCTTGCTTGATTGAAATTCATGAGGGTTCTTCTCATGTCAAAGAACTAAAATATCATATGCTTAAAGCCAAATATGATGAGTTCAAAATGCTACCTCATGAAAATGTCAATGAAATGTTTTCTCGCTTGAATGTGCTTATTGAGGAAATTAATGCTCTTGACATTGCTTCTCTTGGCAAGGGACTCATCAAACGCAAGATTCTAATGCTCCTTCCTAGGCCAAAGTACAACATCATCAACTCCATGCTTCAAAAAGAATCTCTTGATCACATTGAAGTTTCAGAACTTATTGGAGAGATTTACGCTCATGAGATGAGTGTACTTGGGATGATGGAGCAATCATCTTCAAAGACAATTGCTCTAAAGGATTCCACCAAGAAAACAAGTCTCAAGAAAAAGAAAGTGGTTGAGCCTAGCTCAAGTGAAGAAGAGCAAGCATCAAGTGAAGATGACAATTATGAGCTTGCATTGTTGATGAGAAAATTCTCTCGCTTGAACTCCAAGATTGCCAAGAAGGGATACTGTAACACCCTCATTTTCATGCATCATGCCCTACATGCATTCATATGCATGTTTAACATTAACCCATAACAAGAGGAACAAGTTTAAAATTGATTTGGAGCAAAACCGCACTTAAAAATGTAGGAAAGTGCGGACTAGTCCGGTTTTGCTGAGGACTAGTCCGATTTCTCTCTGTCTAAAATCGGACTTGTCCGTTTTTGCTGCGGATTAGTCTGATATTTGCCCCTGGACAACTTCGGACTTGTCCAATTTTGTGCGTACTAGTCCGATGTTCCATGAATCCTTGAAAATTTGTTAAGTCCCTGGACTTGTCCGGACTAGTCTGGTGTTCCAGCGGACTTGTCCGTTTTCCTTTCTGACTAAGATCGGACTTGTCCGATTTTAGGCCAGACTTGTCCGAATTTCTCTTTGGACGACTTCGGACTAGTCCGATCCTTTCCGGACTTGTCCGATATTTCGTGACTCCGAATTGAACTTTTGTTTTACGACTTGTTTCTTGGGTTTCACGATAAGTGGGCCTAGGGACGTCGTGCCTAACTCCTTTAGAACCCATGTGGGACTCTAAACCGGCCTCTACTCATCCTAAACTCGAAATCCATCTAACCCTAGCCTCCACCTCTATATAAACAGCCCCACCCCTTGGTTTGACATCTATTTGCCACTTTTCCACCCACCCAAACCCTAGTTCGTGGGGAGCCACCATCAAGGAGGGAGGAGAAGATCCCAAGCAAGAAGAAGAAGAGGAGGAAACGAAGAAGGATAGAGATCTCCACCAAGTTTCGTCCTTCACCACCAATTCATCTCCAAGTTCATCACCAACCCTAGATCATCAAGATCCAAGTGTTACCTCCAAGTTTCTTGGTTCATTGGAGTTCTAAACACCTGGTATACCTTCTATTCTCTTTTCCTTACGAGAATTCAACTGCTAATCTCCAAATTCACGTCGATCTAGAAAACCCTAATCCGCTGATCTCGTAGAGTGCGGACTTGTTCGGTACCTAGCGGACTAGTCCGATCTTTCTGGTTAAATTGTGTTGAATTAATTCTAAAATTTGATCTAATGGAATCCAAACCTGTATAAACTTGTTAAAAGCTATTAGAACTAATTAGTGATCATTAAAAGCAATCTAGTAACAAGTTCTACCTTGCATTTGCATCAATCATGCATGTCATGTCATATTGAGTAATATTTGTGCACTCTTTGATTGTGTTTCTTGTCTTGTATGTTTATTGTGTGGATTAGATGGATTTGCGCTAGAGAGTGCCGCGGAGGATCTACAGCACCAGGAGTTTGAAGGCTTTGACCCTAATCAACAGCAAGAGCAAGGCAAGTGTCCTTGAAGCATATTGATCTTGTTTTTAAAATAAATGTTTTGTTTTCAAAACTGCATGCTTGTGTCAAATTGATGGGAATCCTATGGTAGGAAGTTTACTAGCGTTGTTTGACCACCCTTGTCACCTGGAATTTATGGTAGAGCGTCGGGATGGACTTTTTACCTTTTGCTTCGCTTAATCAACTGGGTTGGGAAAACAATTATACCACCCAATTTAATTATGTATGGATGAGATTATGGTTAATGTGAACTGGTTAAATATGGTATAGTAATGGATGATCTAAGCAAGCCTGGTGTGGATGGGTTGGATGTTATGGTGGTTTGCTTGCTTTAGATCTAAGGACCGGTTCATGCGAGAATAAGTCAGGACTACAGTGTCACCACGAGGCCAAGTATGGGTGCGGCGTAGCTGATTAATTAGGGCTTTGCTAGTGCTGTTTGGACCATTGTGGATGCTCGAGGAAGGGGTAGTCGGATTGGGTTTGTTGATGATTGGTGGGACTACCCTGGGATCCTAATGGCTCAAGAGGGGGCCCTTGGTTGAAGATGTGCTCTGCGGGAGACATCGCCACCGGTGAAACCTCAGTGGGGTCTAAATAGGCTAGTAATCCCTTTGTAAAGGCTATTTTGTGATCTCTTGGCCATACACCAAAGGAAGTGTAATTGGCATGAGGGAGGTTCTTTAGTCGCCGACGGGTGATGAAATCACAAACACGTGGGTAAAGAGGTACAAACTCTGCAGAGTCTAAATAAACTATCATGATAGCCGTGCTCCCGGTTATGAGCGCCTGGATGACCTACATGATTAAAGGGAAATTGGAAATTTAGGATGATTATGGTCTAGTAATGGATATGGTTGATATTATGATTATGGTTATGGTTATGGATGGAATTATGGTTTATGACATTGATTATGGTTATTGGTAATGGTGAATTATGGACTGGTATTATTATGGTTACATGGTTTATGATGGGATTACTTCACATAATATGATATATTGCTTTTCAAATGTTTTACTGTACTTTTCAGCACTTAGCCATTATTATTGTCGTCATTTGAATCAGCCACATGTCATACTTTCCACACTTGCTGAGTACGACATGTACTCACTCTTGCAATCCCCCCCAACAGTTGCAGGTCAGGATTGGGAGTTTAATGGCGATAATGCGGAGTTCTAAGCCGTGTCTACCGCCAGCTTTGCCTGTGGTGTTATTGGAGCTGCGTTATACCCTATTGCTTATGCTGCATAGTTGCTTAGTTTGCTTAATTAGTTTATTTCCGCTGCATTAGTTGAACTTGTCATTAATATTCAATAGAGCTTGTATTCGAGGATAATCTAGTTGTGTAATAAAATTTGGTTAATTAATCTTGTCTTGTGGTAATTTTCTGTATACTCTTTTGTGATTGCACTCATGTATGTGTGATGAACATCCTGGGCACACATATGCGTTAGCTTGGTTCATTTTTGGAACCGGGTGTCACAGATTGGTATCAGAGCCACAGGTTGACTGTAGGACGCAACCTAGATAGAATGGACACTTTAGAGCACATAGGAGCACTCAGGAATCGATGTGTTTGCTTGGTGTGCTGTTGCTATATATATTGCTTGCTTGTGTGCTTAATAGAGGATTTTGGGATGCCTTAGCATTGCCATGTCCACCTAGGCTAGTGTGGTTAGTTGTTTAGTTTCATATCCCTTGATGCATATAGTTGGGGACGTTTTCTAATTCTTACCTATTGCCCTTCTTCAGATTGTGAGGACTCACAACCAGAGGGACGCTAATGATGAGGAGGAGAACAATGGAGTACCTCAGAACAACAATGGGCAAGGACGTGCTCATGGAGCTATCAACATTGAGAAGCTATTGGCTATGCAAAACCAGCTCATGCAGACCATGATACAGACTATGGGACAGCTGCAGGCTGGCAATATCAACAATCAGCCCCACATGCCTCCACCGCCACCCCCACCTCCTCATAACCGATTGGGAGAGTTTATGAGGACTAGGCCGCCAACCTTTGCTCAAGCCGCAAACCCTATGGATGCGGATGATTGGCTCAAGTCCGTGGAGAAGAAACTTGTTATTGTCCAATGCAGTGACCGAGAGAAGGTTCTATTTGCTTCTCATCAACTCGTTGGAGCAGCTGCCGATTGGTGGGATGCTTATTGCAATGCTCATGAGAACCAAGAAAGAATCACTTGGCCCGAATTCAAGGAGAATTTTCGTTCTCATTATGTGCCTGAGGGAGTTATGATCTTGAAGAGGCAAGAATTTGAGAATTTAAGGCAAGGAAGATCAAGCGTGAGTGAATATCTCTATAAATTCACTCAACTCTCAAGGTATGCGCCTGAGGATGTTAGTCGGGACAGCCGGAAGCAATGCTTGTTCATGAGGGGCTTGAACAATGAGATCCAGGTGCAATTGCTCAATTGCGATTATACAAATTTCCAGAAGCTTGTGGACAAAGCAATTGTGGTTGAGAACAAGATCCGTGAGATGGAGCAAGAAACCAAGAGGAAGGCACCATATCAAGGACAGCAACAAGGAAGTAATGTGCGCCCTCGTTTTGCGCCGCCCAATGTGCCTCATTACAGCTCTTCTATTCCTGCTCAGCGCCCTGGTTACGCACCGCGCCCAACTCAGTTTGTGCAGCAGCGCCCTATTATGCAAGCACCTAGGCCCCCAATGCCTTATGAGCCGCGTGCTAATTTCCCTACTGCAAATGCTCAAAACCAAGCTCGTCCCAATAATTATGGTGGAGTTAAGAAGTGTTATACTTGTGGAGAAGCTGGACACTTTGCGCATCAATATCCTAAGTCAGGCCTTGGTCAAGGAAGCAATGCACCGAGGCAAAACCCAAGACCTAATGGAGGACAACCACAAGGAAGCCGTGGACAGCAGAATTTTGCTCGTGGCAACGTGAACCATGTCTCTACGGAGGATGCTCAACAAGCAGATGATGTGGTCATTGGTATGTTTCTCGCCAACTCCAACACCGCGACTATGTTATTTGATTCTGGAGCATCGCATTCATTCATTGCATCAAAGTATGTTGCCAAGTATAGTTTGCCTATCTCTCATATGAAGTTTACTATGTTGGTTAAGTCTCCTGGAGGAGAGATGAGGACAAATATAGTATGTCCAAAAGTAAGCCTTAGAATAAGGGGGGTAGACTTCTCCGCCAACCTCATTGTTTTGGATTCTCAAGGATTGGACATTATAGTTGGTATGGACTGGTTGAGGAAGCACAATGGAGTTATTGAGTGTGCCACGAAGACGGTGAAGTTGACCAATGAGGAAGGGATCACTGTAGAATTTGAAGCATCTCAAACCGCACCGAAGCAATTGGAGTTGAATCATATGGACGGTGCCATAATTGAGGAGATTCCGGTGGTGTGTGAATTTTTGGATGTTTTTCCAGACGAGTTGCCAGGTATGCCACCCGATCGAGACATTGAGTTTGTTATTGATTTAATACCTAGAACTGCACCTATAGCTAAGAGGCCGTATAGGATGCCTCCTATGGAATTAGCGGAGCTCAAGAAACAAATTCAAGAGCAATTAGAGAAGGGTTTTATTCACCCTAGTTCTTCACCTTGGGGAGCGCCTGTGCTGTTTGTGGACAAGAAGGATGGATCCCAAAGAATGTGCGTGGATTACTGAGCTCTCAACGAGGTGACAATCAAGAACAAGTACACCTTGCCACGCATAGAAGACTTGTTTGATCAGATGAAGGGTGCTTGTGTCTTCTCTAAGATTGATTTGAGGTCGGGATACTTTCAAATGAAGATTAGACCATCGGACATACCCAAGACAGCTTTTAGGACACGGTATGGATCTTATGAGTACACCGTGATGTCTTTTGGATTGACAAATGCGCCTGCCTACTTTATGTACCTCATGAATAAAGTCTTCATGGAGTACTTGGACAAGTTCGTTGTGGTGTTTATTGATGATATTATGATCTACTCAAAGGATGAGAAGGAACATGAGGAACACTTGAGGCTTACGTTGCAGAAATTGAGGGAGCATCAGTTGTATGCCAAGTTCAACAAGTGTCAGTTTTGGTTGAAAGAGGTGCCATTTTTGGGTCATATCATCTCAGGAGGAGGAGTATCGGTTGACCCCAGAAAGGTGCGAGACGTGTTGAAGTGGGAACCGCCGCAAAATGTCAAGGAAATAAGGAGTTTTCTTGGGATGGCTGGATATTACCGTCGGTTTATTAAGGATTTTTCCAAGATAGCCAAGCCTATGACGGAGTTGCTAATGAAGGGAGTAAGCCATCAACTTACAGTTCGAGAGTTAGTGTCTGAGTTATGTAAGGAGTTTGAACGGTTGAACCTCGGGTTTGTAAATGAGACGGAGATGATGGAGTTAAACCCAACCTTGGAGCAAGAAATTCGAGAGGCACAAACCACGGATGAGGAGATCAAGGAAATCAAGGAAAGGATCGAGGAAGGGAGAGAATTCAGATTCGATGAAGACGAACAAGGTACCTTATGGCTTGGAAAGAGGATCGTTGTGCCTAATGTAAAGCATATTCGGGAGACAATATTAAAGGAGGCACATGACTCGCCTTACTCGATTCACCCAGGTTGTACGAAGATGTACAAAGACTTGAAGACTTGCTATTGGTGGGATAGCATGAAGAAGGACATAGCCGAATATGTTGCACTGTGTGACGTGTGCCAACGAGTCAAGGCGGAACATCAAAGGCCAGCAGGGTTATTGCAGCCATTGAAGATTCCAGAGTGGAAGTGGGAAGAGATTGGTATGGACTTTATAGTTGGATTACCGCGAACCCAGTATGGCTATGATTCAATATGGGTCATTGTAGATCGGTTGACAAAATCAGCTCACTTCATTCCTGTCAAGACCACATATACCATCGCGAAGCTAGCAGAATTGTATATGGAGCATATTGTGTGCCGACATGGAGTATCGAAGAAGATAGTCTCGGATAGAGGTTCTCAATTTACTTCCAGGTTTTGGCAAAAGTTGCATGAAGCTTTGGGAACGAGGTTGAATTTTAGTTCAGCATATCATCCTCAAACGGACGGACAAACCGAGAGGACCAATCAGATTTTGGAGGACATGTTAAGAGCTTGTGCCTTAAAGCATGGGAAAAGTTGGGACAAAAGCTTGCCATACGCGGAATTTTCATACAACAATAGTTACCAAGCAAGCTTGAAAATGTCACCATATGAAGCGCTCTATGGGAGGAAGTGTAGGACACCTTTATTCTGGAATGAAGCAGGGGGAACTCAAGTATTTGGTCCGGATGTGTTGCAAGAAGCTGAAAAGCAAGACCAGATAATTCGTGAAAACTTGAGGGCTGCCCAATCAAGACAAAAAGGCTATGCGGACAATAGGAGAAGGAAATTAGCCTTTGAAATAGGAGATTTTGTTTACCTCAAGGTGTCACCAATGAGAGGTCATAAGAGGTTTAACATAAGGGGTAAGCTCGCACCTCGCTATATTGGACCATTCAAGATTTTGGACAAAAGAGGAGAAGTAGCGTATAAGTTGGAGATGCCAGCTCATCTTTCGGATGTACATGATGTCTTTCATGTTTCCCAGCTCAAGAAGTGTGTGAGAGTACCTGAAGAACAAGTGCCAATAGAAGAATTGGAACTAGAGGAAGACTTGACGTATGCCGAGCAATCGGTAAAAATCTTGGAAACTAAGGAGAGAGTCACAAGGAACAAGGTCATTAGATGGTGTAAAGTTCAATGGAAGCATCACACAGAAAAAGAAGCAACTTGGGAGCTAGAGGATGATAGCAAGAAGGAATTTCCCTATCTCTTCTCTTCCGCGTCAAATCTCGAGGGCAAGATTCATTTTAAGGGGGGTAGGTTTGTAACACCCTCATTTTCATGCATCATGCCCTACATGCATTCATATGCATGTTTAACATTAACCCATAACAAGAGGAACAAGTTTAAAATTGATTTGGAGCAAAACCGCACTTAAAAATGTAGGAAAGTGCGGACTAGTCCGGTTTTGCTGAGGACTAGTCCGATTTCTCTCTGTCTAAAATCGGACTTGTCCGTTTTTGCTGCGGATTAGTCCGATATTTGCCCCTGGACAACTTCGGACTTGTCCGATTTTGTGCGGACTAGTCCGATGTTCCATGAATCCTTGAAAATTTTTTAAGTCCCTGGACTTGTCCGGTGTTCCAACGGACTTGTCCGTTTTCCTTTCTGACTAAGATCGGACTTGTCCGATTTTAGGCCAGACTTGTCTGAATTTCTCTCTGGACGACTTCGGACTAGTCCGATCCTTTCCGGACTTGTCTGATATTTTGTGACTCTGAATTGAACTTTTGTTTTACGACTTGTTTCTTGGGTTTCACGATAAGTGGGCCTAGGTGACAAGAGTGTAACCTCTATTTCGTCCACATATCAAAGTCTTGGCGGTAACCTCTATTGTCTTGTTATAGTTGATGACTACTCTCGCTATGCTTGGACTTTGTTTCTAGGTGACAAGAGTGAAACTCCGAAAGTGTTCAAGATCTTCGCTGACTGTGCTCAAAGGGAATTTCAACTTCCCATCATCAAGGTCCGGAGTGACAACGGCACCGAATTCAAGAACTACAACATTGGGGAGTGGTGTGACCGTGAAGGCGTGAAGCATGAGTTTTCGGCCACATACACTCCTCAACGAAATGGTGTTGTTGAAAGAAAGAACAAGACTCTCATCACTCTTGCGCGAGCAATGCTTGATGACTATGGCACGTCCGAGAAGTTTTGGGCCGAAGCAATCAACACAGCGTGCCATGTCGCGAATCAGATCTACCTACATCGACTACTTCAAAAGACCCCGTACGAACTTCTCATTGGGAGAAAGACCAACATCTCCTATTTCCGAGTCTTCGGGTGCAAGTGCTACATCTACCGCAAGAAAAGGCTCGGTAAGTTTGGAAGAAGATGTGATGTTGGTATATTTCTTGGTTATGCATCAAACTCAAAAGCATATCGAGTATTCAACCAAACCTCCGGTTTAGTTGAGTAAAGTTGTGATGTTGAGTTTGATGAAACTAATGGCTCCCAAGAGGAGAGTTTTGATCATGATGAAATAGATGATGAGCCTCTACGAGAAGCTATGAAGAACATGACCATTGGAGACATCAAGCCTAAAGTTGAGGAGAGCCATGATCAAGGGGGAGCTTCAAGTTCGAACATCAACACATCTATGGCGCCTCAAGTTGACGAAGAAGAAAAAGATGATCCATTGCCGATACAAGATTCACAAGCCACACAACATCAAGACGAAGAACAAGTCCATGATCAAGTCCAACCACAAGAAGAGCAACACGCATCACCACCGCCAAGTGCTTCACAACCACTTATGAGGCATGGACGCATCTCCAAGGTGCATCCGATTGACCAAATCATCGGAAGTACGTCAAGGGGAGTAGGTATACATTCTCGCCATTTCGCTACATTTTGTGAGCACTACTCGTTTGTTTCATGTGTAGAACCCACTCACATTGAGGAAGCACTCCAAGATCCAAATTGGGTGATGGCCATGCAAGAAGAACTCAACAACTTCATCCGCAATGAAGTTTGGGTGTTGGAGGAGCGACCCAAGGACAAGAACGTCATGGGAACAAAGTGGGTGTACCACAACAAATAAGATGAGAACGGCGTTGTGGTACGCAACAAGGCAAGACTTGTGGCCAAGGGTTTCTCGCAAGTTGAAGGACTAGACTTTGGGGAGACATTTGCTCCGGTCGCCCGACTAGAAGCCATCCGTATACTTCTTGCTTTTGCATCACATCATAACATAAAGCTTTATCAAATGGATGTGAAAAGTGCCTTTCTTAATGGTTATATTAACGAGCTTGTCTATGTTGAACAACCTCCCGGGTTTGAAGATCCGAGGAATCCTAATCATGTGTTTAGGTTGCACAAGGCGCTCTACGGGCTCAAGCAAGCACCTAGGGCGTGGTATAAACGACTACGGGATTTCTTGATCATGCAAGGATTCAAAATTGGGAGGGTGGACACTACAATCTTCACCAAAGACATCGATGGAGAATTATTTATTTGTCAAATTTATGTCGATGATTTATTTTTGGTTCAACTAACGAAGCTCTTAGCCATGAGTTTGGCAAAATGATGTCTAGGGAATTCGAGATGTCGATGATTGGAGAGCTCAACTTCTTCCTTGGATTTCAAATCAAGCAACTTCGAGAGGGGACCTTCATCTATCAAGAAAAGTATACCAAGGACCTCTTGAAGAAATTTGAGATGGGAGATTGTAGCTCAAGAAGTACTCCAATGGCAACAAATTGTCATCTCGACGCGGATAAGGACGGTAAACCTATTGACCAATCTAATTACCATTCTATGATTGGTTCATTGCTTTATCTTACCGCATCTAGGCCCGATATCATGTTTAGTGTATGCTTGTGTGCTCGCTTTCAAGTGGCACCTAAAGAATCGCATCGGAAGGCGGTCTTTAGGATACTTCGGTATCTCAAGCATACCCCTAGTATAGGCATGTGGTACCCTTAAGGTGCTAAATTTCATCTCTTGGGTTTCTCGGATTCGAACTTTGCCGAATGCCGTGTGGATCGCAAGAGTACCTCCGGTGGGTGCCACTTGCTTGGGCGTTCCCTAGTATCTTGGTCTAGCAAGAAGCAAAATTCCGTTGCTTTGTCCACGGCGGAAGCGGAATACATAGCGGTCGGTGCATGTTGTGCCCAAATTCTTTATATGAAGCAAACCCTTTTGGACTTTGGTATTAAACTTGGTTGTGTGCCTCTCCTTTGTGACAATGAAAGTGTGGTTAAGATTGCTAAGAACCCCGTTCAAAACTCCCGCACTAAGCACATTGATATTCGCCATCATTTCTTAAGGGACCATGAAGCTAAGGGAGACATCTCCTTGCGAGGTGTTAGGTCCAAAGAACAATTGGTGGATATCTTCACTAAACCACTTGATGAGAAAACATTTTCTAGACTAAGAAGTGAATTAAATGTGCTAGATGCATCGAACGTCATGTAAGTTTCCATGATCATGTAAGAATGCATCTCATATAGGTCTTGTCTAACTTTCAAAGGATAGGGGTGAGCAAGGGTTAGCTTGGGATGGAGGTTCCTTTGGGTTTCCCCAAGGCTTGGAGAGTGGCTCTCCCTGAAGAAGCCTTTGAAAGGTTCAAATTTGGCAAGATAAATTTTATTTATGTATTGCATGATGCCTGCCATATAGACTTGCGCTCACGTTTAATTTCTTACATTATAAATTGTTTGGCATTGCATACGTTAGATTTTCACAAAGGGGAACCCACTTCATGAGAAAGAGACTTGTTTGAAATGCAATATCTCAACTCATATGATGTGGAAAGAACAAAATGTTAGGTGCGTTAATGCCTAAAGGAACATGATTTTAAGAGATAGAAGTTTTCATCCTCTAGCTCACAAAGCATGGGCCTTACATTTTATTTGGATTTATTCCTTATTTTCTTCTGTGTTCTATTTGCTTTAGGGCTTAGCCAAGTTATTGGCAATTAGTCTTTTTGAGGGGTAAGGGGATGCCCAAAAGGTCCTAAGACATGTGTTTCTTCGTGTTTGTTTGTTTGAGTCAAAGGACATATATGGGATGTTGCTATTTTGTAGTCATCGGATTATCCGATGCTTAGGGCAGAACCATCATCGGATCAGTTTGTGTTCAAGTGCCAAGGGTCAACTCAGCTAGAAAGTCAGATCAACCGACGAGTTCATTCTGAGAAACATCGGAGCATCCGATGTTCACATTTCTGGGGTAGTGCCAAAATTAACCGATGCAAATCCTCTCATCGTCGGAGCATCCGATGTCAATGGTACTTTTGGAATACCCTTACTGTACTATTCGACCGATGCAGCCCCCATCTAACGTCGGTTCATCCGGTGTTAAAATTTGAGCTAGAGTTTGGGCTCCACCTATTTAGCGCGCCGTTTCATTTCTCTTTCTCTCTCCCCTACCTAGCTATCCGCCCCCGATGCCCTCACCTCCGCCGCCGCCGCTCCGCACCTCCGGCTGCCGCCGCCGCTCCGCGCCTCCGGCTGCCGCCGCCCTCTGGCCACCGCTGCCCTCCGGTCGCCGCCACCCTCCGGTCGCCGCCGCTCAGCGCCACCGCCTTCCCACGCAGCGCCACCGCCTCCTCAAGCAGTGCCGCCGCCTCCCCAAGCAGCGCCGCTGCCGCCTCCCCACACCTCACCGCCGCTGCCAACACCGCACCGTCGCCCTCTGTGCCACCGTAGTGCCCCCCTACGGTCGCCGTCGCTTTATCGCTAGGGTTCCCCGGCCAAGACGATCTTTGAGTCGCCGTCCCGTGTGCCCGAGCTCGTTTGTCCCACGTGCTCATTCTCGTTGTTGTCATGGGTCGTGACAAGAAGGGAAAGGGCAAGGTATTGAGGAGACGGCCGCTAAGAAGCAGAAGTTGTCGAAGGAGGCGAAGAAAGCTTTGATGGCCGCTCGCGCCGCTGAGGAGCGAGAGCGAGGCCGAGGAGGATCGTTGAGGATCCGCGAGGCGCGACAGAGGCAGCCTCCAGTGCTTGAGGAGCCATAGGAGGAAGAGGAGCCCAAAGTGCCGCTAGTTTGCCGGCGCTCAGTCAGGACCCATGGGGGTCATCCAGTTGCAGCCCCGAGACCGAGACTGTCAGTAGCTGACCTTCGAGAGGACAGGGCGGCCTAGAGAGCCGTCTATGAGATGGACACCAACGTCCGTGTCGCTGAGGGTGTCCGCCTGACCGATTATAGGAAGTTGAAGGCCAAGCAGCTCAGGAAGCTCAGATGGAGTATTCTGCTTGAGGAGTGGTTCCTGCAGCCCAGAGAGGCACTTGTGGACAGCCGCTTTTGGACCCTGACACAGGTGTCGCTATACGAGACTTACAGACGTCGGGGCCATAAGCTCTTCCAGCACAATTTCCTGGATTGGGATCGGCTTGCACTTGCAGCCGGGACAGAGATACGCCCTTACTTTAAGAGGTATAGAGGGCTAGTGGAGCTGATGTCTTACGAGGGGTGCCTACGTGGAGGACTGGGTCCGAGTATTCTATGCCACACTTTATGTCTCTGAGGGCCGCAGATCCATTGATTTCATGTTCATGGGCCAGCATCACCACCTGACCAGGCAGACTTTGGGACAACTGCTAGGAGTGGATCTTCACGACACATGCCTACACGAGAGAGTGTATGGATAGGCTGGCCCACCGAGGAGGCCGCTCACAGGAGGTGTGGCATCATCGTTTGAGGAGATACGCTCACTGTTCGCCCAGCCTTTCTCTCCTGACCAGCCGAGGGTACCAGCTCTTCTCACTCCAGTTGCGTGTACTCTGCACCTTGCCTTGCGCCGCACACTTTTGCCGAGGTCCAGATACCTTGAGGGGTTCACCAGCTTGCAGCAGACTCTCCTGTTCTATGTTATGAACGGGATGGAGTTCGACATTGTGGACATCCTTATATGTGAGATGGAGGACGTCATTACTGATGGAGTTGGGATGATGAGGCAGCTTGTGTTTGGTCACTGGATCAGTTACTTGCTCTACATGATAGCTCTTGAGGGGTCCGCCGTACGTGACAGTCTCACCGACGAGAGCGTCACACGGTTCGGGCACTACCATGCTCCAGCTCCTGGAGACCGTCGCCTTGGCTGTCCAGTTGAGCATCAGGTCTGTGCACGTCTGTCTGAGGAAGATTGGTCAGACCTGGAGAAGGAAGATGAGATACTAGCACAGGCAGAGGCTCAGGGTGGGGATCTCTAGCACATTTGGTCCGAGAGTGACACCAGCGACAGTGTCGAGGAGTACTTCCCACCTCCTCCCTCACCCAGGCAGCACGAGGCGGAGGCTGGAGGCTCGACTGTGCCACCTCCTACTCCACCTCCGGTGTCTAAGGCACAGGTTTCTCAGCCATCTGAGTTGACTTCTCTACTCCAGCAGATGGTTGAGCAGCAGTGTCTGGATAGGCTTGCAACTGAGCAGGCCAGAGCTGAGCAGGCTGCGCATCTCTTGGAGCTCCAGCAGCAGGAGATGCAGCGACAGATTGCCCGCAAGAGGCGAGAGGACACTGACAGGCTGACTGGGCTATCAGATGCACCAGCGTTCTCTCGACCAGCAGCAGCAGACGCAGCAGGCTATGATGGGCATCCTGGAGTTGATCACCAACCTCTACACGCAAACCGGGATTGCCCTACCGTTGCAGCTTCCAGGCCCTGCTCCAGGTCTGCCTGTGTTAGCTACAGTTTCAGCTCCAGTGCCGACTACACCGATCCCGACGATCAGCATGTCACCTCTGCTAGATCCAGGCGCTCCTATCCACTCTCCTCTGCCGGCTACGATGCTTTTCCAATAGACTCCGGTGTCCGTTGTCAGTGCCCCGTTGCCAGCAGTCCAGACTCAACAGGCACTATCAGTGGCTCCCGCAGCTCCCGTCACCTCCACTCCAGCTTCGGCAGTAGCAGGCAACAGCTCCGACGACAGCACCCCCGACGGTGACTAGTTCATCATCGCCCCGAGCGCTCAGGATCCTTAGGCACTCGGCTTCCTTTTTGGTGTCTTGATGCCAAAGGGGGAGAAGAATCAGGGGGAGGATAGCTTAGTCTCAGGGGGAGTCCTAGTTGTAGCGGGAGTCTATATTTTTGTGAGTCTTTTGTAATTTGGAGATTTGCTACTCTTTTGCTATTCATTAAGTATTCGTGTGCCTCTTAATTCTCTTGAGTTATTGATCGTTGAGCTTTCGATTTATTGATCGTTTTTGAGCCTTCAAGTTTAAGTGTGCTAAATCTTGTACTTATTGCATATCCTCTTGAGTATCGTATTCTTAAATTCATTACTATTATTGAAAGTGCATCTAGGACTCCCTTGTGGGTTTTGGATGATTTATGACAAGCAATTGGGATCCTAATCCTTTTGTTGAGATGAATGCATGCAAATAATGAAAAATGAGCAAAATGCCAAAAAGAAGGGAAATGAGAAGCAAAGTGAATTTGAGCTCAAGGAGAAGAAGATAGTAGATTATTATGTATGGAGTGTGTTAAGGAAACACACCCAAGAGCTCAATCACTTTCAAGCACACACACACAATGCACAAAGTTATACAGGATCGGACTAGTCCGATATCAGCCGTACTAGTCCGATATCACTTTCTGCACTAGATCGGACAAGTCCGGTATCCACCGGACTAGTCTGATATCTTTCTGATCCACTTCGGACTAGTCCTCCCCAATGCGGACTAGTCCTCAACACAATGCACAAGTCACACAAAATCGGGCAAGTCCGTTGTGATCCGGACTAGTCCGATATTCTTTCTGATCCACTTCGGACAAGTCCGGTGTCTACACGGACTAGTCCGATATACACACTGATCTAAATCGGACAAGTCCTCCAAGTGCGGACTTGTCATCCTAAACACTTAGGGTTTCATATGTCCGGACAAGTCCGATGGCAATCGGACTAGTCCGAAGATTTCCAGTAGTGAAATCGGACAAGTCCGTTTTCAACCGGACTAGTCCGATATTCCTGGACACTTAGGGTTTGCTACACACAGCACACCGGACTAGTCCGGTGACCACCACGGACTAGTCCGATCTTTCTGAACCCTAACGGTCACTTTTAGAAACCCCATATAAATAGAGGTGCACGGCCCACTTTTACAATCTCTCGAACCCTATCGCCGTCACACCTCCCAAGAGAC
Source organism: Tuctoria greenei (assembly GCA_036927565.1). Taxonomy (NCBI): domain Eukaryota; kingdom Viridiplantae; phylum Streptophyta; class Magnoliopsida; order Poales; family Poaceae; genus Tuctoria; species Tuctoria greenei. Next base: position 29,375,900 of record JAYESD010000011.1, read on the forward strand.
TCAGAAACCACCTCTCTCCACGAAATTAAGTGCAAAATCGATCAATCTATTGAAGATCACTTCTAGATCATTGGAGAGACACTTGGCACACATCATTGAGCTCTTGGTTTGATTCTCTAACACACTCTTGCGTTTCAATTTGTAATTTTCGAGTGTGTTATTGGTGGCTTTGTAAGTTGTAATCAAGGGAGCTCTCAATGTGTGAGAACGCCCCTTCAACTTGGTTATTTACCCTTTGTGATTAGTGGAAGAGGATTGGCCTTCGTGGCGATCCGACGAGGGAAGGGTTGGAGAAGACCCGGTCCTTTTGTGGGCTCCTCAACGTGGACGTAGGTTGCCTTCGTGGTAGCCGAACCACGGGATAAATCGTGTGTCTTGTCCTTTTGCGTTCTTCATCTTAATTGATCAACTTAATCTAGGGTTTGATTCACTTTGTTCAATTTGAGTTAAATTGTTGAACAAGAGCCTTAATTGTAATAGAATTTGACATACAACTATTAAACTGTCATTCAAGTTTATATTTCCGCTGCAAACATTAATGAATCAATCAAATTGACGGAACTTGATCAACTTAGCCTGTGAAAACCGGACTAGTCCGCACTTTACCGGACTAGTCCGATATCTCTGATATTGACTTTGTTGTTGAGTGTTACAGGAACCGAGAAAATTCAAGAAGGCCTATTCACCCCCCCTCTAGGCCTACATTCAATTGGTATCAAAGCAGGTTCTTCAAGAAAGAGTGCAACCACTCAAAGAGATCATGTCGGACATGAAGGAAGTTCAGAAAATCAACAACCAGGAAGAAGTGAACAACGACAAGAACCAAAAGCTGGAAAAGTATCTCGAAACAATTCAAGACTTCGATGATGATGACGAGGAGACGCTGGAGCTGAAAGCACTCCTCAGAAAGAAAGCACTTTCCAAAGGGAAAGCTAAAGTTGAAGAAAAGAAGAAGGGGAGTAGTCACACCGACTACTCCCGATATCCTTTTAACTATGATCGTTTAAATTCAAACAACAGCCATTACCTATCTATTCCTCTTGGAAAAGCCCCACACTTCGATGGGAGTGATTACTCCATGTGGAGGCAAAATATGAAGATGCATTTGATTTCCCTTAACCCAAGTTTATGGCATATTGTGTGCACAGGAATAGACATCCTAGATGACGACGAAGAGCTCACCCCAAGTCAAGAGCAAGCCATCCACATAAACGCTCAAGCCGCAGCCGTAATCACCTCCTCTCTAAGTCGAGATGAATTCACAAAGGTGGACGGACTGTAGATTGCCAAGGAAATATGGGACACACTACAAACAGCCCATGAAGGTGACCTGCATGTGCGGGAGGCGAAAATTGAAATGATCGAAGGCGAACTAGGAAGGTTCGCAATTGAGGAAGACGAGTCTCCCCAGGACATGTACAACCGATTGAAGACACTTGTAAACAAGGTTCGATCATATGGGAGCAAGAAGTGGAATGACCACGAGGTTGTAAAGCTCATCCTTAGAGCCTTTATGCCTCGCAATGTCACACTATGCTCTATGATCAGAGAAAGTCCCGGGTACAAGAGGATGACTCCAGATGAATTGCTTGGCAAAATCATCAACTTTGAAATGATGGAGAAACAAGCCAAGCACGTCACCTCACATCGGCCAAGAAGAAGGGAGTTGCCTTAAAGTCCACACTCAAGTCTCTATCCAAAGAAGCAAGAGATGCACAGCTTGAGGAGGACAGCGATGATGAAAGCAGTGAGCTGGACGAAGAGGATATGATTTTTTTCATGAAAAAGTTCAAAAGAATAATGAAGAAAAGACAAGGAACAAAATCAAGTGAAGGCAAGTACAAGGAGAGGACAAAGCCGAAGATGAGGCAGGCGTGCAATAATTGTGGTGAGTATAACCACTTTATAGTCGATTGCCCGTATGAGGACAACAAGAAGAAGAATAAAGAAGCCAAGCCTCAACCGAAGAAATTCTTCAAGAAGAAGAAACAAGTTGAACAAGCACACATTGGAAAGGAGTGGGACTCAAACGATGAGTCCTCATCATTCGATGAAGAAGAGATGGCTAGCATAGCCATTGAAAGCATGTCCAAGAAACCCACACTCTTCCCCACACTCGGTACAAAGAAGGGAAATGGCACTTGCCGCATGGCAAAGGAAGGTAAACGCAAGTTAAACATCAAAACTCCTTCCATGCATTCCTACTCAAGTAATGATGAACTAGATAGTGATGATGAAGATATGTTAATTGGATTAGATAGAAAAACTGCTGCTAAAATGAAATTTTTACTTGACCAACTTGTTGAGAAGGAATGGCTAATTGATCGTCAAGAGGACATGATTATCTCCCAAAAGGAGAAGTATGTCGAACTTGACAATCTTCTAGTTCTTGAAAAGGAGAAAAACAGCTCACTAGAGCTTGAGCTAGCTTCAAGCAAGAAAACTTGCTTGGAGTTAACCAACTCAAACGTTGCAATCAAGGATCAACTTGATGACCTGATCAAGGTTAACAAGATCCTTGAAGTGAAAGTTGAGTCACTCAAGCTAAGTGAATCTTCCTCATCTTCAAGTCTACCTTCTCAACCCACTTCAACTAATCTTGTTCATATGTGCAAATGTGGTAAAATCAACACCAGTTTGAAGGAAAAGTCTACCTCCACAAAGGATAAAAATCCTACCCAATGTGGAATATTTGACAAGGAGAGGATCAACTATGCACGTAGTGCATACTTGGTCCAAAGACCTCCAAATGTCAAGTATGGCATTGGTTACTCTTATAATGGAAAGCAAAATGCTGGAAGTCATAAGAATAACAAGGGAAGGATTACCTTTGTGAAGGGAGGACCCTCACAACCTGGTAACTCGAAAATTAAGAACCCAAACTCTCATGAACACCGGACTAGTCCGGTTGTGGTCCGGACAAGTCCGGTCATCCGGACAAGTCCGGTCACCCAGACTAGTCCGATCCATAAACAACAGCAACTTTTGTTCAAAACCTTTGATGCCTCTTATGTATTAATGAGAAACAATCTTGGTAAAGTTTATGCTTATTATGCTGGGCCACGCCATGAGAACACATCCCATGTGTGGGTGCCCAAATGTATTGTAACTAACCTCCAAGGACCCAAGTACCTAAAACCAAGGCATAATTTGTTTCTGCAGGCCTATTCCTCCGATTGATCCAAATGGGTGCTAGACAGTGGATGCACCAACCACATGACCGGAGAAAGGAGGATGTTCGTGGAATATGAAGAAAACGAGGACCCAAACGAAGGCATCTACTTCGGAGATAATAGTCAAGGATGGGTGCTCGGTATCGGTAAAATAGCAATATCCTCTGAACACACTCTTTCTCATTTTTTACATGTTGAATCTTTAGATTATAACCTGATGTCCATATCTCAATTATGTGACAAAGGTTATAATTGCTTGTTCACTAACGAGGGTGTGATCGTCTCAAGGAGGAGTGATGGTTCCGTTGCATTCAAGGGTATGTTGAAGGGAAAGCTTTACCTTGTTGACTTCAACAAGGATAAAGCCGAACTCGACACATGCTTGATTGCAAAAACCAACATGGGTTGGCTGTGGCATAGACGGCTAGCACGTGTTGGTATGAGGAATCTTCAAAAACTCCTCAAGGGCGATCACATCCGAGGTTTGAAAGATGTTGTTTTTGAGAAAGACAGGCCTTGTAGCGCGTGCCAAGCCGGGAAGCAAGTTGGAGCACATCATCCCGCAAAGAACATCATGACTACAACAAGACCGCTCGAACTACTTCATATGGACTTGTTTGGTCCAATTTCATACATAAGCATCGGCGGTAATAAATACGGTTTAGTCACTATTGATGATTTTTCCCGCTTCACTTGGGTGTTCTTTTTGCATGACAAGTCAGAAACACAAGGGACACTCAAGAAATTCTTCAAGCGAGCGCAAAACGAGTTCTCACTATCGATCAAGAGTATTCGGAGCGACAACGGCACAGAGTTCAAGAACATACAAGTGGAGGAGTACCTTGATGAGGAGGGAATCAAGCACGAATTTTCAGCACCATACTCTCCACAACAAAACGGAGTTGCCGAAAGGAAGAACCGAACACTCATAGAGATGGCAAGAACAATGCTCGATGAATACAAGACTTCGGATCGATTTTGGGCGGAAGCAATTAACACCGCTTGCCACGCCGCAAATCGACTCTACCTTCATCGACTAGTCAAGAAGACTCCTTATGAGCTAATCACCGGTAACAAACCAAACATTTCATATTTTCGAGTTTTCGGCTCTCCATGTTATATCTTGAACAAGAAGCCCAGGACTTCAAAGTTCGCTTCGAAGTCCGATGAATGTTTCTTGCTTGGTTATGATTCGAACACTTACGCCTATCGTGTTTTCAACAAGGCCTCCGGACTTGTTGAAGTGGCACGTGACGTAGTGTTCAATGAAACTAATGGCTCCCAAAAGGAGCAAGTTGATCAATGTGAATTAGGTAAAGAAGAAGCTCCTTATCAAGCATTGAAGAGAATGGCTCTAGGCGAAGTTCGACCACAAGAGTCATCGTCACAAATACAAGAGGAAAGTGAACCACAAGAGGAGATCAACAATCAAGGGGGAGCTTCAATACAAGATCAATCACAAGAATATGAAGACGATCAACAAATCAACGAGGGCAACCACTCAGGGGGAGAAGAAAATGATCACCACACACAACTCTCCAAGTGCCACACCCAAGAGTACACCAATGCATTCAAAGGGATCACCCAATCGACAACATCATCGGTGACATCCAAAAGGGAGTAACCACTAGATCTCGTATAGCTAATTTTTGTGAGCATTACTCGTTTGTCTCCTTTTTGGAACCACGCAGGACTGAGGATGCATTGAAGGATCCGGACTGGGTGGTGGCAATGCAAGAAGAGTTGAACAACTTCAAGAGAAACGAGGTTTGAGAACTTGTGGCAAGACCCAATGCAAATATAGTGGGCACCAAGTGGGTCTTCCGCAACAAGCAAGATGAACACGGAGTGGTGACAAGAAACAAGGCACGACTTGTGGCCAAAGGTTACTCACAAGTCGAAGCGCCTTCCTCAACGGACCGATCAAGGAAGAGGTGTACGTGGAGCAACCACCCGAGTTTGAAGACGAAGAGTTCCCCGACCACGTATATAAACTGCGTAAGGCTCTCTATGGCCTCAAACAAGCTCCTAGAGCTTGGTATGAGTGTCTTAGAGATTTCTTAATTGATAATGGTTTTCAAATTGGCAAAGTAGATTATACATTATTCACAAAGAATCTAGATAATGATCTTTTTATTTGCCAAATCTATGTTGATGATATAATTTTTGGGTCAACTAACCAATCTTTCTGTGAAGAATTTAGTAGAATTATGACAGACAGGTTTGAAATGTCAATGATGGGAGAATTGAAGTACTTCTTGGGATTCCAAGTGCGGCAACAAAGGGAAGGAACATTCATAAGCCAAACCAAGTACACGCAGGACATACTCAAGAAGTTTGGCATGGACAAGGCAAAGCCCATAAAGACTCCCATGGCTTTGAATGGCCACTTGGATCTCAATGAAGATGGACCGAGCGTCAACCAAAAGGTATATCGCTCCATGATTGGATCTTTACTCTAGTTATGTGCATCTAGGCCAGATATTATGTTGAGTGTATGTTTGTGTGCAAGATTTCAAGCCAACCCTAAGGAATGTTACTTGACAGCCGTAAAAAGAATCTTGAGATATTTAGTTCATACACCCAACCTTGGTCTTTGGTACCCAAAAGGCTCCAAATTCAATCTCATTGGTTACTCCGATGCAGATTATGCCGGGTGCAAAGTTGATAGAAAAAGCACCTCTGGCACATGCCAATTCCTAGGAAGATCTTTGGTTTCTTGGTCATCTAAGAAACAAAATTCCATTGCATTATCCACAGCCGAAGCGGAGTATGTTGCAGTCGGGAGTTGTTGTGCACAACTCCTTTGGATGCGACAAACTCTAAGGGATTACGGTTACAATATGAACTGTATTCCTCTCCTTTGTGATAATGAGAGTGCCATTAAAATAGCCCACAATCCAGTTGAGCACTCTAGGACTAAACACATAGACATAAGACATCATTTCTTGAGAGACCATTCCATGAAAGGAGACATAACCATCTCACATGTCAACACCCAAAAACAATTGGCTGACATATTCACCAAGCCACTTGATGAAAAGTGTTTTTGCGAACTCCGAAATGAGCTAAATATTCTTGATTCTCGGAGTGTGGCTTGAAAAGTTGCATACATGTATGATTGCTTCAAAAATGTTGATTGAATTGTGAAAATCACCCCTCTCCATTTTTCTCTCGAAAAACTATGTCAATTATTAGATCTTGATGAATTTTGATCATTGTATGATTGTTGTATGCTTACTGGTCAAATTCATCAAGATTACTTGAATTGTTTTGCCTCTCTATTCTCTATTATTGAGCTTTCAAATATATATGAATGGGCTATGCAATTCTTTCCTGGTGACCACGGACTAGTCCGTGGTTACCCGGACTAGTCCGCCCATGCAGACTAGTCCGCAGAGTGCCGGTTAGGCCGGACTAGTCCGATAGACCACGGACTAGTCCGATATAGGTCTCTGGATGACTTCGGACTAGTCCGGTCATGTCCGGACTTGTCCGATTTTTCGTGTCCATAACCCTAGCCGCCACCAAACCCTAATCTCCTCACCCTCACATTCACTCTAGGCTTCCTCTCTCTTGCGCTCGAGCTCCCAAGGCGATCTTTTGCATCCTCCGTCGAAAAGCCACTCATTTGGGCGGAGATCAAGCTTGAAGACTTGGGGATTGAAGCTAGCGGACTAGTCCGGCCTCCAACCCCCAAACCTTCGAGCCTCCATCGATTTCTTCGGTAAAAATCTTCAAAATCCTAGAAATCGTGTTTTTCTCAATTGTTGATCGTTTGGCCTAGCACCCTTCACTAGTTACATGTTTAGTTGATGTACTACGTGTATGCTAGACTAGATTTGCATTAGGGATTGTATCCTGTCCAATCTACTAGGTTTTTGAGGATGAACACCGAACTAGTCCGGTTCATGCACGGACAAGTCCGGTACCCCGGACTAGTCCGTGCCTGAGCACCAGACAAGTCCGATGTTTCTGAACCTGAAACCTAATTCCTTAATTCCTTAATGCCATCCATTGCTATCTTGTCTTACCTATGCCTTGTATAACTTGTCGTTGTTCTTGCTCAATCATTCTCAGATCATGTCGAGCTCCGAAAATGAGATCTCCGACTTTGAGGCCGAGTTGGACCACGAGGTGGCACCTCGTTCCTCGGCGGGTCTTGGCAAGAAACGCCAAGAAAGACCTTCCGAGCCTGCTACCTCCCCTCCCCAGGTTCGGAGGAAGGTCTGTGTCAAGAAGCCCGCCTCGAAGGCTGCTACATCTTCAAGCGGCCTTCGTCAAGCAAAGGGAAAGGGCAAGGGAGTCGCAACGGGGCCAGTTGGGACCTTGAAGCTTCATGCTCCCAGAGAAGGGGTCCGGGACCCCAATGAAGAGAAATTCAATGGGAAAGGCAGCGATGTGGCAGCCAAGCTAAGAAGCATTGATTGCTATGGAAGGCCAAAGCAGGCAGCTGATGGAAGGTTTTGGTCAAACTTCCATGCAGATTTCTACAGGCTGGTTTACCTGCCGATGAAGACTCCGGTGGTGCGCGGTCAGTGGATTGACTGGGCCCACCTAGAGAAGAAGAAGTGCTCAGCTTTTGATGAGGTCATTGCTGCAGCAGAAAGGCATGGTCTGAAGGATCTGTTTGCCTTCAGACACAATTGGAATGATGAAGTGATTGCACAATTCTATGCAACGTGCCACTTCTCGAGTGAAGATGAAGAGAGTGTGACTTGGATGACCCATGGATCCAAGTACTCCATCACTCAGGAGGATTTTGCAAGCTTGCTCCATTTAGACTCTGCTGGACATGACCACCTGATCATCCACAACATAGGGGTCATTGAGAGGGACAGAATGAAGTTCTTGTATGAGCCCAACTCTAAGTATGTTCCTCCCTCCACAAAGAACATGAAGCCCTTCTTTGTGGTTCTGAACAGAGTTCTCCGGAAGACCATTGCCCCAAGGATGGGGATGCAGGGAGTGTACATGGCTATCTCCGGACTCTAATGAAGGTCATAAGCAAGAAGAGACAGTTTGATGTTGTAGATTACATATGGAACGACATGGTCAACATCTCAAGCACCCCCAACCGGTCCTGTGGCTATGCTCCCTACTTGATGTTCATGATTGAGAAGGTCACATGAATAGAATTCGTGAAGGATGTAGAGCACACTCCCCTGAGGCCTCAGAAGCCTCAGCCTGTGAGTGTCCAGGCTGCTCCCTCGCCGGCCTCAAGTCCTGAGGCACCGGCAAGAGAAAGAGATGCTGCTAGGGCTCCTTCCCCCTCCAGGGAAGCCCCTCGGAGAGGATCCGCGAGTGGGATCCTCAAATACTTGTCCGCGATATTCTCCTCCTGCAAGAAGACTGAAGTAAAGCTTCATAAACTCAATCAGAAGAGGAAGGAGGATATGAGATATATCAAAGCCAATGTGAAGCAACTGAGTGAAAAGCTGGAGATCAACCCCATTGGATCTCCAGTAATTTCTGAAGATTCTGATCTTGACATCTCCGAGCTCGGGCCCTTGTCCCCCTCCGAGCTTGCCTATTTTGGCATTGGGGGCTCGAGCATCTCCGCTCCTCCTCCTCCCTCTCCTCCTCATCAAGCGGAGAGCGAAGAAGACGAAGAAGATGACGAGAGGACAGACAGCGAAGAGTGAAGAACCTAGGACCTTCCTCTCTCTCTTTTTGGTGTCTTGATGCCAAAGGGGGAGAGATTGAGGGGGGGTCAAGTCTTAGCTTTAGCTGTAATAGGATGCGAGGAGAGAGCCTTCTTTGTACTTTTATTTGTGATTGTAATAGTTTAACACTATTTTCATATTAAGTATGGTCTTGTGATGAATTGCTCAATTTATTTGTGAGTATGTGATGAAAACTGCATTTTTGCTCCTGGAATGTCATATGCACTTGGTATCGGTTGATTAATGTAAATTCTGTCATTCTCAATGTATTCATGCACTTAGTATGCATCCCACCATAAGGAATGCACATATGGATAATTCTCTTGTTGCTTGATGTATTTTTGAGTCATATGTGCATACTTTATGAAAATCTCATTTTTTGCCTTATTTTGTGAAATCTCAATTGGTTGTCATCAATCACCAAAAAGGGGGAGATTGAAAGTGCATCTAGGACTCCCTTGTGGGTTTTGGATGATTTATGACAAGCAATTGGGATCCTAATCCTTTTGTTGAGATGAATGCAGGCAAATAATGAAAAATGAGCAAAATGCCAAAAAGAAGGGAAATGAGAAGCAAAGTGAATTTGAGCTCAAGGAGAAGAAGATAGTAGATTACTATGTATGGAGTGTGTTAAGGAAACACACCCAAGAGCTCAATCACTTTCAAGCACACACACACAATGCACAAAGTTATACAGGACCGGACTAGTCCGATATCAGCCGTACTAGTCCGATATCACTTTCTGCACTAGATCGGACAAGTCCGGTATCCACCGGACTAGTCCGATATCTTTCTGATCCACTTCGGACTAGTCCTCCCCAATGCGGACTAGTCCTCAACACAATGCACAAGTCACACAAAATTGGACAAGTCCGTTGTGATCCGGACTAGTCCGATATTCTTTCTGATCCACTTCGGACAAGTCCGGTGTCTACACAGACTAGTCCGATATACACACTGATCTAAATCGGACAAGTCCTCCAAGTGCGGACTTGTCATCCTAAACACTTAGGGTTTCATATGTCCGGACAAGTCCGATGGCAATCGGACTAGTCCGAAGATTTCCAGTAGTGAAATCGGACAAGTCCGTTTTCAACCGGACTAGTCCGATATTCCTGGACACTTAGGGTTTGCTACACACAGCACACCGGACTAGTCCGGTGACCACCACGGACTAGTCCGATCTTTCTGAACCCTAACGGTCACTTTTAGAAACCCCATATAAATAGAGGTGCACGACCCACTTTTACAATCTCTCAAACCCTAGCGCCGTCACACCTCCCAAGAGACTCAAAAACCACCTCTCTCCACGAAATTAAGTGCAAAATCGATCAATCTATTGAAGATCACTTCTAGATCATTGGAGAGACACTTGGCACACATCATTGAGCTCTTGGTTTGATTCTCTAACACACTCTTGCGTTTCAATTTGTAATTTTCGAGTTGTAAGTTGTAATCAAGGGATCTCTCAACGTGTGAGAACGCCCCTTCAACTTGGTTATTTACCCTTTGTGATTAGTGGAAGAGGATTGGCCTTCGTGGCGATCCGACGAGGGAAGGGTTGGAGAAGACCCGGTCCTTTTGTGGGCTCCTCAACATGGACGTAGGTTGCCTTCGTGGTAGCCGAACCACGGGATAAATCGTGTGTCCTGTCCTTTTGCATTCTTCATCTTAATTGATCAACTTAATCTAGGGTTTGATTTACTTTGTTCAATTTGAGTTAAATTGTTGAACAAGAGCCTTAATTGTAATAGAATTTGACATACAACTATTTGTAAGGATCGAAACGCCCAAGAGGGGGGGGTGAATTGGGCTTTCTTTCAAATTTTAAGACAATTACAAACTAACAACTTAAAGCCCAATTCCCTATGCAATTAAACTATGCAATCAATGTAAATTAAAGTTGCGGAATGAAGATTGCATAAGAGTAAAAAGGGAGAGGGATGCAAACGCTCAAGGGACACAGAGTTTATCCCATGGTTCGGTAAGATCACAAGGATCTTCCTACGTCCACGTTGTGGCACCCACCGAAGGGTTTTGCCACTCCCAAGTCACCGAGACTAGGGGCTTCTTCACTATTCTTCTCCGTTCGCCAACCTCGGCAAGGTGGAGCTCAAGCCTTGTACACTTTGGGATCCTCCGGGCTTCCACAATCTTCTTGGCAAGCTCCGGAAGTTGCACACACCAAGGGACACTCCCTTATGGCTCTCACTATACTAGAGACTCCAATCACCAAGAATGGAGGCACCCAAGCACTATCTCTAGCTAGTTCTAGCCTATCTCTTGGTGTACAAATGATGAACAAATGATGTGAAAGTGATTGCTCTATTGCTTGAATGCTCTAGGATGTGTAGAGTATGTCTGGGCTTCAAGTCTTGTCGATTTGACAGGTTGAAGGGGTATAAATAGCCAGCCTCCACGAGATAGCCGTTGGAAAAGTAGGCTGACATCACTTCTCTGCGAACACCGGATGATCCGATGTCTCCCCTTCAGTTGTCATCGGTCAAAGCCAAATTAGCTGATGTCACTGTGTCAGATATGACCGTTGTTAGACCGATGTTGATCTGTCTTCTCATCGGATGATCCGGTGGCTCTTCCTCCAGATTTTTGCTTGATCTTGAGGCTCACTGGAGTGATCGACCAATGTATGTAAGTCTGTACATCGGATGATCCGGTGCTTCACTTGGTCCAATGGTATTGCAATCTGTGATGATGGACCGATGTCACTGAGCCACTCACATCGGATGATCCGGTGAGTGTATTTTTCTGAGGTCTTCTTCTTCAGTTGAACCAACTCAACTGATGTGTGTCAACTCCAAGACCATCGGATGATCCGATGAGTTTAACTTGTTGACTTCGAGTTGTTTTGAGTTGTTCTTTTGGAATTTTGAACTTGTGACCTCTTTGACATTTGTTTGAAGTGTTGTTTTGATTGTCTTCAAGCATTGAGTGATATCAAGTTAGAGCTTTCACTTCTTGTCTTCATATGATTTGATTTGATCTCGTTTGTTGATTTTATATGGGTCTCCAATGTAATTTTGATTTCATTTGATTGAGTGTCATTGAGACCTTGCATTCACAAATTCATTAGTAATATCGAATGGTTGTCATTAATCACCGAAACCGTACCTCATGGGGCCTAGATGCTTTCAATCTCCCCCTTTTTGGTGATTGATGACAACACAATAATTTAAAGCGCAATAATAATGAATTTGATGATAATACTCAAGAATATATGCAATGAATGCAGCATAGGATACATTAAGTTTGTAAAACGCAAAAGAAATTTGTGGTGCGAAGAGCTCAATTGATTAAAATCATAAGCAAATGAGACAAGTGAAAGAGTGCTTAATTAAAATTACAAAAGAGTACTCAAGCATGAATACAAAGGATAAGCACACACACACACTCCCCCTACACACACACTCCCCCTGAGACTGCTACTACCACTCCCCCTGACTCTTCTACATCTTATCCCCCTTTGGCATCAAGACACCAAAAAGGGATCAGAACGCCTACAGACCCTGAGAGCTGGGCGCGAGGACGAACTGGGCACCGTCGCCGTCGTCGGAGCTGGAGTCGCCGGACGTAGGAGCTGCCGGGGCGGCGGGAGCTGGAGGGTCCGCTGCCGGTGCTGGAGGAGAGGAAGCAGGTGCCGGTGGAGCTGGAGGAAGTGGAGCGCTCACCACGGACGCCGGTGTCTGCTGGAACAAGATCGTCGCCGGCAGTGGTGAGTGAATCGGTGCGCTAGATGCCAGAAGTGGTGACATACTGATGGAAGGGATGGGAGTAGTGGGCACCTGAGCAACACCTGGAGCCAGTCCCAGTCCAGGCTGCTGTGGAGGAAGGGCGATCCCGGTCTGAGTGTAAAGGTTGGTGATCAACCCTAGGATCCCCATCATGGCCTGCTGGGTCTGCTGCTGCTGGTCGAGGGTACGGCGGTGCATCTGATCTACCAGGTTGGTGAACCGGTCCGTATCCTCTCGCCTCTGACGGGCGATCTCTAGCTGGAGCTCCTGCTGCTGCCGCTGCAGCTGTGCCAGGTGAGCAGCCTGCTCTGCCCTGGCCTGCTCAGCTGCGAGCCTGTCCTGGCGCTGCTGCTCGATCATCTGCTGGAGAAGTGCCGACAGCTCTGACGGCTGTGACACCTGCGCCTCGGACACAGGAGGTGGTGTCGGTGGCGGAGCAGCTGATCCTCCTGCCTCGGCGTCGTGCTGCCTCGGTGAGGGTGGAGGTGGAGGGAAGTACTCCTCAACACTCTCATCTGTGTCGCTCTCGGACCAGACGTGCTGCAAGTCCTCCCCCTGAGCCTCAGCCTCAGCAAGCCTCTCGTCCTCCCGCTCTAGGTCGGACCAGTCTTCCTCTGACAGACGGGCCCGGACCTGGCGCTCAACTGGACGACCAAGGCGACGGTCTCCAGGAGCAGAGGCACGATAGTGACTGAAGCGAGTCACACTCTCGTCAGCTAGCCGGGCTTGTGCTGAATGTCCCTCAGGCACCACCATAGAGCAAATGAAACTGATCCAGTGCCCATAGACCATCTGCCTCATCATGCCGATTCCATCCGTGATTACGTCTTCCATCTCACAGAGGAGTATGTCCACTATATCAAAATCCATCCCATTCATTATGTAGAACAGGAGGGTCTGCTGCAGGCTCGTGAACCCCTCCAAGTATCCTGACCTCGGCAGGAGCGTGCGGCGCAAGGCGAGGTGCACAATACGCGCAGCTGGGGTCAGGAGAGCTGGAACTCTCGGCTGGTCTGGAGAGAACGAGGGGCCAAACAAAGAGCGGATCTCGTCCAGCTGTGGTGCTACCCCTCCAGTAAGTGGTCTCCTTGGTGGATCTGCCTGCCCATAGACCTTCTCATGAATGCTGGTGTCGTGCAGGTCCAAACCAAGAATATGCCCCAAAGTCTGCCTCGAGAGGTGGTAGTGCTGACCATTGAACATGAAGGCAATCGACCTTCTACCCTCTGAGATGTACAAGGTCGCGTAGAAGACACGGACCCACTCTTCCACATAGGCACTTCTCTCATAATCCAGTAGCTCCACCAAGCCTCTGTATCTCTCAAAGAAAGGGCGGACCTCAGTCTCCGCTGCCACTGCAAGCTGCCTCCAGTCCAAGTGGTTGTGCTGAAAGAGCTTGTGCCCCCGGCGCTTGTAGGTCTCATAGAGAGACGCCTGGGTGACAGTCCAGAAGCGACTGTCCACAAGAAGCTCTCGGGGCTGTGGGAACCACTCCTCAAGCAGTACACTCCATCTGAGCTTCCGGAGTTGCTTAGCCTTCATCTTCCGGTAGTCCACAAGACGGACTCCTTCACCGACCCGGACGGCCGTGTCCATCTCATGGATGTCCCTCTCAGCCTCCCTGTCCTCACGACGGTCGGCAGCCGTCGGTCTCGGACGAAGAGCAGCCTCGGCGTGACCCCCACGCGTCCGGGCTGAGCGCCGGCGGACGAGGGGCTCAACTGGCTCCTCTTCGGCGTCGGAGTCGTTGACCACGGGAGGCGGCCTTGGACGGGCCTCGCGAATCCTCAGGGAGCCCCCACGGCCGCGCTCACGCTCTTCGGCGGCGCGAGCAGCCATTAGAGCCTTCTTCTCATCCTTCGATAGTTTGCGCTTCTTTGCGGCGGGCTCCGCGATCGCCTTTCCCTTCCCTTTGCGGTCGCGACCCATCTAGACGACGGAGAGCTAGGGTTAGGCGACGATGAAAAAAGAACGACGAGAGAAGCAACGAGAGACGTCTCACGGCACGGGGCTCACCTTAGCGACGATGGAGCTCGGGAAAAACTAGCGACGGGAGGTGACCGGAGAAGACGACGGTTGGTGGAGGTGCTTCGACGGAGGGAGGAGCGGTGGCGATGCTTGGATGCGGTGGAGAGGTGCTTGGAGGTGGCGGTGGCGCTTGGGCGCGGGTGGAGTACGGCGGCGGCGGCGCCTAGGGCAGCGGCGGCGGCGGCTGCCGGCGGAGGTGGCGCGGTGCGCGGGCGAGGGAGAGGCGGCGGCGCGAGGGAGAGGCGGCGGCACGAGCACGGGGGAGCGAGGCGTCGGGGAGAGAGAAAGAGGCGGCAGCGCGGGTGTTTAAATAGTGGGACCCAAACCCTAGCCGTTATTTAAACACCGGATGGACCGATGATATGTGAAGTGAGCATCGGTCAATTGCCACAGAACGGGTATTCAAGGAATGCTGTTGACACCGGATGGACCGACGTCTAGGGTTTTTGAACATCGGTCGAACGGCACAGTAAGGGTGTTCAACAGAGGAATGTAGACACCGGATGATCCGACGTTAGAGGGAGGTAGACATCGGTTGAATAGATCACAGCTCCAGAAGAGTGAACATCGGATGGACCGATGTTTTCCAGGATGAACGCGTCGGATCATTTGAGGTTCTGACAGAGTTGGGCTTTGAGGGTTGAACACCTATTTGACCGATGAGGGATTGACATAGGCATCGGATAATCCGATGACAACAGAACGAAAACATCCCATATATGTCCTTTGACCAAACAAACAATCGAGGAGAAACACATGTCTTAGGACTTTTTGGGCAACCCTTTACCCCTCAAGAAGCTAATATGCCAATAGCTTGGCTAGACCTTAACGCAAATGGAACACCGAGAAAAATGGAGGAAAATATACAAATAAAATGTAAGGCCCATGCTTTGTGAGGTAGAGTATGAAGACTTCTATCTCTTTGAAGCATGATCCTCTAGGCATTAACGTACCTAACATTTTGTTCTTTCCACCTTATATGAGTTGAGATATTGCATTTCAAACAAGTCTCCTTCTCATGAGGTGGGTTCCCCTTTGTGACAATCTACCGTATGCAATGCCAAACAAATTATAGTGCAAGAGATTAAATGAGTGCAAGTTTATATGGCAGGGATCATGCAAGGCATAAAATAAATCTATCTTGCCAAGTTTGAACCTTCCAAAGGCTTCCTCAGGGAAAACTACTTCTAGCTTGCCCCTATCCTTTGGGAGTTAGACAAGACCTATATGATATGCATCCTTACATGAACTTGGCAACTTACATGACGTTAGATGCATCTAGCACATTTAATTCACTTCTAAGTCTAGAAAAGGTTTTCTCATCAAGTGGTTTTGTGAAGATATCCGCCAATTGTTCTTCGGATCTAACACCTTGCAAAGAGATGTCTCCTTTAGCCTCATGATCACGCAAGAAGTGATGGCGAATATCAATGTGCTTAGTGCGGGAGTGTTGAACGGGGTTTCTAGCTATCTTAACCGCACTTTCATTGTCACAAAGGAGAGGCACACAACCAATTTTAATTCCAAAGTCCAAAAGGGTTTGCTTCATATATAGAATTTGGGCACAACATGCACCGGCCGCTATATACTCCGCCTCCGCGGTGGACAAAGCCACGGAATTTTGCTTTTTGCTTGACCAAGATACTAGGGAACGCCCAAGTAAGTGGCACCCACCGGAGGTACTCTTGCGATCCACACGACATCCGGCAAAGTCCGAATCCGAGTATCCCAAGAGATGGAAACTAGCGTTCTTGGGGTACCACAAACCTACACTTGAGGTATGCTTGAGATACCGAAGTATCCTAAAGACGGCCTTCTTGTGCGATTCTTTAGGTGCCGCTTGAAAGCGAGCACACAAGCACACACTAAACATAATATCGGGCCTAGATGCGGTAAGATATAACAATGAGCCAATCATAGAACGATAATGAGATTGATCAATAGGTTTACCGTCCATGTCCGCGTCGAGATGGCAATTTGTCGCCATTGGAGTGCTTCTTGAGCTACAATCTCCCATCTCAAATTTCTTCAAGAGGTCCTTTGTGTACTTCTCTTGATAGATGAAGGTCCCCTCTTGAAGTTGCTTGATTTGGAATCCAAGGAAGAAGTTGAGCTCTCCAATCATTGACATCTCGAATTCCCTAGACATCATTTTGCCAAACTCATGGCTAAGAGCTTTGTTAGTTGAGCCAAAAATAATGTCATCAACGTAAATTTGACAAAGAAATAAATCTCCGTTGATGTCCTTGGTGAAGAGTGTAGTATCCACCCTCCCGATCTTGAATCCTTGCATGACTAGGAAATCCCTTAGTCGTTCATACCACGCCCTAGGTGCTTGCTTGAGCCCGTAGAGCGCCTTGTGTAACCTATACACATGGTTAGGATTCCTCGAATCTTCAAATCCGGGAGGTTGCTCAACATAAACAAGTTCGTTAATATAGCCATTGAGAAAAGCACTTTTAACATCCATTTGATAAAGCATTATATTGTGATGTGAAGCAAAAGCAAGGAGTATGCGAATAGCTTCTAACCGAGCGACCGAAGCGAATGTTTCTCCAAAGTCTAGTCCTTCAACTTGTGAAAAACCCTTGGCCACAAGTCTTGCCTTGTTGCGGACCACGACGCCATTCTCGTCTTGCTTGTTCCGGTATACCCACTTCGTACCGATGACGTTCTTGTCCTTGGGTCGCTCCTCCAATACCCAAACTTCATTGCGGGTGAAGTTGTTGAGTTCTTCTTGCATGGCCATCACCCAATTTGGATCTTGGAGTGCTTCCTCTATATGAGTGGGTTCTACACACGAAACAAAAGAGTAGTACTCACAAAATGAGGCGACATGGCGGGAACGAGTACTTACGCCCCTTGAAGGACTTCCAATGATTTGGTCCATTGGATGCGCCTTGGAGATGCATCCATGCCTCATAAGTGGTTGTGAGGCACTTGGCGGTGGTGAAGCTTGTTGTTCCTCTTGTGGTTGGACTTGATCATGGACTTCTTCTTGTTGTTGGTGTTGTGTGACTTGTGAGTCTTGCATTGGCAATGGATCATCTTTTTCTTCTTCTTCTTCATCAACTTGAGGCATCATGGAGGTGTTGATGTTGGAACTTGATGCTCCCCCTTGATCATGGCCCTCTTCAACTTCTGGCTTGATGTCTCCAATGGTCATGTTTTTCATGGCTTCTCGTAGAGGCTCATCATCTATTTCATCATGACCAAAACTCTCCTCTTGGGAGCCATTAGTCTCATCAAACTCAACATCACAACTTTCTTCAACTAGACCGGAGGTTTGGTTGAATACTCGATATGCTTTTGAGTTTGATGCATAGCCAAGAAAAATACCAACATCACATCTTCTTTCAAACTTACCGAGCCTTTTCTTGCGGTAGATGTAGCATTTGCACCCAAAGACTCTAAAGTAGGAGATGTTGGGCTTTCTCCCAATGAGGAGCTCATATGGGGTCTTTTGGAGTAGTCGGTGAAGATAGACCCTATTTGCGGCATGGCACGCCGTGTTGATTGCTTCGGCCCAAAACTTCTCCGACGTGCCATAGTCATCAAGCATTGCTCTTGCAAGGGTGATAAGGGTCTTGTTCTTCCTTTCAACGACACTGTTTTGTTGGGGGGTGTATGTGGCCGAAAACTCATGCTTCACGCCTTCACGATCACACCACTCCCCAATGTTGTAGTTCTTGAACTCGGTGCCGTTGTCACTCCGGACTTTGATGATGGGAAGTTGAAATTCCCTTTGAGCACGTTTGGCAAAGGTCTTGAACACTTCCGGAGTTTCACCCTTGTCACCTAAAAACAAAGTCCAAGCATATCGAGAATAATCGTCAACGATAACAAGACAATAGAAGTTACCACCAAGACTTTGATATGTGGATGGTCCGAAGAGGTCCATGTGGAGTAGTTCAAGCGGCTTGGAGGTTGACACCATTGTCTTCATTGGGTGGTGCGAAGCAACTTGCTTCCCGGCTTGACAAGCACTACAAAGCTTGTTCTTCTCAAACGTGACATCCTTCACGCCGGTTACCATCCCAAGCTTGAACGACTTCTTAAGCTTGCTCATCCCAATGTGAGCAATGCGACGATGCCATAGCCAACCCAAGCTTGTCTTAGTGAAAAGACAAGTGGTCAAGCTAGCATCCTTGTTGGAGAAGTCCACCAAGTAAAGATGTCCATGCCGAAATCCTTTGAAGATTAGTTCTTTGCTTGATTCACTAGTTACTACAACACCATTCTTGTCAAAGGTGCACATTAGTCCAAGATCACATAGTTGTGCAATGGAAAGTAAATTGAAACTAAGTGACTTAACATATAGTACATTAGAAATGGACAAATCATGTGAAATAGCAATTTTACCCAAACCAATTACCTTCCCCTTTGAGTTGTCACCAAAGGTGACTTGTTCATGATTATCGGGGTTCTCTATGGTAGTGAACATACCATCATTGCCGGTCATATGTTGAGTGCACCCGCTATCGAGTACCCAATGTTTTCCTCCGGCTTTGTAGTTCACCTACACACATGAAGTTAGTTTTTGAGTTTAGGCACCCAAGCTAACTTAGGTCCTTGTGTGTGTGATACAAGTGATTTTGGGACCCAAAGTTGCTTGGGGAGCTTCCCCTTCATGCCCTTAATATCTTTGCCGATGAACCTTGCCTTCACCTTGCCACCTACTTTGCTTAAGAGATAGTGATAATCATGGAAAGTAGATTTGTAGTTAGGAGGCAATTTGGGAGAAGGACGGTTGGGAAGAGGACACTCCCTCGTGTGGTGTCCGGTGACCTCATAATGTTGGCAATAGGATCCAACTTCTTTGATGAAGCTCGTCCTAAGCTCCGGTGAGGGCACCTTCCCTTTGTTGAGCACCGGGAAGGATCCAAGTCCTCTCTTGTTGAAGCCTTTGGCTTGTTGGTAGAGGATTTCCTTGTGCTTGTCCTCCCCCTTGGAAAGTCTCACCACACTAGTGCGGAGACTTTCAATTTCGTCCATCAATTCCTTCTCCCTAAGGCTTGCTTTCAAAGGCAAAGACTTATCCAAAGTATTAGTGGCATGTGAAATAGTTGATACTTTGCCATCAAGGGTTTCCTTTTTCATGTTTTTCATTTTTAGTTCAATTGCCTCATAAGCAAGGTTAAGCACTTCATGTTTTTGAACCAAGTCATTGTGCTTTCCCAAGAGTGCTTGGTTTGCTAAGTCAAGCTCATGATGATCAAGCTTGATTTGAGCATTTTCCTCCTCGATTTGCTTGACATGTGTTTTGAGCGTGTCATGCTCTTTAAGTATGGTTACATACTTGTCATGCAAATCGAGCTTCGCACTCTCAAGTTTAGCACAAGCTTGTTCAAGTGCTTTAACCTTGCTCTTTTCCCTTTTTATGATGACATGGTATTCATTAATCATAGATGCTAGTTCATCGGGGGAGAGCTCATCATCATCGCTAGAATCGTCACATACCTTGGAGTTACCTTTAGCCATGAGGCACATAGGAGGTGGACGAAGAGGTGAGTTGTCTTTGTCGACGACGGCAAGGCCCGCCAAGTTCTCTTCATCTTCACTCTCTTCATCGCTTGACTCTTCATCCGTGATCCACTCATTTGCCTCGCACATGAAGACTTTTTGAGGCCCTCTTCTCTTCTTTGGAAAGAGCTTGGTTTTCTTGCCCTTGTCAAATTTCTTCTTTCCAAAGGCGCGCTTGGGTTTGACCTCTTCTTCATCTTCATCACTTTCTTCTAGCTTTCTATACTTTCCTTTGTGGTTGTCCTTCCTCTTGTCGGGTCTTGGACAATCATATGATATGTGGCCTTGATCACCACAATTGTAGCATGTTTTGTTTTCATCTTTTCTTGGGAGGAAGGCTTTCTTCTTTGGATCAAAGGAATATCCCTTCTTTGCGATTTTGGAGTTTAGACGTGAGAATTTTCTCATCATCAATGCAAGCTCATCATCGTCATCTTCGCTTGTTGCTTGCTCTTCTTCGCTTGAGCTAGGCTCAACCACTTTCTTTTTCTTGGGAGTTGTCTTCTTGGTTGAGGCCTTGAGAGCAATAGTTTTTGACGATGACTCCTCCATCATTCCAAGTACGCTCATCTCATGAGCATGAATTTCTCCAATGAGCTCCGAGACTTCAATGTTGTCAAGTGATTCCTTTTGGAGCATTGAGTTGATAATGTTGTACTTGGGCTTAGGTAGAAGCATGAGGATCTTGCGGTTGATAAGTCCCTTACCAAGAGAAGCAATGTCAAGTGCGTTAATCTCCTCAATGAGCACATTTAAGCGAGAAAACATTTGGTTAACATTCTCATGAGGAAGCATTTTGAATTCATCATACTTGGATTTTAGCAAGTGATATTTGAGTTCTTTAACACGAGATGAGCCCTCATGAATTTCAATTAGACATGCCCAAATTTCACAAGCTTTCTCCTTACTAGCAATTCTAGCAAAAACATCTTGACTTATGCATTCATAGATGGCATTTCTAGCCTTAGCATCCCATTTTAGTTGATCACCAACATAATTAAGATCTCCAAATCCCGCATGGGTCGCTTCCCAAACTTCGGGAGCAATGGCCTCTAGGTAGGCACGCATGCGTGCTTTCCAATAGGCAAAGTTCTTGCCCTCGAAGATAGGAACCGAACCCCCATTCTTGGCCATTTGAGCTCTCTAGCGGTGAAGCTAGAATGATCCAATGAGCAACAAGGCTCTGATACCAATTGTAAGGATCGAAACGCCCAAGAGGGGGGGGTGAATTGGGCTTTCTTTCAAATTTTAAGACAATTACAAACTAACAACTTAAAGCCCAATTCCCTATGCAATTAAACTATGCAATCAATGTAAATTAAAGTTGCGGAATGAAGATTGCATAAGAGTAAAAAGGGAGAGGGATGCAAACGCTCAAGGGACACGGAGTTTATCCCGTGGTTCGGTAAGATCACAAGGATCTTCCTACGTCCACGTTGTGGCACCCACCGAAGGGTTTTGCCACTCCCAAGTCACCGAGACTAGGGGCTTCTTCACTATTCTTCTCCGTTCGCCAACCTCGGCAAGGTGGAGCTCAAGCCTTGTACACTTTGGGATCCTCCGGGCTTCCACAATCTTCTTGGCAAGCTCCGGAAGTTGCACACACCAAGGGACACTCCCTTATGGCTCTCACTATACTAGAGACTCCAATCACCAAGAATGGAGGCACCCAAGCACTATCTCTAGCTAGTTCTAGCCTATCTCTTGGTGTACAAATGATGAACAAATGATGTGAAAGTGATTGCTCTATTGCTTGAATGCTCTAGGATGTGTAGAGTATGTCTGGGCTTCAAGTCTTGTCGATTTGACAGGTTGAAGGGGTATAAATAGCCAGCCTCCACGAGATAGCCGTTGGAAAAGTAGGCTGACATCACTTCTCTGCGAACACCGGATGATCCGATGTCTCCCCTTCAGTTGTCATCGGTCAAAGCCAAATTAGCTGATGTCACTGTGTCAGATATGACCGTTGTTAGACCGATGTTGATCTGTCTTCTCATCGGATGATCCGGTGGCTCTTCCTCCAGATTTTTGCTTGATCTTGAGGCTCACTGGAGTGATCGACCGATGTATGTAAGTCTGTACATCGGATGATCCGGTGCTTCACTTGGTCCAATGGTATTGCAATCTGTGATGATGGACCGATGTCACTGAGCCACTCACATCGGATGATCCGGTGAGTGTATTTTTCTGAGGTCTTCTTCTTCAGTTGAACCAACTCGACTGATGTGTGTCAACTCCAAGACCATCGGATGATCCGGTGAGTTTAACTTGTTGACTTCGAGTTGTTTTGAGTTGTTCTTTTGGAATTTTGAACTTGTGACCTCTTTGACATTTGTTTGAAGTGTTGTTTTGATTGTCTTCAAGCATTGAGTGATATCAAGTTAGAGCTTTCACTTCTTGTCTTCATATGATTTGATTTGATCTCATTCGTTGATTTTATATGGGTCTCCAATGTAATTTTGATTTCATTTGATTGAGTGTCATTGAGACCTTGCATTCACAAATTCATTAGTAATATCGAATGGTTGTCATTAATCATCGAAACCGTACCTCATGGGGCCTAGATGCTTTCACTATTAAACTGTCATTCAAGTTTATATTTCCGCTGCAAACATTAACGAATCAATCAAATTGACTGAACTTGATCAACTTAGCCCGTGAAAACCGGACTAGTCCGCACTTTACCGGACTAGTCCGATATCTCTGGTATTGACTTTGTTGTTGAGTGTTACAGGAACCGAGAAAATTCAAGAAGACCTATTCACCCCCCTCTAGGCCTACATTCAATTATGCTTTACTTGTTGTGTTGTCATCAATCACCAAAAAGGGGGAGATTGAAAGCATCTAGGCCCCATGAGGTATGGTTTCGGTGATTAATGACAACCGTTGGATTTTACTAATGAATTTGTGGATGCAAGGTCTCCCATATCACTCATCACAATCAAATGAAATCTATATGAATATCATCTACTGCTCATTGGATATAATTGGAGACCCCTAAACAATCATTCTATGAGGTCAATTGATTTTTATGAAGAATAGAAGAAAAAGCTCATATGTCAAAATTATTCAACCAATATTGACAACACTCAATGCTTGATAATCATCAGAAGAATATTTCAAACCAATGTATAAGAGTTCACTCGAGAAAATTCCAAAACAATCACTTAGAACAACTCGAAGCAAACAAAATCAACTCACTGGAACAACCGATGTTTCTAGAAAACAACACATCGGTCGGGTTTGTTTAGCAGAAGAAGAAGACCTCAGAACTAAGTACTCACCAGATCATCCGATGATGAAGAGAATGTTACATCGGTCCATCAATACAGTGAGCAATCTCCCTGGACCATGTGTAACACTGGACCATCCGATGTACAACTATAAACACATCGGTCAATCACTCCAGTAAGCATTAATTCTGAACTAATTCTGGATGAAGTGTCATCGGTTCATCCGATGAGAAGGCAAGTGTTACATCGGTCTAACAACTGTCATATCTGTCACAGTGACATCAACTAATTTGGATTCGACTGATGACAACTGAAGGGAGAACATCGGATCATCCGGTGTTCGCAGAACAGTGATGTCAGCCTACTTTTCCAATGGCTATTTCATGGAGGCTGGCTATTTATACCCCTTCAACCAGTCTATTCGACAAGGCTTGACAACCAGAGCTACTCTACACGTTCTCAAGCATTCAAGACATTGAGCTACCACTTCTACATCATCTACACCACCTACACACCAAGAGATAGGCTAGAACTTGCTAGAGATAGTGCTTGTGTGCTTCCATTCTTGGTGATTGGAGTCTCTAGTGTAGTGAGAGCTGTAAGGGAGTGTCCCTTGGTGATTGTATTGGAGAGAGCCTTGCGGAGCTTGCCAAGACGGTTGTGGAAGCCCAGAGGATCCAACTTGTACAAGACTTGAGCTCCACCTTGCTGAGGTTGGCGAACGGAGAAGTATAGTGAAGATCCCTGGTCTCGGTGACTTGGGAGTGGCTATACCCTTTGGTGGGTGCCACAACGTGGATGTAGGAAGATCTTGACGATCTTGCCAAACCACGGGATAAATCTTCGTGTCTTCGTGTCTCCTCGGGAGTTTGCGCTTTCTTCCTCTCCCTTACACTTATGCATTTCATATACCGCAAAGTTACTATTCACTTGAATGCATAGGTTGTTTGCATAGGGAATTGGGCTTTTAGTAATTAAGTTTTATTGCTTTAATTTTTGAAAAGAAGCCCAATTCACCCCCCCTCTTGGGCATTCGATCCTTACAACTGTGATTATGCCAACTTTCAGAAGCTTGTGGTCAAAGCAATTGTGGTTGAGAACAAGATTCGTGAGATGGAACAGGATAACAAAAGGAAGGGACCATATCAAGGACAGCAACAAGGAAGTAGTTTGTGCCCTCGCTTTGCGCCTCCTTATGCGCCATACTACATCTCCTCTACTCCTATACAGCGTCCTGGTTATGCACCGTGCCCAACTCAGTTTGTGCAGCAGCGCCCTGTCATGCAAGCACCTAGCCCTCCAATGCCTTATGCACCTCATGCTAATTTTCCTGGTGCAAATGTTCAAAACCAAGCTCGTCCCAATAATTCTGGTGGAGTTAAGAAGTGATATACTTGTGGAGGAGCTGGACACTTTGCGCATCAATGTCCTAAGTTAGGACTTGGTCAAGGAAGCAATGCACCGAGGCAAAACCCAAGACCCAATGGAGGACAATCGCAAGGGAACCGGGGACAGCAGAATTTTTCTCGTGTCAACGTGAACCATGTCTCTACGGAGGATGCTCAACAAGCAGATGACATGGTCATGATATGTTTCTCGCAAACTCCAACCCCGCGACTATGTTGTTTGATTCTGGAGCATCGCATTCATTCATTGCATCAAAGTATGTTGCCAAGTATAGTTTGCCTATCTCTCATATGAAGTTTACTCTATTGGTTAAGTCTCCTGGAGGAGAGATGAGGACAAATATAGTATGTCCAAAAGTAAGCCGTAGAATAAGGGGGGTAGACTTCTCCGCCAACCTCATTGTTTTGGACTCTCAAGGATTGGACATTATACTTGGTATGGACTGGTTGAGGAAGCACAATGGATTTATTGAGTGTGCCACGAAGACGGTGAAGTTGACCAATGAGGAAGGGATCACCGTACAATTTGAAGCATCTCAAACCGCACCGAAGCAAGTGGAGCTGAATCATATGGACGGTGCCACAATTGAGGAGATTTCGATGGTGTGTGAATTTTCGGATGTTTTCCCGGACGAGTTGCCAGTTATGCCACCTGATCGAGACATTGAGTTTGTTATTGATTTAATACCTGGAACTGCACCTATAGCTAAGAGGCCGTATAGGATGCCTCCTATGGAATTAGCAGAGCTCAAGAAGCAAATTCAAGAGCAACTAGAGAAAGGTTTTATTCGCCCTAGTTCTTCACCTTGGGGAGTGCCCGTGCTGTTTGTGGACAAGAAGGATGGGTCGCAAAGGATGTGCGTAGATTACCGATCTCTCAACGAGGTAACAATCAAGAACAAGTACACCTTGCCATGCATAAAAGACTTGTTTGATCAGATGAAGGGTGCTTGTATCTTCTCTAAGATGTATTTGAGGTCGGGATACTTTCAAATGAAGATTAGACCATCGGACATACCCAAGACAACTTTTAGGACACGGTATGGATCTTATGAGTACACCGTGATGTCTTTTGGATTGAAAAATGTGCTTGCCTACTTTATGTACCTCATGAATAGGGTCTTCATGGAGTACCTGGATAAATTTGTTGTGGTGTTTATTGATGACATTATGATCTACTCGAAGGATGAGAAGGAACATGAGGAACACTTGAGGCTTACGCTGCAGAAATTGAGGGAGCATCAATTGTATGCCAAGTTCAACAAGTGCTAGTTTTGGTTGAGAGAGGTGTCATTTTTGGGTCATATTATCTCAGGAGGAGGAGTTTTGGTTGACCCCAGAAAAGTGAGAGACATGTTGAAGTGGGAATCACCGCAAAACATCAAGGAAGTAAGGAGTTTCCTTGGGATGGCTGGATATTACCGTCGGTTCATCAAGGACTTCTCCAAGATAGCCAAGCCAATGACGGAATTGGTAATGAAGGGAAAGGCTTTCCAGTGGACCCAAGCTTGTCAAAACAGTTTTGAGGAGTTGAAAAAGAGGTTGACAACAACCCCAGTTTTGGTACTACCAGATGTGAGCAAGAGTTTTGATATTTATTGCGACGCATCGAGACAAGGACTTGGATGTGTATTGATGCAAGAAGGTCAAGTGGTCGCCTATGCATCGAGGCAATTGAAGAAACATGAGCAGAATTACCCAACGCATGATTTGGAACTTGCAACCGCATGCGTTGAAGATTTGGAGACACTATATCATCGGACATAGGTGTGAAATTTATAGGGATCACAAGAGTCTTAAGTATATTTTCACACAAACGGATCTGAATTTGAGGCAACAGAGATGGTTGGAGCTCATTAAAGATTATGATTTGGGGACCAACTATCATCCGGGAAAAGCCAATGTAGTGGCTGATGCTTTAAGTCGGAAAGGAGTAAGTCATCAACTCTCATTTCGAGAGTTACCATCCGAGTTATGTAAGGAGTTTGAACGGTTGATCCTTGGATTTGTAAATGAGATGGAGATGATGGAGTTAAACCCATCCTTAGAGCAAGAAATTTGGGAGGGCCAAACTAAGGATGGGGAAGTTCAAGAAATCAATGAAAGGACCCAAGAGGGGAGAGAATTCAGATTCGATGAGGATGAACATGGTACCTTATGGCTGGTAAAAAGGATTGTCGTGCCCAATGTGAAGCATATTCGGGAGACAATAATAAAACAGGCACATGACTCACCATACTCAATTCATCCTGGTTGTACAAAGATGTACAAAGACTTGAAGACGTGTTATTAGTGGGCTAGCATGAAAAAGGACGTAGCTGAATATGTAGCATTGTGTGATGTGTGTCAATGAGTCAAGGCATAACATCAAAGGCCAGTTGGACTATTGCAACCATTAAAGATTCCAGAGTGGAAGTGGGAAGAGATCGGTATCAACTTCATAGTTGGTTTACCACGTACTCAGTCCGGTTATGACTCAATTTTGGTAATTGTGTATCGGTTAACTAAGTCAGCCCACTTTGTTCCCGTCAAGACCACCTATAATGGAGAGAAATTGGCGGAACTGTACATGGGAAGAATAGTATTTTTGCATGGAGTTCCAAAAAAGATAGCCTCGGATAGAGGTTCACAATTCACTTCCAGATTTTGGCAAAAATTTCATGAAGCTTTGGGAACGAGGTTAAATTTTAGTTCAGCATATCACCCTCAAACGGATGGACAAACCCAGAGGACCAATTAGATTTTATTAAGATCTTGTACTTTAAAGCATCGGAAGAGTTGGGACAAGAGTTTGCCATATGCAAAATTTTCATACAACAATAGTTACCAAGCAAGCTTGAAAATGTCACCATATGAAGCGCTTTATGGAAGGAAGTGTAGGACACCTTTATTCTGGAATGAGGCAGGAAAAACACAAGTATTTGGTCCGGATGTGTTGCAAGAAGCCGAAAAGCAAGTCCAAATAATTCGTGAAAACTTGAGGGCTGCCCAATCAAGACAAAAAGGCTATGCGAACAATAGGATAAGGAAATTAGCCTTTGAAATGGGATATTACGTTTACCTTAAGGTGTCACCAATGAGAGGTCATAAGAGGTTTAACATAAGAGGCAAGCTGGCACCTCGCTACGTTGGACCATTCAAGATTTTGTCAAAAGAGGAGAAGTAGCGTATAAGTTGGAGATGCCAGCTCATCTTTCGGATGTCCATGATGTCTTTCATGTTTCCCAACTCAAAAAGTATTTGAGAGTACCGGAAGAACAAGTGCCACTGGAAGGGTTGGAATTAGGCAGATTTCACTTATGCCGAACAACCGGTCAAAATTTTGGAAACCAAGGAGAGAGTCACAAGGAACAAGGTTATTCGATGGTGTAAAGTTCAATGGAAGCACCACACAGAAAAAGAAGCAACCTGGGAATTGGAGGATGATCTCAAGAAGGAATTTCGCTATCTCTTCTCTTTCGCGTCGAATCTCGAGGGCGAGATTCATTTTAAGGGGGGTAGGTTTGTAACACCCTCATTTTCATGCATCATGCCCTACATACATTAATATACATGTTTAACATTAACCCACATAAAGGGAACAAGTTCAAAATTGATTTGGAACAAAACCGCACTTAAAATGATGAAAAGTGCGGACTAGTCCGATTTTGCTGAGGACTAGCCGATTTCTCTCTGACTAAAATCAGACTTGTCCGTTTTTGCTGCGGACTAGTCCGATTTTGCCTCTGGACACTTTCGGGCTTGTCCGATTTTATGCGGACTAGTCCGGTGTTCTAAAAATCCTTGAAAAATTGCTAAGTCCCTGGACTTGTCCAGACTAGTCTAGTGTCCCAACGGACTTGTCCGTTTTCCTCTCTGGCTAAATTCGGACTTGTCTGATTTTTGGCCAGACTTGTCCGATTTCTTTCTGACTAACTTCGGACTAGTCTGGTCCTTTTCGGACTTGTCCGATATTTCGCGACTCCGAGTTGATCTTTTGTTTTACGACTTGTCTCTTGGGTTTCATGTTAAGTGGGCCTAGGGACGTCGTGCCTAACTCTTTTAGAGCCCATGTGGGACTCTAAACCGACCTCTACTCATCTCAAACTTGAATCCATCTAACCCTAGCCACCACCTCTATATAAACAACCCCACCCCTTGGCTTGACATCTATTTGCCACTTTTCCACCCCACCCAAACCCTAGTTCATGGAGAGCCACCATCAAGGAGGGAGGAGGAGATCCCAAGCAAGAGGAAGAGGAGGAGGAAACGAAAGAGGATCAAGATCTCCATCAACTTCGAGTTCTTCATCAACAATCCACCATCAAGTTCTTCACCAACCCTAGATCATCAAGATCCAAGTGTTGCCTCCAAGTTTCTCGATTCATTGGAGTTCTAAACACTTGGTATACCTTCTATTTCCTTTTCCTTACGTGAATTCGACCCCTAATCTCCAAATTTACGTTGATCTAGAAAACCCTAGTTCGCTAGTTCTGCGAAGTGCGGACTAGTTCGACCTTCTGTAGACTAGTCCGATTTTGCTGACTAAATTCTGTTGAATTGATTCTAAAAGTAGATCTAATCAAATCCAAACCTGTATAATCTTGTTAAAATCTATTAGAACTATATAGTGATCATTTGAAAGCAATCTATTGACAGGTTCTACCTTACATTTGCATTAATCATGCATGTCATGTCATATTGAGTAATATTTGTGCTCTCTTTGATTGTTTTTCTTGTTTGTATATTTATTGTGCAGATTAGATGGAATTGCACTAGAGAGTGTCGCGGAGGATCTACAGCACCAAGAGTTTGAAAGCTTTGATTCGAATCAATCCCAAGAGCAAGGCAAGTGTCCTTGAAGCATATTGATCCTGTTTTGAAATAAATGTTTTGTTTGCAAAATTGCATGCTTGTGTCAATTTGATGGGAAATCCTATGGTAGGAAGTTTACTAGTTTTGTTGACCACCCTTGTCACCTGGAATATATGGTAGAGAGTCGGGAAGGGCTTTTTACTTTTTGCTTCGCTTAATTAATTGGGATGGGAAAACAATACTACACTCTTAATTATGCATTTATGAGATTATGGTTAACATAAACTAGTTAATATGATATGGTAATGGGTGATCTAAGCAAGCCTAGTATGTGGATGGGTTGGATGTTATGGTGGTTTTGCTTGCTTTAGATCTAAGGACCGGTTCGTGGAGCGACCATTCAGGATTTACAGTGTCACCACGAGGCCAAGTATGGGTGCGGCATAGCTGATTAATTAGGGCTTTGCCAGTGCTATTTGGACCATTAAGGATACTCGGAGAAGGGGTAGTAGGATTGGGTTTGTTGATGACTGGTGGGACTACCCTGGGATCCGAATGGCTCAAGAGGGGGCCCTTGGTTGAAGATGTACTCAGTTGAAGACATCGCCACCGGTGAAACCTCAATGGGGTCTAAATAGGCTAGTAATCTCTTTGTAAAGGATATTTTGTGATCTCTTGGCCACACACCTACGGAAGTGTGAGACGGCATAATTGAGATTCTATAGTCATCGAAAGGTGATAAAATCACAAACACGTGGGTAAAGCGGTACAACCTCTGCAGAGTGTGTCTAAAACTATCATGATAGCCGTGCTCCCGGTTATGAGCAACCTGGACCCTCACATGATTAGAGATAACTCAGTATTGGGATGGTATTTGGGATGGTTGTGGTTGGTATTATGGTTATGGATTGAATTCTGGTATTGAATATGGATATTGGTATATGATGATGGATACGGAATATGGACTGGTATTATAATAACTACATGGCTTATGATGGGTTTATTTCATATACATGTAATATATTGCTTTTTCAAGTGTTTTAATGTACTTTTCAGCACTCAACCATTATTATATTTGTCATTTGAATAATCCACATGTCATACTTTCCACACTTGCTGAGTACGACATGTACTCACTCTTGCAATCCCCCCCCCAACAGTTGCAGGTCAAGATTGGGATTTTAATGGCAATAATGCGGAGTTCTAGGCCGTGTCTACCGTCAGCTTTGCCTGTGGTGTCGATTTGAGCTGCGCTACCCTATCGCTTATGCTGCCTAGCTGTTTAGTTTGCTTATTTGGTTTATTTCCGCTGCATTAGTTGAACTTGTCATTAATATTTATTAGAACTTGTATTTGAGGATAATATGATTTGTGTAATAAAATTTGGTTAATTAACCTTGTTCTGTGGTAATTTTCTGTATACTCTTTTGTGAATATACTCGTGTATGTGTGTTGAACGTCCTGGGCACACATATGCGTTCACTTGTTTCATTTTTGGAACCGGGTGTCACAAGCACCTCCCAAGGGGCCTGCCATCGATGTCTACACGGAGATGGTGGACGACGCTAGAGCATCCAGCTCCGGCACCTCCCAAGGAGCCTGCCGTCGATGTCTACACGGAGATGGTGGACGACGTCGGAGCATCCAGCTCCAGTACCTCCCAAGGGGCCTGTTGTCGACGTCTACACGGAGATGGTGGACGACGCCAGAGCATCCAGCTCCGGCACCTCCCAAGGGGCCTGCCGTCGACGTCTACATGGAGATGGTGGACAACGCTGGAGCATCCAGCTCCGGCACCTCCCAAGGAGCCTGACGTCGACGTCTACACGAAGATGGTGGATGACTCCGGAGCATCCAGCTCCGGCACCTCCCAAGGGGCATGCTGTCGA
This sequence comes from Tuctoria greenei, assembly GCA_036927565.1. Classification (NCBI taxonomy): domain Eukaryota; kingdom Viridiplantae; phylum Streptophyta; class Magnoliopsida; order Poales; family Poaceae; genus Tuctoria; species Tuctoria greenei. Next base: position 29,407,361 of record JAYESD010000011.1, read on the forward strand.
CGTGCTGAAATGTCAACGACAGCACCAAGCGCAGATAAATGAGTAAACTGTACTGCCCCACTCTTGTTGCTAATAAGGTTCTCTTGTGGCAGCCTGTAAACGAGGGGACTGCCGTTGATGCCTACACGAAGATGGTGGACAACGTCGGAGCATCCAGCTCCAACACCTCCCAAGAGGCCTGCCATCGACAACTACACGGAGATGGTGGACGACGCTAGAGAATCCAGCTCCGACACCTCCCAAGGGGCCTGCTGTCGACCTCACACGGAGATGGTGGACGACGCAGGAGCATCCAGCTCTGGCACCTCCCAAGGGGCCTACTGTCGACGTCTACACGAAGATGGTGGACGACGCCGGAGCATACAGCTCCAGTACCTCCCAAGGGGCCTGCCGTCGACGTGCCAGAACGTCAACGACAGCACCAAGCGCGGATAAATGAGTAAACTCTACTGCCTCGCTCTTATTGCTAATAAAGTTCCCTTGCAATAGCCTGTAAACCAGGGGCCTGCCGTCAACGTCTACACGGAGATCGTGGACGACGCCGAAGCACCCAGCTTCGGCACCTCCCAAGGGGCCTCCCGTCAACGTCTACACGGAGATGGTGGACGATGTTGAAACATCCAGCTCTGGCACCTCCCAAGGGGCCTGCCGTCGACGTCTACACGCAGATGGTGGACGACGTCGGAGCATCAAGCTCCGACACCTCCCAAGGGGCCTGCCGTCGACATGTCGGAACATCAACGACAGCACCAAGCACGGATAAATGAGTAAACTCTACTGCCCCGCTCTTGTTGCTAATAAGGTTCCCTTGCGATAGCTTGTAAACTAGGGGCCCGCCGTTGACGTCTACACGGAGATGGTGGACGACGCCGGAGCATACAGCTTCGGCACCTCCCAAGGGGTCTGCCGTTTACGCCTACACAGAGATGATGGACGACGTTGGAGCATCCAGCTCCAGCACCTCCCAAGGGGCCTGCCGTCGACGTCTACACGGAGATGGTGGACGACGCTGGAGCATCTAGCTCCGGCACCTCCCAAGGGGACTGCCGTCGATGTCTACACGGAGATGGTGGACGACGCCAGAGCATCCAGCTCCGGTACCTCCCAAGGGGCCTGCCGTCGACGTCTACACGGAGATGGTGGACGACGCTGGAGCATCCAGCTCCGGCACCTCCCAAGGGGCCTGCCGTCGATGTCTACATGGAGATGGTGGACGATGCTGGAGCATCCAGCTTCGACACCTCCCAAGGAGCCTGCCGTCGACGTCTACACGGAGATGGTGGATGACGCCGGAGCATCCAACTCCGGTACCTCCCAAGGGGCCTGACGTCGACGTGCCAGAACGTCAACTACAGCACCAAGCGCGGATAAATGAGTAAACTCTACTGCCCCCCTCTTGTTGCTAATAAGGTTCCCTTGCGATAGCCTGTAAACCAGGGGCCTGCCGTTGACGCCTACACGAAGATGGTGGACAATGCCGGAGCATCCAGCTCCAGCACCTCCCAAGAGGCCTGCCGTCGACATCTACATGGAGATGGTGGACGACGCCAGAGCATCCAGCTCTAGCACCTCCCAAGGGACCTGCCGTCAACGTCTACACGGAGATGGTGGATGATGTCGGAGCATCCAGCTCTGGCACCTCCCAAGGGGCCTACCGTCGACGTCTACACGGAGATGGTGAACGACACCGGAGCATCCAGCTCTGGCACCTCCCAAGGAGCATGCCGTCGACGTCTACACGAAGATGGTGGACGACGTCAGAGCATCCAGCTCCGGCACCTCCCAAGGGGCCTGCCGTCGACGTTTACACGGAGATTGTGGACGAAGCCATAGCATCCAGCTCCGACACCTCCCAAGGGGCCTGCCGTCGACGTCTACACAGAGATGGTGGACGACACCGGAGCATCCAGCTCTGGCACCTCCAGAGGGGCCTACCGTCGACGTCTACACGAATATGGTGGACGACGCCGGAGCATCCAGCTCCGACACCTTCCAAGGGGCCTGCTGTCGACGTCTACACGGAGATGGTGGACAATGCTGGAGCACCCAGCTCCGGTAGATGGTGGCACTACGACACCCCAAACTCCCCCACATCATTGGGGGCCAGTCCAAGACATTCTACAGTCAAGTGGTAGATGTGGGTAGCCAACTAACCACATCTACCAAGGGCCTCTAACGGGGTTCACATGAAGAAAATCAATGGACTCAATCTAATTGGATTGAAGTGGATTGAAGTGAAGAGTGAACTAATTTTCTCCTCAATCCACCTCAAACCACTTATATTGAAGTGGATCCACTCCTATCCAAACAAGCCCTCAAATGGATGGGAAGTATCATCAGACTTCAATTGAAGCTTTTAACAATCGAAATGATGAGTCTCGGGTGTTACTTGCATCTACAAGAGCTTGCGGTGAAGGGATTAGCTTGACAGGAGCTTCAAGAATTGTGCTTCTAGATGTTGTTTGGAACCAAGCTGTTGGAAGGCAAGCCTGATCATCATAGGTCAGAAGAAATATATATGCATATACAATTTGATAAGTTATGGAATAGGTGAAGGTGATAAATATGATAGTCAGCAAGCTGAAAAGGATCACTTGTCCAAATTAGTCTTCACTACAGAAGCTGAATTTAATAATGTTCGAAACATGCTATCCAAACAAGCTATCTATTTCAGAGGATAGAAATATATATAATATATATCATACATTTTTTCCAGCATTGACATCTTCTCGTATATAGGTTTTCAAATCCTTTTTAATGCTTCTCTCTACGTGCTTGATGTTTTCTGGTTCGGTGAAAAGGTACATCTCTTGATACTGATTATATTCCTCTTCATTATCTCCCACATTCTCAACCCCAACAATATTTTGCTTTCCAGAAAGAACTACGCGCATCTTCTCAGTTTCTGGATCTTATACATAAAAATCGTGTGCAACACTATCAGCGAGAACCCACATGTCATCTTTATAACTCACTTTATTCAAGTCTACCAGTGTCAGCCCGTAATTGTCCACTTTCACACCATCAAGATGTTTGACCCATTGGCACTTAAATACGGGCATTACCATTCTTTCGTCATAATCGAGTTCCCATATTTCCTCTATGAACCCGAAGTATGTGGTCTTCTTCCCTTGTGAATCATAAGCCTCAATACGAACACCACTATTTTGTGCAACACTCTTACCATCTTTTTCTTTAGTGTAAAATGTGTAGCCATTGACGTCATATTCTTGCCATGATGTCACCAAAGCAAATGGGCTAGAAGCTAACTTCTTCATTGTTGCCTCTTCTATAGAGTTTCCGTATGGTATATTTTTGTCCATTAACCATTCAGTGAAACATCTTCTGTGCTCTTTCATGATCCAGTCCTCTGTGCGGTCTTGGTTTTTTTTGCGAATCTCAATTTGGTGTTCCTCGATGTACGACTCAGCTATTGCGAGCTGTTGTAGTACACCAAAATGTGCACGGTGTACATTCTTGTAATCTTGAACGATAAAAGTTTTCTTACCCACTTTGCCTCTCCCATGTAGTCTACCCTCATGTACTGGTATAGGCACACCTATCGGTTTTCCATCTTTGATGTAATCAGCGCAACCCTCAATCACTTCTTCGGTGGTGTATCCTTTCATAATTAAACCCTCTTGGTGAGCACGGTTCCGCACATAACCTTTTAATACTCCTAAATATCTCTCCAACGAAAACATATGATGTAAATATAGTGGCCCCAATGCTTTTACCTGATCAACAAGATGTATGATTAGGTGTACTTGCATATCAAAAAAAGATGGTGGGAAACACATCCCAAGCTTGCACATAGTCTCGACGATGTATGTTTTCAGATAGTCTAAATCTTCACGTGCTATCACCTTTTGTGATACTGCATTGAATAAGTAACACAAATGTGTGATGACAACTTTTATATGCTCAGGTTTGATGACTCTTATTGCAATGGCAGGAATACTGTCATCATCATGTGAAAGTCGTGAGAATTATAGCCGAATAAAGACAAGTCTTTCATCGAGACTAGTTTGCCGATATTGGATGAGAAACTCGTGGGAACTTTGATACCACGCAAGCATTCGCAAATTGCTTTTTTCTCTTCTAGTGTCAAGTTGTAGCTGGCTGGGGGAAGGTAATGCTTCCCGCTCGCCTTTTCTACTGGATGAAGCTCTGGTCTCAAATCAAGATTTATTAGGTCCATACGTGAATTTAATCCATCCTTTGTTTTCCTCAGCATGTCTAGCAAGGTCCCAATGATGCTGGCAAATACATTCTTTGTAACGTGCATCAAATCAATACTATGGCAAAATTCTAGATTCTTCCAATATGGAAGATACTTAAAAGAAAATTGATTGCTTCTTGAAAGCCATGTCAGTTGTATCACCCGAATATGTACTTTTCTTTCTCTTGATTCCTTTACATTTTTTGCCCTTACCGAAAGCAATATGAATGTTCTTGACCATTTCGAATACAAGTTTTCTACTGTAAGGTTTTGGTGTAGTATCTTTTTCGATTTTGTTATCAAATTGTTCTTTCATCTTCCTATACTCGTGTGTATCTGTCAAGAACCGCCGGTGTCTCATGTACACCGTCTTTCTAGATGAAGTGAGGTATAGAAATCCAGTTCTATCCACGCACCTTACACAATCTTTCTTCCCTTTCATTTGTCCCGATAATGTAAACAGTCTGAGATAATCATGCACGATAATGAATATCATTGCTCTTAGCGTGAAATACTCCCGCTTGTACTCATCCCATGTACGTACCCCTTCATTCCACAATTTCGCCATATCCTCCATTAAAGGTTCCAAGAACACATCAATTTCGATGTCGGGTTGTTTCGGACCTTGGATAAGAACAGATAACAAGATATATTTCCTTTTGTGACACAACCACATTGGTAGGTTGTACATCGTTGAGACCATGGGCCATGTGTTGTGTATGCTCCTTTTTTCACCAAATGGATTCATTCCGTCTATACCCAAGGCAAACCTTATATTTCTGATTTCCTTTGCAAATCATGGATACTGAATATCAAAATTTTCCACTGCGTTACATCACTCGGGTGTCGAATATGTTTTTCATTCTTCTTGCGCTTCTCGGAATGCCAAAGCATAAGTTCAGCCTCCCTAGGGTTTGAGAACAAACGCTTCAAGCGATCAATTACCGGAAGGTACCACATCACCAAGGCAGAAATTTTTCTCTTATTCTTCTCGTCTGCATCGCCAGAAGTATCGTCATCATCACCTTCAGGACCAATAATAAACTTCTTATTCTTCTGAGACTTTTTCATGTTGGTAACATACTGGGGATTTTAGTCTTTATATCTACTGACTCCATAGATGGGGCATCTAGTTGCGAGGTCATGCTCTTTGCGATATAGAATACAATGGTTCACACAAGTGTGTATTTTTGTCACACCTAGTGCCATCGGGCAAAGAAGTTTCTTCGCTTTATAAGTGCTTCTGAGCAGTTTATTTGGATTTGGAAGAATTCCTGTCAAAAGTTTCAAAAGATCAGAGAAACTACAATCAGACCATCTATGTGTGGCTTTCAACTTTAGTAGTTCTATGACTGCACGCAGTGTAGTAAACTCTTTATCACAACCGTTTGATTCATCATATAAAAGCTTTGTCGCCGCATTTTGCAATGTCTCCATTTTACTTAAACATTTACTTGCTCCCATAAAAGTCAATACATATGGTTCAATGTGACGCAACATCTCCTCACAATCGAACTCATCATCATCATCATCATCATCATCATCATCACCATCTTGATTGTCACTACCATCATTGATATGAACATTATCGTCATCTGAACCGCTCTCATAATCTTTATCCACTTCATGTGTATCTAACTCACCATGCACTGTCCATATTGTGTAGTTTTTTTTAAACCTCTTTTCACCAAATGACATTGGATTACTATAATATTTATCCAAGCAATCTTATTTTCGCAGTCGATACATGGACATAATATGTCATCTATATTTTACAACTTCGCATGTCTCTTGGATGCTTCAATAAAATTTGCAACATTATGAATGTACATAGGATCGGGTCTTGGCATGTTATACATCCACGCTCGACGGTCCATGCTTCAATAACAGATTTTTTGTAAGATTTACAAATTTTGGTCACATATATGACCTAAAGGTCTTCTATAAAATGAATTTACAGAGACATAACAAGTATGTATCATATGAGTGTATATATACTGGTATCATGTAGGTCTGTTCATAAGGTTCCAAGAAAATTTGTTTCATAACTTTCTAAGCTTCCTAGTGGCCATAATGGATTTTTGAAGTTAGGATTATTCATTGAAACATTTCATCGAACACGTGATGTGATTGTATTCATCTTCAACCTTTAATCCTTCTAATCTACTTCTTGTTCTGTAAAATCCATGGGTGAGATCAAGGGGAGACTAAACTACATATTTTAACCTTTAATCATTCAAATATACTACAAATCTCAAGTGGTGGTGGTGGGGGGGGGGGCGCTGGAGGCATGCATATGCAAACACAACAAAACAAAACTGAAAACAGAACAAATTAAAAATATGATAGTGAAAAGAAGTCTCTTCTAACCTTTTCTCTTCGAATCTTGATCAAATGATGAATGCAGTATCGGCCTACGCACCACAGAAAATTTTGGCAGCCTGGCGGCGTCGATGGAAAATCTCCAAGGTTAGGTTTTCTATGGTGCCCGAGGGGTCTTTATATAGGCGTCGGTTTTCACAGGCAGTTTTTAACGAAACAACTGCCCGTGATAAAAATTAATAGAGTTCAGGCGATTTTGTCAGGCGGTTCTTAACTGCTTCTCGGGTGGTTGGTACTGGATAACTGCCTGAGGAGAAGGTTATCTCAAGCGGTTATTACTTAACAACCGCCTGAGATAACTGCCCGAGCCTGTTCTTTAGTTTTCTTTTCTATTGCTTCTTTTTTTATTTAGATTCTAATATAAATACTCAAACATGTAAAGATTCTGCAAATTGACTCCAAATTCGATGATTCTTTCTTCTATATTTTTCAAAAATTAACATCTATTACCTGGACCAAATATTTTAAAACTTGTATAGCTGACATTGTAATGTTTCGGTAAATATCAAATTAATTTATACTCACATATTATTCACATTTGTGTATCTCTTAAAAAGAGGGGATCCTTCACTGAAATTGGATTGTATGAACATATTTGTATTATTTATACATGTATGAATTTTCTTAAACTTTTTAAAGCATTCCAAAATGTAAAAATTCAAATTATCCATCATTCTAACCAAAATGCTCATATACATATGAGGCATTCATCAAATTTTGAACACACATAGATACAAAAAAAATTAAAAATCTGAAAAAAAAATCATAGAGGTTGGTATGATGACTAAAAAGTTCCATTGAAAAACTAAATGGAAAAATCATTATATTCATCAAGATTAAAAAAATGACAAATAGCAATTGTTATATGTTTTTTATGTTCTGACAAATTTATAGGGATTTATGAAGTGAAATTTAATGGTAACCTTTAATACTAAATCATATTACAAGAAAGTGGAATTTGGGCTTTTGAAAGACCCCACATTTAATCAAGAATATTAATTAAGCTTATATAAATTTCTTCTCAGGCGGTTGGTACTTAATAACCGCCTAAGAAAAGATTATCTCACGCGGTTGTTACTTACCAACCATCTGAGATAATTGTCCGAGCCTGTTCTTCAGTTTTCTTTTCCCTTGCTTCTTTTTTATTTAGATTCCAATATAAATACTCAAACATGTATATATTCTGCAAATTGAGTCCAAATTCGATGATTTTTTCTTCTATATTTTTCAAAATTTAACATCTACTACCTGGACCAAATATTTTAAAACTTGTATAGCTGACATTGTAATGTTTTGGTAAATATAAAATTAATTTATACTCACATATTATTCACATTTGTGTATCTCCTAAAAAGAGGGGATCCTTCACTGAAAATGGATTGTATGAATATATTTGTATTATTTATACATATATGAATTTTCTTAAACTTTTAAAAGCATTCCAACATGTCAAAATTCAAATTATCCATCATTCTAACCAAAATTCTCATATACATATGAGGCATTCATCAAATTTTGAACACACATAGATACAAAAAAAAAATTAAAAATTAGAAAAAAATCATAGAGGTTGGTATGATGACTAAAAAAGTTCCATTGAAAAACTAAATTGAAAAATCATTATATTCATCAAGATAGAAAAATGACAAATAGTAATTGTTACATGTTTTTTATGTTCTGACCAATATATAGGGATTTATGAAGTGAAATTTAATGGTAACCTTTAATACTCAATCATATTACGAGAAAGTGGAATTTGGGTTTTTGAAAGGCCCCACATTTAATCAAGAATATTAATTAAGCTTACATAAATTTCTTCTCAAGCGGTTGGTACTTAATAACCGCCTGAGAAAAGGTTATCTCAAGCGGTTGCTACTTACCAACCGCCTAAGACAATTGCCCGGGTCTCTTCTTAAGTTTTCTTTTCTCTTGCTTCTTTTTTATTTAGATTCCAATATAAATACTCAAACATGTATAGATTTTGCAAATTGAGTCCAAATTCGATGATTCTTTCTTCTATATTTTTCAAAAATTAGCATCTACTACGTGGACCAAATATTTTAAAACTTGTATAGTTGACATTGTAATATTTTGGTAAATATCAAATTAATGTATACTCACATATTATTCACTTTTGTGTCTCTCCTAAAAAAAGACCTTTCACTGAAATTGGATTGTATGAACATATTTGTATTATTTATACATGTATGAATTTTCTTAAACTTTTTAAAGCATTCCAACATGTCAAAATTAAAATTATCCATCATTCTAACCAAAATTCTCATATACATATGAGGCATTCATCAAATTTTGAACACACATAGATACAAAAAAAATTAAAAATCTGAAAAAAAAATCATAGAGGTTGGTATGATGACTAAAAAGTTCCATTGAAAAACTAAATGGAAAATCATTATATTCATCAAGATAGAAAAATGACAAATAGCAATTGTTATATGTTTTTTATGTTCTGATCAATTTATAGGGATTTATGAAGTGAAATTTAATGGTAACCTTTAATACTCAATCATATTACAAGAAAGTGGAATTTGGGTTCTTGAAAGGCCCCACATTTAATCAAGAATATTAATTAAGCTTACATAAATTTCTTCTCAGATGGTTGGTACTTAATAAACGCTGGAGAAAAGGTTATCTCAGGTGGTTGTTACTTACCAACCGCCTAAGATAAGTTCATCTTCGCAGACGGTTGGTAATTACCACTCGCCTGAGATAATCATCTACTCAAGCGGTTGGTACTTCATAACCGCCTGAGAAGATAGGCGTCTATATATAGCCATCGGCTGCGTTGGAAAAACCTAACCCGGGTGAAATCACTTAGACGCTGTCAGCCTGCCAAAATTTCGTTTGCCACCAAGTCTTCGCCGCTCTTGCCGCCGAGCTTCGCCCGTCGCCGCCGAGCTTCACCGTCGCCGTTTCCAGGTACGCCGAGTTTCGTTGTTGCCACTGTGCTTCACCATCGCCACTTCCAGGTACGTCCATTTTGCCCTCACCGTCGCCGCCGACCTTCGGCCTTCCCTCCTTTGTCCCCGTGCCGCCTCCCTCCTCTCCCTCGCCACTGGCAATCCTGACCCTCACCGCCAGCCGAGTCAAATGGTGCCTTGCATAGATTTCCTTAATCAAAGTTTTGGAACCCTAGGTGCCTTGGACGGTCGCATCAAGAAGATGAACTGTGTCGCCCTAGGTGTATAGATTTCCTCAAGTTTTTGAACCCTAGCCGTCCCACGAAGGTCTAGGTTAGTTTTTATTTTGCGAAGTGTTTGTAAGATGTTATTTTAACATGACATTACTGGTGCCGATGGTGTTGTGGGTAGGCATTGTTAGACTCTTGTTGTTCTCAAATGTCGATTTTCGCTACATAGTGCTAGTTTAATGTGAACTTGAACCTTTAGTGGAAGATGTGTTCCTTGCAAGTTTAACCGCGTCATTGCCCAATAGACTTGTATACATTTAAAAAAATATTCTAAATTCTTGTATACACTATTTAAACCTCTAATTCTGAACTTGTGGTTTATTTGTGTGCTTGTGATATATGCAATGTTGCCGACTGCTATATTGTGATCATGAGATGATTAAGAGGAAAAAATGGCCTGGACGATTAGAGGACCAACTAGGGTCGACTAGAACTGATTAGTCACCCTAGTCGACGATTAGTCATCCTAGTCGACCTAGTCGGTGGGTAGGCGACTAGGGTCGACTAGGCGACTTGAAAACATTGTAAATTATGAATTGTTATTGTTTAATTGTTGATACAATTGTGTGAGACATGTGTGTGTTGAATACATTGGCTTGTACTGAATGCATTGGCTTTGATGATATAAGTTCTAAAATTCTGCCAAAACACTCTTTTTAGCAAGGTCTGACTCTAGCTCCGAGCTTCTGCAAGGTCCGACAACAGGTCCGACTTGCTTTGTCTAGGTCCAACATATTTTTGGGTAGCTCCGGTGAGCTTTGTCTTTAGCTTCGACATGTCTTTGATAGCTGCGGCATGTCTTTGATAGTTGCGGAATGTCTTTGTTAAGCTCCAATATGTTTTGCTAGGTCCGACTTATGTTGGTTAGCTCCGACATATTTTTCTAGCTCTGACGCTAGGTTGTACTAGCTTTGATAAGCTCCGGCGCTAGGTTGTACTAGTTTTGGTAAGCTCCGGCGCTAGGTTGTACTAGCTTGGGTAAGCTTCGGCTCAAGCTCCGGTTAGCTTTGGCAAGGTTCGAAGCTTAATCGCAATGTTCCTGCTTTTACTGTGAAATGTTTCGAACTTGCTTTATATTATTGGAAAGATTGCTTAGTATTCATTTGCTAAGTTTTTGGTGCGTTTTGGTTGATATGGATGATATCATTTTGCTATGTTTTGCAACATGCTTATGTGAGGTGCTCACGTAAGGTGTTGTGTTCGGAACTAACTTGAGTCAAGTCACGGACTTGGGATTGTACGAATTGGTTGTTTGTTCATGTGCAGGTATTGCTTGAGTTCAAGTCATGGCTGGTGACAAGATCCATTTAACTAGTCTTAGGGAAAAGATGAGGTTCAACAACCAAGTTCGGGAGGAACTGTGGTTGAGCTGATCAGGAGGTCGCGCAGGATGATTGAATCAAAGGCAGTGCATATGAAGGTTACTGGACGTCGAAGGAAGGTGTTCGCACGTATGCATGCGGTGCATGACGTGACAACATGGTTCCGAAGACGGGCTAAGGAAGTAAATATCTATTTGGAAGGATCGGATCATATCGGTTGATGACTTCAACTGCGGCAGAGTGGGTTACGGCTCAGTATGGAAAGTATCGAGTTGGTTATGATAGGATTTCGTGTGGGTCACGAATTTTAGTTGTTCTAGGAATGTGGCATACGTTCCTAAGGTGTTTGGAAGTCTTAAGATTGCTTCTATCTGCGTATAGAAGAGTCTTGAGCAGTTATGGAAAGTTTCGATTCGTGAAGCGAGTAGGATTAGAGTCCTAATTTGAGTTGAGTTGGCTTTCGAGCTAGTTATATAAGCAAGGGAGGCTAAAGCTCATTGTAGATGACTTTTGGGCTGTTCATCTTGTGTTCTATTGAATAAATATCATAGTCAAAAGGAACTTTTGTGCCTTGTTCGTCCGACTTGTTTCTGACAAGTTTTACTCGTCGAGTTTCTGCACAGCACTACCTTTTGTCATTGGTTTTATCATAACTAGAGTTTTACAAATCCAATTGTCGTGTTTATTTTTGGTTTGTCTTCACAACTTAATTTTCTATCATTTTTCAAAATTTCACGGTCATTGGATTTGTGGTTTCTAATCTACACAAGTTTCTTTGACAAAAAAAAGAATTGTTTTTTACTCGATAGAACAGATCGATATTAGTTCAATCTTTTGATCGTAACTTGAGTTTTTCTCGACGGGTTTGAGTGATTCTTGTTGTGTCGTCTTCGTGACTTGATTCTCTCTGGTATATATCACTTTTTCACAGTGAAACACGTTTAATATCATGTGCACACACGGTTTATCAATAGTTTGATTTTCTACCAAAGGAGTTGGGTTTTAATTGTTTCGCTGCGTAAGATTTTTTAAATCTACCATTCACCCCCCCCCTGGTAGCTTTTCGCGTGCTCTTCGATACTACAAACTTTTCTTGTCAAATTTTGATACAAGCAATACACATGCCTAGCTAATGCCTTGGTCAGTCGCCTCAAAGGAACTTGGTCAATCACCTTGGTTAGTCGTCTTAAACCTTAGTATGCCTTATCAAACCCTAGAATACTTCCATATTTTTCTTAATGCAACACTTCATGTAGAGTTCATATGTCATTCATTATATTTTTTGTCTTATTAGTTCTAGCATGTAAAGTCCTAAGAAGACTAGTGCTGGTAGTAACAATAAAGAAGACAATATGGAGTTTACTGACTCCAGCAGTTCAGGCTCCTTTCAGAGTCCATCGGATCCTTTTCCTAATATAAAAATTAAAACGACTTCAGAGGATCTCGACCCGGAATATGATCTTGCCGATGAGGTATGGATCACGAATCTTAACTTCAGCAGTTCAAGTTAATGTTGGTTGTCAAGTATACGAAGTCTTACAATTCTTTTCTACCTAGATTAATCGTGAAGATGACGAGGTGACTTCGGCTCCTAATACCGCAGAAGGTTCTCCAATGGATGAATCCTTAGGTTCACTCAAGCGGAAATGAGGGCAACGAGGTCCCAATAAGGGTCCATTGGACCGCATCATGTACATAACAAGGGTCGGTCCAGGTGGGCTTCCCGAAGAACCACTGGATTTAGTTATCAAGTATTAAAATACATGCGGTTTTCTTGTTAGGGGGCTCGTGCCGGTCACAATCGAGAATTGGAGAAAATTACCTGAGGAGACCAATAATGAGTTGTGGGAAAGGATAAAGAAACAATTCAAGTTCTCGAAAGGCACGGAAGAAGCTGTATAGAAAGCAACATTGGTCTCTTGCAGCAAGAAGTTTTGTGGCTGGAAGAGTGAAATGAATGCTTATGTTAAGGCCGATAAGGTCCCTAGCATGAGGAAGATGGGAAAAATCATACAAGCTCAGTGGAAAGAGTTTGTTTGTTAAAAGACCACACCTGATGCTAAAGCTCTAAGTGCAACTAGGTGAGAGCTTGCCAAAAAGAACAAATGCCATCATCGCTTGGGGTCTGCCGGATATGCCCCCAAAGTCCAAAAATGGAATAAGATATTAGACGAAATTATCAGTAAGGGCAATCCTCACCCGTTAGAAGGTTGTGACGAGAGAACTCAGCGGTGGGTCTTTGCTCAGTTAGGTTTGACTAGCGAGGGCAAACTTGAAAAGCCCAACTTTATGAATGAAGTAGAGGAAAAAATGAAAGAAGTAATTGAAAAGTAACAGAAGAGTCTCTTCAAGTTGAAGAGTGAGAATGACCAACTTATCGCTATCTTAGGAAACCCTGAACACATCGGACGGGTTCGAGCAGTCTCTTCTCAAATGTCTTGGCTAGATGGTTTCCCTAAAGATAAAGACACATATAGAAGATGTGAGAAGTTTAAGAAAACACTTGAAGAAATGATTGCTCAAAAGGTCAAAGAAAATGTGCAAGAAATAATGGAACAACTTAGACAATCGGGACAATTAGTGGCACCAAGTACAGCGATGGTTCTCGTGCCAAAGGAGCAATTGGTACCTCCAACTGCCTACCCTAGCAGCGTTGGTTTTGTGTCAGGCTCAGGGTTAACCCATAAGTTCGTTGTCGATGATATTGCTAATGACAAATCTTGTCGTCTTCTTGTCCCGATCGGCAGAGCAGGGAACAAAACCAAACAGGTTGTCACTACCATAGAAAAGCCTGATTGTGACTTCAACGGGAATCCACTTCCATTGTATTATGTTGTGGCGCAAGTTCTTTAGATCATTGATAATAATTATGAAGATTATGAAATAGACCACATCACACATGAGGAGATTGCGACTCTGGGGCAGGCTGTCAAACAATTAATCCTTTGGCACCGACGCAATATCATGTTGGACAATGAGCCAATTTCTAGCCCCGTCGCATCTCAAAATACTGTAAACCCATCTTCTAAGGCAAAAGTCTAGGAAGATCCACTCTCAGTCCAGGAAGATCCACTCCTCCTATGTCTCAGCAAGGATGATAGTAACCTTGCTAGTAAAGATAACCAAGAGCAACAAGTTGGACAACAACTTCAAGCAGTACTAGAGCAAGTTGTTGCTAGTAAAGAGCAACCAGTTGAGCAATAGCTTGAAGTAGTAATACAGTCAGCTGCTCAGAGTAAAGAGCAATCAGTTGAACAACAGGTTCAACAACAAGCCAGTGTCCAACTTCCAACGACTACTCCTCGATCATCAGTGCCTATCAAAGTTAGCTCATACGAAATAAAGAAACTTTTATCAGAAGTGTCAAAGTATTTGGAAACTATGAAGGAAAATATTAGAAAATCGTGTGCATCTCGTTCTTCTCATGAATCAGCATTAGAAGATATCGAGGAGTGAGAAGAAGATGGTGTCATGCATAATCAGCGGATGGATTTAGTTACACCAGGAGTTCCAATATACAAGCTTGAGGATGTTCCTCCTAAATTTGAGAATGGGAAGCCGTTCATGATATCTGTACAACTTAGCAAACAACCTGCCCCGCTCAAAAGAATGCACGAGTGGTACATCCTTGCCAGCACAAAATATGATCTTTCTTGTTTCACATTTCGTATTCCAAAAGATGCATTCTGGAGCGTTGGAGCGGATAAACGAGTCATTTTACTTGAAGAGTTGCATACCCTTTTCTATCGGGGCATGCTCGAAATCAACCTGTTACTCGTCTGATGCTTGTAAATGCCTCTAATATTTTGCATTTGCTTTTCTTACTACACGCATACACATTTCATGAGATTATAACAATTTTGGACTTCTTCCATAGGATGCAATACATAGATAATGAAAAGATGAAACGCAAGACAGGTATCCTTGACCCTACACGGATTGCAAAGACGATATTCGACGTCAAGACGGATCGAGACTCGGCACAGTTCAAGCACATGAAAAAAAATAATTTGAAAAAGCAATCGCAAAACTTAAGAAGGATAGAAGGACAGAAGTTACAGCTTACATAGGACATGTAATGTTTAACTTTGTCAGAGACGACAAGGACCTCGTAAAGGCTTCGTACCACTTCGAGTAAGTTCGACACATAACATTAAAATAGCAATTATTACTAATTGTTAACACGTGTGTTTGTATGTTTGTAGTAATCACTACATAATGATCCTCATCAAGCCAACGCAGGGTTTGGCAACAGTCTTGGACTTAGCCGATTACCCACCAGATCGTTACAAAGATTTCCTTTCTATTTTGAAACTGTACGTTTATTCAATAATTTTAATTTACACACATTTAGAATGTGTTGACAAGTTTTATATGACATTTCTTGTAATTGTGAGGATGTAAGTTATATTTAATGTTGATATCTTATTTTCTTACTTTTGAGTTTTATTTTCATTATAACTAGCATAGTTTAATACTTATATTATCTGTTGTTCAATATTACCAGAAACATTATTTTCATATTTTGATTCCAACTTCAAAATTCAACTGCTCATAGTACAACTGCTCCAAAAATACCAAATAAATTTATGTATACGATCACTTTGATCTATACTTTAAGATTGTTCAAACCAACACATTCTAAACCTTGTTATTTGTTTCATTGCAGCACATGAAGAATGTGAATGGAGAATGGCTGGTTTGTAGAAGTATTCCTGGTGGAGGAGCCGACAAGATTGCTGCTGAACTGTGTCAATTTGTGGGTCGCAAAATTTTGCACAAAAGAGAGGAGTACTTTAGAATGGTGCAATAGCTGATGTGCTAGAACTTTGCGACTATGCCAATAGAAACAGTTTTTAGTGAAAACTTATAAACTACGAGATGAATTGTATGTGTAACTTGTACATATGTATATTGTTTTAGTGAAATTGACTTCTGTGAGATGACTTATGTGATGATATTGTTGACTTTTGTGATGATATTGTTGACTTATGTGATTATATTGAATTGACATGTAAATTAGAAATAACAGCAGCTAGTACTGCATAGGTTATACCTTATCACAAGCGGTTATTTACCAACGGCTAGACCTGCCTGTGAAAAACAATTATCACATGCGGCTAGATATAGGTAAAGAACCATCTGTGATAACCTAACTATCACAGGTCGTTACTGTTATGGTACAAACCAGCTGCGATAAACTGTCTTCACAGGCGGCTTGACGTAGGTCAAGATCCGCCTGTGATAACACAATTATCACATATGGTTATATATATTGCACGACCCGCCTGTGATAACATATCTTCACAGGCGGCTAGCCTAAGTAAAGAACTACCTGTGATAATGTGTCTTCACAGGCGGTTTCACTTCTTTGCCTGTGAAATTGCGGATTATCACAGGCTCTTCGTTTCAGGCGATTTTAGAAACTGCGTGTGATAATAGGTTTGGAGCCGCCTGCGATGAGGCTTATTGTAGCAGTGTTGGCTTTCAAGTGCAAGACTGCATGAGGACATAAGGTCGTCTCCAACGAAGGGGGTGGTCGAACCAGTACCTCTATGTCTTTTGCTTCCGAAGTGTCTGGACAGCACCGCACATTTTCATGGAATGCCCTGTGTCATGCGTCATCTGGTCCTCTGTTGATCGCGCTATGCGATTGCCGTCCGCTAATCAGGTGAATTGGACTACCGCAGATAATGTCGCCACATGGTTCTACCAGCTCAGCGGTCTTGGCAAATAGCACTGTGCCCAGGGGTCACGCACACTTGCTATCCTAATTTGCTAAGTCTTATGGTGCGAAAGGAATCGACGGGTCTTCGATCTCAAGGAAAAATTGCTACCACAGATCCTTAACAACATCTCGGGCACGATCAAATTGTTGTTGTTAGCTGGGGCGAAAGGGTTACAGCCTTGTTCTCTGTCTTTGTAACTCGTGGTGTGCGTATGGTGAGCTGGTGCACCTCCGGTGCACGGGTCTCATGCTTGTACCCTAACATGCACTCTGCTTTCCACTTATTAATATCAGCCGGTTCTGCCCGATCTTTCTAAAAAATATAAATATTCTCTGATGATATTTTTTCCTCACTACAATGGAAGGAAAAATATGGCACTAGAATCCTACACATGTGAATTGTGTATAAGGCAAAGAAAGTTAACTCTAGTGCATCTATTTGTGAAAATGTGGTTTTGCTAATGTTTGTTGGGTATCGATTGGGATTAGACTATCCGCACTTGTTTCCTCTCTATATATTATTCTTTCATTAATTTTCTAGTATGTACTTTAAACTTTCACCTATCAAGTATCCTCTAACATTCCACAACACCTACAAACAACTCAATTTAAACTAAATTAACTGTCCTAAATGTTATTCATTTCAAAACAGTGTAGAGTAGTATATTATAATATGAGGGGCATGCCCCTCAATTTTTCATATATAAAAGAAATGCAGGTACTGTTTAGATTGAATCCTAAGAAACTTACTTGGCCTAATTCTCAGTCGTTAAAGATTCTGGGTGCCTGAGGCTGTGATTGTCGTCTTGGCCAGGGAGAGCTTCCATCAGACCTCCATCCAAGCAGCCCCTTAGTTCCTGCTCCTCCAGCAACAGAAATATTTCGCTTCAGCTGATCTGGATTATTATCCTTGTCGCCGCCGCGAATCTGCTGGACGAGCGCGCTAGTGGTACTGCAGTTGACCGTTTTGAACGAAATTTGGACGGGCATCTGTTGATCATCTCAAGTTACCGGTGCATCATTACTATATTTGGTTATTAGACGTGGAAGCAAACCACTAATCATGTATGTATCGGTCAGGACAATATTACGACAGATATGTCACGATGCCGGACATACAAGTAGACGAAGGGTAATATTTGTGGGCCGTGGCAGTTCCTCAGGATCATAAAACTGTAGCGTCCACATGCGGAAAAAAATTATGAATCCGGTATGCACAACATCGCCTGTGCATACCGGATGCAGATCGAGCCACGTACCTCTACGGACTGCTATTCTCGTCTGTGATCGACTGTGCGGCAATTGGCTTCGGACAACCGCGTAGGCAGCCCGGAGGCAACCGCTAAGGCAGGGAATTGATCTCTCTATCGTACCATCCGTGAAACAACGTAGCGTTCATGAGTTTCGGTATGCACGGATGCTGTTGTGCATATCGGATCTATAGGATTTTTCCCCTACATGCATAGCTTTTTACAAAATAGTTTCTTATAGAAGGAATTAGTTTTTCTTAAAAACAATATAATTTTGTTAGAAAATAAGAGGCGATTTACTGAATAATTCTGGAAAAACACGAGAAAAACAGCAGCGATCGGCAGACAGACGGGACGAGAAATAGCGCGTACCGATCTGAAGTCGACCGCACCGCTGTAGATCCGACAGCGAACAGCCGCTGCAGGCGTTGGTAACGACGTTGAGCCGCAGCGCCCGATCTGCTCGGTAGACGAGCCGTGGTGAAGAACGCGAGCAGTCGCGCGGAGCGCTTCCTAAAAACCTTATTCGTCCTCTCCCGGTGCAGAATCACAAGGGCGAGAGGTTCCGGAGACCTGCTCTCCCGATCATCGGTGCACGCCGGCGCTCGGGATGGAGTAGACTAGAAGGCGGCGCAAGGAACGCGAACGTGGGAACGATCTGATCGTAGGATACCCTGTCGTACTGCGGACGCCCGTATTTATAGAGTCCCAGGAGGCGGTTCGTATGTGATCCGGAGAGTCCAGATCCGAACTGACTCTGCAGTCGTAGACGCGTCCATCTCCAACGACTTGGACTCTGACTCGGTAGCCCCAAAAATTCGGAGGCCCAAAAGCCCAATTTAATTTTCTGCAAAAATATAAAATATGAGCTCGGCTCGAGGCTCGAATTCACACGAACACACGCGCGCGCGCGCGCGCGTGCTGGGCGGGGCGGGGCGTGGCGAGGCGAGCGAGCGAGGAGGGGGAGGAGGAGCGCGCGTGGGCCACCCCTCTCTTCCTCTCTTCTCTCTCACTCAAGGAGTGGAAGAGCAACCTCCCTTATATGTAGGGGTTGCTCCACTTCCACTTCCCATGTGGGACTAAACACTTAGCACCACTCCCTCTTGCCCTAATGGGCCTTTGAGATTTATTGAGAATTAATTCTGAATATTATATGGGCCAAGCCCATTTATCCAACAATCCCCCACCAGATCTCAAAGCCATTAGGAGAGAGGTCATTCTCGTTCCTTGTTTAATATACTAGTGTTTTCGGCAGAGACTGTGAAGTTGAACTTCTGCCTAGATCCTCAAGTTTTATCAGGTCACAACTTGAACAATGGACTACGCCTTGAATTGCAAGTTTTGTGTGAACTGACTTCACCCAAAGACCATTACCAGTACTTGACTACCAGTAGTCTACCCCGCGGGCGGAGCATATGTGTCGTACTCCCTGGTCTCTTCATGAGCTTTCTAGAGATCACCCAAATCTCACAGACTGCGACGTTAGACAGTCGGAGCTCATATAGGTGTGTTTCCTTCAAGACTGCCCTGTAGGACGACATCTTTGCTACACATAGCCAACAGAAACACATTAAGGCAATTCGCCAACCTACCTTACAGTTTGAGAGTACAAGTATGCATCTTCACATAGAGAGGGTATAAAGGAAGTACTCTCCTCGGTGAACCACTAGCTTGTTTTCCCATGTCCTAATTCACGGGATCTCCAATCACATAGGTTGGGTTACTACTATGGTGTCACATCAATGGGTCTCAAACCCATCTCTCTCGATGCACTTTCTATCACATTACGTGATAGACCCTTCGTAAAGGGATCTGCCAGGTTTTTGTCTGTTTGTATATACGAAACAGTAATAACTTCGGAGTTTCTCATTTTCCTGACAGATTTTAAACGTCTCTTGACGTGTCTTGATGATTTTGCATTATCCTTAGAACTGGTCACTTTGGCAATCATCGTCTGATTGTCACGGTTCATAAGGATTGTCGGCAATAGTTTCTCAACTATAGGCAAATCCATCAAGAGCTCTCGCAGCCATTCTGCCTCCGCAGTGGCTGTCTCTAAAGCAGTGAGTTCTGCTTTCATGGTTGACCTCGTTAAAATGGTCTGTTTGCAAGACCTCCATGATATAGCGCCACCATCTAGAGTGAACACATATCCACTCGTGTTATAGAGTTCATCAACATCAGAGATCCAGTTCGAATCACTATAACCCTCAGGCACGGCCGGATGCCCAGTATAGTGAATTCTATAACTCATTGTATCTCTCAGATAGCGCATAATCCTTTCAAGTGCATGCCAATGATCTGTACCCGGGTTTGACATGAACCTGCTCAGTTTGCTTACAGCAAACGAGATAGACGGGTTGCGCTAGCTAAGTACATGAGTGAACCAATCATCTGAGAATATCTGAGTTGATCCCTTGACTCTTTCTTGTTCTTTCTAAGTATCACGCTGGGATCATAGGGCGTTGGAGAAATCTTGCTATCCATAAAGCCGAACCGGCTCAAGATTTTCTCAACATAGTGGGATTGACTTAAAGTAATTCCACTCTCATCCTTATTCAGCTTAATGTTCAAAATAACATTAGCTTCTCCCAGATCTTTCATATCAAAACACTTTGATAGAAAGGACTTGACCTCAGAAATTATATTAATGCTCGTACCAAAAATGAGTATATCATCTACATATAAGCATAACATAACGCTATCACCCCACCATGGCGATAGTACACGCACCGATCAGCCTCATTAATGACAAAGCCCGCAGACGTCAAAGTACTATCGAACTTCTCATGCCATTACTTAGGTGCTTGTTTCAGGCCATACAAGGATTTCAACAATTTGCACACCTTTGTCTCTTCACCTTTTACTACGAACCCATCAGGTTGTTCCATATAAATCTCCTCTTCCAACTCTCCGTTCAGGAAAGTTGTCTTTACATCCATTTGATGGATGATTAGACCATAAGAGGCAGCCAAAGAAAGTAGTACACGAATTATCGTCATTCTGGCGACAGGTGAATAGGTGTCAAAATAGTCTTCACCTTCCTTTTGAGTATAGCCCTTTGCAACTAGTCTTGCCTTGTACTTTTCAATAGTACCGTCAGGTCTGAGCTTCTTCTTGAACACCCACTTGCAGCTTACTGGTTTGCACCCGTATGGCCGTTCAGTTAACTCCCATGTTCTATTAGAAAGAATTGAGTCCATCTCACTATGAACTGCTTCTTTCCAGTCATCTGCATCAGGTGATGTATATGCCTCTGCAATAGATCTAAGAGTATCGTCCACAAGGTACACAATGAAATCATCACCAAAGGATTTTGCAATCCGTGATCTCTTACTCAACTGAGTTATTTCATTGTGTTCTTCTTCTAGGACATTCTCAAACGGTGTATCAAGAAACTCGCTGGTTGTGGTGGATTCAGGACAAATTTCAGAAGAGATCCTAGCAGTGCTATACATATCTTTAATAGGAAAAATATTCTCAAAAAATGTTACAACACGAGATTCCATAATAGTATCAACATGTATATCAGGTACCTCAGATTTAACTACTAAAAATCTATATGTGATGCTCCGATGAGCATAGCCTAGAAAGATACAATCCACTGTCTTTGGTCCCAGCTTGCATTTCTTGGTAATTGGAACATTGACTTTTGCCAAACATCCCCAAGTACGCAAGTATGAAAGTGATGGTTTTCTCCCAACCCACTCCTCATAAGGGGTTTTCTCTTTATTCTTGTTTGGAACGCGGTTAGGACATGACATGAAGTCAATAGAGCCTCCCCCCACCATGCCTTAGATAAACCGGACGTGTCTAACATGGAATTCACCAAGTCGCACAATGTGCGGTTTTTCCTCTCGGCTACCCCGTTTGATTGGGGTGAATAGGGAGGCGTCCTCTCATGTATAATACCGTGTTCCACACAAAAATCATCAAATATTTTGGGAAAATACTCACCACCACGATCTGACCTAAGACGTTTGATCTTTCTCTCTAATTGAGTTTCTACTTCAGATTTATAGATTTTAAAGTAGTCTAAAACTTTATCTTTAGTTTGCAACAAGTAAACATAATAGAATCTAGTAGAATCGTCTATTAATATCATAAAATATTTCTTTCCACCTTTTGTCAACACACCATTCATCTCGCATAGATCAGAATGTATGAGTTCTAATGGTGCCAAGTTTCTCTCCTCGGCTGCCTTGTGAGGCTTTCGAGGTTGCTTTGACTGCACACAACTATGGCACTTAGAACCTTTGACAATAGTGAATTCTGGAATTAATTTGAGACTAATAGCCGATTCATTAAACCAAAATTAATGTGACATAAACGAGAATGCCAAACACTTGCATCATCATTAATACCGCCACAAATATGGTTTACTGACTTATTACTAAACTCCGAAAGAGAAAAGCAGAACAGGCCTCCGCATTCATAGCCTTTACCAATAAATTGTCCATGCTTAGACACAACTATTTTATTGGACTCTAAAACTACTTTAAACCCATCTCTGCATAGAAGGGTACCGCTAACAAGATTCTTGTTCATAGTAGGAACATGCTGCACGTTCTTCAGCTGGACAATCTTTCCTGAAGTGAACTTCAGATCGACCGTGTCAACACCACGAACAGAAGCATGTGACCCATTCTCCATTAGGACGGCGGAATCCCGGCTAAACTGGTAAGAAGTAAACATGGACATGTCAGAACATACATGAACATTAGCACCCGTATCAAACCACCAAGATGGTGTTTGAGAAACAGAAAGAACAGTAAAGGAATTACCGTACCCATCTGCATTGTTGGATGTCATGATGTTGACACTCTTTTTCCCTTTGCGATCTGCCCTCTCAGGACAGTTCTTGGAAATATGTCCCTGCTCCCCACAGGTGTAGCAGCAGCCATCATTGGCTTTGTTTGACTTCTTCTTCTTGAAAGCAGTAGTTTTGTTTGGCTTGAATAGAGACGTGTTCCCTTTGTTCTTGACATAGGGTTTCTGCACCATATTAGTATTGACGCTAGATTGACCCTCGCCTCCTTTCTCAGTAGCGTCCTTAGCCCGAGCCTTCTCCTCAACATCAAGAGATGCTGTCAGGTTTTCAACTGATATTTCCTGTCTCTTGTGTTTGAGGGCTGTGGCGAAGTTCCTCCATGATGGAGGTAACTTCGTAATAATGCACTCATCCACAAACTTGTCGGGTAAAGAACACTTAAGGAGATTGAGCTCTCTCGCAAAGTGCTATATTTCATGAGCTTGTTCAACTACAGGACGGTTGTTAACCATCTTGTAGTCATGAAAATTCTCCATGATATACAGTTTACCACTTGTATCGGCTGCTACATACTTAGCGTTAAGTGCATCCGAGAGCTCCTTCCCATCTGTGACTGTCAGATAGACATCTATTATCAAGAACACTTAAGATGCATCCTCTCAGGGCAGAATTGGCTTCCTCGAACTTTGTCTGTTCTTCAACAGACAAAGGACCTTGAGGCCTGCCCTCGGTTACCCAGAAGATATTAAGCGATTGGAGCCAGAGCGTGGCCTTAACTTGCCACCTCTTGAAGTGCATGCCAGAGAATTTCTCCGGCCTCAGTGCATCGGCCAAAGTCATCATGTTCAACTCAGGAAATTGCCTAATAAGGTTTTTGGATTGTTAGAAAATAAGAGGCAATTTACTGAATAATTCCGGAAAAACACGAGAAAAACAGCAGCGATCGGCAGACAGACGGGACGAGAAATAACGCGTACCGATCTGAGTTCGACCGCACTGCTGTAGATCCGACGGCGAATAGCCGCTGTAGGCGTTGGTGACGACGTTGAGCCACAGCACCCGATCTGCTTGGTAGACGAGCCGTGGTGAAGAACACGAGCAGTCGCGCGGAGCGCTTCCCAAAAACCTTATTCGCCCTCTCCCGGTGCAGAATCGCAAGGGCGAGAGGTTCCGGAAATCTGCTCTCCCGATCGTCGGTGCACGCCGGCGCTCGAGATGGAGTAGACTAGAAAGCAGCGCAAGGAACGCGAACGTGGGAACGATCTGATCGTGGGATACCCTGTCGTACCGCGGATGCCCGTATTTATAGAGTCCCAAGAGGCGGTTCGTATGTGATCCGGAGAGTCCAGATCCGAACTGACTCCGCAGTCGTAGACGCGTCCGTCTCCAACGACTTGGACTCTGACTCGGTAGCCCCAAAAATTCGAAGACCCAAAAGCCCAATTTAATTTTCTGTAAAAATATAAAATATGGGATCAGCTCGAATTCACACGAACACACGCGCGCACGTGTGCGGGGCGGGGTGGGGCGTGGCGAGCGAGGAGGAGGAGGAGGAGGAGCGCGCGTGGGCCACCCCTCTCTTCATCTCTTCTCTCTCACTCAAGGAGTGGAAGAGCAACCTCCCTTATATGTAGGGGTTGTTCCACTTCCACTTCCCATGTGGGACTAAACACTTAGCACCACTCCCTCTTGTCCTAATGGGACTTTGAGATTTATTGAGAATTAATTCTGAATATTATATGGGTCAAGCCCATTTATCCAACAAATTGCGCACATACAAACATTTTGTTTCCTACTGGATGCCTGCTCAGATGTCGGACCACTACTTGAGGCCAGCCTGGCTAAAAGAGTGAACGATTTCTAACAATCTCGAGTGCGCACTGTCGCGTTGCTCGCCCGTGAAGGCGTCCACATGAGAATGAAAATGTGCAGACGTCCAAAATAAATCTGACGGTGAATGAACACTGCTTTCTTTCAAGAAAGAAAAAAACATGTCTAGCGGTGGGCATGAAATCTGAACCCGAACATCAAATATGAAAGAACACGAAATCGAAAAACCGAATCTTAAAACTCAAAAATGTTATTTGGTGAGAAATGTCAAAATTCGAACATATTTTGTGACTGTTCGGGTTATAACCTATAGTACACGAATTCCCGAATTATCCAAATTTTCAATTTCTATTATGTGTCCTTTATGTGTAATGTTGTTGTTGGTGATGTAATGCTGTTGGAACGCTGATTTTGATACTGTTTTTTTCTATTATTTAGTAATGCAATGTTATTGTTCATACACGAATCTTCTAGGTAGTGGGCTAAAAGATGAGCTGGAGCCTCATGGGCTGTATCCAAAATGCACTATGTGCTGGCCATGGCTATTTGTGCGAGAGGAAGGAAACATCGACAACTAACATGAATATCTTCTCTACCGCAAAAAAAAAAAAAAAAAAAAAAAAAAAACTACTGGACTCATGGTCTTTATTACCGCTGCACAAATAATGGCTGGACTGCTACAGGCGGCGGACATGCGCGCGCCAAACTGGAGCCATCCAGTCGCCAAGCGAAGCCAGAACTCGAGCACGGTTCACTGATCTCGAAAACGCCCAGGGCCCCGGCCACGTACTGTGTCACGTTATGGATTTGGCGTGTCCCACCTCGTCCAGAGCGCCGCCAACAGGATGACGGCCAGACGCGTGCGCGCGCGCCCGGCCAGTCGACGCGATCCGCTCACGGTCCGCGCGGCCGGGAAACACGGCCCGCACTCTCGCTCAGTGCCGGTGCTGGGCCCCGCCCGCGACCACCGACCGCGTCCGTGGCGAGCAGGACGCCACTAGCCGTCTCGCCCCAGCAGGGAGCAGCGACGTCTCCTGGCGCGCACCCGCGCCCGCGCAGCAACCGCGCCACGCGCGCCGAATCTGCCACCTACGCTATCGCGCTGGAACCGAACAAGGGGGAAGGTCCGGCCGTCCGGATACCAGATCTCTGTGGGACGGCCAGCAGAGACCAGACCACTCAGAGCGGACCAGACCGGACCTGCAGCTTGAGGCGCTCGCCCTGTGCACGTTGAAAGCGAGGTAGGCACGCGTACGGTACTCCGGTCCCGATGATTGAGAGAGCCCGTCCGTGAACGGGGCGCCAGCACCGACCGGTCGGCCAGCCGATCGAGAAGATGCATGATGCGTGACAGTAAACGATGGCATTGCGACCGGTGTGGCCGCATCGCATCGTCCCTTCCCTTTCATGACGCACTAAAGTGGCTGTTCCGCAGTACGTAGTACTCACTAGTAGGACTGCTTTTACCGGGAAACTCGGACGTCGGCATGTGCGGATGATATCCGTGCCTGTGCATGATTCCTTGATTCGACGTGAGCTGACCACAAATCATGTTTCCAGACATCGGTTAGTACTTGCATTAGATAGACCCCAAAAGATACGATGCTGCTGAACACGATCTGATGCAAGATGACTAGACAAGGTTCATTGCACAACATTGGTTCAATTTCGACCGGATCATGACCATCATCTTCTTCTTCTGGACGCCTAGTTGGATGTTGGACAAGACAAAGGTTCAGTTTAATTTCGGACGAGCTAGTATGACCATGCTGACTCACTCGACCGGCCGACCTGCCGAACCTACGCGTCATCGGCAACAAGCCTAGCTAACACACCCATTTGGGCAACTGCTGGCCAGTTGAGTCACTCAGTACGAGCTTCACAGGACACAAATTCCGCTGCCGTTTCGGATTTGTGGGACTGGATGGATCCACGGACAAGATGCCGAGAGAACAATCACGAACACAACTCTCTGCAATCTCAATATCTAGGCGTGCACCTCTTCCAGGACAGATGCATGGCTGATGATAACAGTCTTCAAGCTTCGATGCCACTCTGGTGGTGTGGCCGAAACGTGGGCATATCTGGAGAGTTTCACGCTGTTTACGAAACAAAGACCGATTTGTCTAGTGCCGCGTGACTGCAACATCCGAGTGGAGTGGACGATCACCGCATCATTGGATGATCGACTGTCGATCGAGGAACCACTTGTAGCCTTGCATATGAGAGTGTAATTATAGCAAGCAAACAAAGGTCTGAGACTGATTGCAACTGGATTCACACGTCCCAGCGTAGCGACAGGTACCAGAACTTATTAGATTCAGAGATCAGATATGCTACCAGATTCAGTCTCTCTACTAGTCTCCATTTTTTTTATTTTCTTGCTAGGATTTTTTTTTTGGAAAAGAGGGCAGGAGTGCTGCCTTTGCATTAAGATAAGAGAAGGATTACAACCTAGAGATTACATAGTCTAAGAACAGTAAAAATAGGATACAATGGGAGCGAAGTCTCAACACTAGCAGATTATGTTGGATATGTGTCGAATATTATGTATGAGTTGGTTACGATAGGATTTTGAGTTGTATTAGCGGTGGGGTGTAGGGTTTGTGTTGGACTCTTCAACCGGCCTCCTTATAAATAAGAGGGGAGGACCGCTTTTGTAACCACGACAAAAGAAAACATATTGGGGAGGAGCGCCCGTAGTCATACCCCGGGGATGTAGGCTTCGGCTGAACCTCGTTAACAAATATCGTGCCTCGTGTGTCGTCTGTGATCTTGCATCTATGCCTCTGGAGATCCGTCGTCGCTTCCGCGTGCCTATTTTCTAACAAGTGGTAATCAGAGCCAAGGTTGGATTGGATCTAGAGGTGATGCTGAAGATTGCGAGCAGGCATGATGGTATGTTCCACACCGCGCAAAGCTCGCACGTATGTCCAAAAGGGACATGGCGCAAGGTGGAGCATAGCGGCGATCGACGACTCGATCGCACTACAGGAATATCGATCACTTACGTCGGCCAGGGCAACTTACGTCGGCTGGCCGACGTAAGTAAGTAACTTACGTCGGCTACTAGTAGCCGACGTAAGTTAAATAAATTACGTCGGCCGACCGACGTAAGTAAAGGGACCGACAGTAATAAAAGTTACCCACGTCGGCCACGGCCCAGAGCCGACGTAATTAAGGAGACCGACGTAATTTAGACCTAACTTACGTCGGCCGCGAAGTAGGCCGACGTAAGTTAAATAAGCCGACGTAAGTTATTTTTTAACCTAAACGCGCGAGCGGTGCACGCCTTCATTTCACGCGCCTTCCCCCGAGCCGCTGCCCCGCCGCCGCCGCCTGCCCCCCGAGCCGCCGCCCCGCCGCCGCTCCCCGTCGCCGCCCCGCCGCCGGCACGCTGCCCCGCCGTCGCCGCCCCGCCGCCCCCCGCCTCCCGCCCGCGGCCCCGCCCCCGCGGCGCCGCCCCGACCCGCGCGGCCCCAACCCCGCCGCCTGCTCCCCCTCGTAGCCCCGTCGTCGCCGCCCGACCGCCCCCCGCCTCCCGCCCGCGGCACCGCCCCCGCGGCGCCGCCCCGACCCGCGCGGCCCCGACCCCGCGCCAGCGCCCCACCTCCTGCTCCCCCTCGCCGCCCCGCCGTCGCCACCCGCCTCCCGGCCGCAGCCCCGCCCCTCCGGCGCTGCCCCGACCCACGCAGCCCCGACCCCGAGCCGTCGCCCCGCCGCCTGCTCCCCCTCACCGCCCCGCCGTCGCCGCCCGGCCGCCAGCCGCCTCCCGCCCGCTGCCCCGCCCCTGCGGCGCCGCCCCGATCGGCGCGGCCCCGACCCCGAGCCCGAGCCGCCGCCGCCCCGACCCCGAGCCTTCCCGACCCCGAGCCACCGCTGCCCCGACTGCCCCCGCGCCGTCGCCCCGACCCCGAGCCGCTCCGACCGCCCCGCTGCCGGCTCGCCTCGCCGCCCCTGCGCCCCCGACTCCGCTGCCGATCTTCGTTGCAAGTATTTTCTCGCCTCATGCATTTACCTTAATTAAATTGCTGTCATTTGAATTAAATTTCTCTCATTTGAATTATGGTTATGTTTAGGTTTATTGATTTGCTCTTATGGTTATGTTTAGGTTTATTGAATTGCTCTCATTTGAATTATGGTTATGTTTAGGTTTTGAATTGCTCTCATTTGAATTATGGTTATGTTTAGGTTTATTGAATTGCTCTCATTTGAATTATGGTTATGTTTACGTTTATTGAATTGCTCTCATTTCAATTGAATTGCTTATGTTAGAATTGAGTTGATAAATTGATGAATTACAATGGATAATTGTTATGTTTAGGTTTATTTGAATTGCTTAGTTTTTTGAATTATGGTTACAATTTTAATTTTGATTGCTTGAGTGTTCAAGTACTATATATACATAAATGGGCTTTGGACAGGCTTGACACTCTCCATTGCCTCTGTTCGCCCCTCGAGGCCTCGTCGCTGCTAGGTTGCCACCATCGTAGCCGAATCTCCACCACCATCGTTGGATAGCCACGGCCGCCGTCACTGGAGTAGGGGTATCGAGGAGAGGAGAAGGGGATCGTCGCGGCCGCCGTATCTGGACTCTGGAGCGATGGAATCGTGGAGAAGAGAAAGGAAAATGAGTAGGGTTAGGTCAGGGAGGACTTTTATGTTGCCGATCTGAAGTGTGGACCGTCGGATATGATTCGACGGCTCACAATAACTGGGCCGATTTTACTCCTCAGGCCCACTCGCCTCAGTCCTCCGCCTCCCCCGATGGCTTAGTCCTCCGCCTCCTTCTCTAAGACCAACTTTCCTCTCAGTCTTTCTCTAGTTCTTTCCTCTCTCTTAAATGACCTCAAAATGAAAATGAGCAACGTAACCTATAGCAATGTATTACCCGTTTCGGATCGGCACGTCTCACATGCCATTGGCATGTGAGACGTGCAGGTTCGGAATTGTCCCTTTTTGGACAGCCTCGGAGTGACCGAGGGGGCGTGGCTTGTGACGAGACGCGGGTCCGGATTTGGACGAGATTTCTGTGGCATAACCCTGTTGTTCTCTGCTGCACCATTTTTGGGCGTGCAGTGGAGAACAGCGGGGTTATGCTGCCGAAATTTCGTTCGAATCCGGATCACGCGTCTCGTCATGAGCACGCTCCGCTCGGTCACTCTTGGGTGGGTTTAGGATCTATCTGCCTAGGTTGTAGGGCCATGACACATAACATAACAATACATTAACGACAATTTCTTTCGCGTTAAACTGCAGAGTCAAACATGGGCGAAGACCGTAGTTGGATGTACACTGGTTGGAAGAGCAGAACTGGTGGTCACTCAGATGAGTGGTACGCCAAGACAGAAGCTTTTGTGGAACGAGCTTTTTCGTTGTCAAATAGCGATAAGGCGCGGTGCCCATGTACGAAATGCCGAAACGGAACGTTTTTGGACAAAGTGGAACTTACGTTGCACTTGTGTCGAAACGGTTACGTGTCACATTATGAGTTGTGGAACTTCCACGGCGAGACAGCTTCTCAACCTGTACAAGAAGTGGAAGCTGACAATGATGATGCTCAAGAGGTTGATATGATGGATGAGATGCTGGAAGCTATACGACCAGAGCTTACAGAAGATACTCAAACAGCAGAGGTTAAAGAGTTCTTCAAACATCTCAAAGATTCAGAAGAGGCTCTGCATGAACACACTAAAATGTCAATCCTCAATTTTGTGACTAGACTTATGGCAATTAAGTCTAAGTTCTTCTTTTCTAACAATTGTTACAACATGCTCATCGATTTGTTCAAAGATGCTCTTCCACAACCCAACAAAGTGCCTAAGGATATGTACAACTCGAAGAAAATTCTTTCTGGTCTCGGGATGAAGCACGAAAAGATTGATGTGTGTCCGGACAACTGCATGCTTTTCTGGAGAGAGCATGCCAATGAGAACAAATGTTTGAAATGTGGTCAACCGAGGTTTGTCAAAGTTGTTAATAACGATGGTAATACAGTGACGACGGAAGTCGCACGTAAGCAGCTTCGTTACTTACCTGTGACACCGAGGTTGAAGCGGCTGTTCCTTTCAAAAAAAACGGCCAGACACATGAGATGGCACAAAGAAGGTGAGCGTGAGAACAATGGAGTCATGACACACCCGTCCGATGGTGAGGCATGGAAGGCTCTGGACCGGTTCGACACAGAATTCGCTCGTGAAGCGAGAAATGTTCGCATCGGGTTGGCGACAGATGGGTTCACACCGTTCAGCACAAACTCCGCACCATACTCCTGTTGGCCCGTCTTTGTCATTCCGTACAATCTTCCGCCGACCTTTTGCATGAAGAATGAGTTTATGTTTCTTAGCCTCATTGTACCTGGGCCAGATCATCCTGGGTCACGTCTCAACGTGTTGTTTAAACCGTTGATCGAAGAGTTGAAAATGTTGTGGACAGGAGTCGAAGCGTACGACTGTTACAAGAAACAGAAATTCAACCTCCGAGTTGCTTATTTGTGGTCCGTTCATGATTTTCCGGCATACGGCATGTTTTCTGGATGGAGCACTCATGGTCGGTTGACGTGTCCGATATGTGCCTCGGACACCGATTGCTTTCGACTTACCCATGGAGGCAAGATATCTTACTTCGATTGACATAGACGTTGGCTACCTCCGAATCACTTGTTTAGACAACAGAGGAATGTCTTCAGAAAGAACACCGTTGTCACTAAAGGACCACCGAAACGTCTTGACGGGTCAGAAATATCTGATATGTTGGACAAATTGGTGCCAGATGAAGGTCGTCCTGGATATTTCGAAGGTTACGGAGACAAACACAATTGGACTCACATATGTGGACTTTGGGAGTTACCGTATGTGAAGTCGTTGATTCTAAGGCACAACATTGATGTTATGCATCAAGAGCGTAACATGGCCGAATGTATCATAAGCACATGCATGGACATGACGGGCAAAACAAAAGACAATTTAAAGGCTCGAAAGGATCTTGCCGAGCTTTGTAACCGTCAAACTCTTGAGCTCTCCGAAAATGGTGGTAAACCACGCGCTCCTTTCTGTCTTCGACCTAAAGAGAAAAAAGAAGTTCTCGAATGGTTGCAAAGGTTGAAATTCCCAGATGGTTACGCAGCTAGTCTGAGACGAGCCGTGAATGTGAAAACGGGAAAGCTCATTGGGTTGAAGAGTCATGATTATCACATAATCATGGAAAGACTTCTGCCTGTTATGTTTCGAGGCTATTTTGACGATGCAGTGTGGAAGGTGTTAGCCGAGCTTAGCCACTTCTATAGGCAACTCTGTGCTAAAGAAATCACACCAGAGATGATGACTAAATTGGAAAAGGAGGTTCCGGTACTTTTGTGTAAGATGGAAAAAAATTTTCCTCCGGGATTTTTCAATCCAATGCAACATCTCTTAATTCATCTTCCATTTGAAGTGAAAGTGGGCGGTCCCGTGCAATATAGGTGGATGTATCATATTGAAAGATCACTTAGATATCTGAAACCAATGGTTGGTAACAGGGCAAGGGTTGAAGGTTGCATCGCCGAAGCTTTTACTCTTAAGGAAGTAGGATACTTCTCAAGTGTTTACTTTGCAGAGGAAAACAATGTTAATACTTCGGTAATGCGATACAATATAGATGAGCAACCTCCTTGTAGCGATCTCTCCATTTTTGCAACAAGAGGCACTACTGTTGGTAGTTACACTTCGTATGATGTTAGCGAAAAAGAAAGGCGTGCTGCATTCTTCTACATGTACGCTAATATGGAAGAAATGAATGAATATTTCAAGTAAGTGTTTCTCCTACACTTATGCTTTTCACCATCTTTTCCGACACATGTATTCTAAAAGGTTCTCTTTGTCGTGTAGTATGTTCGACAAGCAAAATTGGAGACATAGACATCAACCCACGAGCAAGCAAATAGAACATATTCGACGGGAAGGAATAAACGGGGGATCTAATTTTCTCTCCTGGTTTCGAGATCATGTAACGTTTTCTCGATAACTAATCAATGTTAACAATGTTTTCTTATAACTTAAGAATGCTTACGTTTTCTAATAATTCCATATCTTGGACAGTGCCAAAAAGATGCCAACGTCCATGAAGATTTGCGACAACTATCCCGTGGAGTGGTTAATGTTAGAAGTTATGGTCGATATGACGTCAACGGCTATCGATTCCGTACAACTCAATTTGAATCTCTTCGTCCTCTCGCGGCAACATGTAATACCGGAGTTGTGATGAGGGCAATCGATTCGCAAGATCATGAAACGCAGTACTACGGGATTATTAAAAAAATCCTTGAATTCACTTTTGTCGCAAACAAGCCAATTCGAGCGGTATTCTTTGACTGCGAATGGTTTGATTCCATTCGTGGAATTCGAGTAAACGAATTTGGCATGGTCGAAGTAAAACACAAGGAATGGTTGAAAGGATTCGATTCATTAGTTCTTGCACACCAAGTAGAGCAAGTGTACTATCTACCTTATCCATGCAATAAATTCAAAGCTTGGTGGGTGGTACATAAGGTGAATCCTCGTGAGCGGTTATACGCTCCAGGAGATGATGATTATCACGACGAAGCTGAGGTTGATTGTGTCTACCAAGAGGAAGAGTTGCCAGACTCCTTCTCAGTCGAGCCCGGTGTAGGACTCGATAACTTAGTTGGAGACGCTCAAGATATCGAGGCTGGCACGGAAGCGGAAACAGAATCAGAATCAGAATCTGAAGATATCGATGACATAGTCGAACCTGCTGATTTGCGCAAACGAAAACGATATGCGCAACAAGAAGATCGATGGGCTGGTTTAAGGAGTAGGGTGCATGATCGTGATGTTGATGAATTTTGAAGTAACATTTTATTCACTAATTTAACATTAATTTTGTATATTATCTTTGTATATTAATCATTTATTCCTTGCAATAGGATGTTGTCAAAGGGGAAGGGGAAGGGGAAGCCAGTGAGAGGGTTTGAGCCGCCAGCAGACCCTTGCTCAGGGAGCTCGTTCCGTTCTAGTCGACGTGAGCTCTTTCTGGCACACGCTCCACCCTCAGCTGTCGTGTGCTTTCAGCAGACAGAGGTAAACTTTAGTTACTATAAAGTTATTTTTGAAATTGCAATTGTTATTAATTATTAATAAAGTCATTCCTTTTGTGCAGTCTGACTCAGAGACTTCTGAGTCTGAGTCTGAGTCTGAGGCTAGGGGGCCGCTACAGGAGCCCGACTCAGAGGCTAGGGGGCCCTCTAGCGCTAGCCTCCCTTCGGAGCCGGCTAGCGCTAGCCTCCCTGGGCAGCCCTCTACCACTAGCCTTCCTGGAGGCTCCGGGGGGTCCGCAGAGCCTTCAGGATCACAGGACGCGGCAGCGTCGCAGCAGAGGCGACGGACGAGGAGGACCCACTTTGCGGCTCCTCCTCCGGTTACTACTCAGCGGACCACGATCCGTCCCGTTGGAGACAGGTATAAAAACTGTATATAGTATACTAAATATTAGATGTTGCTTTTCTTTACTTAATGATTTAATATATTTTGTAGATGTTGGTACGACTTCTCGTTCACGGGGGCCGAGAAGCACCACAGGCAGGTTAACAGTGTCCTCGGTGCTATCGTCAAGTTGCACTACCCCGGTGTAATTGACGGTTTTCCTGCCCTGTCGTGGGATGACTACGGTCGGGTCTCTCACCCGGTGCACGGCACGGTTCAGAGAGCCGTGTGGCATGATTTTATGGTAAGTTTAACTGTTTCGTTTTTTCAACTCCTTTGAATTCTTAATTGCATATCACTTAAATATTTGTTTGCTTAAAGTTGAGGTACCAAGTAGAGGAGCCGGGCATGGAGGACCACGCGAGACGCGTGTTCCATTACAACGCTCGGAAGCTCACGACGGCGGCGTTGTCATACGCCCGGATTCAGGCCGTCCACGCTTACTACAAGCGGCACCCCCGGGAGCAGGAGCAGGAGCAGCAAAGGGGTGTCTTTAGGAAGGACTCGGACTCCTACTTGACAGAGGAGCAGTACGCGGAGGTAAGTTTTTAATATTGTTAAATATTTACAATATCTACGTATGTTAACCGCGTTGATGAAAATGAAATATGTGCAGGTTAGTATTTCCTGGTTACAGGGTAACATCGAGGCGTACTTAGCTCTCTGTCGGTACTGGGCTAGCGACACTTTTATCAACAAGTCCACGAAGGCTAGACAGTGCCGCATGGGGTCCGAGGGCAAGCACAACTATGGCGGTGACGGCTACTTGCGTTTGGCTAAACGCATGGTAAGTACCTTTTTATTTTATTTATGTGTTCTTAATATATTATTTATCTCACTAACACGGATGTACAGGAGCGAGAGCTGGGTCATGAGCCGACCCCGACCCAGGTTTGGAAGAGAGGTCACAAGGGAAGTGACCCTTCTCAGCCAGGGCAGTGTAGTCAGGTCGCAGCCGACCGACTGGTAAGTTTTCGAAATTCATCAATTTCATTATAACTAATACTATTATTGACATACTTACAAGATTTATTTGTTTTGTAGACAAAGTACGCGCAGGAGGTCGCGAAGATACACGGTGCGGATTACGATTGGGAAAGCGCGCCGATCGACCCCCAAGCCGCGTACGCAAGCGGAGGCGGGAAGGCCCACGGACGGTGAGTTCTTCGTGTGTTTCATTTCTTTTCAATTAATCTTCTTCTACTTAGTGTTTTCATTCTTTTGCAGGTTTGCCATTTTTGATGGAGTTGTCGACTCGAGGTCGACGCGACCTTTGAGAGGCGCTTCATCGTCGCAGGCTTCGACCGCTGGGACCAGTGGTCGTCTCTCGCAGACGCAGCTGGAGCTCCAGGCCATGAGGGAGTCGCTGACGCAAACTCAGGCAGAGCTGGAGCGGACGAGAGCGGAGGCAAGGGAGGAGCAGCAGAGGACGGCCTTAATGATGGCCCAGATGCAAGCAACGGTGGCGGTAAGTAATTTAAAGTACCGTAGTTAAATTTCACAACACTTAATAACATATATCTGCTAATATCTTG
This sequence comes from Tuctoria greenei, assembly GCA_036927565.1. Taxonomy (NCBI): domain Eukaryota; kingdom Viridiplantae; phylum Streptophyta; class Magnoliopsida; order Poales; family Poaceae; genus Tuctoria; species Tuctoria greenei. The sequence continues at coordinate 29,443,091 of JAYESD010000011.1, forward strand.
CAATGGCAGGCTCTTGCTCGACAAAGCGGTCAGGACATCCAGATTCCTACGCTTCCGCCGCAGCAGACACCGGAGCAGGTAATATTGTCTATACCTAGGAGTTTGATTCCCTTTTCATTATGTTAAAAAGTTATTTGCATCACATTTAATCCTAATTATGATTCTTTTGCAGGGTTCTGGAACGCGTCGAGATCCCGAAGGCAGTGGAGGGGGTAGCGTGTAGACACTGGAGCAGGTGAGAAACTCTCTTTAAGTGTATCTAATCAAGCTTTAGTAGTTTTTGACTATGATAGAAATGATTAGTATATAGTGAATAAGTTGTTAGTGCTTCCATTTAACAAAAGAGCTAGTGATTATCACTGATGTTACCTTCTTATGTCGAAACTGATGTTCATTGAGTTAACAAAGGGCTAGTGCTTCCATTTAACTAGTGATATAGTACATTACTTCATTTGAAACTACATCATGCTTCCTTCTTTTGTCACTGATGTTCTTGGCCTCTTATGTTATCACTTAGTTGACATTGATGCTTACTAGTGATTATGTTTGTTTTGCAGGGATCCGGAACGCGCCGGGAAGATCCTGGAGGTAATGGAGGGGCTAGCGTGTAGCCCGGTGTAATTTATTTGTAAAATTGTGGTGTTTGTTGATGTTTTGAACCATGGGCGAACTTATATTGACTGTTCTGTGACTGTATATATCTGTATATATTTTTTGACTGTTCTGTGACTCGCCATCGAGCGAGGTAGACAGCTTCTGTTTTTAAAAAAAATTCGAAAACTTAACTTACGTCGGCTATGAGCATGCCGACGTAAGTTTGCCCAGGTTAACTTACGTCGGTATGGCCAGACCGACGTAAGTTAAACCACTTAACTTACGTCGGTTTGCCCTGGCCGACGTAAGTTACAGCACTTAACTTACGTCGGCCTGCCCAAGCCGACGTAAGTCATCCGGCCCAGCCCAAGGCCCATCTCGAGGGTGAACTTACGTCGGCTCCTGCAGACCGACGTAATTAAGGTAACTTACGTCGGTGGCCGATGTAAGTTACCTTAATTACGTCCAAAACCCGTAATTAAGCAAAAACCAACGTAATTAAGTTAATTACGTCGGTTTAAGCCTAACTTACGTCGGCTTTGGCCGACGTAAGTGACCGGTATTCCTGTAGTGTCGGTGGAGTTGAACACTTCGAGCGTGGCGGCTCGAACCGTTCAATGAGCTGCATCAATAGAGTTTCGTCCAGACGTGGAGAACAGATTGATAGCGGTTGCAGGCTGCTGTTCGATAGGGGCCGATCAGACGTGATGGTCAAGTTTGACGGTGCGGCTGGAAGACGTCGCGGATATGGGCGGCGGCTTCGACTCGCGATCCAATTGATGCGCGATCAGTTTGATTGGAGGGGTTGTTACATGCTCAAGGTGGAGATGTTACAGCGATGGTATTAACCATGATAGACTCATTGATTTTTTTGTGGTGACTTGTGGTTGCTTGATTACGATCAGGCTTGATTTTTCTCCGTAATCTACCTTGGCGGCGCGGCATGTGACGTGGGACTCGACGAGCAGGAGTTGGCCTGCGGCACGAGTTGCATGTGGTTAGATGTCGCCGGTTGCAACGAGAGCAGAAGTTCGTGGAAGAAATGCTTGAGAAAAGGCAGCCGAGTCGTATACGAACTGGAGTTGGAGGAACGTGTTGCAGGACCCGTGTTGAAAACAGAGTCAGAGGGGTACGTAGGCATGCTCTGGAAATTAAGTTACATGCATGCGTACGTGTGCATTTGATGCATTGGAGACAACGTGGGATCCACACATGCATGTGTTTGATTAATCTGGCTGCATGCATGCGTGAGCATTTGGCATTGGAGACAATGTCGGGTCCACACATGTGCCTGATTAATCTGGACACGCATGGTGGTTGGATTTGTTTAATGTTTCCTTTGATCGGCCTCAACTAAGGCTACAAGGACTCGGTGTCCTGCGATACTAAGACACGTGACATCTTGTGCGGCAAGAAAGGCAAGATGGGAAGAACTTTCGTATCGTATTAGATTCGGTGCTCCACAACAAAGGATTGGCAGAATTTTTTTCCATATGGATACGGACTCGGTGTCGTGGTCTCTATATAATCAAATCGAGTCTATGAGAACAACAGATCAGAAGGCAAGAGAGAAATAACAATTGAGTTGTTCGGAAATTCAACAAAAGGTTCGGTTGTTTGTCTTCAACAGAAGCGTGCAGTTGACGGCGAACAGCGCGCAACAATCAAGCAGGTCGACTTAGTTGTGTGTGAGCGACGTGATAGTCGAGGAGGCTCGAGAGTTGCAGGCTGTGCACGACAATGTACGGCAAAGGGGCACGCGTACGCGGTGACGCGTTCAGACGGAACGCAAGAGTACGCAACGACGTGCTTGTGCGTGCAGGAGGCACGCGGGTTCGACGTGTGACATGTGCGAAGTTTTTTTTCGGTGATCCGTGGCAAGAGGACGGATGGCACCGACGGGTACCAGATTTGATATGGTGAAGTTTGATGGCAGCGGCAACTTCGGCTTGTGGCAGATAAGGGTGAAAGATTTGTTGGCGCAACAAAGTCTTTTGTCCGTTCTGAAGGCAAAAAAGCCGGTCAAGATGGAGGATGACGAGTGGGAGGAGAAACAGAGGCAAGCAGCTGCAACTATACGGTTGTGTCTGTCCGACAATGTCATGTACCATGTTATCAGGTTGACTACACCAAAAGAAATCTGGGATAAGCTGGAAAATCAGTTCATGACAAAGACTTTGACGACCAAGCTGTATTTGAAGCAAAAATTATATGGGCTGAAGATGCAGGAAGGGTCTGATCTTGCGGAGCACATAAATATCTTCAATCAAAGGGTCACGGACCTAGGACAGCTAGATGTGCAAATTGATGATGAAGACAAGGCAATAATTCTTTTATGCTCGTTACCACCATCTTATGAGCAAACGGTCACGACTCTGACATTCGGCAAGGATTCAATTAAAATTGAGGATGTTACTGCGGCGTTATTAGCTCAAGAGCAAAGAAGGAAGAACAATGCAGTGGATGAACCTCAAGCTGAAGGTTTGCTGATCAGAGGTGAGAATGCGAAAGAGAAGGTGGAGGCCAGGAGCAAGAAGAAGAAAAAGGTGCAGTGCTATTTCTGCAAGGAGTGGGGACATGTTAAAAGAGATTGTCCAGCAAAAGTGAAGGGTTCAAGTGCTAATGTGGTAATTCCTAAGAGTGACTCAGATAGCGACGGTGATGTTCTCTCAGTGGGTATCGAAATACAGTCAACTGAAGCATGGGTGTTAGATTCAGCAAGCTCTTTTCTTGCGACACACAAAAAGGAGTGGTTCTCTTCGTACAAGTCAGGTGATTTTGGCAAAGCTTATTTGGGAGATGATAGGGGACATCCTATTATTGGAATAGGCGAGATCAAGATCAAGACACAAGACGGAGGTGAGCACGTGCTTCAAGGTGTTAAGCATATACCAAAGCTGCAAAGGAATCTAATTTCGCTTGGGGCTCTACATCGTGATGGTCTGTTATTCCGGGCTGAGTCGGATGGAAAGACAATGAAAGTCATGGATGGAGATGAGACTGTGATGATAGGAGAGAGAGAGGTATCAAATTTGTACAAGTTACAAGGGTGTTCCGTTGCAGGTGGAGTCATAGAAGATGGAGTTGCAGAGATAGCGGTGTTCTCTTCGGACGACGAGTCTAAGGCGTTGGACTCGTCGGGTGGCTCTCCGTGAGCTACGAAGTCGACAACTCAAGTCCGGGTACATGGAGATTCGCGCATGACAACTTCAAGGTGGTGTAATATTCGCCAAGGTGGAGTTTGTTGGATATGTGTCGAATATTATGTATGAGTTGGTTACGATAGGATTTTGAGTTGTATTAGCGGTGGGGTGTAGGGTTTGTGTTGGACTCTTCAACCGGCCTCCTTATAAATAAGAGGGGAGGACCGCTTTTGTAACCACGACAAAAGAAAACATATTGGGGAGGAGCGCCCGTAGTCATACCCCGGGGATGTAGGCTTCGGCTGAACCTCGTTAACAAATATCGTGCCTCGTGTGTCGTCTGTGATCTTGCATCTATGCCTCTGGAGATCCGTCGTCGCTTCCGCGTGCCTATTTTCTAACAGATTACATAGACGAGGCAACTGCAAATGACCGGATTTCCTCTAAGATTAATTGGGCAACTTGCAGATGTGATAGCTCCTTATGCTGGAAAATACGTCTGTTACGCTCTTTCCAGATCTCCCACCAAAAGGTGAACAGGATGCCAACATTTTATTTCTCTGCTTTTTGGAACAAGATTTTGCAAGAGACTGTACCCAATTTAGAGCACCCTCCATGTTAGTCTGGCTAAGCACGATAGGGAGATGAAGGAGTTGCGCCAGTCTCTGCCAAACTGCTTCAGTGTAATTGCATCGGGTCAGCAGGTGATCTGAGGTTTCCGGAAAGCATATGCATAATGCGCAATTTGTTTGGTGCGGCAAATGTTTCTTGATCAGATTGTCCGCTGTAAGAGCCTTGTTATGCATGACCAGCCACACAAAAAACCTACATCGCGGTTGTGTTTTGGCAGACCAAATGTAAGATGCCCAATCGGGAGTAATACCCCCTAAAAATTGTACTTCATAAGCTGAGGCTGTCGTATATTTACCAGTTGAAGTCCATCGCCATGCAATAGAATCGTTGTCTTCTGTTAAAGATACCTCGTTAAGGATTTGGAACAACAAGACAAACTCGTCCAGAAGCTCTTCACTATGCAGGGACTTGATGTTTTTGATCCAATTATGATTGTACAATTCTTTGTCGACTGTCCTTTTCTTGAACCTGGCCTGCAGGTACAGGTTGGGTGCAAGGATCATAGGTGCTTGACCATTGAGCTAACGGGCCTCCCAAAATGGTGTATTCTTACCGTTGCCGATGGTAATTATGGTAGAAGCAAAAAATAGTTGTCAGTCAGTCTGATTATGATATTTGAATAATTGTTTCCAAGGTCTGGCGCGCTGCTCCCAGCAGAACCACATCCATCTTAACTGAAGAGCACGACCAAACTTTTCCAAGTCTTTGATTCCAAGGCCTCCATATTTTTTAGGTTGTGTGCATTTCTTCCACCGTACCAAGCATCTGCCTCCATTGACCTTGTCTGTATCATCCCCTTTCCACAAGAAACTTCTTCGTATCTTGTCAATTTGCCGACAAGCCCATGCAGGTAGCTGAAAAACCGTCAGGAAGTAAGTCGGCATAGCTGTTAAAACAGTGTTGATTAAAAGTTCCCTCCCGGAGTACGATAGCATGCTCTTCTTCCATCCAGCAAGTCTGTGATCAACTTTTTGCACTATAGGTTGTATTTCAGATTTAGGCAGTTTTTTGTAGTGTAAAGGAAGACCCAAATATCTACATGGGAAGGTACCTAGTCGGCATTCCTGTCCAAGCACAGATGGCAGGTCTATGTCAAGGCAATGAATGGGGAAGAACTCTGTTTTTTCTAAGTTTGTGACAAGTCTAGATGCTTCACCGAAAATGTGGAGGATGAATTTAGTTGCCAGCAGGTCTTGGGCTGAGGGACGGATAAAAATAGCAGCGTTGTCTGCATAAAGAGATACCCGAAGTTGGTCCCCTAGCTCCGGGATAGGAGACAACAATTCTTGCTGTTGGGCATATCTGAACAGTAAGATCAATGGCTCCATGGCAAGCAGAAAAATCATTGGGGAAAGGGGATCGCCTTGTCGGACCCCCCTAGCAAGAGAGATACTCTTTCCTGGAGAACCATTCAATAGAAAAGAAGAAGATGACGTCCCCCATAACGCAGCGATCCAAGATATCCAATTGTTGCCGAAGCCAAGGTGTCTCATAATATCTAGCATGAATGCCCAATTCACCGTGTCAAATGCCTTCGAGATGTCTAACTTGATGAACAAGGCAGGTGATTTCTTTCTATGGAGATGTTGTACCGAGTGTTGAACAAACATGAAGTTGTCGTGGATACATCTCTGCTTGATGAAAGCATTTTGATGCATGGATATAATTTTATCCAGTTCCGGAGCTAATCACGCAGCAAGCACCTTAGATATAATTTTTGCAAATACATGTATTAGACTTATAGGCCTGTAGTCTGTGACTTTCTTTGGGTCTATTTTTTCAGGATAAGTACAACAAAGGCAGAGTTCAGTTTATTGAGACCATGCTGATTGTATTGACAGAATTGATTTACTGCCGCCATAAGATCAGTCTTGATAATGTCCCAGCAAGAAATGAGGAAGAGTCCGGAGAACCCATCAGGGCCTGGTGCCTTGCTTTTTGGCATTTCTTTAATTACCTTATGGACCTCTTCTTCAGTGATCATATGGTCAAGGTGATGCAGGTCTCTTCGTTGCTAGCCCAATCGAGTAAAATCAAGAGCAAAGTTTCTAGGATAATGAGTTCCTAGGTGCTGTTTATAATGATGAAATATTGTTTTGTGCTTTTCAGATTGTGAATAAACCATTGTGTCTTCAGCTTCTAGGAACTGAATGAAATTCTTTTCCCGACGAGAGTTTGCTATTGAGTGAAAGTACTGAGTGTTGGCGTCTCCCTTTCGGAGCCAGGTCAGCCGTGAACGCTGCTTGGCCCTAGACTTTTCAATCGCTGCAAGCCCCAGAATACGGTGTTTGAGAAGATTCTTAACCTATCTTCCCTGTTACGACAGTGGTCGAATTTCCATGGCTTCATCCAGCCTAAGAATTACCTCCCTGCATATAACAGCGTGCCATATTTTGCTGGAGGTTTTGTGACATGCTTACTGTCTTTTGTACTCTGAACCTATGTTATGTAGTAGACTATGTTCTTGTTTGGCTCTCTTGGCAGAGTCCAGTCTCGGTGGTTGTTCTTTTGAACTTGTGGTGGTTCTGCGTACTCTTGTTGGGTTACTGTTTATTTAACATGTTGCAGTTTGCCCCTGATGTGATATCAGGATGGCAGTTGAGTTACTCTTTATGTGTTTCTTTTTCCCAATGACGAATCACAACCGTTATTACAACATTTTGAATTGGAATATTCGTGGTATTAATAATGAAGAGAAGCAAAGGGCTGTCTGAGCTAAACTGGAGGAAAGCTCCTGCTTGGTGTATTGCCTTCAGGAGACAAAAAAAAAGAATCATTCGATCTGTCATTCATTAAGAAGATAGCTCCGAAGAGATTCGGGAAATTTGCTTTCTCTTCTTCCGTTGGCTCCTCTGGAGGAATCTTGATGGGCTGGAATGGACAGGTGTTGGATGGTGCTGTCCTACAAGTTCTTCCTTTTGCTATCACGGTTAAGTTCTGTTCAAGGCTGGATAAGCAGGTTTGGACGCTCACTACTGTTTATGGTCCGTGCTCGAGTGAGGCTAGGTTGGATTTTATGTCATGGCTTAATCAACTGGTGGTACCGGAGGATGAATTGCACATGTTCATAGGGGATTTTAATTTCTACAGATCATATGAGGACAGGAATAGACCTGGTGCCAATACCTCAGACATGTTTTTCTTTAATAATTGGATCAACTCGCTAAGTCTGGTGGAGGTACCTCTCAAGGGTAGACGTTTCACATGGAGCAATATGCAAAATAACCCTCTTCTAGAGCAGTTAGATTGGTGTTTCACTTCGTTACAGTGGTCTTTATGTTTCCCTGACACGATGCTAATTCCCTTGGCAAAAATCACTTCCGATCATGTTCCATGTGTAGCTCAGATTGGAACCAAAATTCCAAAGGCTGGCATCTTCCGATTTGAAAACCACTGGATGAGGCATGAGGACTTTATGGACACAGTTAAATCAGCATGGGCGCAAAGTAGGAAATTCCAACGATTCTCGGATAGTGTGAAAAAACTGAGTGCTAAATTTAAATTCCTAAGACAAACACTCAAGAGATGGAGCAAAAGAAAGGATAATTGGAAGCAAGCTCTCACACAAACCAATATGGTTCTCGCTGTGTTGGACAAATTGGAGGAAGGGAGACCGTTATATACACAGGAACAAGCTCTTAGAAGTCTGCTGAAGGATCATATTGGCAGGACCATGCTTAAACAAAGCGATTATTGGCGACAGAGGTACACAGTTAGATGCACTAAATTGGGAGAAGAAGCTACTCGGTTTTTTCACTCGGCGGCCACAGAACGATATAGAAGGAATCACATCACCATGATCACATTGGAGGATGGCACAGAAGTATGTACTCATGAGGAAAAAGCAGCATACATTTGGAATTGTTTCAAGGAAAGGATGGGAACATCGAACCCAATACATTATTGGCCCATGCTCAATAATTTAACTTTAGATGTTGGGAGCCTAGAACATTTAACAGATCCCTTCACAACGAAGGAAATAGAAGATACGGTCAAGGATATGCCTAATGAAAAGGCACCAGGCCCAGATGGCTTTAATAATAACTTCTTCAAGAAATGTTGGCCGATCATCAAAAATGACATATTTGAGGTATGCGAGGATTTCTATAACTGTAGAACCAGTTTGGGGCCAGTTAATAGCTCTCTTATTACTCTAGTGCCAAAAGTCCCCACCCCTGCTTATATAAAGGATTATCGGCCAATTTCGTTGCTGAACACAGTGGTTAAGTTGATCACAAAACTTATGTCCAAGCAGTTACAGAGCAGCATTACTCAAATGATACATCGTAACCAATATGGCTTTATTAAATCTAGGTCAATACAAGACTGTTTAGCATGGTCATATGAATATCTACATCAGTGTAAGAAATCGAGGCAGAAGCTCATTGTTCTCAAGCTCGATTTTGAAAAAGCATTTGATACTATGGAACACGATGCGATAATACTCACAATGGAGAGATTGAATTTTCCAAGCAGGTGGATTCATTGGTGTAAGGATCTGCTGTCCTCGGCTACTTCTTCGATACTGCTCAATGGTACCCCTCGGAAACCATTTTGTTGCAGACGGGGAGTAAGGCAAGGTGACCCTCTGTCGCCGCTTCTGTTTGTTCTTGCAGCTGAAACATTGCAATTTATGTGTAACTGGGCTGCCTCAATTGGGCTTCTTACTTTGCCGTTGGGAGGCACGGGATCAATGGATTTCCCTTGTGTCCAATATGCGGATGATACCCTACTCATCCTGCATGCCTCACAGAAGGAATTATTTTTCTTTAAGTCCCTACTATACTCGTTTGGAGAATCAACTGGACTGATGGTAAACTATAGTAAATCCTTCCTCATCCCGATCAATGTCTCGGAGGAACTAGCATCAATATTGGCTGGAGCACTAGGCTGTCAGGTGGGCTCATTCCCATTCACATATCTTGGATTGCCAATGACACCGACAAGACCTAGAGTGTAGGACTTTGATATGATTATTCTTAGTATGGAAAGGAAGGCCTCTGCTTGTTGCTCTTGGCTCTCGTTGGCAGGAAAGTGTGTTATTGCTAACACAGTTTTGTCCTCCACACCAATCTACGCCATGTGCACGTTGAAACTGAGACCAACAATAGTGTACAAGATGGATCAAATACGACGATTGTTTCTGTGGAAGGGTACTGATGTGGCAGGGTGTGGTCACCCACTAGTTGCATGGGACAGAGTGACGTCTCCTACTGACAAAGGGGGGCTAGGGTTAATCTCCATCCCAAGACTCAATGCTGCCCTATTACAAAAGTTTCTATTCAAGGCGTACAATAAACTGGACATCCCGTGGGTTCAACTGATATGGAATAGTTATGGTCAGGCTGGGCTACCCCCACACGATGCGTGTAAGGGCTCCTTTTGGTGGAAAGATATTCTAGCAAATTGGTGCATCTTCAATAATAATATGAAGGTTAGATTTGGCCCGGGAAATACCTTTCTCCTTTGGGAAGATAAATGGGACTCTCAAGGGGTTTTGAAGGAAAAGTTCAGCAGACTATACTCATTCTCGAAAACTCCTATTATCACATTGGCTCAGTATACACAGGAAACTGATAGGGATCGTCTTTTTCATACGCCACTGTCCAGAGAAGCCTTGTCTGAATTAATGGAATTACAACTTTTAATCTCTGAAAGAAGGGAAGAAGGGCTGGAACAGGATCGATGGATGCAGGGGACCAACTCCACCAGCTTCAGTTCTTCCAGGGTATACAAAGGTTTCTATAAGCATATTGAGCTACCTGAACCCATCATGTGGATCTGGAAATCTAGGATCACAAGGAAACTTAAGATATTTGCATGGCTGCTCTGCTTGGACCGACTAAACACTAGGAATCTCCTCCGCAGGAAGAACCTTCATATACAGAATGCGGACTATTCTTGTGTTCAGTGTGATCAAGGTACGGAGGAATTCACCTACCACTTATTCTTTCAGTGCCCATTCAGCGAGGCTTGCTGGGATGTGCTAAATATACAATGGAATCATAATATTCCCTTCTTTGAAACTCTAGTGGATGCAAAACGAGCTTGGCCTAGACAAGGTTTCATGGAGGTATTCATTATTGCAGCCTGGGAGATTTGGCTTAGCAGGAACGACAGGATTTTCAGAAATACTTCATCAACGATATCCTCTTGGAAGCAAAAATTTAGTGCGAATCTTCTAAGGCAAAGCTGCCATTTTAAGTCCGGATGTAAAGAGTCGCTGTTAGAATGGGTAGATAACCTGTAATCCCGGCAGGACCCCTCTCATCTCGAGAAGGTCCTAAACGGTGCATTGTAATCGGATTGTTCTCATCAATATATTAAAACAGGAGGGGCTTCCCCTGCTGTGTTCTGGATCAAAAAAAAACAATTGCCAATTGTCCTTGAGGGATCAGTTGGCGGGACCATTGACGAAGAGCTTTTGCTGTTCTGGACATTTTAATATGAAGCTTGAGCATAGCATTATGGTGTGAAGGCACTTGTTGAGACCAAGCTTCTTGTACACAGTTCAAGAATCCAGGCATATTTGGCCAGTGATCTTCAAAGCGAAATAGTCGGCTCCTACATCTGTCATCAAAAGGTGTCAACAACAATGGGCAGTGGTCGGACACCGAAGAGGATAAAGCATGCAACACTGGATTACTGAAAATCATTTCCCAATGTGGCGTGATAAAAGCTCGATCAATTCTTGTCATAGTGGGTTGTTGTTGTTCATTTGACCAGGTGAAGCGATGCCCTAATAATTGAATTTCTTTGACTGCAAGCTGTCTAATGGTTCTGCCAAATTTAGCCATCATACGTCTATTAAGGCGTCCATTGCTTTTGTCATCGTCTCGATATATGAGGTTAAAATCTCCTAATATTAACCAGCCTGGCAGCGCTGTTTGTTTAATTTGTCCAAGTTCAGTAAGAAAGAGTCTTTTCTTCATCTCAGTTTGTGGTCCCAGATCTCAAGTCTTCAATCTTCGCTGTAATGGAGTACTGCTTAATTGTTAGTTCAGTAAATTTCATATTGGTATTGCTACAAGCAAGGAGAATCCCGCCACGAGTTCCATCTGAAGCAAGGTATCCGAAGTTCTCTACATATTGTGCACCCAGGATCTCTCGAATTGTCTCAGAATTTATCATAGACAGTTTAGTTTCCTGCAAGCAGACCACCATAGGTCTATGCAACTGAATTAAATATTTGACTTCAGACCATTTGGCTCCACTGTTTAGGCCTCTAACATTCCAAGATAAAAAAGAGTAGGAAGTTATTGGTTCATTCATTGGAAAGATCGAACACCACAATTAGATAGTTCATTGTTGAATAAAACTAGAAAAAGCTCCTGAAGGGGGTAACCCGAACCTGTGTGGGGGCAAAAGAAGGAGCTCCGGCCCCAACTAACTAGACTATAGAAGGACCAGATCCTACCAAACCCGGCATTCAGTATCACTATCTCACTGCATGACAAAATAAGACTCAAAACAAGCCCAGACCCATGGGGCAACATATAAAACAAAGCCATCTTATGAAAATTATTACTACTGCATTGTTGGACTCTAATAGATATCATTTAGCCTTGGTTGCATCCACTTTGGCCTCTTTTTTCAATTTTTTCTTGTCTTTGGTCTTGCATTGCTTCTTATGCTCAACCACCTTGGTTAATGCAGTTATGGCCTCTAGCGCTGCCGGGAAAAGAGGTATTTTATATTTCTTCAGATATTCAGCTAGTGCTTCATCATCCATGTTCTGATCTGGCTTGAGAAGTCCCCATTTCTTAGCAATAAGTTCCTGGGCCATTTTAATTGCCGGCTTGCGATTTTTCATTTTGTCTTTGAGCCTTGGGCTGTGTCTTTGAGCGACTGCAACTTTCTTTTTGTGCTGTTATTTATCGCTAATAGGGCCATCTTCATTAAGATGTGGTGTAGGCAGGAGTGCATTCTGAACAGTAAGCGCAACCTCCTCTGCAAAATTGATTAGTTTGTCAATGGGAGGGGACAAACCTGGACACTCGTCATCTTTCGCCTGTACTGCTACTTCCGAAGGGGGGCCTCGGGATTCTTCTACCACGTGAAACGCAGGGCTTGCTTCTGTAGTGTTTCTACCATCTTTGTCATTAGCATTTCCTTCAGCATTTTTTCAGGTTGTACTTCCTGATTGGCAACTTGGCTATCAGCAATTAATGCAGAGAGATCTTCCTGTGAGTCAGTTAAAATGCCTGATACAACTGGTTGGAGGGATGTGTCACTGTGTGGCATGCTGATATCTTCAGATGGTTTGATAATTATGGCATCCGAGTCACGGCTTTTCCCAGCGTCCGATCCAATAGGATTGATTGTTTCTTTCATCACTCGGCTATGTTTGCTCGTGATGCTGCCGAGTTGGTCAAATTTTCCATACTACAACTACAAAGATTTACATATTCTTATTTTGTCGTCCCGTTTTGATAGCACTAGTAATGTCGGCGCATGTGTAAATCCAAGCACTGATCTTTCAATCAGTGCCTTGTCTGCTTTGACTGGGGATACAATCTTTTATTTAAAGGACCAATAGAATTTGTATCTGCGGTACATTTTAGTCCAGCCGCCAATAAACATTCTGCAGCTTGCAGTAAATCACTGTTTTTTTTATGAAACTAGTACTATCCTTTCTTATAACAAACGGTTGGTGCCTCGCAACATTGTTCAGAATCACAAAGACAGATAGGGATCGGAAGATGTACTAGTACATGAGAATATGATATGTTTACCTTCGATCTACTGATGACGAGCTTTTTAGTGATCCTACTCGTTATCGTCATATTGTAGAAAGTCTAGTCTATCTTGATGTCACTCGTCGTGACATCTCGTACTCTGTTCACATTCTGAATCAGTTTGTATCGACTTCGACCCAGATCCACTACAGTCACTTGCTTTAAGTCTTGCATTATCTTTGTGAAACTATCTCTAGACGCTTGTTCTTTCCACTGCTCTAGCTTCTTACAGCTCAATGCATATTGTGATGAAACTTGGGCTAGCGATTCCTTTAATCGTAGATCTCTTTCCGCTTATTGTGTTTTTTTATAGTTCCCGCATTGCTTGGAAGACTAAAAAGCAGGTAGCAGTTTCTCGTTTGAGTGCAGAGGCTGAGTTGCGTGCTATGACTCTTGTGATTGTCGATGTTACTTAGTTTTAGTTGTTGCTTCAGGACTTTGGTGTTTCCGTTTCTATGCCGAATTCTTTTATCGTCTGAGAGTACAAGTGCTATCAGTATTGCTCGTGATCCGGTTAAACATGAGCTTATCGAGCATATTGGTGTTAATTCTTCTTATACACGAGCACAAGTACAAGATGATATTGTTGATCTTCAGTACGTTCCTTCATAGCTTTAGTTGGCTTAATTCTTTAAGAAGACACAAACTCGAGTTCAGTATAATTTTTATCTTTCCAAACTCAGTGTTTGTGATTCACCTTGAGTTTGTGAGGAGTGTTATAAATATATTGTATTTTCTTATTGTATGAGAGTTTTTATTCATATCTGTAATCCTATGTACTCTATATGTTGGGTCCCCCTTGTTGGAATAGTATTAGGTGGCCACGGAGGTCTTAGGGGTCAGTTACAATTGTAACCGACCCAAACTCCTATCCTCTCCCAGGTGTTGATCGGGACACCAAAATTCCAACTGATTTCAGTTTGGGCGGACCCCCTGGGGCACCTCCTCTCTTTATAAGCAAGGCATAGGAACCACTAAGAGGCAATCAATTCTAATTAGGCCTAGCCATCTAAAAACTCAGAAGCTCCGATCGCTTTAGGAGGGAGTCTCGGGAAGAGCCTTCCCAACCCCGTCGTTGGTGCTGCACCAACGTCGGTGGAGCGGTTATGCCCTCTCGATAGATTCCAATGGCCTCTAACATCACTGCAAGCGAAGGTATGTTCACCATGCCTAACCCTAGTTGATTAGCTAGATTGATTGGTGTTTGTTCTAGCTTAATTAGTCTCTGTATACTTAGTTCATGCCCTAATATTCATTAGGCATAACCTCAGAACTCAACAATGGTATCACAGCGACCCCTAATGGGGATTAGGGCTTCGGCCAACTCAGTTTCGATCAAGTGATCGACCTCAAAAGAGATCAATTTGATCTCTAACCCTAAGACTCATGATCTACAACAAGTTTAGAAGGAGAGGAATCGGACTAAACTAATTAGGGTTTCGATTTCCCACAAAATTAGAACCAAATTTTTGGGGATTAGGGTCACTGATCCCAAATTAGGATCCAATTGGGTCAAAACAGAGGCAAATAAGAGACTCAATTCGGTTTTGAACTCGAATTGAATCAAATCTCAGAACAAAATCCAAATTCAACATCGGATTGAACACAAAATAAAATTAGCAAAGGGGATTCACGACTCACCTTAGATCCGTGCGTTGATCCTCCTGTCGACGCCTCGCGCTCGCCGGAGATCATCGTTGTTGTGTCCTTCGGGTCACCTCCTCACCGGAGAACCCGAAGCTTGCACTTGCTAAGCTGGATCCATGGCACTCCGACGGACCGCTCGACGGCGGCGCACTCGCCAAACGGCGTGCGTCGCGCGCTGGCGTGAGGTCCACGGGAGCCACCGGGCCTTAGAGCCGTCGCGGTTAGGGTTGAAACCCTAACCCGAGGATGCGGTCTCCCCTCCTCTTAGGTGCTTTCGGCCGGCGGTTCACCCCGACAGTGAGCTGCCTCACGACGAGCTCGTGCGTCTGGCGCGGTGGCCGCAGCGGCGCCGGAGCACACCGACGCCTCAGCAGCATCGCCGCCACTCAGTCGCTCTCTCTCTCTCTGTCTGTCTGGTGATGGCGAATGGGGAGCGTAGAATGAATTAGGGTTTCGTCGTTTCTGCCTTAAGTACATCAGTCCGATTCAACTCAGCCGTCCGATCACCATTCTAAAGCTCGGATTTGTAGGGCCACGTGTACCAAAAAATCGTGGTCGTTGATCTCAGTTTTAGCGGCCAGTATCAGGCGGCGGCGCGTGCGGGCCATCCAGGCCAAGGGCGGTGCGCGCGGTTGGGCCGCCAGCCCAGGCGGGAGGGCGTCATGGGCCCTTTTGGGCTACCCTTTCCGTTTAGCAGGGAATTTTCCCATTTAATTAGCAAGCTGGTGGGCCAAATCAGTGGGAGATTGGGCCTTTTTAGGCTGAATTCTTCTTTTTCTTTTTCCAGAGAATTTTCAGAATAAATTTCAGTGGGTTGGGCCAACTCGGAGGCTTTTGGGCCAAATTAGCAGTGGGTTATATATTTAGTTTATTTTCTGTTTTACAAAAAATAAATATGGGCAATTAATTTATGTGGGATCCACTGGTTAAATTAATATGACTGAGAAAATAATTAGTATTTTGTGTGATGTATTGCAATATAATGGTGTAATGTTTTAGTATAATTATTGATATTATTATTGTTCACTTAGTAATTTTCTCAGTCATTTAATTTAATAATTGTTGTAGATCATTTCAGTAAATTACAGAAAATGCCCATTATTATGTTTCCGTTGTTTAGTTTCCATGGTAATTTTAAGAAGTAGCCAACGTGAAAATTAAAATTATTATGTTCTCAGTTATATCCTGCATGATAAAATTTTGCTAAGTAGCCAACGTGAACATCAAAGTTTTATTATGCACTCAGTTTCATGGTAAATTATGCTTAAGTAGCCAACGTGAACAACATAATTTACTATGCTCTTAGTCATTAAGCCATGGAATTTTGTTGAGTAGCCAACGTGAAAAATAAAATATGCCATGTTCTAAGTTATTTTGGATGACATGTTTTGTTGAAGTAGCCAATGTGAAAAGACAAAACATTGCATCTCTGTTTGCCTTTTAGTAAGTTTATGCATTTGCTTATGTTTATTGTTCTTTTCACATTTTTTGAAGGTTCCTCATGCGTGAATCACGCACTCAGTCTTATGTCCTCCATAGAGCACCTTAATGACAACAATTATGGTGCATGGAGGGAAAGCTTAGAAATTACTCTCGGAATTTCAGATTTGGACTTAGCACTGACGACACCTCTACCCTCATCTCTTGTCATTCCTCCTGAGAAACAACCTCAAGAGAGTCAGGAGGCCTACACTAAGAGGATGGATATCTATAACAAGGCTATCGCATCCTACACTGAGGTTCGTTCTAAGTGGAACACATCAAACAGGAAGTGTTTGATGATAATTAAGGGCACAATCTCAGAAGCAATTAGGAGCTCCATTCCTGATTGTGAGTTTGCCACAGAATACCTCCAAAAAGTTAAGAGTCAATTCACTCGCTCGTCTAAGGCCACTACGAGCACTCTTATCAAGAGGCTCTTTACTGAGAAATTCACTGGAGGTAGTGTGAGAGATCACATACTTAGGATGACAAGCATGGCCACTAAGCTTAAAACAATGGACTTTGGGATAAAAGATGAATTCATTGTGCATGTCATCTTCGCCTCACTTCCAAAAGTATTTGAGCCATTTGTCATCAACTACAACTTTATGCCAGAGCAATGGAACTTAGAGAAACTAATGGCTATGTGTGTCCAAGAAGAGGAAAGAATTAAGTCTGCTCGCGGAGTTGACACTATCAACTACGTGAGTGGAAAAGGCAAGAAGAACTTCCATTCTTCAAAGCCAAACCTTAGCATTCCTCGGAAGGACAAGGGCAAAGATAAGGTCCCACATGGACACTCTAGCAAGAGTGAGAAAGTGGATAAGGATAAGTGTTTCTTCTATAAAAAGAAGGAACACTTTCAAAAAGATTTCATTGGCTTTCTAAATTGATGCAATAAGAGAGGTATGGACTTAGTAACTTCAGTTGATGAATCTCTGTACTTAGACTATTCATCATCTACTTGGTGGATTGACTCAGGTGCCACTATGCACGTTACTCATTCGATGCAGTGGTTGAATATAAAGAGGAACCTAAGAAGAGGAGAAAGGAGCATTAGAGCTACTGACGGGCACGAAGCTCATGTTGAAGCCATTGGAGAAATTCCCTTAGTACTTAGTGATGGCTTTGTACTTGTGCTTCGTGATGTCCTCTATGTACCCTCAGTTAGGAGGAATTTAATATAAGTTTCATGCTTAGATGATTATGGATTTGTATGCCACTTTGGCAATGACAAATGTATCATTCAGTTTGATAATAAGATTGTGGGTCTTGCCATCAGACAAGACCAACTTTATTTGCTATCTACGCATGATAATGTGAATCACATAAGCGACATTCAGAATTCCTCACGTAACAACTCGGGCTTTCACAAGCGCAAAAGAATCGATCCCAAAACGTCATCGCAATTATGGCACTGTCGCTTAGGCCATATTTCGAGTGGGAGAATTGAACGACTTGTATCGCAATCGATTCTTCCTCGTTTGGACTTTTCGGATTCAGAAGAATGCATAGACTGTATAAAAGGCAAATTCACTAAGACTATTAAAAAAGGCGCCAAACGCAGTACGGGAATATTAGAATTAGTACACATAGACATATGTGGCCCTTTTCCCATTGTCTCTATTGACGGTTTTGACTCGTTCATAACCTTCACGGATGACTACACTCGTTATGGCTACATTTATCCAATTAAGGATCGATCCGAAGCATTGGATAACTTTAAGATATTTAAGTCTGAAGTTGAAAATCAGCACAACACTAAGATAAAGGTCATTAGGTACGATCGTGGTGGTGAGTACTACGGTTGGTACACACCATATGGCCAAGTTCCAGGACTGTCGGTACCCTGCGTACCGGATACCCCTTGGGATTGCAAAGATCACAAGGAAACTCCATCTACCAGATTTGAAGACCTCCGAAGGCCCCACATGTCAGCCATATCCGGACCTGCTTCCTCGACATGGTTAGTCCTAGGGCCGCCACATGTATCATAAGACCGGAGCTATCGCCCACATATGGGAAAGCTCCGGACTGGATACCGGTATGGCACCCCCGGACCTAACCCCATACAGAGGGAAGCTCCGGTACCGACACGTGTCCAACAGCACCGGACCTACCCGTCCACGATGGTAAGCTCCAGAGCTGCCACGTGTCCTAACTGCCGGACCATCAACCTTAACAATCAGACTGGTGGACCCCCCAATGGCTCGGACCTTCAAAGGACAATCAAGGACTTCAAGACCCGATTAAGTTTCATTAATACCATATTATTGACACACGATTGGAAGACCCTTAATACCAATAACGACACTGTTAAGGCCCGTTACCACGCTATTAAGGGCAATTAAGCCCATTTATTGTGTATTAAACATTAGTAACCGCCAGGGACACATGTCGGGCTAGGCTTACAGTGTAACGACCAGTCCTTGTGCTTTAAAAGGACTAGTCTACGATACACGGGGGATCTCTCTCTGAGCTCTCTAAACTCTTTCTCGGACTCCGAGACTCTCACACGCCCTCACATACATACTCACTCGCTCAATACAACATCAACACACCCCGTGGAGTAGGGTATTACGCTCAGGCGGCCCGAACCATGTAAACCTCTGTGTCAATTTGCCACCATCTCTTGAATCTATGTACGCCCATTACCGAACTATAAACTCCACAGACTACTAATAGTAGTGTCGGGAGATCTGCCGAATTCAACCACCGACAGTTGGCGCGCCAGGTAGGGGGATGCCCGAGATTTCAAGAATGGTGAACTCAGCTGCTGGATCGTCCAACGGCAACCTCGCTGCGCAACCAGCTAGAGGCAATCCCTCCAACATGCAGCAACCAGCCGGTGTCGGGGCTCCCGCAGGAGTCATGCCTCCGCGTCCACCACCTGCACCAGCAAATCAAACTGGACAACGGGATAGAGCATCTGCGTCGGTCACCGCGTCGGCGAATAACAACAACCCTGAACACGCGCTCCATGCAGCGCGTGTCCTTCTACAACGCCCACCACCTCCGGGTGCATTTCAAGGTGCAATGGAGCAGTGGAGGGCTGACATGGAACCCTTGGTTGCAACATCAGCCGATCGCATCAGCAACCAAGGTCCTCCCCCCTCGGGGCGGGCCCCATCGCAGCATCGGACTTTATCGGGCAGACTTTGTCCACACGCTTCCCAAAATAGGAGGCGTGTTGCGTCTCAACAAGTGACGTCATTGCCTTCTGGGGCGCGACGCACCCATACGGTAACCAGGCTTTCAACTCATGACCTTCGGGCGGAGCTTAATCGCTGTTACCATCAGCTGGACGGTCGCGTCCATATCGAGCGTGCTCGCGAAAGGCGAGAGGCTCGGGACAGTCCTGCTCCCGAGGGAGTAGGAGGAGGTTGTTCTGCCCTGGCCATGCACTTGCGCATGGTTAGATGGCCACAAAAGTTCCAGCCTCACCTGCCAAAGAAATTTGATGGGACTGTTAATCTCGCTGAGTTTCTTTAGATTTACTCCACTGCAATCCTTGCAGTCGGAGGTAACGAGGCTGTAATGGCCAACTACTTCCCCGTGGCTTTAATTGGGACTGCCAGGTCCTGGTTCATGAGCCTTCCGCCCAATTCCAACAACAGCTGGGTGGAATTGTGCCAACAGTTCACCGCCAATTTCGGGAGTTCATACACCCGACCAGGCACCGAACTGGACCTTTTTGCTGTCATGCAGAAGGGGGGAGAATCCCTACGTTCCTTCATCCAGAGGTTCTCCCAGGTACAAAACACTAATCCTTCTATCTCCAGCACTCTGTTATTGTGGCCTTTAGACAGGGCGTACGAGACAAGAAGATGTTGGAGAAGATGACGATCAAGGAGATCACCAGCGTCACGGAGCTCTTCAACTTAGCATACAAGTGTGCTAAAGCTGCGAAGGGCCGTGAAATGCACTCCAAACCACCTTCGGAGGATAACAAAAAATCCTCCAACGGCGAAGCCACTACCTCCGGGAGTGGCAAAAAGAAGAAAAAGTCCAACGGCAAGAAAAAGCCGTCGGTTGGCACACCTACTGCTGCAGCTGCTGCAGCTCCGGGTGGCCGGGGGCCACGCCCCTAGAAACGACCTCGACCTTCATCTGAAGATGGCAGCAACTCCAAAATGTGGTGTCCTATTCATAAGTCGAACAGCCACAACTTGGAAGACTGTCGAGAGGTCCAGAACTTCTTCCTTTCTGACAAAGGGAAGGAAAACAGAAAGTCGACGAAGCTCCGGCTGAAGAGGAGTTAGATTTTCAGGACCCTAAAAAGGTCCTGAAGGCTGTATACACCTCTGTCGACGACGACTCCGATGTCTCTGACAATGAACGTCGGAAGACCATGAACACCATCTTTGGTGGTTCGTGGGACATCACTTCCCGCCTAGTCCTCAAGACCATGCGGTGGGACATGGCCTCGGTAGCTCCCACCGCCAGGGCGGGGCCGCACCGGAAGTGGATGGATACTGCTATCACTTTTGATGCATCAGACTGCCCTTGGAACATGATTGGAGATGGCCAACTCCCATTGATGGTATCTTCGACCACCAACAACATCCAACTCCACCATGTAATGGTGGACGGAGGTTTGGTGCTGAACCTCATAAGTTTCGAAGCTTTCGTCAAGCTTCAGCTCCGACCTTCGGATCTTCACCCCTCCCGACCTTTCTCTGGAGTAGGTCCGGGGGCCATAACCTTACTTGGTGCCATTACTCTCCCCGTGACCTTTGGGACTCGGGAGAATTATCGCACTGAGAAGTTGGTCTTTGACGTTGCTCAGATCAACTTACCCTTTAACGCTATTCTGGGCGGGCCAGCCTTGTAAAAGTTCATGGCTGCTGCTCATTATGTCTACCTGGTGTTGAAGATGCCAACACCAGCTGGTGTTCTCTGGATTCACGGAGACCGCACTGCTGGAGTGACTGCTCTGGAAGAACTTCACGCGCTTGCTACAGCGCAGGAGGAAGAGTCCAGGTAGGAGCAAGCTTTGAAACCCCCGAGCATTCGACAACGAGGCTCAGCCTCCGCACCTCGCGTGAAACCAAGCGGCGACACCGACGTTCCCGTCAAAGTCGTCCAAATAGGTTCTGATGCCACTCAGACTGCCCGTATATCGGGAGGTTTGAATGACAAATAGGAATTTGTGCTCATCACTTTCCTCCGGGCTAACGTTGATGTGTTTGTCTGGCAACCATCGCAAATGCCTGAGATCCCTAAGGAAGTGATTGAGAATAATCTGAAGATTTATCCCAACGCACGGCCTGTACACCAGAAGCCTCGAAAGCAATCAGTAGAGCGA
Source organism: Tuctoria greenei (assembly GCA_036927565.1). Classification (NCBI taxonomy): domain Eukaryota; kingdom Viridiplantae; phylum Streptophyta; class Magnoliopsida; order Poales; family Poaceae; genus Tuctoria; species Tuctoria greenei. The sequence continues at coordinate 29,464,636 of JAYESD010000011.1, forward strand.
CAGAACTTCATACGACAAGAAGTGAAGAAGTTGCTTGAAGCTGGATTCATCCGAGAAGTCTTCCACCCAAAATGGCTGGCAAACCCAGTCGTTGTAACCAAGGCTGGCGGGAAGCTTCTGATGTGTATCGACTACACAACACTGAATAAGGCATGTCCAAAAGATCCATTCCCACTACCTAGAATAGATCAAATAGTGGATTCCACCTCCGGGTGTGAATTACTGTGTTTCCTAGACGCATATTCTGGGTACCATCAAATCAGAATGTCTAGGGAAGATGAAGAGCATACCTCCTTTATCACAGTAGATGGATTGTATTGTTATACTGCCATGCCATTTGGTCTCAAGAATGCAGCCTCAACATTTGTACGAGCTATGTACAAAACCTTTGGAGAGCTCATCAGAGATGTAGTGGAAGTGTATGTTGATGACATCGTCGTCGAAATCAAGGACAAGGAGTCACTTCTTGACACCTTGCAAGCTGTCTTTGACAAGCTGCGGATCACCCGCACAGAGATGAACCCAGACAAGTTTGTCTTCGGGGTTAGCTCCGGAAAGCTTCTTGGATTCTTGGTAAACCACTGAAGCATAGAGGCGAATCCAACGAAGATTAAAGCCATTGAAGATATGCTGCCACCAGGCCACATAAAGGACGTCCAGAAGCTGACTGGATGCCTAGCCGCCCTCAGCCGGTTCATCTCAAGACTGGCGGAACGGGCGCTACCCTTCTTCAAGCTATTGAGGAAGTCTGGACCATTCTAATGGTCTCAAGAAGCAAAAAAGGTGTTCCAGGATCTAAAGCAGCTCCTCACCACACTACCAACCTTGGTAGCTCCGAACCCTGGTGAGCCTCTACTGCTTTACATTTCGGCAACTGACGAAGTTGTTAGCATGGTCCTGGTTGCGGAGAGACCAAAACCCTCACAAGCTCAGGAATCTAGACCCCCCCCGGAGGGTCAGGAGGTTCCTGAAGGCGAGTCTGGGTCCCAGCCCCTAGACTTGGATCTACAAGGAGTTACTCTTGTTGAACAAGAGGATCTGAACCCCTCCGGGAGGGTCCGGGTCACTCCAGAAGAAGCTCCGGGTTCCTTCAGCAAGGACCCGGAGGTCCCCGAAGAAGGTTCGGGCCCATCTGGGAGGGTCCAGGTCAATGAGGAGGATGCTCCAGGCCCCTTCGGGAGGGTCTGGACAGTCCAACGCCCAGTGTACTTCATCAGCGAAGTACTCCATGACGCCAAGACTCGATACCTAGAGGTGCATAAGCTACTCTATGCAGTTCTTATCGCCTCCAAGAAGTTTCTCCATTACTTCCAAGCTCATAGGATCTCAGTGGTGACCTCTTATCCACTGCGTGCGATCTTGCATAATCCCAATTTCACTGGGAACATTGCAAAGTGGGCAGCGGAATTGGACGAATTTGATCTTCAATTTGTCCCAAGACAAGCGATCAAGAGTCAAGCATTGGCGGACTTCGTGGCGGAATGGACCCCCTCCCCATCAAACCCTGGGGGCCCTAGTGAGCAGAGGCCGGAACTCAAGGCCCTGGTCTTCACTGAGCCTCATTGGACCCTCTACTTAGACGACTCCATGCAAAAGCAAGGGGCCAGAGCTGGAGTCCTTCTCCTTGCTCCAACCGGGGAGAAGGTAAAATACTTGGTGCACCTTGACTTCAAGGCGACCAACAACATGGCAGAGTATGAAGCACTCATTTACGGATTAAAGGTGGCACTGTCATACGGTGTCAAACAGCTGTTGGTCAAGGGAGATTCGCAGCTCATCATTAAATAGGTGAAGGGTGAATGCTCCTGCAACAATCCCCAACTAGCTGCTTATCTCCTTGAAGTCCATAGGCTTTAGAAGGACTTCGAAGTTCTGTACCTCCACCATGTCCAGCGTCTCCATAACGCTGAAGATGACGAACTCTCGATGAAAGCATCAACTAGAGCTCCAGCTCCCGACAGAACCTTCGTCTGGAGGTTGTCAAAACCCACAACTCAGCTCGCCGAACTGAGCGAAGGGGGCGAGACCAGCATCCCAAAGCTGGCGGTCCTGATGGCCCTGTTACCATGGCAGCCATCAAGGGTCATAGGTGCTGCAGGAAGCTCCAAGCAACCCAGCACGCAAGACTCAAATGCTCAAGCAAGCTCCGATGCATGGATCTCGGAGATTTGGAGCTACTTGAAAGACAATATCCTTCCTGACGATGATGTATCCGCTGACCGGGTAGTCAGATTGGCTAAAAGATACACGTTGGTAGAAGGGGATCTCTACCGGCGTGGTGCCAACGGCGTCCTAATGCGGTGCATCACAAGGGAAGAAGGTTGCGAGCTCCTCGCAGAAATCCATGGAGGCGAGTGTGGGAACCACGCGTCTTCCCGCACGCTGGTCGGTAAAGCCTTTCGGCATGGCTTTTACTGGCCTACAACGCTTCAGGATGCAACTGAGCTGGTGAAGAAATGTGAAGCATGCCAGTTTCATGCAAAACAAATTCATACACCAGCTCAGCCTCTACAAATGATACCTCCTACATGGCCTTTCGCTGTGTGGGGGATGGACATCTTGGGACCTTTCCCAAGAGTCATTGGAGGTTACAAGTTCCTGTATGTTGCCATTGACAAATTCACCAAATGGCCGGAAGCAACTCCAGTTGTGACAATAAACAATCAATCATCTATCAACTTCTTGCAGTCCATCGTATGCAGATTTGGAGTCCCGAACAAAATCATAACAGATAATGGGACCTAATTCACAAGCTCTGCTTTTCAAGGATACTACGAAGACCTCGACATCCAAGTCAGCTACACTTCCGTAGCTCACCCGCAAGCAATGGCCAAGCTGAGAGAGCAAATGCAGAAATCCTAAAGGGACTCAAGACGCGCACTTATGAGCGCCTGGAAAAACACGGAGCCAACTGGATCGAAGAGCTTCCGCCCACTCTATGGGCCAACAGGACAACTCCAAACCGGTCAACTCGAGAGACACCCTTCTTCCTAGTGTACGGAGCTGAAGCAATCCTTCCTCCGAAAATCACCTTGGGGTCGCTCTGGGTCCGGACCTTCGACGAAGCCACGCAGGACCAGCTCTGGCGTGAAGACCTTGACCTACTTGATGAGGGAAGGTGCCGAGCAGCTATTCGGAATGCCCGATACCGCCAAGCTCTTCGGCACTATCACCAACAGCATGTTCACAGCCGACAGCTCGAGGAAGGCGATCTGGTTCTATGGAGAATACAATCCAGAGAAGGGTTAAACAAACTTTCCCCCAACTGGGAAGGACCCTTCCGAGTGATCAAAGGATCCCGTCCTGGATGCGTTCGCTTGGCAACTGAGGATGGGACACTTCTGCCAAATCCTTGGAACATTGAGCACCTCTGTAAGTTCTACGCTTAATATCACGGAGGTGAGTCTGTAATTACATATGATGTATGTTATAGAGTCATTGTACAGAGTCAGGTAGCTCCTCCGGGAGGACAGCCGGACCTACTCCGTAAGGTCCGCAACGTCCATGCAACACTTGTCACAGTCCTAGAACTAAAAGTGTAGCTAGCTACCTTGGGTCAAACGAGAAATGAAACACACTTAGTCTGGTTTTGTACCCTAAGAGTGTACTTGTTTCCCCTGTACCCTGGACCTATAATGAAAGACATCATTGTGTGAAAACAGACTCCACGTGCATTTACTTTGTACAGGCTCAACATTTTTTATTTTTCTCTTTCTTGTCTATAACAAAGTTGTGCAGTTCTTAAGAAACTTTAGCTCGACCAGTTCATGTACAATTCGAGTTGCATTGTCTATTCTTCTGGATCCAAACATTGTTGATGGTCTACTCGTCTAAATGCCACCAAGCCAATCTAGGACCAGAGTGTGCTATCGACTTAGCCTGGTCATGCACCCTAAGTACGCCACTCTACCTACACCCCAGCAGGCCAAAGTAAGGCGAGTCCAGAAACGATCGGACCTGAAGGAAACAAGGCAGCGCACTTGATTGTATTTAAAATTGTGTTCGACCTAAAACTTTCTAGGGAATAGTAAGTCACAATAAAGTTATAGATAGGAAAAATGGATTTTACTGTTTTTCTTGACTTCGGTGCGCAGGAAAAATAAATATTTCATAATGATGGTGAATGAAGCCGGAGCTACCAAAGCTCTAACATCCTCTAGGCGGTTTGTGGTCGATGTTCAAACATTGATAGCAAGCGTCGCTGGAGCTACTCAGTTCCGGTAAAGCTAGGGGGCCAACCGTCAACGTGAAGAAAAGATGGTGGGAAGACTCTATAGTGGAGTCTGCTGTCGACACACCACGTGCTGACAGAGGTCACTGCCGGAGCCACCAAGCTCCGACACCCCAGAGGACTAACCGTCGATGCCTTACACGTTGATGGAGACTACTGCCGAAGCTACTAAGCTCTGAAGATGGTCAATGCCAGAGCCACTAAGCTCCAACAACCTCAGGGGGTCTTCACTATCGAAGACTTCAGACCAACATTCTACAAGTTTGAAGTGCAAAAGTCTTCAACAACTGTTACATCCTCTTGGTACATGTTCACAATCAAATTGTGTACATCTACCAGGGGGCCAAGTGGGACAAAAGGTGTTGAAGACAAAAAATAAAATTCACAAAAAAATTGGATTTCATTCATCTGGAGACAAGAGATTACAAAATTGGAGAAAAAGAAGAGAGTATACAAGTGGGAGCTACAAGGAGATGGTCCTAGACCCTATGGAAGAACGAGGAGACCTTCTGGGCAGCCTCCGATACGCTGGCTTGGGCAGCTTCTCCCTCTCCTTCGATGGGGCCTTCAAGCACCGGGTCCAAGGGGGAATTGAGGGTCCCGGATTGTGTAGCACGTCAGCACGAATTCTGCGACGTCCTTCGCCAGGGATTGTCCCTCGGTCTCCAGCTGGTCCGCGATAACATCGCCCATCTTGGTGAGCTTGTTGCCTACTGAACTCAACACCTGCAACGCCAGGTCCAGCTCTGGCTCCGGATCATCCGGACTCACGGGACAAAAAGCCATCGGCGTCAGAGCATCGTTAGCTTTGCCCAGGAAGTCCCAAACTTGTTGGGACCCCACAGTCCTCGAGCCTCGCATATCCTCCAAGGATCTTCTGGTCGCTGCAAGTTCCAAATTCTCACGGGCAATGCGCTCAACCTCTTTGGCGTTCTGCTGAATCTTTTCAGCAACTTGCCTTTCGAGTTTTCCAAGCTCTTCCTCGTTGAGGTGGATCTTGTTCCGGCGGTCGACCAGGTCCTTTTCCCTGCCCTGCACTTTCTTCTCCCTGGCAGCAACGACATTCTCCCTCCTGTGGAGTTCCTACCCTCACTCCCAGGCCTTCTTCTCCTCTCTCTCGCAGCGCTCCTCCAATTTCTTGGTGCGCTCCTCGAGACTCTTGTCATCCAGAGTTAGCCTCTGAGTGAGCTATTCCTCCCTCTTCACGACGTCGTCCCGCAGCTCCAGGAGTTTTTGCTCTTCATCTTCGAGCTTTCTCTCCCGCACCTCAAGAGCCTCCCGGCGCTTGACGAGACTATCATGGATGGCGTCGAGCCTCTCCTAGCGATCATCCGTTGCACTATTAGCAGCTTTGGCCTGCTCGTAGATAGCCCGAGACTGGTTATCAAGGGATCGCGTCATGCTTTCCCTCTCATCTAGCAGCTTACCCCAGTATTCTAGGCGGACCTTCTCCCTCTGCACCCACTCCTTGTCATCAGCCAGCCTCGACTGCGCCAGCTTGGTCTCGAAATGGAGCCGGTTGTGCCACCTCCTAGGAGTTTGGCGCTCCTCCTCAAGGGCATTGCTGTCGTGGTAGAAAGCCAGCTGGATCTGACGAAGAGTGGAGCAGGCGTTGTCAATAGATAACGACAGGGGGATCAGGTCAGGACCTGTCGGGGTCATCTCCGCCGATTCCAGCGGGTTCTCCGTGACAAAAATTGGGTCTAACTCTACAAGAGCGGTCCCCTGAGCTTCCACGGTACTAGGGCCGTCCTTCGGGATAGCCTCGACTGCCGCCGAGGAAGGTCCTGCAGTAGAATTTTCGACCTCCGGAATTGGCTCCAAAGGTCCCGCCGCCAGGTCATCAACAACTGGCCCCTCAGGCGGGGGTTCGGCAGCTTCATCTTGGCACCCTGGCTCAGGTGCGGGCACCTCCGGGACCACAGCTTCCGGGGCGGACGTAGAAGATTCTGCCGGAGCTGAAGCCACGTTCGGCTCCGACGTTGGCGCCTCCTCCATCGCCGGTTCCGGTGCTGACGGCTTGACAACCATGGGCTCGAGCGCCGGCACCTCCACAGCAACTGGCTCAGGCGCCATAACTTCTTCGACGACCGGCTCTACCGCCGGCACTTCTTCAGCAACCGGCTCTATCGCCAGAGCTTCCTCGACAACCGGCTCAAGCGTCGGAACTTCATCAACACCCGGCTCTACCGCCGAGGCCTCATCAACCACTGGCTCGACTGTCGGGGCTTCAACAACATCCGGCTCTAGGGCCGGAATTGCGGCTACCTTCGGCTCTGAGGTCGGAGCGTCCATCATTTCAGCATCCGAGCCCGGAGCTTCAACCTCCAGGGCTGGTGCCGCTGGTACATCTTCATTCCCATGGTCCGGCGCTACCACGGGAGCTTCTGGGGATGAGTCGAGGTCCAAGACCACGACAGCCGGCGCTGGAGCTGCCGCAGCCTCAGCCACCTCTTGGGGCGGCGCTGGAATTGAAGCCGGAGCTTCTGCCTGCACAGCCTCAACTGCTGCTGTAGGAACCGGAGCTTCAACCCCTTTCTTGGGCACTCTGTGGATGAAGGACGAAGAAACTCAAAACACAGTTACAAAAAAATCAACTGAGGTAAAAAATCAAAAATTACCTCGGAAGGCTTCTGCACCAGTTAGCAAGAAACCTCTTTTTCGGACGCTCGGAGCCGGACCCTGTCGCCACTGACATGGTGGTTCCGAAAGGTTCCCCGGAGCTCGCTGCTGTTGTGGGCATCACTCAGGTTGAGGCGCACCCCCCTCGACTGGGAAGGACCTCCGGACCAAAGCCTTCAGCTGGCCCTGGTACTGGAGCCGCATGGCCGGAGCTAGCACCACGGGGAGATGCTGATGCTGAAGTAGTTGCCGTCGATGAAGATCTTCCCCTCCGGGGAGAAGGAGTCACTGCGGAAGGAGCAAGCCTGAAGGACCTCCCGTCGGTGTGCTTCAGCTTCCTCTTGCGGCTCAAAGGCTTGGCCAACTCTTTGCCCTTGCCCACGACTTCAACTCTCTGTTCCGGGACGGAAGGGGGACCACCCTCGGAAGCTCCGGAGATCGCCAACCCGGTGATCGAACGCCTCTCAACGACACTAAGGTCGTCAAGCATCGGCATCGTCCGCCAGAGCTCCCTGCTGAACTCCGCCTCCATGTTCAGAGGGAGAAAAGCCGCTGGCGGAGTCAAGTCGTCACCCTCTACGTCGATGTCGTGCTGAAACTTCTTGAGGTGAAACTCCAAAGTTGCACCCTCCATGTTGGACTTCAAACCGGTCTCAATCTGGTCGTCGTCCAGCACACTGTTGAGAGCCTAAGCAAGCTTCTCCCTCTTCTTCAGTGGAGCCCACCTGTTGGTCAGGAAGTTGCAAAATACTGCCTAAGGAGTCACTCCTTCTTCCATGCACTGGCGGATCCTAGTCAGAGCAGGGTTGAAGGCATCCGATAACACCGGAGCTTCACTCCAAACTGCCGTGTCGATGTTGGGGAGGCATTCAGGCAACTCCAGCTTCACATGCTCCTCCACCCTGATGACGATCCAATCCTTCTTCCAATCTTCCCACTACCTAGAAGGGAACGACCGCAAGTACTTGTACGGGCACTTCTTGCGCTTCACAAAATAATAGAAGCCAAGGTACTCGTCACTCTTGCCGGTGGTCTGTACGGTGAAGAAGGTGCGGAAGAGCTCAACGCAAGGGGGGGAATGCCCACCCACATCTCGCAAAAGTGGACAAAGATCGACACTAGAAGAATGGAGTGGGGGCCAAGGTGGTACAGCTGTAGACCATAGAAGTCTGGCAGCATCAAGAAGAAAGAGGAGAAAGGTGGGATCAGTCCCACCATAGCGTACGCGGAGAAGTACACCATGTCGCCGGCGTGCTCCTTCATGAAAGGAAGCTTGCCGGCGTGGACCAGGTGGTTGAAGAAGTCAGGGGACCACCCCATGAGGGCCCAGACCTTCTTCAAATCACCGTCAGTCTTCAATCGGCTCTGGCGAAGACCCAACTCCATCGCAGCACAGCGAGGTGAGAGATGAAAAGCAAGCAAAAGTTTGGAGGGTTTGAGCGCAAGTTAAAATGAAAGACGTAAAGAACCCCCAAACGGTGTGTGCTTTCCTTCTTAAGTAGGCCCCCGCAACGCTTGGATGGAAACCGCGGAGGAGCCGATGATACCAGTCCAAAACTTCACCCTGCCAATGACAAGGGGGCCCGGGGCCACCCCGACGATCAAGTCGAGGTCCTTACCCCAGGCAAACGGTTGTCATCATGAAAGGCGGGAATCCCGAAGGCGGCTGATTGACAGGGCACGCGGAACCGATACGATTCTCCTATCGAGAACTAGCGACCTTCAATTGCGTGAGATCCGCACGCTAAGATCTCACCTGCCGCATCCAGGATATGCCACGCGGCGGTGGTTTAACTACGAACTACTGCCAACAGAACATCCGAAGACCCTTGACGACACGGCTCAAAACCGAAGAATGGACCCACCTCCGGCAAAATGACTTCATCCAAAACGTCTCTCCCAGAGGTGGGCCCAGGGGGCCACTGTCGGCATACCGGATACCCCTTGGGATTGCAAAGATCACAAGGAAACTCCATCTACCAGATTTGAAGACCTCCGAAGGCCCCACATGTCAGCCATAATCGGACCTGCTTCCCCGACATGGTTAGTCCCAGGGCCGCCACGTGTATCATAAGACCGGAGCTATCGCCCACACATGGGAAAGCTCCGGACTGGATACCAGTATGGCACCCCCGGACCTAACCCCAGACAGAGGGAAGCTTTGGTATCGACATGTGTCCAACAGCACCGGACCTACCCGTCCACGACGGCAAGCTCCGGAGCTGCCATATGTCCTAACTGTCGGACCTTCAACCTTAACAATCAGACTAGTGGACCCCCCAATGGCTCGGACCTTCAAGGGACAATCAAGGACTTCAAGACCTGATTAAGTGTCATTAATACCATATTAATGACACACAATCGGAAGGCCCTTAATACTAGTAACGGCACTGTTAAGGCCCGTTACCACACTATTAAGGGCAAATAAGAGTAAGGGCTTTCGTTTATACTGTCCTGACGGGCACACTAAGTTTGTAGAAACAAGACATGTCATTTTCTTAGAGGATTCAATGATCAGGAGGAGCACGGTAAGAAGTGAAATTGATCTTGAGGAGAAGCGGGTCTACGTGCCCACTCCTATGATTCAAGAACCATTCTTCACTCTACATGTTGTCGATGCACCACAAGTGCCTGATGAAGGTGGTGCAACACCTGTTGTTAGTTCTCCATCAATGATAGAAAATAATGATGCACCTGTACAACAGTTCCAGCTCAGCCTTCTGGGCAACCTCAGTCAGATGTCGCTAATGAGGAACAACAGCCGCCCCAAAATGATGCGTAACTTAGGAGATCTCAGAGAGCCAAGCGGTCTGCAATACCAGCTGACTATGAGGTCTATATGAGTGAAGAGTTTCAAATGCAGGATGATCCCTCATTTGAACAAGCTATGAGCAGTCCTCAGTTATCCGAGTGGATTAAATCCATGGAGGATAAGATGTGGTCTATGGATGCCAACAAAGTCTGGCTATTAGTTGAAGTTCCTAAAGGAGCAAAAACTGTAGGCTGTAAATGGGTCTACAAAATCAAACGTGACTCCAGAGGGAACATTGAAAAGTACAAAGCCAGACTTGTTGCAAAAGGTTTCACTCAAAGAGAGGGTGTTGATTACAATGAGACATTCTCACCCGTCTTGACTAAGGATTCGTTCAGAATCATCATGGCAATAGTAGCGCATTATGACTTAGAATTACATCAGCTAGATGTAAAGACAGTGTTTCTCAATGGGGATCTAAATGAGGACGTCTATATGATGCAACCGAAAGGTTTCGTCGCTAAGGGTAAGGAGAACATGGGATGCCGACTTAGGAAGTCCATTTATGGACTCAAACAGGCCTTGCGACAATGGTATCTCAAGTTCGATGAGACAATCAGGAAATTTGAGTTTAATGAGAATGAGGAGGACAATTGCATTTATACTAAGTTTAAGAACGGAAAATTCATCTTTCTCGTGCTTTATGTAGATGACATACTACTCGCGAGTAGTAACGTTGATATACTATTATAAACTAAGAAATTCTTGTCCTCGAACTTTGATATGAAAGATCTAGGTGAAGCCTCCTATGTCTTGGGCATAGAGATTCACCGAGATAGAGTTAAGGGGGTATTAGGTCTTTCACAAAATACATACTTAGAAAATGTTCTAAAAAAATACAGTATGCACAAGAGCAAGGCCACACCTGTTCCCATTGTCAAGGGCGATAAGTTTGGGAACTTTCAGTGTCCTAAGAATCAGTATGAAGTCGATCAGATGAAAGCAGTTCCCTATGCTTCAGCTGTCGGAAGCCTTCAATATGCTCAAGTTTATACACGCTCTAACTTAGCTTATGTGATCGGAATGCTTGGTAGATATCAAACCAATCCAGGACCCGACCACTAGAAGGCAGTTAAGAAAGCACTCAAATATGTGCAAGGTACTAAGAGTCACATGTTGACTTATCAGAAATCAGACTCACTAAAAATAGTGGGATACTCAGACTCAAACTTCGCGGGGTGCGTGCATTGGAAATCCACATTAGGATACATTTTCACCCTTGCGAATAGAGCCATTTCTTGGAAAAGCTCCAAACAAACCATCATGACATCATCCACGATGTATGCTGAGTTTGTTGCTTGCTATGAGGCATCAGGACATGTTATGTGGCTTAAGAAATTTGTACCCGGACTTAGAGTGGTCGACAGCATTGAGAAACCACTTAAGCTATATTGCGATAACAAACCAGCAGTATTGTACTCTCACAACAATAAGTCGAGTGGTGCTGCCAAACACATCGACACTAAGTACTATGTCGTAAAAGAACGAATCCAGGATCATGTCATCAGTCTAGAGCATATCAGTACCGAGTAGATGCTTGTGGATCCACTTACCAAAGATCTTCCACCCAGCGTGTTCAGGAGACACGTAACCGGTATGGGTTTAAGGGAGAGCCTGTGATACTTGGATACTCAGGGGCCAAACTCAGTTTAGGATATGTTTCCAAGTGTGAGATGTAATGTGGTCGTCGAGTCAAGTAGTACGTAACTGACTGTTTCGATGCACCGTTCCCTTTATGTCAAGCATAAGGATATAATGTCAAAAGTCTATGTGTTTAGAAATCAGCTTATGTGACCTGTGGTCAAGGGGGAGAATGTTGGAATACTATTAGATGACCACTGGGGTTTTAGGGGTCGTAACCGACCCAGACTCATATCCTCTCCCAGGTGTTGATCAGGACACCAAAATCCCAACTGATTTTAGTTTGGGCAGGCCCCCTGGGGCACCTCCTCCCTTTATAAGCAAGGCACAAGCACCACTAAGAGGCAATCAATTCTAATTAGTCCTAGCCATCTAAAAACTCAGAAGCTCCAATCACTTGAGGAGGGAGTCTCGGGAAGACCCTTCCCCAACCCATCGCTGGTGCTACACCAACGTCGGTGGAGCGGCTGTGCCCTCCCGACAGACTCCAATGGCCTCTAACATCCCTGCAAGCGAAGGTATGTTCACCATGCCTAACCCTAGTTGATTAGCTAGATTGATTGGTGTTTGTTCTAGCTTAATTAGTCTCTGTATACTTAGTTTGTGCCCTAATCTTCATTAGGCATAACCTCAGAACTCAACACCCCTGCTCCATAATAATACAAGTCCTATTCATAACACCTCTGTCCTCAAAAGTTTATCGATTGACAACAAATTTTTGAGAACCAAGAGAGTACTAAAGAGAAGAATAGCAAGGCCCTTCCATACACCGGCGAAGCTAGAAGAGAAAACTACATGGTGCCTGGCTTCATTACCATATAATTTTTTACTAATATTTAACAAAATTTGAGTTATTAACAAGGAAGAATCACCATTTATCCTGGAGCCGGTGCACCAGGATCTCTCCACTGCTTCCATATGGAAATAATAGTATTGATGGCCCAAAGGTTGTTCAATACTACCTCCGTTCCGCAAAGAATGTCGTTTTCGACAAGAAAATAAACTACAAACAAACTAGTGCAACTTGTTATAGCGACAATTAATTAGATACAGAGAGAGTAACAAGCAACTACAAATGACTGGTTGTTCAATAACATAGACCCAACGGTTGACAGTCTTGCTCTTGTTTCCTCCAAAAAAAAAAAGTATGGGCATGTAGCAGGTATTGATTGATGGTTACGTTCTTGCTAAGCAATGACCAAACTTCAAGAGTTTAAAGCCGTGCTTGAGATTAATGTTACATGCTCCTCACTCCTGGTTTGAAAAAAGAAATGGTTTATGCATATATTTTAGCGTGGTTTTTAGGTTGTCCGCAGTGTCATACTAGAAAGCATATTGAATGTGTAAATTTAGAGGAGATACTGTAAAAGTAGTAGAAGAATAGTGTATAGAATATTTGTTAGAGGAAACGAGTGTGATAAAGTTTGACAGTTTCAGCCCTTACCTATTCGACCTCATGACTGTGCTTGCATTTATGCAGTCCTTTTTCGAGTTGCAAATGCAGGTTTAATGAAACCCAAGACCGCTTTGAATGGAGGCAGTACTTAGGGACGGTACCACAGTCATGAGCTGTTGTGTGTCCGGTTCACGCAGCTTAGCTAGCAAGTCGAACGCCAGCAGTGCAGCGCCACCACCCTTCCCCGTGACACGGCTTCGACGCAGACTGCAACGTCACGGTCCTCCGTCCCGCGCGTCCCTATCCGGCAACCCAACAAGCTGCTTCGTTTTCCGGTGCGATTGACGGACACGTCTCGGTTCGGCGCCGGTGCACAGTTCGCGCTTCCACGACCACGCTACGAGGGGCTTCCGGACGGGCGGCGCTTTTGGGTGGTGTCAGCTCAGCCATGCCAGGAAAGGGAACCGTCTGGCACCAGAGGCTGTCCGGCTGATCTGGCAGGGATGGCGAGGACGATGGAGATGGGTGGAGGAGGGCGTATGTGCAGGTATCGTGGATGCGCCAACTGTGTGTCCTGTGTACAGCAGTATAGAGCTTTGGCTGATGGGTTCCATTGGCTTGTCGCTGCTCATTCTTATTTTCCCCGGTAACGCGTCGTGCCGTTCTGCGTGGTACCGATCCCTGTAAACTTGACCTACAAGTGAAGCACACATATGCTACGCAATTGCTGTTTGAAAGGACGTTTCTGTGCAACCTAAAAGTGTCATCAACCATTTCGTCAAAAAAGTGTCATCAATCCTAAAGATGGTTTTGGAAAGTCACCTTTTGCAATGGCATCGAGAACATTCTAGAAATTCTCCTAATTCAAACAATCGACGGACTTTCTCAACCAAAAAATTTAATAGTTATGAATTGGCACACGCTAAGGACGGAATAATACTGAACCTGATTGGATCAGCCCAGCCTTTTTACAACGAAAACACTAAGCTTCAGGTGCCTGACGGATCAGGCGACGCTGAAGCGCGCCTCAGCAGTTAAGGTAAGTTTTTTTAGTTTTGTTAATTGTAATTCGTAATTTATAGGGTTATGTAAATTTTAAAATAATCAAATAAATTTTTTGTGATTGAATAACCTATAGAATTAAAGGTTAATAAATAATTACAATAATTAGTGATTAATGATAGTAATTAACTGTTAATTATCCAGTGCCTGAAATTTAGACAACCTTTTTACAATCGACCGTTAAAAGCTATGGTAGATTCAAGTGGAGCTTTTAAGAATCCACACAAGCCAGATTGTTACAATCCATAAAGTTGTCCTTTCCTAGATTTTCTCAGCCTTGAAAAATTCTTATAGCTACAATCCACACTCCAATCCACTATAATCAATCCAAGAATTCAAACAGCTCTGAACTTTTATCATCCAATTAATTTTTGAGAAATCCTTCTCGTCAATCGCGTGAAATCGCGAATCGTATCAGGCGACCGTTAGATTTCTACTCCCTCCGTCCCAGAGAGATTGTCTTTCTGGCTCTTTGGAAGTGTTCCACAAAGATTGTCATTTTGGACTCATCAATGTAGTAGTTAAGATGGGAATTCAACCACCCACCAATGTATGCTTTCTTTGAGTGCGGTTTCCCAAAAAAATGCATTAAATTGACCAGCTTTATAAGGGCACATGCGTCATTTACCATCTCCCCTAATATACTTGAAAAATGCTAAAACGACAATCATTTTGGGACGGGGGGGGGGTATAAGATTCGTGTGTTCTGATTATATTGTTTCCCTCAATCCTAATCCTTCCAACTCCCGACCGGTACCTGGGACAGCATGCGGTGGCAGCACCCAGGCGATGGCGGCGCAGCGACGGCTGAGCCGAGCAACGGCGAGCGAGCGACGACGTCGACGACAAGAGACAGTGATGGCTAGCCTCGGCGGCAAGCGGCGCGACGCCCATGGCAGCGGTGGCTGCGCGACTGCAGCAGCGCGCTGGCCGGAAGCGGCGAGTGGAGCCCCACGGAGGCACGGCGCGACGGCGCCGCCACCGGATCTGTGGAAGAAATGTGATTTTTCTTTTTCTTTTTGTTAATTGTTGATCTATAATTGTAAGAGTTATGTTAATGGTAAACTATAATCAAACAAAAAATTATGATTGATTAACCTATATAATTAAGGGATTAACAGTTAATTATGGCTGTAGTTAGCAGTTAATGATTCGGTGCATGAAATTTACTAAAATTTCAGGCAGCTGACAAATAGACAGACCTTTAATTTTTAACAATTCAACTTTTACGTTTTAACTATCACAGCCAGCTAGCTAATCTAAGCATGCCCCCAGCAGCACCCCAAGTGTGTAGTGTGTAGCACTATAGCAGTGAGATACCACCATATTTTGAGCTTGAAATACAGATTGTGATAGCATTTCTTGGACGTCCCCAAGTCAGTTTAGACCTTGGACGCATCTCCACATATTGCTTGAGAAAACACATAAATGTGTGAGTTATGATCTCAGAGTAGCATTTTTTTACAATATACATAAACATGTAGGTGAAATTGAACTAATGGTGGTTGCACAATATCAGAATACATATTTTCGACATTGAGCACTTTATTAAACTCAACAGTATCAATGTGATACATTAGAGTCTTGAACATACATATGGAAAACAAGTTTAATATGCAAAGCAACATTGTCAATTAGCTACTTCAACTGGTGAATGTAAGCTAACTATTACACTCCATCCGATCTTGCTTGTATAACACTAGTTAGTTCAAAATTAAATTATCCTATCTCATATAAACAAGAAAAAGTATTTTATATGCCACTGGTTAAATCCCAAATCCCTTTCGTACCACTATTAGTTATTGTGGTTGGGTCTCATGTGTCATGGACATATCAATGGCATATTAGAAATTAGAAGTTTTATCAATGGCATATAGGGAAGGGGAAAGTATTTTTTATTATCATTGTAAATATCATTTCTGCGGATAGAATTTTCTGAGATTATATGTTACAACATGCAATACAATAAAAATTAAAACAATTTTTGTATTTTTAATGCATGTAGACAAATCTCGTTTGGAAGATGAAATAATGCAAGAAACAATTTATGGAAAATTATAAAAGTATTTTTCTAGCATATTGTATGATATCATCTACCATCCTACAAAATTTTAACTTCAAATATAACCTATATATACAAAGAGAAAACCAAAAAGAAACATTTCAATAGGGCAGATTGAACCAATCTAAATAGTTCGAACGTCAAATGAACCAAAATTTTCTTTAGAGGGTTAAGTGAACAAAACTGATACTTGAGGGTAGTAATATATATATATTCTGATAAGGAAATTGCTACAAACAGTGCAATGACCACAAAATTGATTTGTAATTAAATAGTCCTACTCTGAGTAGCATTCCTCAAGTCCTGGGTTCAACTCCCGGTGGAAGCGAATTCAGGTTGTTAAAAAAAGATCGCCCTGTTAAAAAAAAGGCGTAGGGGAGGGGGTCGGCAACACCTCCACCAAGATTATGATGTCCCTTTCCCTCGTCCTCCAGATTTCCCGAGGAGGGGGGGGGGGGGGGCAAATTGGTAGTGCTACTGTGCTACTGCCTAGATTCAGGGCTACTTCTCCTTCTATGGGAGCGGCGGAGTCTCCCACCATCCTTTCCTCCTTTAGATTCACGGGATCGATAAACCTCTGACAGCTTTACGCGTGTTTCCTTACGAGATGTGGTTGTCTCTGTAATAATATCGGAATGCATACTTTGTGGAGACCGGAATGTATTTCTATTATCTAAAAAATATCCTACACCTTACTATGATCCATCCAATACAACCAAACCCTGCACACGGTTGTGGCCTGAGAACTACAGCTTCCAGGTACCGCTGCGTTGCTTAAGGTTCGGTGTGCTTATATATATGTGGTTCTCCCTCCTCACCTCACATGGTAGAGGCATGTGAAGCTCACGCCTCACTCATTCACAACAGCAACGAAGGGGTCTCTGCAGAACGCCATGGCGACCACAACGCCAGCAGCGGTCAGGAACGGAGATGGGGAGCACAGGAGGACGAAAGGAGGCTTCAAGACTATGCCGTTCATTCTTGGTGAGTGCCGTACCGTATCTCCGTGAACGTGCGTGCAGTTCTTGATTTCCATTTTCCTCTAATGGTCTCACGTCTTGTGTATTGCAGTAAACGAAATCTGCGACCGGTTTGCCACGGCCGGCTTCGCCGCCAACCTGATCACGTACCTGACGCAGCAGCTTCACCTGCCGCTGGTGGAGGCATCCAACACGCTCACCAACTTCAGCGGCACGTCCAGCCTCACGCCCATCCTCGGTGCGCTCGCCGCCGACTCCTTCGCTGGCCGCTTCTGGACAATCCTGGCCGGCTCCGTCTTCTACCAGATCGGCATGATCGGCCTCGTCGTGTCCGCGCTCCTCCCTTCGCTCCGCCCGCCGCCGTGCTCCACTCCCAGCACCGCTGCGTGCCAGCGCGCCTCCGGATGGCAGCTCGCCGTGCTGTACCTCTCACTGATGTGCACGTCGCTCGGCTCCGGCGGCATCCGGCCGTGCGTTGTGGCATTCGGCGCCGACCAGTTCGGGCCGGACCACCAGAAGCACGAGAGCAGCGCCGAGGCAGTGGTCGCGGAGGCGGAGCGGAAGCGGCAGTACTTCAACCTCTACTTCTTCACGATGGGGTTCGCCGTGCTGCTCGCGCTCACCGTGGTGGTCTACATCCAGGAGAACGTGGGGTGGGGGTGGGGATTCGGGATCCCAGCCATCGCCATGTTCTTGTCCATCGTGGTGTTCGTGTTGGGGTACCCGCTATACGTTCGGCCCAAACCTGGGGGCAGCCCGTTCATGCGGCTCGCACAGGTAGTCGCCGCGGCCTTGAAGAAGCGCAAAGCCGCGCTGCCGGAGGATCCCGGCATGCTGTACCAGGATAAGGATCTGGACGCGCTCATCTCCACAAATGGCAGGCTCCTGCACACCAACCAGCTCACGTAAGTCCATTCCTCTGATCTGCAACTCTGTCGTGCTCCGTATGTCCTGACGTGCTCTCTTGTATGGCGTAAGATAGCATGCACGTTAACGTGATGTGCATTTTTGCACTGACACGAGATATGTCGGCGACTTTTTTGTGGAAGTTACGTTATCAGGGCAAAAACACCATAGCCCGGTTGAGTTCAGTCGGCCGAGGAGTAAATCTGGTAACTTAAATCAAGATTGTGCACAGCTTTATCATTACCTAAAATTTGCATTTCTATGCTCACCTCTCAATGTGACATTTCAGCACGTACACTTCCACTAAGCGTTAGTATGAGAATAATTAAGGTGTTGAATTTCTTCATTTTCTTCCTGTGTGAATTCAGGTTCTTCGATCGGGCCGCGATCGTGACGCCGGGGGACATGACCAGCTCCGGAAAGCCGGACCTGTGGCGCCTGTCGACGGTGCACCGCGTGCAGGAGCTCAAATCCATCATCCACCTGCTACCTATTTGGTCGGCCGGTATCATGCTCGCCACAGCCGGCTCGCACAACTACAGCTTCACCGTCATGCAGGCGCGCACCATGGACCGCCACGTCATAGGCCGCTTTGAGATCCCGCCGGCGACCCTGTCCATCTTCTCGACCTCTGCCATGCTCATCGGCCTGGCCCTCTACGACCGCGCCTTCGTGCCCCTCGCGCGCCGCGTCACGGGACTGCAGTCTGGGATCACCTACTTCCACCGGATGGGCATCGGACTGGCCATCTCCATCGTCAGCGTCGGCACGGCCGCACTCGTCGAAACCAAGCGCCGCGGCGTCGCGACCGAACACGGGCTCACGGACAACCCCGCAGCCGTCGTTCCGATCAGCGTGTTTTGGCTGGTGCCGCAGTTCGCCATCCACGGCATCGCCGACGCCTTCTCGTCGGTCGGGCACATGGAGTTCCTTTACGACCAGGCCCCGGAAAGCATGCGTAGCAGCGCCGCCGCGCTCTTCTGGCTCGCCGGCTCCCTTGGGAACTACATGGGCACGGTGCTCGTTACCGTAGTGCAGCGTGCCACACGGGGACGCGGCGACTGGCTCCAGGACAACATCAACCGGGGCAGGATTGACAACTACTACTGGCTTGTCACCTGCATCATGGTGCTCAATTTTGGATACTGCCTCATTTGCTTCCATTACTACACAATGAAGCCGTTGGAGGTGGCGGATGAACATGGTGGTAACCAGGACAAGGAGTGTGAGCTCCACTCTATCACGACAGCCGGGATGCTGGAGTAGTGTAATATAATTAGAGGATAACTATTCTAGGGCGGGCGTTCTTAAGAACCAATTAATCAGATGCACACGCACAAGGGTTACAATTTCTAAAGGAGTATCTTTGTAATGTACTTACTAGATATATCTCCGTTTCATTTCCACTTCATTTCTAGGTTTGGTCAAATCCATCTGTGACCAGTGATTTATATAATTTCGATCAACTTCAATAATATAAAATTATATTTTTAGATTCATTCTGAAAAATATTTCATATTTTAAATTTGCATGTTATTAAATTTAATAAAACATATAAAAGTTCCTTGTCAAAGATATGTTTGACCAAAGTTAAAAATAAAGGTGAGATAGGACCAAAGGAGAATGCAGTATCCTATAATACTATATGCTAATATGCATATCCTACATCTTGCATTTCTGTCGAACTGAAAGCAGCAGCTCCTCAAACGCAATAAAGTTCAACAGAAGTTAACTGGATCAGTCAAACCTGAAAGCCACCGCCAAAACAAATAATAAAGAATTTGTATCTGTTGATAAAAAAAACATAACGCACTGACCTCTATACACTACAGGAATCCCAACGATTTGCGACGACCAAGACCGACGCAAATAAGCTATTTGCGATGGTTTCCGGTCGTCGCTCGAGTTTTGTTGCAATTAAGCTTATTTGCGACGGTCACCGTCGCAAATAAGATTATTTGCAACGGCTTGCGATGACCATCACAAACAAGAGTCCGAGCCCGTCGGATGGGTCGGGTCTGACAAGTTGCGACGGCTGGCGGTGGCTGTCGCAATTAAGGTTCTATTTGCGACCGCTTACTGTGGCCGTCGCAAATAACACAGGTTCTATTTGCGACGAACATAAGCCTAATTTGCGAGGTACTATATAAAAGCCGTTGCAAATAATGTTTTTTATTTTTTGAAAAAAAATGTTCTGCCCGACTCGATGACTAAAAACACAATATATAATAGATATAACAATAACAAAATACAATATATAACAACAACATAACATCTCGATCCATCACAACACAATACATCCATCATAACACAAAGTCCATCCATCACAACACAAACACAAAACAAAGACAAATGCATCTCCATCCATCAATTCTAGCTACCTCTCATGCCGCCAAAGTCCTCGCCGCGCGTCAGTCCAGGCACCGGTATAGACGGCAACAGAGTTTGAGCCTCCGTCGCAAATCCCTGCAACACATAGAAGTTGTTTGACATATTGATTAGTTTGGAACTTAGTTTTTTACTAGAATTGATTAAACAAGCTAGAATTGATCATATTGGACTTACTTTAGATAATTTAAGTTAGATTTACTATGTTTGATTATGTAAGATTAAGTAAGACTACAATAGCTAAATTGAATTAGATTTGCCAATATTTGACAAATTAATACTAAGTAAGAACCTTTTGATTATCTGGAAACCCGGAGAAGTGTTCACCGGCGGCGGTACCTGCATTTCTGGCGGTGGAATTGGCGGTGGCAGTGAGGTAGCTCGAGGTGCAATCTCTGGACTGTGTGGCCTTGAAAGAAACTCTGTCATTGCAAGCGTTACAGGTTATTACATATTATTAAGAATGCGATGAATTTAACTTACTTTAACTTACCATCACCGTCTGCCTCTCCATCTCCATCGCCTGCCGCATCTGCTCCATGCACGCTCGCTGGTACGAAATGGTGGCCTCCATCGCCGCCTTCCCCGCCTCCATCTCTGCCTAATACTGCGCGCGGTTCTCTTGGACCTGACGAGTGAGAGTCTCCACCTGCGAGACACGGTGACTCGGGCCCGCCCACAAAGCCTGCATGGAGCTACCTATTCGCAGGTCTCGCCGCCCTCGGCTCGACAACTCTGTCGAATATGACGAGCCTATAAAAAAAAGAATCAGTTATATGGAATTGAAATATCTTGAATATTTTGATTGAAAACGATAAAATGACTTATGAACTCACTTTCCGTGGGCTTTTCCACCTCCGCTTACATACGCGGTTTGAGGATCGATTGATTCATGTTCCCAATCGAAACCTGCGTCGTGTATCCTCCTAGCCTCCTCCCCGTACCTAGCCTGAAAAACAAGAAAATCGTCTAAGTTCAACAATCCATATAGTTATATTTAATATGAATAATTTCTAAACTTACCAGCCACTCGACTGCGGCCTGACTGCACCCCTAAGGGTGAGAAGGATCCCTATGACCTCTCTTCTAGACCTCATGAGGGATCGGCGGCACCCCCGTCTCGCGCTTCTGTCAATACGTGTTAGTACGAACAATATATTATGAATATATAAACATAAGTTAGATACACTTACTATGTGTTTAGCTAAATGCAAGTGGTTATCTTGCTCGTGGTTGTGCTTCCCCTCTACACCCTCGAGCCCTCCACGACTTAGCCTTAAACTCATCGCAAGCCCAGTATCGACAAAGGGTTCGATATGCATCAGACCGACCCTGCAACCAGCTCACATGGCCGTGCACATAGTTGTAGGTCGTTAAAAATACCATTGAGGAAATTATCAGAAAAAAATATTTACTACACCCCACGTACCTGCGCGTACTCCTCTTCCGTCAGGTGCCTCTCGCTCTCCTGCTGGAAGTGTCGCACGTCGTGATGGTTCATCTTCAAGTGCTCATTGATAACTTGATATGAGGCGTGGACAAAACTTGTCGAACCGCCTTCACAGTTTTGACGTGAAACACTTTTCTCGCATGCTCAAACATGCGAGGGTCATTCGGATCCTCTAAAATATACATTTCCTATGATAAAGAATATATTGAAGAGGTGTTTATTAAAATAGTTTAAGAGTTAAAACTTAGAAACTTAATTTAACATATTTACCATAAAATCAGCCCATACGGCCTCCTGAATGTTGTGGTGCTCTTGGTGAGGGGCACGTGCGTAGTTCTCCCACAAAGTAGCAGACATCCCGTCGATGACTCCGGGATAGTGCAAAAACACTAAGGACCTAAGGACACCGTTCACCGATCTGTGGTGTCTATCACCGGTGAAAGACATGCCATACCAAGCACTGCAAGACTTTTATTGATTTATTACTTAAGTAACCAAAAGAAATCAGAATTGAACTCTACGATTATATTACCTGTCTCCGACCGAATGAATCATGGACCTCTGCGAAGAGCCCGAAGGAGGACTAACAAAGTTAGTCCTCCTCGTCCTCCGTGTCTGCTCGAGCACCACGTTTGGTGACCCAGAAGGTTCGCCATAAGTCGAGCCAAAGGGATCAGGAACAGAAGGCTCGCCAGCCAAGGGCTGGCTGTTCGAGGGCTGGCTCACCGAAGAGTAGCCAAGCTCAACTAGCGCTGTAGCCTCTGAGTCAGTTTTATGGGATCATTATAGCAGTTGATGGAAAAAAGTACTTAGACTTAATTACTATAAATTTGGTCATGAAAGCAAGGACGGTCACATCCGTGTGTTCATGCAACGATTGTTCTGATTTTTTGAGCTCAACGAAGAACTTGTATGCCTCCATTGTAAAAGGATCCTCCACTTCCATAGCTTCTAGCATCTCATCCATCCTATCAACCCCCGCTCTATCATCATCCTCATCCACTTCTTCTAGGACTCGAGATTTAGTCTCGCCGTGGAAGGTCCACACCTCATAATGTGGCATAAAATTGTTTCGACATAAGTGAAACAAACGTTTTAGTCTGTTCAAAAACTTGGTGTTATGATATTTCGTACATGGGCACCGCACCTTATCATTCGTTGACAACGAAAGTGCTTGATACAAAAATTCATCTAACTTGGTGTACCACTCATCCGAGTGACCACCACTCTTCAACTAGTATACATCCAACTGCGGTCTTCACCCATGTTTGATTCTGCAGTTTAAAATTGAAGAAATTATCGTTAGTTTATATAGGATTTATCCTGCTTATGACGAGACGCAGAACCTGAATCCGAACAAAATTTTGGCAGCATAACCTCGCTTGTTTTACACTGCACTCCCAAAAATGGTGAAGTTCTTTAAGCTTTGGAGTCAACTGTCCAACAACGACAAAGGAGACGATGAAAGAACGAGAGAGGAGGAATGAACGGGAGAAAACACCCGTCGGGGCCCGCCATCCACGTGCGGGAACTTGTCGTAAGTAACGACATCATGTGGACGAACGCCGGTTACCGTCACCAATTATGGCTCCGAGACTTTATTTGCGACGGTTACCGTCGCGGTTCGCTTCCGTGTCGTCTCGGAGCCGCCGCGTATGCCGCTTGCCAGGGTTGCCGCCGCATCCGTCGCTCGCCGATTCTAACCCAGCTCACTAACTAATAAACAATTATCCTAACTAAATGACATAATAAACAATATAATATAAAAAGCATTGTAAATTCAATTGCATAATCAACAATATAATATAAATATAATATTGTATTGCATACTCAACAATTCAATTGCATTTCTAAATTCAATTGCATAATCAATAATTCAGTTGCATTTCAGAATTCATTTGCATAACCAATGATTCAATTGTATTTCTCAATTCAATTGCATAATCAACAATTCAATTACATTTCAAAATTCAATTGCATAATCAACGATTCAATTTGCATTTCTAAGTTCAATTGTATTTCAATTGCATTCAAAATTCAATTGCATAGGAGGGGGGGGGGGGGGGGGGCTCGGCCATGCATGGGAGGGGGGGGGGGGGGAGGGTGCAGTGGGGGGGGGGGGGGGAGCTCGACCTTGGGAGGAGGAGGGAGGGGATGGGCGCTCGGTCATGGAGGGTGGGGGGCGCGGGCCATGGGAGGGAGGGTGGGGAGGCGGCTCGGCCATGGGAGGGTGGTTAGGGGGGGGGGGGGGGGGGGCTCAGGCATGGGGGCGGGTGGGGGGCTCTCGGCCATGGGAGGGTGGGGAGGAGGCTCGCGAGGGGGGGAGAGAGAGAGGAGGAGGAGGAGGGGCTTACATGAGGGGACGCGCGACAACGGTGGGCGCGCAACGGCGGTGGGTCGAAGCAGTGGCGGGAGGGTCAGTGAAGTGAGTCGAGCCGAGGGTGAGCTGGAGTATATCCCTTTAATTCGCGACGTCCTCATAAATTGCGACGGCCCTAGGGTTGGCCGTCGCGATTAAAGGAATTTGCGACTGTGTTTTTTCTGACCATCGCAAACAGTGCCTATTTGCAACGGCTTTTGGACCGGCCGTTGCAAATTAACAACATATTTACGACAGCTGTAGGATTTTGTGATGGCGCAGTGCGGATCGTCGCAAATATTTTTTGCCGTCGCAAATAATCGCATTCATTTTCTGTATAATATAAGCTGCAAAGAGGACTCCCGGTCTGGCCGACCAGCGAGAAATGGGCGTACCCGATCAACATTGCGGGCTGCATTGTCACATCGTGACTCTCTGACAGCACGCACCGTTAGTTCTACTAGCACTGCCTTTGAGTGGAAACATGATGTCATAGACGTCGTCATGTGTTGATTTGATTTCTGTGCCAGTGCATAATAGCTTAACTGACGTGAGCAACCTATAAGTCCTTTCTTGAACTCTTGATCGGCTAAGATAATTTACGTTTCGTCACATTCAGAATAAATTTGGACAGCCCCCAATTATTTACGTTTCGTCACAATCATTAAATTTGGACTGGATCATGAGAATACCGACGCATGATCATTCAAGCAATCATCGTATTTTCTCGTGGAAGCTTGGTTGGAGGATAGACAAGGTCTCAGTTTTCTGACGAGCTAATACAGTGACTCGGGGTGCTGAGAGCCTGAGACCTGCCAAATTAACATAGAAAGGCGAAGGCGCCCGCGCTTGTCTGGGGACTCCCAATCGATGCCTTACGGGCAACGAACCGAACCTATCTAGGAGCCGGCCTATTAATGTCCAGATGAGGATAATATGGAAGTTCTACACGACACAACAAATTCGCTGCAGCTTTGGAATTAATTGTGAGATTCGATCGGCGGACTAGATGGGAATGATAGAATCACACACTAAATTCTTCTCGCAATCTCAAAAGCTAGGCATGCAGCCCTCGCTTACAAGGAAGGAGAACTTTAAGACCAGCAGATGGATCATGCATGATGATGGCCTCCACGCCAGTTGGTGATGTGAACGCAACGTACGGGCGTAGAGTTCGATGTTTTTGCATGAGAGAGGAGAGACTTCCTTGTCTGCACCTCTGTATATGCAAGGCAGTTAGACCATCCGTAGTTGTTCACTGTAAATCTTACTACACTGTAAATATAGAGTAGATTACTATAAGTATAGAGTATATGTCTAGAGTGAAAATGTTGAAAGCATAGAGAAGAATATACTGGAATTATAGAAGAAGTACAGAAGATAGAGTAAGTTTTAGAGAAAACCGTTGCGGATGGTTTTAGATCATCCATAGTGATATACTGTAAAGAATACTGGACTATACTGGAAGTATAGAGTAGGTATGCAGAATGAACATACCGGAAGTTTAGAGGATATACTAGAAGAGTAGAATATAGAGTTTGTTTTAGAGAAAACGGGTGTGGATAGCCTTAGAGACTCTTCTTAAACACACTTACACACCAAGTCACATATTCTCATTATGCAACTATCGTCATTATCAATATAATCTATCAACATAGAAAGTAAGGTAATGCCTTGTGTGACTAGTTGAGCTGCCACTAGCAAAATCCAGGAGCAAGAGCAATCTTGCACACAACGAACTGTTTCCAATATGATAAAAGGCTCACCAATGAATCGCATCAGGTGACCTGCCACTAGCAAAATCCAGGTTGTCGATACCCTACGTACCGGGTACCCCACGATATCGCAAGAAGTGCCAGGAAGTTCCACCCGTCAGAGTCGAAGGCCCTTGCAGGTCCCACATGTCATGTTACTCCGGACCCTCTCCCCTCACATGGCTGACTCCTGGGTTAACACGTGTAAAATAAGACTGGAACAAAACTCTCAACCAAGGGAAGCTCCGGCAACTACACGTGTATACCAGCCCCGAACCTAGCCCCCACCAAAGAGGAGCTCCGGTACCGACACGTATACAGCGACCCCGGACCTACCCTCCCGCAAGGGAAAGCTCTAGATCTGCCACGTGTGGAGCCCCCGGACCTTCATCGCCAACAGAAATACGAGCATATCACGTCCGTTACAAACATTCAAGGATGGTTAAAGCAACAGTTACAAGGTCTGATAATGTATCATTAATGCCGTATTAATGACACACGATCAGTGTACCGTTAATAGGGGTAACGCTGTCATGAAGGCACTTTACCACACTATTAAATATATTTAATACCCTTTAGACAGTGTATTAGATCATTAAGCACGCCAGCACCACATGTCGGGTCAGGCCAGCTTTGTAACGGCCAGTCCTTAGAATTATAAAAGGGCTGCACCACACGAACAGGTGAAGACATAGCATTTTTGGAGTTGATCCTAGCGAACATAATCACTCAATACAATTACACAAACCCCGTGGAGTAGGGTGTTACGCTCAGGCGGCCCGAACAACGTAAATCCCTGAGGTCATCATCTTGATATTGATCTTGGTGTGCCCCAACCACAAAAGAACCTCCGCGGGATGCTTCTCAGCGGGTCCTGGGGAAGTGTCGTATCAAACACTTCGATATTTGGCGCGCCAGGTGTAAGGACCGCATGCCCAAGAGGGGGGGGTGAATTGGGCTTTCTTCAAAAAATTCTAAGCAATGAAACTTAATTTCTAAAGCCCAATTCCCTACGCAACCATCTATGTATTCTAGTAGATAGAAACTTCGCAGAATATAAAATGCATAAAAGTAAGGGAAGGAGAAGGATGCAAACTCCCGAGGAGACAAGGATTTATCCCGTGGTTCGGCAAGATCGTCAAGATCTTCCTACATCCACGTTGTGGCACCCACCAAAGGGTTTTGCCACACCCACGTCACCGAGACGAGGGATCTTCACTATTTCTCTCTGTTCGCCTCCCTTGGCAAGGTGGAGCTCAAGCCTTGTACAACTTCGACCTTCCGGGCTTCCACAAACGCCTTGGCAAGCTCCGGAAGTCTCCTCACGATTACAAACACCAAGGACACTCTCTTGAGGCTCTCACACTATCCTAGAGAGTCCACTCACCCAGAATGGTGGCACACAAGCTCTCTCTCTAGCTAGTTCTAGCCTAAACCTTGGTGTATGGATGATCGAAATGGTGTGGAAGTGATTGCTCTTGGTCTTGAATGCTTGTGGATGTGTTGATAGTGTCTGGCGCTCAAGACTTGACGAAATGACAGGATTAGGGGTTATTTATAGCCAGCCTCCCCGAAATAGCCGTTGGAAAAGTAGGCTGACAGAACTTTACTGTGAACACCGGATGATCCGATGTCTCCCCTTTAGTTAACATCGGTCAAGTTGCTTTAGCTGACGTCATTGTGTCACATATGACCGTTGTTAGACCGATGTTGATCCTGTCTTCTCATCGGATGATCCGGTGGCTCTTCCTCCAGAATTTTCTCAATCTTGATGCTTACTGGAGTAATCGTCCGATGTGTGCTTCTGTGTACATCGGATCATCTGGTGAGTTGATTTTGAGAATTGGTCCAGAAATAATTGCCTCTGTTGAATTGGACCGATGTACCACTTCCTACACATCGGATGATCCGATGTGTACTTCAGTTTTGAGGTCTTCTTCTTCTGTTGACACAACTCGACCGATGTAGTCACTTCACAAAACATCGGATGATCCGGTGTATTGATCTTGTTTGCTTCGAGTTGTTTTAGGTTGATCTTTTGGAATTTGCTTGAGTGACCTCTTTGACATTTGTTGGGAATGTTCTTCTGATGAATATTGAGTTCCTTGTGTTGTCAATTTTGATGGAATTGCGTTGACGTATGAGTTCTTCTTTTAGTCTTCATGAAAATCGATTAACCCCTTAGAATAGTTCGTTGAGGGGTCTCCATTTGTATCCAATGAGCAGTAGATGATATGAATAGATAGTTCATTACGTTTGATGTGTTATACATGAGACCTCGCATCCACAAACTCATTAGTAATATCTAACGGTTGTCATTAATCGCCGAAACCGTACCTCGTGGGGGCCTAGATGCTTTCACCAGGAAGGGGGGCGCTCAATCCCAAGATCACAAGATGGTGAATTCAGCTGGTGGTTCTTCCAATGGCAACCACGCTGGACAACCTGCTGGAGGCAATCCCTCTAACATCGAACAACCAGCATGTGTCATTGTTCCAGCAGGTGCTATGGCACCACAGCCACCATCTGCTCCAGCAAACGATGTTGGACAAGATGGAGCATCTGCGTCGATCACTGCATCGACAAACAACAACCCAGAGCACACGCTTACTGCTACGCGAGCTCTTCTACAACGTCCACCACCTCCAGCTGCACCCCAGGGTGTTGTGGAGCAGTGGAGGGCTGATGTTGATCATCTGGTTGCAGCTGCGGCTGCAGGCATCAGCAACCAAGGTCCTCCCCCTTCGGGGCGAGCACCATCTCAACGACAGACCTTGTATGGCCGACTTGGTCCACAAGCCTCTCAACAAAGGAGGTGTCATGTCTCCCAGCAGGTGACTTCGTTGCCTCCCGGGGCACGACGCACCCACACAATTACTAGGATTCCGACTCATGACTTACGGTCGGAACTGGATCACCGTTACCGTCAACAGGACGACCGTGTTCACATCGAGCACGCACGTGAGAGACGCGAAGCTCGGGACAACCCTGCTCCACAGGGAGTAGGGGGAGGCTGTTCAGCCCTGGCCATGCACTTACGTATGGTCAGGTGGCCACAGAAGTTTCGGCCCCACTTACCAGAGAAATTTGACAGGACTGTCAACCCTGCTGAATTTCTTCAAATCTACTCTACTGCCATACTGGCAGCAGAGGGAGATGAGGCTATGATGGCCAATTACTTCCCGGTGGCCTTAACTGGAACTTCAAGGTCCTGGTTCATAAGTCTTCCACCCGACTCCATTAATAGTTGGGCGGAATTGTGCCAGCAATTCACTGCCAACTTCGGGAGCTCCTATACCCGGCCCGACACTAAATTGGACCTATTTGCTATAAAGCAAACTTCAGGGGAATCGCTACGGTCCTTCATCCGGCGATTCTCTCAGGTACGAAATACTATTTCTTCTATCTCGAGCTCTTCTGTTATCGTTGCATTCAGACAGGGTGTTCAATATAAGAAGATGCTAGAGAAGCTAGCTATTAAAGAAGTTACCAGCATCACGAAACTCTTCAGCCTAGCCGACAAATGCGCTAGAGCTGTAGAGGGCCGTGAAATGCACTCCAAGCCAGCTCCAGAGGCCAACCAGAAGTCCTTCAAAACTGAAGCCGCTACCTCCGGTAGTGGTAAGAAGAAGAAGAAGCCCAACGACAAAAAGAAGTCGTCAGCCGGCGCTCCAGCTGCTGCTGCTGCAGCCCCTGGAAGTCGGGGGCCATGCCCCGAGAAGCGACCTCGTCCTTCATCAGAGGACGGCAACAGTTCCAATGCATGGTGTCCGATTCACAAGACGAATCAACACAGCTTGGAAGAGTGTCGGGGGGTCCAAAACCTTGTTGAGCGCTACAACAAGCGCTGGGATGAAGCTCCTTTCCGTCAAAGGGAAGGAAAACAAAAAGTCGATGAAGCTCCGGTTGAAGAGGAGCTAGGTTTCCAGGACCCTAAAAAGGTCTTGAAAGCCGTTTACAACACTGTCGACAACGACTCCGACGCCTCTGACAACGAGCGTCGGAAGACCCTGAACACCATCTATGGTGGTTCTTGGGACATCACCTCTCGTCGCATCTTCAAGACAATGCGGCGGGACATGGCCATGGTAGCTCCTGCTGCTAAGGCAGAACCACATCGGAAGTGGATGGATACACCCATCATTTTCGATGCTTCGGACTGCCCCTGAAACATGATCGGGGCTGGACAACTCCCGTTGATGGTGTCACCCACCATTAACAATATCCAAATCCACCATGTAATGGTGGACGGAGGTTCCGAGCTAAACCTCATAAGCTTCAAAGCTTTCGTTAAGCTTCAGCTCCATCCTTCGGACCTTCGCCCATCCTGACCTTTCTCCGGAATAGGTCTGGGAACCATTACTCCTCTTGGTTCCATTACACTCCCAGTGACCTTCGGGACCCGGGAGAACTACAGAACCGAGAAACTGGTTTTCAACGTTGCACAGATCAGTCTTCCCTTCAATGCCATTTTGGGTAGACCAGCTTTATACAAGTTTATGGCTGCTATCCATTATGGTTACTTGGTGTTAAAAATGCCAACACCCACGGGCATTCTCCGGATCCGCGGAGATCGTACTGCAGGAGTCACTGCACTTGAGGAACTCTATGCGCTTACCACAGTGCAAGAGGAAGCATCTGGTAAGGAGCCAGCTGCGAATCCTCCAAGCATTCGTCACAAAGGCTCTACCTCTGCACCTCGTGTGCAACCAAGCGGCGATGCCGACATTCCCGTCAAAGTCGTTCAAATTGGTTCCGATGCTGCTCAGACTACCCATATATTGGGGGGTCTGAACAACAAATAGGAACTCGCGCTCATCACTTTCCTCTGGGCTAATGTCGACGTGTTTGTCTAGAAACCGTCACAAATGTCTGGGATCCCTAGGGAGGTGATTGAGCACAATCTGAAGATTTACCCAGACACTCAGCCTGTACACCAGAAGCCCCGGAAGCAATCAATTGAGCGACAAAGTTTCATCCGATAGGAAATCAAGAAGTTGCTCGAAGCTGGACTCATCCGGGAAGTCTTCAATCCAAAATGGTTGGTAAACTCAGTTGTTGTACCCAAGGCCGGTGGGAAGCTTCAGATGTGCATCGACTACACCACCTTAAATAAGGCATGTCCAAAAGATCCATTTCCACTACCCAGAATAGATCATATAGTGGAATCCACCTCCAGGTGTGAGCTTCTGTGTTTCTTAGATGCATATTCTGGATATCATCAAATCCAAGGAATATGAAGAGCATAATGCCTTCATAACAGTAGATGGACTATATTGTTATATTGCCATGCCATTCGTCTTAAAAATGTTGCTTCAACATTTGTGCGAGCTATGTACAAAACATTTGGAGAGCTAATTAGAGACTTGGTGGAGGTGTATGTTGATGACATCGTCGTGAAGATTAAAAACAAGGAGTCACTCCTTGACAACTTACAAGCCGTCTTCGACAAGCTGCGCACCACGCACACCAAGCTGAACCCGAACAAGTGTGTCTCCGGGGTTAGCTCCGGAAAGCTTTTGGGGTTCTTGGTGACTCATCGAGGAATCGAAGCAAATCCGGCGAAGATCAAGGTTATAGAAGAAATGTGGCCCCCAGCCCGCATTGAAGATGTCCAAAAGTTGATCGGATGTCTAGCTGCGTTCAGCCGGTTCATATCAAGGCTGGCAGAACGGGCGCTACCCTTCTGCAAACTCTTGAGGAAGTTCGGACTATTTCATTGGTCTGAATAAGCAGAAAAGGCATTCCGAGAGCTGAAACAGCTCCTCACCACACTACCAATATTGGTAGCTTCGAATCCTGGTGAGCCTTTACTACTTTACATTTCGACAACCACCGAAGTTGTTAGTATGGTTCTGGTCACGGAAATACCGGAACCACATTCAGTCCAGGAATCTAGACCCCTCAAGGAGGGTCCGGAACCACCTGAAGACATGACTGGGTCTCAGCTCCCAGACATGGAACATCGAAATGAAGTACTAGGAGATCAATCTCGTTTGTTTGTGGAGGTTTCCAGTGAGATCGGGGTTCAACAAGAAGGAATTCTGGACCCCTCTGGGAGGGTCCAAGAAGCACAACCTGAAGGTCTGGGACCCTCTAGCAGGGTCTCAGTCAATGGAGAGGAAGCTCTAGGTCCTTCTGAAAGGGTCCGGACCATCCAGGGCCGTGTGTACTTCATCAGTGAAGTACTCCATGACGCCAAGACAAGATACATTGAGGTGCATAAACTACTTTATGCAGTTCTTATTGCCTCAAGGAAGGTTCGTCATTACTTCCAATCCCACAAAATCTCAGTGGTAACCTCTTTTCCACTGCGTGCAATTTTGCATAACCCCAATTCTACTAGGAACATTGCAAAGTGGGCAGCGGAATTGGCTGAATTCAATCTAGAATTCGTGTCAGGACAAGCAATTAAAAGACAAGCCTTGGTTGACTTTGTGGCGGAATGGAATCCTTCTCCATCAAACCCTAGGGGCCAAAGTGAGCAGAAAACAGAACTTAAAGTTCCGGTATTCAATGAGCCTCACTAGACCCTCTACTTTGATGGCTCCATGCAGAAGCAGGGGGCCGGAGCTGGAATCCTTCTCCTGGCTCTGACCCGGGAGAAGGTGAAGTTTATGGTGCACCTTGATTTCAAGGCAACCAATAATATGGCGGAGTATGAAACCCTCATCTATGGACTCAAGGTGGCACTATCTTATGGTGTCAAACAGTTGTTGGTGAAGGGAGATTCACAACTTGTCATCAAGCAAGTGAAAGGTGAACGTTCCTGCAACAATTCTCAATTAGCTGCTTATCTCCTTGAAGTCCAGAGGCTTCAGAAGGACTTCAAAGTCCTAGATCTCCATCATATTTAGAGTCTTCATAACGCTGAAGCCGACGAACTCTCGACGAAAGCCTCAACTGGAGCTCCGGCTCCTGACGGAATCTCCATCCAGAGGTTGTCGAAACCAACAACTCAGCCTGCCAAACTGAGCGAAGGGGGGCGAGACCAGCACCTCGAAGCTGGCGGTCCCGGTGGCCCTGCTACCATGGCGTTCACCAAGGGTTGTAGGTGCTGTCGGAAGCTCCGAGCAACCCAGCATGCAAGACTCAGAAGCTCAAGTTAGCTCCGATGCATGGATCTCGGAGATCCGGAGCTACTTGAAAGACAATATCCTTCCTGAAGATAGTGTATCCACCGACCGGATTGTCAGATTGGCTAAAAGATACACGTTGATAGAAGGGGATCTCTACCGACGCGGTGCCAATGGCATCCTAATGCGATGCATTGCAAGGGAAGAAGGTCGCGATCTCCTCGCGGAAATCCATGGAGGCGAGTGTGGGAACCACGCAGCTTCCCGCACGTTGGTTGGTAAAGCCTTTCGCCATGGCTTTTACTTGACTACAACACTCTAGGATGCGGTTGAGCTAGTGAAGAAATGTGAAGCGTGTCAGTTCCATGCAAAACAGACTCACACACCGGCTCAATCACTACAAATGATACCTCCCACATTGCGATCGCTGTGTGGGGAATGGATATCTTGGGACCTTTACCAAAAGTCGTCAGAAGTTACAGGTTCCTGTATGTCGCCATCGACAAGTTCAACAAGTGGTCGGAAGCAACTCCAGTAGTAACAATCAACAAACAATCAGCAATCAAGTTCTTGAAGTCCATTATATGCAGATTTGGAGTTCCAAACAAAGTCATAACTAACAATGAAACTCAAATTACAAGTGCTGCATTCCAAGAATATTGCAAAGACCTCGGTATTCAACTTAGCTATGCTTCAGTAGCTCATCCAGCAAGCAATGGCCAAGCCGAGAGAGCAAATGCAGAAATCTTAAAAGGACTCAAGACGCGCACATATGAGCGCTTGAAAAAGCACGAAGCTAACTGAATTGAAGAGCTTTCGTCAACATTGTGGGCAAACAGGACAACAACTAACCGGTCAACTGGGGAGACTCCATTCTTCCTGGTGTACGGAGCTGAAGCGGTCCTTCCTCCGGAGATCACTTTGGGGTCCCTCCGGGTCCGGACCTCCGACGAATCCATGCAGGACAAGCTCCGGCGTGAAGACCTTGACCTCGTCGATGAGGGAAGGTGCCAAGCAGTTGTTCGGAATGCACGTTATCGCCAAGCACTCCGTCACTACCATCAAAGGCATGTGTGTGACCGACAGCTTGAAGAAGGCGACCTGGTGCTCCGCAAGATACTAACTCGTGAAGGGATGAACAAACTTTCCCCCAGCTGGGAGGGTCCCTTCCGAGTCATTAAATATTCTGTCCAGGGTGCATTCGCTTGGCAACTGAGGATGGAATCCCACTTCCCAATCCTTGGAACATCCAGCACCTCCGTAAGTTTTATGCTTAGAATCTCCAAGGTGAGTTTGTAATTACACAGAATGCATGTTGTAGAGTCATTATACAGAGACGGACAAGTCCTTTGGGAGAACATTTGGACCCCTTTGGGAGGGCCCGGAAAGTTCAAGTAACACTTGACATAGTCACAACACTAAAAGTGTAACTACTTGCTCTGGGCTAGCACAAGATGTATAGAACATTTTGCTTGGTCTAGCACCCTAAGTGTGTCCTTGTCTCCCCTGTAATCCGGACCTATAATGAAATGCATTGTTATGTAAAAACAGACTCCACGTAAATTTACCTTTTGTGCAAGGCTCAATATATCAAATTATTTTTACTCCGCTTGTCTATAATAAAGTTGTGCAAATCTTTTTGAGCTTTGTTTCAAGTAATTCACATGCATTACAAGCCTTATTGATAGTCTTTTTGGATCTTAATATTGCTACAGCCTAAACGCCAAGCCAACATAGGTTCGAAGTGCGCTATCGACTTAGCCTGATCCTGCATCCTAAGTACGCCACTCTACCTACACCCCGACATGCCTCAGTAGGGTGAGTACTAAAAAGGCATGTAGATCTAAAAATATTATATCAAAATGCTTGTTATCACGCTGAGTTTCTTCAGACTCAAATTTCAAATAAGAACAATAAGTCACAACTAATTTATAGACAGGAGGACGAATTTTAGTTTTTCTCTTGCCTTCAATGTGCAGGAAAAGCAAAAATTCATAGCGATGGTGGGCGACGCCGGAGCTACTAAGCCCCGACATCTCCCAAGATAGGTCTGCCGTCAACGACTAATATGTTAACACCGGAGCTACCAAGCTCCGACCATTCTAGGGGTGTGACACCCGATTCCGAATATGAACCAAGCGTAACGCATATGTGTGCCCAGGAAGTTCATCACACATATACGGTTGCATCACAAACGATATACAGAATTTAACCACGTCTTAACTATTATATAAGTACTTTATTACAATAATCCAATAGTTCACGAATGATAAAACTCTAAATAATGCAGCGGAAAATAAACTAAACAGCACGACTCCAACCCACAGGCAATTGACAGCGGTACACAACCTAGTACTCCACGTGATACTCAGGGTACTCCCAATTGTCTCCAGTAGCTGTTGGGGGGGATTGCAAGGGTGAGTACATATCGTACTCAACAAGTGTGGAAAGTATGACATGTGGCTAATTCAAACGTCGAATATAATAATGGCTAAGTGCTGAAAAGTACAGTAAAACATTTGAAAAGCATTATACTATGTCTATGTGAAACAAATCCCATCATAACCATCATATTAACATAATATAAACCATATCCAATTATTGCCAACATCATCATTATCCATGTCCAGTTACCGTAACTCAAATTCATATTCGTAACCATAATCCATAAACCATCCATAACCATTACCAAACCATAACCATAACCATCCATAACCATCCCAAATCCCAACTTCAACTCTAATCATGTAGGTCATCCATGCGCTCATAACCGGGAGCACGGCTATCATGATAGTTTTTATAGACTCTGCAGAGGTTGTACCACTTTACCCACATGTTTGTGATTTCATCACCTTTCGATGACTAAGAAACCTCTATTATGCCATCTCACACTTCCGTAGGTGTGTGGCCAAGAGATCACAAAATAGCCTTTCAAAAGGGACTACTAGTATGTACGAGCCCACTAAGGTTTCACCGGCAGGCTTGAATCTCCATTCTCCCACCCACGGGCCCCCTCGTGTGCCATGCGGATCCCAGGGCAGTCCTCCTCGACTCCCATTCCCCGCGCCATCCAATGGTCCATACAATACTAGCAGCGCTCCTAATTATTCAGCTACACCGCACCCATACTTGGCCTTGTGGTGGCACTGTTGACCTGGCATATTCTCGCATGAACCGGTCCTTAGATCTAAAGCAAGCAAACCACCATAACATCCAACCCATCCACAAAACCATGCTTGCTTAGATCACCCAGCATATTGACCAGTTCACATTAACCAGAATATCATTGATGCATAATTAAATGTGTAGTGTTGTTTGTCATCCCAATTAATTAAGCGAAGCAAAAGGTAAAAAGCCCTTCCCGACTCTCTACCGTATATCCCAGGTGACAAGGGTGGTCAAACAAAACTAGTAAACTTCCTATCATAGGATTCCCATCAATTTGACACAAGCATGCAAGTTCGCAAATAAAACATTTAATAAAATAGGATCAATATGCTTCAAGGACACTTGCCTTGCTCCGGCGGATGGGGTTGCTCAAGCGCTTCGAAGTCTTGGTTTTGGAAATCCTCGTATGCGGCCTCTTGAGCACGTTTCTCTACGCGTGATCATACATACAAGAGAACATATACAATCAACATGATGCACACACATTAATCAACATGTGATGATATGCATGCATGCATAATTCAATAATTAATTAACTACGGTTGTTTATTAATTAGATGCATCTAGTTCATACGTGTTCATATGAGTTTACGGGGGTTTTAGGGTGGATTAATGCTGCTGAAAATAAAATTATGACACAACTACGATCAAATTACGCCTATTAGGTTCAATATGATCGCTAAAATTCGCATCGGGAACATGGCCTACCATAGATGCGATGGCTTCAATGATCGCGGGATGGGGACAATGCGTAGACGAAGTAGATGCACAGGGTCCTCCGGCGGCACGACGACGGCGACACGATGGCGACGACGATCTCCGGCAGACAGTGGCGCCCTCCTCTTTTTCTTCCTCTTCTTCCCCTTCTTTTTCTCCTTTTTCTTCCCTGGGCGCAGCCCTCTGGTCCCTGTTTTCCTTTGCCTTCGGTACCGGCGGCTAGGGTTCCTGGATCGGAGAAACCCGAGGCCTTCGGGGCCTTTTTTATAGGCGCGACGGGAGCGGGAGGCCGGCTCGGTACCGACTCGGTACGGGAGTGCGGTCGCGGGCGGGGCGTGCAGCCAGGGGAGTTGGGGCGGGGTCGGACGCGGGCGAGCGGGGCGTTCAGCGGAGGTGGGGCCAGGGCACGCGCGCGTCGGCGGGAGCCGCGCGGGAGCGTGCTGGCTCGGGCGCGTAGGCGGGCGGCTGAGCGGCGGGGCGCGCTGGCGGCGGGGCCAAGGCGCGGGAGGCCGGGGCTGCTCGGTTGGGCCGTCGGCCTGGCCAGCGGCAGACCCCTTTTTTTTCTTTTTTTACCCTTTCTTTTATTATATGATTTATTATTTATATTTTTTATATATATATTATTATTCATATTATATATATTATTTATTATTTATTATTATTATAATATATACTATTAACATTAAGATTTTATTTATTTTTATATATTGTTATATATATTATTTATATACATTTATATATATATATATTATTATTTTTATACTTATTCCCTATTACAAGTTTTAGGCTATAATTATTATTTTCTTTTTCTTCTTTTGCTACCCATATTTGTATGTTTTATCTTTTCTCTTATTCTACTAGTGTTTAATGCATGCTCATGTATGCAATGCATGATGCGAAATTTAGGGTGTTACAAACCTACCCCCCTTAAAGTGAATCTCGCCCTCGAGATTCAATAGCGTGGAGAAAAGATGCGGGAATTCTGCCTTCAGGTCTTCTTCACGTTCCCATGTAGCTTCGGCTTCCGTATGGTGTTTCCATTGCACTTTGCACCAACGGATCCTCTTATTCCTTGTGACCCTTTCCTTTATGTCCAAAATCTTGATAGGTTGCTCGACATAGGACAAATCCTCTTGAAGTTCTAGCTCGTCCATCGGCACTTGTTCTTCCGGTACCCTGAGACACTTCTTGAGTTGAGAGACGTGAAACACGTCGTGTACATCGGAGAGATACGTCGGCAGTTCAAGTCGATAAGCTACCTCTCCTCGCTTGTCCAGAATCTTAAATGGTCCGATGTAACGTGGTGCCAGTTTTCCTTTGACGTTAAACCGTCGCTGACCTCTGATTGGTGACACTTTGAGGTATACAAAATCTCCAACTTCAAAAGTCAAACTCCTTCGCCTATTATCAGCATAAAACCTTTCTGTCGAGACTGGACAACCTTTAAGTTTTCCCGTATTATTTGGACTTGCCTTTCAACTTCTTGTAACACGTCGGGACCAAACACTTGATTCTCTCCGGTTTCATTCCAAAACAAGGGAGTCCTACACTTCCTTCCTTATAGTGCTTCGTAGCGTGACATTTTCAAACTTGCTTGGTAACTATTGTTGTACGAGAATTCAGCATACGGCAAACTTTTATCCCAACTTTTCCCATGCTTTAATGCACAAGCTCTTAACATGTCTTCCAAGATTTGGTTGGTCCTCTCAGTTTGTCCATCTGTTTGAGGGTGATACACCGAACTGAAGTTCAACCTTGTTCCCATTGCTTCATGCAATTTCTGCCAAAATCTGGAGGTAAATTGAGAACCTCTATCCGAGACTATCTTCTTCGGTACTCCGTGTCGACACACGATATGTTCCATATACAATTTTGCTAGCTTCGCGGTGATATATGTGGTCTTGACAGGGATGAAGTGAGCTGATTTTGTCAACCGATCCACAATAACCCATATCGAATCATAGCCAGACTGAGTTCGCGGTAATCCAACTATAAAGTCCATACCAATATCTTCCCACTTCCACTCTGGGATTTTCAATGGTTGTAGCAATCCAGCTGGCCTTTGATGTTCAGCTTTCACTCGTCGGCACACATCACAAAGTGCAACATATTCGGCTATGTCCTTTTTCATGCTGGCCCGCCAGTAGCATGTCTTTAAGTCCTTGTACATCTTCGTACAACCAGGATGAATTGAGTAAGGCGAGTCATGTGCCTCCTTCAATATTGTCTCCCGAATATGCCTAACATTAGGTACCACAATTCTCTTTCCAAGCCATAAGGTACCCTGTTCGTCCTCATCAAACTTGAATTCTTTTCCTTCTTGGGTCCTTTCCTTGATTTCCTGTATTTCCTTGTCCTTCGTCTGTCCTTCCCGTATTTCCTGCTCTAATGTTGGGTTGACTTCCATCGTTCCCATCTCATTTATGAATCCAAGGTTCAACCGTTCAAACTCCTTGCATAACTCGGATGGCAGCTCTCGAACTATGAGTTGATGACTTACTCCTTTTCGGCTCAAAGCATCGGCCACTACATTGGCCTTCCCTGGGTGATAGTTGATTCCCACGTCATAATCCTTGATGAGCTCCAACCATCGGCGTTGCCTCAGATTCAAATCCGTTTGCGTAAATATGTACTTGAGACTCTTGTGATCCGTATAAATCTCACATCGGTGACCAAAAACATAGTGTCTCCATATCTTCAAGGCGTGTACCACGGCTGCGAGTTCAAGGTCGTGCGTAGGATAATTCAACTCATGTTTCTTTAGTTGCCTCGATGCATAAGCTACCACTTGGCCTTCTTGCATGAGCACACATCCTAATCCTTGTCTTGATGCATCACAATATATATCAAAACTCTTGCTCACGTCCGGTAATACTAACACCGGGGCGGTTGTCAACCTTTTCTTTAACTACTCAAAGCTATCCTGACAAGCTTGAGTCCATCGGAATGCCTTCCCCTTCATTAGCAACTCCGTCATAGGCTTGGCTATTTTGGAGAAATCCTTGATGAATCGGCGGTAATATCCAGCCATTCCAAGGAAACTCCGAATTTCCTTGACATTCTGTGGCGGTTCCCATTTAAGCACATCTCTCACCTTCCCTAGGTCAACTGATACTCCTCTTCCGGAAATAATATGGCCTAAGAAAGAAACTTCCCGTAACCAGAATTGACATTTACTGAACTTGGCATACAATTGATGCTCCCTCAATTTCTGCAGCGTAAGGCTCAAGTGTTCCTCATGTTCCTTCTCATCCTTCGAGTAGATCATAATATCATCGATGAACACTACAACGAACTTATCCAGATATTCTATGAAGACCTTATTCAAGAGATACATAAAGTACGCAGGCGCGTTCGTCAATCCAAAAGACATGACGGTGTACTCATAAGATCCATATCGTGTCCGAAATGCTGTCTTGGGTATATCCGATGGTCTAATCTTCATTTGGAAGTATCCTGACCGCAAGTCAATCTTGGAGAAGATACAGGCACCCTTCATTTGGTCGAACAAATCCTCTATACGGGGCAGTGAGTACTTGTTCTTAATTGTCACTTCGTTGAGAGACCTATAGTCCACACACATCCTCTGGGTTCCATCCTTCTTATCTACGAAGAGCACTGGGGCTCCCCACGGGGATGAGCTTGGGCGTATAAAACCCTTCTCTAGCTGCTCTTGAATTTGCTTCTTGAGCTCTGCTAATTCCTTAGGAGGCATCCTATACGGCCTCTTAGCTATAGGTGCAGTTCCGGGTATCAACTCAATGGCGAATTCTATGTCACTATCAGGTGGCATACCTGACAACTCATCTGGAAACACATCCGGGTACTCGCGAACGATCGGAATGCTTTCCAATGTCACTTCTTCCACGTGATTCAGCATCGCTTTCTCTCTTGCAGGT
Source organism: Tuctoria greenei (assembly GCA_036927565.1). Taxonomy (NCBI): domain Eukaryota; kingdom Viridiplantae; phylum Streptophyta; class Magnoliopsida; order Poales; family Poaceae; genus Tuctoria; species Tuctoria greenei. Next base: position 29,505,159 of record JAYESD010000011.1, read on the forward strand.
TGGGCTGCCTCAACTTCGATGCGTCTACCATGTTCACTTGTCAACTGCACAATCCCCTCGGCACATTGAATGACTCCATTATACTTGCTCAACCAGTCCATTCCAAGTATTATGTCTATTCCTTGGGAATTCAAGACTATGAGGTTTGCGAGAAAGTCTACCCCCTTATTTTAATGCTTACTTTCGGACATACTATATTTGTCCTCATCTCTCCACCAGGAGAACTTACTAGCATAGTTTGCTTCATATGAGATATAGGCAAATTGTACTTGGCAACATACTTTGACGAAATGAATGAATGAGATGCTCCCGAGTCAAATAAAACAGTCGCGGGGTTGGAGTTGGCAAGAAACATACCAATCACGACGTCATCAGCTTGCTGGGATTCCTCAGTAGAGACATGATTCACATTGCCACGAGCAAAATTCTGTTGTCCACGGTTGCCTTGCAGTGCTCCTCCATTTGGTCGCGGGTTATTTGGCCTTGGTGCATTGTTCATAGGTCCATAGTTTCTTCTGGGACATTGACTTGCAAAGTGTCCGGGTTCTCCACACACATAGCATGTCTTACCGCCCGTAGCATTGGGGAAGTTTGGGCGCAACTGGTTTTGAGCATTTGCCGCCATGTTAGGATGCGGCGCAGGTGGCACAGGATAGCGAGGCGCTTGCATGGCGGGGCGTTGCTGCGGTGGCTGATTTGGGCGGGGCGGATAAGCAGCACGGTATGCAGGAGCAGATGGGTTGTATTGTGGTGCAATAGGTGGTGCATAACGGGGGCGAACATTGCTTCCTTGCTGCAGTCCATGATGTGACATCTTCCTCTTGTTGTCCTGCTCCATCTCACGAATCTTGTTCTCAACCACAATAGCCTTGTCAACCAGCTTTTAGAAGTTTGGATAATTAGTATTGAGCAACTGGACTTGAATTTCATTGTTGAGACCCCTCATAAACAAATACTGCTTCCTACTATCAGTTTTGATGTCTTCTGGAGCATATCTTGATAATTGAGTGAATTTGTTGAGATACTCACTCACGCTCATCCTTCCTTGCCCGAGATTTTCAAAGTCTTGTCTTCTCAGTATCATAACTCCTTCAGGTACATAGTGGGAACGGAAACTCTGCTTAAACCCAGCCCAAGTGATTGCCTCCTGATTATCATGAGCATTGCAAAGAGCTTCCCACCAGTCGGCGGCTGCTCCAACTAGTTGATGTGATGCAAGGAGAACCTTCTCTCTATCAGTGCACTGGACAATAGCAAGTTTCTTTTCAACGGACTTCAGCCAATCATCAACTTCCATTGGGTCTGCAGCTTGTGCAAAGGTAGGCGGCCTGGTCCTCATGAACTCTCCCAAACGGTTGTGGTGTGGCGGGGGTGGCGGTGGAGGTATATGAGGCTGATTGATGTTGCCAGCTTGCAGCTGTCCCATGGTCTGTATCATGGTCTGCATGAGCTGGTTCTGCATAGCTAACAGTTGTTCAATATTGATAGCTCCATGAGCATGTCCTTGGTTGTTCTGAGGTACTTCATTGCGCTCCTCCTCATCGTTGGCATCCCTCTGGTTACGAGTTCACACCATCTGTTGGCGAAAGAAAGGTGGGGACAAAAGGATTTAGAATTTGGAAAGAACGTCCCAACTATATGCATCAAGGTATGTGACACTAAATAATCCTTTATTAACATAGACCTATATTATGAGGATGTGGACAAGTGCCGAAGCATTCCACAACTCTCTACTAAGCACACAAGCACTCAAACAAGCACCAAACAAAATTGACAAAAATCCTAAAAGAAGTAACACAACTCAAGGTCGCACATGTATGTCTACGTCGCTCTTATTTAACTAATGGGGGTGTGCCTATCCTTGAGTTGTGGCATAGGTCGAGGACTACTCGTCGTCAAGCGGGAACTCATCCGGGTCCTCGTCATCGTCGTCGTCGTCGTCGGGGTCCTCGGGGTCCTCGGGGTCTTGTGGTGGTGAGGCAGCAGGCGGCGGTGGTACAGTAGACGCCACACTAGAAGGCTCCTCGTCAGAGGACTCCTCAGAAGACGACTCACGCTGGCGGTTGTGACGGTCTGGAGAGTCTGGGGTCCACGTCGGGGCGTCGGACGCGTAGGCGTCCGAGTCCTCGTCGGTGATCCGACGATACCTCCTGATTATCGCCTCGTGGCGCTGGGCGAGGTCACGTCCATCCTGAATCTCCTGCTGCGCCCTCTGAAGTCGGGCACTGAGTTGGGCCACAATGTCAACAGTCTGACGAGACTGCGGGAGGTCCAAGGGTCCCTCCACGTGCCTAAAGACAAAGCGCGCAGTTCCACTGGGACGCTGCGGAACGAAGGCGTGCACCGTGTCCTCCAGACGGAAACGGCGGGCGTGGCTCCAAAAGGTGGCTGCTTCCCAGCTAGCATCCTGCTCCGCAGATCGGCGGAAGCTCCTCCAAGCAGGACTGTTGTGGGTCTTCACCAACTCATCACCATAGTAGATATAGATCTTGCAGCTCCACTCCTTCCTGCCGGGGCGCTGCACTCCAGTGGTGTGGTAGGAGAGCGAGAGGCTGTGGTGACGGTAGCCAACCTCGCGGAGTAGGGCACGGAGACGATGTCGCAGTTGTCCTGCGGCTCTGCCGTCAGAACGGATCACCACGGGGTGACGGGGGTCGATGGCCGGAGAGCGACTGGCCAACTTAAGCGGGGGCACAAGTCCACCGGTCGACTTACGGGGGTTGTCTTGGTGCGGGCTATCTACAGAAAACAAGAATACATTAGAGGAAAAAAATATGAAAAACAAATCTGAAAATTTCAGCAGTTAAAATGGCGGAAAAAGAGCGGTGCAGCGGTTCCAAAAGAACGAAAAATAGAGAGAAAAAATGCAGCAGCCAACACAATAATTTTACCCACACATAACAGCGGCAAAACACACATTTTCCGCGAAAATTTACGCAGCAAAACAGCAGCACTTAATATTGCTCACTTCTGAAATTTTTTATCAAAAATGCAGCAGCGATCAATACTTTTTGCGGCTGAAAATAAGGGAACAAAACAGCAGCAAAAATTTTCAAAAATAGCAGATTAGAAATGGCCAAGCCGAGAGAGCAAATGCAGAAATCTTAAAAGGACTGAAGACGCGCACATATGAGCGCTTGAAAAAGCATGAAGATAACTGAATTGAAGAGCTTTCGTCCACATTGTGGGCAAACAGGACAACAACTAACCGGTCAACTGGGGAGACTCCATTCTTCCTGGTGTACGGAGCTGAAGCGGTCCTTCCTCCGGAGATCACTTTGGAGTCCCTCCGGGTCCGGACCTCCGACGAATCCATGCAGGACAAGCTCCGGCGTGAAGACCTTGACCTCGTCGATGAGGGAAGGTGCCAAACAGTTGTTCAGAATGCACGTTATCGCCAAGCACTCCGTCACTACCATCAAAGGCATGTGTGTGACCGACAGCTTGAAGAAGGCGACCTGGTGCTCCGCAAGATACTAACTCGTGAAGGGATGAACAAACTTTCCCCCAGCTGGGAGGGTCCCTTCCGAGTCATTAAATATTCTGTACAGGGTGCGTTCGCTTGGCAACTGAGGATGGAATCCCACTTCCCAATCCTTGGAACATCCAGCACCTCCGTAAGTTTTATGCTTAGAATCTCGGAGGTGAGTCTGTAAATACACAGAATGCATGTTGTAGAGTCATTATACAGAGACGGACAAGTCCTTTGGGAGAACATTTGGACCCCTTTGGGAGGGTCCGGAAAGTTCAAGTAACACTTGACACAGTCACAACACTAAAAGTGTAACTACTTGCTCTGGGCTAGCACAAGATGTATAGCACATTTAGCTTGGTCTAGCACCCTAAGTGTGTCCTTGTCTCCCCTGTAATCCGGACCTATAATGAAATGCATTGTTATGTAAAAACAGACTCCACGTAAATTTACCATTTGTGCAAGGCTCAATATATCAAATTATTTTTACTCCGCTTGTCTATGATAAAGTTGTGCAAATCTTTTTGAGCTTTGTTTCAAGTAATTCACATGTATTACAAGCCTTATTGATAGTCTTTTTGGATCTTAATATTGCTACAGCCTGAACGCCAAGCCAACATAGGTTCGAAGTGCGCTATCGACTTAGCCTGATCCTGCATCCTAAGTACGCCACTCTACCTACACCCCGACATGCCTCAGTAGGGTGAGTACTAAAAAGGCATGTAGATCTAAAAAGATTATATCAAAATGCTTGTTATCATGCTGAGTTTCTTCAGACTCAAATTTCAAATAAGAAAAATAAGTCACAACTAATTTATAGACAGGAGGACGAATTTTAGTTTTTCTCTTGCCTTTAATGTGCAGGAAAAGCAAAAATTCATAGCGATGGTGGGCGACGCCGGAGCTACTAAGCCCCGACATCTCCCAAGATAGGTCTGCCGTCAACGACTAATATGTTAACACCGGAGCTACCAAGCTCCGACCATTCCAGGGGTGTGACACCCGGTTCCGAATATGAACCAAGCGTAACGCATATGTGTGCCCAGGAAGTTCATCACACATATACGGTTGCATCACAAACGATATACAGAATTTAACCACGTCTTAACTATTATATAAGTACTTTATTACAATAATCCAATAGTTCACGAATGATAAAACTCTAAATAATGCAGCGGAAAATAAACTAAACAGCACGACTCCAATCCATAGGCAATTGACGGCGGTACGCAACCTAGTACTCCACGTGATCCTCAGGGTACTCCCAATTGTCTCCAGTAGTTGTTGGGGGGGGGGGGGGGGGGTTGCAAGGGTGAGTACATGTCGTACTCAGCAAGTGTGGAAAGTATGACATGTGGCTAATTTAAACGTCGAATGTAATAATGGCTAAGTGCTGAAAAGTACAGTAAAATATTTGAAAAGCATTATACTATGTCTATGTGAAAAAAATCCCATCATAACCATCATATTAACATAATATAAACCATATCCAATTATTGCCAACATCATCATTATCCATGTCCAGTTACCGTAACTCAAATTCATATTCGTAACCATAATCCATAAACCATCCATAACCATTACCAAACCATAACCATAACCAGACCATAACCATCCATAACCATCCCAAATCCCAACTTCAACTCTAATCATGTAGGTCATCCAGACGCTCATAACCGGGAGCACGGCTATCATGATAGTTTTTATAGACTCTGCAGAGGTTGTACCACTTTACCCACATGTTTGTGATTTCATCACCTTTCGATGACTAAGAAACCTCCATTATGCCATCTCACACTTCCGTAGGTGTGTGGCCAAGAGATCACAAAATAGCCTTTCAAAAGGGACTACTAGTATGTACGGGCCCACTAAGGTTTCACCGGCAGGCTTGAATCTCCATTCTCCTACCCACGGGCCCCCTCGTGTGCCATGCGGATCCCAGGGCAGTTCTCCTCGACTCCCATTCCCCGCGCCATCCAATGGTCCATACAATACTAGCAGCGCTCCTAATTATTCAGCTACGCCGCACCCATACTTGGCCTTGTGGTGGCACTGTTGACCTGGCATATTCTCGCATGAACCGGTCCTTAGATCTAAAGCAAGCAAACCACCATAACATCCAACCCATCCACAAAACCATGCTTGCTTAGATCACCCATCGTATTGACCAGTTCACATTAACCAGAATATCATTGATGCATAATTAAATGTGTAGTGTTGTTTGTCATCCCAATTAATTAAGCGAAGCAAAAGGTAAAAAGCCCTTCCCGACTCTCTACCGTATATCCCAGGTGACAAGGGTGGTCAAACAAAACTAGTAAACTTCCTATCATAGGATTCCCATCAATTTGACACAAGCATGCAAGTTCGCAAACAAAACATTTAATAAAATAGGATCAATATGCTTCAAGGACACTTGCCTTGCTCCAGCGGATGGGGTTGCTCAAGCACTTCGAAGTCTTGGTTTTGGAAATCCTCGTATGCGGCCTCTTGAGCACGTTCCTCTACGGGTGATCATACATACAAGAGAACATATACAATCAACATGATGCACACACATTAATCAACATGCGATGATATGCATGCATGCATAATTCAATAATTAATTAACTACGGTTGTTTATTAATTAGATGCATCTAATTCATACGTGTTCATATGAGTTTACGGGGGTTTTAGGGTGGATTAATGCTGCTGAAAATAAAATTATGACACAACTACGATCAAATTACGCCTATTAGGTTCAATATGATCGCTAAAATTCGCATCGGGAACATGGCCTACCGTAGATGCGATGGCTTTGATGATCGCGGGATGGGGACAATGCGTAGACGAAGTAGATGCGCAGGGTCCTCTGGCGGCACGACGACGGCGGCGCGATGGCGACGACGATCTCCGGCGGACGGTGGCGCCCTCCTCTTTTTCTTCCTCTTCTTCCCCTTGTTTTTCTCCTTTTTCTTCCCTGGGCGCAGCCCTCTGGTCCCTGTTTTCCTTTGCCTTCGGTACCGGCGGCTAGGGTTCCTGGATCGGAGAAACTAGAGGCCTTCGGGGCCTTTTTATAGGCGCAGCGGGAGCGGGAGGCCGGCTCGGTACCGACTCGGTATGGGAGCGCGGTCGCGGGCGGGGCGTGCAGCCAGGGGAGTCGGGGCGGGGTCGGACGCGGGCGAGCGGGGCGTTCGGCGGAGGTGGGGCCGGGGCACGCGCGCGTCGGCGGGAGCCGCGCGGGAGCGCGCTGGCTCGGGCGCGTAGGCGGGCGGCCGAGCGGCGGGGCGCGCTGGTGGCGGGGCCAAGGCGCGGGAGGCCGGGGCTGCTCGGCTGGGCCGTCGGCCTGGCCAGCGGCAGGCCCCTTTTTTTTCTTTTTTTACACTTTCTTTTATTATATGATTTATTATTTATATTTTTATATATATTATTATTCATATTATATATATTATTTATTATTTATTATTATTATAATATATACTATTAACATTAATATTTTATTTATTTTTATATATTGTTATATATATTATTTATATACATTTATATATATATATTATTATTATTATTTTTATACTTATTCCCTATTACAAGTTTTAGGCTATAATTATTATTTTCTTTTTCTTCTTTTGCTACCCATATTTGTATGTTTTATCTTTTCTCTTATTCTACTAGTGTTTAATGCATGCTCATGTATGCAATGCATGATGCGAAAATTTAGGGTGTTACAAGGGGGCTTGTCTTTGATACTTCAAAATTGAAGACTTCAGACTTAAAATCTACAAGTGCGAAGCAACCAAGTCATCAACATACTGTCATAACCTTTGGTACATGTACACACTTCAACTGTACACATGTACCAGGGGGCCAACAAGATACGACACGGTATATTGAAGACAAAAGTGAAATTGAAGGTAGAAAGGAGGATTTCATTAATTTGAGATACTGGATTACAAATGGGGAGAGTACAGCAGAAGGCAATAGGAAGAAAGCCCTAGATACTTGAGGACCTAAGACCTGCGGAAGAATGAAGCTACTTTTTGGGCAACTTCTAGGACGCCTGCTTGGCGGCGTCTTCCTCTTCAGCAACGGGACCTTCGAGCACTGGGTCTAGTGGGAATTCGGGATCTCAGCTTACATAACACGTTAGCACATATTCTGCAACATTTGTAGCCAGATTTTCCCCTCCATCTCCAGCTGATCGGCGATGATGTCGCCCATCGCGTCAAGTTTGCCGCCAGTACTGTTGAGGGCCACCAGCGCTCGGTCCAGATCCAGCTCCGGGTTGTCAGGACGTACTGGATTGAAACCAGCGGTGTCAGCGCGTCATTCGCCCGCCCGAGGAAGTCCCACACTTGAATAGCTTCAGTCTCCTTCAGGCTCCGCAGCTCCTCCAGCGACTTCCATGCAACCGCAAACTCCAAACCTTCACGGGCAAGGCGGTCAGCCAACTTAGCATGCTACTGCATGCTCTCAGCAACTTGCTTTTCTCGGTCGGTTAGCTCTGTCTCCTGGAGGTGGATGCGCTTCCGCCTTTCAGCAAGGTCTTTCTCCCTACCTTTAACTCTCACCTCCCTAGCGGCAACGTCAGACTCTCTTTCCGAGAGCTCTTGCCCCACCTTCCAGTTCTTCTTCCTCTCTTCCTCCTTCCATAGATCCAGCTTTTTGCTGTGATCCGCCAATTTTTTCTCACCTAGAGTCAACTTCTGGGTGACCTACACCTCTCTCCTCACCACATCCTCCTGCTGCCCCACGAGTTTTTCCTCCCTTGCCTCCAGGTCCGCTCGACGCTTCAGGAGAGTTTCATTCAATTAAGCGAGCTTTTCGAAATGCTCATCAGCAGCGTCACGTCTCTCCTTGGCTTGCTCCAGGATTTCCCTGAAGTTAGCATCGAGCGCCCGGATGGCAGCCTCCTTCTCTTCCATCAACTTATCCCAGTATTCTAACCAGGCCTTCTCCCCCTTGATCCACTCCTTCTGGTCAGCTAGCCTCGTCTGAGCAAGTCTGGTCTCAAAATGGAGTCTATTGCGCCAACTCCTCAAGGTGTTGCGCTCCTCCTCCAGGGCTTTGCTCTCATGGTCGAAGGCAAGTTGGACCTGCCGGAGGCTTGAGCAGGCATTGTCTATGGACAACGCCAGGGGGATAGGTTCTGGGCCTGCGGGGACCATTTCCGCAGGCTCAAAAGGGTTTTCCATCACAAAAATTGGGTCCCACTCTACAATAGTGGTTCCCTAGACTCCTGCAGCGTTAGGACCGCTCTCCTGGAGCCCTCCAACGACACTATAAGAACACACTAGTGGAACTTCCACCTCCGGAGCAGTTGAAGGCACCGCTTTCAGGATCTTCAGTTGACGGCTCCAAAGTTGAAGGACCTGTCGCCAGTCCTGCAAACTGCTCTAGCTCCGGCCCAGCTACCTCCGGGACCACCACCTCTGGAGCAGTAGCTAGAGCTTCAACTGGGGCCTCAACTGCCGCTGGCTCGGGCCCCAATGCGGCAACCACCTCCGGCACAGCCGCCAGACCTCCAACCACCTCCGGCTCGGCAGTCAGACCCTCTACCACTTCTGACTCAGCCGCCGGATCTTCAACCATTTCCGGCACAAGGGCCGGAGCTTAGGTGATTTCCGACGCAATAGTTGGGGCTTCAGCTACTTCTGGCTCAACAGCCAGGGCTTCAGCAACTCCCGGCTCGAAAGCCGAAACTTCTAGCATCACCGGTGCTAGAGCATCAGCCTCCGCCACCAGGGGTACATCTTCAACTTCTCTCCTGCAGTCCGGCGCTACCACAGAAGCTTCGGGTGAGGACTCCGAGTCCAAGATCATGACAGCTAGCGGCGGAGCTACCGCGACTTCCGCCTCCGCTTGACGAGGAGGCTCAGCGATCGAAGCTAGAGTTTTAGCTGGTGCATCCCCAACTGTTGCAACAGGTGCAGAAGCTCTGAATCCTTTCTTCGACACCCTGGAAACGGAGGAAGAGAAGATTAAGAACACATCAAAAACAAGACTAGCATTTTCTGGTGAGCAATCAATGCTTACCTTGGGATGCTACCACCCTAGTCACCTCGAAACCTCTTCTTATGAGGCCCGGAGCTAGAGCCCACCAAATCTGGTGAGACAACTGCTTTGGACCTCAGTCGAGGAACACTCGTAGCCACCGGAGTTCTTTCAGCTGGTGCTTCTCTCCGCCGGGAAGAACCCCCGAACCTGGAACTTCTAGTCAGCACTAAGGCTAGGGTCGCCTGCCCGGAACTTATGCCTCTTGAAGACGTTTGCACCGGAGCAGGGGCAGCTACAGAAGACCTCCTCCTCCAGGGAGAAGCAGCCGTCGTGGAAGGAGCAGGTCTAATGGACCTCCCATCAGCGTGCTTCAACTTCCTCTTCCGGCTGGAGGGCTCAGCTCGCTCTTTGCCCTTGCCCTTGCCGATGTCTTCAGTTTTTTGGCTCGAGGCAGGGGCAGGACCACCCTCGTAAGATCTAGGGATCGCCAACCCAGTGGTCGGACGCCTTTCCACCTCACCAAGGTCGTCAATCGCTGGCATACTCCTCCGGAGCTCCCTGCTGAATTGCGCCTCCATGTTCAGAGGGAGGAAAGCCGTCGTCAGAGCTAAGTCATCGCCTTCGACGTCAATTCCATGCTGGAATTTGTTGAGATGAAGCTCCAAAGCTGCGCCATCCAAGTTGGATCTCATGCCGGTTTCAATCCGGTCGTCATCCATCACGTTGTTGAGGGCCCAAGCGAGCTTCCCCCTCTTCTTCAACGGAGCCCATCTGTTGACCAGGAAGTTGCATAAGACCATCTAGGGGGTCACTCCACCTTCCACGCACTCGCGGATCCTGGTCAAGACAAGGTTGAAGGCATCTGACAGCACTGGAACTACACTCCAAGCGTCAGTGTCAACATTGGGGAGACCTTCGGGAAGCTCCAATTGCTCGTGCTCCTCTACCGTGACGATGATCCAATCCTTCTTCCAGTCGTCCCACTTGCCGGAAGGAAAAAACCTCAAGTATTTGTAGGGGCAATTCTTACGCTTCACAAAATAGTAGAAGCCAATAAACTTGGACCCCTTGTCGGTGGTGTAGATGGTGAAGAAGGTGCGGAAAAGCTCGACGCAGGGGGGGAATACCCACCCACATCTCGCAGAAGTGGACGAATGTCGCCACGGGGAGAAGAGAGTGGGGGCCAAGGTGGTACAACTGCATACCATAAAAGTCTAGCAGCATCAAGAGGAAAGAAGAGAAAGGTGGGATCAGCCCCACCATGGCGCACGCTGAGAAGTACACCATGTCGCTGTCGCACTCCTTCTTAAACGGGAGCTTGCCGGTGCAGACCAGATGGTTGAAGGAGTCGCTGGCCCACCCCATGTAGGTCTGGACCTTCTTTAGATCATCATTGCTCTTGAGGCGGCTCTTGGGGAGACCCAACTCCATCGCGGCAAAGTGGAGCAAAGGATGGAAAGTTTGGCAGAGTTTGGGAGACTCCGAGCGCAAAGATGATTGAAGGCGTAAAGAGTCCTCAAACCGTGCACACTTTCCTTCTTAAGTAAGCCTTCGCGACGCTTGGATGGAAACCACAATGAGATCGAAAGCACTTTTCAAAAATCTACCCCGTCAATGACGGGTGGGCCTGGGACCACCCCGACGAAGAGATCGAGGTCCTTACACAAGGCCAACCGTTGCCATGATGAGTGGCGGGAAACCCAAAGTCGGCGCCCTGACAGGGCGCGTAGAACCGATATGGTTTTCGTATTTGGAACCGACGACCTTCAATTGCGTGAGATCCGCACTCAAAGATCTCATATGTCGTATTCATAACAAGCCACACGTCGGAGGTTCACTCCCAGACCGTCACTCTATCGGCGCATCAGAGGACTTTTTGAAAATCAAAGTGCGGGAATCGAGAATGGCCCCACCTCCGGCAGAACAACTTAACCCAAAAGGGTTTCTCCCAGAGGTGGGCCCGGGGGCCACTGTCGGTACCCTACGTACCGGGTACCCCACGATACTGCAAGAAGTGCAAGGAAGTTCCACCCGTCAGAGTCGAAGGCCCTTGCAGGTACCACATGTCACGTTACTCCGGACCCGCTCCCCTGACATGGCTGACTCCCGGATTAACACCTGTAAAATAAGACCAGAACAAAACTCCCAACCAAGGGAAACTCCTGCAACTAGACGTATATAACAGCCCCAGACCTACCCCCCGTAAGAGAGGAGCTTCGGTACTGACACGTATACAGCGACCCCGGACCTACCCTCCCACAAGGGAAAGCTCCGAATCTGCCACGTGTGGAGCCCCCGAACCTTCATCGCCAACAGAAATACGAGCAGATCACGTCCATTACAAACATTCAAGGACAGTTAAAGCAGCAGTTACAAGGTCTGATAATGTGTCATTAATGTCGTATTAATGACACACGATCAGTGGGATAACGCTGTCATGAAGGCACGTTACCACACTATTAAATATACTTAATACCCTTTAGACAGTGTATTAGGTCATTAAGCACGCTAGGGCCACATGTCGGGCCAGGCCATCTTTGTAACGGCCAGTCCTTAGAACTATAAAAGGGATGCACCGCACGAACAGGTGAAGACAGAGCATTTTTGGAGCTGATCCTAGCGAACATACTCGCTCAATATAATTACACAAACCCCGTGAAGTAGGGTGTTACGCTCAGGCGGCCCGAACCACGTAAATCTCTGAGGTCATATTCTTGATATTGATCTTGGCGTGCCCGAACCACAAAAGAACCTCCGTGGGCTGCTTCTCAGCGGGTCCGGGAAAGTGTCATATCAAACACTCCGACACAGGTTCAAGAGTAACTTTGCACACAACGAATTGTACCAATATGATAAAGGCTCACCAACGCATCACCTTAGTTGATAATTATCAAAATGAATTTAATTGGGTTAATTGACATGGTCACCAACACTTGAGTTCTGTAGAGGACAGATAGTTGGATTTGATGAGGTGCTCACAGAGGCGGACAATGGCGTATCTGCCGCAATAAATTATATGTAATTAACTAATATTTTTAATGAACGGAGTGATCTCTAATATAGTGAGCTCAATGTCATCTATGTTCCTGATATACAAATAATTTTTTAATAAAAATACGTGAAACGAGGAGAACACGGAAATTTACCCAATTACCAAATAAAAAAGTACATAGAACTAGAAGAACACAAACAATTGTGAAATTCCACCGCGAGTGTGGAAATTACGATCGGTCAATCGTTGAGACGCATCACACATACGTCAAGGATGGTGTCGAGTCACGACATGCTGTTTAGCCACAAGTCACGTTCCATAATCTACTCTAACGTCGTAAGTATATGAGATGTTATTTTATTCCACCTAATGCGGCCAGATAATACTTCTAGAAATTATTGCAATAAATGAGCTTGACCCAATATAATTTCTGAATTAATCTTAGAAAATCTCAAAGACCCATTAGGATAAGAGAGGGTGGTGCTAAGAGTTTAATCCCACATGAAAAGTTGGAGAAGAGCAACTTCTACGTATAAAGGAGGTTGTTCTTCCACTCCTTAAGTGAGAGAAGAGGATATGAGAGGGGTGGCCCATGCGCTCTCCTTCTCGCTCGCTCGCTCCACACGCGCGCGAACGTGTTCGTGATAATTCGAGCCTCGAGCCAAGTCCAATTTTTTTTTCTGCAGAAAATTTAATTGGGCTTTTAGGTTTCCGAATTTTCAACTTCCTAGACTGAGTCCAAGTTAGAGACGAACACATCTACAACTAACGAGTCGAATCGGATGCAGATCCTCTGAATCGCAACCGAACCGCCTATGCAGGACTCGATAAATAGCGGTTGTGCGCGGCAGGGGAGGGTATCCTATGATCATATGAGATCAATCCATGTTTGTGTTCCTTGTGCCGCCATCTAGTCTACTTCATCTCGAGTGTCGGAGTGCACCGACGATCGGAGAGCAGGTCTCCAGAACCGCTCTCCCTTGTGATCCTGCATCAAGAGAGGGCGAATAAGGTTTTTGGAAAGCGCTCTGCGCGACTACTCGCATTCTTCATCACGGGTCACTTACCATCAAGATCAGACGCTGCTGCCCAACGTCACTATAAACGTCTGCAGTGATAGACCGTTGTAAGATCTATAGCGGTTCCTCCGGCTTTAAATCAGTACACGGATATTCTTGTCCCGTTCTTTTATCGGTGTTTATCGATGTCGCGTTTGCATATTTTTCCGAAATTGTTTAGTAAATTGCTTGCTATTTGTAGTAGAAATAACCAGGCGCTGATTTACTTCCTCAATCTTTGGTTCGGTGGCAGAGTCCTCAATGATGGTTGCCAAACTAGGGCATTTGTGAGCCTGGACCCAGGGTATGCTGGGGCTCACCGGCATTACCATGTAGATGCACCCCTGAATGTGGATGTCGTAGAGGGCACTAGTCACCTAAACTCAAATTTATAAGTTAATTTTAGCAGTGAACAAATTGACCAAATTATCCATACTGCATGTGGAGGACACCGCCTTGGATAATGTCCATGGAAATTAGCAAATGCATCCTCGACCTTTTAATTTTTTTAATACACTGGTTAGTTACTCCCAAATACTTCTTTAAGAAGAGGATGAAATACCAGGAGTTCAAGAGAAATTGAATCGGGTGAGTTGCGGTCACACCTGGACATGCCGGCCACCAGACCTCGGTCTTCCAAGTTATATATAAATCTAGCACTGTAGCGACAAACACCATGGGCATCTATCCTCCACAAAAGGAGCTGTGAGGTAGACACAATCTGTTGAATCTAGTGCTGAAGGGTTTGAAAATACTGATTCTAGAATTTCAATATGTTGAGATCAAATTTGATTCTTTTGGATTCTTTTTTTTGGATGCTTTTTTGATTTGTTTGAATGATCAACATCTTGAATATACTTGTTCAAGTTTTTTTAAATAAATATTCTTGAATTAGTGCTTACACATTGATAAATTAAAAATATTAAAATTTTTAATTATAATATTTTAAAATTTGAATGGTCTGAAAAACAAACAATTGACCTTATACTTGTAATCAAGTTTAGTAATAGAAACAAAAAAAAAACCTTACATGTGTGCTCGCTGCCTCGCTGGGCTACCTGGGCTGCGACGAAGCAAGCCTGAATACCTCTGATTCACCTTGGCAGGCCGTGGGCCGCTTCGTCGTGGCGCATAGTTCTGAAATCTGAACGCGCGGACTGAAGCAGAAGAACCCGCACGTTCTGAAATCTGAACACACACGAGCGGGAAAACAGAAGAGAACAGGGGCGACTAGGGTTTCACACCAGGGGCGGCGGCTCACCGGTGGCTGCATCCATTCCCGGCGAAGCTCGACGACGCAGATCGGCCCACTCCTTCCTCTCCGCTCGACGCCACAAGCCGGCCCCTCCTTCCCACCGCTCCTGTACGCTGCCTCGACGCCGGGAAGCTGAGGTACGGTTCATCTCCATCCCCCACCCTTTCTCTGATGAAAAATTGACCTATGCACATGTGAATCGTAGGTGGATAGTGCTAATTTGATAGATCTGAGATATATTCGCAAGAATCTCGTGAATCGAAACTTGTACGCTGCTGCTGTACATGTACAGCATCAACTAACACGAAATTTGTGCCCGTCGCAAGTACAGCTGCTGTTTGTATTTATGGATTATTGTTATTCTCCGCCATGGTGAATTACATTCAAGAATAACATTTGTGCTGTTTCTTTTTTTCCATGACGTCAAGATTCTTGTGGCTTTTAGTAACTTAAAAGTTGTTGTAGAACAAGATATAGTTCATTATTGTGGTATATGCGAAGTACATACTCTTGCTTCAGTTAATAATCAGGGGCATAATAGATAGGTTTTCTGTGATGAGCAGATGCTACTATTTTATATTCCTTGTTTGTGGTGGCACCTAGCTAAGTTAGTGAGAAAATTTGGTCATTAAGTGCAACTGTAGACTTCTGCACTGGCACCATTGGCATAAATAAAAAAGGTCAGGCAGGCCTATTGCAATGCCACTGTAGCAGTTGCTGTCTATGCCACTACTTAAAGTAGCTACTTTTTCACTTGCTTGTGTTGCCAATAAACTAGAAAGAAAATTTACTGATGACATGCTTGTTTGATCAGAGACCACGTGCTTGTGTTGCTTCAATTTATTTAGAAAAGTTATTATCTGATTATTGATGACATGCTGTCTTATCTGGTTATCTTGCAACAGCTGTAGCAGCTGGAGGACATAGGTTGTGACTAGGAGAGGTACAAACCAAGTGGCACTTCGGTATGTTGCCGTGATGCTCCTGCTCCATCAATTATTGTTGCTTTTCTCGTTCTTCTCAAGCTGCTATAGATGGAAGCTTTTGCAGATAACATTCCTGTTTTAGGCTTGCATCTCAATTAAATGATAAAACTATATAGATGCCAATCTATGATAGCACCTGATATGGTTGCTTATTTTTCTTTGCTCATGGAACTAAATGTCCCAACTAAGAATATATGCTCACACAACATTCATGATTGGAAAACTGTGTATGCTGGTTGGTTATTTCTCCAAGCCTTCTAATGGAATAATTTGGGAGTGTAATTTTATGTCTAATTGAGCATGGTGCTGTTAAGCTTAGGTTTAGTTCCTTTTTGGATAGTGGCTTGTGCTCTGACCAGCAGCTTTAGTGCTGTATGTTTAATCTTTAGGGACTAGTTATGCCTATATTAGGTGCTTAGTTGTTTCCGAGGTGATATACAACCCCCTTTTATTAGTTCCAGTGCCTCTCTGCTTGTATGTTGCTACCTCTGTTTCCTATAAATTTGTTGATGTTTTCTACACATGCTGTTTTTTTTTATGTGTATTCATAACTTATAGAGACACCTGAATTCTTTTCATTGTACATTCTCTGTTTCCTTGTTGTCTGTACTGCACATGTAAACATGTTTCGTACCAGCATAAATATGTTCTGTAGCTGTTCATAAACATGCCCTATCTATAATCCAGCATTGTAGGTATTTATGTATAGTGCAGTACTGTTCTAGTTTATCCATATGGAAGAGCTAGCCACTTGCCCACTTGTTTATTTTATTTTTTCTGTTGAAATTGTGCATCACCCAACCTTAATTATATGATATTCAATTAACTACATGATCCATATATATACTAGATAATGAGTTCCTGTGAGGAGGGAGCTAAGTGATTTAGACAGATTCATGTTGTAAATAATGCATATCAGCTGGTAACTTTACTTGCTGTGGACTGTTGTTTTTTGTTTTTAGTTTAGATTTAATCGATTCCTCAGGGGCAGGTACTCCAATTACATGAACAATCATGTTACTGATTCTGTATTGCATTTTTAGCTATTGTCATATCTGAATGTAATCGCAGCCATACTAATATTTGACGCTCTACCTTTAGGTTGTTGTCTGAAGTTTCAACTTTTCCTCATGGATCCAGCAGCACAAGATTTCCAACCCAGGACATTCTCCATCAAACTCTGGCCGCCTAGTGATAGCACACGTTTGATGCTTGTGGAGAGGATGACCAAGAACCTGTCCACTGAGTCTTATTTTTCTAGGAAGTATGGTCTTTTGGGCAAGGAAGAGGCCCACGAGAACGCTAAAAGGATTGAAGAGGAGTGTTTTTTGTCTGCAGACGAGCATTTCAAGCATGAGCCTGATGGTGATGGGAGTTCTGCTGTGCAGCTGTACGCAAAGCAAACGAGCAAGATGATGTTGGAAGTTCTGAAACAAGGCTCAAGGGCAACTGTAGAACCTGAAGCACCTGTGGTCGATGCAACTTGTGGGCCTGCTGATACTGTGTTTGATATATCCGGTAGCCAGCGTGCTTTCATTGAGGCAGACGAAGCAAAGAAACTGCTGAGTCCACTTACCATACCAGGAAACACTTATAAAAGGATCTGTTTTAGCAACAGGAGCTTTGGTATTGATGCTGCAAATATTGCTGGACCAGTTCTTGAGTCAATAAAAAATCAGCTCACAGATGTAGATATCTCTGATTTTGTAGCTGGAAGGCCTGAGGATGAAGCTCTTGATGTAATGCGCATATTCTCCAAAGCGTTAGAGGGATCTGTACTGAGATATCTGAATATCTCTGACAACGCTCTAGGTGAGAAGGGTGTCAGGGCATTCTCAGATCTCCTGAAATCACAGGAAAACCTGGAAGAACTATATGTGATGAATGATGGTATATCAGAGGAAGCTGCAAAAGCTCTATCCGAGCTTATTCCTTCAACTGAGAAGCTCAAGGTTCTCCACTTCCACAACAATATGACTGGAGATGAAGGTGCTATGTACATTGCTGAGATGGTTAAACGTTCCCCAAACATAGAGAATTTCAGATGTTCTGCAACAAGGATAGGATCTGATGGTGGAGTGGCATTGGCTGAGGCATTAGGGG
The DNA here is from genome assembly GCA_036927565.1 of Tuctoria greenei. Taxonomy (NCBI): domain Eukaryota; kingdom Viridiplantae; phylum Streptophyta; class Magnoliopsida; order Poales; family Poaceae; genus Tuctoria; species Tuctoria greenei. The sequence continues at coordinate 29,522,999 of JAYESD010000011.1, forward strand.
CATGCACTCGTCTGAAGAAGCTTGATCTCAGGGACAACCTGTTTGGTGTTGATGCAGGGATAGCCCTCAGCAAAACCCTTCCAGAGCTTCCTGATCTTGTTGAGCTTTATCTCAGTGATCTCAATCTTGAGAATAAGGGTACAGTTGCAATTGCCAGTGCCCTTAAGCAGTCAGCACCTCATCTGGAGGTCCTGGAACTGGCTGGAAATGAAATAAACGCCAAAGCAGCCCCAGATTTAGCAGAGTGCCTTAGAGCAATGCAGTCACTCAAGAAGCTAACCGTAGCAGAAAATGAACTGAAGGATGATGGTGCATTGATCATTGCAAAATCATTGGAGGATGGTCACACAGATCTAAAGGAGCTTGATGTGAGCACTAACATGCTGCAGAGGGTTGGAGCTCGGTGCTTTGCACAGGCAATCACAAATAAGCCTGGTTTTGTGAAACTGAACATCAATGGCAATTTCATCTCTGATGAAGGCATCGATGAGGTGAAGAAAATTCTGAAGGATGGTAAGTACTCACTAGATGTGCTTGGCCCACTAGATGAGAACGATCCTGAGGGGGACCCTGATGAAGAGGAAGAGGAAGAGGATGAGGATGCTGAGGACGATGATGGTGAGCTGGATTCAAAGCTGCAGAACCTGAAGGTTGAGCAGGATGATTAACCACCTTGAGTCTATATTTTCCTCCAAAGCTTCTTTATGTTCTCCAGCTACACGTTAATGTCAACTTAAAACACTGGCACTATTATTCTGTACCGAGTCAAGTAGCCAGGTTATCTAGCCTTGCGGTTTATCCGAACTTATGTAGCCTCCACTGGAGCTCATTTCATATTCTAGTAGCCTCTGCGTTCTCAATGTGAGGCTAGACCCGAAGCTTGAACTTCGTGGACCCGTGTCTATTTTCTGTGATATCTTAGTCTCATGTATCGTCTTCAGTACGTGGTATTATGCCATGTATGGTGCGGCTATTTCTCTCTTTTTCTTTCTGGTCTTGGCGAACAATTTGATCTTTTATTAAAAGAAAAACCATTTCGCAGCGGTGTAAATTGTAGAATGTAAAATTCATTGACAGATTATATAAATTACCTGAACCGTCACAACGGTGCAACCGTTACACAGGTGCTACAATATAACTGGGCTAATTCCTTAAGCGACCCTGGTCACCATTTTTTTTCTTTTCTCGCAGCAAAGCCTTCTTTAGCAAACTGTTGGGTGACTGTTGTTCAATGCCATTAAAGAACTCTCTTGAATCTTGCTAGCCCCGCACCGTGTTTCACATCGGGTTCAACCAAAACCACGTTTTTTTTTCTTTAAAATTCGTTTTCTGAAAAATGAAAATCGAAATAGTGTATATAAAACCGGCCCTCCGGTCATCGTAAAACTTCGGCTCGGTATTGGTTAATCGGAAAATACAGGATAATTGCACTCATGGCGACCGTCGAGGCACGGGGCAACGCCACGGCGCGCGGTGGGAGGGCAGGAGCTGCATCGGGCAGCGGTGGAGCTTCGTCGGGATGTGCGACACGGGGCGCAGGGCGCGGGAGCAAGCGGTAGACTGCTTGTGGCGGCGCTTGCGAGCAAGTGGCTGAGGCCTGAGGAGAAGGCTCGATCTCCTGAAGTAAGGGATCAGCTGCTGATGGGCTACTGCGGGCCGGGCTGAGGTGGTTAGGACTGAGGTAACTGAACTGGTCTGATTGATTTTTTTTAAACCTATCTATCTGAGTACCTATAGTATCTATTTATGTGTGAACACACTTGCACTACCATACACACCTACATATCTTTACACACAATCAGCCCTACAACTACACACGACTTGTAAGAGCGTACTTCGAAATATCACTGGAGTCTACCAAAGTCCGATGCGCGATGGAGACATCACACTATCATTGTGTCTTCACGCTTGAGAGATATCTGAAATTATTTGGAAATAAATTCCGATAGAACACCCAGATCGATTCTGAGAATCGAATCCGGGCGGGGAGGCGCACGACGGGCAACCTCTCGCCACTCGGGCTGAACTGGGCTGATTGGAATCTATTATTGGACCAATTTTCGGTTAACCCTTTTAACCAAAAATAAAAAATTGAAACAAAAAAATGAATAAGGTTTTCAGGTATTGCTAACAGAAATATGAATGGATTTTACTGATTTGCTAAATTCAGTTTCTATCGGTGGTTGAATCCGGCAGATCTTCCGACACGACTGTTAGTAGTCCGTGGAGTTTATAGTTCGGTAATGGCCGCACAGAGATTCAAGAGATGGTGGTGAATTGACACAAAGGTTTACGTGGTTCGGGCCGCCTGAGCGTAATACCTTACTCCACGGGGTGTGTTGATGTTGTATTGAGTGAATGAGTATGTGTGAGAGCGTAAGTGTCTCCAGATATCAGAGAGAGTCCAGAGAGGTCAGAGAGAGGTCAGAGAGAGGTCAGAGAGAGGTCCCTTTGTGTACCGCTGACCAGTCCTTTTATAGTACAAGAACCGGTCGTTACATAGTTAGCCTGGCCCGACAAGTGGCCCTGGCAGTTGCTAATGTTTGATACACAATTAATATGATTAATTACCCTTAATAGCGTGGTAATGGGTCTTGACAGCGCCGTTACTGGTATTAAGGGCCTTCCGATCGTGTGTCATTAATATGATATTAATGACACTTAATCAGGTCTTGAAGTCCTTGATTGCCCCTTGAAGGTACGAGTTGTTGGGGTCCACCAACCTGATTGTTGAAGTTGAAGGTCCGGCGGTTCGGACACGTGACAGCTCCGGAGCTTACCGTCGTGGACGGGTGGATCCAGTGCTGTTGGACACGTGTCGGTACCAGAGCTTCCCTCTGTCTGGGGTTAGGTCCGGGGGTGCCATACTGGTATCTAGTCCGGAGCTTTCCTATGTGTGGGCGATAGCTCCGGTCTTATGATACACGTGGCGGCCCTGGGACTAACCATGTCGGGGAAGCAGATCCGGTTACAGTTGACATGTGGGGCCTTCGGAGGTCTTCAAATCTGGTAGATGGAGTTTCCTTATGATCTTTGCGATCCCAAGGGGTATCCGGTATGCAGGGTACCGACAGTGGCCCCCTGAGCCCACCTCTGGGAGAGACCTTTTGGATGAAGTCATTCTGCCGGAGGTGGGTCCATTCTTTGGTTTTTGAGCCATGTATTCAAGGGTCTTTGGATGTGTCGTTGGCGGTAGTTCGCAATTAAACCACCGCCGCGTGGCATATCTTGGATGCGGCAGGTGAGATCTTAGCGAGCGGATCTCATGCAATTGAAGGTCATCGGTTCCCGATACGAAAATCCTATCAGTTCTGCGCGCCATGTCAGGTCGCCGCCTTCGGGTTTCCCGCCTTTCATGATGACAACTATTCGCATGGGGTAAGGACCTCGACTTGATCGTCGGGGTGGCCCCGGGCCCCTTTGTCATTGGCAGGGTGAAGTTTTTGAATGGTATCATTGGCTCCTCCGAGGTTTCCATACAAGCGTTGCGGGGGCTTACTTAAGAAGGAAAGCACGCACCGTTTGGGGTTCTTTACGCCTTTCATTCGAACTTGCGCTCAAATTCTCTAAACTTTCGCTTGCTTTTCCTCTCTCGCCTCGCTGTGCCGCGATGGAGTTGGGTCTTCGCCAGAGCCGACTGAAGACTGACGGTGATTTGAAGAAGGTTCGGGCCCTCATGGGGTGGTCTCCTGACTTCTTCAACCACCTGGTCCGCGCCGACAAGCTTCCTTTCGTGAAGGAGCACGCCGGCAACACGGTGTACTTCTCCGCATACGCCATGGTGGGAGTGATCCCACCTTTCTCCTCTTTCTTCCTCATGCTGCTAGACTTCTATGGTCTGCGGCTGTACCACCTTGGCCCCCACTCCATTCTTCTAGTGTCGATCTTTGTCCACTTCTGCGAGATGTGGGTGGGCATTCCCCCCTGCGTTGAGCTATTCCGCACCTTCTTTATTGTCCAGACCACCGACAAGAGTGACGAGTACCTTGGCTTCTATTATTTCGTGAAGCGCAAGAAGTGCCCGTACAAGTAGTTGCAGTCGTCCCCTTCTGGGAAGTGGGATGACTGGAAGAAGGATTGGATCGTCATCAGGGTGGAGGAGCATGAGAAGATGGAGTTGCCTGAAGGCCTCCCCAACATCGACACTGCAGTTTGGAGTGAAGCTCTGGTGTTATCGAACGCCTTCAACCCTGCTCTGACCAGGATCCGCCAGTGCGTGGAAGGAGGGGTGACTCCTCAGGCAGTATTTTACAACTTCCTGACCAACAGGTGGGCTCCGCTGAAGAAGAGGGAGAAGCTTGCTTGGGCTCTCAATAGTGTGCTGGACGACGACCGGATTGAGACCGATCTGAAGTCCAACATGGAGGGTGCAGCTTTGGAGTTTCACCTCAAGAAGCTTCAGCACGACATCGACGTCAAAGGTGACAACTTGACTCCGCCAGCGTCTTTTATCCCTCTGAACATGGAGGCGGAGTTCAGCAGGGAGCTCCTGCGGACGATGCCGGTGCTTGACGACCTTGGTGTCATTGAGAGGCGTTCGATCACCGGGTTGGCGATCTTCGGAGTTTCCGAGGGTGGTCCCCCTTCTGTCTCGGAACAGAGAGTTGCAGTCGTGGGCAAGGGCAAAGAGTTGGTCGAGCCCTCGAGCCGCAAGAGGAAGCTGAAGCATGCCGACGGGAGGTCCGTCAGGCCTGCTCCTTTTGCAGTGACTCCTTCTCCCCGGAGGGGAAGGTCTTCATCGGCGGCAACTACTCTAGCATCAGCATCTCCCTGGGGCGCTAGCTAAGGCCATGCGGCTCCAGTACCAGGGCGAGTTGAAGGCTCTGGGTCCGGAGGTCCTTCCTGGTCGAGGGGGCCTCAACCCGAGTGGCGCCAACAGCAGCAGCGGGCTCCGGGGAACCTTCCGGAGCCACCACGCCAGTGGCGACAGGGTCCGGCTCCGAGCGTCCGGAAAAGAGGTTCCGTGCTAACTGGTGCAGAAGCCTTCCGAGGTAATTTTGATTTTTTACCTCAGTTGATTGTTTTTTGTTGTAACTGCATTTTGAGTGTCTTCGTCCTTCATTCACAGAGTGCCCAAGGAAGGGGCTGAAGCTCTGGTTCCTACAGCAGCAGCTAAGGCTGTGCAGGCGGAAGCTCCGGCTCCAATTCCAGCGCCGCCCCAAGAGGTGGCTGAGGCTGCGGCAGCTCCAGCACCGGCTGTCGTGGTCTTGGACCTCGACTCATCCCTAGAAGCTCCCGTGGTAGCACCGGACCACAAGAATGAAGATGTACCAGCGGCACCAGCCCCGGAGGTTGAAGCTCCGGGCTTGGATGCTGAAATGATGGACGCTCCGGCCTCAGAGCCGGAGGTAGCCGCAATTCTAGCCCTAGAGCCAGATGTTGTTGAAGCCCCGGCACACGAGCCAGTGGTTGATGAAGTCCCAACAATAGAGCTGGGTGTTGATGAAGTTCCAGCGCTTGAGTCGGTTGTCGAGGAAGTTCTGGCGGTAGAGCCGGTTGCTTCAGAAGTTCCAGCGGTAGAGCCGGTCCTGGAAGAAGTACTGGTGCCTGAGCCAGTTGCTGTAGAGGCGCCGGCGCTCGAGACCATGATGGTCGAGGCTTCAGCACCAGAATCGGCGGTGGAGAAGGCGCCAACGTCGAAGCCGAACGTGGCTTCAGCTCCGGCGGAATCTTCTACGCCCGCCCCGGAAGCAGTGGTACCGGAGGTGCCCGCACCTGAACCAGGGTGCCAAGATGAAGCTGCCGGCCCCCTGCCTAAGGGGTCAATTGTTGATGATCTGGCGACGGGACCTTCAGAGCCAATTCTGGAGGTCGAAACTTCTACTGCAGGACCTTCCTCAACGGCGGTCGAGGCTATCTCGGAGGATGGCACTAGTGCCGTGGAAGCTCAGGGGACCGCTCTTGTAGCGTGGGACCCAATTTTTGTCACGGAGAACCCGCTGGAACTGGCGGAGATGACCCCAGCAGGTCCTGACCCGATCCCCCTGTTGTTGTATATTGACAACGCCTGCTCTAGTCTTCATCAGGTCCAGCTGGCTTTCTACCACGACAGCAGAGCCCTTGAGGAGGAGCGCCAAACTCTTAGGAGGTGGCGCAACCGGCTCCATTTCGAGACCAAGCTGGTGCAGTTGAGGCTGGCTGACGACAAGGAGTGGGTGCAGAGGGAGAAGGTCCGCCTGGAATATTGAGGTAAGCTACTGGATGAGAGGGAAAGCATGACGTGTCCCTTGACAACCAGTCCCGAGCCATCTACGAGCAGGCCAAATCTGCTAATAGTGCAGCAGATGATCGCCAGGAGAGGCTCAACGCCATCCACGATAGTCTCGTCAAGCGCCGGGAGGCTCTTGAGGTGCGGGAGAGAAAGCTCGAGGATGAAGAGCAAAACTCCTGGAGCTGCGGGACGACATCGTGAAGAGGGAGGAAGAGCTCACTTAGAGGCTAACTCTGGGTGACAAGAGTCTTGAGGAGTGCACCAAAAAATTGGAGGAGCACTGCGAGAGAGAGGAGAAAAAGGCCTGGGAGCGAGGGCAGGAACTCCACAGGAGGGAGGATGCCGTTGCTGCCAGGGAGAAGAAAGTGCGGGGTAGGGAGAAGGACCTGGTCGACCGTCGGAACAAGATCTACTTCCGGGAGGAAGAGCTTGGAAAACTCGAAAGGCAAGTTGCTGAAAAGATTCAACAGAACACCAAAGAGGTTGAGCGCCTTGCCCGTGAGAATTCGGAGCTTGCGGCGACCAGAAGATCCTTGGAGGAGATGCGAGGCTCGAGGACCGTGGAGTCCCAACAAGTTTGGGACTTACTGGGCAAAGCCAACGACGCGCTGACGCTAATGGGTTTTAGTCCTGTGCGTCCGGATGATCCGGAGCCGGAGCTGGACCTGGCGTTGCAAGCGTTGAGTTCGGCAGGCAACAAGCTCACCAAGATGGGCGATGTCATCGCGGACCAGCTGGAGACCGAGGGACAATCCCTGGCAAAGGACGTCGCATAATTCGTGCTAACGTGCTACACAAGCCGGGACCCTCAATTCCCCTTGGACCCGGTGCTTGAAGGCCCCATCGAAGGAGAGGGAGAAGCTGTCCAAGCCAGCGTATCGGAGGCTGCCCGGAAGGTCGCCTCGTTCTTCCATAGGGTATAGAACCATCTCTTTGTAGCTCCCACTTGTATCCTCTCTTCTTTTTCTCCAATTTTGTAATCTCTTGTCTCCTGATGAATGAAATCCAAGTTTTTTGTGAATTTCATTTTTTGTCTTCAACACCTTTGTCGCACTTGGCCCCCTGGTAGATGTACACAATTTGATTGTGAACATGTACCAAGAGGATTTAACAGTTGTTGAAGACTTGCACACTTTGAACTTTATAGAATGTAGGTCTGAAGTATTCGATAGTGAAGGCCCCCTGAGGTTGTCGGAGCTTAGTGGCTCCAGCATTGACCATCGTCGGAGCTTAGTAGCTCCGACAGTAGTCTCCATCAACACGTAAAGCATCGACGGTTAGTCCCCTGGGGTGTCGGAGCTTGTTGGCTCCGGCAGTGACCTCTGTCAACACATGGTGTGTCAACAACAGACTCCATTATAGAGTCTTTCCACCATCTTTTGTTCATGTTGACAGCTTGCCCCCTAGCTTTACCGGAGTTGAGTAGCTCCGGCGACGCTCGATATCAATGTTTGAACATCGACCACAAGCCGCCTAGAGGATGTCGAAGCTTTGGCAGCTCCGACTTCATTCACCATCATCATGAAATATTTATTTTTCCTGCACACTGAAGTCAAGAAAAATAGTAAATTTCATTTCCTATCTATAACTTCATTGCAGCTTACTATTCCTGAGAAAGTTTTAGGTCGAACACAATTCTAAATACAATCAAGAGCGCTGTCTTGTTTCCTTCAGGTCCGATCGTTTCTGGACTCGCCTTACTTCGGCCTGCCACGGTGTAGGTAGAGTGGCGTACTTAGGGTGCATGACCAGGCTAAGTCGATAGCACACTCCGGCCCTAGATTAGCTTGGCGGCATTCAGACGGGTAGACCATCAACAATGTTTGGACCCGGAAGAATTGACAATGCAACTCGAATTTTACATGAACTGGTCGAGCTAAAGTTTCTTAAGAACTGCACAATTTTGTTATAGACAAGAAAGAGAAAAATAAAAATTGTTGAGCCTGTACAAAATAAATGCACGTGGAGTCTGTTTTCACACAATGATGTCTTTCATTATAGGTCCAGGGTACATGGGAAACAAGTACACTCTTAGGGTACGGAACCAGACTAAGTGTGTTTCGTTTCTCGTTTGACCCAAGGTAGCTAGCTTCACTTTTAGTTCTGTGACTGTGACAAGTGTTGCTTGGACGTTGCAGACCTTATGGGGTAGGTCCAGCTGTCCTCCCGGAGGACCTTCCCGACTCTGTACAATGACTCTATAACATACATCACAAGTGATTACAGACTCACCTCTGTGATGTTAAGCGCAGAACTTACAGAGGTGCTCAATGTTCCAAGGATTAGGGAGAGGTGTCCCATCCTCGGTTGTCAAGCGAACGCATCCAGGACATGATATTTTGATCACTCGGAAGGGTCCTTCCTAGCTAGGGGAAAGTTTGTTTAACCCTTCTCTGGATTGTATTCTCCGTAGCACCAGATCGCCTTCCTCGAGCTATCGGCTGTGAACATGCCGTTGGTGATAGCGCCGAAGATCTTGGCGGTATCGGGCATTCCGAACAGCTGCTTGGCACCTTCCCTCTTCAAGGAGGTCAAGGTCTTCACGCTGGAGCTGGTCCTGCGTGGCTTCGTCGAAGGTCTGGACCCAGAGTGACCCCAAGGTGATTTCCGGAGGAAGGACAGCTTCAGCTCCGTACACCAGAAAGAAGGGTGTCTCTCCAGTTGACCGGTTTGGAGTTGTCCTGTTGGCCCATAGAGTGGGCAGAAGCTCTTCGATCCAGTTGGCTCCATGTTTTTTCAGGCGCTCATAAGTGCACGTATTGAGTCCTTTCAGGATTTCTGCATTTGCTCTCTCAGCTTGGCCATTGCTTGTCGGGTGAGCTACAGAAGCGTACGACTTGGATGTCGAGGTCTTCACAGTATCCTTGGAAAGCAGAGCTTGTGAATTGGGTCCCATTATCTGTTATGATTTTGTTAGGGACTCCAATTCTGCATACGATGGACTGCAAGAAGTTGATAGCTGATTGCTTGTTTATCGTCACAACTGGAGTTGCTTCTGGCCATTTGGTGAATTTGTCAATGGCAACATACAGGAACTTGTAACCTCCGACGTCTCTTGGGAAATGTCCCAAGATGTCCATCCCCCACACAATGAAAGGCCATGTAGGAGGTATCATTTGCAGAGGGTGAGCCGGTGTGTGAATTTGTTTCACATGAAACTGGTATGCTTCACATTTCTTCACCAGCTCAGTTGCATCCTGGAGCGTTGTAGGCCACTAGAAGCCATGCCGGAAGGCTTTACCAACCAGCGTGCGGGAAGACGTGTGGTTCCTACACTCGCCTCCATGGATTTCTATGAGGAGCTCACGTCCTTCTTCTCTTGTGATGCACCGCATTAGGACGCCGTTGGCACTGCGCCAGTAGAGATCCCCTTCTACCAACGTGTACCTTTTAGCCAATCTGACTATCCGGTCAATGGATACATCATCATCAGGAAGGATATTGTCTTACAAGTAGCTCCGGATCTCCGAGATCCATGCATCGGAGCTTGCTTGAGCATTTGAGTCTTGCGTGCTGGGTGCTCGGAGCTTCCGGCAGCACCTAGGACCCTAGATGGCTGCCATGGTAACAGGGCCATCGGGACCGCCAGCTTCAGGATGCTGGTCTCGCCCCCTTCGCTCAGTTCAATGGGCTGAGCTGTGGGTTTTGACAACCTCTGGATGAAGGTTCCATCGGGAGCTGGAGCTCTGGTTGACGCTTTCGTCGAGAGTTCGTCAGCTTCAGCGTTATGGAGACGCTGGACATGGTGGAGGTCCAAGACTTCGAAGTCCTTCTGAAGCCTCTGGACTTCAAGGATGTAAGCAGCTAGTTGGGGATTGTTGCAGGAGCATTCACCCTTCACCTGTTTAATGATGAGCTGCGAATCTCCCTTGACCAACAGCTACTTGACACCATATGATAGTGCCACCTTTAGTCTGTAAATGAGTGATTCATACTCCGCCATGTTGTTGGTCGCCTTGAAGTCAAGGTGGACCATGCATTTTACCTTCTCCTCGGTTGGAGCGAGGAGAAGGACTCCAGCTCTGGCCCCCTGCTTTTGCATGGAGCCGTCGAAGTAGAGAGTCTAGTGAGGATCGGTGAAGACCGGAGTCTTGAGTTCCGACTTCTGCTCACTAGGGCCCCCAGGGTTTGATGGAGAGGGGGTCCATTCCGCCAAAAAATCCGCCAATGCTTGACTCTTGATCGCTTGTCTTGGGACGAATTCTAGGTCAAACTCGGCCAATTCCACTGCCCACTTTGCAATGTTCCCAGTGGAATTGGGATTATGCAAGATTGCACGCAGTGGATAAGAAGTCACCACTGAGATCTTATGAGCTTGGAAGTAATGGCGAAGCTTCCTGGAGGCGATAAGAACTGCATAGAGCAGCTTATGCACCTCTAGGTATCGAGTCTTGGCATCATGGAGTACTTCGCTGATGAAGTACACTGGGTGTTGGACTGTCCGGACCCTCTCGGAGGGGTCCGGAGATTCCTCCTCATCGACCCGAACCCTCTCGGAGGGGTCCAAACCTTCTTCGGGGACCCCCGGGTCCTTGCTGAAGGAACCCGGAGCTTCTTCTGGAGTGACCTGGACCCTCCCGAAGGGGTCCGAGTCCTCTTGTTCGACAAGAGTAACTCCTTGTAGATCCAAGTCTGGGGACTGGGACCCAGACTCGCCTTCAGGAACCTCCTAACCCTCCCAGAGGGGTCTAGATTCCTGAGCTTGTGAGGGTTCTGGTCTCTCCGCAATCAGGACCATACTGACAACTTTATCAGTTGCTGAAATATAAAGCAGTAAAGGCTCACAAGGGTTCGGAGCTACCAATGTTGGTAGAGTGGTGAGGGGCTGCTTTAGCTCCTGGAACGCCTTTTTTGCTTCTTCAGACCATTGGAATGGTCCGATCTTCCTCAATAGCTTGAAGAAGGGTAGTGCCCGTTCCGCCAGTCTTGAGATGAACTGGCTGAGGGCAACCAGACATCCAGTCAGCTTCTGGACGTCCTTGATGCGGGCTGGTGGCCGCATATCTTCAATAGCTTTAGTCTTCGCCGGATTCGCCTCTATGCCTCGGTGGTTCACCAAGAATCCAAGAAGCTTTCCGGAGCTAACCCCGAAGACACACTTGTCTGGGTTCAGGTTTGTGCGGGTGACCTGCAGCTTGTCGAAGACAGCTTGCAAGGTGTCAAGAAGTGACTCCTTGTCCTTGATTTTGACGACGATGTCATCAACATACACTTCCACTACGTCTCTAATGAGCTCTCCAAAGGTTTTGTACATAGCTCGTACAAATGTTGAGGTTGCATTCTTGAGACCAAATGGCATGGCAGTATAATAATACAATCCATCTACTTTGATAAAAGAAGTATGTTCTTCATCTTCGCTAGACATTCTGATTTGATGGTACCCAGAATATCCATCTAGGAAACACAGTAATTCACACCCGGAGGTGGAATCCACTATCTGATCTATTCTAGGTAGTGGGAATGAATCTTTTGGACATGCCTTATTCAGCGTTGTCTAGTCGATACACATCCAAAGCTTTCCGCTGGCCTTGGGTACAACGATTGGGTTTGCCAGCCATTTTGGGTGGAAGACTTCTCGGATGAATCCAGCTTCGAGCAACTTCTTCACTTCTTGTCGTATGAAGTTCTGTCGCTCTACTGATTGCTTCTGAGGCTTCTGATGTACAGGCCGAGCGTCACGATAGATCTTCAGATTATGCTCGATCACTTCCCTAGGGATCCCAGACATTTGCGACGGTTGCCAGGCAAACACGTCAACATTAAGCCAGAGGAAAGTGATGAGCGCGAGTTCCTATTTGTCATTCAGGCCTCCTGATATACGGGTGGTCTAAGCGGCATCGGAACCGATTTGGACGACTTTGATGGGAATGTCGGTGTCGCCGCTTGGTTGCACGCGAGGTGCGGAGGTTGAGCCTCATTGACGAATGCTCAGGGGTTTCACAGCTTGTTCCTGCCTGAACTCTTCCTCTTGCGCTGTAGCGAGCGCATGAAGTTCTTCCAAAGCAGTCAATCCGGCAGTGCGGTCTCTGCGGATCCGGAGAACACCAGCTGGTGTCGGCATCTTCAACACCAGGTAGCCATAATGAGCAGCAACCATAAACTTGTATATGGCTGGTCTGCCCAGAATGGCGCTAAAGGGTAAGTTGATCTGAGCAACGTCAAAGACCAACTTCTCAGTGCGATAATTCTCCTGAGTCCCGAAGGTCATGGGTAGAGTAATGGCACCAAGTGGGGTTATGGCCCCCGGACCTACTCCCGAGAAAGGTCGAGAAGGGCGAAGATCCAAAGGCCGGAGCTGAAGCTTGACGAAAGCTTCAAAGCTTATGAGGTTCAGCCCCGAACCTCCGTCCACCATTACATGGTGGAGTTGTATGTTGTTGATGGTCGGAGATACCATCAATGGGAGTTGGCCAGCTCCAATCATGTTACGTGGGCAGTCTGACACGTCGAAAGTGATGGCGGTATCCATCCACTTCCGGTGCAGCTCTGCCCTAGCAGTGGGAGCTACCAAAGCCATATCCTGCTGCATGGTCTTGAGGACACGGCGGGAGGTGATGTCCCACGAACCACCAAAGATGGTGTTCATGGTTTTCCAACGTTCATTGTCGGAGACGTTGGAATCATCGTCGACGAAGGTGTATACAACATTCAGGACCTTTTTAGGGTCCTGAAAACCTAACTCTTCTTCAGCCGGAGCTTCGTCGACTTTCTATTTTCCTTCCCTTTGTCGGAAAGGAACTTCCCCCCGGCGCTTGTTGTAGTGCTCACCAAGGTTCTGGACCTCTCGGCAGTCTTCCAAGTTGTGGCTGTTCGACTTATGGATAGGAAACCACATTTTGGAATTGCCACCATCTTCAGATGAAGGTCGAGGTCATTTCTCGAGGCGTGGCCCCCGGCCACCCGGAGCTGCAGCAGTAGGTGTGCCAGCCGACGGCTTTTTCTTGCCGTTGGAATTTTTCTTCTTTTTGCCACTCCCGGAGGTAGTGGCCTCACCCTTGGAGGATTGTTTTGTTATCCTCCGGAGGTGGTTTGGAGTGCATTTCACGGCCCTCCGCAGCTTTGGCGCACTTATCAGCCAAGCTGAAGAGCTCCGTGACGCCGGTGATCTCCTTGATCGCCAACTTCTCCAACATCTTCTTGTCTCGTACGCCCTGTCTAAATGCCACAATAACACAGGCGCTAGAGATAGAAGGAATAGTGTTTCATACCTGGGAGAACCTCTGGATGAAGGAATGCAGGGATTCTCCCCCCTTTTGCGTTACAACAGAAAGGTCCAGTTCGGTGCCTGGTCGGGTGTATGAACCCCCGAAATTAGCGGTGAACTGTTGGCACAATTCTGTCCAACTATTGATGGAGTTGAGCGGGAGGCTCATGAACCAGGACCTGGCGGTCCCAGTTAAAGGCACTGGGAAGTAGTTGGCCATTACGGCCTCTTTACCTCCGCCCGCAAGGATTGCAGTGGAGTAAATCTGGAGAAACTCAGCGGCATTGACAGTCTCGTCAAATTTGTCCAGCAGGTGAGGCCGGAACTTTTGTGGCCATATGACCATGCGTAGGTGCATGGCCAGAGCAGAACAACCTGCTCCTACTCCCTCGGGAGCAGGACTGTCTCGAGCCTCTCGCCTTTCGCGAGCACGCTCGATATGGACGCGGCCGTCCTGTTGACGATAACGGAGATCAAGCTCCGCCCGGAGGTCGTGAGTTGAAAGACTCGTTACTGTATGAGTGCATCGCGCCCCGGAAGGCAACGACGTCACTTGTTGGGACGCAGCACGCCTCCTATTTTTGGAAGCGTGCGGACCAAGTTTGCCCGCCAAAATCCGGTGCTACGATGGGGCCCGCCCCGAGGGGGGACCTTGGTTGCTGATGCGATCGGCTACTGCTGCAACCAAGTGTTCCACATCAACCCTCCATTGCTCCATTGCGCCCTGGGATGCACCCGGAGGTGGTGGGCGTTGGAGAAGAGCACGCGCTGCGTGGAGCGCGTGTTCGGGGTTGTTGTTATTCGCTGATGCTGTGACCGATGCAGATGCTCCGTCCCGCTGTCCAAATTGATTTGCTGGTGTAGGCGGTGGCGGCGATGGCATGACTCCTGCTGGAGCCGTGACACCCGCTGGTTGCTGCATGTTGGAGGGGTTGCTTCTAGTAGGTTGCGCAGCGAGGTTGCCGTTGGACGATCCAGCAGCTGAGTTCACCATTCTTGAAATCTCGGGCGCCCCTACCTGGCACGCCAACTGTCGGTGGTTGAATCCGACAGATCTCCCGACACGACTGTTAGTAGTTCGTGAAGTTTATAGTTCGGTAATGGGCGCGTAAAGATTCATGAGATGATGGTGAATTGACACAGAGGTTTACGTGGTTCGGGCCGCCTGAGCGTAATACCCTACTCCACGGGGTGTGTTGATGTTGTATTGAGTGAGTGAGTATGTGTGAGAGCGTAAGTGTCTCCAGAGCTCATAGAGATTCTAGAGAGGTCAGAGAGAGGTCAGAGAGAGGTCCCTTTGTGTACCGCCGACCAGTCCTTTTATAGTACAAGGACCGGTCGTTACACAGTTAGCCTGGCCCAACAAGTGGCCCTGGCAGTTGCTAATGTTTGATACACAATTAATAAGATTAATTACCCTTAATAGCATGGTAACCGGCCTTGACAGCGCCGTTACTGGTATTAAGGGCCTTCCGATCGTATGTCATTAATATGGTATTAATGACACTTAATCAGGTCTTAAAGTCCTTGATTGCCCCTTGAAGGTCCGAGCTGTTGGGGGTCCACCAGCCTGATTGTTGAAGTTGAAGGTCCGGCAGTTCAGACACGTGGCAGCTCCGGAGCTTACCGTCGTGGACGGGTAGGTCCGGTGCTGTTGGACACGTGTCGGTACCGGAGCTTCCCTCTGTCTGGGGTTAGGTCCGGCGGTGCCATACTGGTATCTAGTCCGGAGCTTTCCCATGTGTGGGCGATAGCTCCAGTCTTATGATACACGTGGCAGCCCTGGGACTAACCATGTCGGGGAAGCAGGTCCGGTTACGGCTGACATGTGGGGCCTTCGGAGGTCTTCAAATCTGGTAGATGGAGTTTCCTTATGATCTTTACGATCCCAAGGGATATCCGATATGCAGGGCACCGACAGTTTCGTTTTCAGTTTCAGTTAATTTGACTTCGATGTTTGGTTTCCGGTTTTTCTTCCACCATGCATATGTTCCTAAGTTGATCTATGATATTCATGCAGTTCATCTACTCAATATTCATCAGGTGAAAAATTAAGAGAACCACTCGTCTTTTTTAATCTCATGTAGAACCATGAAATTTTAGGCGGTGCCATGTTCAATTTTTACTGCCTTTCCTCTCAAGATGTTTTGAAAAACAAAACAGCATTGCTGATGGTGTCACTATTAGAAGGGAAACTGTGTAATATGTTATAAATGGCCCTCGATGAATGCTTCTCTCTCAAGATCCTCAGCAATGCCCCCCCCCCCCCCACGAATGGTTTCAGTTATTTCTTGATTTTTTCCTCCAAAATAGTAGTTCTGTTTGGAACAAAAGATTGTGAAATAGAGAAATAGAAAAAATGTAGGAACAAGTAAAAGACAGCAATTGAGGAAGTGTCTAAACCACGAAAATCTAAAACAGAGGAATGGTGAATTAGATATATTTGGAATGTGAAATGTAAAACATAGGATCAACAATATATTACAATTAACTAAAAAATTTAATAGCTGTATTATCATTATTAAGATATTTAAAGCAATTTGATAATCCATGATCCTTTAATTATTTACTTCATCTTCAAAATGACTCATTATTTTTATTGCCTTAGCTAATTTAATGTGCATAGTACACCAAATACGTGCTTGTGTGCTAGCACCCTAGCAACAAATAACACTACGTAAGAAACGTAAATAGGAAACAAAGATCAGAGACGAGCGCAAAGGCGACTGTCACTGATATGGGTAAACGAGACAAGCCTGCCTCAGCGAGGATGCTGGTTCATGAAAATAAGGCGTGCCTAAGCATAAAAGGAGATGAGGTACTATAAGACGCATCTTATTAATGAAATATCCGAGATGAGCTCGATCCTCTGACAAACGGGAGACATGCAACTAATAGAGTGCGTCTCCTATTTACAAAAGAAATGAGACGAACTTTACCGAAAGCATGCCTCCTTTGGCTTCGTTACAGACAAACATGAACACATCGCTGAACGAATGTAGAGCACATTCACTTGATAACTAAATAATCATTCCAATATAGGGTATCTTCACTATACCATTTTAAATCTAAAAAATTAATCAAATCCTTCCTTATAAATTGTCATTCCTGAAGAACACGATGAACACACCATTCGTTCATTCACAGTTGAAAACACAAGATAATATTCATTCATACAAATGAACACAGATAACACATTCATTCATTAACAATATATTATAAATACAAGAAAAAAGTACAAGGCACAAGAAAAGAAAAAAACATCAACTAAAAACAACAAAAGAAAACCTAAATTCTACTCCCCATCCTCCGACGGTGACTCTGGCAACGTGCAACAGGAGTCCTGGTCGGCTGCTTCAGCTGCTCTGCCGGTTGCTCCGGCTGGTCTGGCAGTGCAACCTCACGACCGAGGTTCATTGCCATCACCGCCACCATGTTATTGCGGCCCTCGACACAGAGCACCTCGGCCATTGTCTTGAGCAGCCTCTCGAACCTGTCGAATAGCCTCTCGAGCACCTGGGCCATCATCTCAAGTAGCTCGTTGTTGAGCCTCTCGGGGGAGCTGCAACACTGTTTTTGCAGGGTGACTCCCTCAGCGGGCTTGGCGGCGGAACATTGACCATGGTGGGTTATCTGCGCAGAGAAGACGAACAAAGAGAAGAGGAGAGAGAGAGAGAGACTGATGACATGCCTTATATAAGGTCTATGCGGAGATGCAAAATAGAGACATGCTTAACAACGAAGGGTGTCTCCTATTATCGACGTCTCCTTCTCCTCTGCTAAAAGGGACACTGACTTAACAGCAAAGCACGTCTCCATTCCCCACGTCAGCTTCATGATCTTCTCCATTTTGCTTTGGTTCAGTGTTGATATCACACAAACTACACATTACTGAACTTAGAGCACATTCACTTGATAACTCAATTATTCATTTGTCCAAAAAATAATCAAATCCTTCCTTATGATTCTTGAGGAACACGATGAACACACCACACATTCATTCATTCACACAGCTGAACACACAAGATAATATTTATTCATACAGATGAACACATATAAATTTCATTCATTAACACAATATATTAAAAAACACAAGAAAAAAGTACCAGAAGAAACGAGAAAAATCAAATAAAAACAAAAAAAAACTAAATCCTCCTGCTCCCCCGGCTCCAGCGCGGGTGAAACAGGAGCCTGGGCCGGCTGTTCCAGCTGCACTGGCGGTGCAATCTCGTGACTGAGGTTTCTCTCCGTTGCTGCCACCAGGTTACTGCGGCCCTCGGCGCCGAGCACCTGAGCCATCGTCTCAAACTAAATGTCGAGACGATCGACACCCCCATGAGGGTGTAGAGGTAGTGGCCGATAGTATCCATTCTAGTAAATTCTGGAAGTGTACCCAAACCCAAGGAACTCATGGCCCGAGACATACTGTTGTACACCTCTTGCGCCATAACGAGGCATCACTCGGTGTTGAGCCTCTCGGGGAAACTAAAGGTCGCGCACGCTGGTCCCACGCGTCTCTACACCACCGCTGCCGAAATTAAGTTCTCCAAAGTCCTCGTGCCACGCGTCTCTCTTTGTCAACAATGGAAGACGCACTTTCATATCTAGCTTGTCTCGCTTCAGTCTTGCGCGACTCACGTTTATCTCCCGCATCTCTCCACCACTAGTGCTCCTTTACTAATCGATCAACTTTAGTCCGACTGCCACCTCTGTTCGACCAACTCCAGTGCGACCGCCGCCTCTGTTCACCATCGTCGTCGTTGTCGTCGCCGTCCTCATCATCGTCACTGTTCATGGCTGGGTTAGATATCAGCTTGGCGCGTAACCGACTTAAGGAGGAGCGCTTGGCGTGGCACAAGAACCATCTCCATGTATGTACATATGGCACACCGGTCGCATGGTTGTATATAGCTCTGCAATAGACTGATGAACTTAACTGTAGTTTTGTTTTTCACTCTTGTTTGTTTTTGGTATTTGCAATTTCATGGCTCGCCGCCATTTGCGTCACTTGTTTGTCCAATTTTCTCTGCGTAGGGTTTCTCTACGAAGCCTGGGTCGGAAGATTTATTGAAGTGGCAGTGCATCATCCCTGGTAAAAAGGGGCAAGTCATGAAGAACAAGCACAATCATGCCAATATAACATCATCCCTTTATTAATGAATTTCCTTTGTAGAATGACTGGGAAGGTGGTTACTACCCCCTTACAATCTTTTTCTCAGAGGACTATCCGTTATTTCCTCCAAGATGCATCTTTCCACGTGGTTTCTTCCACCCAAATGTCCATCACTCAGGAGCACTCTGCATTGGGGTTCTTGATCAAGAGACTGTAAGATAGACTTATTTTGCTCAAGTAATTAGTAATTGTTGCTGAACTTATTTGAACTAGTTTCTTATGTTGCTTAAACTGATATTTCTTAGGGGTGGTGGTCTAGTTTTACAATCAAACTATACTACTTGAAGTTCAGTGTTTGCTTCGTTAGCCAAATGCGCCCGATGTTGAAAAGAATTGCTATAATCTACTTATCAAGGTTAGTAACTTTGTGTTAGTGACCAACGTAAG
Organism: Tuctoria greenei; assembly: GCA_036927565.1. Classification (NCBI taxonomy): domain Eukaryota; kingdom Viridiplantae; phylum Streptophyta; class Magnoliopsida; order Poales; family Poaceae; genus Tuctoria; species Tuctoria greenei. The sequence continues at coordinate 29,541,974 of JAYESD010000011.1, forward strand.
TTATATATCATTCCTCATTCAACATTTGTTAATTTAAAAAATGACAATATTTTCAGGATCCAGGAGAATATAAGAGATGTGTTCGGAAGCAAGCTGGACGATACATTTAGATTAATCGATGAGAGATTCATAGGAATAAGTTTAGAGGGCATGCAATGTGTATGAACTATGAAATTCATTGAGTTGCAAATTATCTCTGAATTACAATGTCATTGCGTTTGTTTATGCCTAAATTCCAATTATATCCCTGCATTTCAATGTCATTGTGTTTGTTTATCTCTGCAATAGACGCTCACAATGTTAACTCTGCGTGCGAGTGGCAACGAATGCTCACGATGTCGTGTGAGTGGCAAAAGGAGGATGAGCACATGAGATACGAACTTTAAACTGGAGCGTCTCTGATTTTTGACCCCCGACAAAAGGGAGACGGGCTAATGAGAGACGTGCTCTATTAAGGCCCGTCGCCGATTTCGACCTCCGACGAAAGGTAGACGGGCAAATAAGAGACGAACATTGTGTAGGCTTGGCTCCGATTTGTGACTTATTTTTAGCTCTTGCGCGATCTCTGGCAAAATTTTTCGCGCAAAACTTACTCGCGCTCTCTCGACCTAAGGGAGACGTTCAAAAGAGAGACGGGTGTTATAGAGGCTTGTCTTCGAGTTTTGCTATTTTTATCTCTCGCGCGCTCTCTCCCAACACTTGGATAAAATTTTTAGCTATCATGCTCTCTCGACCTAGAAACTGCAGCCCCTGAGCATGCTGCAACCATCCCTCTTCCTCAACTCGCTCTTTGTCATTGTCGCGCTGCCGTCATCGACCCCGACCTTCGTCATCAGAGAGTTGAGCACACTAAAGCATGTCGCCTCGTCTCTTGTCCTCGGAGCACGCCATCGCCTCGATCCTGACCCCGGTAATCGGTATGAGCATGCTGCCGCCTTCACATAAGTGGAAATGTTCTCCCTGGTCGGTGTCCTGGAACACATTCATCTTTCTTATTTATGTCCAATGCAGAAGTAATGTATTTGTTTTGATTATCAATGTATATTATGAATTCTGATTCGAGAACCCTTGAAACTGCATGAACTGTGGTTGACACTAGCATTTGCTATTCCAATGAGATTGATTTCTACCTTTGCAACCATGTTGAAATAAAGGTACCCATGCAATAATTGGTATTACTCTCACGAGTTTTTGGTTTCAAACTATTAATGCATCAGTGGAATGTAAATTGTTTATTTTTTCAGGAGACAAGCACACCACCTCACTACTATATCCTTTATGATGAGAACAACTTCCCTACTGATGCTTTGCATATGCTCACCAACTGCCTGTGCTACAAGTAGGATCGGTTCTTCATTCACTAACAATTACTGTGTTTATTATAATTGTATACCAATTTGTTCCTAAGCCTTCAAATATTTGCTCCCTTATGTGACTGTTTAAGAGAATGTGACTTTAATTTGATAATGTTTTATATGATTTCAGTAATTTTATTGAATTTGAGGATGTCTCAGTCGGAGCATTAGAGACTATGAAGGATCATCGTAAATGAAGTCATTTATCGAGAGAATTTTCATTACGTTATACATGACTAGATGATGACAATTATGATGTATGTAATTAGTTACTTTGTAATCAGGATGAACATGGAAGCATTCTTTGTGTAATTAGTATATTTATAACCACGATTGACACTTTATTAATATTTGGTTGGTCAATATAATTTAAGGTGTGATATTTTTTTGCTATATGTATATTCATGTATGTGTACGTTACTGATACTGGCAATGCGGCTGCTAAATCCTGGCTAGCTCCAGGATGGAGCCAGCAACCAGGATAATCAGGGGTGGGGGCACCTAATAGGAGACTCTGCATGTAAACAATCTGCTATGAACTGTGATAAATATCATCTTGGATTACCTAAGTAAAGGAGACAAACTTCCTTAAAGGCCGACTCAGATCAATCAACAAATCTGTGATGAGCTGCAATAAAGCCCATCTCGGATCAGTCTATAAATCTGTGACGCGCTGTATTAGAGCTTGTATCGCATGTATGTTGATGAGCGACGTGCTAGTTGCTCGTCTCTGATGACTCTGTAAAGCACGTCTGGTATAACTCAAAGAAAGGAGACACGCTATCTTTGAGCTTGTCTCGCACTTATGCTGATCAGCGATGCGTTCGTTACGCGTCTCTGACGACTACGTAATGCGAGGCGCAAAGACAGATACACACTGTTTATTCGTCTCTGTTCTTCGTTCGGGCACATCTCAGATGAGCCTTTCTCACATAGTGCAAGGTGAACAAAAACAAACGAAGATATCTTTTAGCTTCAATCTCATGTGTGTTTCCTACATTTTGTGAAAGAAATCCCACTTTTCCTTATGAAAGAAATTCACCATTCCTCCATTCCAAACAGCAAGTGTAGGAAGAACTCCTAAGTAGTGAATTTCTTTAAATTCTTTTGAATTTCCTTTGATCCAAGCAGGCGCAAATTTGTTTGTTTATGTGCTTAAATGTATTGGTGTGCTTCAGCCTAGTTCTTTTTTCTTCTGTCATTTTATTGGGGAAGTTAGTCTAATGTATCAGCTACACAAGCGTGCCAGAAACTTATGCTTATGTTCGTCGGTTTCTTGGTTTTGCAAATATTATTGAAGGCCAAAACTTTATTTTTTTTTTCGTTTGGCGGCTTTATGCTTTTCTGCTCAGAGATATATGTTCAGTTACTGTGAAACAGAAGCATGGTAGTTTCTCTACGTCCATAACTACCCACCATGCAGTATGATAAGGGCAAAGTCACAGCCAACAAACAAGATGTAGATTTTTATCTCTGCCGATGTTTTTATTTAAGCACTAATCTAGATCCTATTTGGTACAGTTCTAGATTCTACTTAGAAACATATTAGTTTCAACCTAGAAATGTTTCTCCATATGAAGCTGGACCACTTTAGTAACTGTTTGGCTACTTTACTGATTTCAGTTTAAGTATAGAGAGGAGGAAGATTGAAATGACTTTTTCCCCTTAGATGACTATGTTGTTTTTGTTATATTATATGTCACACTCCAAAATCTCCATTTTGGAATGTGAAAGTTTTAAAGCAAACTAAATAATTCAATTTTCTTTAAATCATAATCTGTTTTCTTTTCTAAAAATTATTTTAAACATTTGAATAATGTAGGCGTGCATGGTTGCTAATTTGAATTTCGAAAGGAACAAGAGAATTTGCTTGAATTTGAATTGAAGATTGAAACAAAACAAATACTCCCTTCTGATTCGAAATATTTGTCACTGGCTAGTTCATTTTAAACTAATCGGTGACAAATATTTTAAACCAGAAGGGAGTAGAAAAGAAAGAGAAACCTCACCCTGTCTCCTGGGCTGATTCTAATCGTAGCCCAGCTGTACTCTGCTCTAGCCAGTCCAGCCTGCGGCCTCCCCTCCTCTCTTCTCTCTATGATGAGCGAGGACCACTTGTCAGCTTCTACTTTCTCCAACTGTCATCCAGCTCCATGATGACATTTTATCGAACAACTTGCATGCGCTCCGTGCTCCAACAACCGCCATACCGGTTCACGCCCAAGCCGCATCCATTTCCACATCCTACACATTCTCCGACAACCCCTGCCTTTGTACAATTGCCACACCCATTTCTTTTTGTACCCGATCGCTCCCCATTAGGGCCGTCAACGAGCCGAGCTCGAGCGAGCTTACCCTCCGAGGCTCGTGCTCATTAAGAATTCGAGCTGAGCTCGAGTTGAGACTAAATTTCGACCGATCCTGCAGTCAAGCTCGAGCTCGGCTCGATAAAGCTTGTTTAAGTATTTAGGCTCGGTTGAAGCTCGAGTTCGAGCTCGAGAGGCTCATTTAAACAATAAAATAAATAATATTTAAGAGAAAAATATTAATAAATAATATTTATAAAACATAATTTATCTAAACGAGCCTTATCGAGCTCGTCAGGCTCGCGAGCTTGAAATGAAGCTCGAGTTCGACTCTCTGACATGTCGATTCGAGCTCGAATCGAGCTTTTAACGAGGCGAACTCGAGTATCTCACGATCCTTGAGCTTCATTGACATCCCTACACCCCATTTGCCCCATTTAGCCCCATACCCCACCGCCATTGTCACTGCTTCGAAGCTCCATGCACCCGCGCAACAACGTCGTCCCAATCGCCAATGGCGTGTTAGCAAGCATTCGAAAACCACACCACTATGTTGTGCGCGGCTATGGGTGGGCTCGTGGAGGACGATACATCCACCACACTTTTGTCCTTCATATCATCAACATGACAAGGGGTTTATTATGAAGATCGTCATACTGTAGTGCATCTTTCTTGAACAATAGACGCCAATGTCTTTGATGACATTCAAGATTTGTTTTGTTACGATGTTCGTGGTGCAATACCGATTCTCATTATTGTCTTCTTTCCAAGTAAGAAGAGAGGCGACTGGCGCTCAGTGTCTAGCCAAGACTTTGATTCGCTGCGGTGATCGATAATTTCTTTGGTTGGGACTCCCCTGAGAGCGTGGTTGAGACCGTACTTCTCTCATGTTTCTTCACTCAATTTATTCATCGGAAGTTAACAGCTAGTTTATTAAAATTTACCAAGACCGAGATTGCTGTTGTCTTCTTCTTTAAAAAATAAATTGGTGAAGATCGAGCTCATGACTCAGTGGTAAGGATGGACGGTGGCTATTTACTTATTGGGGTTCGGTCTGTGGATCGGACACGCAATTTTATTATCAGGGTATGTCCCATAATTTTTTTTGTTAATGTCTCTTATGTGTGGAGCCACAATGGAAGAGTGACATCTCTGTCATACATCGGATTCTGAAGATTTCAATGATATCTTTATGGACGCAATTCCTAAACTATGTGTAGTTGTAGGATTGATCATGTGCGCATTTGTGTTAGTGTGTGTTGTAGTGTGAGTGAGTTTGTATATGAACAGATACTACAACTATACCTAGTTGAGAGACTTCAAAAAAAAAAAACACCGCTATCGTAGGACCATTGAGAAGCAAGAAATCGCCACCGAACCGATTTCCCAACGCCACCGAAGCTCGGAATTCCACTGCGGTCGTCGCGCGCGCGTTCCCGACTGCTCGTGCAATGCCCTTGGTGAGTAGTCCATGCTCTCCTCTCTCTTTTATCCCAATTTTTGTCAATTTTGGGCCACCGGAACACCAATTCGGCCAACTCTGGAGAGCCACCCACGGCTGCCACCGCCTCTGCTTGCTCCGGCCCTGCCACCTCGTCAGAGTAACTTCAGCCATCCATTCATGGATCGATGGTGCAGATTAGAAGTCCCCATACCCCTTTGATTAATTAAATCCGTACCGTTGATGTAAAATCCTAAGACTCTGATTCAATGCACATTAAACTTAGTTGTCATTTTTTCAGTCAGCCCCCTGTACTCGTATGTACAATAAAACTGGGTTTAAGCTCTGTAATAATAATTAAACCCCTGAAGTTAGGTGAGTTTGCTAGAAAACTCTTGTATATGATAGAAATAATACATTTATGCTTTGGAACAGTGAAGCATTCACAGTTTGACTCCTGTTATTAATAAAAATAATATTTAGATCCTGAGTTCAGTAAATAATACTTAGCTATATAATTGTTCTGCTTTATCAATTAAACCCTGTATAATTTCTAAAATTACAAATAAAACTCAGATTTATGTTGAAATTACATGCAAGACCTTAGGAATTATTGTCTTTCCATAACAACTTCTGAAAAATATTTGTTAATATATTTCACTTCTGAATTTTCTTATTAAAATTTATTTAGCATAAAAAACCATTAGAAATAATGTAAACTGTTAGAAATAACTATATAAAATAATATAAACCTACAGGAAACAAAATTTTCTTATAAAACCATGATTGACTAATATAATTCATTTTGCCACTTAAATATTAGCATAATTGCACCATTTAAACTAGTAATTGTAATATAACATAATAAATTGCTTATCGCTTTGATTTAGGCCACCTTTGCACTTAATCCTCCATTACATCATAACCCATAAAACCGTAATAATTTTATAAAATGTTTTGTATGTATGGTGTATTTTCTTGACTCTTAGCATGTGTTTGGCTTGGAGACAAGGTGGCATGAGTTTGATTCATGCCAATTTTTAGGGATGGGATGATCCTATTTTTTGTTTGTCTCGAGATATAAGATAATCCTTGTTTTTTGTTTGGTTGGAGGGACAAAGTGGAATGGGAATTGAGGTGTCTCCTACTCCGTTAGCATTGTTAACTGCTTCTCACTATGTCATTTCATCGAACACATTGATACATGTCTCTGGTGACACTTGATCATGACCCACCAAGACCTCGTCGTCCACCACGTGAACCAAGGATGTCGGTCCGCCAAAGCGTAACTGCACACAACGGCCACAACCTTTGCATTTGCATGCAGACACACAAACACATGACACATCTGAAGAATCTGTTGTGTGCACATGTGGCAAAGGAGGAGCAGATGGTCGAGCTGGTCATGGCGCTGTACAGGGTTCCCACGAGCAACGATGTAGTTGGAGTCCAGGCGCAGACATGGGAAGAGCCGTTGGGCTTCATGTGGGACACGCGGCAGCTGATGGACGCGTCGGTGCTGCCGCTCAACCTGTTCGATGCGGCTGACCCATTCCTGCAAGCGTCGAGCACGGTGGTGGACAACGCGGCAGCGGAGGTGGGCTGTCTCTGAGGGGGCCGGATGCGGCGGCGGAGGAGTCCTCGCAGGCGGCAACGACGACGACGACGCACCTGACAGTGAAGGCCGCCGACACGGTGGGGTACATGGACCCGGAGTACAAGGGACTGCACCACCTCACGGTGAAGAGTGACGTGTAGGCTTCGGAGTGGTTATGCTGGAGGTGCTCACCGGGAAGCATGCCATCTTTATGGACGTGGAGGGGGGCAGCCCCATCAGCGTCGTTGACCTGCGCCATGCCCAGCATCATGGTCGGGGAGCTCGTAAGGGTGCTGGACATGCGCATGCCGCAGCCCGCTGCACTGTTGGTTTTAATCCTGTCCGTATCTCAGTCAAGTCCAGAAATGCGTGCTCGTGCAGTAGAGCGCGTTGTGCGTGGATCACATCATGGGCGGAACGCGCCGTGCACACTAGTCATGGCGAGCACGTCAAGAGGTTGCCATGCATGCTGGCATGGGTCAAATAACGTGCCGGTTAAGCACAAATCTGTTTCCGTTTTTTTATCATAGACTAGCATGAGTTGTTGTTTTAGCTTTATATAAACACTTCATGTAAACAGTTTTCGATAAATGAAGTCAGTGAACACTCTGAGCTCTGTTTTGACTCAGAACACATCGAGTGTCATTTGACAGAACCCACAATCATTCCACTCTCATAGCCATCATCTGGTATCAGAGCCAGGTTGTGCAGCCCACGATTTTCTCATTCCATCGCCATGTCATCTGATTGGGAGAGCGGCGGCGTGTAGTTCTAGCTGCTGCAGCTAAGGGCAACAAATTATCTCAGCTGGGCGATCCGGGTGCAGGCGGTGTTGGAGGCGGAAGAAATATGGGAGGCGATTGAACCAGCGGGCATCGGGGGAGCTGACCCAAGGAAAGAGTAGAAGGCTCCGACATGTCTTCTTCAGGCTCTTCAGGAGAATTTGATCTTGCAGGTAGCCAAGAACAAAACGGCGAAGCAAGTGTGGGACTGCCTCAAGTCTCAATTCATCAGCGCAGAATGTGTCAAGGAGGCACAATTGCAGAATTGAAGAGTGAATTTGATGTGCTGTGAATGAAGGAAGGGGATACCCTCGATTGACTAGCTAGGAGGATCTTGGCTATGTCGATCCGCTACATCAACCTCGGTGGGTCACTGGAGAATGCTGCACGAGTCAAGAAGCTGCTCGACTCTGTGCTAGATTGGTTCGTGCATTGTATCACTGGGATGGAGCAATTTTGTGATCTCAACACGATCATATTTTAAGAAGCATTGGGGTGACTGAAGGCTTACGACGAACGTGTCAGTCGTGCGCCCGCCGGCAGGAACAGTGACGAGCAACTGCTCCTCACACGCGACGAGTGGGAGCCACAATACAAGAAGGAGGCGGGCGAGACTTCCACAAAGATCAAAGGACCAGATCGCAGCGGTCGTGGCCGGGGTGGACGCGGACGCGGCAGAGGCCGTGGTCATGGCTGCTGTGGCTAGGGATCATCCAAGAACACCAGTTCACGTGGCAAGGGACGAGACAAGAGTCACATACAATGTTTTAACTGTAACAAATAAGACCACTACGCAAGTGAATTTAAGGTACCAAAGAAGGAGGTGAACCTTACAAAGGAAGAAACAGAGTTGACACTGATGCTTGCCGCAACTGAAGAAAGACCTTTGCCCAAGTCAGATATTGCTGTGACTGTCAAGGAAGAGGGAGTCTGTCCAAGGCTGCTTCTATCTGGAGGTGATTCGGCCACCGATGATATCTGGTACCTTGATAATGGAGCCAGTAGTCACATGACAGGAGACAAGTCTAAATTACAAGAACTGGGTGAACAATTCATTGGGACAATAAGCTTTGGGGACAGTTCTATGGTGGAGATTATGAGCAAGGGATCCATCCTATTTGCCTGCAAAAATGGTGATCACTGGCTGTTACAAGAAGTGTATTTCATTCCAAGACTAAAAAGCAATCTCATAAGCCTTAGGCAGCTTACTGAGGATGGGAAATGGGTTGTGATGGATGGAGATGAGTTAGAAGTGTTCCAAAAGGATCCTAGGCGACTGATCATGAAGGTGATAAGGTCCCCTAACAGACTTTATCGTATCAAGCTGAAGCAAAATATACCAGCATGTCTGTTGAGCAGGATGGAGGATCTTGCATGGCTTTAGCATGCTAGAATGGGTCATGTTAATTTTCAGTCATTGAAGATGCTTGCTGAGAAGAATATGGTGGTTGGGGTTCCCCTGGTAGAACATCCAGATGAAGTCTGTCATGGGTGCTTGGTGGCAAAACAAGCAAGGAAATCATTCCCTGCAGTGGCACAGTTCAGAGCGCAGGAGCCTCTAGAACTGCTGCATATTGATCTGTTCGCTCCTATTAGACCCTCAACAATGGCCGGGAACAAGTGCTTCATGCTTATCGTTGATGACTTCTCAAGGTTCACGTGGATATACTTAATAAAGTCCAAGGATCAAGCATGTTTGGAGTTTGAGAACGCCGGAGATCGGTGCATTAAGACTCTGCAGTCAGAACGTGGGGGAGAGTTTCTGTCGGCCAAGTTCTCGAGCATCTGTGTACAAGCCGGGATTGAGAGGCATTTTACAGCCCCTTATACCCCACAAAAGAACGGTGTTGTGGAGCGTCGCAATCGACTTGTCATGGCAATGGCTCGGTCATTGCTTAAAAGCATGAAGGTACCACAAGACTCTGGGGAGAAGCAGTAAGACACTCTATCTGCTGAATCGTTTGCCAACCAAGGCTATGGGGGGAGCAACCTTTTGAGACCTGGAATGGGAGAAAGCCTCATCTTGAACACCTAAGAGTGTTTGGCTGCAAATCACATGTGATGAATGTGATGCCACACCTATAGAAGCCCGATGATCGAAGCACCAGATGGTGTATCTGGGCATCGAAGAGGGGAGCAAAGCACAATGACTATTCAACCTACATCGTGGAAGGCTCACTGTAAGTAGAGATGTTATATTTGAAGAAAACATTGATTGGAAATGGTGCACAGATGAAGATTTTGCGGAACTTATAATTGAAGAAGAGCCTTGTGGAGAAGTACAAGGCATCCCTGAGCCACTGGCAGGAGGCCATAAAAATGATGAAGGACATGGTGATCCAGGGTCACCAAGGAGTGGTGCTGCCCCTCCATCGACTCCAGTGTTGGCAAGTCATGACAACATGCAGTGCTCACAAGACTCCGCATGGTCTGCACCTCATATTGTCAGCCAAGAATTAGGAGCACCACCATCAAATGCTTTGTCAGGAGGATGGTCAGTGGTGTTATGAATATTGGATCTTGTATTATTGAGAAGGCCGGAGGCCTCTATAAATAGATGTACAAGGGATTACAAATATGCAAATAAGTCCTTAATACATCATCTAGTATAATATCATTATTATATTTCTAACACTCCCCTCAAACTCAAAGTGCGTCAAGAACATTGAGTTTGGAGAGATCACAATCATGATGAGAGAAACAAATATGACCCAAATGGTGGTGCCACTGAGAAAACGTCGAAGTAGACGAAGCAACAAAACTAGAGTCAACTGAACTGACAGGCATAGCGGAAGTAAGACGAAGCCAGTCAAGCTCCCAAAGACATTGTGAATCACGACGAAGAAGACTAGCACCAACTAGAGATCACCCATGAGCAACTATCAAAGTCGTAGATCATGCATATGTAGACGTATATGAGGAACCCAATCACGGTAAGATGCCATTGAAAAGCACCAGACACCGCACAACTGGAGTTTCGTCCGAAGAAAAAAATCATCATGAAGAAGATGACAATCGATGGCAAGAGCGCAAAATAAGCAATGACAGACGATGAAGAGAGCACAAATAAAATTAAAAGCAGCGCAAGCAGCATTTTTTTAAATCATGGTTTTACCCTGCTGATGCAAAGATGACGTCATGCTGACGTCAGCGCTGGATGAAGCAGCGGCCTCTGTAGTGCCACCGAATAAGGCCCTGCTGGAACTCGATGTAGGGAAGATGCACCAGCTGGGGCAACGAGGCCAACTCAACCAGCAGGCAGCGGCTCCTACGGAGCCCAGAGAAGCCTGGCGGCGGGTAAAGCACCAGGGGCCATGCAAGTTCACGAATACCAGGAGCGACCAAAAGCAGATCGGATCTTCGGCCGGAGAACAAAGGAGAAGATCGCGGCCTCCATTGGAATCTTTGGCCAGAGGAGCAGATCGCGGGTGAAGCCTTCGCTTGGTCACGTCCTCGAGGGCCCCGCAGCCGGCAGATGGCGATCGAGGCGTGGGTGGCACCGTGATTGCAGATCGCAACCGAGGCGACGGGACATGCCGCGCGTGGTGACCGCCCTCACGTGGATCCTTGAGCGGGCTGCCGCCGGAGCCAATTGCTATTATAGACCTCTATACAAGTGGCTTCGACAAAACGGCACTTGTACCGTAGGCTTCGTTAAAATAGCCTTCTTAACATGCGCACACCGTTATAATAGTATTATCATATATTTTAGATCATTTTCTTATTTCTTTTCTGTTTTCCTATTTTTTCAGATCTGAAAATGACCAATTTATCCTCGCCACTGTTTCCCAGCTGCTTGCGATCTGTTTACACATTTTGCACCAAAAATTTTCCCTGCTGCCTTGGTTCTAGTGCCTATAGCCCTCAAGTGACTTGATTCGAGTGACTTGGTTCACGGTGCACCCTCCAGTGCCTTGAGCCAAATCTGTTTACACGTTTCCAGTACCTTGGTTCACGTTTCCAGTGCCCTCCGGTGAGTTGATTCACGTCAAAAAATGGATCCACAATGAGAAGACAGCCGCGCGCCTCACCTGGGAAAAGACGGAGTAGGGATCGCATTTTGCGAAACAACCATCTTTCTCTACCAACTCAGCTCATGAAAAAAGATCCAGCAGGCACCTTGGGGCATCAGGGGCCGGCGGGGCCTAGGACAGCAGGGCGTCGGGGGCCGGTGGTGTCTGGGCGGTGGGCTGTTGGTGGTCGGCAAACTTTCACATCATCTGGATCAGCAACATTCAAATATGTGTCTGTCCTGCAAGTCTTCACATCAGATGATCTCTCGGATGAGATGATAGCGTCGTAGTTTATGTTTGGATCTTTTGTGAGATCTAGGCTCCTTCATCTATGCAATTACTCCACTATTGTCACAATATAGATCCATAGGACTGGACACACTAGGAACAACACTCAACTCAGAAATAAATTTCCTGAACCAAACAACTTCATTTGCAACTTCTTAAGCTACAATATAATTCACATGTCGTTGAGTCAGCTATCGTATCTTGCTTGGAATTTTTCCAGCTCACTGCCCCTCCATTGAGGCAAAACACAAAACTGAATTGCGATATGAAATCATCCTTGTCTGTTTGAAAGCTATCATCAGTGTAACATGTTACAACGAGCTATTCCTCACCTCCACACACTAGGAAATCATCCTTAGTTCTTCTTAACTACTTAAAGATATTTTTAACAACTCTTCAATAAGCCTCATCATAATCTGATTGATACATGCTTGTAACACTTAGAGCATAGGAGACAGCTGCGTGTGTACATAGCATGACATACATGATGGATCCAATTGCTCATCAGGTGTCAAAGGATACTCTTAATTAGAGTAATGCCATATGATATTGGCAAGAAAGCTTTTTAGAATCTTGGATATTTAATTGATTCAATATCTTGTCAATATATGTATCTTTTCATAATCCAATTAACCTCTTCAATCTATCCTTATAGATCTTTACAACCAAAATGTATGCTACCTCTCCTACTTTCATTGAGAAACTATTTCTTAATGAAGATTTAACTGGATGAAGTGTTGGAATATCATTCCTGATTAACAATATGTCATCTATATATAGGATCAGAAATACAAGTGTGCTCCCACTGAACTTCTTGTAAATACAAGGATCCTCTATGTTCTTGATGAAACTAAACCCTTTGACTACTTCATCAAAATATAGATTTCAACTCCGAGATGCTTGCTTCAATTTATAGATGGACTTTTATTTTTCATAGTTTCCTAGCACTTTTAGTATCGACAAAACCCTCAGGTTGTGTCATTTATACATCCTCACTAAGACATCCATTAAGAAAGGTTGTTTTAACCTCCATCTACCATTTTTTATAATAAAAATAAGCAACAATCACTAGGAGAATCCGAACAAACTTTAGCATTGCGATGGATGAAAATGTTTCACCATAATAAATATTTTAATTTGTTTGAAGCCTTTCGCCACCAATCGTACTTTATACATGTGAACTTTTCCATCCATACTAGTCTTTTTTTTTTTTGAAAATCCATTTGCAATTGATCGGTCTCACGCCGTCGATTGGATCAACCAACTTCCAATCTTGATTCTCAAGCATGGATTCTATGTCGGATTCCATGGCTCCAAGCCATTTCTCAGAGTCGGGTCCCATTATTGATTCGTTATAGGTCATGGGCTCATTATGTCCAACAATAACACGTCATAATGTTATGTGGTTAGAAGTGTTAACTTTTTAGTCGCACAAAGTGCCCTCGTAGATCTTCATGGGGCTAGTTTTTCATCAATAAGTTGTATAACATCTTGTACATCATGTATAGGATCAGTGGATGCTGAAATTTTTTTAGGTATTTCTTGATTTTTTAAGATGCATTTTGCTCCCAATAACTCCTTCTGAGAGGAACTCTTTCTCTAAGAAAACACCATTAAGAGTGGTAGACATTTTGTCCTCCGCTTTATTATCAAAATTATAGATTTTGATTTATGAGTGATTTTTTCTGACGTCAAACGTTTGACATAAGCCTCTCATCCTCAAACTTTGAGGAAAGACAATCTGCAACGTTTCTCTGTCCACATATATGGTGTCCTCTCAACAAATTTAGTTGGAACCCTGTTTAGGGTAAATGTAACAGTTTCAAGAGCATAACCCTAAAAGGATAATAGAGTACCAGTTTGGCTCATCATCGACCTAACCATGCCTAACAAGGTTTGGTTCCTCCGCTCAGACACCCCATTCCATTGAGGCATTCCTGGTGGAGTCAATTGTGGAACAAGTCCACATTGTTTTAAATGATCATATAATTCATGTCTCAAATATTCACCTCCATGATCATATATAGAAGTTTTATTGTCTTGTCTAATTGATTTTGTACTTCATTCCGAAAATTCTTTGAACTTTTTGAACGATTCAGACTTCTGCCTCATTAGATAGATATATCCATATCTACTTAAGTCATGGGTAAAAGTAATGAAATACTGAAAACTACCTCTAACTATAGAACTCACTCGTCCACATATATCAGCATTTATAAGTCCCAACAAGTCATTTGTCCTCTCACTTTGACCAGGAAAAGGTGGTTTGGTCATTTTCCTAAGCAAACAAGACTCGCATGTGTCAAGTGATTTAAAATTAAATAAGCTTAGCCAACCATCTTTATGGATTTTCTCAATGCGTTTATCATTTATATGACCTAAGCGACAATGCCAAATAAAAGTGGGAGTAAGATCATTTTGTCAAGTCCTTTTTGTATTAATGTTATTGAGATTTATCCACAATATCAAAAGCATATAATCCATTCACCAATGAACAATGAACATAAAAATTATTATTATAATAAATTGAACAACTTTTCTTCTTTATTACAATCTCATAATCATCAATTTATTCTAAACATGAAGATAAGAAAATGTTCTTACTCAAAGAAGGAATGCAATAATAATTATTCAATTCTAAAACTAATTCTGAGGGTAATGACAAGTGGTAAGTCCAGACAGCTATCTCCCAACCTTTGCTCTATTGCTGACACGAACATTCAACTTGTCTTTTTCAAATCTTCTAGTCTCACTTAGTCCCTGCAATGATTTGCAAGTGTGAATCATCAACGCAGTATCAAATACTCATGATTCACTAGAAGATGTATAGATATTAATTTTTATATCATTTATACCTGAAGTAGAACTCTCACTTCCCTTCTTTTATCTTCAGAACCTCCAAGTATTTCTTGTAGTTCCTAGACTGATGTCCCTTGAGATGATAGTGAAAGCATTCGTAGTAAGGAGAAGGCCAGATTTGCCCTTTGGCTTGTGCTTAGAGCTTGATGACTCACTAAGAACTTTTCCCTTGCCTTTACCTTTCGGAGGCGCCCAATGCTTCCTCTTTTTATTCTCTTTTTGAACCATCATCACATGATTTGTGTTTTTTAATGCTTTCCTCGGCTATTTTAAGCATTACATGCAATTCAACCAAAGCTTTCTCCATAACATTCATCTGAAAATTCATAATAAACGACTTGTAGCTCGCCAGGAGCGACTGGAGAATGACTTCAATAAGATCATCCTTGACTTCACAACAAGTTTCTCCAAAGTTTCATTGTAACCAATCATATTGATTACATAAGGGCTGACCGACTACCCTTCACTAGCTTGCATGAGAACAAGGCTTTTGAGATGTTGTACCTCTCAAACCTTGTCTGGTTCTCAAATATTCCACGTAGTCTCTCAACCATAGAATAAGCATATGTATGCTCATACTGTTTTTGCAGATCAGAAGATATTGTGGCCAGCATGAAGCAACTTACATTAAGTACATCATCGTAGTGCTTCTACAAGTTCCACAGTTGCGACATTGGCATTAGTAGGGGGAAGTGGTCATCAGGGTATGGTTGCTGCAGAACATACTCGTTTTTCTCTTTCTTGAGAACAATTCTCAGGTTGTGATACCAATTAATAAATTTAACTTCGTTGAGCTTTTCTTTTATTAATACAGACCGCAAATTGAAATCAAAATTGTAACTAGCATACATGATCTAGAATAGAAAATAAATATGCAAGGTTTTAGCACTATGTTATGTATCAATCTTCTATTAAAAATTTAACAAAAGATACAAAACTATATCAATATCATCCTCCCTCTAACGACATATAGTGGTCCAAGATCCATATTCACTAATTCCTAGTTTGTTTTGACTTCACTGCTAAAAAAATAGTAACACAGGTAAACAACAATTTGTTAATCATATCTCTATATGACTCTTGGTTGTTGGGTGACATCCAATGCCCCAGGTCCCAACTCTATGCCAGAAAGCATAGGACTGTTTTGATAGCTTTGTTGAGTAAACTAACACTATGCTCATGAATGTACAACATTCACCCTATTCATGATGATAGTTGATGGTATTTTGCTTTGGCAAACCTACCACACAACGATCAAAACTACATAGCTGCATCTATTGTTAAATAACATGGAATACTCAACTTTTCTAAGGAAAGCTATTCTATCATGACATAAACATCCACCATATAAAAAACATGAAAAAATTTATAATTTGAGAAAATAAACTTCACAGATAAGATCATACCATATTGTGAATAGTATGACCATTAGAATCATAGTGATCTCCATCGTCTTGGTTCCGTCATGATCTCCATCGCCATGCCTCTCTTCTTTGTGATGATCACAATCGCCACCGTGCTTGAAGAGATCTCCATGAATATAAGCAAAGCTAATACATCTAAAAGCTAACAAATGAATTCCATGAGAGATCAAACATCACAGATCGACACGCAAGTTGTTATACAATAATAGGACAACCTCAATCCGGTTGTGTTAACTTACATCATGCAGGTTGTACAAATATTACACACAGACCATCACATCACATTGACGTCATACCATTCATATTATTCTCCGCAAAACAAGTTAAGCATAGAATGTTTTCTACTGATAACCATACTACAATATTACTATAGTAGACATCAACGACAGTCCCCCGTGGGTTTCAGGGCATCACCCCGAAAATCTTACAGAATTTCATTGATTGCATCTATGAAATCACTAAGAGAAGATCATTGGATTGATCATATCAACCCAAATTGGAGCCATTTAGAATGTCTCGATTTCCAATATGATTGGTACTCATGAGAAGATTGCTACACATGACCTTGATTTGTTAGCTCAATCTACTAGCTATACACACGATTAGTCCAGATGGTGATTCCAGCCGGTATAAACATGTTGCGTACACAACAGAGAAGGAGTACGAACTAATCCTTTAGTCATATGATCAAAATCTACTCTAACCAATCCTAATCCATAAAGTCGTGCAACAAAAAAATCATCACATGAACCTAACTGCGATAGATCACATCTATTAACAACATATGTCACATATATGTGCAAGATCTAGACAAAAAAACTACACAAGTCGGCTCTAATGGTGTTGTTAGGAAATATGTGTTATGCTATTCAAGCAAATCTATTGCATCACTCAGAAAATATGGCAGTAAAGAGGTCATAGATCGATACCACTAGATGTACGGTGTAGCGGAAGATCCACTCGTAGATGCTTGTCAATCTAGAGGAAGTAGGCAATCACAATCGTCTCCTCCTCATCCTTGCCGTAGCAGTCACCTCACATCATCGTAGCCGATCAGCGCAACAGCAGAGCAACACCTCCATGGAGTCCACACGTACGGAGAGGAACACCGTGCGCCGGTGTGCTAGCACCATGCGCCCAGCAGGGATTGCGGTTTTTGAAGTGTGGACTAGGACACTTCCCCCAATACTACTAAGAAGTAGTATGTGGAGGTTCATATTCGGATGGGGCGCTAGTCAAGATCGAGAACAAGATGCGAACATAGAGAGTTTTACGTGGTTCGGGCCGCCTGAGCATAATACCCTACTCCACGGGGTGTGTGTTGGTTGTATGTGTATGAGTATGTCTTTCTACCGTGCAACGCAACCCTTTTATATGCCAGGTACTAGCTATTACAGTTTGAGCCTAGCCTAACAGGTGGCCCCGACTGTAATAAACTGCCCTATACACGATCTATGGTGTTAAGGGAGGTTAATAGCGAGATAACGTGCCTTAACAATAGTGTTACTGGTCTTGATAGTCCTCTTATCATGCATCATTAATATAGCATTAATGATGCATTAACCAGGTCTTGTAACGGCCAATTGATAGCCCTTGAATGTTCGCGTCATTGGAGATCTCGTTGTCTTCCTGTTGCAGACTTAAGTCCGGCCGTGTGACACGTGGAAGCTCTGGATCTTCCTTCTACTGGGCGATAGGTCCAGTGCTAGTGGACACGTGGCAGTGTTGGAGCTTTCTTGAGGAGGGAGATAGGTCCGGCTCTGCAGGACACGTGGTAGCACTAGAGCTACCCAAACGAGAGAGGCAGGTCCGGCTCTTCTGGACATGTGGCAATACTGGAGCCACCCTATGGAGGGGGGCAGATGCGATACTGCAGGACGCGTATCTCCTTCGGATGTCTGCCATCTGGATATAAGAACTCTATGACTTTTTTTAAAGTACCAAGGGGTACCCGGTACGTAGGGTACCGACAGTGGCCGCCGAGCCTACCTCAGGGAGAGGTTATGCTACTGGAGGTGGGGCCATCATCAATTCTCGCGTTGTTGCCCCCAAAGTCTTTTCCTGGTCGGTTGAAGCGATGGCACACAATTATGTCACTGCCACGTGGCACTTCTTGATATGGTGAGTGGGATTCTAGCGTGCGGATCTCACCCAATTGAAGATCAGTGGTTCCCCATACGAAGTTCGTATCAGTTCCCAGCGTAATCTTAGTAGCCCTGTCAGGCTGCCGCCCTCGGGCTTCCAACTTCCCATCATGACAACGGTTCACCTAGTGCAACTTTTTAACAAAGTGGACCCGAGCCCCCTTGTTATTGACGAGGTTATTCGTGATTCGGGTCCAGATGTAGTTTCCATCCAAGCGTTGTGGAGGCTTACTAAAGGGAGAAAGTTTGCACAGGAAGAGAACTCCTTACGCTTTCATTTGATCTTGCGCTTAGAGCTCTCCGCCCGTGCAACACTTTTTCCACTTTTGCTCCACTTTGCGGTGATGTAGTTAGGACTTCCTCGCAGCAGGATCAAGAACGATGGTGAGTTGTCGAGAGTCCGCACCTACAAGGGGTGGTCGAGTGACTCCTTCAAGAACTCGATTCGCTTCAGCAATCTCCCCTTCAAGAAGGAAAGCGCTGACGAGATCGTGTACTTCTCGGCGTTCGCCATGGTGGGGTTCATCCCGCCATTCTCCAGCTTCTTATTGATGTTGTTGGACTTCTACAGTTTGCAGCTCCACCACCTCGGCCCTGACTCCTTGTTGGTGGCGTCTTTCATCCATTTTTCCGAGATGTGGGTGGGTTTGCTGCCCTACATCGAGCTCTTCCGGACCTTCTTCATGGTTCACACAACCGGGAAAAGGAACGAGTTCCTTGGCTTCTACTGCTTCGTGAAGCACAAGAATTCACCCTTCAAGTACTTGAAGACGTTTCCTTTTGGGAAGTGGGATGGCTGGAGGAAATATTGGGTGGTTGTCAAGTTGGATCGCCATGACAAGGTGGAGTTGCCTGATGGTCTTCCCACCATCGACACCGACACCTGGGAGGTGCTCCTGAAGCTGAAGGAAGAGTAAAACCTGATCTTAACAAGGATCTCAAGTTGCAGGGAGGGAGGGGTGACCCCTTTGATGGTGATTGCAAACTTCCCGACCAACCGTTTGGCTCCGCTGAAGAAAAGGGAATGGCCTGCATAGGCATTCAGTGGAGAAATGGACCCATACCGGATTGATGTTGGTGTCGAGTAAAAATTGGATGAAAAGACTTTGAAGCTTCATCACCAAAAGTTGCACCACAGAGCCATCAATCCCGGCGACCTGACACCTCTAGCGGAGTTCCTACCCTTGAACATGGTTGCAGAGTTTAGGAGGGAGCTGCATAAGAAGATGCCGCTTCTTGATGACTTAGGCATTGCGGAAAGACGTAGAAGTACTCCTCCAATAGGGATCTCAATCCCCTGACCTTCAGAGGGCACGACTCTTGCAATTTCAAGTCAGAAGAAACCTGACCCAAGTCGGGGTAAGGGCAAAGAGCCCGTCGAAATCTCCAGTCGGAAGAGAAAGCTGGCGCGGTCTGGCGGCAGTTACGTCAGATCGACTCCGACGCAGATGGTGCCTCCGCCTTGGACAAGCCTCAAGTCCGTGCTGGTTGTGCCTCCAACATCGGCAAGTCCAACTCCGAAAGCAAGATCATCTTCAATGAATCTTGTGCCCCAATCTTGATGAAAGGGATACGACAACGACCGGAGCATTCAACTTACCTACCGATGACAATGACCAGAGCATTTAACTTACCTAATGCATGAGAGATCTAACCACCCTAGCGATAAGGGGGAGAGTACTCGATTTCAGATCAAGCACCTGCATTTGGTGCTAGTTCCGGCAAGTCGACTCTGATCCCGCTGCCATCAGCGGGCTCTGGGTCTGGAGTCCCTTCTGAACTGAGGGAGATCCCGGCTGAGGCAACGTCGATAGCTGCTACAAGCTCCAAGATAAAGTCCAGAGCTTCTGCCTCACCGGCGACGGTGGGTTCTAGCTCCTGTCGTCCCAAAAAGAAGATTCGTGCCAACTGGAGCGGCAATACCCCTAGGTAAGGGCTGGCTCTTCAGTTTGTGTCTTGATTTTGTTTTTTTGCTTTTTCTTGAATCCTCTATCCTCTGTTTTTAGAGTATCAAGAGGAGCTTTTGCTCTAGCACCTGCTAGTGCCTCAGCCCCAGAGGCTGCACCGTCCAGAGCCTCCACTATTGAAGCGGCTCCTCTCATGGTTGAGGTAGTCAACCATGAAGCTCCGGTGCCTACTAGCACCGAGAAGAAGTCGCGATGGCACCAGAGCAAGCTTCAACTACTCCAGAGCCAGCACCAGAGGTACCATCGATAGTGCTAACTACTACAGAGCCAGCACCGGAGGTACCGGTGCCTGTGCCTAAGTCTTCAGAAGCTGCAGTTGAAGCTCCGACACCAGCTCGGAGGAAAAAGTGCCATTGGCCGAAAATACAGCTTGTGGGACCTTCTTCACCTGCACCAATGGCTGAAGATCCGGCTGTGGGACCTTCCTCATAAGCACCAGAGGTAGAAGATCCGGTTGCGGGACCTTCCTCGTCCGTACCACAGGTAGATGAACTTCCAGAGATCAGCCCCGTCGACGTCGAGCTGTTGGAGTCCATGATCGTGACATGGGCTCCAATGACTATCCCAGAAGACCAGGAGGAACCAGAGGACGGACCTTAAGCAGGCCCGAAGCCAATCCCTTTGGCGTTGTTGATTGACAATGCCTGCTCCAGCCTCCAATAGGTCCAGCTCACCTTCAACTACGAGCACAAGTCTCTTGAAGAAGATCGCGCCATGCTGGGGCATTGGCGCCAAAAGCTATACTTCGAGACGAAGCTGACGCAATCCCGGCTCGCACACCAGAAGGAGTGGGTGGAATTGGAGAAGGCCCGACATTCGCGCCTGAACAAGGCATTGGATGAACGAGAGGCTGCTATAAAAGCCCTTGATAAGAAGACCCAAGAGATCTGCAAGCACACTCAGAGGGCCAATGAAGTGGTTGAAAGCCGCTCAGAGAGTCTCAATGTTGTGAGCGAACAACTCCTAAAATGCCGGGACGAAATGGATAATAAGGAGGATGAACTCCAAAAAAGAGAAGATAAGATCCAGAAGAGGGAGGATGAACTCTCTCATAAGCTGGCACGTGGCGAGCAGGACTTGGCTGACCGCGTAGAAGAATTCAAGTCCTGGTGCAAACAAGAGAATCACCGATTGTGCCTGGCAGGGGAAGGAGTCAACAAAAGAGAAAGTGTTATCTCTGCCAGCGAGGATACATTGAAGGCAAAGGAGAAGGACCTTGCGGAAAGGCGAGGCCACATTCACCTCCGAGAGAAGCATGTTGCCGACCAAGAGAAGTTGCTAGCTGGACAGATCTAGCAACACGCCAAGGAGGTCAAGCATTTCTCGAAGGAGGGTTCTGCGAAGCTCTCTTATGCAAGGAGATCGCTAGAGGAGCTCCGAAACGCGAGAGCAATTGAGTCCCAGCAGGTCTGAGACTTCCTCGGGCGGGCAAATGAAGCTCTGGTACCTTTTGGATTTATCCCGATCCAACCGGCTGATCCGGAGCTAGAGATGGACAAGGCTCTAGTGGCTCTTAACTCCGCCGACACAAAGATGGAGGCTCTGGGAGATGTGGTCGTCAACGAGATCGAGACCGAAGGGAAATCTCTGGCTAGGAACGTCGTAGAGTGTGTGTTCATATGCTTCTGAAGTCGAGACTCATCGATGTCTCTAGCTCTGGTGTTCAAAGGACCCATCGTCGAGGAGAAGGGAGCTGCCAAGGCCAACGTCCAAGAAGTCGCTGAGAAAGTTGCTTTGTTCTTCATGAGGAACTCCAGTATTGTCACAAACTTTCTTTGGATTCCGCCGAACCTTCCACCTGATCGTCGGTGTCGTCACTGCGTCGCCGATGAACAGGGACAGGGATAAAGAGACATGAGTTCTCTTGGACTAATTCTTGCTTGACTCATTTGTTCTGCGACGGCTGCAATATATAGCCAGTCGACATATTACAATATAGAAATTAGGACTCTATCTCCAACTCTATCTCTTAACATGGAAACTAATCTATTAGGAATCTTTTATTCCTTTATCTCTAAACTTAACCTATAGAAACTAATCTCTTATTAATTACTAATCTGATCAGATGACACTAATCTCCATGGCCCACGCGGCCTATGTAACACCACATGACATATCTCCCTCCCTTACGAAAAGCTTGTCCTCGAGCTTGGATGAAGTCTTGTGCGTCTCCCAGTGCCTGTTGTTGATGACAAGTAGGCGTGCGCTGATCCACGCGCTAGCGCTGCACATTGTGCAGATTGAGCATCCTCCTGTTGAATCCAACCAACAGTCCAACTTTGGCTAAATTTTCCTCAGCACTTTCCTTCCTCAAAATAGGTGTGATGTACACTTCAGAGGAAGCATATTCTGATACTGCAAAAACTGGGAAGCATCCTTATGAAATTATTATCCGGATTAAGAATGTGCTTTTACTGGTTGCAGATCAACAACAGCGACACCATGTTCTCCATGAATTCCAAGGGCAAGCTCCATTTGCTTTGGACCCAAACAATACGATGCCACTTGCCCAGGAAACTTGCATACAAAAAGTGGAACTCCCATTGTGCCCGCAACCACTGATGCATGTTTTCCTTCTTCTGCCACATTTCCTCCTAGCCAGCAACATTATGGAAGAACTGTTGAAATTCAGCACCAAGGATATCAAACAAGTCATTATCTGAAGTAAAATCCACAAGCAATGAGGAAGATTTCTCGTTGAACATGTTTGCGAGTCTGCACGCATCCACATGTTTCACTCTGTGTGTGCTGAAATTTGTCTCATTCACAATCGGCATGTTCTGAGTGTTTAGTATGTTCTGAATGTTTAGAACCACCACCTGCTCGCTGTTCATCATGTCCAGCACCTCCGGGCAGTTGAAGGCCATGCTCTGGCGGTCCTTCATTGACTAGGACAGAAGCTTCTGCCCCGCGACCAGCTTGATGATGAGTGCAGTAGCGCCATCATGGCCAGTGACGGCTAGATCCGTGCAGCAGAGGTCATTCCATTGCGGATCTGGTGGAGGTCGAGACTGCAGCGAAGATCCAAGGACGGAGGTGGTGTCGCCGCTGGTGAGGGGAGATCTGTGCAGCCGAGGTGGATGCAGATGGCGTGTGGGCGGACGTTGAGGACGTGAAGGGCGGCGACGGGAACAGATCTGGCAGCCGGCTCGTCTGCGAATCTTGCGAGACGGACGACGTCAGTGGTGAGGAGGCCAGAGGATCCCAGGAGGTGGCTTCTGATCTGGTCGGCGGCAGCCGGAACCAGCAAAGCTCTTGAGGCCGCGCGGATTGGACAGATCTGGAGCTTGATGGCAGCTTCGGATAGATGCAGCACGCAACCCCGGTCGGACGGAGCGAAGCTCGGCGCAGGGAGTCGATTGGAGGCGCCATCGGCGGAGATGAGGTCGTCGCCGTCGAGGGAGCAGGATCCTTGCGTGATGGGGAGCGCGAGACTTCGGGCTAGGAGCGCAGATCCACGGACGGGAAGGACGAGCTGGCCGACAACGACCCCACCATTGGGCGCGATGCAGCCAGCGAATCTGGAAGCCGGTGAGAACGGGTCGGTTGCGGTTCGGGCTCCCAAACCAGCGAGTATGGCAGGGACGACTTTGGTTCTTCCAGTGCAGCATTGGTCCACGTGGGGTCCGGCACTGCCGTCGACGAGTGATGATGTGGCACCAGAGGAGGCGATGTTGACGGCGGTGAGGAAGAGCACGACGGCAGCGCAGATCTCATTGGAGATGGCCAGATCGACGCGATTCGAACTGGATCAGGCCGGACTTGATGGTTGCGGGAGCAATGGCAGAGGCGAGGTCCTTGATCCAAGCGATGGGGGCTTCGATCTTGGATCGGAGACGATGTGGCTGTGGCCTTCTCCGACGAGGAAGCAGTTGCTGGTGCGTCATCGAAGACCGACCAGAGGTTGTCGATGGATTCGGAGACGGATTCTTCTTGATACAGCAGCGTACTAGAGTCGATCTCCGCCAGTAATGGAACATAATTCCACACCGAGTTCAGCACAAAATTCCGGATCAAAAACAGCATCGCAGAATTTCGCTTCGTGTGATCAGTGATCTCTTGTACGATTGCGCTGACTTTGGCGATCTGATTGCACATAGCATTGATCTGACCGCTGAGAGCGGCAAATGCAACATCCATCGCAGCGTCATCGTCGCCCATGGGAGCGTTGCTGGATCCTGATACTAATGTCACAAACTTTCTTGGGATTCCGCCAAACCTGCCACTTGATCGCTGGCACCGCCACTGCATCGCCGATGAATAGGGGAAGGGATAAAGATAGATGAGTTCTCTTGGACTAATTCTTGCTTGACTCATTTGTTCTGCGACAGCCACAATATATAGCCAGTCAGCAGATTACAATATAGAAACTAGGACTCTATCTCCAACTCTATCTCTTCACATGGAAACTAATCTATTGGGACTCTTTTATTTCTTTAGCTCTAAATTTAACCTATAGAAACTAATTTCTTATTAATTACTAATCTGATCAGATGACACTAATCTTCATGGCCCAAGCGGCCTACGTAACACCACGTGACAAGTATCTAGGACCTTTCCCTTTTTATCTTCGCCTTGTAAATCTCCAATTTTGAATGAATGAAATTCTTTAGAATTTCATTTTTGTCTTCAATACATTGCCCTTTATCTTGTTGGCCCCCTGGTAGATGTGTTCAATTGATTGAGTACAACTACCATGAGGATTTTGACAATGTCTTGAAAACTTGATTGCTCCGAACTTGTAGCTAGCATGATAGCTCCAAGGTCCGAGCCTTGCTTCTGAAAATTCCAAGGACCTTTGTTACGTCAGCGTCGGACCCCCTGGGAGTTGTTGGAGCTTGTTTGCTTCGATGGCGCCCGCTGTCAATGCATAAAACATTGACGGCGGGCCCCTAGGGATCATCGAAGCTTGCTTGCTTTGACGGCGTCCACTGTCAACTTGTGAAACGTCGACGGCGGGCCCCCTAGAGGTTGTCGGAGATTGTTTGCTTCGACAGCACCCACTGTCAATGCATAAAATGTCAACGGCGGGCCCCCTGGGGGTTGTCAAAGCTTGATGCTTTGACGACACCCACTGTCAACGCGTAAAACGTTGATAGCGGGCCCCCTGGGGGGGCTTTCTGAGCTTGTTTGCTTCGACAACGCCCACTAGCAACGCGTAAAACGTTGATGGTGGGCCCTCTGGGGGTTGTCGAAGCTTGATGCTTCGACGGCGCCCGCTGTCAATGCATAAAACGTCGACTACGGGCCCCCTCGGGGTTGTCGGAACTTAGTGCTCTGGCAACATCCACCATTGTTGTGCAGATTAACGTCAATTGTTCATTTTTCTGCGCATAAGAGACAAGAAAAGCAGTAAAATTCGTCCTCTTACATATAACTTATTTGTGGCTTATTATCCTTCTTTGAACTTTAGATCCTAACAAACTCACTGTGACCACATAAGTATATTGATTAACCTCCCTTAGATCCGAATGCTTTCCAGACCCGCCTTACTGAGACCCACCAGAATAGGTAGAGTGGCGTACTTAGGGTGTTGGACCAGGCTAAGTCGATAGCGCACTTCGGACCTGTCATTGGCTTTAGTTTTCAGGTGAGTAGGTCATCTAGCAATACTAAGATCTGATAGAAGATTGCCAATAAAACTTATATATCACATGAATCTCTAGGACTAAATTTCAAATGAATTGCACAACATTGCTATTGACAAGAAGGTAAAAGATGATGAAAATAATGAGCTTGCGTAAAATAAATGCACGTAGAGTCTGTTTGCATATAAATATATTTCATTATAGGTCTGAATAACAGGGGAGACAAGGACACACTTAAAGTACAGAACCAAGTGTGCTATTCAACTTGTACTAATCCAAGAAAGGTAAAGACACACCTAAAATACAGGACCAAGTTAAGTGTGCTTTTGATCTAGGACCAACCCGACTCTGTTCATAGACTCTATGAAATACATTTATACAAATACAGACTCACCTTTGTGTAACTAAGTGTAGAACATACGAAGGTGATCAATGTTCCATGGAGTGGGAAGTGGTATCTTATCCTCTGTTGTCAAGCGGATGCATTCGGGGCGGGAAACTTTGATGACTCGAAAAGGATCTTCCCAGCTGGGGGAAAGTTTGTTCATTCCTTCTCGAGTAAGTATTCACCGCAGCACTAGATTGCCTTTCTCCAACTGCTGGTTGTGCATATACCTTTGGTGATAGCGTCGGAGCGCCTGACAGTAACACGCACTTCAGACAGCTACTTGGCACCTTGCCTCGTCGACGAGGTCTAGGTCTTCATGCCAAAGCTGGTCTTGCATGGCTTCATCGAAGGTCCAGACCCATAGAGAACCCATGGTGACTTTCGGAGGAAGGACTGCTTCAGCTTTGTACACCAAGAAGAATGGTGTTTCTCCTGTTGCCCGGCTGGGTGTTGTCCGGCTCGCCCACAAAGCAGATGGATGCTCTTCAATCCAGTTGGCACCATGTTTCTTCAAGCGCTCATATGTGCGCGTCTTGAGTCTCTTAACTATTTCTGCGTTTGCTCTCTCAGCTTGGCCATTGCGTGCTGGATGAGCTACTGATGCGTAGCTAACTTGAATGCCGAGTTTTTCGTAGTACTCTTGGAAAGTTGCACTCGTGAATTGGGTTTCGTTGTTAATGATGACTCTGTTCGAAACTCCAAATCTGCGGACAATGGACTTCAATAATTTGATGGTTGATTGCTTGTTTATTGTCACAACTGGAGTTGCTTCTGGTCACTTAGTGAACCTGTCGATGTTGACACATAGAAACCGGTAACCTCTGACGGCTTTTGAGAAAGGTACCAAAATGTCCACCCCCACACAGCGAATAGCCACGTGGGAGGAATCATTTGTAGTGATTGTTTCGGCGTGTGAATCTACTTCGCGTGGAACTGGCACGCTTCACACTTCTTGACCAGCTCGACTACATCCTAGAGTGTTGTAGGCCAATGAAAACCATGCCGAAAGGCCTTACCGACCAACGTGTAGGATAATGTGTGGTTCCCACACTCGCTTCCATGAATTTTTGTGAGGAGCTTGCAACATTCTTTCTGGGAAATGCACCGCATTAGAATGCCATTGGCGCCACGTCGATAGAGATCCTCTTATACCAATGTGTACCGTTTAGACAACCTAACAATTCGCTCAGCGGATACACCATCTTCAGGAAGGATGTTGTCTTTCAAGTAGTCCCAGGCCTCTGAGATCCATGCATCGGGACTAACTTGAGCTTTTAGATCTTGCGCGCTTGATTGCTTGGAGCTTCCTGTAGCGCCTACGATCCTTGGTGGACGCCATGGTAATGGGGCAACTGGGACCGCCAGCTTTGGGGTGCTGGTCTCGCCCCCATCACTCAGCTCGGCAGGCTGAGCGGCAGGTGCAGGTAATCTCCTGACAAAAACCCCACCAGGAGCTTGATCCCCGGTTGAAGCTTTCATCGAAAGGTCATCAGCTTCAGTGTTGTTGAGATGCTGGACATGGTGGATGTCTAGAATGGAAGTCCTTTTGCAACTTCTGGACTTCAAGTAGATAAGCAGCAAGATGAGGGTTATTGCAACTGCATTCAGCTTTGACTTGCTTGATGATGAGTTGCGAGTCACCCTTCACCAGGAGCTGCCAGACGCCATATGATAGCGCCACCTTGAGTCCGAAGATGAGAGCTTCATATTCCGCCATGTTGTTGGTTGCCTTGAAGTCAAGGCGCACCATGTACTTTGCCTTCTCCCCAGTCGTAGCAAGGAGAAGGATTCTAGCTCCGACCCCCTTCTTCTGCATGGAGCCGTCAAAGTAGAGAGTCCATTGAGGCTCAGTGAAGACCGGGACCTTAGGTTCCGGCTTGTGCTCATCAAGGCCCCCTGGAGTTGATGAAGAAGGTGTCCACTCTGCCACGAAGTCAGCCAGCGCCTGACTCTTGATTACATGTCGGGGAAGGAATTCGAGATCGAATTCTATCACCTCTACAGCCTACTTGGCGATATTTCCCATTGAATTGGGGTTATGAAAAATAGCTCGCAGTGGAAAAGACGTTACCACTGCTATCTTATGGGCTTGGAAGTAGTGACGAAGCTTCCTTGAGGCAATATTGATTGCGTACAACAGCTTATGCACCTCAATGTATTGAGTCTTGGCATCATGAAGTACTTTGTTGATGAAGTACACTGGCCGTTGGACAGTTTGGACCCTCCCGGAGGGGTCCGAAGCTTCTTCTTTCATCAGCCCAGAACCTTCGAGAGGGGTTCGAATCTCCTTCTTGAGTAGGTACTACCTCGGATGAAGGAGGTTGATCCACATGCATCTTGCCTTTAGGATCTGTGCCTGGGAGTTGGGACCCAAACTCGCGTTCAGGTAGATCCGGATCTCTCAGAGGGGCCTAGACTCCCAAGTTGAAGATGTTTGTGGTCTTTCCACAACCAGACCCATGCTGACAACCTTCATAGTTGCAACAATGTAAAGCAGAAGAGACTCATCAGGCTCCAGAGCTACATTGATTGGTAGTGTGGGGAGGAGTTGCTTGAGCTCTTGGAACACCTTCTCTGCTTCTTCAGACCAAGAGAATATTCCGAACTTCCTCAATATCTTGAAGAAGGGTAGCACCCGCTCTGCCAACCTTGAGATAAACCGTGAGCGAAGCTAGACACTCAATAAGCTTATGGACGTCCTTGATACGGGTTGGAGGCCGCATCTCTTCAATGGCTTTGATCTTTGCCAGATTTGGCTCTATTCATCAGTGAGTCACCAAGAAACCAAGGAGCTTTCTGGAGCTAACCCCGAAGACACACTTGTCCGAGTTGAGCTTCGTGCGCGTCATGCGCAACTTGTTGAAGACGGACTGAAGATTGTCAAGGAGTGAATCCTTGTTCTTCACCTTGACAACGATGTCATCGACGTACACTTCCAGCAGGTCCCTAATTAGCTCCCCAAAAGTTTTGTGCATGGCTCACACAAAACTTGAGGCAGCATTTTTAAGACCAAAAGGCATGGTAGTATAACAATATAACCCATCTACTGTGATGAAGGCAGTATGCTCCTCATCTTCCTTAGACATTGGAATTTGATTATATCCAGAATAAGAGTGTAGGAAACATAGTAATTCACACCCGGAGGTAGAATCCACAATTTGATCTATTCTTGGTAGTCGAAAATGGTCTTTTGGACATGCCTTATTCAAAGTGGTGTAGTTGATGCATATTCAAAACATCCCACCAGCCTTAGGCACGACGACTGGGTTTGCCAGCCACCGTGGATGATGAACCTCCGGGATGAATCCAGTGTCGAGCAGCTTTTTGACTTCTTGTCTCATGAAGTTCTACCGCTCAACAGATTGCTTTCATGGCTTCTGTTGTATAGGCCGTGCGTCGGGGTAGATCTTTAGACGGTTCTCGATCACCTCCCTGGGGATCCTAGGCATATGTGATGCTTGCTATGCAAACACGTCGACATTTTCCCAGAGGAAAGTGATGAGCGCGAGTTCCTATTTGTCATCTAGACCTCCCGATATATGAGTGGTCTGGATGGCATCAGAACCGATTTGTACGACTTTGACGGGGATGTTGGTTTCGCTGCTTGGTTACACACGAGGTGCAGAGAATAAGACGCGGTGGTGTGAGCTTGGTGGTTGTTGAGCAGCTTGCTCCTTGCCGGATTCCTCTTCTTGCGCTGTTGCAAGCGCATGAAGTTCTTCCGGCGCAGTAACTGCAGCAGTGTAGTCCCCTCAGATCCGGAGGACGCCTGACGGAGTGGGCATCTTTAACATGAGGTATCCGTAGTGGACCAGAACCATGAACCTATGCAGGGATGGCCTGCCTAGGATCGCGTTGAAGGGTAGATTGATGTGTGCTACATCAAACACCAGCTTCTCGGACCTATAATTGTCCCATGTCCCAAAAGTCACTGTAGGGTAACCGATCCGAGAGGTGTGATGGCTCCTAGACCTACTCCAGAGAATGGGCGTTAGAGCCTGAGGTCCGAGAGGTTGAGTTGGAGCTTCACAAAAGCTACGAAGCTGAGGAGGTTGAGTGTCGCGCCTCCATCCACCAGGACGTGGAAGAGCTGGATATTGTTGATAGTAGGGAAGACCATCAGGGGCAATTGTTCAACTCCAGCCATGTTCTTTGGACAACCTGAAGCATCGAAGGTAATGGAAATATCCATCCACTTCCGATGTGGCTCCGCCTTGGCAATAGGAGCAGCAGCAACCATCTCTTGACGCATAGTCTTGAGAATACGTCGGGAGGTGATATGCCAGGACCCTTCATACATCATATAGAGAGTCTTCCAATGCTTGTTGTCAGAGATATCAGAGTCGTCATCGACTGTGTTGTAGACCGCCTTTAACACCTTCTTGGCATCTTGGAAGCCTAGCTCCTGATCAGACGGAGCTTCGTTGACTTTTTGCTTCCCTTCCCGCTGATGGAAAGGGGTCTCGTCTTGACACTTGTTGTTGCGTTCAGCAAGCCTCTTGACCTCACGACAGTCTTCAAGATTGTGGCTTGTCGATTTGTGAATTGGACACCACATCTTTTCACCGTTGCCGTCTTCAGACAATTGTCATGGTCGCTTGTCGGGGCGTGGCCCTTGGTTACCAGGAGTTGCGACAGCGACAGCAGTAGGTGCGTCGGTGAATGTGGCCTAGAGGGGGGTGAATAAGCTTTTAAAGTTTTCTTTGATACTTAATCAAATCGTTAATTCCTAGTGGACCGGACTTGTCCGGTGTTACTACGGACTAGTCTGGTGTACTTGTGTTGTGTGAATTGATCAAGTCTTAGAGCATAAATTTTACGTGTTATAGCAGCGGAATTTAAACAACTATTCAAATAAACTTGATTGAACAATTTGTATTGCAAACTTACGCGTGGAATACAATTGTAATTCAGATTAAAAGGTTGATCAACTTAGTGCCCTAAGTAATGATAATTGCAAAAGTAAATGAGCACACAAGACACGAATTTTTACCGAGGTTCGATCTCACCAAAGAGATCTACGTCCTCATTGAGGAGGCCCACACAGAGTCGGGTATCTACAAACCCCTTCCCTCGTCAAGTCACCACACAAGGCCGACTTGATTCCACTATCACGGGTAATCACCGAGTTGGTGGGGAAACCTCACATGTTGAGGGATCCCACAAGAATTACAGTAGAAAAATGATCGAATACACTCGAAAAGATTACAAGTAATGCAAAAGTGTATAAAAATCAAATCCCAAGAGATCAATGATGCGTAGACACTGATCTCCCAATCCCAAATCTGAATACTCAAGGATTTTCACTTTTGAGGAACTTAGATGTGTGGGGAGATGTGTTTTGTGCTCTTGGGACAAGTGGCGGCGCTAGAGTTGCAGTTCTTGACAGTAGAATTCGAGAGTTCTATTTGTGGTATCGTAGATCTCCTATTATAGTGTTTCCAAAATTATTACTGTTAGGGATCCCAACAGCCAGACTAGTCTGGTCTGGGGACCGGACTTGTCTGGTGTGCTGTGTGAAATCCGCGTGGAATGTGCAGCACATAGTCCGATAGGAGTCCAGACATGTCCGGTGCCCTATGTATTGGAACATCAGAAAGTTTCACGGACTAGTTCGGTCCAGGAATGGACTTATCCGGTGCATACTGTTATGAAACATCAGAAAGTTTAACGGACTAGTCTGATCCATGAACAGACTAGTCTGGTGCACTGTGAAGTGATATTACAGAAAGTTGAACGAACTAGTACGGTCCATGAACGGACTAGTCCGGTGCACTGAGAAGTGAGATATCAGAGAGTTGAATGGACTAGTCCGGTTTGGAACAGACTAGTTTGGTGCTTAGTGAATTATTAAGGTTGATTTTAAGCCCTTACCCCTAGGCAAAGAATTGAACTCTTGAAATGTGTCTCTCGCACACATCCTATACAATTAAGTCTACTTTGTGCTTCATTATCAATTGGGCTTTTCTTTTTCTACATCACTTCATTTTTGACTTTTTGAGTGCACCAAACTGTCTTATCTAAGTTGACCTGTATTCATCTCAACAAGTTCATTAGGATCTAATTTTTTTGTCATCAACCGTCCAAAACCCACAAGGGAATGCCTAGATGCACTTTCAGCTGGCAAGTGACTTCTTGCCACTTGACTTCTTCTTATTTTTTCCACTACCGAAGGCAGTAGCTTCAGCTGTGGAGGTAGATTGCTTGGCCTACGCAACTGGTTTGGAGTGCATCTCATGGCTGCAGCTCTGGCAATTTTATCGGCCAAGCTGAAGAGTTTCGTGATGCTGCTGACATTCTTGATTGCCAGCTTCTCCAACATCTTCTTATCTCGAACCCCCTATCACAATCCAACGATGACAGAAGCGTTGGAGATAGAAGGGATGGTGTTCCGTACTTGAGAGAATTGCTGGATGAAGGACCGCAGTGACTCTCCCGACTTCTGTTGTACGGCGAACAGGTCCAGCTCGGTGCCAGGCTGGATGTAGGAGCTCTCAAAGTTAGCGGTGAACTGGCGATAGAGTTTCGCCCAACTGTAGATTGAGTCGGGAGGTAAGCTCATAAACCAGGACCTTGTAGTCCCAGTTAGAGCCACATGGAAATAGTTGGCCATTACGACCTCATTGCCTCTAGCCGCGAGGATGGCGGTGGAGTATATCTGAAGAAACTCGACGAGTTTGACAGTTCCGTCGTATTTCTCCGGCAAGTGAGGCCGGAACTTGGGTGACCACTTGACCATGCGGAAATGTATGGCAAAGGTCGAACGTCTGCCCCCAACTCCTAGAGGAGAAGGGTTTTCTCGATCAACTCGCCTCTCGCGAGCACGCTCGATGTTGGCATGACCGTCCTGCCTCATGTAACAACAGCCGAGCTCCGACCAGAGGTCCTGAGTCGAGAGCCTCATTGTCGTGTGAGTACGATGAGCCCCAGAGGGGAGTGACGTCACTTTCTAGGAGGGCACACGTCTCCTGAGCTGCGACGCCTGAGGATCAAGTCTACCAGACAAGGTCCTCTTACGAGAAGGTGTCTGCCCTGCATGGGGCATACCTTGGTTGTTAATCGCATTGGCTGCAGCTGCAACCAAATACTCAACATCAGCGCGCCACTATTATAGCGCGACGGGAGGAGCTCCCGGCACTAGAGAACGTTGGAGTAGAGTCCGTGTTGCATTCAGCGCATTCTCCGTGTTGTTTGTCGATGTAGTGACCGATGCAAATTCACCATCCTGCTGTCCAGCGTTGGCTGCTGGAGCAGGTGGTGGTGGTGGTGCGACGCCTGTCGAAACAACAATGTTGGCCGGCTGCTGCACATTGGAGGGATTTCCTCCAACGGGTTGCACATCCGGTCCGTTGGATGAAGCGACAGTAGAGTTCACCGTCTTGAAATCTTGAAAGCGCTCCTACCTGGCACGCCAAATGTCGAAGTGTGGACTAGGACACTTCCCCCGGTACTACTAAGAAGTAGTCCGCAGAGGTTCGCATTCAAATAGAGGCGCTAGTCAAGATTGAGAACAAGAGGTGAACACAGAGAGTTTTATGTGGTTCGGGCCGCCTGAGCGTAATACCCTACTCCACGGGGTGTGTGTTGATTGTATGAGTATGAGTAAGCCTGAGCTTGGATACGTATCAGATGACTTGTCTTTCTACCGTGCAGCACAACCCTTTTGTATGCCAAGGACTGGTTGTAAGAGTTTGAGCCTGACCCGACAGGTGTCCCTGGTTGTAATAAACTGCCCTATAAATGATGTAAAGTGTTAAGAGACGTTAATAGCGTGATAACGTGCCTTAACATCAACATTACTGGTCTTGATAGTCCCCTGATCATGGGTCATTAATATAGCACTAATGATGCATTAACCAGGTCTTGTAATGGCCAATTGGTATCCCTTGAATGTCTGCGCCGTTGGAGATCACGCTGTCTTCCTATTGCAGACTTAAGTTTGGGCACATGACACATGGAAGCTCTGGAGCTTCCCTCTACTAGGGGATAGGTCCGGTGCTAGTGGACACGTGGTAGTGCTGGAGCTTCCCTGAGGAGGAAGATAGGTCCGGCTCTGCAGGACAAGTGGTAGCACCGGAGCTACCCAAATGAGGGAGGCAGGTCTGGCTCTTCTGGACACGTGGCAACACCAGAGCTACCTTATGGAGGGAGGCAGATCCGATACTGCAGGACGTGTATCTCCTTCGGACGTCCGCCACCTGGATATAGGAACTCCATGATTTTGTTTATAGTACCAAGGAGTACCCAGTACGCAGGGTACCGACAGAGGTGTATGGCATGTGAGAGGTAGCGACTAGGGTTTTCACGTGGTGGAGTAATCAGCTCCTAATTCTAACTATCATATTCGTGTTTGGCATGGCTCCAGAGCCAAACTCTATGGAAGAGCAAAAAAAAATATTACCAAACACTCTAACTCTAAAACTCCAAGGGAGGGTCCAACTCTATGGATTTTTTGGAGTCCTAGTTCATTTTTTCGGAGTACCTCTTTTCCTACGCCACAACAGACTGAAATAGAAGTAGACGTAGAGTTCTGGGAATATTACTCGCAATGCCACTCGTTACAATACGAATCGTTTTTTCCCTTTCTCTTCTATCGGTCAAACAGGGAGAGCGACCGGCACCCAAGCCGCAGGCCGCAGGCGAGCGCGAGTGGCACCCGCAGGCCCCAACCTGGACGGTGGCGCGTGGTATCCCGTCGCCTGTCGCGCCTGGACGGGCCGCAGCGCCGGCAGCACTCGACGAGCCGGCCGAAAGTAAGCAATCTCTCTCTCTGTCTGTGATTCGTTGATCCGGCCCCAGATCAATAGATCTGTTCTTCTCCTCTTGCTGCATCTGTCCAACAGCGGTGCCGTTTGGTACCTGTCCTCCAAGGCCGGTTCTTCCAATTAATCAAGGTATGTATAAATTCAATTTATTTCTAAATGCTGGTTCTTCTATCCAGCATTATTGTTTTTCGAAATTGAGAAGGACATACAGAAAATGCATAGGACTGACTAGAATACTGTATAGTAGCATGTGTCCCAAATCGTGATAAATAATTTTTGTATTGCTTTGACGTGTTGCTTCTGTTATTAGATGATTGTATATTGTATGGATTGGACTGGGAACTTGATTTTTTTGCGCAGAATTGGACTAGTGTTGCTGTCCATTGTTCCAGCATGTGCTCCTGATGATTCAACTTCAGAATCAAGTTTTGTCACGATAGATGCATTTCGTGATAGTGTGACATCTCTTTCTCTTTTGTGAAATTAGTGTGTAATTTTCACATTATAATTTTCTTGATACTTGTGATACTGTGGGAGCGCTAAAATGATTTGTGCTTATTTTTTGTTTCAAAACAATGAAGTCTGTAACCAAAAGAAGGAAAAAAATACTGGAACACAGTACTGCAACCAAAAGAAGTAAAAAAGAAATATTGGAACGCGTACTGTATGTGACTACTGCAACCAAAAGAAGCAAAAAATATTGGAACACGTACTGTATGTGTACTATATGTACAGCAGTAGTGCTGAAACAAAAAAAATTATACACCACGTCCAGCCACAACGCATACCACAAAAACAAAAAAAAAAAGCAACCAGAAAAACGTCATCAGCAGCAACCTAAGGAAGATGAGGCCTTTTTAACAAACCATCTTAGTACAAGCCCAACAAAGAGAGGGGTACAACTGACATTTCATCCAAATATCTCTTCTTTTTAGAGCTGAGAACTATATTCCAGCCAAACACCTCTAATGTCAGCTCCTCCGCTATAATAGAGTTGCTTCACCCCAGTATTTCAGAGTAGAGTTGCTCCACCAGAGAGTGGAGCCATGCCAAACACGCCCTTATAAGGCATACTAATGGGTTTTTGGATCATAGGCTCATTAGTATTCTAATCATTAATGGATCAAATATCCAATAAGCCTTTAATCCGAATTGTTATGATTATCTCTTAGACATACACCAACAACACTCACATTATTGGAGGCATCCATCATTCTATCACCCGTTCAGATGAGCATTGACATTCTCACTCTGCGACTGCGATAACCCAAAGGAAGACAATAGTTACAAATCGAGTACCAGCGTCAAGGTTGTCAAGAAAAAAGGGACATGTGCGCACACACACACAAAACTGTCTATCTCAAATAACAGAAGCCGAAAGCTATAAAAATTACTCTCTCTATCACCAAATAAATGATATTTTTTGAACTAAAATTAACTAAAAACGTCATTTATTTGAGGATACTAGTTTAAAAACATCATTTATTTGGTGATACAAGGAGTAATACGGAATGCAGCCAACCCAGTATTCCATCTATTGAACATTCAAAGTGGCAAAACTTAAGCCAGCCTTTTAGATAAAAAAACGTAAAACCATTTCAGTATAGGAGCAACATACAACAGAAAATGTGTATAAAGTTTTCAACTAATACAATAAAGAAATAAACATGTGTCTGATGTGCACAGATATCTCAAAAATATATTGTTGGCAGTTCCATTCTTTGAGATGATATTGTTGGCAGTAGAAAATTGGAATGCAAAAATAAACTGTACTGCAGTCTAACCTTGCAATATTTAATACGGTCCTCAGAAGTTGGTTGACAGATAATATACCATGCAAATGGAACGAAACCCCCTACAGTAACTGCACTGCAGCTGACTGGTGGAGCCAGAGGGCATGGGGCACACCTGTCAGCTGCAGTAACTGCAGTGCAGTTACTACAGATGATTTGAGTCCCATGCAAATAAGCGAAGCAAGAAAATATATTCCAGATTCCATTATGACTCAACCTCAATATCAATTGTGCAATTTAAGAATACTTATCTCAAATAATAAGCGACCTGATAAAAAATATACTGCAAGAACAAAATTAGTAAAGAACATACTCGAAACTAGAAGCTCTTACACATTACGAGGTCTGAAGAAGACTATTTGTAGGCAGTCTTCCTCTTATTTATTTAGCTAGGAACCTAATTCAAACCTAAGATCTTCATGACATAAATGAAGAGACTCTACCACGACATCATACCCCCCTCTTCGTATGAACTAAGGGCTTGTTTGGATTGAAGAATCGGTTTCGATTGACTCCTGAAACTGGAGAATCAAATCCAAAAGCAAAAAAAGGGAAAACGATTCGGTACAGAATCAGATCGGAACCCAATGGGAAAATGAACTATGGGCTTGGAACACCCGAAAAGGTGTTCTGCCAATGAATCGGGGACTTGTTTCATAACTAGGCTTGAGTTTCGCCGTATTTACCCGCTTCTTCCACTCCCTATTCAGCCACACAGTGAAAAATCCCCTTCTCGACTAGGAGTCACCACCACCAGGAAGACAAACCCTTCTCGACGATTCGTCTCGCGAAGGCGGGTGTAGTCGTCGGCGTCTCCTACGGTAATCTCCGCCGCCCTCTGGTAATCCCCTGCTCCTTCGTGTCCGCATCGTCCTGGTCCTGCTCGGCACCGCCACCACCCACGGGTCGCGGCCCTCTCTTTGCAACGCGTCTGTCCCACCCTGTCGGCTAGCCTCCTCCTGCTCTCTGTAGATGGCTCTCCCTTCCTCTACACCGATTGATTTGAGGTGCTTGCGCTAAATGTTTTTTTTTCAGTGTTCTAATCCTTGCAGATCAGACGTCGAGGCCTGTGCAGTTGGGTGCCAATCAAGGAAGGTATATGTTGTCTTGATCATAGGATTTGTGATATATATATGAAGTTCACCTATTTATCAGTGCGAACACATGTTTTCTTGTGTCATAGAATGTCACGCCCGATCATCATAAAGATGAACCGACGCTAATCACATGTACGCCAGGATCAGTAGAATCGTACATGCGTCGACGAAAGTGAAATATCATACATTGCCATGTTCGAATACATAAATAGTCTTACAGTACGACCCGAAGGTCTACAAATACACTCCACAAATAATTACATCAACAACTAGATTAACAAAGACCAAACTACAGCAGAAGACTAGTAGGTGAGGGTAGCTTCATCTCCACAGGCAGCCGTTGCGCGTGAGGTCGCCAGCCTAGACCAAGTCCTCCGGATTGACGTAGAAATCCTCCGGTGCCGCTTCTTCTTCATCATATTCTAAAGGAGAATTAAACGCTTGAGTACATAGAGTACTCAGCAAGTGAGGGAAGAGATGACATGAATGGCTAAAGCAAGGGAAAGGCCAAATATGGCTTAGCACTATGCTTAGAACCTATCCTTAGCTTCCAATTATCAATATCATAATTCAATAAATAATCCACACATGATTAATGATAAGGAAAGCATTTGAATCATAATGAACCACCATTTCCCAACCATAGACTAATTATGAACTGGCCCCAAGCCGCTCTTGTCCGTGAGCACGGCTGTCATGACAGTTTTACCAAATCTCTGCAGAGAGTGTACCATTTTCCCACAAGCAGTGATTTCATCCCCTGCTGCCAGGTGGACTAAGTGAACCTCCCTGAATGCCCGTGGTAGCTAACCACATTACACACTTCCTTTGGTGTGAGGCCAGGAGATCACAACATGGTCTTTACAAAGGTACTCCCGATTAGTGCTAGCCCTCTAAGGTTTCCACCACTGAGGATTCTCGGAGTAACCCTCCGCCCCAGAGCCCCCTCTTGAGCCTTGCGGTTCCAAGAGCAGATCACCCGCCTCATTCCCCGCACCATCCAACCACTAGCAGTTCATCGGGAGAAACCTAATTAATTGACCAAGCTGCCCCATCTCAGTCTCGTGGTGGTACTATAAAGCTTAGTGGCTTCCTCCATAAACCGGTCCTTAGAATCCGGTGGTAACAAACCCCAATCCCGGGTCTCGTGCAAAATGCACCATACCAAAACTAACCAACCACCAGATTCCTATCCACTAACATTATGTATATTCATCACCAAATTAAAGTAACCATAAAGTTGAGCATAGAACATTTGTATGAAATCCCAATCCCAACATCTAAGCATGGCTAAGCATAAATAAAGCCTATCTACTTCCCAACCCATTTCAGGTAACAAGGAATTATATGGAACAGGGCATGTAAACATGAAGTAGGACATCAATTTAATTAGCATGCAACTAGCTAAATTCCTAAAATAGGTACAAGATGGTCAAGGGCACTTGCCTTCGTTGAAGACTTGAGTGTTATCGAAGTCCTGGTCTTGGAGGTTAAGATTTGGGTCGTAATACGACTCTAGACATATGCCCAAACATGGCAAGAATAGAACAAAGCTAAATAAGTAAAGGCACGCCAAACAATACATCACACATACACATAAGCACAAAATCCTACACTAATGCGTCCCTACGAGGCATTTATCATTTATCATGGCCAAAGTATGCATTTTAGATTTATCCTACAATTTTGGGATTTTATTGTAGCCTAAAACCATTTTTATTGAATTTTCTATAGCAAAAATGTATTTTAAAACATTTATAATAAATATTCCAGGGACCAAATATATTTTATCTGAACACTACATTTAATTCACAGCATAAAATAGTTTATAACAATTTTTCATAACATTCCTACACTTAATTACCATTTTATCTAATTTCTACACCTCAAATACAATTAAAAACCCTATTCAGCAATTAAATAAAAGTCCAGGGGCTAAATAAATAGTTTTCTACACTGCACAGGGTCTAAATACATTATTCTACAAAATTACAGGGGTCAGAATGCTTAATTAAATAATTAAAATCAATTTTTAGGGTTCCAGGGGCTAGTCTGTGAATTCTGGGGGCTAGATTTGAATTACCGAGAAGCACAGGGGGTAGCAACTAAGTTTCCAGGGGTCTGGGTGCAAATCTGGCGGCGGGAAAAGAGATTCAAACGTGGGCCGTTGGATCTTAAATGGATGGCTGGGATTTTATTAACCGAAACGTTACGGGGTTATAATCTCAGCCGTTGGCCCACAACCGAGGGCTGAGATTGAGCCACGTCGGCTCTAACCGGCGCCACAGCAGCGCGCGGCGGCGTCCGACGGCCGACGGCGGCGCTCTCGCCGGAGTTGGCCCAAACGGCGATTTCCACGTCGATTCTACGCGCTACTTGCATGGAACGAAAGAGGGGGAGTAGGGAAACTCACCTAGAGGAGTGGCGGGGCTTGGAATCGGCCGGAGAGGGGTCGGCGACGAGAGGGGGCGGGTGAGCTCGTCGGAGTTCGACGAAGTTGTCGATGCAGTGACGGTTTCTCCGAACAAGCGCGTCCGGCGGCGTCCTGGTGGAGCGGTGATCAAGTTAGGCCAATAAAATAGAGGGCGGGAGGGTTGTAGCGACGGGAACGCGGGCGCAAAGGTTGCTCACCGGCGATGAAGGGGCTAGGGTTCCGGGAGGCTCGGGGAGAGAGGGAAAATGGGGGGCGTCGGGTCCTTTATGGCGCGGAGAGGGAATGGGTTGAGGGGCGCGTGCGAAAACCGCCGGAGGGGAGTGGATTCAGGGGGGAAAACGTGGGCGCGGGGGCGTCGTGGCGCGGCGGTTGCGCGGGAAGGAAGGAAGGCGGTTGCTCCCTGGGAGAGATGACAGGCGGGCCCGGGGTGGCAGCGGGAGAGAGGAGGGAAAGGGGAGGCGCCGACAGGCGGGGTCCACGGCGCAGAGAGAGAGAGAGGTTGGGAGGTTCGGCTGGGCCGGCGGGAGAGGGGAGGGGGATTGGGCCAGGGGGAAAAATCGGCCCAAAAAGGGGGTTTTAATTCTTTTCCTTTTTCTATTTCATTTCTCTTCTTTGATTTGAATTCAAATTCAAATTTGAACGTTTGCTACTCGTTTGAACACCAAAATTCACCCAAAAATGCATGCTACAATGATCAAGGGTTTGAGCAAATTTTTGTACATAAAATATGGGTGTTACAACTCTACCCCCTTAAAAGGAATCTCGCCCTCGAGATTCGGACGTTCTAAGAGAATAGATGAGGGAAATCCGCCTTGAGAGTCTCTTCTCTTTCCCATGTTGCTTCTGCCTTCGAATGATGCTTCCACTGCACTTTACACATGCGAATGACTTTGTTTCTTGTGACCTTTTCCAGTGTTTCAAGTATCTTGACAGGCTGCTCCACATAAGATAAGTCTTCCTGTACATCCACGGCTTCCATAGGCAATTGCTCTTCAGGCACTCTTAAGCACTTCTTAAGCTGTGATACATGGAACACATTATGCACATCTGACAAGTGTGGCGGAAGCTCAAGTTGATATGCCACTTCACCTCGTCTTTTGAGTATCTTGAATGGACCAATGTAGCGGGGTGACAACTTGCCTCTTACTTTAAATCTTCTTAATCCTCTCATAGGTGATACCTTCAAGTATACATAATCACCAACTTCAAATGTGAGATCACGTCTTCGAGTATCCGCGTAACTCTTCTGTCTCGTTTGAGCTGCCTTTAGATTCTTCCGAATTTCTTGTACTTGTCTTTCAGCCTCTTGTAATACGTCAGGCCCAAAGACTTGACTTTCCCCAGTTTGATTCCAAAACAACGGTGTTCTACATTTTCGCCCATACAATGCTTCAAAAGGAGACATCTTCAAACTGGCTTGATAACTGTTGTTGTAAGAAAATTCGGCATATGGCAGATTCTTGTCCCAACTCTTGCTATTCTTCAAAGCACATGCTCTCAACATGTCTTCTAATATCTGGTTGGTGCGTTCTGTCTGACCATCAGTTTGAGGATGATACGCCGAACTAAAATTTAGACGGGTATCCATTGATTCATGCAACTTCTGCCAGAATCTTGAGGTGAATTGAGTGCCTCTATCCGAGATGATCTTCTTTGGAACTCCATGAAAACATACAATCCTGGAGATGTACAGTTCCGCTAACTTGGGGCCATTATATGTTTCTTTCACAGGAATAAAGTGAGCCACTTTAGTTAGACGGTCCACAATAACCCATATAGAATCATATCCAGACTGTGTTCTTGGTAGTCCCACAATGAAGTCCATACTAATTTCTTCCCATTTCCATTCCGGCACTTTGATTGGTTGCAGTAACCCTGCTAGTCTTTGATGTTCCGCCTTAATCAATTGACATGTATCACATATGGCCACATATTCGGCTACATCCCGTTTCATTCCATGCCACCAATATCGATCTTTAAAGTCTTGATACATATTTGTGCTTCCGGGATGAATGGAGTATGATGAGTCATGAGCTTCTCTTAATATTAACTCTTTAATCTCCTTGACATCTGGAACACAAATCCGCTTTCCAAGCCATAAGGTTCCTTGTTCATCCTCTCTAAAGTTCGGAGCTTTCCCTTTCTTCATCAATTGCTTGATCTCCTTGACCTTCTCATCATTCTTTTGCCCTTCTCGTATATCACGCTCAAGGGTTGAGTCCACTTCCATAGCAACTGCTTCAGTGCTAGACACTAGACATAGATTTAACCTTGCAAACTCTTCACATAACCGGGGTTGAAGAGCTTGTACTGACAAGTTATTGCTTTGTCCCTTCCTGCTTAGAGCATTAGCGACCACATTAGCCTTGCCTGGATGATAGTTGATTCCCACATCAAAATCATTTATTAACTCCAACCAGCGACGTTGCCT
The DNA here is from genome assembly GCA_036927565.1 of Tuctoria greenei. NCBI lineage: Eukaryota > Viridiplantae > Streptophyta > Magnoliopsida > Poales > Poaceae > Tuctoria > Tuctoria greenei. The sequence goes on from JAYESD010000011.1 coordinate 29,584,646, forward strand.
GAGGTTAAGATCCGGCTGTGTGAATATGTATTTCAAGCTCTTGTGATCTGTGTATATCTCAGTCCTTTTTCCCATCAAGTAGTGTCTCCATATCTTCAAAGCATGGACAACAGCTGCCAATTCCAAATCATGTGTTGGATAGTTCCTCTCATGTTTTCGAAGCTGTCTTGAAGCATAGGCCACAACATGTCCTCCTTGCATTAAGACGCATCCTAAACCATGACCCGATGCATCACAATAGACCACAAACTCCTTCTGCATATCGGGCATCACCAATACCGGTGCACTGGTCAACCTCTTCTTCAATTCGGCGAAGCTTACTTCACATTCGGGGGTCCACTTGAAAGCAACTCCTTTCTCAAGCAACTTGGTTAGTGGTCGAGAGATCTTTGAAAATCCCTCGATGAATCGCCAATAGTAACCAGCCATACCCAAGAATCTTCGTATATCATGCACACTCTCGGGTGTTTCCCACTTAAGAACATCTGCCACTTTGCCTGGATCTACTGCTATACCTCCTTCGGATATGACATGCCCCAAAAACGATACCTCCTTTAGCCAAAACTCACACTTACTAAGTTTGGCATACAGTTGATGTTGGCGAAGCTTCTGTAGAGCCATCCTGAGGTGCTCCTCATGCTCTTCTTCAGTCTTGGAGTAGATGAGTATGTCATCGATGAATACCACTACAAACTTGTCCAAGTACTCCATGAATACCTTGTTCATAAGATACATAAAATATGCCGGAGCATTGGTCAATCCAAACGACATAACTGTATACTCATACAATCCATATCGAGAGACAAATGTCGTCTTGGGAATATCTGACGGTCTAATCTTCAGTTGACGGTAGCCCGAACGAAGATCAATCTTGGAAAACACACATGCTCCTCTTAACTGATCAAACAAATCTTCAATCCTTGGTAGTGGGTATTTATTCTTGATGGTTACCTCATTTAAAGCACGGTAGTCCACACACAGCCTTTGAGTTCCATCCTTCTTAGGTACAAATATAACTGGTGCTCCCCAAGGCGATGAGCTAGGACGAATATATCCTTTTGCCAATAATTCCTCAATATGATCTTTTAGTTCAGCTAATTGTTTAGCATCCATTCTATATGGCCTCTTATATATTGGGGCCGTTCCAGGCACTAATTCAATGATAAATTCAATCTCTCGATCAGGGGGCATACCTGGCAAGTCATCTGGGAATACATCCGGAAATTCTTTCACAACCCTGATGTCTTTGGTACTCTCAAGATGATTGAGTTGTACTACTGCCTCTTGTGTCTGATCTGGCTTGAACTCCACTGTAGTGCCATCCGGGTGTGTTAAGCAGACTGTTCTGGTTGCACAATGAACTACTCCTTGATTCTTCGTCAACCAGTCCATTCCCAGAATGATATCTAATCCTTGTGAGTCCAACACTATTAGGTTGGCCCAAAAGACTACCCCCCTTATGTTTATACTCACTTTTCGGCACAGATGCCTTGCCACCATCTCTCCTCCAGGAGAGTTTATCAATAATGGCCCATTCAAGAATGTAACTACCATGTCATGCTTCTTTATGAAATCCTTGGATATAAATGAATGTGTAGCACCGGAATCAAACAATATGGTGGCGGGGTGGGAGTTAACAGAAAACATACCGATCACCACATCAGGCGCTTCCTGTGCTTGTTCCAGAGTCACATGGTTGACACGACCAGATGGGTTCTGTTGCTTCTTTGGACAACTGCTGGCATAGTGTCCCCATTCTCCGCACTTGTAGCATTGTACTCCCGCAACATTATTTGGGCCCTTGTTGCCTCCTGATTGGTTTCTTGGGGGTTGGCCACTTGGACGGTTAACTGGAGCTGAAGGGTGGGGTGGCTGCATCTGCTGACGTGGGGGTTGCATTGGCTGGCGTGGTGGCTGCTGCTGTTGCTGCTGCTGCTGGCGCATTTGGTGGTTGTAGGGAGTGGGTGGCCTGTAGTTGGAGTTTGGAAACCTCTGTCCCGAGTAGTTCATGGGACGAGTCATTTGGTTTACAGGCGGAGGGTTAAGACGGGGGCGCACATTGCTACTAGAGGCATGTGCCATAGTCAACTTCCTTTTTCTTTCTTCATCATCTAGTTCCTTCTTAGTCCTCTCCACTTCAAAGGCTTTGTCAACCAGCTTCTGGAAGTCGCCGTAGTCGCTGGAAGACATGGCGAACTTTAACTCCTTATCCAACCCATTCTTGAAGCGGAATTGCTTTTTGGAGTCGGTGTCCACGTCGGTTGGAGCATAGCGGGACAACTGAGTGAATGCATTCAAATAGGCCCTCACAGTCATACGGCCTTGCTTTAGCATCAGGAACTCTTCACGCCTGGCTTGTATCTTTCCTTCAGGTACGAAGTGATTACGGATGTTGGTTCGGAATTCTTCCCATGTAATATTCTCTAGGTCCTGGTGGGCTTCGGTGAAGGCGGTCCACCAGTCAGCTGCTGGCCCTTAGAGTTGATGGGAGGCCAACAATACCTTCTCTCTTCCTTCGCAGTGAATGAGCCTCAGTTTGCTTTCAACAGTTCGGAGCCAATCCTCGGCCTCCATCGGTTCAGTAACGGTGGCAAAAGTGGGTGGGTGAGTGTTGAGGAAGTCCCTTAGGAAGGACCTAGGCGGGAAAGGTGGTGGTGGTGGAAGGTTGTATTGAGGGGGTGGTGGTGGTGGGGCTTGCTGCAGGTTGGTGACAATTTGGGTGAGGTTGTTAAGTAACTGAGTCTGAAGAGCCATCATCTGTTGCATTTGTTGAGAGGCTGGGGCTCCTCGAGCACCCCTTGCATTCCATCCAGGCACACCTCCAAGTCCTTCATCTTGGGGCACAGCACCCCTTCCACGACCTCTACCTCTTCCAGACATCTGTGTAGGGAAGAATTGAAATTTTAGAACAATAGATGAGATAAGAAAGGATATACTAGGGTAACACGGTCCCAACTATATGCATCAAGGGCAATAGATATAAAGCAAGCAAATTCATTAACCAACTAGTGCGGAGGTGGACAAGATGCCTAAGCATTCCACCACTCACACGACACATAAACAAGTCTAAAGACATGGATGTGGACAGGATGCCGAAGCATTCCACAACTCATGTCACACCCAACACACACAACATAAAGCAGACTACTAGCATCACAACATAAACGACACAACTCAAGACTAGGAAGGGCATAGCTACACGCTCCTACAACTAAGGATAACTGTCCTGAGTCGTCCAGCGGGGAAACGAGTCCACTCCTACTCGTCGGAGTCCTCCTCAACCTCCATCTCCGGGTCTTCTTCTTCTGAGTCTTCTCTTGAGTTCTCGGGGGAGTTCATGCGACGGTCTGGAGAGTTCGGGTCCCAAGGCTCCACGTCCGAAGCGTACTGCGGAGAGTTAGGATCAACTCCAGTGATCCTCGCGTAGCGTCGGCGAAGTCGCTCATAGCGGTCGACCAAGTCCCTGCTGTCCTGCAGCTCCTGCTGACAACGCTGGAGTCGTGAAGACAACTCCACAACGTCGTCCACCAGCCTCTCGCACTGGGGGTGAGTCAAGTGCCCCTCGACGTCACGTCCAGTGAAGGCGGCCGTGCCACTAGGGCGCTGAGGGGTGTACGCGTGCTCCGTGCACCCAAGAAGGAACCTGTGGGCGTGGCTCCAGTAGGTGGTCGCCTCCCACGTGGCGTCCTCCTCAGCAGCACGCTGGGAGCTCCTCCAGGCCGGAGAGAAGTGAGAGTGCAGCAGCTCCGAGTCGTAGTAGACGGCCAGCTGAGAACTCCACTCTAGTCCACCAGTATAGGGTGCAAAGACCCTAGTGGAGCGGTAGACCAGACGAACACGGTACTCACGGTACCCCGCAGCTCGAAGAAGAGAGCGAAGACGGACACGCATCCTCGAAGCAGCACTCCCATTGGAGAACAACGTCGTCTCCCTCCTGGGGGCGTAGGGTGCGGAGCGACTGGCTAGGGCGTGGCGTGGAACACGACCCCCAGTCGACTTACGAGCCGTCTGCTTGGTTCGCGCCATCTACAAACATTTGAAAAGAAGAGAGTGAGATCAATTATCCATAAATTAAATTAGAGTAAAGCAAATAGTACAGCAAGATAAGAAGCACAAGGTTTGAGATAGAGAGCACAAAATTTTGGAAATACTATTTCATAAGAAAATAGTATAGTCCTTAATTTTCGGCCATTTTCTAACTAGGCTTGCGTCCTACGGGCAACACGGCTCTGATACCACTTTGTCACGCCCGATCATCATAAAGATGAACCGACGCTAATCACATGTACGCCAGGATCAGTTGAATCGTACATGCATCGACGAAAGTGAAATATCATACATTGCCATGTTCGAATACATAAATAGTCTTACAGTACGACCCGAAGGTCTACAAATACACTCCACAAATAATTACATCAACAACTAGATTAACAAAGACCAAACTACAGCAGAAGACTAGTAGGTGAGGGTAGCTTCATCTCCACAGGTAGCCGTTGCGCGTGAGGTCGCCAGCCTAGACCAAGTCCTCCGGATTGACGTAGAAATCCTCCGGTGCCGCTTCTTCTTCATCATATTCTAAAGGAGAATTAAACGCTTGAGTACATAGAGTACTCAGCAAGTGCGGGAAGAGATGACATGAATGACTAAAGCAAGGGAAAGGCCAAATATGGCTTAGCACTATGCTTAGAACCTATCCTTAGCTTCCAATTATCAATATCATAATTCAATAAATAATCCACACATGATTAATGATAAGGAAAGTACTTGAATCATAATGAACCACCATTTCCCAACCATAGACTAATTATGAACTGGCCCAAAGCCGCTCCTGTCCGTGAGCACGGCTGTCATGATAGTTTTACCAAATCTCTGCAGAGAGTGTACCCTTTCCCCACAAGCAGTGATTTCATCCCCTGTTGCCAGGTGGACTAAGTGAACCTCCCTGAATGTCCGTGGTAGCTAACCACATTACACACTTCCTTTGGTGTGAGGCCAGGAGATCACAACATGGTCTTTACAAAGGTACTCCCGATTAGTGCTAGCCCTCTAAGGTTTCCACCACTGAGGATTCTCGGAGTAACCCTCCGCCCCAGAGCCCCCTCTTGAGCCTTGCGGTTCCAAGAGCAGATCACCCGCCTCATTCCCCGCACCATCCAACCACTAGCAGTTCATCGGGAGAAACCTAATTAATTGACCAAGCTGCCCCATCTCAGTCTCGTGGTGGTACTATAAAGCTTAGTGGCTTCCTCCATAAACCGGTCCTTAGAATCCGGTGGTAACAAACCCCAATCCCGGGTCTCGTGCAAAATGCACCATACCAAAACTAACCAACCACCAGATTCCTATCCACTAACATTATGTATATTCATCACCAAATTAAAGTAACCATAAAGTTGAGCATAGAACATTTGTATGAAATCCCAATCCCAACATCTAAGCATGGCTAAGCATAAATAAAGCCTATCTACTTCCCAACCCATTTCAGGTAACAAGGAATTATATGGAACAGGGCATGTAAACATGAAGTAGGACATCAATTTAATTAGCATGCAACTAGCTAAATTCCTAAAATAGGTACAAGATGGTCAAGGGCACTTGCCTTCGTTGAAGAATTGGGTGTTATCGAAGTCCTGGTCTTGGAGGTTAAGATTTGGGTCGTAATACGACTCTAGACATATGCCCAAGCATGGCAAGAATAGAACAAAGCTAAATAAGTAAAGGCACGCCAAACAATACATCACACATACACATAAGCACAAAATCCTACACTAATGCGTCCCTACGAGGCATTTATCATTTATCATGGCCAAAGTATGCATTTTAGATTTATCCTACAATTTTGGGATTTTATTATAGCCTAAAACCATTTTTATTGAATTTTCTATAGCAAAAATGTATTTTAAAACATTTATAATAAATATTCCAGGGACCAAATATATTTTATCTGAACACTACATTTAATTCACAGCATAGAATAGTTTATAACAATTTTTCATAACATTCCTACACTTAATTACCATTTTTATCTAATTTCTACACCTCAAATACAATTAAAAACCCTATTCAGCAATTAAATAAAAGTCCAGGGGCTAAATAAATAGTTTTCTACACTGCACAGGGTCTAAATACATTATTCTACAAAATTACAGGGGTCAGAATGCTTAATTAAATAATTAAAATCAATTTTTAGGGTTCCAGGGGCTAGTCTGTGAATTCTGGGGGCTAGATTTGAATTACCGAGAAGCACAGGGGGTAGCAACTAAGTTTCCAGGGGTCTGGGTGCAAATTTGGCGGCGGGAAAAGAGATTCAAACGTGGGCCGTTGGATCTTAAATGGATGGCTGGGATTTTATTAACCGAAACGTTACGGGGTTATAATCTCAGCCGTTGGCCCACAACCGAGGGCTGAGATTGAGCCACGTCGGCTCTAACCGGCGCCACAGTAGCGCGCGGCGGCGTCCGACGGCCGACGGCGGCGCTCTCGCCGGAGTTGGCCCAAACGGCGATTTCCACGTCGATTCTACGCGCTACTTGCATGGAACGAAAGAGGGGGAGTAGGGGAACTCACCTAGAGGAGTGGCGGGGCTTGGAATCGGCCGGAGAGGGGTCGGCGACGAGAGGGGGCGGGTGAGCTCGCCGGAGTTCGACGAAGTTGTCGATGCAGTGACGGTTTCTCCGAACAAGCGCGTCCGGCGGCGTCCTGGTGGAGCGGTGATCAAGTTAGGCCAATAAAATAGAGGGCAGGAGGGTTGTAGCGACGGGAACGCGGGCGCAAAGGTTGCTCACCGGCGATGAAGGGGCTAGGGTTCCGGGAGGCTCGGGGAGAGAGGGAAAATGGGGGGCGTCGGGTCCTTTATGGCGCGGAGAGGGGATGGGTTGAGGGGCGCGTGCGAAAACCGCCGGAGGGGAGTGGATTCAGGGGGGAAAACGTGGGCGCGGGGGCGTCGTGGCGCGGCGGTTGCGCGGGAAGGAAGGGAGGCGGTTGCTCCCTGGGAGAGATGACAGGCGGGCCCGGGGTGGCAGCGGGAGAGAGGAGGGAAAGGGGAGGCGCCGACAGGCGGGGTCCACGGCGCAGAGAGAGAGAGAGGTGGGGAGGTTCGGCTGGGCCGGCGGGAGAGGGGAGGGGGATTGGGCCAGGGGGGAAAATCGGCCCAAAAAGGGGGTTTTAATTCTTTTCCTTTTTCTATTTCATTTCTCTTCTTTGATTTGAATTCAAATTCAAATTTGAACGTTTGCTACTCGTTTGAACACCAAAATTCACCCAAAAATGCATGCTACAATGATCAAGGGTTTGAGCAAATTTTTGTACATAAAATATGGGTGTTACATAGAAATCTCAATATTGTCTCTGCTCTGTGAAAATGATATCTATTTGCTCGACCATAGAGTATGCATGTGTAGAATGTGGCTCTTTGCTTATGTATAGACTACAAATGTGAATGAGTATAGAATACAAATGTGGCTGTTTGCAGGCCAGAAATGTGTAGAGTACAAATGTGGATGTTTGTTCTGTACAATTGGCTGTTTGGTCCATAATCTTTTTGCTTCTGCATAGAGTACAAATCTTGATTTTGACATTAATTGGTATAGATGGCTGACACAGCTGATTGGTCAAATGAGGAACATGTTAGAATTGTTTGTGAGCTCTTCGCTGAACAAGTGAAATGTGGAAATCGATCTAACACCCACCACAACAATGTTGGATTCAAAAATATCATTGAAAACTTTAAAGAGAAGACCGGTATTGAATACACAAGAATGCAATTTAAAAACAAGTGGTCTAAATTGCGGGATCAATATACTTTTTGGAAGACGTTGCTGAAATAGACAGGAATTGGTTGGAATGAGAGTAGGCAAAATATTGACATGCCCGAGAGTTGGTAGAAGAAGGCCAGAAAGGTGAGTGTGCTGTCAACTTATAATCATATGATTACTTTATGATGCTTGTAGTTAAGTGAACATCTGTAACACCCATGTTTACATAATAAAGAAAAGAAAGAAAAAAACAACTTCACTTGCATGGCCCAAGGCCCAGATCACGCTGTCACGCAAGCTGCCTCCCTGCTGAACCCTAGTGCGGCTGGCCACGCTGCCGCCGCCAGCAGCACACGTTGCTGCCGCCCCCCTCGCACGGTGTGCACGCGCCCCTGGCCAACCGTGCCCGCCTCCCCAGTCCCCACCAACCCTAGCGGCTAGCGCGCCTATCCCGCCGACACCGCCATGCCTTCGTGCGCGCGCCTGATCCGCACCCTCCCTCTGCGCGTGGGCCTCACCAGCAAGCGCAGGTTTCGCCTCTGCTCGTGCGTGCGTCCAACGCCCAGCCTCCAGCACCCTCTCCTCTCTCTGCACAGCGGGCCCCGCTCATCAAACTGGCCTCCTCCTTCCCCAAGACGCGCACGACGACCTGCATCGCGAGATGTCCGCCGCTTCCCATCAACCAAATCCCAGAAATCTCGGCAACCGCACACTCTCCTTCCATATATCGAGCCCTCGTCCCCTCCTTTATGCTCTACCGCTGCCTAGGGTTTCCCCTGCCCCAAAAGTCCGAGAGCGCAGCCACCGCCAAACACCCTTAAGCTCCGCCGCTGCTGCGAGATTTGGCCGCGTCGTAGCCGATTAGCCATACTGACTCGTCCTTTGGATTCGCTATGTCACCAGCGATGTGCTCTGCCCGTCTCCATTGCAAGGCATCGCTCCGAACCACATTTCCATCGAGTTCGATAAGCGCCTCTGCCCCTCACCATCGTCATGCTCTTGCCGATCAATTTCCTCCGGCGCTCATGCTTCCATCGCACTCTCCATGCTCTAGAACGCCTCCTGGGCAAGAAGGAAGCGAAGAATTCTCTGCTGGAACATCATCCCAATGACGCCTGACAATGTCTGACGCCCTTCACCATCGTTGCTCCCTCCCCATGCCGTTACGAAGCCTACGATCGCTCCTAGGTGAGTCGCACATGCCACCTCCTTTGTTTTTAGTCGTCATCATCTAGGCTTAGCGCGTTTGGCTTCGGATTTGCATGCTCCAGCAAACTTGGCGCCGCGCCCATGGCGCCACCACCGTGCGGCCTCGGAGAAGAAGAAGAAGCGCACCGTTTCGTGCCTCCCTGGCCATTGGATAAAACTTGTGCAGTCCAAATTAGCTGCTGCATACCCCTTCGTGATATAGAAGAGAGGCCCTGTATGTTTGAATGGAATTATAAGATAGCCCCTGTACTCTACAGTTTAGCCCATGGACTTACTCTAATCTAAGTGATCTTTATTTGATAGTCTCTGGAACTACTAATAGCATTTTAATCTCTGGAACTGATAGAAATAATACTCTAGCCTCTTAACACAGTGTTGCATTTATATTTACATCCATGTAGCTTATTAAAATAATGTTTTAACACATGTAATAATATACGTTAACTATTATAATGCGCAATAAGTATAATGTTAGCATGTAAAATATATTTCAATATTTAGAGTTCAACAAAACTAATGCGAACCATTGTAAATAAAATATGCAAAATGGTCTGACCCAAGTAATTATCTAATTTACATATAAAACAATAATTAAATGTGTAATGAACATTAGATGTATTTGTCACCTTAATAATTATTATAAATACATGATTTAAGTTATATAATTTAATATAATGTGCTTAATTGTCAATAACTCTGATTTAAGTTGTTTTAGTGTGTTAGCTCATTTCGGCGTAAAATAACCACGTGGTAGGTTTCATAACATGTGTTTGCATTGTTATTGAATTCTTTTATTTCTCTCTTTCAACGGTAGTTTACACGAGTTTGTGATGAGAAGAAGAATCAACGCAAAAACCCTGAAGACTGAGCAACTATGTGAGAAAAAGGCAAGTGCCCTTGATCACTTTATTCCTATTAGGAATTTAGTTAGTTGTATGCATGTATTTAATTTGAATCCCATGATAGGAAGTTTACTAGTATTTCCTCAGTATTCCTTGTAGCCAGGTTTCGGGTGGATAGGATTGGATTATGGTCTACGCTTAGCCCTCCTTCATATATATAGAGAGATAATGTTACATTTAATACTATTATTATGATGATCATGTGAGATGGATGATGGATGATGGTGATGTAGTTGTTAGGAATCTAGCAGGCCGGTGGTTTTGGTGGGTGCATGCATGCACGAGACTCGGGTTGGTTGCTAGTGCCTGCGTAAATTCTAAGGACCGGTTTGTGAGACCTTGTGATCTAGCTTACACCATGCCACCACAAGACTGGTATGGAATAGTTTGGCCAATTAAGTTGATTTCTATCTTACTTTGTGTGCACCATTGAGATGTTTGTGTGGCGCAAGAGGGGGCTTCTGCGGCGAAGGTAAAAATAGACTCCAGGTATGCGTTAGCGGTGAAACCTTAGCGGGTGTACACGGGTTTGGTGGTGCAATGTAAAGGCCTCATAGTGATCTCCTGGCCACACACCAAAGGAAGTGTGAGATGTGACCAACGGGTCACGGGCATAATGGAGGATTTAGTCCACCCGGCAATGGGAGACGAAATCACGACTTGTGGATAAAGTGGTGCAAACTCTGCAGAGTATAAAACTGTCTAGACAGTCGTGCTCACGGTCAAGAGCGGGCTAGTAACTATTTCACGATTAGCATGGATTGGTTGTGAGGATGGTGGATTGGTATGACATTATGGTTGGATTTGGTGATACATGGTGGATTCTGACATTGGGTTATACACTTAGTAAATAGGTTGCTAATACAACCTAGGACTAAGGTTTGCATAGTGCAATAAGCCAACTTGGCCTTCCTTGTAAATGGCCTCATGTCATGTATTTCCCACACTTTTTGAGTACTATATGTACTCATGCGCTTTCCTTTCCCTCTACATTTTATGTTGCTCAGTGAAAAGAAGATCAATGAAGACAGTGTATAAAAGGTCACGTTGCTGCCAGTCGATTTGCCTGTGGATGACCCTACAAGATTCTCCTCTTCTACTGCCATTCAAAACCTATTTAAGGTAATAAATGTTGTTTTTACGCGATATAGAACTGTTTATCACTTTTATGCTACATGTATGATTAAACTGATCCTGACATACATATAGATTTTGTCTGGTTTTTACTTTATGTAAAATGGGGCGTGACAACATCTAAAATATTTTGTTTCCATGTGTACATGATATTCCTAGTTGCGGTAAATTTAAAGGGCAGAGACTTCAAAATGAAGAAAATTTGAGGGTTATGTTTGAATATATTCAAAACACTGGTGATGACCATTTTTGTGCTGCAGCAGGTGTCATACTTGAAGAAAATCCTGTTATCAATGTCGATGGTGTTGTGGATGGTAGTGAGTAAGATACGTCTACTTGAAGAAGAGGCCCTTCCATCAAAAGGCGAATGAAAGAGGACCATTATTGGTGGTGAAGCTTCTAAAGGAAAGAGGCCAAAAAGTGGAGGGATGTGGTTGCAAGAACAAGTTTCCAAAATTGTGTCTTTACATGAGATGTCCGCAACCTCGGTTCAGTCAATAGCAGCTAGAAATGAGGACAAGGGACCGTCCATCAAGGATGTGATGGATATTGTGAAGGAGTCTGGGGCTACTCCTGGGACAAAGGAACATTTCATTGCCACTATAAACTTTTTACGAAGAAAGCCGAGAGGGAGAAAGTGATGAAAGTGAGTATGGAGACAATGATGGCAATGCAACTAATGATGATGTACAATGGCTTACACAACATATGGTTTGAGAAGTGTCTTTGCTCCCTATAGTAAGCAATATTTATGAGTATTACGTGACATATTATGATAAGAATCCTCCAAGAACTTCCGAATTTAGTAGTTATGCATGGGTGATTTAAACATTGAATTCTCCTAGTGAAAGTCATAGAATGTTCATGATGAATGATAGACTTTTTATTCAGCTTCATGATCTTTTGGTTAGTAATTATGGCATGAAATCAATAATCTGTATGAGCTCATTGGAATCACTTACTATTTTCTTGTGCATTTGTGATCAGAATAGATCTAATACCCCAGTTTAAAATACATTCAAGCACTCAGTAGAGACAATTAGTACAAACTTTGATGAGGTATTACACAGTGTAATCGAATGGCTAAGCATTATATTAGACCTCAGGATCGCAATTTTACTACTATGCATAGTAGGATGAGAGATCATCAGAGGATGTGGTCACATTTTAAAGATTGTATTGGAGCCATTGATGGCACTCATATTTGTTGCATCCCTTTTGCACGAGATTATGTGAGATATATTGGCAGATCTGGTACACCAACTCAAAATGTGATGGAAGTGGCTGATTTTTATATGCACTTCACATATGCATATATTGGATATCTGGGCTCTAAGCATGATACAAGTGTGCTATCCCATGCTCTTGAACATGACACTGCAATATTTCCACATCCTCCACAAGGTAAAATTTTCTTTTGTGCATTTCATCTATTTTATTATTTGTTCTAACATTGGTATATACTTAGTCTCCGTAGGAAAATACTATATGGTTGATGCGGGTTATCCTACTAGACCAGCGTACATGGCACCTTACAAGGGATAGAGGTATCATGTTTCTGATATGGAGGAGGGGAGCTGCTCCTACTGGGGACGAGAAACATTCAACTATTTGCGCTCAAGTATTACCAATGTTTGTTGGGGTATGTAAGATGAAGTTAGGGATGGCAATTAGACCTGCGGGTTCGGGTCCCCGTCGGGTTTGGCACTCGACGGGTGTTGGATCGGTGCGATTTTGCACCTGCGGGTTGGACCCGCACCTGACCCAATGTTTCACAGGTTCGGGTTTATTATTTCTTCACCCGCGGGTGCCTGTCGGGTGCCTGAAACTCTATTCGGCCCACTACAGCCCACCCTGACCCATAACCGCTCATGCCCAATCGATAAATCCTAGGCTGCCGCCTCCACCCGACACCCCCTACGGTTGCCTCCCAAGTCCCAACCCTAGGCGCCTCCACCAGACACCCGCGCGAGGCGCGAGCGCTCCATCCTAGTGAGCGAGGCCGCCGCGACCGCCTTCGGCCTCTCAGCCCCGTCGCAGTGAGCGCTCATGCCGGCCACAACAAGTCATTGCCGACCACGCTCACGGGAGCCTTGCCGCTGCCCATACCCATGGGAGCCTCGCTACCGTCGCTCACGCCCACGAAGCCCCACGCGTCACCTTCACCCACGGCAACGAGATCCCTGCATGTCATCGCCGCTGCCCAAGGGATCCTGCGCGCTGCTGGGCCAAGCCCGACCTCCCTCGTTGCGGTGACACCATCCTCCTACGTGTCCTCCCCGACCTAGCGATGGCACCTCAATTTGTCGCTGCCGCTCGCCGTCACTCACGTCGGCCTCCCCGACGGCGCCCTGACGAAATGTTGCTCCAGTTTACCTCCAGCGTCACACCCGACGGGCGCCCGAAACCCGTCAGGTGCAGATTCGGGTCTGAAAATTGACCCGTTGTGATTTTCACTTCAGGTGGGTTTTGATTCCACCCAACCCCTAATCCGACCCATTGCCATCTCTAGATGAAGTGGAGAATTCTTTTGAAAATGCCAAGTTATCCAATGATAAAACAAAAATATGATAGTGGTTGCAACTATGTGTATTCATAATGTGATACGTAAAAATCATGCACTAGATAAACATTTTCACAGAGGTGATCGGGATCCAGACTATGTGCTTATAATACCTCACAGATACGCAAGACATGCACCACCATCAAATGCATCTGACGTCTCGACATCTTTAGCTAGTCACAGAAGTATGGACAGATTTTGTGATAAGCTTGCAGCTGTAATAATGCAATCTAGAGGGTAGTTGTAGGACATAGAAATCAGCCTTGCTTCTATTTTTCTTGGAACTACACCATCAGTTCGGTTACATATACCTGTATACCGCCTTCATGTTTTTTTACACTATTGCATGGTATTGAAACTGATTGCAGCGTGCTCATGTTGCTCCACGTTGAAACAAAAAATAAAGTTCAGTCATGGTTCAGCCATACATGTATAAAAAAATTCTGCAGTCCTATCTTCTTGCTCAACATTGAGTCATGGTCCTGCAACATACAGCCAAAGCAAAAAGAAAAACAGTACCAATCAGGTAAAGCTGGAATAAAAAATGTATAAGTAACAACCAGGGGTATGCGGGTCAATTCAACTCTCCATCCCTCTCTACTGAAACTTGAACAAAAAACTAGCCAAACGGATTCTAAATTGATTCCGTTTGGGGTTCTGAAATCATTTCAGGGGTGAAACTGAAACAATTCTGATTTTATGCGAATTTGGAACCATACCAAAAGGACGTGTATTTTCTAGTTAGGAAAACGCGATTGGTGGTGGAGAGTCAGGCCATAGCATGTCCCGTGGCTCATAACAGAATGATGGCAAGGCATGTAATTTGGGCCAAGTCCGAGCCGAGTTCCAAACCGAAGCCCCAATTCAGCTCGCGGAACACCTTTTCGGGTGTTTTGCCAGCGCAGTACTCCTACCGATTTCGTTTCCGGCTGAATCGTTTTTCCATCTTAGTCATTTGGATCAGCTTCAGGTGGTTCACGGTGAATCAGAACTGATTCTGTGCATCCAAACGACCCCTTAGAATTGTTTCAGATTCTCCATGGAATCGGTAGAATCGCTACCAAATGGCACAAACATGAAACATTTCACCCTTGAATCAGTTGAAATAGATTCTAGTTTCTGGCATGGAAAAGAGAAACGGCGAAGACAGTGTTTAACGACTCGAAACAGTTTGGCTTTACTAAGCTTCCTTGGAGTTCAAAGATAATTATCACAACTGCCACCGCCTTCTCCATCAGGCGTGGCTAGGGATGAAAAGAGAACGGGGAAATCCCGTACCATATACAATATTTTTTGGATTTTTCTCGATTGTTTTCGATTTTTTTGGTAATTGTTCAGAGTCGGTACGAAAACGGGACGGCGACATTCTGCATCGGTATCGAAAATGATTTAAGTGTTTTACCAACTGTTTTTACAGTTACCGTATTTCATTCCGGATAATACCGTTTTATTTGTATTCAGAATAAGCCCAGCCCAAGCCAAACTAACCTACCCAGTCACCCACCCAATGTGCCGAAGCCCACAGTCCCACACGGTCACGGTCAGTCTGGGACGCGGATCCCCTACCGTAAAGTCTTTTACTGCACGAGGTGCAGTTGGTTCGCATCCACAGTTCGCTCTAAGATTCACGGTTGTACTTTAGTTGAAAGAACTGCTCTTATTTTAATCACTCCGGACTTCCGTTATTCTCACTGAAATTGTTTTATGTATTTACTTGTTTGTTCAGGCTTGAATAGTATACCTTGTGTCATGGATCGGGCTTTTCTATAGGTGTTAATTAATGTTAGAATTAATGGGCTTGGCCCAATATTAATTCAGTAATAAGTGCAAGAGAGTAGTGTTAAATGTTTAGTCTCACATGGAAGGGGAAGGGGAACAACCCCTACATACAAGGAAGGTTGTTCTTCTACCTTTTTGAGTGAGAGAGAAGAGGAGAAGAGAGGGGTGGCCCACGCGCGCTCCTCCTCCTTGCTCGCTCGCCTAGCACTGCACACGCGCGCGCGTGTTCGTGTGGATTCGAGCCGAACCCAAATTTTATATTTTTGCAGAAAATTTATTTGGATTTTTTGATCTTCTGAATTTTGGGGCTTCCGAGACTGAGTCCAAGTCATTGGAGACGGACGTGTCTACGACTACAGAGTCAGATCAGATGCGGATCCTCCGATCGCAATTGAACCGCCTCCGTGGAACTCTATAAATATGAGCGTCCGCAGCAGGGCAAATCATCTCACGATTTCTCCAACGCCTTATGATTCCAGCGTGATACTCAGAAAGAACAAGACAGAGTCAAAAAATCAATTTAAATATTCTCAGATGATCGATTCACTCATTTACTTAGCAAGCACAACCCGTCCTGATATTTCGTTTGCTGTGAGCAAACTAAGCAGATTCATGTCAAATCCAGGTATGGATGACATGTATTTGAAAGAGTTATGTACTACTTGAGAGTTATAATGAGTTATGAAATTATCAGTAAATTGCCTCGTATTTTTTAACAATTAATTTCTATTATCGTCCATTGAGCTTATGAGTATTGATTGTTTACTAAGTTACGTCGTACTAATTAATAAAAATGATTATTAATGAATATGTCTTATTGCATTACGATTAAATCATTGCTCCAAATCTTATATTGTTTAGTTCTAGCTGTTCCTTGTAGTTTCGATTTCTGTTTGTTTACACTTCTATATTCTTGTTCGAATTTGTATTTTGGTTTGAGAAAAAAAATTACAAAAGACAAATAGGAACATGTGCTTCAATTAAAAGCAATCTTTTCATTTTAATTTGTCCACACAGATTGTGATTTGAAATCAGAATCAAAAGGCATAACTTTGAGTAAGCAGGAGCTAACAGTGAGTGCACACGTACTGCACGTAGTGCGGTAAAATCCTCTACGGCAGGCGATCTGCGTCCCTGTCACAGTAAGTGAAACACGAAGTCTGGAACCCTAGCTAACGGTCCATCCTAATCGCGATTCATCGCCGCCATCGTCGCCCCGGCGAGACCTCGCAGCCGATGCCCCCCCACACCCACACACACACACACACGAGCCGTCACTGCTGACGCCGCGCCGGAGCCCTCGTCGGCCGCCGCACTTCCCGACTCCCCCCGACTCCCGTCCACGCCGCTCCTCCCGCCGATGCCGCCCCGCGAGACACTACCGCGGTCAACGCCCCCGCGGGACGCCGCCACCGACGACGCCCCCGCGAGACGTCGCTGCAGACGACGTGCCCGCAAGCCATCGTGGCCGACACCGCGCTGCGGCCCTCGTCGGTCGTCGCCGCTCCCAGCCACGCCGCGCTGCAAGCCGTCGTCGTCAACACCACGCCGCAGGTCATCGTCGCCGAGCTGTCGCCGCTGACGCCACGCCGCAAGACGTCGTGGCCGAGCAGTTACCGCGCCGTGAGCCGTCGCCGCTCCCTGTGCTCTGGTATTTTGAGATTTCGTTTGGGTCTTCACGTTCAGGCATTCCTATGACACTGCATTTGGATTTGGTTGTTGATATAAATGAAAATTTACTATTTGTTGAAGAATTTGATCCAGATGAAATGAATGATGGGAAGAGCTTTTTTGGGAAGATGCTACATTGTTACTTTGTCGTTATGAATTTATGTACGATCTGTTAGACTGAATTGAATTTTGTTTGTATTCAGGTTATTTTAGGTAAACTTATATAATTTTTGTTTGCAGATTACCTACATATTAGAAGAAAATATTCAGGAGCCTGGGAAGATGCAACATTGCTACTTTGTCGTTATGTATTTATGTATGATCGATATATTCATGTATAAACTATGTCTTCATGTATGGACTACGTATTCATGTATGGACAACGTGCTAATGTAATGATTACATATGAAAATGTGATATGTCACTATATACGACTATGTTAAGTTTATGCGAACTAGTTTGTTTTTGTTGTTATCTTGACTTCATTATCGTTTTTCGACCGTTATTAATATATTTTCGTTACAACTTGTTTGTTTTCGGATAACCGACAATCCTGATTTCGTATTTCGATCGTGATTTTTTCGTTTTCGTATCATTCAAAAAATTTGAAAAAAAAATGATATTTATGTTTTTTCGACCGTTTTCATCCCTAGGCATGGTTGGCTGGCTGCGAGCGGCCTCACTAAGCAGGAAACCGAGGAGTGATACTGAATGTAGCCTAGAGGGGGGGGTGAATAGGCTTTTTGATCTTTTGTCAGAACCTGCAACACTTAACAACTTGATCAAATACAGAGATATCGGACTAGTCCGGTTGGGTGCAGACTAGTCTGGTGTGTGCGAACTAGATCGATCAAGTTTGATCGATGATTTCGATCCAAGTATACTATGCAGCGGAAATTTAGTTGTAACTCAAGTGTATTGTTTTAATGAAACTAGATGTGGCACAAGTTAACTTTAGTTCAAATATTTTAACGTAGTTTGAACAAGATCAAGTAAACCCTAGATTACAATGAATAGTAAGAACAAAAACAAGGACACAATGATTTTTATCCCGTGGTTCGATTCCACGGAGGAAATCTACATCCACGTTGAGGAGCCCACAAAGGACCAGGTCTTCACCAACCCTACCCTCGTCGAATCACCACGAAGGCTAATTCTCTTCCACTAATCACAAGGGGTAAATCACCGTGTTCAAGGGGCCTTCTTACAAGTTGAGGGCTCCCCAAGATTTACAATTCAAATCACCACCAAACACACTCAAAGATCTACAATAAAACAACGAGAGTGTGCGAGAGAATCAAACCCAAGAGCTCAAGACGTGAAGAACGTGTCTCTCCTTTAATCTATGGTTAATCCTCAAGGATTTGATCTTTATTGCGTTGGATTGTGTGGAGAGACGTGTTTTCTAGGCTCTTGGAAGGTGTGACGGCGCAAGGAGTCGAGAGATTGTTGATTAGGGGTCGTGCACCTCTGTTTATACTAGGGTTTCCAAAGGTTACCGTTAGGGTATTCAAAGTTTAGACTAGTCTGTGGTGGACTTCGGACTAGTCTGTGTACGGTGTGTGGGAAACCCTAAGCATTCTGAATTATTAGACTTATCCAGCCAGGGGCAGACTAGTCTAATTTTGTCTCTGGAGATGTTTGGACTAGTCCGACACGTATCGGACTAGTCCGGCGTGTGGAAACCCTTGGTGAATTGAGGACAAGTTCGCACTTGGAGAACTTGTCCAATTTTAGTCAGAAGGTTTTCGGACTAATCCACATTTGGAGGACAACTGTGAAGTGTTGAGGACTAGTCCGCACTGGGGAAGACTAGTCCGATCTTAGTCAAAGAGATATCGGACTAGTCCGTGATGATATCAGACTAGTCCGGTCTGTGGAAACTGGACTGTGCAGACAAGTCCGCTCTGGGAGGACTTGTCCGATTCTGGACAGAGAGAAATTGGACTAGTCCGGGATGAATCGGACTAGTCCGGACCTGTATAACTTTGTGCAGTGAGAGTTATTAAAATTTGCTTGAGCTCTTGGGGTGTGTTTCTCCAACACACTCCATACACAAAGAGTATTATAATCATTTCTTGAGCTCCTTTCGACTTGATTCCTCACTCTCCTTTCTTTTTGCGCTTTCTTCATAATTTTATTAAAACCTGCGCTCATCTCAACAATTTAGTTAGGATCTCATTTGCTTGTCATAAATCAACCAAAACCCACAAGGGATGCCTAGATGCACTTTCAATCTACCCCTTTTTGGTGATTGATGACAACCAATTGAGATTTCACAAATATGATTAAAAGTGCAGAATTTTCATAAAGAGTGCACATATGAGTTTGGAACAAATTAAGCAATGAAAACATGAGACATATGTGCACTCTTTATGGTGGGATGCAAAACTACATGTGTGTGAACAATAATCTTGATATGAATAAGATAAATGACATAATCATGACAACATCAAGGTTATCAAGCATAAATATCAAATTCAGAGCATAACACAAAGTCATAAACATAACAAAGTCATAGTCTCACACCACATGTCTAATAGCATAAGAGAGCACACTCAAAGTTTTACAACCCAAACAAAACACAAATAGAGCTCTCCTCTCGCAACCTACAATTAGGACCTGGTGACTCCCCCTCAATCTCTCCCCCTTTGGCATCAAGGCACCAAAAAGAAGGAGAGGAGGGATCTAGAGGCTCATTCCTCGCTGTCGGTCCTCTCATCGTCTTCATCTTTAGGTTGAGGAGGAGGAGGAGGAGGAGGAGGATCGGATCCACTCGAAGTGCCCCCAACACCAAAATAGGCGAGCTCGGAGGGAGAGAGAGGAGGCAGCTCAGAGAAGTCTGAGACTGAATCATCAGAGATAATGGGAGATCCAATATGCTCGATCTCCAGCTTCTGACAGATTTGCTTGACATTTTGCTTTATGTATCTCATATCCTCCTTCCATGCCTTGTTCAACTTATGAATTTTCACTTCGGCCTTCTTGCAGGAGCCAAAGATGGCAGCCAAGTACTTCAAAATGCCACTAGGAGACCCCTTCTTGGAAGTAGTAGCTCCTGTACTTGATGGGGGTCTTTCTTCAGCTTGGGCCCTCTTGGGAGCCTCCTCACTGGATGCAGGGGATGGAGCAGCTGGGAGTGTGGCTTGGGAAGGCTTCTAGGGCCTTAGGGGAGTGTGCTCAACATCCTTCACAAACTCGATTCTTGTGACCTTTCTATCATGAACATGATGTAGGGCGCATAGCCACAGGAACGGTTAGGGGTGCAAGAGATGTTCACCATGTCGTTCCAGATATAGTCGAAGGCATCAAACTTCTTGTCCTTGCTTATCATCTTCATTAAGGTCCTCAAGTACCCTTGTACACTTCCTGCATCTCCATCTTTTGGAGCTATTGTCTTCCTTAGCACCCTGTTGAGAACCATGAAGAAGAGCTTCATGTTCTTGGTTGATGGAGGATTGAACTTCAGGCGAGTGTCATAAAGGAAATCCATCTTGTCCTTCTATAGGACACCGATATTGTGAATCACAATTGCATTGTTGTCGGTGTTCTCTAGATGCAGCAATCCTGCAAACTCATCATAAGTCACAGTATACTTGGATTCGTGAGTCATCCAAGTCACCCTCTCGTCGTCATCACTGGCAAAATAGCAGGTCACAAAGAATTGTGCAATGACCTCATAATTCTAGTCATACCTGAAGGCAAATAGGTCCTTGAGGCCATGTCTCTCAACAACCTCTATCACCTCATCAAAAGCTGGAAACCTCTTCCTCTCAAAGTGACTCCAGTCAATCCATTGACTCTTGAACACTGGAGTCTTCATCTTCATGTATACGGAATTATAGTAATCCGCGTGGAAGTTGCTCCAAAACCTTGCATCTGCAGCCTTCCTGGAACTGTTGTAACAGTCAATGCCCCTGAGCTTTGAAGCTATGTCGTTTCCTTTGCCATTAAATCTCTCTTCAGTGAGGTCTCTGTTCCCCTGTCTTGGTGCACTCATCCGGAGGGGGCCAATTGGACCGGTGGCGACCCATTTCCCTTTGCACTTAGCTTGGCGAGAAGCTGCCGAGCTAGGGCCAATGACATCCTTTCCTTTGGATGCAGGCATCTTTTCCACGACCTTTCGCCGCACAAGAGGTGGAGTGGGCGATGGGTCAGCGGCACGGTTTTTCCTGTTCTTGCTTTGGCCTGTCGAGGACCGAAGCAAAGACTCTTGGTCCAACTCGGCCTCAAAATCGGAGATCTCATCATTGGAGATCGACATTGTCCTGACAAGAGGATTAAACAATGCATGGATGAGGATTGATGGCAGGGAAATGCATTGAGTAGTTGGAATTTAGGGTTGAGTTCAGTTAAAAGTCGGACTTGTCCTGTGCTCAAGTGCAGACTAGTCCGGTGTACCGAACTTGTCCGCACTGAGACCGGACTAGTCCGATATTCAGCTATATGAACCCTAACTAGCGAGGCAATGGTGTTTCTCAATGCACAAGTGACTAGGAATAGTTGAATTACAACAAGGAATCAAGTATGGACTAGATGAGCTAAGCTATTTGAGCAAAAGCAAGAGAAATCAAAGGTTGTAGGGTTTGGGAGAAAATTTACCAAAATCCTTTGATTCTTGGAGTTGAAGGTGTTTTCGACGCGGACAAGTCTGTGGTTCTTGATCTCCTTGCGATGAAGATCGTTTCCCACGGAGATTCGAGAAGATTTGGTGGAGAACTCGCCAAATCGCTCTGGGGCACTTGAGTGAGGAGAGAGAGAGTGTGTGAGAGACATTGTGAGGATGAAGAAGATTAGGGTTTGGCCGCCCTTAGGGTTGTGGAGTCGAAAAATCGTACTAGTCCGTGTTTGACCGGACTAGTCCGAACTACCGGACATCTGCGGATTAGTCTGCAGTGCGCGGACTAGTCCGGGTAACCACGGACTAGTCCGTGGTCATCAGAACATAATCATTAGCCCATTCATATATATTCGAAGGTTCTTACAAAGAAAAATAGGGGACAAAACACACAATAATCTTGATGAATATGATCAGTAAACATACAACATTCAAGCTATGACCATAATTCACCAAGATCAAGTAATTGAAATAGTTTTCTGGAGAAAATAGAGAGAGATGATTTTCATAACACAATCAATGAATTTTGAAGAATCCATACAGATATGCAAGTTTTCAAGCCACGTTCCGAGCATCAAGGATATTTAGTTCATTCCGGAGTTCGCGAAAACGTTTTTCATCAAGTGGCTTGGTAAATATATCAGCTAGTTGTTTTTCAGTGTTGACATGGGAAATGGCTATGTCTCCTTTCATTGAGTGATCTCTCAAAAAGTGATGTCGGATGTCTATGTGCTTGGTCCTAGAGTGCTCAATGGGATTATGGACAATTTTAATGGCACCCTCATTATCAAAAAGGAGTGGAATACGGCTCATATTATAACCGTAATCTATTAGAGTTTGTCGCATCCAAAGGAGTTGTGCACAACAACTCCCGGCTACAACATAATCCGATTCGGCCGTGGATAAGGCAATGGAGTTTTGTTTCTTGGAGGACCAAGAAACTAGGGATCTACCTAGAAATCGGCATGTACCGGAGGTACTTTTTCTATCTACTTTGCATCCAGCATAATCTGCATCAGAGTATCCAATGAGATTGAACTTGGAACCTTTAGGATACAAAAGGCCTAGGTTGGGTGTATGAACTAAATATCGCAAGATTATTTTTACGGCTGTCAAATGACATTCCTTAGGATTGGCTTGAAATTTTGCACACAAATATATGCTCAACATAATATCAGGCCTAGATGCACATAAGTAAAGTAGAGATCCAATCATGGAGCGATATACCTTTTTATCCACGTTTGGTCCACCTTCATTGAGATCCAAGTGTCCATTTGTTGCCATGTGAGTCTTTATAGGCTTTGCCTTGTCCATTCCAAACTTCTTGAGTATGTCTTGAATGTACTTGGTTTGGCTTATGAATGTCACGTTCTTTTGTTGCCTCACTTAGAAACCCAAGAAATACTTCAATTCTCCCATCATGGACATCTCGAATCTATCTGTCATGATCTTACTAAATTCTTCACAAAAGGATTTATTAGTTGAATCAAAGATAATATCATCAACATAAATTTGACAAATGAACAGATCATTGTCGAAGTTCTTAGTAAACAAGGTATAATCGGCTTTGCCAATCTTAAACCCATTTTCAATTAAAAAATCTCTAAGGCACTCATACCAAGCTCTAAGAGCTTGTTTGAGGCTGTAGAGAGCCTTACGCATTTTGAACACGTGGTTGGGGAACTCTTGGTCTTCGATTCCGGGGGGTTGCTCCACGTACGCCTCCACCTTGATTGGTCCGTTGAGGAAGGCGCTTTTCACGTCCATTTGATAGATCTTGAAATCATGGTGATTAGCATATACAAGTAATATTCTAATCGATTCAAGCCTAGCTACGGGAGCAAAAGTTTCGTCGAAATCCAAACCTTCGACTTGTGAGTACCCTTTAGCCACAAGTCGCGCCTTGTTCCTTGTCACCGCCCCGTGTTCGTCTTGCTTGTTGCAGAAGACCCATTTGGTGCCGACGACGTTGAACTTGGGTCTTTCGACGAGTTCCCACACCTTGTTCCGTTTGAAGTTGTTCATTTATTCTTGCATTGCCACCACCCAATCTGGATCTTTCAATGCATCCTCAATCCTACGCGGTTCCAAAAAGAATATAAACGAGTAACGTTCACAAAAATTAGCTATTCGAGATCTAGTTGTTACTCCCTTTTGGATGTCACTGATTATGTTGTCGACGGGGTGATCTCTTTGGATACATTGGTGTACTCTTGGGTGTGGCACTTGTGGTCTTGTATCTTCATGATTGTCTTCTTCTCCCCCTGGATGGTTGCCTTCATTGGTGTGTTGATCGTCTTCGTCTTCTAGAGGTTGATCCTGTGTGGAAGCTCCCCCTTGATCATTTACCTCCACTTGTGGTTCATCTTCATCATTCGCATTTGGAGGTGGCTCCTGTGGTCAAATATCGCCCAACTCCATTCTTCTCAATGCTTGACAAGGAGCTTCTTCTCTATCTAGCACACATTGATCAACTTGCTCTTCTTGAGAGCCGTTAGTTTCATCGAACACTACATCACGTGCTACTTCAACAAGTCTGGGGACCTTGTTGAAGACACGATAGGTGTAAGAGTTTGAATCATAGCCAAGTAAGAAACCTTCATTGGACTTCGAAGCGAACTTTGAAGTCCTAGGCTTCTTGTTCAAAATATAACATTTAGAACCGAAAACTCAAAAATAGGAAATATTTGGATTGTTACCGGTGAGTAGCTCATATGACGTTTTCTGGAGAAGTCAGTGAAGATAGAGTCGGTTTATTGTGTGACAAGCGGTGTTAACCGCTTCCACCCAAAACCGATCTGAAGTCTTGTACTCATCAAGCATTGTCCTCGCCATCTCTATGAGGGTTCGGTTCTTCCTTTTGGCTACTCCATTTTATTGAGGGGAGTACGGTGCTGAAAACTCATGTTTTATGCCTTTTTCGTCTAAGTACTCCTCAACTTGGGTGTTGTTAAATTACGTGCCGTTGTCACTCTGTATGTTCTTGATCTTCAACAACAATTCATTTTGGACACGATTGAGGAACTTCTTGAGGGTTCCTTTAGTTTCTGTCTTATCATGTATAAAGAAAACTCACGTGAAGCGCAAAAAGTCATCAACAATTACTAAATCGTATTTATTACCGCCGATGCTTATGTAAGCAATTGGACCAAATAGATCCATGTGAAGTAGCTCGAGCGGTCTTGTCGTTGTCATGATGTTCTTCGCGGGATGGTGCTCCTACTTGCTTCCCGGCTTGGCACGCGCTACAAGGCTTGTCTTTCTCAAAAACAACATCCTTCAAACCTCGGATGTGATCGCCCTTGAGGAGTTTTTGAAGATTCCTCATACCAACATGTGCTAGCCGTCTATGCCACAGCCAACCCATGTTGGTTTTTGCAATCAAGCATGTGTCAAGTTCGGCTTTATCTTTGTTGAAGTCAACAAGGTAAATATTTCCCTTTAACACATCCTTGAATGCAACCGAGTCATCATTCCTTCTAGAGACAGTCACACCCTCATTAGTGAACAAGAAATTATAACACTTGTCACATAATTGAGATATGGATATAAGGTTATAATCTAAGGAGTCGACATGCAAAACATGAGAAAGCGTGTGTTGAGATGATATTGCAATTTTACCGGTACCGAGCCCCTTCCTTGACTATTGTCTCCAAAATAGATGCCCTCGCTTGGATCTTCATTTTCTTCATATTCAACAAACTTTCTTCTTTCTCCGGTCATGTGATTGGTGCATCCACTATCTAGCACTCATTTCGATCCACCAGAGGAGTAGGCCTGCAAAAACAAATTACGCCTTGGTTTTAGGTACCCAAGCTTGCTTGGGTCCTTTGAGGTTAGTCACAAGTTATTTGGGCACCCACACATGGGACTTGGTGTTCCCATGGCGTGGCCCAACATATTTGGCATACATTTTACCAAAGTTGCTTCTCATAAGAACATAAGATGCATCAAAAGTTATAAATAAGAGTTGTTGTTCATGTGTGTTAACCATCTTAGACTTATCAACTTTATTGGGCTTTCTAGCTTGAGAGGAGTTTCCCTTGACAAAGATAATGCGCTCCTTGTTATTCTTATGGCTTCTAGCATTTTGCTTTTCACCATAGGAATACTCAATGCCATATTTGACATTAGGAGGTCTTGTGGCTAAATATGCACTGCGTGCATACTTGACCTTCTCCTTGTCAAACATGCCACTACGGGAAGGATGCTTGTCCTTGGTCGAGTTTGACTTGTCTTTCAAGCTAGTTTCAAGTTTAGCACATGAACAAGTAATAGTAGTTTCAGATTTTAAGTGTTGAGTAGGTGAGCTTGAAGAGGATGAAGGGTCACTTTGCTTGAGTGACTCAACTTGTACCTCAAGGATCTTGTTAACTTCGGTTAAGTTAGCAAGTTCATCCTTGATGATAACATTTGAGTCTCTTAACTTCAAGCTAGCTTCCTTGCTTGAAGCTAACTCAAGTTCTAGTGACTTGCTTCGCTCCTTTTCAAGTTCAAGGAGCTCATTGATCTTGAGATGCTCTTCCTTTTGGAGGATGATCATATCTTCTTGACGATCAATTAGCCCCTCCCTATCAACAAGCTTGCCAATCAAGAATTTCATTTTAGCAGTAGTTTTCTTATCTAAGCCAACTAGCATATGTTCATCATCACTATAGTTATCACTATCACTATTAAAAGAACGCGAGGAGGAAGATTTTGTTGTTACCTTTCTTTTACCTTCCTTCACCATTAGGCATGTGTCGTTGCCCTTCCATGCACGGATAGTTGGGAAGAGGGTGGATTTCTTGGCTGCCTTCTCGATGGCTACGCTAGCCATCTCCTCTTCCTCTTTGGATGAGGACTCATCATTTGAGTCCCACTCCTTTCCTAGATGCGCTTGTACAATTAGCTTTTTCTTCTTGAAGGTCTTCTTGGGTTGAGGCTTTGCTTCCTTGGTATTCTTCTTGTTTTCTTCATAAGGGCAATCAACTATAAAGTGGTCATATTCACCACAGTTATAGCATGCCCGCCTCAACTTTGGTCTTGATTTATCTTTGTATTTTCCCTCATTTGATCTACCCCCTTGTCTTCTTTTCATCATCCTCTTGAATTTCTTCATAAATAAGATCATGTCTTCTTCATCTACGTCGCTGCTCTCATCATCTCTGTCATCTTCTTCTTGAGTCTTTCGAGCTTCTTTTGACAAGGGCTTGCAAGTGGACTCCAAGGCGACCCCCTTCTTCTTTGCTGAGGTGAGGTCGACAATCTCTTTGACATGTTTTGCTTGTTTTTCCATCATCTCAAAGTTGGTGATATTTGCAAGCAATTCGTCCGTGGTTATTTTCTTATACCCGAGGCTTTCTCTAATCATTGAACATAGTCACATTGCAAGGCATGAAGACTCTGTGAATTAGCTTCACTACCTCGTGATAATTCCACTTCTTGCTTCCATATGATTTAACTTTATTAACGAGAGTCTTCAAGTGATTGTACATGTCTTGTAGTGACTCATCTTATTCTATGGCGAATCTTCCCAATTCGCCTTCGATCATCTCAATCTTGGCTTCTCGCACATGACGATCACCTTCATGTGCAGTTTGTAATGTGTCCCATATTTCTTTTGCAATCTCGAGTCCGTCCACCTTGGTGAACTCATCTCGACTAAATGATGATGTGATGACTGTTGCAGCTTGAGCATTCTGATGAATCGCTTGCTCTTGGCTTGGGGTGAGCTCTTCATCATCGTTTGGGATATCTATTCCTGTACACACTATATGCCACAAGCTGGGGTTAAGTGAGATTAGATGCATTTTCATATTTTGCCTGCACATTGAATAATCATTGCCATCAAAGTATGGGGCTTTTCCTAGAGGGATTGACAAGTAATGAGTGTTGTTAGAATTCAAACGATCATAATTAAAAGGATATCAAGAGTAGTCGGTGTGACTACTCCCCTTCTTCTTCTTTTCATCTTCGATCTTCATCTTTCCTTTGGAGAGTGCTTTCTTCCTTAGGAGCGCCTTGAGTTCAAGTGTCTCCTCATCATCATCCTCGAAGTCCTGAATGGCGTCGAGGAGCTTCTCCAATTTCTGAGCCTTTTCATCTTCAACCTTTTCCTTGTTGAGGCTCTTGTGCACATCCTTCATGTCCGAAATCTTCTCTTCAAGCGATTAGTCTCTTTTTGAAGAGTCCGACTCTGAAACCAATTAAATGTAGCCTAGAGGGGGGTGAATAGGCTTTTTGATCTTTTGTCGGAACCTGCAATACTTAACAATTTGATTAAATATAGAGATATCGGACTAGTCTGGTTGGGTGCAGACTAGTCCGGTGTGTGCAGACTAGATCGATCAAGTTTGATTGATGATTTTGTTACAAATATACTATGTAGCGGAAATTTAGTTGTAACTCAAGTGTATTGCTTTAATGAAACTAGATGTGGCACAAGTTAACTTTAGTTCAAATATTTTAATGTAGTTTGAACAAGATCAAGTAAACCCTAGATTACAATGAATAGTAAGAACAAAAACAAGGACACAATGATTTTTATCCCATGGTTCGATTCCACAGAGGAAATCTACATCCACGTTGAGGAGCCCACAAAGGACTGGGTCTTCACCAACCCTACCCTCGTTGATTCGCCACGAAGGCCAATTCTCTTCCACTAATCACAAGGGGTAAATCACCGTGTTAAAGGGGCCTTCTCACAAGTTGAGGGCTCCTTATGATTTACAATTCAAAACACCACCAAACACATCAAAGATCTGCAATAAAATAACGAGAGTATGCGAGAGAATCAAACCCAAGAGCTCAAGACGTGAAGAGCGTGTCTCTCCTTTGATCTATGGTTAATCCTCAAGGATTTGATTTTTTGCTTTGGATTGTGTGGAGAGATGTGTTTTCTAGGCTCTTGGAAAGTGTGACGACGCAGGGAGTCGAGAGATTGTTGATTATGGGTCATGCACCTCTATTTATACTAGGGTTTCCAAATGTTACCGTTAGGTTTTTCAAAGTTTGGACTAGTCCGGTGTGCGACGTGTGGGAAACCCTAAGTGTCCTGAATTATCGGACTTGTCTGGCCAGGGGCGGACTAGTCCGATTTTGTCTCTGGAGATGTTCGGACTAGTCCGGCACATATCGGACTAGTCCACCATGTGGAAACCCTTGGTGAATTGAGGACAAGTTTGCACTTGGAGAACTTGTCCGATTTTAGTCAGAAGGTTTTTGAACTAATCCGTTCGGATATCGGACTTGTTCGATTTAGGTCAGAAGGATATCGGACTAGTCCGTGGTGATATCGGACTTGTCTGACTTGGTGCAAACTGTGAAGTGCTGAGGACTAGTCCGCACTGGGGAGGACTAGTCCGATCTTAGTCAGAGAGATATCAAACTAGCCCGTGGTGATATCGGACTAGTGCGGTCTGTGGAAACTGAACTGTGCAGACAAGTCCGCTCTGGGAGGACTTGTCCGGTTCAGGACAGAGAGAAATCGGACTAGTCCGGTGTGAATCGGACTAGTCCGGACCTGTATAACTTTGTGAAGTGGAAGTGATTAAAATTTTTTTGAGCTCTTGGGGTGTATTTATCCAACACACTCCATACACAAAGAGTATTATAATCATTTCTTGCGCTCCTTTCAACTTGGTTCCTCACTCTCCCTTCTTTTTGTGCTTTCTTCATAATTTCATTAAAACATGCGCTCATCTCAACAATTTAGTTAGGATCTCATTTGTTTGTCATAAATCAACCAAAACCCACAAGAGATGTCTAGATGCACTTTTAGATACCACTGTGGCTACGTCCCACGCCCCCGGCTAGCCCCGCGGTGTTGCGTCCTCCTCCAGCTTCCAGTTGGTCGGTCACTGCGGACACAATGAGGAGCACGACGGCGAGGAGGGTGGCAGTGAACTTGGTTAAGGTGGCCATGGAGACGAGACCAGCGAGTGAGGAAGAAGGCGATGTTGCTGGCTAAAGCATGACAAGTACAAGCTTGATGGAGGAGCAAGCTTTGCTTCTCTCGTCAGCCTCTCGAGGCTCGCTGCTGCGCTTGTCGGGAACCGAGTGCGTGGATGGAAACTTGGGCCGTGAATATTTTGGTCTTGTGCAGGACAGAGACAAACAGTTCCTTAATAAAACTTCATTGTGTGTTCAATCTTGACTTATTTGGAATTTGTTTGAAGAACAAACTGTTCCACCCTAATAACTAGAACATTAAATATTTGAGTCGCCACTAGATTGTGACACATGATAATGCATACATATATTATCACATTTTATAAGACGGTTATAATAACACACCTGATTTTAAATGGAGAATGATCAGGTGCATTCCACATGTATGCCAGAATCTGAACATCATATATGTGTAGACAAAAGTGAAAATATATATATATATATATATATATATATATATATATATATAGTACGAGCCAAGTCCAACGAGTAGTAAAAATAACTCAATTACCTTCATAAGACTATATTAATAGATAATAAAAGCAACATAAAAGCAGCGGACGTGAGACTCCATCACAGGTGTTACCCGAGTGATTGCTCCCCTAGTATGGCCAATTCGGGGTGAATCCGTCATTATAGAAGAGAGCTTCATCATCTTGTCCTGAGCAGCACTTCAAAATCCAAAAACCAAGTGTGGGTATCAATTGTACTCAGCAAGTATGAAAAAGAGATGACATGATAGTCGAATGAAAGGAGAGGCTGAAAAATGGTTTATGCACTACGTAATTATACCTATGCCTTAGCCTTTATTAGCATCCAAAAATACTACACATGAAAACCCTTCCCAACAATAATAATATTAGCTCACCGCCAACCGCCAGGTACCCACCTGATATCCACCATCAACCACATCAAAACATCTAATCATGGATAAGTCCAAACTCTCTCTTGACCATGAGCATGGCTATTATGAGAGTTCTATACTCTGCAGAGTTTGTACCACTTTACCCATATCGTGATTTTATCGCTTATCGATGACTGGAGAAACTTCATTACGCCCACACTTCCCATGGTGTGTGGCCAGGAGTTTAGTACGAGGCATTTACAAAGGTTATTCCGGCAAGTACGAGCCCACTGAGGTTTCATCGCGGAGGCATGCATGGAGTAACCCTCCGCCAATAGAAGCCCCCTTTTGAGTTTTGCGGTTCCCAGGGCAGTAATCCTGATCTCATTCTCCGCACCATCCAAACACTCATACAATACCGGAAAACACTTAATTAATCGGCCAGGTCGCCCTATCTTAGCCTTGTGGTGGCACTGTTCAACGGGTTAGTTAAATCCACGAGCCGGTTCTTAGAATCTACACATGCACATACACAATCCAAGTCTCATGCATGAAGTACCATACCAAAGCATCCAGTCTGCTAGATTCCTAAGAACTATATCACCATCATCATTAACACCAGAATTTAATCTCAAATATTTTATGTAACAATATCCCTTCCCACATACTAAGCAAGGTTAAGCGTGAATAATAAACAAAAACCCAAGCATAACCCCATCACGCTTCAAGGAAAAAGTATGGGAAAACTAGTAATATTCCAACAATAGGTTCAATATTAATTAAAGCATGCAGTTCTAAATACAGTTCTAAAATAGGAGCAATGTGATCAAGAACACTTGCCTTCTTTATACATAGCTGCTCAATTTTTCTTCGTTCATTTCTTCATCTTCAAGATCTTCATGTCGCTTCTGAATCATGTCATGTACTCGCATAGATTACTGATAAAGAGAAAAGTAAGGTAGTGTTTGGTTCGTAGGACGAAGTAAGATGGAACGAAATGATTTCACTTTTGATGATGTTTGTATTGAGGACAAGTGAGATGGAGTCATCCCTATAAAGGAATATTTCCCTCAGATCCTGGACAAATTGATCCACCTAAAATAGAGAGAATGAGTTCGTCCCACTCCAAAATTTTCAATTTTTTCACTTTCCCCACGCGCGACTTTCCCATCGTTTAAAGTGCTTTGCCAGCCTGCCAGCCTCAACCTTGCCCGTCGTCCGCTAGCCCTCCGGCCTCTGCCTCACCCGTCGTCTGCCAACCTGCTAGCCTCCACCTCCCCTGTCGAGGAGCACGCACCCGTCGCTCACTGCAATCCGCCAACCCGTCACCTGCCGCGCTCCGCCAGCGTCGTCCCAGGGTGTCATACGCGTCGTCAAGCTCGAGTTCCCCTGCAAGTCACTCCCCTCTGACATTTCCATGGACGTGACGGAGAGGCTGGCGCTGAATGAGTTGTTCTCGAACCCATAGTCGCCTCCCTCGCAGAGCGCGAGTGCGGTCTCGAGGTTGGCAACGGTTTCGGCTATGGTGGGGCAGTCCTTCTCCTCGAGCCAAATGCAGTGCGCCAAGGTGTACGCGACGAGCTCCATGGCCTCGGACTCGTGCTGCATGTGATGGCTATGAGAGTGAAATGATCGCGGATTCTGTCAGTGGAATACGGAAATGATACTCGATGTGTTCTGAGCCAAAACAGAGCTCAGAGTGTTCACTGACTTCATTCATCGAAAACTGATTACATGAAGAGTTTATATAGAAGTTAAAACAACAATTCATGCTAGTCTATGATCCACAAAATACAGAAACAAATCCGTGCTTAACCCACACGTTATTTGACCTATGACAGCATGCATTGCAACCTCTTGACGTGCTCGCCATGACAAGTGCGCAAAACGCGTTCCACCCACTCCGCGCACGATGTGCTCTACTGCACGAGCACACATTTCTAAACTTTACTGAGACAGGATAGGATTAAAACCCAGCAACCCCCCCCCCCCCCCCCCCCCCCCTCTAAGCATGTTGTGGCTCAAGATTTCGAACTCCCAGTAGGTATTGCATTACTGCCAGCCTCCCTGCTGCTAAGGCTTTAGTCAGAGCATCAGCCCTCTATTCTTCTATTAGAACAAACTCAACCGAGATTTTCCCATCTTGAACACACTCCCTTATGAAGTAATACTTGGTGTGAATGTGTTTGCATCGACCATGAAACACCGGGTTCTTCATTAGTGCAATTGCTGACTTATTATCAACAAGCAACTTCACTGTGTTGGGCTCTTCTCCTGTCAGTTCTTTCAGCAACCCTTTCAGCCA
The DNA here is from genome assembly GCA_036927565.1 of Tuctoria greenei. Taxonomy (NCBI): domain Eukaryota; kingdom Viridiplantae; phylum Streptophyta; class Magnoliopsida; order Poales; family Poaceae; genus Tuctoria; species Tuctoria greenei. The sequence continues at coordinate 29,617,357 of JAYESD010000011.1, forward strand.
AATTCCTTGACAAGCTGTCACGGAAGCAGCCATAAACTTAGCTTCGCAGGACGAGAGTGCCACTGTTCTCTACTTTTGTGAGTTCCATGAGACCAGATAATTGTTGACGTAGAATGCCATGCCATCTGTGCTTCTACTGTCATTCACATCTCCGGCCATATCACTGTCTGTATACCCAGTGATGCCTATTTTATTGCTGCTTCCTCGGGAATACTTCAGTCCAAAGTGCACAGTTCCCTTAAGGTATCTTAGGATGTGTTTCACTACCTTATGGTGTAGCATCGTTGGTCTCTCCATGTGCCTTCTTGTCATCCCGACTGCAAAAGAGAGGTGTAGTCTGGTGTGAAGAAGGTATCTGTCGATACCCTGGGTACCATATACCCCTTGGGATTGCAAAGATCTCAAGGGAATATCATCTACTTGATTTGAAGATCTTCGGAGACCGACATATCAGACATAATCGGACCCGCTTCCCCAACATGGTTAGTCCCAGGGTCGCCACGTGTACTATCAAACCGGAGCTACTGCTCACAAGGTGGAAGCTCCGGGCTATGTATCATAGCGGCACCCCCGGACCTAACCCCAGACCGAGGGAAGCTCTGGAACTGACACGTGTTAGGTGGCACCGGACCCATCTGTTCCCCACAGTACGCTCCGGAGCTGCCATGTGCCCAACCGTCAGATCTTCAGCCTCCAATCACCGGAAGACTTCACAACGGCTCCGGATCTTCAAAGGGGAATCAAGGACTTCAAGACCCGATTAAGTGTCATTAATACTATATTAATGACACACGATCGAACGACCTTAATTACCAGTAACGGTGCTATCAAAGCCCATAACTCGGTTATTAAGGATAATTAAGCGCATCAAATGTGTATCAATATTAGTAACCGTCGGGGCCACATGTCGGATCAGGCTAACTTGTAACGGCCTGCCCTTGTACTATAAAAGGACAGGCCGACGATACATAGGGGGGGACTCGACGCGCTCACTCTACACTCTCAACTTACGTTGAACTCATACATCCAATACAACACCAACACACCCCGTGGAGTAGGGTTTTACGCTCAGGCGGCCCGAACCACGTAAATCTTTACGTCTCCTGTGCCGTTTTACATATCACCTTCTTGAATCTCCGTGCGCTCACACCGAACCTCAAACTCCTCCAACACTTTAGTAGTGTCGGGAGATCTGCCGGATCAAAACCACCGACATTATCTTAAACACCCAATTACCTGACGATATTCAATGGCATCGACAGGTTCACCATCAGGGTCCTTGTGCAGGCACAATTTTTGCTCCATTGGGATCTTGACAAACTTGCACTCATTCATCCCAAACTGTTTCAACACTTTGTTGGCATATGCAGTTTGCTTGATGGAGATTCCTTCCTCCCCCTGATCTACTTCTATCCCAAGATACAAACTGAGTAGACTCAGATAACTCATGTCAAATTCAGTCTTCATCTGAAGCTTGAAGTCATTGATGATATCTGGATGTGCCCCTGTGATTATTAGATCATCAACATACAGTCCAAGGAGTATGCCTGACAGATTTCCTCCTTTCTTGTATACTGCTTGATCTTGTGCACATCTGATGAAACCCAGCCTCTTAAGACATCTGTCCAGCTTCAAATTTCAAGCCCATGGGGCCTGTTTCAGCCCATACAAGGCTTTGTTCACTATGAGCACCATGTGTTCCTTGTTCTTTTGCAAAAGCCCTCTGGTTGAGTGATGTGAACCTCTTCCTCTAGTTTCCCATGGAGGAAAGCTGATTTGACATCTAAATGGTGCACCTGCTAGTTGAAATTAGCAGCAAGGGCAAGAATAACATGCACTGTGTCAAACCTTACTACTGGAGCAAATACTTCCTCATAATCAATTCCCTAACTTTGAACATAGCCCTTGGCCACAAGCCTGGCTTTATGCTTGATCACTGCACCTGAAGAATTTTTCTTCAACTTGTAGACCCACTTCACTCCAATGGGTTTGTGGCCCGGAGGTAGCTCTGATAGAGTCCATGTGTGATTTTTCTCTATGGACTCTATTTCTGTCTTCATGGCTTGCTCCCATGCACGGTCACCTGTTGCCTCACTGAAACACGTGAGTTCATCTATTTTTGTTAACAGTACCTCATCCTCTGAATCCACATGTGATAAATTTATCATAGGTGTCTTCTGCAGAATTTCAATGAGTGGTTTATATCTGATTGGCCCATCATCAGATGTCCAACCCTCTGATGGAGGTGTGTACTCAACTTTCGGTGCAGCATTCTGAACCTGAGAAGAGGATGCCACTTGTTAGATATATAATAATGATATTATATTAGATTATGTATTAAGAACTTATTTGCATATTTATAATCTCTTGTACATTTATTTATAAAGGTCTCCGGCCTCCTCAATAATATAAGATTCAATATTTATAATATGGTATATAGAGATTAAGTTTTAGATCTTAATTTTGTTTTCGAGCGGTGACAGTTCCTCTCAGTGAGGTGCTTTGCCGATGAATCCCGCTGCCTCCGGAGGTTTTTATGCCCGCTCCGTGGCCGGTCCTTCCCGTGGGCCGTGGCCAGCTTCATCTGTCGTCGAGCGGCGCGTATAGGTACGCGGCGGCAGGAGCCAATTGTTATTATAGACTTCTAGAGAAGTGGCTTCGACGAAACAGCACTTATACGGTGGGCTTCGTTAAAATAGAATTCTTAACATGTGCACACCTTTAAAATGGCATTATCGTTTATTTTAGATCATTTTCTTTGCTCTTTTCCGTTTTTATATTTTACCAGATCCAAAAATGACCAATTTGCCCTCGTTTATTTTTCCCTTGGTGCAGTCTATTCGTGTCCTTCATCCAATCCTTATTGAAGAATCCGAGCGCAGGGGAGCGCCACCGCCCGTCTCCATGATCGGCAGGCTGCCACCCGTCACTACGGTCGCCCAGGGCCACCGCAGGCAAGACCACGCGCGCGAGGCGGCTCGGCCCCCGCCTCCCAGGTGCGAGGCGCCACCGCCCCCGGTTCCTGGCTTGGTCTTCTTCGCGATCCCTACTCCGTCTTTTCCCAGGTGAGGCGCGCGGCTGTCTTCTCATTGTGGATCCATTTTTTGACGTGAATCAACTCACCGGAGGGCACTGGAAACGTGAACCAAGGTACTGGAAACGTGTAAACAGATTTGGCTCAAGGCACTGGAGGGTGCACCGTGAACCAAGTCACTCGAATCAAGTCACTTGAGGGCTATAGGCACTAGAACCAAGGCAGCAGGGAAAATTTTTGGTGCAAAATGTGTAAACAGATCGCAAGCAGCTGGGAAACAGTGGCGAGGATAAATTGGTCATTTTCAGATCTGAAAAAATAGGAAAACAGAAAAGAAATAAGAAAATGATCTAAAATATATGATAATACTATTATAACGGTGTGCGCATGTTAAGAAGGCTATTTTAACGAAGCCTACGGTACAAGTGCCGTTTTGTCGAAGCCACTTGTCTAGAGGTCTATAATAGCAATTGGCTCGTGTTTGGTTGGGTGGATTGAATTGAACTGGATGATACAATTCAGTGTTTGTTTCAGAGTTAGGATGGATAGAGTCATCTAATATAAGGAATATTCGTTTTAGATTCTGGATGAGATGATCCGGAGAATTTGGCCGGACAGGCCTGTCCGTGTCCGCCCGTGAGAACACTTGGCGCGCGTCAACACATAGAGTTACCTCCCAGCTGTATTTTTACACTCTTCATTCCAGAGGTGCGGTGGTGCTTCATTGGAGTTGATCCAGGCAACGGAGAGACGCCGGCAACGGAGATCGTCCCCTGAGCAGGTAGGATCATTCCCGATATAGGAGCAGAGGCACAGGACCGAGTTCGTCGCCGCAGACCAGGCCTGAATCGCCGTCGCCGTGTTGCATCCCTCCTCCGAATAGATCCAGGCCCGAGCCCTCCGTCGCCCCAGCAGGAGCGGCACCGCGTGCTGAGCCTGAGCGCTGCCCGAGCACTCCTCCGTCGGCCCCAGCCCGAGCGTCGCTACATGCCGATCCGAAGCACCACCATCGCCCTGGTGCTCTTTGTTTGCTCCGGCTCTTGGTTCCATCATTCACTGTATCGATGATGACTGGATTCAGAGGCCCGTTGTATTGCTAGCAGAATGCACTAGGAGCCAGACAGGCATGCTGCATAGGGAAGTTGGATCATCTCATCAAGATCATCCTTCTAGTAGCTGCATTGTTCGGATGATATTGATCATTGCATCGGTATATGACTGTTTTGTTCGGCATTGGTACATGACTGCTATATTTGACATTGGTATATGACTGTTGTGTTTGTGGCTCCATGTTGAAACATCCCTCTTGGAGTAGATATTAAAGTAAGAGCTTTGCATTTGCATGTGTTGTTAACCGCGGCAACTGCTGACTCCTTGCTTCTTTTGAGGATTTAGACTTAGACTTAGACTGGCACGTGATTTTGACAAACAGTTACCGGAATACTGAACGCGGAAACCCCATGAAACAAACTTGCATACAAACAGTTACTGGAATACTCGAATACTTGTGTAAGGTTGGTGCATACAAGTTTGACAAGTGTGGTAAGGTCACCATATTTTAAAAATGGTAATTATATCTAACTTTATCATTCATATTCATGCAAACAAACATGAACTTGGATCATCCAATCCATCTTTCATCCAACTTATCAAACAGAAAACTGGATCATCTAATCCATTCAACCAAACATCAACTTGGATGATCCAGTATAGAGAAACATGAATGATCCTATCTAATACAACCTTGACGTCAAACCAAACACATCCTAGCTCGGTCGATGCGACAGGACTAGCAAAATTAAGGCAATGTGTGGCCCGTACGTGATAAAAAGGGCTAATAATTAGTTCCTTTGTCAATTGAAATCAGCTGTTTAGCTAAACTACTAGTAGTTTCTTTATTTCCTTGTCATAGAAAAGACTCGTGAATGGCCTTGACTGTGAAACTTTATTCGGTTTATTGTCTCGTTCCGTGCATTTTCGTAAAAGTATTCCATCTGTCTCAAATACTTGTCACTTCTTAGTTCAAAAATGAACTAAGAAGTGACAAGTATTTGCGAACGGAGAGAGTACGAAGTCGCGCAGTAAAAGAGCATTGCTCGGCTGAAAGTTCTTGCGGGTGTTCCAAGTATTCATGAAAAAAATTTGTGTTGCAGGCAACTGGACACATTAGAAATTTGGTCAAGGAAGTTAGTTGGCCCAATCGAACTCTGGGCAAAATAATGGTGGAAAAGAGCTGCTAATTCGATGACCGAAACAGGCAGAGCAATGCTGTGCTAGCCATTTGAAATTTCTCAATGTGATATGAACAATTATATGAATAGCAAGCTTGAAAAGTATTAGGCTCAGCCTAACATAGTTGTACTTGTAACTGTTGTGCTTGATCTCTCTTTGAAAATGGACTTACTTAGATTCTAATTCTATACTGTTAATAAAAATGTTGAAGAAAAAGATGAAAGATATATGCGCATCTTTGAACTAAGTTTATATAGGATACCAGAAAATAGTAAGGAGGGACAATATGCCTCCAAACACACAATCTAATCAAAATATGACTACAAATGCGTCGATGTATATCTAATCTAATAGTTTGGTGTCGCCTTGTCGTATCCCGCTCTGTGCGGGACGGCTTTCTGCACCTATCGGGCACATGCGAGGGCGGTGTCATGTCTGTATTGAAGGCGATATTTTATTTTGTTCTTAATCTTGTCTAACTTTTTTTCTAGAAGTAATTAATTTTGAATAATAAAATTTGAAATACATAAATACACATACAAATTTATTATGTCTATAAAAAAAACAAAGCATACCACACTAGCATTTGAATCTAGATCTCTAAGTTTGAAGTGCGAGTACAAACCACTACACTATTGGACTGTTTGCTACTTATTTTAGTAATACTCCCTCTGGTCCATTTTAATTGTCGCTTCAGACAGAAAAACTGAACTAAAATGAGCTGTAAAAATGTGTCCTAAAGACATTTAATTGGTACCGGAGGAAGTAAACTTTAAAAATCCAATGAAGGGCGATAGGACACCACGTCAACGTCTATCGCATGCACGACAGGTGCACAACGTCAGCCTATCGCCCAATAAACAGGGGACAGGGTGTCTAGTTTCATAATATTTTAAAATCTCAGTTTTTTATTAAATGTATAAAATAACGGTTTGTTATTAAAAAATTGAGTTTCAAGAGTATAACCAGGCCGATGAAGGGGTAGTGTTCTGATCAGGCCAGCCCGAATCCTCGAAACGGGCCAGGTCAGGATAAGATCTGATCTGTTTTCCTGGGCCAGATGGGGTTTGCTAACTAGACGAAAATAACGGGCGGGGCTGAGGTGTAGATTGTATTCGGCCCATCGTGAGGCGTTGGCAAATTGGTTAGATGGAAACAACCGCAGTGGAAAGGCCCGCATCCTCGTGTCGAGTAAGCTTCCGCGGCGCGGGCGGAGACGTCGGCCGGCGTGACAGCCCCGCACCGCGGCACCGGCATGCCTGCGCCTGCCCCAGCCACGCTCGCCTCATTCAATTCCCTCGTCGCTTCTCTCGCGCGCTCGGGCCGCCCCGCGCAGGCGCTTCGTACGTTCCGCGACATGCTCGCGCGGGGCGTCTCGCCCGACCATTTCACCCTGCCCCCCGTCCTCCGCTCCTGCGCGCTCACGGGCAACGCGGGCCTTGCCGCGTCCTCCCACGCGCTCTCCGTCAAGCTGGGCGCCCACGACAACCTCTTCGTGGCGTCCGCGCTCGTGCTCTGTTACGGTGGCCTGTCCAGCATCCCTGCCGCGCGGAGGCTGTTCGACGGAATGCGCGAGCGGGACGCTGTCCTGTGGACGTCCATGCTGTCCACGTACGCGCAGCGAGGGGAGCCCGAGGCGGCTCTACGGTTCTTCCAAGGAATGGTGGCGGCCCAGGTACCCCTGGATGCGGTGGTCATTGTCAGCCTGCTGCTCGCGTGCGGGCAGCTCGGGTGGCGGTGTCAAGGGAAGAGTGTGCATGCCTTCTGCGTCCGGAGATTCCTGGGGATGCCTCTGTCGCTCGGCAACGCGCTTTTGGACATGTATGTCAAGTGTGGAGACTTTGCATCTGCCGAGAGGGTGTTTTCTGGAATGCCCAGAAGGGATGTCATCTCGTGGAGTGCACTGATCCTGGGTCATGGCCTGAACGGGCGTTCTGATGTTGCATTGAGAATTTTCGATAGGATGGTGACTGAAGGAATCCAACCAAACTCGGTTACCTTTCTTGGGGTGCTATCAGCTTGTGCGCATTCAGGCATGGTGGACAGAGCGTATTGTATCTTTGAGGGGATGAAACAGGGGGGCATTGAGCCTGAACTAAAGCATTACTCCTGCATGGCCGATGTGCTAGGGAGGGCAGGCCGTGTCCTCGAGGCCGTGAAGTTAATAGAGGAAATGCCTTTCGAACCTGACGAGGCGATGCTTGGAGGTGCATTAGCAGCCTGCCGGGTGCATGGAGAAATGGAAGCCGCTGAACGAATTTCAAAGAGATTAATGGACATGTCTCCTGGAAAGAGCGGCTACTATATGAGTTTGGCAAACATATATTCAGATGCTGGGAGGTATGATGATGCTGAGAGAATAAGAGGGATCATGAAAGAAGTTAAAGTTGACAAGCTTCCTGGATATAGTTCAGTTGAATCAGACGGTCACAGCTCCAAGTTTCATAAAATGGGCAACATAGTTTGAAAAATCTAAAGAACCTGAGAAGTTGAAGCATAAAAATAAGATAGGTGCTTAGAGGTTAGTACGAGCAAATGAGATATGTTGGCATTTTCAGCATTGCACATTTATTTTTCTGTGTTGTGGTGTACTTCTTTCAAGATGCGGGGAAGGCACTTAGCAAATTGATAAGGATATGAAGCTGATGGAATGAAACATGATGGATCAACATGCCGTTCTCCCAAGTTTCTAAGGGAAAAGCTGTCCACTGTGAGGCTGGAGTGACGAAATCGTTTTCAAAACTGTTACATGAGAACCCCCAATTTTATGGACATCTGAGATTCTGAGCAACACAAGTCTATTAAGCTTGGTCCTGTATTCACAGTGAGTAGATGGGCAAACCATTGGGTTCGTATACTGATCCATTATACCCTGTTAACAGGAGATGGGAAAATAATAGGCGTCAGTGGTTCTATTGATTATGGTATGCATGATCCAGTAGCTAACGGATGTTGTGCTGGGTTTCAACTTTGCTCTGATGTTCACAGTTAATGATGTGATTACTGAGTACTGTACAATGCTCGTATGTAATGTTGCTTGGGTAGACGAGGTCACGAGGGCAACAGTGCCTCTAGCAAGTGGTTCACTATGTGAGGCAGGGGTGACAATAGCTTTCAAAACTGACACATGATCCCCAATTTTGTGAACATCTGAGCAATAGGTTGATTATGCTTTGGTGATGTATTCACAATAAGTTGATTGGCAAAACAGTGGGTTTATTTACTGATCCATTATGAAGAATGGCTGGCCTCCGTGGATTCTGCTGATCCATGCAGTGGCTATGGGTGTAGTGCTGGCTGCTGGGTTTCAACTTTGCTGATACTTGCAGTGGTCGAAATCAGTACTGATAATGTACGATTCTCTTGTATGATGATTGCTCCAGAAGTGGAGAGCAACAGTAATTCATAGCCAGTGGTTCCATAATCCGAACTCTATTTCAAACTTGAGAACGCAAAAAGGTAAGGAACTGGACTTGGCCTACTTTGAATTTCTTTTTCTCAACAATGTAAATTATAATCAAACCCTTTTCCTTGTGCATCTTCTGTAGATATGGTTTCTTCTCTTACATTCTGCCATGAACCGATGTAGATGGCTTTGAACCCAAGTGGTTCAGTCTCGCCGGAAGGCGGCAGCCGCACCAAAGGGCAGGAGTAGAAGGTGATTGGGATAATAGATAGATTCTTTTCTTATTGTTTGGTTCCATCATACACCATATACCTCTTTATATTGAGGCAACTGACCCCTAACCGTAACCTAGCCGTCGCTACAATAACCTCGATGATCTACAGTAATGGGTTGTGCTCTCTGCTACAGTAACCCACCCCCTGAAAGGCCTAACAGGCTTCCCATGACAATTCTGTTTATGCCAGGGTTCTGCCTTTTGCGGTATACTTTAATTGGAGTCATTTTGATTCCTTTTGTTTTTTTATATGGAATTTCATTCCACTTCCGTACCACATACTGGCTGGAGATCCTAGATACATAATTAAGATTGTCTGCAGTTGGGGAATCCTTTCTCTCTGCAAGAGTTTTGTTTACCGCTCCTCCTGAAGCATGGTGACCGAATATTCCCAGCTTCCAAAAGATCTTACACCACACATACTTTTGCAAATACATAACATACTACGATAACTAGATAGTATAGCATGATCGACGGCCAGCTTCCTGTAGTACTTGAAGCACTTCCATTCTCCTCCTTCTCATCTTCAGACTCGTCATCCTCTGGTTCAGGCGCAGACAGCTGCAGCTGCCTCCCCTGCTGCTGTTTCATTATCTTCAGTGCTGTCTTCAGAAGGGTATTAGCATTCATCTTGATCACTTGCTTCATGTCATCTGGACAAGGACCTGCCCAAAAGTTTAAGAAGGCACAAGCATGACAGATTATATCTCCTGGATGTTTAATTAGCTTTTTCTGAAAACACGCATTGTTTCTTGCTTTCCAGATAGCCCAACAAACGGCACCCAGGCCCAATGCATAGATGTTCTCTCCTGCAGGTAACACTTGATTTATCCATACCATAACCAATATTGATGAACACTACTTTGTCTGATATTACTATTAAAACATATTCCAATGACCCTCCGTACTACCCTGCTCACCTTACAATCAAACAGCAGACGGTCAACAATTTCTATTTCATTACAGAACACACAAGTTTTATCACCTCTCCAATTTTTTCTATTCTCTCTAGTTAAGATAGCATTGTTTTCAATAAGCCAAAGAAATACTTTTATCTTCGGAGGCAGTTTTGCTTTCCAAATGTGCTTGTTACTAGGACCATTATCAAATCTAGTTAAATGATTATATACAGATTTAACAGAAAAAATACCAGATTTAGACCACATCCAGTATACTTTATCATCCTGCTCAGTAATATTCTGATCATTAAGATAGCAACCAAACTATACCATTGACTATGCAAAAAGGCAGGCAGATTCATTCTGAAATGGACCGAGAGCGTAAATCATGCACAAAGGTTTCTCATATACCCAAGCATCTGTCCAAAATCTTATTCTAGATCCAATACCTAATAAGTATCTTCGTTCACTCATATATATATGTCTTACTTTTAGTAGATCATGCCAAATAGGTGTGTCAGACACCCTATGCTTAATACAGCCAATAGGTTTCCCTTTGATATATTTATCCCTGATTATTGACTGACATAGCCCATTTTCATTTTCAAGTTTCCACCACCATTTTGTTAAGAGGCTAATATTCATTTCCTTAGGTTTTTTATTGCAAACCCCCTTTTCCTTATTTTAACATACTTTTTTCCACTTAACTAGATGGTATTTCTTTTTGACCTCACCCCCTTGCCAGAGAAATCTTTTTCCTAATTATGTCAATCCTTTTTATGTTTGTCTTTGGGAGTAAAAACATCGAAATATGATAACTGGAGATACTAGATAAACTAGAAGTGAAAAGAAGTACCCTACCGGCCATTGTTAACGAGGACCCTTTCCAACCCGCTAGTCTTTTGTAAAATTTGTTTTCTAGACTTATCCAATCATTTACATGCAATCTGCTAGAAGAGACTAGAACACCCAAGTATTTTATGGGCCACTGCCCAATTTGACAGTTGAAAATATCAGCAAAAGACTAGCAATTTTTTTTGCTAGTCTTTTGATTCCTTTCGTGTATATCCTTTGTAGTTTTGTGGATACTACCATGTTAGATGAAATTCCTTTTCACTGACTGTTGAACGATTTTGATGTCTGAATACAGGAGCAACTGTGAGTGGCATGTGAACTTGAGCAATCGTTTTTTTTATTTCTCTCATATCAAAAGTTGTTGTTAGACTGTGTTTGGGCTTAGTTTTATATCGGCCCATCTATGTATCAATAAATATGTACCTAGACCTATGATTAATTGAGCAATTCATTCTATCATGGTATCATTAGCCAAACCCTAATCCCCACCACCCTAACCCTAGCCGCCCCCCCCCCCCCATGGCCGGCGACCCCCACGCCGCCGCCGCCGCCGGCGGCCGCTCTCTCCTGGCCGCCGGTGCAGGCGCCCCCCCCCCCCCCCGGCCACCCTCTCCTGGCCGCCGGCGGCGGCGGCCAGCCGCCGGCCGCTCTCCCCTGGCCGCCGGTGCAGGCGCCCCACCCCCCCGGCCACCCTCTCCTGGCCGCCGGCGCCGCCGCCGCCGGCCGTTCTCCCCTGGCCACCGGTGCAGGCGCCCCCCACGCCGCCCCTCCCCTGGCCGCCGGCGCAGGAGCCCCCCACGCTGCCGTCGCCGCCGCCCCTACCCTGGCTGCCGCTCCTCCCCTGGCCGCCGGTCTAGGCGCCCCCCACGCCGCCCCTCCCCTGGCCGCCGGCGTAGGCGCCCCCCACGCCGCCGCCGCCGCCGGCCGGCCCATCCTGCCCGCCGCCGGGGTCGCCCCTCCCCTGGCCGCCGGCATCGGCACCCCCCTGCCGCCCACGCCACCGCCAGTACCCCCCTCCTGGCCGCCGACGCGGCCCTGACCCAGCTGCCGCCGGCTGCCTCCCCTCCCTGGGCCGGCGCGCCCCTGGACCAGCCGCCTCCCTCCCTGGTCGGCGCGCCTCTGACTGGCGCGTCTTTGGCCGGCGCCGTCCCCTCCCTGGCCGGCTCCCTCCCCTGCGCCGGTGCGCCTGCCACTGGCCCTGCAGCAGGCGGGCCCCTTATCGACATGACCCGGCCTGCGTACGGCGCTGCGACTGGTCCCGCCGCCGGCGGACCACTTGCCGGCCCCACTGCCGTCGCCTTTATGACGGGCTCCGGATCTGCTGTCGGCACTGCTACTGCTCCTCGTGCGGCCACTGATCCTTTCTACGGCGTCGCCAGCATCACCACGACGGCCGCGGACACCTCCGGTGTCTTCGCGGCTCTGGCTGCCTCTCGCGATCGCGAGCGGGCACTCGCTCTTGCCTTAGAGCAGGAGCGCGCCTCGGCGGCTGCTCTCTCGCACCAGATCCAGGAGAGCGCTCATCGACCGCCGGGCGCGACGTACGAGCCCACCTCGGACACCGGTGTGCACTTCGCATACTCGGCGTCGCTCACCGCCGCCCTACACGCCCAGGCGGCTGGAGTTCAGAACATTCGGACACTAGTGCCGACTGTTCTGAGTTGTACCTTTACCACCTACGCCCGCTGGCGTAACGAGTTCCTTCTCACGTTACGGCGGTACCAGCTTGCGGACCACATCCAGCAGGACGGCGCCCCGTGGGATGACTCTTGGATCAGCATGGACAGTCTGGTCCTTGCTTGGATCTTTGGCACTCTCACCGATGATCTGTACAAGCTTGTCGGACGGCGCGGTGGGGGGACCCCGCGCCAGGCTTGGCAGATACTGGAGCACCACTTCTTGGGGAACCGTGCGACTCGGGCTCTTCACATTAACGCACGGTTACAGAATACAGTGCAGGGAGACCGCTCCATCTTGGCCTACTGTGGAGAGATGAAGGGCATGGCTGACTCCTTGCGCGACCTTGGTGAGCCGGTCGCTGGCGAGCGGGTCCTTCACGGCCTGAACGAGCGCTTCAGTCATCTTCGCTTCTGGCTTCTCCGTATGGAGCCGCCACCGACCTCCGAGAAGGTCTGGTCTGATCTCGAGCTTGAGGAGATCATGACTGGTGGATCTGCTACCTCTGAGACTGCCACGGCCTTCTATGGCTCTGGGCAGCCCTCACGCCCACCGTCTTCTGGGGGACCACTACCGCGACCACTTACTCCACCTACCGCCCTGGGTGCCTTTGCTGGCTCTAGGGGTGGTACTCGTCGACGTCGCGGCGGAAGGCGCACAGGACGAGGTGCTGGCGGCACTCCTACGTCCACTGCTCCTTCTGGTAGTGGTACTGGTTGCACTGGCCAGGGAGGTGCGCCCTGGCCTACACCGTACAACCCATGGACTGGCCAGATCTCTATGTGGCCTGGACCGTCTCCGGGTCTTCTTGGGGCGCCACCGACTTCCTCCACTCCGCGCCAGCCATGTCCTCAGGCGGCATACGTAGCCCATCCGGGCTATGGTGGACCTGGTCGTCCTGCGGCTGGATCGCCAACTCCAGCCTACGGCGGTGTTTCCTACCCCGCTGGGTACTCGGAGCCACCAGCACCTCTCCAGGAGCCGCACATGGGATGGGATCGTCAGGACTTGGCGTCTTCCTTTAGCACCATGCACCTTACACCGCCGTCTACTGATTGGGTGGCTGATTCTGGCGCCTCCTACCACACTACTCCAGATGCTGGTATTCTCTCTTCTACTCACACACCTCATCCGTCGTTTCCTTCATCGATCGTTGTTGGAAATGGATCCGTTCTTCCAGTCACCTCAGTAGGTGACTCAGTTTCTCCGGGTTCATTCCATCTTAATAATGTCCTTGTTGCTCCAGACATTATTTAAAATTTGCTTTCCATTCGTCGTTTCACCACTGATAATAATATTTCTGTTGAGTTTGATCCTTTTGGTTTGTCTGTGAAGGATCTTTCCACCCGGCGTCTTCTTCTTCGATGTGATAGTCCGAGGCCCCTGTACACTCTTCGACTTCCTTCTTCCGCTGCGTCTTCGTCCTTTGCTCTGGCTACGACAGCTTCGTCCGCTACTTGGCACCGTCGGCTTGGTCACCCTGGCGCTGATGCTATGTCGAAGTTGTCTAGTAGTTCTGTTATCTTGTGTACTAGGGGCACACATGAGTCTTTGTGTCACGCTTGTCAGCTTGGTCGCCATGTTCGGCTTCCCTTTCCCACTTCTGTGTCTCATGTGCAACATATTTTTGATCTTATCCATTGTGATTTGTTGACATCTCTTGTTATCAGTGTCTCGGGTTTTAAATATTATTTGGTGGTACTTGATGATTTCTCATATTTCTCTTGGACTTTTCCCTTACGTATGAAATCTGAGACATTTGATACTCTCTCTCACTTCTTCACTTGGGTTTCCACACAGTTTGGGCGTACTGTTCGTGCTCTCCAGTGTGACAACGGACGAGAGTTTGACAACTCGCGACTCCGTGACTTTCTCCTTACACATGGCACACAGCTACGCATGTCTTGCCCATACACATCCCTCCAGAATGGCAAGGCTGAGCGCATGCTTCGCACCACTAATGATGTCATGCGTTCCTTGATGTTTCAGGCATCTATCCCCGCTCGATACTGGGTAGAGGCACTTCACACTGCCACCTTCCTCCTTAATCGCCTTCCCACCAAGGCGATTCGAGCACCGACTCCTTTCTTTGCCCTGTATGGCACTACCCCTCTCTACGACCACCTCCGTGTCTTCGGGTGCGCCTGCTACCCTAATCTTTCCGCCACTGCTCCGCATAAGCTTGCGCCCCGCTCCACTAGGTGTGTCTTTCTTGGGTACTCCCTTGAGCATAAGGGATACCGGTGCCTCGACCTCTCTACCCACCGCATTTTGATCTCTCGGCACGTCGTCTTCGACGAGTCATCCTTCCCCTTTTCTTCCTCCACCTCTAGTTCAGCTGCAGAGCTGGACTCTCTTTTTTCTACTGACACCGAGGCTGCTCCACCACACCTGCCTTGGCCTTTTTTTGCAGGTACATCACCCACCAGCGCCCAGGTGGCTCCCACGACGTCGCCAGCTGCACCTTATGCAGCACCGACACCTGTGGTGACTCCGGCTGTGCCTCCTACAGCCACGACTCGGCGGTTCACTGACCCTGTTCTCGTCTACCAGCGACGAGTGCGGGTTGGTGCCCAGGCTCCGTCGACCCTAGGGACGAGTGTCGCACCCTGTGTGGCACCGACGTCTCCCGCTGCGCCACGCGCGGCACCAGCGTCTCCGACCTCGTCTCCTGCACCACACGAGGCCCCGACCCCTCCTACAGCTGCGCCACGCGCGGCAACGGTGTCTCCGACCTCGACTCCTGCGGCACACGAGGTCCCGACGTCCCCTACGGCTGCGCCACGCGCGGCCCCAGCGTCTCCAGCCTTGACTCCCGCGCCACGCGCGGCAGCTGCGCCACGCGCGGCCTCGGCGTCTCCGGCCCCGACTCCTGCGCCGTGCAGGGACCCGATGACTACTCCGGCTCCCGGGTCCCCCGCTGCGCCACGCGCGACCCTGTGCCACGGTTCGCCGATCCTGCTCTTGTCTACCAGCGACGAGAGCGGATGGGTGCTTCTACGCCTGCGCGTCTAGAGCCCTCGGTGTACCACCCACCGGTGCTTCACCGGGACCCAGGACACGTTCACCCGATGGTGACTAGACGTGCCGCTGGGGTTCTCCGGCCTCTTGAGAGGTTCTCCGGAGTGGTACTCTCTTCGACGACACCGACACCATCCACTTCCTCTTCGGTATCACCTGTACCGACCTCCGTCCGTAGCGCCCTCGCTGACCCCCACTGGCGCCGCGCTATGGAGGAGTATGCAGCCCTACTTGCCAACCGGACATGGGACCTTGTTCCCCGTCCTTCCCGTGGCAACGTTGTCACAGGCAAGTGGGTTTTCACGCATAAGAGGAAGGCGGATGGCTCCCTGGAGAGATATAAGGCTCGTTGGGTACTTCGGGGCTTCACTCAGCGCCCTGGAGTGGACTACGACGAGACCTTCAATCCGGTGGTTAAGCCAGCGACAGTACGGACTGTTCTGTCATTGGCTCTCTCGCGTTCTTGGCCTGTCCACCAGCTGGACGTCAAGAGCGCCTTCCTTCACGGGACGCTGACAGGGACGGTGTACTGCAGTCAGCCGACAGGGTTCGTTGATTCAGCCGGTCCAGACTTGGTCTGCAGGCTGAACAAGTCTCTATACGGGCTGAAGCAGGCGCCTCGGGCTTGGTACAGCCGGTTCGCCTCCTTCCTGGCCTCGCTTGGCTTCGTCGAGGCCAAGTCGGACACTTCGCTCTTCGTTTACAGGCATGAGGGTGACACTGTGTACCTCCTCCTGTACGTGGACGATATTGTCCTCACGGCGTCCAGCTCGGCTCTTCTTCAGCGCACGATCTCCGCACTGCAGCGCGAGTTCGCGATGAAGGACCTCGGCCAGCTCCACCACTTCCTGGGCGTTGCGGTCGAGCACCGTCCGGACGCTCTGTTCCTCCACCAGCGCCAGTACTGCCTGGATATCCTCGAGAGAGCGGGCATGGCTGATTGCAAGCCGTGCTCCACTCCCGTGGACACCCAGGTGAAGCTGGCTTCGGCTGACGGCGCCTCGGTCGCTGACCCCACCTCTTACAGGAGTCTTGCAGGTGCCCTGCAGTACCTCACCTTCACCAGGCCGGACATCTCATATGCGGTTCAGCAGGTGTGTCTCCACATGCATGATCCGCGGGAGACGCACCTCACGGCGATGAAGCGGATTCTTCGGTACCTGCGCGGCTCCCTCGACTACGGCCTTCTCCTTCGACGTGACTCGCCTTCTGAGTTGGTGGTCTACACCGACGCTGACTGGGCGGGGTGCCCAGATACCCGCCGTTCCACCTCTGGCTACGCCGTCTTCCTGGAGGGAATCTTGTCTCCTGGTCCTCGAAGCGGCAGCCTGTGGTTTCTCGCTCCAGCGTTGAGGCGGAGTACCGCGCCGTGGCTAACGGCATAGCAGAGGCGTCTTGGCTCCAGCAGTTACTTCAGGAACTCCACTCCCCTGTTGCCCGGAGCACGTTGATCTACTGTGATAATGTCAGCGCCGTTTACCTCTCCACCAACCCCGTTCAACACCATCGCACGAAATATGTGGAGATTGATCTTCACTTTGTTCGTGAGCGGGTTGCACGCGGTGAGGTTCGAGTTCTCCACGTGCCGACGACGTCACAGTTTGCCGACATCTTCACGAAGGGACTCTCGTCGACTTTGTTTTCTGAGTTTCGGTCCAGTCTCAACATCTGTTGTGGCTAGATGTTGGGACTGCGGGGGGGTGTTGGACTGTGTTTGGGCTTAGTCTTATATCGGCCCATCTATGTATTTATAAATATGTACCTAGACCTATGATTAATTGAGCAATTCATTATATCAGTTGTGTTGGGCAAAAAGAGGAAGTTCACACATGTAATTTTTTTATTTCTTTTTAAAAGATGATGCTGGATACGGAAGCCAATAAGTCACTAGTTTGACACTTGGGTAGTGAAATTATAGTTGCAATCCACTTCTAGTGCACAGAGATGTTCCAGTGAATATTTAACGAGATGGAGGTCTAAGTATATGGTTATCTCAAAGCGCAATTTCTTGGGTAAACTGATTGGTGCGACGTTCATTAACCAAGTAGGGCGCTCTCAGCCAACACTGCCCTTCGTGCTCGTTCTTCCGCGCCATGGTCGGTGGAGATAAAGGCTATTGGTCGCGATACTCGCTCAAGTGAACTCCGGCATTCGTGGTTAACTTCTTCGCGAGAAAGGAGTGAGATAGCTGACGCTTAATGTCTAGCTAAGAATTTGTTGTGCTACGGTAATCAACAATTTTCTCGGTTGGGATTCCATTGAGAATATGGTTGAGGCTATTGTTTTATTCTCTTGTGTTTTTCACTCAATTTTTTTATTTAAAGTCGGAGGTTATTGCAATTGGGGTCGTCTTTCTAAGAAAAAATGATGATGACGGATTCTATATAATCTTGGCTCCTTGGTAATTCGGCAATCAATATTCATCAAGGCTGAGATTGATGTTGTCTGCATATAAAAATTGATGGAGGACGGACTCATGTATCAACAGTAAGGATGGACGGCTACTTATTAGTTGGATGTTCGATCTTTCAATGGAGCACCTGATGTTCTCATAAGTCATGGGGCATGTCTATAAAAATTTCAATTATTATCTCTCACGCGTGGAGCCACAATGAAAGGATGACATTCCCGTTACACATCGGATTCTACTGATGCCGATGATCTCTTTAAGGACGTGATTTCAAGACTGCGTAGTTATAGAGTTGATCAAGTGCGTGTTTTATTGTGTTGTAGTGTGATTGAATTTGTGTGCATATAAACAGATAGTATAACTATACATAGTTGTTAGGAATAAAAAAAACAAGTAGTTTGGGGCAGCTGGTTTGCCAACTTGGGGAAGGTAGGTAGGGGGGGCAAGGGGCAGACGTGTTAATTTGATGCAGACTTGCCATTCTGACTCTTTGTAAACGACTGATGAAGGCCTAATACCTTAAGGCTATGTTTCGAAACACGGTATTTTTGAAGTTTTAAAATAATATTATGGTATTTGAGATCACTATGGTATTTTTTATATAATGGTGTTTGGCAACCAACTCAAGAGCTATGTATTTAAAACTACGGTTTTATCTATACTACGATATTTTGGGTATAAAAAACGTTGGTTCGAACCAAAATTTTTCTATGCTTGCTTGCTCTTGATGCTTGCTACTTTGCTCCTAAACAGTCATATGTATTGCAAAAATGTGGTATTATAAAACTGTAGTATTGAAATACTTTGGTATTGTCATGTTATTTTAAAATTGTGGTTTTTAAAACTTTAGTGTTGAAATATTGTCCTTCCAAACACACCCTAAACTGTCACGCCGTATATTATTGAACCATGACTGAATATTGTAATGGTAGTGTAATCTATCTACCCTCCACATTATTTTATACGAGGCAAGTTCAAGTTTGATTTTCTTGCATGAATATAAGATAGCTTTCTTTTTACACATTATTTATACGGGGTAATCTATCTCTACTTTTTCAGGTCGTCATTCTTTTCGCCTCATGCCAGTCTGCTTGTGCTTGAGGGGCCGTTTGGTTCGTGGCCGCAATGCGCCACAGCAGTCAACGCTGTAGCTGTAGCGCGGCGCGTGTGGTGCGCATTTGTCTCGCGTACGAAGGTTAGGCACGCCATGCTTCCATCGAAGTTTTCCAATTCATTTTCACATTTAAGACTCGCCGTAATTGTGGCGTCAAAAATCGACGCCGCAGCCTAGGCGCGCGCCGCCGCGGCGCTCGGCGGCAGTAAACCAAACGGGCCCGAAAATCTGCTCTGCTGTAAAATCTCTGTCCAAACCTGCAGTAACCACGGCACGAATCTCCTACAGGCCACAAGGTCACAGCCATCAAGCTCCATACCCCGGCTCACGGTCACGAGCTAGCTCGCCGCTACCTACAAATTCCCGCGTCGCTCCGTTCTACCCAACCATCGCACCGCGCCGCTGCCTGTCCCGTGAAACAAAGCTGGACGCATTCGCACGACCACACCGCGCTGCAGCGACAACATGGCCACTGACACCGAGTTGCACGAGCAGCAACCGGCGACGAGTGCCGTACCGAGCGGCCGAAAGGTGGTGGACGAGGTGTCTGTTGGAGATGAACACCTCACATATTGGGTACTCACGTCGTCGTCGCTTGGTCAGGACCTTCTGTTCATACACAAAAAACCAAGCGAGGACCAGTGTGTACGACTCTGGCGTGAGTCACTTATGTTCTCAGTGCCGTTTCGGCTCGGTCGGGTCACTTCACACAAGTCCACACGGCACGTCACTTTCCTGCCTTTTACCGGCTCAACTCAACGACTTCGACTGCTCCGACGTCGCCATGCTCGAAATCGCCCTGCCACTTGCCGTGAAATTTCCGGCCAAATCATCGCCTATCAGCCTCCCCCCCATGGAGTCCCGAGCTTCTGTCTCTCCGCAGCTTATAAATCCTCCGCCTCCCGCGTCGCTCCGTGCAACCCAACCGTCTCCACCTCCTGTCATACTCATACAACACCCCGCGCTGCGCACGCTCCCGACCATCTGCAGCGACGGCAGCGATGACCACTGCCACTGAGGAGCAGCAGCATGTACAAGCGGTGGGCGGCCGCACGGTGGTGGACGAGGTGTCCGGCTGGCTGCGCGTGCTGGACGACGGCAGCGTCGACCGCACCTGGACCGGCCCGCCGGAGGCTCTCCCGCTGATGGAGCCCGTGGCGCCGTACGCCGTGCCGCGCGACGGGCACACGCTCCACGACCTCCCCGGGGAGCCCAACCTCCGTGTGTACCTCCCAGAAGCCAAGGGCGAGGACGCCGGCGGCGCGCGCCGCCTGCCCGTCATCGTGCAGCTCCACGGCGGCGGCTTCTGCATCTCGCACCCGTCCTGGCTCATGTACCACCACTTCTACGCGCGCCTCGCTTGCGCCGTCCCTGCCGTGGTGGTCGCTGTCGAGCTCCCGCTCGCGCCCGAGCATCGCCTCCCCGCGCACATCGACGCCGGCGTCGCCGCGCTACGCCGGCTCCGCGGCATAGCGCTCTCCGAGGACGGCGCCATCGACGACCCTGCCGCCTCGCTCCTCCGCGAGACAGCCGACGTATCCCGGGTGTTTCTCATCGGGGACAGCTCGGGCGGCAACCTCGTCCACCTCGTCGCGGCGCGCGTGGGCCAGGACGGCGGTGCGGGCGATGGCTGGGCGCCGCTCCGCGTCGCCGGCGGCATCCCGATCCACCCAGGGTTCGTGCGCGCCACGCGGAGCCGGTCGGAGCAGGGGACGATAGCGGACTCGGTGTTCTTCACGCTGGACATGCTGGACAAGTTTCTGGCCATGGCGCTGCCGGAGGGCGCCACCAAGGACCACCCGTTCACCTGCCCCATGGGGCCGCAGGCGCCACCGCTGGAGTCCGTGCCGCTGCCGCCGCTGCTGGTGGCCGTGGCCGAGAACGACCTCATCCGCGACACCAACCTCGAGTACTGCGACGCGCTGCGCGCCGCCGGCAAGGAGGTGGAGGTGCTGATTAACCGCGGCATGAGTCACTCCTTCTACCTCAACAAGTACGCCGTCGACATGGACCCAACCACCGGTGAGCGGGCCCAGGAGCTCATTGACGCCATCACGACCTTCGTCTCCCGCCACTGAAACGCGAGAACGTATACTGCACGTGCCAAGCGCACGCGCTTATTTTGTGTTGTTTACTTGTTCGTGTGTTTCCATCGCTCAGGTTGGCCTAGGTGCACGACCGGGTATAGGCCTAAGTGGGAGGAGCGACTGCCTAGTGCCCAGACCGTAGAGGAACCATGATTTTGTTGTCTTGTATGTCTATTATAGCGCTGGAAATTTATTCACTTAAAATATTGTCACTTTTAGTTTATTTTTTAAATTAAAACGACAATTTTTAATAAAGAAGTCTTTTTAAAAAATGAGAGAGTACGTAGGTAATTTTCCATGGCAGCCAGAGTCAAGCGACGAGCGGCCGAGCCAGCTGTCCTGCGCCCTTGTGGTCTTGAGAAGTTGGATCTGCATGTACGCACGAGAGTCCAAACCACCAGCCAATCGCCTGCTTCCGTGCAGGGCCAGGGTGAGGACTCCAAGATTCAAAGCGTCCTATTTGGATGTACATATATTGTATATAATTTTATTTTGTAATCTAGCTTTATAAATATTTTTAAACTGCAATGAAATCTAATTAGAAAAACAGTGTTGTTAGACTGCCTAAAGCCCACGTGCGGTCAGTGGCGGACCTAGGATTTTATAGAAGGGTGTCGGTACTATGTAGACCGGGTACGTCCACATACAAGAAAGACAAGACGCTGGGTTCTACCTCTCAAGAGGGAAAGTATCCAAAAGCTACCGCGTGTCCTGCAGTTTCGGACCTACCTCCCTACTAAAGGTGGCTCCGGTGCTGCCACATATCCCGTAGCTCCAGACCTGCCTCCATGCAAAGGGTGGCTCCAGTGCTGCCACGTGCTTCGCAGCTCTGGACTTTCGGTGCTGCCATGCGACCCGCAGCTCCGGACCTAACCTCTCCGCTGAGGAGAGATCCGGTGCTGCCACGCGTCCTGCGGCTCAGGACCCAGCCTCCCAGCTGAGGAAAGGTCCGGTGCTGTCACGCGTCCAGCGGATCATGAAGACGCCGTGTGCACTCAAGACAACTTTAGTGCGTCATCAAGAACACGACTTCAAGACACCATTAATGTGTCATCAAGACACATTAATACACCATGAAGACCCATCAAGACCATCAGCATGTCATTGGGACATGTCAGTGCACCATCAAGCCCCATTAATGAGTCATTAAGATATGTTAATACGCTTTTATGACTAATTAATCCGGGGCCACCTGTCCGACCCCAATTATAATGTAATCTGCCGGCCCTTCACCTATAAAAGGACCAGACAACCATGATAAAAGAGGGGACTCTCTCACACCCAGTGTTTCAAAAAGCAGAGGCGAAAATTAAGCGGAAGAGCTCCGCCTAACGCCTAGGCCGCCTAGGCGGCGCCTAGTCGTTTCTAGGCGTTTCGCAAAAAGCGGAGCTAAATTTATAAAATATATTACATATATGTATAGAACATCCTGGTTCCAATTAAGTGGGAGTGTGGAGAATATAAACTTCATCAACTGAACTACTCGAATCAAAATCAGAAGCATAAAAGGGTACTGGTTACTGGTCTAATGGATAAACCACATGGGCTAAAATCCCAACTCTAATCAGTATAGAACTAATAGACTATTGGACTTAGAGCAGTACACAACTACAATCCCACATGTTGGGTGAGCGCGTGCGGCTTAGTGTCGGGCGAGCAGCGCTTGCGACCGTGAGAGCTGGCGACTACCAGACAGGATTGGTTTTAGGTTTTACTTCCTCCTTTTAATTGGGACAGGCACATAAAAAAGCGGCCCACGAGCTATTGAGCGGCCTAGGCGGAATTGAGCATCCTTGGGCGGAATTGAGTGAGGGTGGCGCTTAATCCTGTTGCTCAATGGAAAGCAGAGCGGCCAGGCAGCGCTCAGCGCCTAGGCGGAGCTTAAGCGGCCTAGGCGTCCGCTTTTTTAAACACTGCTCACACCTCACTCATACAATACAACACAACGCCCCGTAGATGTAGGGTATTACACCTCCTGGCGGCCCGAACCACGTAAAAATCCCCCGTGTTCATCGTGCTTGTAGATCCAGAGAATTCGCCCTGCCTAAATACGAACCTCTGCAACTGCTCCTTAGCAGGTCTGGGGGAAGTGTCGCAAAAACACTCCGATATTTTGGCGCGCCAGGTAGGGGGCACTTTTTTGGATCGACGAGCCTCACCACGATGGTGAACCCTCAGAGCATCGCCGGCTCCTCTCGACCCTCGCGCCATGATGGGAGCAGGGAGGACGTTGCCACTTCCTGCTCCATAGCGGGCTGACCCGGCGGACACACGCTCCGTGATCTGGTGGCTACTGCTGTCACCACTCGACGACTTTCTACCGCCACCGCCGCCAGTGGGAGGTCTAATGTGTACAACCTGCTTAGCCTGATCTTGCACCCTAAGCTAGTTCCCTGTGACCCTAAGCCTGTACACTTTGCCTCATGGATACTTCCGTAACCACGCGACGACTACCTGCGACCATGTCAATAATGACACCACCAGGTACTTGTGACGTATCCAGTCTCCTTGGTTATTTTTCTGTTTGGAGTCCCATGGCACTGAACAGTCACTCCCATGAAAAGCTAAGGCCAATAGAGGGTCCAGAGTGCGCTATCTGCTTACCCTGGTCTTGCACCCTAAGTATGCACACTCTACCTTTCTTGCAGCTGAATACTGAGGGTACGGAGTGTGCTACCTGCTTAGCCTGGTTTTGCACCCTAAGTATGCACACTCTACCTTACCAATGTTGCGGCTGAGTACTGGGGGCCGGACGTCTCCCAAAAGACTAATGTCAGTGGGAGGTCAAGAGTGTGTAGACTGCTTAGCCTGGTCATGCACCCAAAGTCATGCCCTGTGACTCTAAGCCAGCACACTCTTCCTCCCCAACACTGCAGTTCAGTACCGGGGACTGAAAGGCACATGCTCCTAGACAAAGCAATAACCATAATCCAGATATTGTCACCATGTTCTCATAATTATGCTTAAATATTTTGCTTATTATTCCCTTTTTCGCCCCGTTACATATTTCTGTTTGCCCACAGTAGGAGTTGTGCTATCCTGCTGCAGACGGACAACCTGAAGTACCTGTGATGTCTTTGGGTATTTCTGGTAGTTTCTCATTTGGGATCTCGTGGCTGCTGAATGGCCTACTCGCCTGAAATACAACACCTATGATAGGGCCGGAGTCGGCTAAAGACTTAGCCTGGTCCGACACCCTAAGTACGCTACTCAACCTATTCCGGTGTTGCATCACAGTAAGGGGGGTCCGGATAGCACACGTTCCTGGTTGAGGCGGCAACCAGTACCCAAATACTATTGCACTGAATTACTCAGGTCCCGTAGCCTGCCTAAGGACCCTAAGCCACAACAAAACTGAGGGTAGGAAGATTGTAACCAATGAGCCCTATTACTCTTTCTGTTGTCACTCTTGTGCAGGACTTCACCCTTCTTCGGGCTGAGCCGTCGGATCTCAACCTCCGACACCGACACCTTTCAAGGGGGCCCGCTGTCGCCGTTCATAGCGTCGATGGTGGACGCTCCCGCACCTTCGCCAAGCTCCGCCGTCGGACCTCAAGCTCCAACACCAACACCTCTCAGGGGGCCCCGCCGTTGACGTTCTTAGCGTTAATGATGGTGGTCTCACCTCCGGGATCATCACATCTCACGAGGTGGGCTCGTGGGGCCATTATCGGTACCTTGCAGACCGGGTACCCCCACATACAAGGAAGATAAGACGTTGGGTTCCACCTCCCAAGATGGAATGTACCCAGAAGCTACCACGTGTCCCGTAGCTCCGGACCTGCCTCCCTACTAAGGGCGGCTCCGGTGCTGCCACGTATCGCGTAGCTCCGGACTTGCCTCCTTGCCAAGGGTGGCTCCGATGCAGCCACATGCTCTGCAGCTCTGGACCTTCGGTGCTGCCATGCGACCCGCGGCTCCGGACCTAACCTCCCCTCTGAGGAGAGGTCCAATGCTGCCATGCGTCCCCGCGGCTCCGGATCCAGCCTCCTCGCTGAGGAAAGGTCCGGTGCTGTCACTCGTCTAGCGGATCATGAAGACGTCGTGTGCACTCAAGACAACATTAGTGCGTCATCAAGAACGCGACTTCAAGACACCATTAATGTGTCATCAAGACACATTAATACACCATGAAGACCCATCAAGACTATTAACGTGTCATCAGGACATGTTAGTGCACCATAAAGTGCCATTAATGTGTCATTAAGGCATGTTAATGCATTTTTATGACTAATTAATCTGAGGCCACCTGTCGAACCCTGATTATAATGTAACCTGCCGGCTCTTCACCTATAAAAGGACCAGGCAGCCACGACAGAAGAGGGGGCTCTCTCACACCTCGCTCATACAATACAACACAACGCTCCGTAGATGTAGGGTATTACGCCTCCCGGCGGCCCGAACCACATAAAAATTCTCCGTGTTCATCGTGCTCGTAGATCCAGAGAATTCGCACCGCCTAAATACGAACCTCCGTGGGCTGCTCCTTAGCAAATCTGGGGAAGTGTCGCAAAAACACTCCGACAAAGGGTATGCCGTAAAAAAATCTACTTGCAACTCAATAATATTATTTACTAATGGAGTAAAAATTGCAAAATTTTCTAACATAATGTGCTACATATATAGTAAATAGCGTAAGAAATCTTAAATTAAACAAATCACAATAAGATATAGACATAAGAAAGATTTACAATACTGTTTTGTTGATTTTTTAGTCCTAGCTTTCTAAATGACACAAATATACTGATTATATCATCTCCATTCACTTTGAAAGAAAAAATATGCGCAACGAGAAGAATATTAACAATTTTTTCAATTACAATAAGAAAATGTGTAGAATGAAAAGTACATGAACAATGACAAATATGAAAGGGGAGAAATTTCTTGAGTCATTGACGACATTCATGATCTATCTCGGAAGAAGCGCACACGAGAGAATCCATTGCCGTTGCGCCAGTCACTTCAGTTGCCGTGTGACGCCTACTCAAGGAAGACACAGTCAATACTGGATGCACGTACACCTACCAGAATTGTCGAATCCATTGCTCTGGGAAAAAAATCAGGAGCCGATTCATTTTCTAAGATAAATCTATCATATATCTCTTCCATGTCCTGGTGATCCAGTCCTTGCCTTGTCTTGACAGGTGTAGCGGTGTACCCAGCCACGTTGTTGATGCACGGCCACGACGCAATCACGCATTAAGTCATGTGTAATGTGTTCACGTGATATATGGTTTCCGAATCACGGACGCGCGCTACACGCCCAGTCGCCACGAACTTTCGTGATAGCACACTCGGCCCAGTGGTTGACCGCTGGCCAGGGTATGTTGAGGCCCACATGACATATCCTGTAGGTCCGCCAGCGCGTGCGGCTTGCACTAGGCAATTTACGTATAGAAAGTTCACCCTCAATTGATTTACACGGCTTGTCGCTTCTGCAGAATAAATGCAAATACGTCTCTATGATCACCGCTAAATCATCTTAGGTGACGATGTTATAATTCTGTTCCACGCGCTCTTCTCCTCTCCAATGTCGAGAAATCAAGCAAACGGATTGTTAACTAAACATGTAAGCTATACACAAATGGAATTGGTCTAGTTTTAACACTAGACAAGATTCAATCCATGTTTTTTTCTTCAATTTACATGATTTCTCTCATCCAATTTGTATACATTATGATTATAAAGTGTTTTTCATAATATTTTTTGCGCTATACTTATCAAACTTGTTTAAATAATCTTTATAAGATATTATTTGTATGGTATACATACTAGTATATCACTGCTATGATAGGTAATGTCTAGACAATTATATATTTTTCAGGAAAAAACTATATCTTTCTAAACAAAATGAGATTCTTATACATAGAATACGTATATAATAGTTTTTATTGTTATGATTAGAAGGGGCCTTTGTTTTAGTTTCACGTGGACCCCCAAAATCTCATGACCGGCTCTCCTTCCGTGAAAACTGAAAACGTGAAGCGACTGCCGCCGCCTCATGCATGTATCATGCTTGGTGCTCCTGAATCCTGATTGGCATTGCATGATCGCGATTGCGTGAGCCAGGAGTCTGCAGAGAGCAGCGCAAGCGAGGGCTGAGGGTGAATGGCTAATTGGTGGCAGTCAGTAGGCACGTCCGCACGGAGTTAGGTGCTCCATTACCCAAAGGCGTCAAACACCATCGGTTGTATGCTCTTCTGATCCTGCGAGTCATTTTTATCCGTGATTTGTATCTCCTATGTGCGATGTTCGGTGACACGGTCACATCTGGTATCATTTCACTTGATGTATTTTTTTTATAATTATAGATGTACAATGTTGCCTAAAAACTTTTATCTGGTGCTGCGAAAATGAAAAAAAGAATTAGTTATTGAATCGAAAAAATGTTTTGAATAAACATTTTCCATCAGTAAGTAGTGTTGATAATGTCAACAAATATAATAAAAAATCTAGGATAGTTTTAGGGACCTATGCCGTTGACTTCGCCGCCCCCTTTGAAACGTAGAACCGGCCCTGCCTACTATGAGTGTTTGTGGCCTGACCGTGTAGCTTTCCGCTTTCTTCTTGATTTTGATTACAACGAGTCTGTTTTAGATAACAGAAAAAAAATCTTGAGCTTCCTCTCTGACTAGGTTATAGCCGTTTATTACGAGCAAGTCGTCATATGCAGCACAAACTTATGCAAACATGCGCCACACATATTGAGAAAAAGAAGTGTACATACGCCAATAGCACATTTATTAACATATCAGTTTATTCCTAACAGTCCAACCAAGTTTCGAAAATAAGCTCAAAGATGTTTGCAACGCCCTGCACGCTTCCTGGATGATGCAGGTATGCTCCTCACATTTTTGTAACAGCGTCCATGTTCGACACCAGTAAGTTCCTCTAAAGAGAACCTGCATGTAAGTTTTCACAGTGCAATTATAAAATACAATGTCATTTTCTAGATAACCAGATGGTCCAACAAATCGTTGCTGCACCTGCTATCGCCAAATTGTAGAATCGAAGAGCACGTAAAAATCTACCTGAGAGAATGAATGGTAGATTAAAACTTTTTCAGCGGAAGCAAAAAAAAATTCCTCGATAGAAAATCAATCCGATAAAGAAACAGTGTGTGTAACTAATCTAATCGTGATCAATTGTGGCAAAACTTGTATAGATTGTTGAGAATCAAGTTATGAAGACAAGACAACAAGAATCACGAGAAAACGTCGAGTAAAACTCAAGTTATGACCGAAACCCTTAGCAAAGTTCAATATGTTCTAACAGAGAGTAAACAGATCTGCTACGCTGCAAAGAAACTCGTGTAACTCAAAAACCACAAATCCAATGACAGTGAAATTTTCAAAGATAATAGAGTATTGAGTTGTGAAGACAACACAAAAAGAATCACGTCAATTGGATCTGTAAAACGCGAGTTACGATCAAAATACCAAAGAAATGTCGGGCAGCGCAGGAACTCGATAAGAAAGACTTACGAAAACAAGTCGGACAAACAAGGCACAAAAGATCCTCTAAACTGTGATCTTTTATTCAAAGAAACATAAAAGGAACAACCTAAAATCGTCTTACCACGAGCTTTTACCTCTCTTTCTTATATAACCAACTCTAAGTTCAACCCAATTCAAACTAGGACTCTAATCCTACTTGGACTCTAACTCAAAGTTATCATAACTGCTTAGAACTCTTCCATACAGATAGAAGCAATCACAAGACTTCCAAATACTTTGAGAACATACCTTACATTTCTAAAACAACTCTACTTCGTGTCCAACACGAGTTCTAACCAAAACCAACTCAAATATTTCTATATTTAAGCCATAACCGACTCAGCAGCAGCCTGAGTCTATAATCCAGTCGGTTGGACTTTTCTGGCCACATCTTCACATCCATATCTCTTCATCACGTCTTGGAACCATGTTGCTACATCCATACACTCCTTGCACACGTGTAAACACCTTCCAAAAACGTCCACAATACCTTCATATGTATTGTTTTTTTACCCAAACATGTTGCATGACCTCCCGATCAACTTAACAACAATTCCTCCCGAACTTGGTTGTTGAACCTCATCTTCTCCCTACGACTAGTTCAATGGATCCAGTCACCAGCCATATCTTGACCTCAAGCAACACCCGCACATGATCAAACAATCAATCTTTGCGAATCCAAGTCCTCGACTTGACTCTCGTTAGTCCGAAAAACACAAACACCTTACGTGAGCACGTCACATAAGCATGTTTCAAACCATAGAAATGTTTAACCATCATAATCAGCCATAATACATCAAAAAATTAATAAATGAATACTAAGAAAACCTTCTCATAAGACAAAAGCAAGTTCAAAACATTGTGAGTTAAAACAGAGCAGAACAGAGCAATCAAACTCAATATAAAAACTCTGTACAGTACCTGTTACTCCCATATGATTTGAGAAAGTTCGGACAGTCCTAAATCATTGAGGGTAACATTACTCCTAAAAACACGTTTGTAAAGATTGACCTATGTTGACTCACGTGCATCTGACGTGTGTGAAAGTTCGGACAATCCTAAGTGCCGAACATGTGCAAGTCATCTGAGAAAAGTTTGGACATTTCAAAGCGAGAAAATACATGCAAATCATGTGCGATGAAGTTTGGAAAGTGCAAAACGGATTCCCGCAAGTTCGAACAGTCCGAAGTGAGCTTTTCAACAATAATCAAGACTGCATGTGAACCCTCGCTTTTATTTAAATTGCCAATGTATTCAGCACACATATGTCTCATAATCTCCCCTTGATGAATGTATAGGCAACACCACGTAGAATCCGACACTATGTGAGAAAGGCTCATCCGAGACGAGCCCGTGTGAGAACGGAGACGGGCAAATGGCGTGTCTCTGACGTCACATTTTGCATTACGAAGTCATTAGAGACAGGCAAGCCGACACGTCGTTGATATTCAAACATTGGAGATGAGCTTGACGAAAGCCCGTATCGTTTATATGAAAAATCTGAGACATGCGTTACAAAGGCTCGTCTCCTTTCTCTAAGCAATCCAAGACGCGCTTTGCCCTATTTACCCTGCTTGTCGGCTGCATCCTAGATCTAGCCAGGATTTGGCAGCCGCATTTCTAGTGTCAGCAACATACACATACATTGCCAAATGGAGATCACACATTAAATTATATTGACTAATCAAATATTAACGAAGTGTCAATCGTGGTTATCAAGTAACTAATTACACAAAGAATGCCCTGTTCATCCTTCCTTACCAAGTAACTAATTATACACATCATAACTGTCATCATATAATCTTGTAAACCGTTATGAAATTCTCCGTTTGGATCAGTGACTTCATTAACGACGAACCTGCATAGCCTCTCTGTAATGCACACTTGAAGGCGGTTTCATAGTTCTATGTAACACCCTCATTTTCATCCATCATGCATTGCATACATTCTTATAGATGTTTATAATTAAGCAACATAAAAAGGAACGAGTTAAAAATGAATTAGAAGCAAAATAACATTTAAAAGTTTGTACAAGTACAGACTTGTCCGTTTGTACCCCGAACTAGTCCGGTTTCCCTCTCTATTGCCCTTCAGACTTATCCATTTTCGCTGCGGACTAGTCTGATTGATTCTATGTTCCATTCCGGACTTGTTCCTGATTGAGTGCAGACTAGTCCGATCTTTGGTCCGATTTTTCCAATAAGTTGCCAAATCCCCGGACTTGTCCGATCTATGCCGGACTTGTCCGTTTTGCTCTCTGGACAAGACCGGACTTGTCCGGACCTTCCAGCGGATTTGTCCAATATTGTTTCTGTTCCAAAACGGACTAGTTAGGTATGTTGTGCGGATTAGTCCGGCCTGCTGAGTTCCACTTGGTTTCTGTTATTTCCTCATGATTTGTTTTTGGAAACCGCCTTATTTGGGCCCAAGGACGTCGCGTCCAATCTCTTTGGAGCCCATGTGGGACCCCACATGGCCTCCACCCACCTTAGACTCGAATTCCATCAAACCCTAGCCTCCACCTCTATATAAACAACCCCGCCCCTTGACTTAACATCCTTTTGCCTCAATTGGAAGACCACAAACCCTAGTTCGTGAAGAGCCGCCATCAAGGAGGGAGAAGGAGATCCCGAGCAAGAAGAACAAGAGGAGGAAATGAAAGAGGATCAAGTAAACAAGATCTTCATCGACTTTGCGTTCTTTGTCGCCAATTCACCCTCAACTCTTCATCATCAACCCTAGATCGTCAAGACCCAAGTTTCATCTTCAATTCTTGATCTTTGGAGTTTTAAAAACGTGGTATACGTTCTACTTTCTCTTCTTCCATGTCAATTCAACCCCAACTCTCCAAATTCCCGTAAATCAAGAAAACCCTTATTGTAGTCTGTCAAGGGCGGACTAGTCTGACCCCTGAAACCGGACTTGTCCGGCCTCTGAATCTGAATTGTGCTGAATTAATTCCAAATTGACTCGAATCAATTCCAAACCTGTCCAAACTTGTTAAAAACTATTAGAACCAGTTAGTGAACATTAATAGCAACTCATTAACAAGGTTCACTTCATAATTGTATTAATCATGCATGTCATGACATATTGAGTACTATATGAGCATTATTTGATTGTAATTACTGTTTTGTATGTTTGCTGCGCGGAATAGAAGGTTTTGCGCTAGAGAGTGCTGCGGAGGACCTCCAGTACCAGAATTTTGAAGACTTTGACCCAAACCAAGCTCAAGAGCAAGGCAAGTGTCCTTGAACATATTGATCCTGTTTTCGACAATAAATGTTTTGTTTGCAAAACTGCATGCTTGTGTCAATTTGATGAGAATCCTATGATAGGAAGTTTACTAGCTTTGTTTAACCACCCTTGTCACTTGGAATACATGGTAGAGAGTCGGGAAGGGCTTTTTACCTTTATGCTTTGCTTAAATAATTGGGATGAGAAAACAACTATACCATTCAATTATGCATTTATGAGATTGTGGTTAATATGAACTGGTCAATATGATATATTAATGGGTGATCTAAGCAAGCCTGGTATGTGGATGGGTTGGATGTTATGGTGGTTTGCTTGCTTTAGATCTAAGGACCGGTTCGTGGAGCGACCATCCAGGATTTACAGTGCCACCACGAGGCCAAGTATGGATGCAACATAGCTGATTAATTAGGGTATTGCTAGTACTGCGTGGACCATTTGGCGCACTGGGGAAGGGGAGTTGGATTGGGTTTGGATATGGTTGGCGGAACTCCCTGGGATCCTAATGGCACAAGAGGGGGCCATTGGTTGAAGATGTGCTCAGTCGGAGACATCGCCGCCAGTGAAACCTCAGTGGATCCGTACATGCTAGTAGTCCCTTTGTAAAGGCTATTTTGTGATCTCTTGGCCATACACCTATGGTAGTGTTTTGGCATAATGGAGATTTTATTTAGTCATCGACGGGTGATGAAATCACAAACACGTGGGTAAAGTGATACAACCTCTGCAGAGTGTCTTAAAAACTATCATGATAGCCGTGCTCCCGATTATGAGCAACCTGGACCCTCACATGATTAGCGGAAACATGGTATTCGGGTGGTTTTTGGGATGGTTATGGTTGGTAATATGGTATGACTGGTTATGGACTAAATTCTGGTATTGAACATGGTTAATGGTAATGAGAAATCTGGAATCTGGATGATGGTAATGAAATATAGACTGATATTATGATAACTATATGGTTTACGATGGGTGTACTTCACATACATATAATATATTACTATTCAAATGTTTTGATGTACTTTTCAACACTTAGTCTTTTTTACATTCGTCATTTGAATCAGCTACATATCATATTTTACACACTTGTTGAGTACGACATGTACTCACCCTTGCAATTCCCCCACCAACAATTACATGTTAGGATTGGGAGTATAACGATGATAATGAAGAGTTTTAGGCCGTGTCTGCCATCAGCTTTGCCTGTGGTGTGTCTTGGAGCCGCGTTACCCTATTTGCTTAGTCTGCATAGTTGCTTTATTAATTTATTTCCGCTGCATTAGTTCAAACTTGTCGTTAATATTCATTAGAGCCTGTATTCGAGGATATAATGAATTGGTGAATAAAAGTGGTTAACTAATCTTGTCTTGTGGTAATTTTCTGTATATCCTTTTGTGAATGCACTCATGTATGTGTATTGAATGTCCTGGACACACATATGTGTCACACTTGGTTCATTTTCGGAATCGGGTGTCACATTCTACCACACCATAATATGATAATTAGCAAAATATTAATAATAAAGTAAAATAATTAAATGCAGTTTGAGCAAATTTGAAAATGTGTTGGTTTGGGCTTGATCATACCGTTTTCCAGGTCGATGGTGGCAGGACGCTCTGAGGGCAGGGTCGAGGCGGCAGCGTGCTCCGAGGATAGGGATGATTAGACGTCGGCGTGCTCCGGGGACAAGGTGGTGGAGGCGCCGGAGCGGTGGTTCCTCAACTCTCTAATGACAGTAGGCCGACGGTGTTGGGAGAGAGCGCATAAATGATCATAATAAGGTCGGGGTTGACGGCGGCAATGCAACAATGATGAAGAGGGACAACGCCGTCACACTCTGAGTGCAGGGTCCAGGCGGCGGCATGCTCTAGGGATGGGAGGATCAGGCAGCGGCGTGCTCTGCGGACATGGTGACCGAGGTGCCGGAGCTGCGGTTTCTAGGTCGAGAGAGCGCGAGCAAATTTTGTGAGAAAATGTTGCTAAGTGTTGGGAGAGAGCGCAAAAGAGCTAAAAGTAGCTAGGTCATCAATCAAAGGCGACCTTGTATAATACCCGTCTCTCATTTGCACGTCTTCCTTTTGCCCATGCGAGGAGACGCGACAAAGGGATGTGTGCGGTTAACCGTGCATGTCCGTTGCCACTCTTAGCAAAAGGGAGACATGTGGCCTGAGGAGGAGGAGGTGCGAAGACTTAAATGCGGCCAACGTGCAACCTTGTGACACCGGGATCTGAGAATGAACCAAGTGTGTCGCATATGTGTGCCAGGATGTTCATCACACATACGTGAGTGCATCACAAAGGATATTCAGATAATAATCATATTTCGAATAATAAATAGTACCTTATTACAATATCCAAATAATCTCGAATACAAGTTCTAATATTACTACAACAGAAAAACTAGGCACTAGTAGACTCCATCTCCACAGGCAATTTGACGGTAACACACGCGCCTAGTACTTCTCATTGTCCTCCAGATACTCCAAATCATCGCCTGTCTGAATTAATGTGTGAATAACAAGAGTGAGTACATGTCGTACTTAGCAAGTGTGGAAAAGTATGACATGCATCTTTAACAAGGATGGAATAAATGGTTTATTGCAGAAAAGTTCATTTCATTCATAAAAGTAAGAAAATGCAATTATGATTACTATGTGAGGTCAACTC
Source organism: Tuctoria greenei (assembly GCA_036927565.1). Classification (NCBI taxonomy): domain Eukaryota; kingdom Viridiplantae; phylum Streptophyta; class Magnoliopsida; order Poales; family Poaceae; genus Tuctoria; species Tuctoria greenei. Next base: position 29,651,784 of record JAYESD010000011.1, read on the forward strand.
CATTATAACCCAAATAACCAACAATACCATACCCAATTCCATCAATTACCATTCACCAACCATAAATAACCATTCGATGTAAATAACCATATCCATCCATACTCATGTAACCATAACCAATTCCATAACCCAATATCCAATTCTGGCTCATATTCAATATTCAGGTCCATAACTCTAATCGTGTGAGGGTCCATGTCGCTCATAATCGGGAGCACGACTATCATGATAGTTTTATACTATGCAAAGGTGGCATCACTTTACCCACAAGTTCCTGATTTCATCATCGTTCGGCGACTAAGATCCTCTATGTTGCCCTGTCACACTTTTGATGGTGGGCGGCCAAGAGATCACAAAATAGCCTTTACAAAGTGACTACCAGCATGTTGTAGACCCACTAAGGTTTCACTGGAGGTGATGTCTCACAACTGAGCACATCCATCCAAGGGCCCCCTCTTGTGCCATTCGAATCCCAAGGTAGTCCCACTACTATTGCAACCCAACCGAATCCCATTCCCCGAGCCTTCCATATGATCCGAATGATGCTAACAATACACTAATTAATTGGCTAAGCTGCACCCATACTTGGCACTCTGGTGACACTGTTATCCTGGGTGGTTGCTCTGCAAAACGGTCTTTAGATCTAAAGCAAGCAAAACCACCATATCATCCAACCCATTCCACATAACTCACTTGCTTAGATCCCTAGGTTCCATGTTGCTAAAGGGTCATTGTCATCAATTCACATAGTTCATATTTTCATTAGTTCATAATTAAGTCATTTGGTTATTCCCAATCTCAATTAAGTAAAGTAGAGCAAAAGTGTAAAATACCCTTCCCGACTCTCTACATCACATCCCGAGCGACAAGGATGGGATACAAGTCTAGTAAACACCTATTATGGGTTTCCCATCAATTTGACAGAAGCATGCAAGTTCGAAATAAAACATTTCAAAACAGTATCAAAATGTTCAAGGGCACTTTCCTTGCTCTGGTGTCTGGTTCGGATCGAGAGCTTCATAGTTCTGGTGTTGAAATTCCTCATAAGCACCTTCTAGAGCGTTTTTTCTATTCCGCATGATAAACATGCAAAACAAGCATTACAATCATTAAATGCTCATATATTACACAATATGCCATGATATGCATGAATGATGCAATTATGATGTAGTACATGTTATTAGGTTACTGCTATTGCTAACTAACTGGTTACAATCGAGTTTTACGTGCTTGAGTAAGTTTCGAGTCATTTTCGGGAAAAATGGGGAAGTTTCAAAATATTTAGGATTTTAGAAACCGGACTAGTTCACACAGGGGCCGGACATGTCCACTATGGACCGGACAAGTCTGCTCTGGACCGAACAAGTCCGCTATCATCCAGAGTTTTGTGAACTTCGGACTAGGGCATGGTTTGAATCAGGTGTGGGGTTAAAATCGATGTGGAAAGATGGATCTAGGATACTTACCGTGGAAGTAATGGTTCAATGGCCGAAGATTGGGTGTAATGCATGAAACTTGACGTCTAGATCCGTTGACGATGAATCGGCGACAAGACATAGAAGAAGAACATTGACGTTGAAGAGTTTATGAAGAAGAATGCAATAGCGACGATGATCTTATTGGATCCTCCCCTTTTCTTCCTTCCTTCTCTTACTCTTTCTTCTCCTCCCTTCCCTTGTGGCGAGAGCTTTTCTTCTTGGACGGCGGCTCACAACGAGAGATAGGGTGGTGGGGTTTTTCTTACGTGGGCAGGGGTGAGAGGAGGAATTTGGGTTGTTTATATAGTGGGAGGAGTGGTGGGGTTAGGGTGGAATCCTAGTAGAAGTCGGTGGGGACAGGTAGGGTCTTGGTGGGGTCCCACTTGGGCTCCTTGGGGGTGGGGTACGACGTTATAGGGCGCGAATAATTCAATCACCTGATAACTTGTCGTGCAAGGAAATAGGAATCCGAGTCAACAGCCTAGAAACCGGACTAGTCCGTATGAAGGCCGAACAAGTTTGTTTTCGGTTCTGATGTCACAACGGACTAGTCTGTTGTTTAAGCGGACAAGTCTGTTGTACCATAGCAAAAAAGGAATCGCAGACTAGAATGCAATTATCTGGACAAGTGCGGGGCTTTACATTTTTTACATCGGACTAGTCCATAAAATTAACAGAAAAGTCCGAACAGGAACAGAAGCAAAACCGGACTAGTCCGTACCAATTATTGGACAAGTTCGTTACTCTGAAGGAACTAAATCAAGCCAGAGCAGATTGGTATACCGGACTAGTCTGGGGTGAGGACCGAACAAGTGAAAGTGCATATAGGAATCCCTTGTGGGTTTTGGATGATTTATGACAAGCAAATGAGATCCTAACCACTTTGTTGAGATGAGCACAAGTTCTAATGAGAAAATGAGCAAAGTGCCAAAAAGAAAGGAGAATGGGGAGCAATGCGGAAAAGAGCTCAAGAAACAAGTGTAGTAGATCTTTGTGTATGGAGTGTGTTAAGGAAACACACCCCAAGAGCTCAATCACAAATAATCACACACATTGCACAAGTTTATACAGGACCAGACTAGTCCGACTGACCCTGGACTAGTACGATATCTTTCTGCACAAGATCGGACAAGTCCGATATCACCACGGACTAGTTCGATATCTCTTGGATTAGAATTAGACTAGTCCTCCCCAGTGCAGTAGTCCTCCAAATACTTCACAAGTTGCTCAAAATCAGACAAGTTCGATATTAGCACGGACTAGTACGAAAAACCATCTGACCTAAATCGGACAAGTCCTCCAAGTGCGGACTTGTCCCCTATTCACTTAGGGTTTCACGTTTCCGGACAAGTCCAATATCCACCAGACTAGTCCGAAGATTCCCAGAATCGAAATCGGACAAGTTCGCTTCTGGCCGGACTAGTCCGATATTTCGGGACACCTAGGATTTGCTACACACAGCACACCGGACTAGTCCGGTGTCCACCACAGACTAGTCCGATCTTTCTGAACCCTAACGGTCACTTTTGGGAACCGCATATAAATAGGTTTATATGGCCCATCTTACAACTCTCTCGACCCCCTGCGCCGTCACACCCCCCAAGAGCCTAAAAACACATCTCTCCACAAAATCAAACGCAACAAAGATCAATCCCTTGAGGATACACTTTGGATCATTGGAGAGACACGGTTCATCACTCATTGAGCTCTTGGTTTGATTCTCTAACACACTCCTGTGGTTTTTCATTGTAATCTTTCGAGTGTGTTCTTGGTGGAGTTCTTGTTGTAATCTTGGGGAGCCCTCAACGTGTGAGATGGCACCTCAAATTCGGTTATTTGCCCTTTGTGATAAGTGAAGAGGATTGGCCTCCGTGGCGATCCAACGAGGGTAGGGTTGGAGAAGACCCGGTCCTTTTGTGGACTCCTCAACGTGGATGTAGGTTGCCTCTGTGGGAACCGAACCACGGGATAAAGTGCTTGTGTTCTTACTTTGCGCTCATCGTTCTTATAAATCATATCAATCTAGGGTTTCAATCAATCTTGCTTACTTTACATTGAAACATTGAATATAAGATTGACTTGTGGTATATCCTAGTTCATAATCGTGTAACACTTTAATTACAAGTATATTTCCGCTGCATACATCCTAGGATCAAGATAATCGATCAAATTTGATAAACCTAGGCGGTATACACCGGACTAGTCCGCACTCGACCGGACTAGTCCGATATCTCGAGATTTGATCTGGTTGTTAAGTGTTGCAGGTTCCGACAAAATTCAAAAAGGCCTATTCAACCCCCCTCTAGGCCACATTCAATTGGTATCAGAGCAAGGTTCTTCAAGAAGGAGACTAATCGCTCGAAGAGATCATGTCGGACATGAAGGACGTACACAAGAGCAACAACCAAGAGAAGGTTAATGAAGACAAGAACCAAAAATTGGAGAAGCTCCTCAAGGCCATTCAAGACTTCGAGGATGACGATGAGGAGACGCTGGAACTCAAGGCGCTCCTAAGGAAGAAAACCCTTTCCAAGGGAAAGGTGAAAATCGAAGATGAGAAGAAAAATAAGGGGAGTAGTCACACCGACTACTCCCGATATCCTTTTAATTATGATCGCCTAAATTCTAACAATAATCATTATCTATCTATTCCACTTGGAAAAACCCCACATTTGATGGCAATGACTACTCAATGTGGAGGCAAAACATGAAAATGCACTTGATTTCTCTCAATCCAAGTTTGTGGCACATATTATGCACAAGAATAGATATCCCTGATGATGATCAGGAGCTCACACCTAGCCAAGAGCAAGCGATCCATCAAAATGCCCAAGCTACTGCAGTCATTACTTCATCGCTCAGTCGGAATGAGTTTACAAATGTGGATGGACTCGAGATCGTGAAGGAGATATGGGATACGTTGCAAATGACACATGAAGGCGATCGTCACATGCGAGAAGCGAAGATCGAGATGATTGAAGGCGAGCTAGGAAGATTCGCCATCGAAGAAGATGAGTCGCCACAAGACATGTACAACCGACTAAAGACGCTCATCAACAAGGTGCGAGCATACAAAAGCAAGAAGTGGAACGACCACGAGGTAGTGAAGCTACCTTGTGCTCAATGATATGAGAAAGCCCCAGGTACAAGAAGATGACCCCGGATGAGCTACTTGGGAAAATCATCAACTTTGAGATGATGGAAAAACAAGCCAAACATGTTAAGGAAATTGCCGATCTCACCTCGGCAAAGAAGAAAGGGGTCGCTCTAAAGTCCACCCTTAAGCCCTTGTCTAAAGAAGCTCGAGAAGCTCAACTAGAAGAAGACGGTGATGATGAGAGCAGCGACTTGGATGAAGATGACATGATACTATTCATGAAGAAGTTCCAAAAATGATGAAGAAGAGACAAGGTGCTAAATCAAGTGAAGGAAAGTACAAGGAAAGATCAAAACCAAAGTTGAGGCAGGCTTGCTATAACTGTGGTGAGTATAGCCACTTTATAGTTGACTGCCCATATGAAGAGAATAAGAAGAAGACCAAAGAAGTGAAGCCTCAACCCAAGAAGTTCTTCAAGAAGAAGAGGCAATCTGAACAAGCACATCTTGGGAAAGAATGGGACTCAAATGATGAGTCCTCATTCGAAGAAGATGAGGAGATGGCTAGCATAGCTATCAAAAAGACATCCATGAAGCCCACTCTCTTCCCCACTCTCGGCGCACGAAAGGGGAACGACACTTGCCTCATGGCAAAGGAAGGTAAACGCAAGGTAACTACCAAATCCTCTTCCATGCATTCCTATTCCAGTGATAGTGAAATTAATAGTGATAATGAAGATATGCTCATTGGGTTAGATAAGAAAACAACCACAAAAATGAAATTTTTACTTGATCAACTTGTTGAGAAGGAGAAGTTGATACATCGTAAAGAAGACATGATTATCTCCCAAAAGGAGGAATATGTTGAACTTGACAAGCTTCTAGAACTTGAAAAGGAGTGAAGCAAGTCACTAGAGCTTGAATTAGCTTCAAGCAAGGAAGCTTGCTTGGAGTTAAGCGACTCAAATGCTACAATCAAGGACGAACTTGCTAACCTAATCAAGGTTAACAAGATCCTTGAAGTGCAAGTTGAGTCACTCAAGCAAGGTGACCCTTCATCCTCTTCAAGTTCACCTTCTCAACCCATTAAAACTGAAGTTGCTTCTACTTGTACATGTGGTAAAGTTGACACCAGCTTGAAAGTCAAGTCAACCTCTACCAAGGACTAGCATCCTTCACAAAATGGCATATTTGACAAGGAGAAGATCAAATATGCACGTAGTGCATACTTGGTCACAAGACCTCCAAATGTCAAATATGGCATTGGTTACTCTTATGGTGAAAAGCAACATGCTAGAAGCCATAAGAATAACAAGGAGAGCAATGCCTTTGTAAAGGGAAGACCCTCTCAAACTGGAAAGTCCAAAGTTAACACATTGAACACTCATGAACACCAGACTAGTCCGGTCGCAGTCTGGACAAGCCCGGTCCTCCGAACAAGTCCGGTCCTCCGGACAAGTCCGATCTCCCAGACTAGTCCTGTTTATAAACAACAACAGTTGCTATTTAGAACTTTTGATGCATCTTATTTGTTAATGAGAAGTAATATTGGTAAGATTTATGCTCATTATGTTGTGCCACGCCATGGGAACACCAAGTCTCATGTGTGGGTGCCCAAATCCCTTGTGACTAACCTAAAAGGACCCAAACAAGCTTGGATACCTAAAACCAAGTGAAAGCATCTAGGCCCCCATGAGGTATGGTTTTGGTGATTAATGACAACCATTGGATTTTACTAATGAATTTGTGGATGCAAGGTCTCCCATATCACTCAATCAAACGAAAGTTATATGAACATCAATATCAACTACGAATCATTGGAGACCCATATACAATCACTTTATGAGATCAAATCAATGATATGAAGATAAGAAGAAAAAGCTCTTATGTCAAAGTCATTCAACCACAATTGATGACACTTAATGCTTGAAAATCATCAGAAGTATATTTCCAACAAATGTCTAAGAGGTCAATTGAGCAAAGTTCAAAAGAATCACTTAGAAACAACTCGAAGCAAACAAAATCAACTCACCGGATCAATCGATGTTTCCAGAGAACAACACGTCGGTCGAGTTGGTTTAGCAGCAGAAGAAGACCTCAGAACAAAGCACTCATCGGATCATCTGATGTTAAGGGCTTAGATACATCGGTCCATCAGTACAGTATGCAATATCCTTGGACCAAGTGTAGCACCGGATCATCCGATGTACAGCAATATACACATCGGTCAATCACTCCAGTAAGCATAAAGTTTGAGCCTATCCTAGAGGAAGAGCTATCGGATCATCCGATGAGAAGACAAGTGTAACATCGGTCTAACAACGGTCATATCTGACACAGTGACGTCAGCCAAAGTGAACTTGACCGATGATAACTGAAGGGGAGACATCGGATCATCCGGTGTTCGCAGAAAAGTTCTATCAGCCTACTTTTTCCAACAGCTATTTCGTGGAGGCTGGCTATATATACCCCTTCAACCTATCAAATCGACAGTCTTGATCACCAGACATAATCTACACATCCACAAGCATTCAAGACAAAGAGCCATCACTTCTACATCATTTAGATCACTTACACACAAGGAGATAGGCTAGAACTAGCTAGAGAGAGAGCTTGTGTGCCTCCATTCTTGGTGAGTGGAATCTCTAGGGTAGTGAGAGCCTTAAGGGAGTGTCCCTTGGTGTTTGTAACTGAGAGAGACTTCCAGAGTTTGCCAAGAGGATTGTGGAAGCCCGGAGGATCGAAGTTGTACAAGGCTTGAGCTCCACCTTGCCAAGGTTGGCAAACGGAGAAGAATAGTGAAGATCCCTAGTCTCGGTGACTTGGGTGTGGCCATACCCTTTGGCGGGTGCCACAACGTGGATGTAGGAAGATCTTGACGATCTTGCCGAACCACGGGATAAATCCTCGTGTCTCCTCGGGAGTTTGCATCCTCTTCCTCCCCCTTACATTTATGCATTGTATATACCATGAAGTTGCTATTTACTTCAATGCATAGATCGTTTGGGTAGGGAATTGGGCTTTTAGGAATTAAGTTTTATTGCTTAGATTTTTGAAAAGAAGCCCAATTCACCCCCTCTTGGGCATTCGATCCTTACAATTGGTATCAGAGCAAGGTTGCTCATAGGATCATTCTAGCTTCACCGCTAGAGAGCTAAAATGGCCAAGGTTGGGGGTTCGGTTCCTATCTTCGAGGGCAAGAACTTTTCCTATTGGAAAGCACGCATGCGCGCTTATCTAGAGGCTATTGCTCCCGAAGTATGGGAAGCGACCCACGCGGGGTTTGGAGAACACAACTATGTTGGTGATAAAATTAAATGGGATGCTAAAGCTAGGAATGCAATCTATGAATGTATTAGTCAAGATGTGTTTGCTAGGATTGCTAGCAAAGAAAAAGCTTGTGAAATTTGGGCTTGCTTAATAGAGATTCATGAGGGTTCTTCTCGAGTCAAGGAACTTAAATATCACATGCTTAAAGTAAAATATGATGAATTTAAGATGCTACCTCATGAAAATGTCAATGAGATGTTCTCTCACTTGAATGTACTTATTGAAGATGCTCTTGACATTGCTTCTCTTGGCAAGGGACTCATCAACCTCAAAATCCTCATGCTCCTTCCCAAGCCAAAGTACAACATCATCAACTCCATGCTTCAAAAGAAGTCTCTTGACCACATTGAAGTCTCGGAGCTCATTGGAGAAATTCACGCTCATGAGATGAGTGTACTTGGGATGATGGAGCAATCATCTTCAAAAACAATTGCTCTAAAGGCCCCCACCAAGAAAACAAGCCTCAAGAAGAAGAAGGTGGTTGAGCCTAGCTCAAGTGAAGAAGAGCAAGCATCAAGTGAAGATGATGATGATGAGCTTGCATTGATGATTAGAAAGTTCTCACGCTTGAACTCCAAGATTACTAAGAAGGGATACACATTTGATCCCAAGAAGAAAGCGTTTCTACCAAGGAGAGATGATCACAAGACTTGCTACAATTGTGGTGATCAAGGCCACATCTCCTATGATTGTCCAAAACCGGACAAAAGAAGAGAGAACCATAAGAGCAAGCATCGCAAGCTTGAAGATAGTGAAGATGATGAAGAAGAGGCCAAACCCAAACCAAGATCCTTTGGGAAGAGGAAACATGACAAGGGCAAGAAGACAAGACTCTTCCCAAAGAAGAGAAATGGCCCACAAAAGGTGTTCATGTGTGAGGCAAATGAATGGGTCACCGACGAAGAAACAAGTGATGAAGAGAGTGAAGTGGAAGAAGAAAGTTTGGCCGGATCGCCATTGCCAACAATGATGACTCACCTCTTCATCCACCGCCCATGTGCCTCATGGCGAAAGGTAACACCAAGGTATGTGACGACTCTAGCGATGATGAGCTTTCCCCCGATGATTTAACTTCTTTAATAAATGAATATCACACTATCATTAAGAGGGAAAAGAGTAAGGTTAAGGCTCTTGAAGGAACTCGTGCTAAGCTTGAGAGTGCTAACCTTGATTTGCTTGACAAGTATGAAAGCATACTCAAAGAGCATGACACGCTCAAATCCCATGTCAAGCAAGTTGAGGAGGATAAGGCTCAAATCAAGCTAGATCATCATGAGCTTGACTTAGCCCACCAAGCACTCTTGGGAAAGCACAATGAGTTAATCCAAGAGCATCAAACACTTAACCTTGCTTATGAAGTGCTTGATCAAGAGTTAAAAATTATGAAGAAACAAACTCTTAATGATAATATATCCATTACTTCTCATGCCACTAATGTCTTGCACAAGTCTTTGCCTTTGAAAGAGAACACTAGGGAGAAGGACTTGTTGGAAGAAATTGAGAGTCTCCGCACTAGTGTGGCTAGACTATCAAAAGGAGAAGTCAAGCACAAGGAAATCCTCTTCCAACAAGCAAAGGCCTTAAACAAGAGAGGACTTGGATCCTTCCCAATGCCTAACAAAGGAAAGGTGCCCTCACCGGAGCTTAAAACAAGCTTCATCAAGGAAGTTGGTTCTTATTGCCAACATTGTGAGGTCACCGGTCACCACACAAGGGAGTGTCCTCTTCCTAACCGACCTTCTCCAAAATTGCCTATTGACTACAAATCTACTTTCAATGATCATTATTATCTCTTGAGTAAAGTAGATGGCAAGGTGAAGGCAAGGTTCATTGGCAAAGACATGAAGGGCATGAAGGGGAAGCTCCCCAAGCAACTTTGGGTCCCAAAAACACTTGTATCACACATACAAGGACCTAAGTTGGCTTGGGTGCCTAAAGTTAAAAATTGAATTCATGTGTGTAGGTGAACTACAAAGCCGGAGGAAAGCATTGGGTGCTCGATAGCGGGTGCACTCAACATATGACCGGCAATGATGGTATGTTCACCACCATAGAAAACCCCGACAATCATGAACAAGTCACCTTTGGTGATAACTCCAAGGGTAAGGTAATTGGGTTAGGTAAGATTGCCATTTCAAATGACTTATCTATTTCCAATGTTTTGTACGTTAAGTCACTTAGTTTTAATTTACTTTCTATTGCACAACTATGTGATCTTGGACTAACGTGCACCTTTAGCAAAAATGATGTTGTTATGAGTAGTGAGACAAGCCAAGAACCAGTCTTCAAAGGATTTCGGCATGGACACCTCTACCTAGTAGACTTCTCCAACAAGAATGCTAGCTTGACCACTTGCCTTTTCACTAAGACAAGTTTGGGATGGCTATGGCATCGACGCATAGCGCACATAGGGATGAGCAAGCTCAAGAAGTCATTTAAGCTTGGGATGGTGACCGACGTGAAGGATGTCATATTTGAGAAGAACAAGCTTTGTAGCACTTGTCAAGCCGGAAAGCAAGTTGCTTCACACCACCCAATGAATACAATGGTGTCAACCTCCAAGCCACTTGAACTACTTCACATGGACCTCTTCGGACCGTCCACATATCAAAGCCTTGGCGGTAACCTCTATTGTCTTGTTATAGTTGATGACTACTCTCGCTATGCTTGGACTTTGTTTCTAGGTGACAAGAGTGAAACTCCGGAAGTGTTCAAGACCTTCGTTAACCGCTCTCAAAGGGAATTTCAACTTCCCATCATCAAGGTCCGGAGTGACAAAGGCACCGAATTCAAGAACTACAACATTGGGGAGTGGTGTGACCGTGAAGGCGTGAAACATGAGTTTTCGGCCACATACACTCCTCAACAAAATGGTGTCGTTGAGAGGAAGAACAAGACTCTCATCACTCTTGCGCGAGCAATGCTTGATGACTACGGCACGTCGGAGAAGTTTTGGGCCGAAGCAATCAACACGGCGTGCCATGCCGCAAATAGGGTCTACCTCCATCGACTACTTCAAAAGACCCCGTACGAGCTTCTCATTGGGAGAAAGCCCAACATCTCCTACTTTCGAGTCTTTGGCTGCAAGTGCTACATCTACCGCAAGAAAAGGCTCGGTAAGTTTGAAACAAGATGTGATGTTGGTATATTTCTTGGTTATGCATCAAACTCAAAAGCATATCGAGTATTCAACCAAACCTCTGGTTTAGTTGAGGAAAGTTGTGATGTTGAGTTTGATGAATCTAATGGCCCCCATGAGGAAAGTTTTGGTCATGATGAAATAGATGATGAGCCTCTACGAGAAGCCATGAAGAACATGACCATTGGAGACGTCAAGCCTAAAGTTGAGGAGAGCCATGATCAAGGGGGAGCTTCAAGTTCCAACATCAACACCATGGCGCCTCAAGTTGACGAAGAAGAGAAGGATGATCCATTGCCAACTCAAGACTCACAAGCCACACAACATCAAGAAGAAGAAGAAGTCCATGATCAAGTCCAACCACAATAGGAGCAACACACATCACCATCACCAAGTGCTTCACAACCACTTATGAGGCATGGACGCATCTCCAAGGCGCATCCGATGGACCGAATCATCGGAAGTACGTCAAGGGGCGTAAGTACACGTTCTCGCCATTTCGCTTCATTTTGTGAGCATTACTCGTTTGTTTCATGTGTAGAACCCACTCACATTGAGGAGGCACTCCAAGACCCAAATTGGGTTATGGCTATGCAAGAAGAACTCAACAACTTCATCCGCAATGAAGTTTGGGTGTTGGAGGAGCGACCCAAGGACAAGAATGTCATCGGAACAAAGTGGGTGTACCGCAACAAACAAGACGAGAACGGCGTTGTGGTCCGCAACAAGGCAAGACTTGTGGCCAAAGGGTTCTCGCAAGTTGAAGGACTAGACTTTGGGGAGACACTTGATCTGGTCGCCCGGCTAGAAGCCATCCGTATACTTCTTGCATTTGCATCACATCATAATATTAGACTTTATCAAATGGATGTGAAAAGTGCCTTTCTTAATGGTTACATTAACGAGCTTGTTTATGTTGAACAAACTCCCAGGTTTGAAGATCCGAGGAATCCTAATCATGTGTATAGGTTGCACAAGGCGCTCTACAGGCTCAAGCAAGCACCTAGGGCATGGTATGAACGACTACGGGATTTCCTTATCATGCAAGGATTCAAGATCGGGAGGGTGGACACTACACTCTTCACCAAAGACATCAACGGAGATTTGTTTATTTGTCAAATTTATGTTGATGATATTATTTTTGGTTCAACTAACGAAGCTCTTAGCCATGAGTTTGGCAAAATGATGTCTAGGGAATTCGAGATGTCAATGATTGGAGAGCTCAACTTCTTCCTTGGATTTCAAATCAAGCAACTTCAAGAGGGGACCTTCGTCTATCAAGAGAAGTACACCAAGGACCTCTTGAAGAAATTTGAGATGGGAGATTGTAGCTCAAGAAGCACTCCAATGGAAACAAATTGTCATCTCGACGCGAATAAGGACGATAAACCTATTGATCAATCCAACTACTGTTCTATGATTGGTTCATAGCTTTACCTTACCGCATCTAGGCCCGATATCATGTTTAGTGTATGCTTATGTGCTCGCTTTCAAGCGGCACCTAAAGAATCGCATAGGAAGGCGGTCTTTAGGATACTTAGGTATCTTAAGCATACCCCTAGTGTGGGCTTGTGGTACCCTAAAGGTGCAAAATTCCACCTCTTGGGATACTCGGATTCGGACTTTGCCGGATGCCGCGTGGATCGCAAGAGTACCTCCGGTGGGTGCCACTTGCTTGGGCGTTCCCTAGTATCTTGGTCTAGCAAGAAGCAAAATTCCGTCACCTTGTCCACGGCGGAAGCGGAATATATTGCGGCCGGTGCATGTTGTGCCCAAATTCTTTATATGAAACAAACCCTTTTGGACTTTGGTATTAAACTTGGTTGTGTGCCTCTCCTTTGTGACAATGGAAGTGCGGTTAAGATAGCTAAAAACCCCGTTCAACACTCCCGCACTAAGCACATTGATATTCACCATCATTTCTTGAGGGACCATGAAGCTAAGGGAGACATCTCATTGCGAGGTGTTAGGTCCGAAGAACAATTGGCAGATATCTTCACTAAACCACTTGATGAGAAAACTTTTTCTAGGCTAAGAAGTGAGTTAAATGTGCTAGATGCAACGAACGTCATGTAAGAATGCACTTCATATAGGTCTTGCCTAACTCTCAAAGGATAGGGGTGAGCAAGGGTTAGCTTGAGATGGAGGTTCTTTTGGTTTTCCCCAAGGCTTGGAGAGTGGATCTCCCTGAAGAAGCCTTTGAAAGGTTCAAATTTGGCAAGATAGATTTATTTTATGCCTTGCATGATGCCTGCCATATAGACTTGTAATTTCTTGCATTATAAAATGTTTGGCTTTGCATACGGTAGATTGTCACAAAGGGGAACCCAACTCATGAGAAAGAGACTTGTTTGAAATGCAATATCTCAACTCATATGAGGTGGAAAGAACAAAATGTTAGGTGCGTTAATGCCTAGAGGAACATGCTCTAAAGAGATAGAAGTCTTCATACTCTAGCTCACAAAGCATGGGCCTTACATTTTATTTGGATGATTTCCTTCCTATTTTCTTTGGTGTTCTATATGCTTTAAGGATTAGCCAAGTTATTGGCAAATTAGTGTTTTTGAGGGGTAAGGGGTTGCCCAAAAGTCCTAAGACATGTGTTTCTTATTGCTTGTTTGTTTGGTCAAAGGACATATATGGGATGTTGCTGTTTTATAGTCATCGGATTATCCGATGCTTAGGTCAGACCATCATCGGATCAGTTGGTGTTCAAAAGCCAAGAGTCAGTTCAGTCAAGTGTGACAAATCAACCGACGAGTTCATTCTGAAAAACATTGGTCGATCCGATGTTCACACTTCTGGAACTGTGCTGAATTCCACCGATGCCTATCCCTTCCATGTCGGACCATCCGGTGTCAACGACACCTTTTTGAATACCCTTACTGTGCCATTCGACCGATGCTTCTAACGTTTAACGTCGGTCCATCCGGTGTTAAATTTTCGGCTAGGGTTTGGGACCCACTATTTAAACGACCCTTCGCCTCCCTCCCTTCTCTCTCCCCGATCCCGACTCACCCGCGCCTATCTCCGCCGCCGCCGCTCCTCTCGCCCTGCGCCACCGCCGCCTCCGGCCGCCGCCGCCTTCCGGCCACCGCCGCACCATAGCAGCAGCCGCCGCCGCATCACTACAGCCACCGCCGCACCATAGCAGCAGCCGCCGCCGCACCACCGCAGCCGCCGCCGTACCACCGCAGCCGCCACTGCCACTCTCCTCCACCGCCGCAGCCAAACGCCGCCAACCGCCGCCCGTGCACCACCACCGCCGATGCCCCCAGCAGCCACACCACCACCCTCTCCACCATCATTGTGGTGCCTCCCTCAACGGTCGCTGTCTCGTCGCCGTTAGGGTTTCCATCCGCGTCGATCGTCGTATCGTGCGCTTGACGTCGTTGCGCCTCATCGCAATGGCTCGTGACAAGAAGAACAAGGGCAAGGCCATTGTGGAGCCGACCGCAAAGAAGCAGAAGCTCTCGAAGGAGGAGAAGAAGGCATTGATGGCCGCTCGCGCCGCTGAGGAGCGAGAGCTTGGCTGAGGAGGATCATTGAGGATCCGCGAGGCTCGTCCGAGGAAGCCTCCTGTGATAGATGAGTCCGAGGTAGAAGAAGAGCCGGAAGTGCCACTCGTTCGCCGGCGATCAGCCAGGACCCGTGGGGGTCATCCCGCGGCAGCACCACGTCCGAGACCGACTGCTGCTGATCGTCGTGAGGACAGGGAGGCCCAGAGAGCCATCTACAAGATGGACACCAACGTCCGTGTTGGTGAAGGTGTCTGGTTGACTGATTACCGAAATATGAAGGCCAAGCAGCTAAGAAGACTCAGATGGAGTGTTCTACTTGAGGAGTGGTACCCGCAGCCCAGAGAGGCTCTTGTGGACAGTCGTTTCTGGACTGTGACACAGGCGTCTCTATACGAGACCTATAGACGCCGAGGCCACAAGCTATTCCAGCACAACTTTCTGGATTGGGATCAGCTCGCCCTGGTAGCAGAGACAGATATACACCCATACTTTGAGAGGTATCAAGGGCTGGTGGAGCTGATGTCCTACGACAGGAGTGCATATGTGGAGGATTGGGTCCGCGTATTCTATGCTACCCTATATGTCTCTGAGGGCCGCAGATCAATAGACTTCATGTTCATGGGTCAGCACCATCACCTGACGAGGCAGACATTGGCACAGCTGCTAGGAGTGGACCTGCACGACACTTGCGTGCATGAGAGGGTATATGGACAGGCAGACCCGCCGAGGAGGCCTCTCACTGGAGGAGTGGCACCACCACTGGAGGAGATCCGCTCTTTGTTTGGACCGTCCTTCTCTCCAGAACAGCCGAGGGTACTGACACTACTGACTCCAGCTGCGCGCACAGTGCATCTTGCCTTGCGCCGCACTCTCTTGCCGAGGTCCGGATACCTAGATGGGTTCACCAGCCTGCAGCAGACCCTCCTGTTCTACATCATGAACGGGATGGAGTTTGATATTGTGGACATCCTCATATGTGAGATGGAGGATGTGATCACCGATGGAGTGGGCATGATGAGGCAGCTTGTGTTTGGACATTGGATCAGCTACTTGCTCTCCATGATGGTTCCTGAGGAGTCCGCCGTGCGTGACCGTCTCACTGACGAGAGTGTCACACGGTTCAGCCACTACCGAGCTCCAGCTCCTGGAGACCGCCGCCTTGGCCGTCCAGTCGAGCGTCAGGTCCGAGCTCGGCTATCCTAGGAGGATTGGTCTGATCTGGAAAAGGAAGATGAGAGGCTGGCTAAGGCAGAGGCTCAGGGTGAGGACCTTCAGCATATATGGTCCGAGAGCGACACAGATGACAGTGTTGAGGAGTACTTCCCTCCTCCTCCCTCACCCAGGCAGCACGACGCGGAGGCTGGAGGCTCGACAGTGCCACCCCCTACTCCTCCTCCCGTCTCAGAGTCACAGGTCTCTCAGCCGTCAGAGCTCACCTCACTCCTGCAGCAGATGGTTGAGTAGCAGCGCCTGGACCGGCTTGCAGCTGAGCAGGCCCGAGCTGAGCAGGCAGCCCGCCTTTTGGAGCTCCAGCTGCAGCAGCAGGAGATGCAGCGCCAGATCGCCCGTGAGAGGCGAGAGGACACAGACCGGCTGACTGGGATCATAGACCAGATGCACCAGCGCTCCCTCGACCAGCAGCAGCAGACGCAGTAGGCGATGATGGGCATCCTGGGGTTGATCACAAACCTCTACACCCAGACCAGGATTGCCCTGGCAACGCAGCTGCCAGGAGTTGCTCCACCTCCACCTGTCCTTGCTCCAGCTGCAGCTCCGGTGCCGACCACGCCGATCCCGTTGATTAGCATGTCTCCACTGCTGGCTCCGGGTGCGTTGATCCACTCTTCGCTGCCGGCTACGACGCTGTTCCAGCAGACGCCAGCATCCGTCATCAGTGCCCCCTTGCCAGCAGCTACTACTCAGTAGGAACCGACGGCGGCTCCTACGGCTCTGACAGCTCCTTCCACCTCTACTCCAGGCAGCAGCTCCGACGACAGCACTCCCGATAGTGACCAATTCGTCATTGCTCCTAGCACTCAGGGCTCGTAGGTACTCGGATCCCTTTTTGGTGTCTTTATGCCAAAGGGGGAGAAGAGTTAGAGGAGAGTCAGGGGGAGGATAGCTTAGTCAGGGGGAGGATAGCTTAGTCTCAGGGGGAGTATCCTAGCTGTAGTGGGAGTTTATCCATATGAGTCTATCTATATCATCTTTTGTAATTTGATGTTTTTGCTACTCATTGAGCATTAATGAACTTGCCACTTATTCCCATGAGTTACTCATCGATTGAGCTTTTCGAGTTATTGATTGATTTTGAGCCTTCAAATTTTAAGTGTGATAATCTTGTATTCATTGCATATCCTCTTAAGTTTCGTACTATCAAATTCATTACTATTGTGCTTCAATTGTTGTGTTGTCATCAATCACCAAAAAGGGGGAGATTGAAAGCATCTAGGCCCCCATGAGGTATGGTTTCGGTGATTAATGACAACCATTGGATTTTACTAATGAATTTGTGGATGCAAGTTATCCCATATCACTCAATCAAACGAAAGTTATATGAACATCAATATCAACTACTAATCATTGGAGACCCATATACAATCACTTTATGAGATCAAATCAATGATATGAAGATAGGAAGTAAAAGCTCTTATGTCAAAGTTATTCAACCACAATTGATGACACTTAATGCTTGACAATCATCAGAAGTACATTTCCAACAAATGTATAAGAGGTCAATCAAGCAAAGTTCAAAAGAATCACTTAGAAACAACTCGAAGCAAACAAAATCAACTCACCGGATCAACCGATGTTTCCAGAGAACAACACGTCGGTCGAGTTGGTTTAGCAGAAGAAGAAGACCTCAGAACAAAGCACTCACTGGATCATCCGATGTTAAGGGCTTAGCTACATCGATCCATCAGTACAATATGCAATATCCTTGGACCAAGTGTAGCACCGGATCATCCGATGTACAGAAATATACACATTGGTCAATCACTCTAGTAAGAATCAAGTTTGAGCCAATCCTGGAGGAAGAGCCACCGGATCATCCGATGAGAAGACAAGTGTAACATCGGTCTAACAACGGTCATATCTGACACAGTGACGTCAGCTAAAGTGAACTTGACCGATGATAACTGAAGGGGAGACATCGGATCATCCGGTGTTCGCAGAAAAGTTCTGTCAGCCTACTTTTTCCAACGGCTATTTCGTGGAGGCTGACTATATATACCCCTTCAACCTGTCAAATCGACAAGTCTTGATCACCAGACATAATCTACACATCCACAATCATTCAAGACAAAGAGCTATCAATTCTACATCATTTAGATCACTTACACACCAAGAGATAGGCTAGAACTAGCTAGAGAGAGAGCTTGTGTGCCTCCATTCTTGGTGAGTGGAATCTCTAGGGTAGTGAGAGCCTTAAGGGAGTGTCCCTTGGTGTTTGTAACTGAGAGAGACTTCCGGAGCTTGCCAAGAGGATTGTGGAAGCCCGGAGGATCGAAGTTGTACAAGGCTTGAGCTCCACCTTGCCAAGGTTGGCAAACGGAGAAGAATAGTGAAGATCCCTAGTCTCGGTGACTTGGGTGTGGCTATACCCTTTGGTGGGTGCCACAACGTGGATGTAGGAAGATCTTGACGATCTTGCCGAACCATGGGATAAATCCTCGTGTCTCCTCGGGAGTTTGCATCCTCTTCCTCTCCCTTACATTTATGCATTTTATATACCGCAAAGTTGCTATTTACTTCAATGCATAGATCGTTTGCGTAGGGAATTGGGCTTTTAGGAATTAAGTTTTATTGCTTAGATTTTTGAAAAGAAGCCCAATTCACCCCCTCTTGGGCATTCGATCCTTACACCAAGGCATAATTTGATTTTGGAGGCCTATTCCTCTGGTGGATCTAAATGGGTGCTAGACAGTGGCTGCACCAACCATATGACCGGAGAAAGAAGGATGTTCGAGAAAATGAGGATTCAAGCGAGGGCATCTACTTTGGAGAC
This sequence comes from Tuctoria greenei, assembly GCA_036927565.1. Classification (NCBI taxonomy): domain Eukaryota; kingdom Viridiplantae; phylum Streptophyta; class Magnoliopsida; order Poales; family Poaceae; genus Tuctoria; species Tuctoria greenei. The sequence continues at coordinate 29,670,354 of JAYESD010000011.1, forward strand.
AATAGTCAAGGAAAGGTGCTCGGTACTGGTAAAATCGCCATATCATCTAAACACACTCTTTCACATGTATTACATGTTGATTCCTTAGATTATAACCTGTTGTGCATATCTCAATTATGTGAAAAAGGTTATAATTGCTTGTTCACTAACGAGGGTGTGACCGTCTCTAGGAGGAGTGATGGTTCCATTGCATTCAAGGGTATGTTAAAGGGAAAACTTTACCTTGTTGACTTCAACAAAGATAAAGCCGAACTTGACACATGCTTGATTGCAAAGACCAACATGGGTTGGCTATGGCATAGATGGCTAGCGCATGTTGGTATGAGGAATCTTCAAAAACTCCTCAAGGGCGATCACATCCGAGGTTTAAAGGATGTTGTTTTTGAGAAAGACAGGCCTTGTAGCACGTGTCAAGCCGGGAAGCAAGTTGGAGCACCCCATCCCGCGAAGAACATCATGACTATAACAAGACCGCTCGAGCTACTTCACATGGACTTATTCGGTTCAATTGCCTACATAAGCATCGGCGGTAACAAATATGGTTTTGTAGTTGTTGATGATTTTTCTCGCTTCACTTGGGTTTTCTTTTTACATGATAAGTTAGAAACACAAGGAATACTCAAGAAGTTCTTCAAGAGAGCTCAAAATGAGTTTTCATTGACAATCAAGAACATTCGAAGCGACAACGACACGGAGTTCAAGAACACACAAGTGGAGGAGTACCTAGATGAAGAAGGCATAAAGCACGAGTTTTCAGCACCTTACTCCCCTCAACAAAACGGAGTTGCCGAAAGAAAGAATCAAACCCTCATAGAGATGGCGAGAACAATGCTCCATGAGTACAAGACCTGGGATCGATTTTGGGCGGAAGCAGTTAACACCGCTTGCCACGCCATAAATCGACTTTATTTTCATCGACTACTCAAGAAGACATCCTATGAGCTACTCATCTGTAACAAGCCTAATATTTCATATTTTCGAGTTTTCGGTTCCAAATGCTATTTTGAACAAGAAGCCTAGGACTTCAAAGTTTGCTTCAAAATCCGATGAAGGTTTCTTGCTTGGTTATGATTCGAACACTTACGCCTATCGTGTCTACAACAAGACCTCCGGACTTATTGAAGTAGCACGTGACGTAGTGTTCGATGAAACTAATGGCTCCCAAAAGGAGCAAGTTGATCCATGTGTGCTAGATAAAGAAGAAGCTCCTTGTCGAGCATTGAGAAGAATGTCGTTAGGCGAAGTTCACCCACAAGATCCACCTCTATATATGCATGAGGAAAATGAACCACAAGAGCAGGCCCATGATCAAGGGGGAGCTTCCATACAAGATCAACCTCAAGAAAGCGAAAATGATCAACAAGTCAATTAGAGCAACCACTTAGGGGGAGAAGTAGAGGATCATGAAGATTCAAGACATCAAGTACCACACCCAAGAGTACACCAATGCGTCCAAAGGGATCACCCTATCGACAACATCATCGGTGACATCCAAAAGGGAGTAACTACTAGATCTCACATAGCTAATTTTTGTGAGCATTAATCATTTGTGTCCTTTTTGGAACCACGCAGGGTTGAGGATGCATTGAAGGATCCATATTGGGTAGTGGCCATGCAAGAAGAACTCAACAATTTCAAAAGGAATGAGGTGTGAGAACTAGTCGAAAGACCCAAATCCAACGTCGTCGGCACCAAATGGGTCTTCTGCAACAAACAAGATGAACACGGGGTGGTGACAAGGAACAAGGCCTGACTTGTGGCCAAAGGGTATTCACAAGTCGAATGTTTGGATTTTGATGAAACATTTGCTCCCGTAGCTAGACTTGATTCCATTAGAATATTACTTGCATATGCTACTCACCATGATTTCAAGCTCTATCAAATAGATGTGAAAAGCGCCTTCCTCAACGGACCAATCAAGGAGGAGATGTATGTGGAGAAACCCCCCAGGTTTGAAGATGAAGAGTTCCCCGACCACGTATTTAAATTGCGTAAGGCTCTCTACGGCCTCAAACAAGCTCCTAGAGCTTGGTGTGAGTGTCTTAGAGATTTCTTAATTGAAAATGGCTTTAAGATCGGTAAAGTAGATTATACATTGTTTACAAAGAACTTTGACAATGATCTCTTTGTTTGTCAAATCTATGTTGATGATATAATCTTTGGTTCAACTAACAAATCTTTTTGTGAGGACTTTAGTAAAATTATGACAGATAGGTTTTAGATGTCTATGATGGGAGAGCTAAAGTACTTCTTGGGATTCCAAGTAAGGCAACAAAAGGAAGGGACGTTCATAAGCCAAACTAAGTACACTCAAGACATACTCAAGAAGTTTGGAATGGACAAGGCAAAGCCCGTAAAGACTCCCATGGCAACGAATGGCCACTTGGATCTCAATGAAGATGGAACAAACGCCGATCAAAAGGTATATCGCTCCATGATTGGATCTTTACTCTACTTATGTGCATCTAGACCAGACATTATGTTGAGTGTATGCTTGTGTGCAAGGTTTCAAGCCAACCCAAAAGAGTGTCATTTGACAACCGTTAAGATAATCTTGCGGTATTTAGTTCATACACCCAACCTAGGCCTTTGGTACCCCAAAGGTTCCAAATTTAATCTGATTGGTTACTCCGATGCAGATTATGCCGGATGCAAAGTAGATAGAAAAAGTACCCCTGGTACATGCCAATTCCTAGGTAGATCCCTAGTTTCTTGGTCCTCCAAGAAACAAAACTCCATTGCCCTATCCACAGCCGAAGCGGAGTATGTTGCAGCCGGGAGTTGTTGTGCTCAACTCCTTTGGATGCGACAGACTCTAAGGGATTACGGTTACAATATGAACCGCATTCCACTCCTTTGTGATAATGAGAGCGCCATTAAAAATTCCCATAATCCCGTTGAGTACTCTAGGACCAAACACATAGACATCCGACATCACTTTTTGAGAGACCATTCAATGAAGGGAGATATAGCCATTTCACATGTCAACACTGAAAAATAACTAGCCGATATTTTCACCAAGACACTTGATGAAAAATGCTTTTGCGAACTCCAAAATGAACTAAATATCCTTGATTCTCGGAGTGTGGCTTGAAATATTTTATACTTGAATGCTATCTTCAAAATTCATTGATTGTGTTGTGAAAATCATCTCTCTCAATTTTTCTGAAAAACTGTCAATTACTAGATCTTGGTGAATTATGATCATTGCTTGATTGTTGTATGCTTACAAATCATATTCATCAAGATTATTTGATTTATTTGCCTCCCTATTTTCTAAATAAGTACCTTCGAATATATACGAATGGCCTAGGCATTTCTTCCCTGGTGACCACGGACTAGTCCGTGGTTACCCGGACTAGTCCGCCCATGCATACTAGTCCGCAGAGCGTCGGTTAGGCTGGGCTAGTCCGGCAGACCACGGACTAGTCTGATATAGCATCTGGAAAAGTTTGGACTAGTCCGATCATTTTTTGACTTGTCCAATTTTTCGTGTCCATAACCCTAGCCGCCGCCAAACCCTAATCTCCCTCACCCCACACTTGCGTCAAGCTTTCTCTCTCCACGCTCGAGCTCCCCAAGGCGATTTGACGATTTCTCCATCAAAAGTCTCCAAGTTTGGGTGGAAATCAACCTCCTTCACTTAGGGATTGAAGACCACGGACTTGTCCACCCTTCAACCCCCTCTTCTCCGAGATTCAAGCGATTTTTCGATAAATTTTCCCCCACACCCTAGAAATCTCCATTTTCTTCATTGTTGATCGAATAGCCTAGCTTCTGTCATCTAATACAAGTGTCCTTGATGTATTACATTGCTGTTAGGCTAGTTTTGCATTGAGGAACTCCATTTGTCTCATAGTTAAGGTTCTTGAGGATGAATACCAAACTAGTCTGGTCCATGCACGGACAAGTCCGGTCGCTCGGACTAGTCCATGCCAGAACACCGGACTAGTACGATTTTTATAAACTCAACCCTAACTTCTCAATCTCTCAATGCAATTCCTTGTCATATATTCTCATCAATACCCTGTGCAATCCATTCTCAGGGCACGTCAAACTCTCACGATGAAGTTTCTGACTTCGAGGCTGAGATGGACCATGAAGACGTGCTTCGGTCCTTGACAAGCCTTGGCAAGAAGCACCAAGAACGCCCCTCCGAGCCAGCTACCTCTCCTCCCAAGCTCGAAGGAAAGTCCTCGTGAAGAAGCCAGCATCCAAGGCTTCTGTTGGAGGTGGCCCTCGCCAAGCAAAGGGCAAGGGAATTGCAACGGGTCCAATTGGCCCTCTAAAGCTGTCAGCTCCAAGGGAAGGGGCCAGGGACCCCGCAGAGGAAAAATTCAATGGAAAGGGCAGTGACACGGTGGCCAAGTTCAGAAATGTTGATTGCTACAGCCGTCCTAAGCAAGCTGCTGATGGGAGGTTTTGGAGCAACTTCCATGCAGACTTCTACAAGTCTGTATATCTCCCGATGAAGACGCCAGTGGTACGTAGCAAATAGATCGATTGGGTGCATTTTGAGAAGAAGGGCTACTCACCGTTTGTTGAGGTGGTCGAGGCTATTGAAAGGCATGGATTGAAGGATCTCTTTGCCTTCAGGAGCAATTGGAATGATGAGGTGATTGCCCAGTTTTATGCTACTTGACACTTCTCAAGTGATGAGGAAGAAAGTGTGACTTGGATGACTCATGGATCCAAGTACACCATCACATATGAAGAATTTGTGAGGATGCTACATCTTGACACCTCGAGCAATGACAATGTAATCATCCACAACATTGGTGTCATCAAGAAAGACAGAATGAAGTTTCTTTATGAACCCAACTCCAAGTTCAACCCTCCTTCCACGAAGAACATGAAGCCCTTCTTTGTGGTGTTGAATAGGGTCCTAAGGAAGACAATTGCCCCCAAGGATGGGGATGCAAGAAGTGTGCAGGGGTATCTCAAGACCTTGATGAAGGTCATTAGCAAAGACAGAAGATTTGATGCCTGTGACTATATTTGGAATGACATGGTGAACATCTCCTGCACATCAAACAGGTCATGTGGCTATGCTCCTTATCTCATGTTCATGATTGAGAAGGTTACAGGCATAGAGTTTATCAAGGATGTGGAGCACCTTCCCTTGAGGCCCCATATGCCTCAAAAGCCAAGTGTTCAAGCTGCTCCATCTCCGGCCTCCAGCCCTGAGGCTCCAGTGAGAGCCAGTGCTGGTGCTAGGACTGCTCCCGCCATGAGGGCTCCTCCTCAAAAGGGGTCCCCAAGTGGAATCTTGAAGTACCTGGCTGCTATTTTTGCCTCCTGCAAAAAGGCCGAGGTGAAGGCCCACAAGATTAACAAGAGAAGAAAGGATGAAATGAAATATGTCAAGGAGAATATGAAGCAGATTTGCCAAAAGCTGGAGATCGAGCCCATTGGATTACCAGTAAATTCTGATGACTCTGACTCTGACTACACCGAGCTCGGGCCCTTGACTCCCTCCGAGCTTACCTATTTTGGCATTGGGGACTCGAGTGGATCCGTTCCTCCTCCTCCTCCTCATCAGCCAGTAGATGAAGATGAAGACGATGAGAGGACCGACAGCGAGGATTGATAACTTTAGGTCCCCCTCTCCTTCTTTTAGGTGTCTTGATGCCAAAGGGGGAGAGATTGAGGGGGAGTCTTAGGTTTTAGCTGTAGGATGCAAGGAGAGCTTCTTTTTTGTGTCTTTTGTCTATTTTGTGGGTTGTAAAGCTTTTAATATGCTCTGATGGTACTTATGGTCCTGTGATGCAATGTTTTGAACTGCTTATGAAGAAATTGATGAAATATGTGTTTTTGCTATAAGAATGACATATATGCTTATTGTTGATGTGTTGATGTCAATTATGTCATTCTCATATTGATTATTGCTTCTATACACTTAGTTCTGCATCCCACCATAAAGAGTGCACATATGGATCATGCTTTCATTTCTTAATATGTTTTAAACTCATATGTGCACACTTTATGAAAATCTCAACTTTTTATCATATTTTGTGAAATCTCAATTGGTTGTCATCAATCACCAAAAAGGGGGAGATTGAAAGTGCATCTAGGAATACCTTGTGGGTTTTGGATGATTTATGACAAGAAAATGAGATCCTAACCACTTTGTTGAGATGAGCACAGGTTCTAATGAGAAAATGAGCAAAGTGCCAAAAAGAAAGGAGAATGAAGAGCAATGCATAAAAGAGCTCAACAAACAAGTGTAGTAGATCTTTGTGTATGGAGTGTGTTAAGGAAACACACCCCAAGAGTTCAATCACAAATAATCACACACATTGCACAAGTTTATACAGGACCAGACTAGTCTGACTGACCTCAAACTAGTCCGATATCTTTCTGCACAAGATCGGACAAGTCTGATATCACCACGGACTAGTCCGATATCTCTCTGACTAGAATCGGACTAGTCCTCCCCAGTGCGGACTAGTGCTCCAAACACTTCACAAGTTGCTCAAAATCGGGCAAGTCCGATATTAGCACGGACTAGTCCGAAAAACCCTCTGACCTAAATCGGACAAGTCCTCCAAGTGCGGACTTGTCCCCTATTCATTTAGGGTTTCACGTTTCTAGACAAGTCCGATATACACCGGACTAGTCCGAAGATTTCCAGAACTGAAAATCGGACAAGTCCGCTTCTGGCCAGACTAGTCCGATATTTCGGGACACCTAGGGTTTGCTACACACAGCACACCGGACTAGTCCAGTGTCCACCACGGACTAGTCCAATCTTTCCGAACCCTAACGGTCACTTTTGGGAACCCCATATAAATAGGTGTATACGGCCCATCTTACAACTCTCTCGACCCCCTGCGCCGTCACACCTCCCAAGAGCCTCAAAAACACATCTCTCCATGAAATCAAATGCAACAAAGATCAATCCCTTGAGTATACACTTTGGATCATTGGAGAGACACGGTTCATCACTCATTGATCTCTTGGTTTGATTCTCTAACACACTCCTGTGGTTTTTATTGGAATCTTTCGAGTGTGTTCTTGGTGGAGTTCTTGTTGTAATCTTAGGGAGCCCTCAACGTGTGAGAAGGCCCCTTGAATTCGGTTATTTGCCCTTTGTGATAAGTGAAGAGGATTGGCCTCCATGGCGATTCGATGAGGGTAGGGTTGGAGAAGACCCGATCCTTTTGTGGACTCCTCAACGTGGATGTAGGTTGCCTCTGTGGGAACCGAACCACGTGATAGAGTGCTTGTGTTCTTACTTTGCGCTCATCGTTCTTATACATCATACAATCTAGGGTTTCTATCAATCTTGCTTACTTTATGTTGAAACATTGAATATAAGATTGACTTGCGGTATATCCTAGTTCATAATCGTGTAACACTTCAATTACAAGTATATTTCCGCTGCATACATCCTAGGATCAAGATAATCAATCAAATTTGATAAACCTAGACGGTATACACCGGACTAGTCTGCACTCGACCGGACTAGTCCGATATCTCGAGATTTGATCTAGTTGTTAAGTGTTGTAGGTTCCGACAAAATTCAAAAAGGCCTATTCACCCCCCCTCTAGGCCACATTCAACAAGTCCGTACCCAAGACTGATTTTAATTGTTCTTTTGCATCTAATTCGTTTTAATCTTGTTCCTTTTTGTGTTGCACTATGTTAAAGATGTATTAAAATGAATGCATTGCATGATGAATGAACATGAGGGTGTTACAAACCTACACCCCTTAAAATGAATCTTGCCCTCGAGATTCGACGTAGAAGGAAAGAGATAGGTAAATTCCTCCTTGAGATCACCTTCGCGCTCCCGTGTAGCTTCAGATTCAGTATGATGTTTCCATTGTACTTTGCACCATCAAATCACCTAGCTCCTTGTGATTCTCTCCTTTGTCTCCAAGACTTTGATAGGTTGCTCGGCATAAGTCAAATCTTCCTCAAGATCCAATTCGTCCATTGGTACTTGTTCTTTCAGTACTCTTAAGCACTTCTTGAGTTGAGAAACATGAAATACATCATGACACTGGAAAGATGTGCCATCATCTCTAATTGATATTGAATGTGGCCTAGAGGGGGGGGGGGTGAATAGGACTTTTCGAATTTTGGTCAGAACCTGCAACACTTAACAAACTGATCAAATCCCGAGATATCGAACTAGTCCGGTAGAGTGCGGACTAGTCCGATGCGTGCGGACTAGATTGATCAAGCTTGATCGATTATCTCGATTCTAGACTATATGCAGCGGAAAAGTACTTGAAATTGGAGTGTCACACTACTATGAACTAGGATGTATCACAAGTTAATCTTATATTCAATGTTTCAACGTAATATAAATAAGATTGATTGAAACCCTAGATAGATATGAAGAGTAAGAACAATGTGCGCAAAGTAAGAACACAAGCTATTTATCCCGTGGTTCGGTTCCCACAGAGGCAACCTACGTCCACGTTGAGGAGTCCACAAAAGGACCGGGTCTTCTCCAACCCTACCCTCGTCAGATCGCCACGGAGGCCAATCCTTTTCACTAATCACAAAGAGAAATAACCAAATTCAAGGGGCCTTCTCACAAGTTGAGGGCTCCCTTTACAAGATGAACACCACCAAGAACACACTCTTAAGATCATAATGAAAACCACAAGAGTGTGTTAGGGAATCAAACCAAGAGCTCAATGAGTGAAGAACCGTGTCTCTCCTTGGATCCAAAGTGTATCCTCAAAGGATCAAGCTTTCGTGCGTTGGATTGCGTGGAGAGATGAGTTTTCTAGGCTCTTGGAGGGTGTGACGGTGCAGGGTGTCGAGATATGTGAAAGATGGGCCGTGCACACCTATTTATATGGGGTTTCCAAAAGTTACCGTTAGGGTTTAGAATGATCGGACTAGTCTGTGGTGAACACCGGACTAGTCCGGTGTGCTGCGTGTAGGAAACCCTAGGTGTCCCGAAATATCGGACTTGTCCAAGGTGAGAGCAGACTAGTCCGATTTGGTTCTGGAAATCTTCATACTAGTCCGATGAATATCGGACTTGTACGGATAGGTGGAACCCTAAGTGAATTTGGGGAACAAGTCCGCACTTGGAGGACTTGTCCGAATTAGGTCATTGGGATTTCGGACTAGCCCGTGATAACATCGGAGTTGTCCACTTGACATCAGAAAGATATCGGACTAGTCCGTGGTGTTATTGGACTTGTCCAATTTCGTGCAACATGTGACGTGTTTGGGGGACTAGTCCGCACTGGGGAGGACTAGTCCGATTCTAGTCAGAGAGATATCAGACTACTCCGTGGTGATATCGGACTAGTCCGGTCAGTGAAAACTGGACTGTGTGGACAAGTCCGCATTGTGAGGACTTGTCCGATCTGGTGCAGAAAGATATCGAACTAGTCCAGGATCAGTCGGACTAGTCCGGTCCTGTATAACTTTGTGCAATGTGTGAGATTATTTGTGCTTGAGCGCTTGGGGTGTGTTTCCTTGACACACTCTATACACAATGATCTACTACACTTGGTTCTTGAGCTCTTTGCCACATTTCTCCTCATTCTCCTTTCTTTTTGGCGCTTTGTTCATTCTATCATTAGAACTTGTGCTCATCTCAACAATGTGGTTAGGATCTCATTTGCTTGTCATAAATCGACCAAAACCCACAAGGGATTCCTAGATGCACTTTCAATCTCCCCCTTTTTGGTGATTGATGACAACAAATTGAGATTTCAGAAAATATGATAAAAAGTTGAGATTTTTATAAAGTGTACAGATATGAGTTTGAAACACATTAAGCAATGAAAACATAAGTCATATGTGCACTATTTATGGTGGGATGGAAAACTAAGCATGTATAAACGATAATCATGATGAGAATGACATAACTGACCTTAATATATCAACAACAAGCATATATGTCATTTTTAGAGCAAGATCACAGATTTCATAAATATTTTCATAAGCAGTTCATATCATTGCATCACAAGACCAAAAGTACCAAAAGAGCATGATAAAAGTCTTACAACTCACAAAGAGACAAAAGATACAAAAGATAGCTCTCCTCACATCCTACAGCTATAGTCTAAGACTCCCCCTCAATCTCTCCCCCTTTGGCATCAAGACACTAGAGAGAAGGAGAGGAGGGACCTAAGGTCTTCAAGCCTCACTGTTGGTCCTCTCGTCGTCTTCATCTTCATTCTCGCGCTAAGGAGGAGGAGGAGGAGGAGGAGCGGTTCCACTCGAGTCCCCAATGCCAAAATAGGGAAGCTCAGAGGGAGTCAAGGGCCCGAGCTCGGTGAAATCAGAATCAGAATCATCTGAAATGACTGGAGATCCAATGGGTTCGATCTCCAGCTTCTGGCAGATGTGCTTCACATTCTCTTTGATGTATCACATATCAGCTTCCTCCTCTTGTTTAGCTTATGAGTGTTCACTTCCGCCTTCTTGCAAGAGGCAAAAATAGCTGACAGGTACTTCAAGATGACACTTGGTTGCCCCTTTTGAGGAGGAGCCCTAGTGGTAGGAGCAGCCCTAGCATCTCAACTAGCTCTCACTGGAGCCTCTGCACTAGAAGAAGGAGAAGGAGTAGCTTGAAGACTTGCTTGTTGAGGCTTCTAGGGACTCAAGGGGTTGTGCTCCACATCCTTGACGAACTCGATGCCTGTGACCTTTTCAATCATAAACATCAGGTAGGGGGCATAGCTACAGGATCTGTTCGGTGTGCAAGAAATTTTGACCATGTCATTCCAGATGTAGTCAAAGACATCAAACTTTCTGTCTTTGCTTATGACCTTCATCAAGGTCCTGAGATACCCCTGAACACTTCCTGCATCCCCATCCTTCGGGGCAATGGTCTTTCTGAGGACCCGATTGAGCACCACGAAGAAAGGCTTGATGTTTTTGGTGGAAGGGGGACTGAACTTTGAGTGGGGTTCATAAAGAAACTTCATCATGTCCTTCTCAATGACACCAATGTTGTGAATTATCAAGTTGTCATTGCTGGTGCTATCAAGATAGAGAAATCTTGCAAATTCTTCATAGGTAATGGTGTACTTGGATCCATGAGTCATCCAAGTCACCCGCTCTTCCTCATCGCTGGCAAAGTGGCATGTTGCATAGAACTGAGCGATGACCTCGTCATTCCAATTGTTCCAGAAGGCAAAGAGATATTTCAAACCATGCTTCTCAACTGCCTCGACCACCTCAACAAAAGGTGAGCAACCCTTCCTCTCAAAGTGCACCCAATCTATCCATTGGTTGCACACCACTGGGGTCTTCATCGGAGGATAGACAGACTTGTAAAAGTATGCATGGAAGTTACTCCAGAACCTCCCATCAACAGCTTGCTTGGGTCGGCTGTAACAATCCACATTTCTGAACTTTGCAGCCGTGTCGCTGCCCTTGCCATTGAATTTCTTCTAAGCGGGATCCCGTGCCCCTTCCCTTGGAGCTGACATCTTGAGGGGGCCAATCAGGCCCGTGGCAATCCCCTTTCCTTTGCCCTTAGCTTGGCGAGAGGTTGCCGAGCTAGGGCCTGCTGCAACCGCACCCTTAAGTTTTGATGCAGGTTTCTTCCAAGAACCTTGCGTCTAATCGGCGGAGGGGAGGGTGCCGGCTCGGACCGGCACTCTTGGCGCTTCTTGCCTTGGCCCGTCGGGGACTGAAGCAAGGCTTCTTGGTCCATCTCACCCTCGAAGTCAGAAATTTCATTGTTTGAGCTCGACATTGTCCTGAGAATGGATTACACAAGGAATTGATGAGAATAGATGACAAGGAACTGCATTGAGGAATTAGAAGTTAGTGATGAGTTCAGAAAAAATCATACTAGTCCGGTGTACAGGCACGGACTAGTCCGGGTGACCGGACTAGTCCGGTATTCAACCTCTAAAACCCTAACTATGAGACAAATGGTGATTCCCAATGCACAAATAGCTTAGCATCAATGTGATACATCAAGGAAGCATGTATATGGTGAAAGGAACTGATCTATTTGATCACCAATCAAGGAAATAGCGATTTCTAGGGTTTGGGAGAAAAATTTACCGAAATTGCTTGATTCTTGAGAATGAAGGGGTTGAAGGTGCGGACAAGTCCGTGGTCTTCAATCTCTAAGCAATGGAGGTCGTTTTCCACCAAAACACGAAGAGTTTTGATGGAGGATGAAGGAAATCGTCTTGGGGAGCTTGAGCGAAGAGAGAGAAAGCTTGAGGCAAGTGTGAGTGTGAGGAAGATTAGGGTTTGGCGGCGGCTAGGGTTAAGGCGCCGAAAAATAAGACTTGTCCGAACTTTTCCAGAGCCTATATCGGACTAGTCCGGACCTATAGTCACTCTGCGGCGGACTAGTCCGTGGTCACCAGGGAAGAAATTCTTAGCCCATTCGTATATATTCGAAGGTACTTATTAAGAAAATAGGGAGGCAAAGCAAATCAATTAATCTTGATGAATATGATCAGTAAGCATTCAACAATCAAGCAATGATCATAATGTACCAAGATCAAGTAGTTGACATAGTTTTTGGAGAAAATTGAGAAAGATGATTTTCGCAACTCAAACAATATATTTTGAAGAGTTCATTCAGGTATGCAAGTTTTCAAGCCACATTCCAAGCATCAAGGATATTGAGTTCATTTCAGAGCTCGCAAAAGCGTTTTTCATCTAGTGGCTTGGTAAATATACCGGCTAGTTGCTTTTCGATATTGACATGTGAAATGACTATATCTCCTTTCATTGAATGGTATCTCAAAAAGTGATGCCGGATGTCTATGTGTTTGGTCCTAGAGTGCTCAACGGGATTATGGGCAATCTTAATAGCACTCTCATTATCACAAAGGAGTGGAATACAATTCATGTTGTAACCGTAATCCCTAAGAGTTTGTCGCATCCAAAGGAGTTGTGCACAACAACTCCCAGCTGCAACATACTCCGCTTCGTCCGTGGATAAGGCAATGAAATTTTGTTTCTTGGAGGACCAAGAAAGTAGGGATCTACCTAGGAATTGTCAGGTGCTGGAGGTACTTTTTCTATCTACTTTGCATGTGACATAATGTGCATCAGAGTAACCAATGAGATTGAATTTGGAACCTTTGGGGTACCAAAGGCCTAGGTTGGGTGTATGAACCAAATATCTTAAGATCCTTTTAACGGCTGTCAAATGACACTCTTTTGGGTTGGCTTGAAACCTTGCACACAAACATACACTCAATATAATGTCTGGCCTAGATGCACATAAGTAGAGTAGATATCCAATCATGGAGCGATATACCTTTTGATCGACGTTTGGTCCATCTTCATTGAGATCCAAGTGTCCATTCGTTGCCATGGGAGTATTTATTGGCTTCGCCTTGTCCATTCCAAACTTCTTGAGTATGTCTTTAGTGTACTTAGTTTGGCTTATGAACGTCCCTTCCTTTTGTTGCCTTACTTGGAATCCCAAGAAGTACTTTAGCTCTCCCATCATAGACATCTCAAACATATCTGTCATAATCTTACTAAATTCCTCACAAAAAGGATTTGTTAGTTGACCCAAAGATAATATCATCAACATAAATTTGACAAATAAAGAGATCATTGTCAAACTTCTTTGTAAACAATGTATAATATACTTTACCTATCTTAAATCCATTTTCAATTAAGAAATATCTAAGACACTCATACCAAGCTCTAGGAGCTTGTTTGAGGTCGTAGAGAGCATTACGCAATTTAAAGACGTGGTCGGGGAACTGTTCATCTTTAAATCCGGGGGGTTGCTCCACATACACCTCCTCCTTGATTGGTCCGTTGAGGAAGGCACTTCTCACATCCATTTGATAGAGCTTGAAATCATGGTGAGTAGCATATGCAAGTAATATTCTAATAGACTCAAGTCTAGCTACGGGAGCAAAGGTTTAATCGAAATCCAAACCTTTGACTTGTGAATACCCTTTGGCCACAAGTCGTGCCTTGTTCCTTGTCACCACCCCGTGTTCATCTTGTTTGTTGCGGAAGACCCATTTGGTGCCGACGACATTGAACTTGGGTCTTTCGACTAGTTCCCACACCTCGTTCCGTTTGAAGTTGTTGAGTTCTTCTTGCATGGCCACTACCCAATCCGGATCCTTCAATGCATCCTCAACTCTACGCGATTCCAAAAAGGATACAAACGAATAATGCTCACAAAAATTAGCTATGCAAGATCTAGTAGTTACTCCCTTTTGGATTTCACCGATGATGTTGTCGATTGGGTGATCCCTTTGGATGCATTGGTTTACTCTTGGGTGTGGCACTTGCGGTCTTGAATCTTCATGGTCATCTTCTTCTCCCCCTAGATGGTTGCCCTCATTGACTCGTTGACCATTTTTCGTCTTCTTGAGGTTGATCTTGTATGGAGGCCCCCCCTTGATCATTGGCCTCCTCCTGTGGTTCATCTTCCTCATGCATATGTAGAGGTGGTTCTTGTGGTCGAACCTCCCCCAATGCCATTCTTCTCAGTGCTTGACAAGGAGCTTCTTCTCTTTCTAGCACACATGGATCAACTTGCTCCTTTTAGGAGCCGTTAGTTTCATCAAACACTACGTCACGTGCTACTTCAACAAGTCCAGAGGTCTTGTTGAAGACACGATAGGCGTAAGAGTTCGAATCATAACCAAGCAAGAAACCTTCATCGGACTTTGAAGCGAACTTTGAAGTCCTAGGCTTCTTGTTCAAAATATAGCATTTAGAACCGAAAACTCGAAAATATGAAATATTAGGCCTGTTACTCGTGAGTAGCTCATATGATGTCTTCTTGAGTAGTCGATGAAAGTAGAGTCGGTTTATGGCATGGCAAGCGGTGTTAACCGCTTTCGCCCAAAACTGATCGGAGGTCTTGTATTCATCGAGCATTGGTCTTGCCATCTCTATGTGGGTTCGGTTCTTCCTTTCGGCAACTCCGTTTTGTTGAGGAGAGTAAGGTGCTGAAAACTCATGCTTTATCCCTTCTTCATCTAGGTACTCCTCAACTTGAGTGTTCTTGAACTCCGTTCCATTGTCGCTTCGAATGTTCTTGATTGTCAATGAAAACTCATTTTGGGATCGCTTGAAAAACTTCTTCAAGGTTCCTTGAGTTTCTTTCTTATCATGCAAAAAGAAAACCCAAGTGAAGCGAGAAAAATCATCAACAACCACTAAGCCATATTTGTTACCGCCGATGCTTATGTAAGCAATTGGACTGAATAGGTCCATGTGAAGTAGCTCGAGCGGTCTTGTTGTAGTCATGACGTTCTTCGCGGGATGAGGTGCTCCAACTTGCTTCCCGGCTTGGCACACGCTACAAGGCCCATCTTTCTCAAAAAACAACATCCTTCAAACCTCGGATGTGATCGCCCTTGAGGAGTTTTTGAAGATTCCTCATACCAACATGCGCTAGCCGTCTATGCCACAGCCAACCCACGTTGGTCTTTGCAATCAAGCATGTGTCAAGTTCGGCTTTATCTTTGTTAAAGTCAACAAGGTAAAGCTTTCCCTTTAACATACCCTTGACTGCAATGGAACCATGACCCCTTCTAGAGACGGTCACACCCTCATTAGTGAACAAGCAATTATAACCTTTTTCACATAATTGGGATATGGACATCAGGTTATAATCTAAGGAATCAATGTGTAAAACATGAGAAAGGGTATGTTGAGACGAAATAGCAATTTTACCGGTCCCGAGCACCTTTCCTTGACTATTGTCTCCAAAATAGATGCCCTCGCTTGGATCCTCATTTTCTTCATACTCAATGAACATCCTTCTTTCTCCGGTCATATGGTTGGTGCAACCACTGTCTAGCACTCATTTAGACCCACCAGAGGAATAGGCCTACACCAACAAATCAAGCCTTGGTTTTAGGTACCCAAGCTTGCTTGGGTCCTTTGAGGTTAGTCACAAGGGATTTGGGCACCCACACATGAGATTTGATGTTCCCATGGCGTGGCCCAACATAATGAGCATAAACTTTACCAAAATTACTTCTCATTAGAACATAATATGCATCAAAGGTTCTAAATAGCAACTATTGTTGTTTATATACAGGACTAGTCTGGGTCACTGGACTTGTTCGGAGGTCCGGACTTGTCCATGCCGGTGTCGGACTAGTCTGGTGTTCTTGTGTGTTGATTTTGTTGGACTTCCTAGCTTGAGAGTAATTTCCCTTCAAAAAGACAATGATCAACTTGTTATTCTTATGGCTTCTAGCATTTTGCTTTCCACCATAGGAATACCCAATGCCATATTTGACATTAGGAGGTCTTGTGGCCAAGTATGCACTATGTGCATATTTGACCTTCTCCTTGTCAAATATGCCACTTTGGGCAGGATGCTTATCCTTGGTAGAGGTTTACTTGTATTTCAAGCTAGTGTCAACTTTACCACATGCACAAGTAGAAGCAGTTTCAGTTTTAAGGGGTTGAGAAGGCGAGCTTGAAGAGGATGAAAAGTCACTTTGCTTGAGTGACTCAACTTGTACCTCAAGGATCTTGTTAACCTTGATTAGGTTAGCAAGTTCGTCCTTGATTGTAGCATTTGAGTTGCTTAACTCCAAGCAAGCTTCCTTGCTTGAAGCTAACTCAAGCTCCAGTGACTTGCTTCGCTCCTTTTCAAGTTAAAGAAGCTTGTCAAGTTCAAGATATTCCTCCTTTTGGGAGATTATCATATCTTCTTAACGGTTTATCAACTTCTCCTTCTCGACAAGCTGATCAAGTAGAAATTTCATTTTCGCAGCTATTTTGTTATCTAAGACAATGAGCATATCTTCATTATCACTAGAAATTTCACTATCACTAGAATAGGAATGCAAGGAAGAGGATTTGGTTGTTACCTTTCGTTTATCTTCCTTTGCCATGAGGCAAGTTCCGTTCCCCTTCCATGCGCCGAGAGTGGGGAAGAGAGTGGACTTCTTGGATGTCGTCTCGATGGCTATGATAGCCATCTCCTCTTCTTCTTCAGATGAGGACTCATCATTTGAGTCCCACTCCTTTCCTAGATGCGCTTGTTCAGCTTGCTTCTTCTTCTTGAAGAATTTATTGGGTTTAGGATTTGTTTCCTTGGTCTTCTTCTTGTTTTCTTCATATGGGCAATCAACTATAAAGTGGTCATATTCACCATAGTTATAGCATGCCCGCCTCAACTTCGGTCTTGATTTTTCCTTGTACTTCCCTTCACTTGATTTAGCCCCTTGTCTTTTCTTCATCATTCTTTTGAATTTCTTCATGAATAGTATCATGTCATCTTCATCCAAGTCGCTGCTCTCATCGTCGCTGTCCTCTTCTTGTTGAGCTTCTCGAGCTTCTTTAGACAAGGGCTTGAGAGTGGACTTTCAAGCGACCCCTTTCTTCTTTGCCGAGGTGAGGTCGGCAATTTCTTTGACATGCTTCGCCTGCTTTTCCATCATTTCAAAATTGATGATCTTCCCAAGTAGCTCATCCGGGGTCAATTTCTTGTACCCGAGACTTTCTCTGATCATCGAGCACAGGGTGACATTGCGAGGCATGAAAGCTCTAATAATGAGCTTCACCACCTCGTGGTCGTTCCACTTCTTGCTACCGTATGCTCAAACCTTGTTGATGAGCATCTTTAGCCGGTTGTACATGTCTTGTGGCGACTCATCTTCTTCGACGGCGAATCTTCCCAATTCGCCTTCAATCATTTCGATCTTCGCCTCTCACACATGACGATCGCCTTCATGTGCATTTTGCAAAGTGCCTCAGATTTCCTTTGCAATCTCGAGTCCGTCCACTTTGGTGAACCCGTCTCAACTAAGCGAAGAAGTAATGACTGCTGCGGCTTGAGCATTCTGATAAATTGCTTGCTCTTGGCTTGGTGTAAGCTCTTCATCGTCGTCTGGATATCTATTCCTGTGCATACAATGTGCCACAAACTTGATGTGACACCCGGTTCTGAAAAACGAACCAAGTGTAGTGTATGTGTGCCCAAGATGTTCATCACACATACACAAATGCATCACAAACGGAAATCAGAATTTAACCATGTCAGGAATAATAGATATACCTTGATTCTATTGCAGCGGAAATAAACTAGCGTAGGCGACTCCAACTCCACAGGCAGTCGACGGCGGTACGCATCCTAGTGCTCCATGTTGATCTCCAAAATATCTCTAGCAGCTGTTGGGGGGATTGCAAGGGTGAGTACATGTCGTACTCAGCAAGTGTGGGAAAATATGATATGTAGCTGATACAAATGACGAATATAATAATGGCTAAATGCTGAAAAGTACATTAAAACATTTGAAAAGCATTATACTATGTCTATGTGAAACAATCCCATCATAACCATCATATGAACATAATATAAACCATATCCAATTATTGACAACATCATCATTATCCATGTCCAGTTACTATAACTCAAATTCATATCCATAACCATAAGCCGTAAACCATCCTTAACCATTACCAACCCATAACCATAATCCAACCATCCCAATACCAAAATCCTCTAATCATGTAGGTCATCCAGGTGCTCTTAACTGGGAGCACGGCTATCATGATAGTTTTACACTCTGCAGAGGTTGTACCACTTTACCCACATGTTCGTGATTTCATCACCTTTCGGTGACTAAGAACCTTTATTATGCCGTCTCACACTTTTGTAGGTGTGTGGCCAAGAGATCACAAAATAGCCTTTCAAAAGGGACTACTAGTATGTATGGGCCCACTAAGGTTTCACCGGCAGGCTTGAATCTCCATTCTCCCACCCACGGGCCCCCTCGTGTGCCATGCGGATCCCAGGGTAGTCCTCCTCGACTCCCATTTCCCGTGCCATCCAATGGTCCATACAATACTAGCAGCACTCCTAATTATTCAGCTACGCCACACCCATACTTGGCCTTGTGGTGGCACTGTTGTCATGGCATATTCTTGCATGAACCGGTACTTAGATCTAAGGCAAGCAAACCACCATGACATCCAACCCATCCACATACCAGGCTTGCTTAGATCACCCATTACCACATCATATTGACCAGTTTACATTAACCAGAATATCATTAATGCATAATTAAATATATAGTGTTGTTTTCCCATCCCAGTTAATTAAGCGAAGCAAAAAGGTAAAAAGCCCATCCCGACTCACTACCATAATTCCAGGTGACAATGGTGGTTAAACAAATCTAGTAAACTTCCTACCATAGGATTTCCCATCAAATTGACATAGCATGCAGTTTTACAAACAAACCATTTATTTTCAAAACAGGATCAATATGCTTCAAGGACACTTGCCTTAATATTCCGCAATCCGATGATCAAGCAAATCAAAGTCTTGTACACGAAGATCCATGCATACTCGCTTCTCGATCGTAACCTCTTGAGTGTACTGGTCTATTCGCAATCAACCACATACACAAGCAAACATACATAATAAATGCATTGCAACCACTAATCAATATGCAAAGTATGGATGCTTGCAGAAAATATGCTTGTATTAATGTTATATAAATTTCTATGGCATTTTAACAAATTTTTTATAATGATTTCCTATTTATTAGGGTAAGTTTGGGATTAATTACAATTAACTCAGAGGAAAAATAATTATTTCAGAATATTAAATGTGATGAAAATATTATTAATTACTTACTAGAATTTATTATAAATTTTCTGGATTTTTTCTGGATTTATTTGATACTTTATGAATTAACTAGGCTTTAGTCTCATTTATTAAATCTGAAAAACAGATTAAATAATACTGAAAATATAATATTTAGTAAATCTAGGATGACCTAATAGGTGTTTCATGATTTAATCTAACTTGTGAGTTCCAAGTGATTTAAGATGATTTGACGATAATTAACGGTAGCTCAAATAAAAAACGTGCTACACGTGATCTAATTCATATACTATAACCAAATTAATAGTCTAGATCTAGATTGTAATACCTACCGTGTGCACCTAGTCTGGACGATCGTGGAACGGCAGCGCGACGTGTGTCTCTGGGATCTAGAATTTCGTTGATAAAGATGACGACGGTCTGATGTAGACGAAGAGGATGAAGGCATCACACAAATGAAGGAGACGGCGATGCGATCCTCCGGCGGCACGACAATGGCAATACGTTGGCGAAAAAGATAATGCAGCAATCCCCGCGAAGAACGACGGTGATGCGACGATCTCTGTGGAACAACAATTCCTTCTTTTTCCCTGGCGGCTAGAGCTTCTCTCTTTTTTTCCTCTGGAACAGCGGCGGCACTAGCTTTTTTCCTCGTGCGGCATGGTGTGCGGCAAGGCGCCTGGCCTTTTAGAGGTAGCAGGGTTTACGGTAGGATGAACAGGGACGTGGGCGTTTCCTTGCTGATGCGGCGGTGTCCTTTTTATAGAGCGGGCAGCTAGGGCTACGGGACATGAGTCTCGATAGAACTCGGTCCCTGCCGCCCGGCCTTGGCCTATACGGCTAGACTGGGCTGACCTCTCCTTTTTTTTCTTTTTTTTCTATATTCTTTTGCATGGCGTTTGTCAGGCTGCAAAGTCCCGATGGAATCGGTACAGGACGGGCAGGCGCTTGAGACTTAGTCCCGATTGGCCTCGTCGGTTGCTAGCTGGCTGATTGACTTCTTATTTTTCTTCTTCCAGTGGTGGTTTTATTTGTTTGTGTTGGCAGGATTGTACGGGTTTAGGCATGGTTCACTCCCTTTTCTTTTCTTTTTTTCTTTTCTTTTCATATTATTTATTTATTATTTATTTATTCTTCTTAATTAATTGATATTTATTATTTCTTTTTTTTGTTATTTATTATTTATTTTTTGTTTCTTTTTTATTTTCTAATTTATTTTATTATTCTTATTAACTATTGTATCTTTTTCCATATTAACTTTTTTCTTTTATTTCTTTTCTTCAATATTTGTTATGCCAATTTAATTATTTTAAATGTATTCATCTTAGTAAATATGTTTTAATACCGGAGGATGGATGCAGATGCAAGATAGATGCATATATTTTATATTATTTTTTTATAAAAACAATTTCCTCCGATTATCAAATTCTAATTTCCTATTCAAATTTTAATTTGCCAAAGTTTGAAAAATCGGGTTGTTACACTTGGATTGAGAGAAATCAAGTGCATTTTCATGTTCTGCCTCCACATTGAGTAGTCATTGCCATCAAAGTGTGGGGCTTTTCCAAGTGGAATAGATAGATAGTGATTATTGCTAGAATTAAGACGATCGTAGTTGAAAGGATATCGAGAGTAGTCGGTGTGACTACTCCCCTTCTTCTTCTTCTCGTCTTCCATCTTCACTTTTCCCTTGGAGAGGGTTTTCTTTCTTAGGAGCGCCTTGAGTTCCAGCGTCTCCTCATCGTCATCCTCGATGTCTTGAATAGCCTCGAGGAGCCTCTCCAATTTTTGGTTCTTTTCTTCTTCAACCTTCTCTTGGTTGATGCTCTTGTGTACGTCCTTCATGTCCGACATGTTCTCTTCGGGCGATTAGTCTCCTTTTGAAGAGTCATGCTCTGATACCAATTGAATGTGGCCTAGAGGGGGGGGGGGTGAATAGGCCTTTTTGAATTTCGGTCGGAACCTGCAACACTTAACAAACTGATCAAATCCCAAGATATTGGACTAGTCCGGTAGAGTGCGGACTAGTCCGGTGCATGCAAACTAGATTGATCAAGCTTGATCGATTATCTCGATTCTAGACTGTATGCAGCGGAAAAGTACTTGAAATTGGAGTGTTACACTACTATGAACTAGGATGTAGCACAAGTTAATATTATATTCAATGTTTCAACATAATATAAATAAGATTGATTGAAACCCTAGATAGATATGAAGAGTAAGAACAATGTGCGCAAAGTAAGAACACAAGCTATTTATCCTGTGGTTTGGATGCCACAGAGGCAACCTACGTCCACGTTGAGGAGTCAACAAAAGGATCGGGTCTTCTCCAACCCTACCCTCGCCGAATCGCCACGGAGGCCAATCCTTTTCAATAATCACAAAGGGCAAATAACCAAATTCAAGGGGACTTCTCACAAGTTGAGGGCTCCCCAAGGTTACAAGATGAACACCACCAAGAACACACTCTTAAGATCACAATGAAAACCACAGGAGTGTGTTAGGGAATCAAACCAAGAGCTCAATGAGTGAAGAACCGTGTCTCTCCTTGGATCCAAAGTGTATCATCAAAGGATTAAGCTTTCTTGCGTTGGATTGCATGGAGAGATGAGTTTTCTAGGCTCTTGGAGGGTGTGACAGTGCAGGGTGTCGAGAGATGTGAAAGATGGGCCGTGCACACCTATTTATACGGGGTTTCCAAAAGTTACCGTTAGGGTTTAGAAAGATCGGACTAGTCCGGTGTGTTGCGTGTAGGAAACCCTAGATGTTCTGAAATATCGAACTTGTCCGAGGTGAGAGCGGACTAGTCCGATTTGGTTCTGGAAATCTTCGGACTAGTCCGATGAATATCAAACTTGTCCGTATAGGTGAAACGCTAAGTGAATTTGCAAAACAAGTCCGCACTTGGAGGACTTGTCTGAATTAGGTCAGAGGGATTTCGGACTAGCTCGTGCTAACATCAGACATCTCCGATTGACATCAGAAAGATATCGGACTAGTCTGTGATGTTATCGGACTTGTCCGATTTCGTGCAACATGTGACATGTTTGGGGGACTAGTCCGCACTGGGGAGGACTAGTCCGATTCTAGTTAGAGAGATATCGGACCAGTCCGTGGTGATATCAGACTAGTCCGGTCAGTGAAAACTGGACTGTGTGGACAAGTCTGCATTGTGAGGACTTGTCCGATCAGGTGCAGAAATATATCAGACTAGTTCGGGGTCAGTCGGACTAGTCTGGTCCTGTATAACTTTGTGCAATGTGTGAGATTATTTGTGCTTGAGCTCTTGGGGTGTGTTTCCTTAACATGCTCCATACACAACGATCTACTACACTTGGTTCTTGAGCTCTTTGCTGCATTGCTCCTCATTCTCCTTTCATTTTGGTGCTTTGTTCATTCTCTTATTAGAACCTGTGCTCATCTCAACAATGTGGTTAAGATCTCATTTGCTTGTCATAAATCAACTAAAACCCACAAGGGATTCCTAGATGCACTTTCAGATATGCCACTTCTCCATGTTTGTCCAAAATCTTGAATGGTCCGATGTAGCGAGGTGCCAACTTGCCTTTAAAGTCGAATCGCTTATGATCTCAGATAGGTGGCTGTAACACACTAAATTTTTGCATCCTGCATTGCATACATGATCATGCATTAAACATTAGTAGGATAAAAAAAAATAATAATAAAACATAAAAGATGGAGCATATATATATATATACAAATGTATGTAGCAAAAGAAGAAAAAGAAAATAATAATTATTGCCTAAAACTTGTAATGAGGAACAAGTATAAAAAATAATAATAAAAATATATATAAGTATATATATAAATAATATATATCAATATATAGAAATAGATAAAATATTAATATTAAAAATAATAAATAATAAATAATAAATATATAATATGAATAATAATATATATAAAAATATATATATATATATAATAAATAATAAAAGGGAATACAAAAAGAAAAGTAAGATAAAAAAATATAAATAATAAATATAAAATAATAATAATATATAAAAAAGTAAATGAATAAAATAAATAAGATAAATAAATAACGTAAAAACAATAATAATAAATAAATAAAAAAAGAAAAAAAAGAAAACCAGCCGGCCGAGCCAGCCCCGCTCCGCACCAGCCCCGAGGCACCCGGGCCCCGCCGCTGCAGCGCCTGGCGCTGCGCCTCCCACCTGCCGCCTGACGCCGCCTCGGCGCCCACGCCCGCCCGGACCCCGCGCCAGCCCACCCCGCCTCCCACCCGCCGTACCGCACCCGGCCCCACCCCGCCAGCGGCCGACGCTCCCACCCCGCCGCCTTGGCCTCCTCGCCACCTGGGCCCCACCTGCCGCCCACGCGCGCCACTCCCGCCGCACCGCCTCCCGCGCTCACGCGCCTCGCCCCGCTGGCCACGCCCGCGCCTGCGCGCGATCCCTCGCCGACCGCGCCTGGGCCCCACCCCGCCAGCGCCCGCCCCCCCTAGCCCTCGCTCCCGAAACGCCGTACCGCACCAGACGCCAAATCCCCGTGCCTCCCGCGCTCCGCCGAATCCCACCGCTCGCCCGTACCGACTCCCTGTTGACTCCAGCGCCTATAAAAAGGACCGTAGGTCCCTAGGGGTTTCCGCCGATCCCTAAAACACCGCCGCACAGAGAACCACGCCGCCAGAAAAAAAAGAGATCCCGCCGCCGGTACAGAGGAGAAGAAAACGCACCAGAGGGTGCGCCGCCAGGGGAAGAAAAGGAAGAAAAAAAGAGGGGAAGAAGAGGAAGAAAAAGAGGAGAGTACCACCGTCCACCGGAGATCGTCGCCGTCGTCGTGCCGCCAAAGACTGCTGCGCCATCCACTTCGTCTACGCGTCGCATTTGTTCCGCGACCGTCAAGCCGTCAGATCTACGGTAGGATTTGTTCCCGATGCGAATTTTAGCGACCGTATTAGATCTAATAGACATAAATTGATTTTAGTTGCGCCGTAATTTTATTTTCAGCAGCATTAATCCACCCTAAAATCCCCGTAAACTCATATGAACACGTATGAACTAGTTGCATCTAATTAATAAACAACCGTAGTTAATTAATTATTGTACCTTGCATGCATGCATATCATCGCATGTTGATTAATGTGTGTGCATCATGTTGAATTGTATGTATTTTCTTGTATGTGTGATCACGAGTAGAGGGAAGTGCTCAAGAGATCGTGTACGAGGATTTTCAGAATCAAGATTTCGAATCGGTTGAGCAACCCTATCCGCTGGAGCAAGGCAAGTGTCCTTGAAGCATATTGATCCTGTTTTAAAATAAATGTTTTGATTGCAAAACTGCATGCTTGTGTCAAATTGATGGGAATCCTATGGTAGGAAGTTTACTAGATTTGCTAAACCACCTTTGTCGCCTGGAATTTATGGTAGAAAGTTGGGAAGGGTTTTTACCTTTTTGCTTCGCTTAATTAATTGGGATGGAAAACAACACTACACATTTAATTATACATCAATGATAATCTGGTTAATGTGAACTGGTCGATATGGTATGGTGATGGATGATCTAAGCAAGCCTGGTATGTGGATGGGTTGGATGTTATGGTGGTTGCTTGCTTTAGATCTAAGGACTGGTTCATGCGAGAATACGCCAGGACTACAGTGCCACCACGAGGCCAAGTATGGGTGCGGCGTAGCTGATTAATTAGGGCTTTGCTAGTGCTGTTTGGACCATTGTGGATGCTCGGGGAAGGGGTAGTCGGATTGGGTTTGTTGATGATTGGTGGGACTACCCTGGGATCCGAATGGCTCAAGAGGGGGCCCTTGGTTGAAGATGTGCTCAGTTGGAGGCATCGCCACCGGCGAAACCTCAGTGGGGTCTGAATAGGCTAGTAATCCCTTTGTAAAGGCTATTTTGTGATCTCTTGGCCATACACCAAAGGAAGTGTAATTGGCATAAGGGAGGTTCTTTAGTCGCCGACGGGTGATGAAATCACAAACACGTGGGTAAAGTGGTACAAACTCTGCAGAGTATTAAACTATCATGATAGCCGTGCTCCCGGTTATGAGCGCCTGGATGACCTAGATGATTAGAGTTGGAAATTGGGATTTGGGATGGTTATGGTTTGATAATGGTTATGGTTGATATTATGATTATAGTTATGGTTATGAGATGGAATTATGGTTTATGACATCGATTATGGTTATTGGTAATGGTGAATTATGAACTGGTATTATTATGGTTACATGGTTAATGATGGGTTTACATACACATAATACATATATTGCTTTTCAAATGTTTTACTGTACTTTTCAGCACTTAGCCATTATTACATTCGTCATTTGAATAAGCCACATGTCATACTTTCCACACTTGCTGAGTACGACATGTACTCACTCTTGCAATCCCCCACCCAATAGTTGCAGGTCAGAATTGTGAGTTTAATGGCGATAATGCGGAGATCTAGGCCGTGTCTACCATCAGCTTTGCCTGTGGTGTTGCATGGAGCTGCGCTATCCCTTTTGCTTACTTTGCTTAGTTGCTTATTAGTTTATATCCGCTGCATTAGTTGAACTTATCATTAATATTCATTAGAGCTTGTATTCGAGGATTTAATGAATTGTGTAATAAGAGTACTTATTTAAGAATTTGAGCTGTGGTAATTATCTATTTATCATTTGTGAATCACTCGTGTATGTGTGTTGAACATCCTGGGCACACATATGCGATAGCTTGGTTCATTTTCGGAACCGGGCGTCACAGATTGGTATCAGAGCCACAGGTTGACCGTAGGACGCAACCTAGATAGAATGGACACTTTAGAGCACATAGGAGCACTCAGGAATCGATGTGTTTTTGTTGGTGTGCTGTTTGCTATATATTGTTTGCTTGTGTGCTTAATAGAGGATTTTGGGATGCCTTAGCATTGCCATGTCCACCTAGGCTAGTGTAGCTAGTTGGTTAGCTTCATATCCCTTGATGCATATAGTTGGGGACGTTTCTAAATTCTTACCTATTGCTTTTCTCTAGATGGTGAGGACTCGCAACCAGAGAGATGCCAATGACGAGGAGGAGAACAATGGAGAACCTCAGAACAACAATGGACAAGGACCTGCTCATGGAGCTATCAACATTGAGCAACTCTTGGCTATGCAAAACCAGCTCATGCAGACCATGATACAGACCATGGGACAGCTGCAGGCTGGCAATATCAACAATTAGCCCCACATGCCTCCACCGCCACCCCCGCCTCCTCATAACCGATTGGGAGAGTTTATGAGGACTAGGCCGCCAACCTTTGCTCAAGCTGCCGACCCTATGGATGCTGATGATTGGCTCAAGTCCGTGGAGAAGAAATTTGCTATTGTCCAATGTAGTGACCGAGAGAAGGTTCTTTTTGCTTCTCATCAACTCGTTGGAGCAGCCGCCGATTGGTGGGATTCACTATGCAATGGTCATGAGAATCAAGAGAGGATCACCTGGGCAGAATTCAAGGAGAACTTCCGTTCTCATTATGTGCCGGAAGGTGTTATGATCTTGAAGAGGCAAGAATTCGAGAACTTAAGGCAAGGAAGATCAAGCGTGAGTGAATATCTCAACAAGTTCACTCAACTCTCAAGGTATGCGCCCGAGGATGTTAGCCGAGACAGCCGGAAGCAATATTTGTTCATGAGAGGCCTCAACAATGAGATCCAAGTGCAACTACTCAACTGCGATTATGCCAATTTCCAGAAGCTTGTGGACAAAGCAATTGTGGTTGAGAATAAGATCCGTGAGATGGAGCAAGAAATCAAGCGGAAGGCGCCATACCAAGGACAACAACAAGGAAGTAATGCGCGCCCTCGCCTTGCACCACCCAATGCGCCCTATTACAACTCCTCTATTCCTGTTCAGCGCCCTGATTTTGCACCACGCCCAACTCAGTTGTGCAGCAGCGCCCTGATATGCAAGCAATGTCTTATGCGCCTCGTGCTGATTTTCCTGGAACCAATGCTCAAAACCAAGCTCGTCCTAATAATTCTGGTGGAGTCAAGAGGTGCTATACTTGTGGAGAAGCTGGACACTTTGCGAATCAATGTCCTAAGTCAGGCCTTGGTCAAAGAAGCAATGCGCCGAGGCAAAACCCAAGACCTAATGGAGTACAGCCACAAGGAAACCGTGGACAGCAAAATTTTGCTCGTAGCAATGTGAACCATGTCTCTACGGAGGATGTTCAACAAGCGGATGACGTGGTCATTGGTATGTTTCTTGCTAACTCCAACTCCGCGATTATGTTATCTGATTCTGAAGCATCGCATTGATTCATTGCATCAAAGTATGTTGCCAATTATAGTTTGCCTATCTCTCATATGAACTCTAC
Source organism: Tuctoria greenei (assembly GCA_036927565.1). Taxonomy (NCBI): domain Eukaryota; kingdom Viridiplantae; phylum Streptophyta; class Magnoliopsida; order Poales; family Poaceae; genus Tuctoria; species Tuctoria greenei. Next base: position 29,698,214 of record JAYESD010000011.1, read on the forward strand.
TCTATTGGTTAAGTCTCCTGGAGGAGAGATGAGGACAAATATAGTATGTCCAAAAGTAAGCCTTAAAATAAGGGGGGTAGACTTCTCCGCCAACCTCATCGTTTTGGATTCACAAGGAATAAGAGGATCCGTTGGTGCAAAGTGCAATGGAACCGCCATACAGAAACCGAAGCTACATGGGAACATGGAGAAGACCTGAATGCAGAATTCCCTCACCTTTTCTCCACGCTATCGAATCTCGAGGGCGAGATTCACTTTAAGGGGGGTAGAATTGTAACACCCTAAATTTTTGCATCCTGCATTGCATACATGATCATGCATTAAACATTAGTAGGATAAAAAAAATAATAATAAAACATAAAAGATGGAGCATATATATATATACAAATGTATGTAGCAAAAGAAGAAAAAGAAAATAATAATTATTGCCTAAAACTTGTAATGAGGAACAAGTATAAAAAAATAATAATAAAAATATATATAAGTATATATATAAATAATATATATCAATATATAGAAATAGATAAAATATTAATATTAAAAATAATAAATAATAAATAATAAATATATAATATGAATAATAATATATATAAAAATATATATATAATAAATAATAAAAGGGAATACAAAAAGAGAAGTAAGATAAAAAAAATATAAATAATAAATATAAAATAACAATAATATATAAAAAAGAAAATGAATAAAATAAATAAGATAAATAAATAATGTAAAAACAATAATAATAAATAAAAAAAAGAAAAAAAAGAAAACCAGCCGGCCGAGCCGGCCCCGCTCCGCACCAGCCCCGAGGCACCCGGGCCCCGCTGCTGCAGCGCCTGGCGCTGCGCCTCCCACCCGCCGCCTGACGCCGCCTCGGCGCCCACGCCCGCCCGGACCCCGCGCCAGCCCACCCTGCCTCCCACCCGCCGTACCGCACCCGGCCCCACCCCGCCAGCGGCCGACGCTCCCACCCCGCCGCCTTGGCCTCCTCGCCACCCGGGCCCCGCCTGCCGCCCACGCGCGCCACTCCCGCCGCACCGCCTCCCGCGCTCACGCCCCTCGCCCCGCTGGCCACGCCCGCGCCTGCGCGCGCGATCCCTCGCCGATAGCGCCTGGGCCCCACCCCGCCAGCGCCCGCCCCCGCTAGCCCTCGCTCCCGAAACGCCGTACCGCACCAGACGCCAAATCCCCGTGCCTCCCGCGCTTTTTCCGCGCACCCTCCCCCGCTCCCGCGGAATCCCGCGCCCCGCCCCGATTTTTCCGCCGAATCCCACCGCTCGCCCGTACCGACTCCCTGTTGACTCCCGCGCCTATAAAAAGGACCGTAGGTCCCTAGGGGTTTCCGCCGATCCCAAAAACACCGCCGCACAGAGAACCACGCCGCCAGAAAAAAGAGATCCCGCCGCCGGTACAGAGGAGAAGAAAACGCACCAGAGGCTGCGCCGCCAGGGGAAGAAAAGGAAGAAAAAAAGAGGGGAAGAAGAGGAAGAAAAAGAGGAGAGTACCACCGTCCACCGGAGATCGTCGCCATCGTCGTGCCGCCGAAGACTGCTGCGCCATCCACTTCGTCTACGCGTCGCATTTGTTCCGCGACCGTCAAGCCGTCAGATCTACGGTAGGATTTGTTCCCGATGCGAATTTTAGCGACCGTATTAGATCTAATAGACATAAATTGATTTTAGTTGCACCGTAATTTTATTTTCAGCAGCATTAATCCACCCTAAAATCCCCGTAAACTCATATGAACACGTATGAACTAGTTGCATCTAATTAATAAACAACCGTAGTTAATTAATTATTGTACCTTGCATGCATGCATATCATCGCATGTTGATTAATGTGTGTGCATCATGTTGAATTGTATGTATTTTCTTGTATGTGTGATCACGAGTAGAGGGAAGTGCTCAAGAGATCGTGTACGAGGATTTTCAGAATCAAGATTTCGAAGCGGTTGAGCAACCCTATCCGCCGGAGCAAGGCAAGTGTCCTTGAAGCATATTGATCCTGTTTTAAAATAAATGTTTTGATTGCAAAACTGCATGCTTGTGTCAAATTGATGGGAATCCTATGGTAGGAAGTTTACTAGATTTGCTAAACCACCTTTGTCGCCTGGAATTTATGGTAGAAAGTCGGGAAGGGTTTTTACCTTTTTGCTTCGCTTAATTAATTGGGATGGAAAACAACACTACACATTTAATTATACATCAATGATAATCTAGTTAATGTGAACTGGTCGATACGGTATGGTGATGGGTGATCTAAGCAAGCCTGGTATGTGGATGGGTTGGATGTTATGGTGGTTGCTTGCTTTAGATCTAAGGACCGGTTCATGCGAGAATACGCCAGGACTACAGTGCCACCACAAGGCCAAGTATGGGTGCGGCGTAGCTGATTAATTAGGGCTTTGCTAGTGCTGTTTGGACCATTGTGGATGCTCGGGGAAGGGGTAGTCGGATTGGGTTTGTTGATGATTGGTGGGACTACCCTGGGATCCGAATGGCTCAAGAGGGGGCCCTTGGTTGAAGATGTGCTCAGTTGGAGGCATCGCCACCGGTGAAACCTCAGTGGGGTCTGAATAGGCTAGTAATCCCTTTGTAAAGGCTATTTTGTGATCTCTTGGCCATACACCAAAGGAAGTGTAATTGGCATAAGGGAGGTTCTTTAGTCGCCGACGGGTGATGAAATCACAAACACGTGGGTAAAGTGGTACAAACTCTGCAGAGTATTAAACTATCATGATAGCCGTGCTCCCGGTTATGAGCGCCTGCATGACCTACATGATTAGAGTTGGAAATTGGGATTTGGGATGGTTATGGTTTGATAATGGTTATGGTTGATATTATGATTATGGTTATGGTTATGAGATGGAATTATGGTTTATGACATCGATTATGGTTATTGGTAATGGTGAATTATGAACTGGTATTATTATGGTTACATGGTTAATGATGGGTTTACATACACATAATACATATATTGCTTTTCAAATGTTTTACTGTACTTTTTAGCACTTAGCCATTATTACATTCGTCATTTGAATAAGCCACATGTCATACTTTCCACACTTGCTAAGTACGACATGTACTCACTCTTGCAATCCCCCACCCAATAGTTGCAGGTCAGAATTGTGAGTTTAATGGCGATAATGCGGAGATCTAGGCCGTGTCTACCGTCAGCTTTGCCTGTGGTGTTGCATGGAGCTGCGCTATCCCTTTTGCTTAGTTTGCTTAGTTGCTTATTAGTTTATATCCACTGCATTAGTTGAACTTATCATTAATATTCATTAGAGCTTGTATTCGAGGATTTAATGAATTGTGTAATAAGAGTACTTATTTAATAATTTGAGCTGTGGTAATTATCTGTTTATCATTTGTGAATCACTCGTGTATGTGTGTTGAACATCCTAGGCACACATATGCGATAGCTTGGTTCATTTTCGGAACCGGGCGTCACAGTGGCACTTTGAGATACACGAAGTCCCCCACTTCGGAAGCTAAATCTCTTTGCCTATTATCTGCATAGCCCTTTTGACGTGACTAAGCAGCTTTCAAGTTTTCATAGATTATCTGGACTTGTTTTTCGACATCTTGTATCACATCAGGCCCAAATACTTGGGTTTCTCCTATGTCATTCCAAAATAGGGATGTTCTATGTCTTCTTCCATACAATGCCTCGTACGGCGACATCTTCAAACTTGCTTGGTAGCTGTTGTTGTAGGAGAATTTTGCATATGGCAGACTTTTGTCCCAAATTCCTCCATACCTTAGTGCACATGATCTTAGCATGTCTTCCTATTTCTGATTTGTCCTTTGAGTCTGTCCACCCGTTTGGGGATGATATGCAGAACTAAAATTTAGCCGAGTTCCTATAGACTCGTGCAGTTTCTGCCAAAACCTAGAGGTAAATTGAGAACCTCTGTCGGATACTATTTTCTTAGGTACTCCGTGTAAACAAACTATTCTCCCCATATACAGTTCTGCCAGCTTCGCACTGCTATAGGTAGTCTTGACAGGGATAAAATGCGCTGATTTGGTCAACTGATCCACAATAACCCATATCGAGTCATATCCTGACAAGGTGCACGGTAAACCAACTATGAAGTCCATACCAACTTTTTCCCACTTTCATTCCATTATCTTCAATGGCTGCAATAGTCCAGCTGGCCTTTGATGTTCAACCTTCACTCGTTGGCATACATCACATAATGCAACATATTCAGCTATGACCTTCTTCATTACATGCCACCAGCAGCACGTCTTCAAGTCCTTGTACATTTTTGTACAAATGTGCCTCCTTCAATATCGTTTCCCGGATATGCTTCACATTAGGCACGACAATTGATTTCCCAAGCCATAGCGTGCCATTGTCATCTTCGTCAAACCTCCATTCTCCCCCCTCTTGGATTCTTTCCTTGATCTCTTGGATTTCCTCATCTGCTGTTTGGCCCTCTCATATTTCTTGTTCCAGTGTTGGGTTTACTTCCATTTCTGCTATTTCATTCATAAATCCGAGATGCAATCGTTCAAACTCCTTACATAGCTTGGATGGCAACTCCCGAACAATGAGTCGGTGGCTTGCTCCTTTTCGGCTTAAGGCATCCGTGACTACATTGGCCTTTCCTGGGTGATAGTTAATACCCACATCGTAATATTTAATGAGTTCCAACCATCATTGTTGCCTCAAATTCAGATCCGTTTGCGTGAATATGTACTTGAGACTCTTGCAGTCTATGTAAATCTCACTCCTATGACCAATAATGTAGTGCCTCCATATCTTCAAAGCATGTACCACGGTTGCAAGTTCGATATCATGCATTGGACAATTCAACTCATGTTCTTCAGTTGTCTTGATGCATAAGCCACCACTCGACCTTCTTACATCAATACATAGCCATGTCCTTGCCTCGATGCGTCACAGTAAATATCAAAGCTTTGCTCATGTCTGGCAGTATTAATACTGGTGCGGTGGTTAATCTCTTCTTTAGATCCTCAAAGCTGTCCTGACAAGCTTGAGTCAATTTGAATGGTTTCTCCTTCATTAGTAGTTCGGTCATGGACTTCACTATCTTGGAGAAGTCCTTGATGAAACAACAATAATATCTAGCGATCCCTAAGAAACATTGGATTTCCTTCACATTCTGCAGTGGATTTCACTTTAACACATCTTCCACTTTTCCTGGATCGATAGATAATCCTCCTTCGGAGATGATATGGCCTAAAAATGATATGTCTCTCAACCATAATTGACACTTGTTAAACTTGGCACACAACTGGCGCTCTCGCAATTTCTACAATGTCAGCCTTAAATGCTCTTCATGCTCTTCTTCGCTTCTCGAGTATACTATGATATCGTTGATGAACACTATGGAAAACTGATCCAAGTACACCATGAAGACATTATTCATGAGGTACATGAAGTAAGCAAGTGTATTCGTCAACCCGAATGACATAACAGTGTACTCATACAACCCATACCGTGTTCGAAATGCTGTTTCGGGTATGTCTGCAGGTCTGATCTTCAACTGGAAGTACCTTGATCGAAGATCAATCTTGGAAAATATCTGAGCTCCCTTCATTTGGTCAAACAAATCTTCTATGCGGGACAATGAATACTTATTCTTAATCGTCACCTCATTGAGACATCTGTAGTCCACACACATCATTTAGGATCCATACTTCTTATCTACGAAGAGAACTGGGGCTCTCCATGGTGAGAAACTTGGGCGTATAAAACCCTTTTTTTCCTGCTCTTGAATCTGCTTCAAGAGCTCACTAGTTCATTAGCAGGCATCCTATATGGCCATTTATCTATAGGTGCAGTTCCAGGAGTAAGTCAATAAAAAACTCAATGTCACGATCAAGTGGCATACCTGACAATCCTTCCGGAAACACCTCTGGATATTCATGAACAATTGGAATTTCCTCCAATGTCACACCTTCCACGCGGTTTAGCATTGCCTTTCCAGTTGTTGGCTGAACTGCCTTGAATTCTATAGCAACTTCCTTGTCATTTGTCAACTACACTGTCCATGTGGCACACTGGATACTCCATTATGCTTCCGTAGCAATCCCTACCAAGTATTATGTCCAATCCTTGTGAATATCTCATAGTTCTGGATTCACGAGGAAATCTACCCCCTTATTTTGAGACTTACTCTTGGACATACTATATTTGTTCTCATCTTCCATGTAGCTTTGTCCGAAATAGTGAATCTTCTAGTTGTCTCCATGTTCCATTGAAGTAGAGGCCAAACGATATAGAAAAGAGAGATAGAACGAATCCCCAACTATATGCATCAAGGTATATGAAACTAAGCAACTCCTTTTTATTAAATAAACCCTATATGAGGATATGGACAAGTGCCGAAGCATCTCATATCTCTCTACTACGTGCGGATGTGGACAAATTGCCAAAGCATTTTTCAACTCACACCAAGCACACAATCACAAGCACACACCATAGAAAATTCAGCACACCACAATAATTATAGCTATTATGATCTAAACATCTTCAAAACTTCTCAACAGGAGACCTAGACTTAATTGTGAGAGTCATGGCTGCTCTGGCCGTGAGGCGGCGAAGGCGATGGCAGCGGCGAGTCAGACATAGGCGCACGCCAAGGTGACTTGGCCGTCCATGTAGGTGCAGGTGAGCAAAATACAACAACAAAGAGGAAAGAAAAATGAAAGGTGTGTTGCAGTAAAAAGAGAGAAATGCAGCAGCGAGCAACGAGAAAATATTCAAAGTATTGCAGTAGCCAAGTAATAGGAAAATAAAGCGTGCGACTGTCCAAAAATAAGAGAAGAGGAGAAGAAAACACAACAATTAGAAGGGCAAGCTCACCAACGCCTAGCAGCAGCACAAGTTTTGAAAATAGCCTTTTAGAGAAGAGGTCATAAGTGGTCTGTGGTGTCCATTCTACCTAGGCTTGCGTCCTACGGTCAAACACGGCTCTGATACCAATTTGTGATGTGACACCCGGTTCTGAGAATGAACCAAGTATGACACATATGTGTGTCCAGGATGTTCATCACACATACGCGAGTGTATCACAAATGATATCAGATAATAACCATGTTTTGAGTAATAAATAGTACCTTATTACAATATCCAAATAGTCTCGAATACAAGTTCTAATAACACTGCAGCAGAAAAACAAAGCACTAGTAGACTCCATCTCCATAGGCAATTTGACGGTAACACGCACACCTAGTACTCCTCATAGTCCTTCTAATACTACAAATTATTGTCTGTTACTGAATTAATGTGAGAATAGCAAGAATGAGTACATGTTGTACTCAGCAAGTATGGGAAGGTATGACATGTAGCTTAAACAAGGATGAAATAAATGGTTTATTGCGGAAAAGTATATTTCATTCATAAAAGTAAGAAAATGTGACTTATGACTACTATGTGAGGTCAATTCCCATCATAACCCAAGTAACCAACAATACCATACCCAATTCCATCAATTACCATTCACCAACCATAAATTATCATTCGACATAAATAACCATATCCATCCGTACTCAAGTAAGCATAACCAATTCCATAACCCTATATCCAATTCCAACTCATATTCAATATTCAGGTTCATAACTCTAGTCATGTAAGGGTCTAGGTCACTCGTAACTGGGAGCACAATTATCATTATAGTTTTACACTCTGCAGAGGTGGCACCACTTTACCCACAAGTTCGTGATTTCATCACCTTTCGGCGACTAAGAACCTTTATGGTCCCCTGTCACACTTCCGATGGTGTGTGGCCAAAAGATCACAAAATGGCCTTTACAAAGTGACTACCAGCATGTTGCAGACCCATTAAGGTTTTACCGGAGGTGATGTCTCACAACTACGCACATCCATCCAAGGGTCCCCTATTGTGCCGTTCGGATCCTAAGGTAGTCCTCCCACTATTGCAAACCCAATCGACTCCCATTCCCTGAGCCTTCCATATGATCCGAATGATGCTGGCAATACACTAATTAATTGGCTAAGCCGCACCCATACTTGGCCTTGTGGTGGCACTGTTATCCTGGATGGTCGCTCCACGAACCAGTCCTAGATCTAATACAAGCAAAACCACCATATCATCCAACCCATTCCACATAATCCGCTTGCTTAGATCCCTAGGTTTCATGTTGCTAAAGGGTCATTATCATCAATTCACATAGTTCATTAGTTCATAATTAAGTCATTTGGTTATTCCCAATCCCAATTAAATAAAGCGGAGCAAAAATGTAAAATACACTTCCCGACTCTCCATGTTACATCCTGAGTGACAAGGATGGGCATACAAGTCTAGTAAACACCTATTATGGGTTTCCTATCAATTTGACACAAGCATGCAATTTTTAAATAAAACATTTCAAAACAGGATCAAAATGTTCAAGGGCACTTGCGTTGCTCCAATGGCTAGTTTGGATCGAGAGCTTCAAAATTCTGTGTTGAAGGTCCTCGTAAGTACCTTATAGAGTGTTTTCTTCTATTCCGCACGACAAACATGTGAAACAATCATTACAACCAATAAATGTGCATATATTACACAATATGCTTGATATTCATGAATGTTGCAATTATGATGTAGTGCATGTTATTAGGTTGCTGCTATTGCTTGCTAATTGGTTACAATCGAGTTCTACGTGTTTGAGCAAGTTTTGAGTCATTTCTGGGAAAACTGGAGAAGAGTACTGGACTAGTCCGTACAGAGGCCGGACATGTCCGCTATGGACCGTACAAGTCCGCTCTGAACCGGACAAGTCCACTATCGTCCAAGGTTTTGCGAACTTCCAACTAGGGCATGGTTTGAATCAGGTGTGGGGTCAAAACTGATGTGGAAAGTTGGATCTATGATATTTACCATGGAAGTAATGGTTCAATGGCCGAAGATTGGGTGTAATGCACAAAACTTGACAACTAGTTCCGTTGACGACGAATTTGTGACAAGACATAGAAGAAGAACATTGATGTCAAAGAGTTTATAAAGAAGAATGCAGTAGCAACGACGATCTTGTTGGATCCTTCCCTTTTCTTCCTTCCTTCTCTTCCTCTTTCTTCTCCTCCCTTCCCTTGCGGCGAGAGATTTTCTTCTTGGATGGCGACTCACAATGAGAGATAGGGCGGTGGGGTTTTCTTATGTGGGAAGGGGTGAGAGGACTCTGGGTTGTTTATATAGTGGGAGGAGTGGTGGGGTTAGGGTGGAATCCTAGTAGAAGTCGGTGGGAACGGGTAGGGCCTTGCTGGGGTCCCATTTGGGCTCCTTGGGGGTGGGGTACAATGTTCTAGGGCCCAAATATGTCAATCACCTAGTAATTCATTGTGGAGGGAAATAGGAATCCGAGTAGAAACCCTAGAAACCGGACTAGTCCGTATGAAGGCCGAACAAGTCTGTTTGCGGTTCTGATGTCACATAGGACTAGTTTGTTGTTTAAGCGGACAAGTCCGCTGTACCACAATGAAAAAGGAAATCACATACTAGAATGCCATTATCCGAACAAGTACAGAGCTTTACATTTTCAACATCAGACTAGTCCGTAAAATTAATGGACAAGTTTAGATGGGAATAGAAGCAAAACCGGACTAGTCCGTACCAATTATCGGACAAGTCTGTTGCTCTGAAGGAATTGAATCAAGCGAGAGCAAACAGGTATACCAGACTAGTGCAGAGTGAGGACCGAATGAGTCTGTACCCAAGGACAATTTTAATTGTTCTTTTGCCTCTAATTCATTTTAATTTTGTTTCTTTTTTGTGTTGCACTATGTTAAACATGTATGAAAATGAATGCATTGCATGATGAATGAAAATAAGGGTGTTACAGACCTTTCATTTCCCCAAGGCGAACGGTTTCGAGGCATCCCATCTTCAATCATTGCGCGCTAAACGAACCACTCCATCATCGACTCCGCACATACCTTAATATAAGGCGGGTCATCGGTTCTCCACAAGCGTGTCTCCCTTTTGCATCTTTCATTTCTCTTCTTCGTCTTCTCCTCGCCGATGACCCACCATGGCCCATTCCACCGCCAAGCCCGCTGAGGGGGCCACCCTCCAAGAAACAGTGTCGCGACTTCCCCAAGCGGCTCAACAACGACCTGCACCTCATTATGGCTTGAGATGCGTACAATAGTACGTCTGGCGCCATGAGTTCCTTGGGTTTGGGTACCCTTCCAGAGTTTACTGGAATGGATACCACTGACCACTACCTCTACACCCTCATGGGTGTGGCCGATCATCTCGACACTCTGTTAGAGACGATGGCCCAGGAGCTTGGTGCCGAGGGCCGTAGGAACCTGGTGGCAGCGACGGCGAGGAACCTCGGTCTCGAGGTTGTACCATCAGAGTAGTCGGCCTAGGATCCTTGTGCACAGGCTCCTGGCAAGCTTGTGCCAGAGGAGGGGGAGGAGGAGGAGGAGGAGTATGATTTAGTTTTTCTTTTCCTGTGTCTTCATGTACTTTTTTCTTGTGTTTTGTAATATATTATGTTAATGAATGAATGTGTTATCCGTGTTCATTTCCGTGAATGAATATTATCTTGTATGTTCATCTCTGTGAATGAATTAATGTGTCATGTGTTCATCGTGTTCGTCAGGAATGACAATTAATAAAGAACGGAGATTTGATTATTTTTGGTTTTAAATCGGACTAATTCGTTCAGTGAAAGTGCTCCACATTGGAATGACCATTTATTTAGTTATCAAGTGAATGTGCTCTATATTCGTTTAGTGAACGTGTTCATGTCTATGTGATATTAAGTAAACCAAAGCGAAATGGAGAAAATCATGAAGCCAAAGGAGACGAGCTTTTTGTAAAGCTTGTCTCATTTCCTTTTGTAAATAGGAGACACACTTTGTGCTAAGAGCATCTCCCTTTTGTAAGAGGATCAGAAGATGACCTTTCGGTAAAGCTCATCTCATTTCCTTACGTAAATACAAGACGAGCTTTGTGCAAAGATCGTCTCCCTTTTGTGAGAGGAGCGGGCGCGTCTCGAATATTTTATCAAATGAGACACATTGTATAGTAGCTCGTCTCCTTTTACACTCAATCGAGCCATTACAGATCCTCGCTGATGCGGGCTCGTCTCGTTTACCCATATTAGAGACGATTGCTGTTGCGCTCGTTGCTGATCTTTGTCTCCTATTTGAGTTTATTACGTAGTGCGAACATTGGCTTATTAACATGAAAAGCTTTGAAAACAATTTTCTCCCCCTTTCAGAAAATCAAAAATAATATGAGAAAGAAATTTCAAAAACAAATTCTCCCCATCAGAGAACGTGTCAAACAATTTTAAATGTGCAATGTGTGACATATTTCTCCCTCTTTGACAATGTATTCAACAAGGTTCAAAAGAGAAATTTCAATTGTTATGAGCATATTATAACATATACATATAAAACAAAGCTCATCCAAATCATACTATCAAGTAATGTAAGTGCATCTAGGATATCCCTTGTGGGTTTTGGCTAATTGATGACAAACATATGAGATCCTAATGAAACTACTGAGATGATTGCAGGACAAACAAGTGAAACATTTTGGTGCACACAAAAAGGTGAAAAATGAAGTGGTGTTCAAAGAGAAATACTTTGATGAAGCTTGGAAGACCAAAATAGATTTTGAATGTATAGGGAGTGTATGAAAGACACACTCCAAGAGCTCACAACTTTGCGCAAGGGTAAGGGATTAAAATTAACCTAACTTTCACAAAGCACCGGACTAGTCCGATCATGGACCGGACTAGTCCGTTCAACTTTCTGGAATCCCACTCACAAGGAGACCGAACTAGTCCGTGCATCCACCGGACTAGTCCGTTGATGTTTCTGGAGTCTCTCATACTGAGGGACCGGACTAGTCCGATCATGGACCGGACTAGTCCGTTGAACTTTCTGTAATCTCCCATTCGTGGAGATCGTACTAGTCCGCGGACTAGTCCGATGAACTTTCTGGAGTCACTTTCACACAGCATCGGACTAGTCCGAGGTTGGACCGGACTAGTCCGGCAAACTTTCTGGACCTCAAAACACATTGGGACCGGACAAGTCGGGACTTGCACCGGACTAGTTCGGTGTTAGGGTTTTTCAACGGCTAGCTTTTGGAAACCCTATAAATAGAGAGTCCACGACTTTCCTATGAACACACACGTCGAATATTGATCAAAGAGCAAACGCTAGCGTCGCCACTTCGTCCCAAGAGCCCAAAACACATCTCCCCACACATCTAAAGTTCAAAAAGGGTGAAATCAATTGAACACTTGGATTCGAGATTGGGAGATCGTCATTCTTTCATTGCGAGCTCTTGGGGTTTGATCTTTCTACACTCATACTCTGCATTGTAATACTTTTGATTGTATTTGATCACTTTTTCATTGTAATTCTCGTGGGAGCCCTCAATGTGTGAGGTTGCCCCACAAACTTGGTGATTACCCGTGATAGTGGAATCAAGTCGGCCTTCATGGTGACTTGAGGAGGGAAAGGGTTGGAGACCCGGCTCTTTGTGAGCTTACTCAACGAGGACGTAGATCTCGTGGTGAGATCGAACCTCGGGAAAAATTCGTGTGTCTTGTGTATCATTTACTTTAAATTTTGTTCATTAGATCATTTGAGTGCTAAACTTCAACATAAGGCAATTATAAGTTACACCTGCATTCTTATATTAATCTCAAGTACAAATATCAGTTGTTCTCATTTCCGCTGCTAAAGAAATTTACTTTCCCAAATCACACCTGATCAACACACATAATTTTTGCACACCGGACTAGTCCGCCCACACAACCGGACTAGTCCGGCCAACCAAGTTTTGACGATTCTATTAAGTGTGCAGGAAATTCAAAAGGCCTATTCACCCCCCCTCTAGGCCACATTCAATTGGTATCAGAGCAAGGTTCTCCACCAACGAGACTCACATCTCGGAGAGATCAATGACCTCTGAGAAGAACAATGATATCTCGAAGATGAACATTAATGAGGAGGAACAAGAAACTAAAGCTCTTGATGTGCTGAGAGAGAGCCCACACGATGATGAAGAAGTGCGACAATTGAAGGCACTTCTGAGAAAGAAATTGCTAGGACAAAAAGGAAAGGAAGAAGAGAAGACGACGGGGAGTGGTCATCACGACTACTCCCGACAGCCTTACAACTACAACCGTCTCAACTCCAACAACCATTATCTTTCCATTCCTATGGGAAAACCTCCACAGTTTGACGGAAGCGACTATACAATGTGAAAGTACAACATGAAGATGCATCTAATATCCCTAAATCCTAGTCTATGGCACATCGTTTGCACTGGCATAGATATCCCGGACACGGATGAAGAACTCACCCCAGAACAAGAACAAGAGATTCACAGAAATGCACAAGCTGTCGCCGTGATCACATCATCATTAAGCAGAGAGGAATTCACCAAGATTGATGGCTTAGAAAGTGCAAAGGAAATCTGGGATACACTTAAGACGGCTCACGAAGGAAATAGATCGGTTCGTGAAGCAAAAATCGAAATGCTTGAAGGAGAGTTGGGGAGATTCGCTATTGAAGAAGGCAAATCACCTCAAGACATGTACAACCGGATGAAGGCAATCATCAACAAGTTATGTGCCTATGGAAGTAAGAAATGGACGGATCACGAGGTAGTCAAGAGAATGATTAGAGCCTTCATGCCAAGAAATGTCACACTTTGCTCAATGATTAGAGAAAGCCCCGATTTTCACAAATTGACCCCCGATGAGTTGTTGGGGAAGATCATAAATCATGAGATGATGGAGAAAGAGGCAAAATACGTCAAAGACTTGGCCGAACTCACTTCCTCCAAAAGGAAAGAGGTCGCTCTCAAAGCTACATGCCGACCCAAACTCAAAGAAGCTCGTGAAGATCGAGACGATGGGCACACAAGTGACGAGAGCACCGATCTTGATGATGAGGAAATGGTACTCTTTATCAAGAAGTTCAAGCGAATGATGAAAAGAAGACACGGCAACAACTCAAATGAAGGCAAAAGCAAGGACAAAGGAAAATCCAAGGCTCGACGCACTTGCTACAACTGCGGAGAGTATAGTCACTTCATGATGGACTGCCCCTATGAAGAAAACAAAAAGAAGAAGGAAACAAGATCTCAAGAAAAGAAAAATTTCAGAAAAAGAAGACAAAACCATCAAGCTCACATTGGCAAGGAGTGGGACTCAAACGACGAGTCCTCCTCCGATGAAGAAGAAGAGATGGCCACTATTGCAATGAAGAAACTTACTATGAAGGCCACACTCTTTCCAAACATGGGAGGATGGGACATGAACAACCACACTTGCCTTATGGCTAAGGAAGGCAAGAAAAAGGTACGGCTCACTCCTCCTACGCTAAATTCCTCTATTGATGACTTTGACAGCTCTAGCGATAACGAAGAAATGTTTAGAGGACTAAGTAAAATTGCTCTAAAGAAAATGGAAATGTTGTCGAACAAAATTTTTGAGAAGGAAGAACTTCTTGATCGACAAGAAGATATGCTCATCCATGAAAGGAAGAGATATCAAGAAGTTGAAAAGCTTCTCGAGCTTGAAAGAGAGAAGAACAAGTCGCTTGAAGTTGAGCTAGTCTTGAGTAAGGAAACTTACTCAAAGCTAAAAGACTCGCATATTGCAATCAAGGAAGAACTTGCTAACTTGTCAAAAACTAACAAGATCCTTGAGGTGCGAGTTGAGTCGCTCAAGCAAAGTGACTCTTCTTCCTCCAAGAGCTCTTCCTCCAAAGATATGAGTTCGAAAACAATCAGAACTTGCACTTGCTCTAGTAAGAAGAATATTATTTCTAATACATCAACTTCTCGTAATATGCATGCCCCTCCAAGCGGCATCTTTGATAAGGAGAAGATCAAATATGCACGCAGTGCATATATGGTCACTAGATCTCCTAATGTCAAAGACGGCCTTGGTTTTGATAAGAACAAACACATGCCTACTTCTAATCATGCTAAGAATAGAATTGTCTTTGTCAAGGAAAAATCTCATGAATCTGAACCACAAACATTGTTTCATACATTTAATGCTTCTTATGTTCTTATGAAAGCCAAAAATGGAAGAGTCATTGCCAAATATACAGGGCCACGCCACAAGAACTTGAAAACTTGTGTGTGGGTGCCCAAGACTCTTGTGACTAACCTGAGAGGACCCAAGCAAGCTTGGGTACCTAAAACCAAGGAATAATTCTTTTTTGCAGGCTTACTCCTCCGGCGGAACAAAATGGGTACTTGATAGCGGATGCACAAATCACATGACCGGAGAGAGAGGTATGTTTGTGGAGTACGAGTACAACAAGGATCCAGGTGAAGGCATATACTTCGGAGACAACAGCCAAGGAAAGGTCCTTGGTAGCGGTAACATTGAAATATCCTCTCAACATACCTTATCAAATGTTTTACACGTAGATTCTCTAGATTATAACCTTTTGTCAATATCCCAACTATGCGACAAAGGTTACAACTGCTTATTCACTAATGAGGGTGTGACTGTTTTTAGAAGAAGCGATGGCTCGATTGCATTCAAAGGAATGTTGAAGGGCAAGCTTTATCTAGTTGACTTCAACAAAGATAAAGCCGAACTCAACACTTGATTGGTTGCTAAGACCAACATGGGATGGCTGTGGCATAGACGGCTAGCCCATGTTGGGATGAGAAATCTGCAGAAACTTCTAAAAGGTGGTCACATCCGTGGTCTTAAGGATGTGGTTTTTGAAAAGGACAGGTCGTGCAGCGCTTGTCAAGCAGGAAAACAAGTCGGAGCACCACACCCCGCCAAGAATGTGATGACTACCGCAAGACTGCAGGAACTTCTCCACATGTATCTTTTTGGTCCAATCTCGTACATCAGCATCGGCGGTAACAAATACGGTTTAGTAATTGTTGATGATTTTTCAAGATTTACCTGGGTATTTTTCTTGTATGATAAATCAGAAACTCAGGGGATCCTCAATAAGTTCTTAAAAAGAGCTCAGAACGAATTCTCATCAACCATAAAGAACATCAGAAGTGACAACGGGACAGAATTCAAGAATCTCCAAGTTGAAGAGTTTCTCGATGAAGAAGGGATAAAGCATGAATTCTCAGCACCCTACTCCCCTCAACAAAATGGAGTGGCCGAAAGGAAGAACAGAACATTAATCGAAATGGCGAGAACTATGTTGGATGAATACAAGACGTCAGATCGGTTTTGGGCAGAAGCGGTGAACACCGCTTGCCATGCCACTAATCGAATATACCTCCATCGACTACTGAAGAAAACTCCATATGAGCTCCTTACCGGTAAAAAGCCAAATGTTTCTTATTTTAAAGTTTTTGGTTGCAAATGTTTTATTCTGAACAAGAAACAGAGGGCCACGAAGTTCGCTTCGAAGTCCGATGAAGGATTCTTGCTCGGTTATGAATCGAATGCCTACGCCTACCGTGTCTTCAACAAGGTGTCCGGCCTTGTTGAAGTAGCACGTGACGTAGTGTTCGATGAATCTAATGGCTCACAAGTGGAGAAAGTTGATAAGTGTGTGCTAGATGAAGAGGAAGCTCCATATGAAGCACTGAAGAAAATGGGACTTGGCGATATCTTACCACAAGAGCAAACATTCGACTCAAATGCACAAGTTGAACCTCAACGCGGAGGCAATGATAAGGGGGAGCCCTTGCACAATATCAAGAGGAGGAAGGTCAAGAAGATCAGGACCATCATGGAAGCAATGATCTAGGGGGAGACAATGTACATGAAGATAATGAAGAACAAGCAACTACACAAGCTCCACACCCAAGAGTACACCAGAGCGTGCAAAGAGACCACCCTGTCAACAACATCATTGGAGATATTGCAAAGGGAGTAACTACCAGATCTCGAGTTGCAAATTTTTGTGAATCCTACTCTTTTGTGTCTTTTCTGGAACCATACAGGGTAGAAGAAGCCTTAGGGGATCCAGACTGGGTGATTGCAATGCAAGAGGAGCTGAACAACTTCAAGAGAAATGAAGTATGGGAGCTAGTGGAGAGACCAAAGGCGAACATAGTCGGAACTAAATGGGTCTTTCGGAACAAGCAAGATGAACATGGAGTAGTAACAAGAAACAAGGCAAGACTGGTGGCCAAAGGTTATTCTCAGGTCGAAGGTTTGGACTTCGATAAAACTTTCGCTCCTGTAGCTAGACTTGAGTCCATTCGTATTTTATTGGCATATGCTACTCACCATAATTTTAAGCTGTATCAAATGGACGTCAAAAGTGCTTTCTTAAACGGCCCAATCAAGGAGGAAGTTTATGTGGAGCAACCACTAGGATTCGAAGGCCCGAAGTATCCCAACCATGTCTACAAACTGCGTAAGGCTCTCTATGGCCTCAAACAAGCTCCTCGAGCTTGGTATGAGTGTCTTAGAGATTTTCTAATTCAGAATGGATTCAAAATTGGTAAAGCTGACTATACACTTTTCACTAAACATTGTGATGATCATTTATTTGTATGTCAAATTTACGTTGATGACATTATCTTTGGATCAACTAACAAATCCTTCTGTGAAGAGTTTAGCAAAATTATGACAGATAGGTTCGAGATGTCAATGATGGGCGAATTAAAGTTCTTCTTGGGATTCCAAGTGAAGCAACTAAGAGAAGGTACATTTATAAGCCAAACCAAATATACACAAGACATTCTCAAGAAATTCAATATGGACAAAGCCAAGCCCATCAAGACACCCATGGCCACTAATGGACATCTCGACCTCAATGAAGATGGTCCAAATGTAGATCAAAAGGTATATCGGTCCATGATTGGCTCTTTACTTTATTTATGTGCATCTAGGCCAGATATTATGCTTAGTGTTTGCTTGTGTGCAAGGTTTCAAGCTGCACCTAAAGAGTGTCATTTAGTTGCTGTAAAAAGAATCCTAAGGTACCTTGTGCACACACCCAACTTGGGCCTTTGGTATCCCAAAGGATCCAAATTTAACATGATAGGATATTCCGATGCCGACTATGAAGGATGCAAAGTCGATAGAAAGAGCACGTCAGGGACTTGTCAGTTTCTTGGTAGGTCCCTGGTATCTTGGTCATCTAAAAAGCAAAACTCCATTGCCCTTTCCACAGCAGAAGCAGAATATATTGCACCCGGTAGCTGTTGCGCCCAATTACTTTGGATGCGGCAAACCCTTAGAGACTACGGCTACAATCTTAACCATATCCCACTTCTATGTGACAATGAAAGTGCAATAAAAATTGCACACAACCCAGTAGAGCACTCAAGAACTAAGCACATAGATATCCGTCATCATTTTCTTAGAGATCGTTCATTAAAAGGTGACATTGCTATTTCACATGTTAGAACTGAAAAACAACTTGCGGATATTTTTACCAAACCATTGGATGAGAAAAGGTTTTGTGAACTTAGGAATGAACTTAATATTCTTGACTCTCGAAATGTGGCTTGAAACGTTGCACATTTGGTTGATACTTCAAATGTTACATTTTATTGCTAAAACTGCCCCTCACCTCCTTTTTCTCCTAAGAAAACTATTTTTAATAAAGAAATCTTGGAATTTATGACCATGTTTTTGTGTTGATTGCTTTCTGGTCATAATCACCAAGATTATTTGCAAAACTTGTCCTTGGATCACTATTAGTTATCTCCAAATACTTAGTTTGTCCAGTAACACCGGACTAGTCAGGTTTGCCACCGGACTAGTCCGGATAATCCCTCTTCCTAGGGTTTTCAGGGACACCGGACTAGTCCGCCCTCAGACAGGACTAGTCCGATCGGCTGCCTATATAAGCAGCTGGCCCGTTTCAAATCTCCCTCCACTTGACCAAAACCCTCACCTCTCAAACCCTAGCCCCCCCCCCCCCCCCCAAAGGTGATTTTCGAGTTGAGCCCTCAAAATCCAAGCTCTCTCTGTGGGAAACTCTCCCCTCGACGAGTTGGTACTCCTCTCCAAACTCATCCGGACAGATTTGCGCTCCTTCAACGCGAATCCTCAAATCTCGGTAAATTTCTCCCTAAAGTCAAAATCTCAACTTTTCTAGTTCTAGCCTATTTCTCTTGATTCCAAGGAAGTACATTAGCTTCAGAGATGTATTCCTTTCACCTTCATGCTCATTTGCACCCTTAAATAGAAGTTGTGATTCCAGTTTTGTTAGGGTTCTTGTGCCAGGCCGGACTAGTCCGGCTCCCAGGTACGGACTAGTCCGGTACACCAGACAAGTCTGGTCTCTGACACTTGAATCCTCACATCACCTTCATTCTCAGTTAATTCTCATCTAAATCATGAACTTCTTGTTAGGCACGATGTCTTCAAGCTCAGATGACAGCTCCTTCCATGTTGATGAAGAAGTTTAGCGCGAAAAGGTGAAGAGAGCCAAGGAGAGGTACATGAAGAAAAGGCATGATGTAAATGTGCACTCTCCACCCTCCGACGACAACTTGCCCAAGAAAAGGAGGGTAGTTCTGAAGAAGGCCCAAGGAAAGGCCGGTGAGAGCTCCTCAGGGCCAAAGAGGACTCTCAACAAGGGAAAAGGACTTGCTAGTGGTCCCATTGGACCCTTGAAAATGAAGAACTCAAGTCACCGCAACAGGCAGCGCTCAAGCAAGGATTTCAGTGGGAAAGGGGGTGAGCTTGCCGACAGCTTCAGGCAGGTTAATGTGTATGCTCAACCTTGGCAATGCTCAGATCCAAGATTTTGGAGCAACTTCCATGCCGACTACTATGAGCATGTGTACATGAAGATGAAGAATCCCGTTGTGAAGAGTTAATGGGTGAACATTGGGTACATGCAGTCAAAGAAGTATCCTACTTTCCGTGAGGTGGTTGAGTCCCTGGAGAGGCACGGACTGAAGGAACTGTTTTCCTTTGAAAATGACTGGAACAATGAGGTGATCGCCCAATTATACTCTACCCTCTACTTTGCTCGGGGTGATGGAGACAATCTTACTTGGATGACCCATGGTTCCAAGTATAGTGTCACTTATGATGAGTTTGCAAGGATTCTCCACCTTGAGCATACCTTGGATCATGATCTAGTCATCCATAATTTGCAACCCCTGGAGAAGGATGCACTCACATTTCTCTATGACACAAGGATGCCATATGTTGCTCCCACTATCAAGTATTTGAAGCCCTTCTATGTGGTCCTCAACAGAATTTTGAGGAAGACAATAGCCCCAAAAGATGGAGATGCGGGGACTATTCAAGGAACTTTGAGGACCCTAATGAAGGTCATTGGTGGGAGAAGACCGTTCAATGTCTTCGAATACATCTACAATGACATTGTGAACATCTCAATCACTCCAAACAGATCTTGCGGGTATGACCCATACATCATGTACATGATTGAGAAGGTGACTGGACTTGAGTTCGTCAAGGATGTTCACCATACGGGGATGAAACCGCAAAAGCCCACCGAGTACACTCTACCTTCGGCTCCTGATGCACCTCCCTCCCCTGAAGCTGAGAGGAGGACTAAACAGGCTCGGGATGTGAATGCAACAAGATCTTCAGCTGCTCCTCCTGGCTCTGCACCTGCTCATGAACCCTCCGGTGGTGTGCTCAAAATGCTCACCTCTATCTTTGCCTGCTGCCGCAAGATTGAAGTCAGGCAGAAGAAGCATCAACAATATGTCAATGCCAACATCAAAGCTATCTGCGACAAGCTGGAGATTGAGCTGGTGGGATCCCCGCCCGCCTTCGAGGACTCCGAGGAAGAGTCTGCTCCGGCGAATGATGATGATGGTGGTGAAGATGAGGACCGGACCGAGACGGAGGAAGAGAGTGGCGATGAGTGATTCCCCTCAATTTTTCCCTTTTTGGTGCCTTGATGCCAAAGGGGGAGAGATTGAGACTAGGAGAGATTGCGACTAATAGTTTGAGAGTAGTTGGTGTCTTTATGTTTTTGTGATCAAGGACATGTGTACTTAATTTTAAAACCTTGTAATGCACTATTTCTTCTCTTATGTGTGATGCTTATTGTTGCTTGGATGATTATCTTTACACTCATTATTGATTACCTTTACTTCATCACACCTTGTTGATCACACACCGGTTAGGCACCCCACCATAAGGTGTGTGCATATGTGAGAAGCTTTTTGTTGACTTATCATTATTCTCATATGTGCACACCTTATGAAAATCAAGATTTTATTCTCAATTGTGATATCTCAAATGGTTGTCATCAATCACCAAAAAAGGGGACATTGTAAGTGCATCTAGGATATCCCTTGTGGGTTTTGGCTAATTGATGACAAACATATGAGATCCTAATGAAACTACTGAGATGATTGCAGGACAAACAAGTGAAACATTTCGGTGCACACAAAAAGGTGAAAAATGAAGTGGTGTTCAAAGAGAAATACTTTGATGAAGCTTGGAAGACCAAAATAGATTTTGAATGTATAGGGAGTGTATGAAAGACACACTCCAAGATCTCACAACTTTGCGCAAGGGTAAGGGATTAAAATTAACCTAACTTTCACAAAGCACCGGACTAGTCCGATCATGGACCGGACTAGTCCATTCAACTTTCTGGAATCCCACTCACAAGGAGACCGGACTAGTCCGTGCATCCACCGGACTAGTCCGTTGATGTTTCTGGAGTCTCTCATACTGAGGGACCGAACTAGTCCGATCATGGACCGGACTAGTCCTTTGAACTTTCTGTAATCTCCCATTCGTGGAGATCGGACTAGTCCGCGGACTAGTCCGATGAACTTTCTGGAGTCACTTTCACACAGCACCGGACTAGTCCGAGGTTGGACCGGACTAGTCCGGCAAACTTTCTGGACCTCAAAACACATTGGGACCGGACAAGTCGGGACTTGCACCGGACTAGTTCGGTGTTAGGGTTTTTCAACGGCTAGCTTTTGGAAACCCTATAAATAGAGAGTCCACGACTTTCCTATGAACACACACGTCGAATATTGATCAAAGAGCAAACGCTAGCGCCGCCACTTCGTCCCAAGAGCCCAAAACACATCTCCCCACACATTTAAAGTTCAAAAAGAGTGAAATCAATTGAACACTTGGATTCGGGATTGGGAGATCATCATTCTTTCATTGCGAGCTCTTGGGGTTTGATCTTTCTACACTCATACTTTGCATTGTAATACTTTTGAGTGTATTTGATCACTTTTTCATTGTAATTCTCGTGGGATCCCTCAACGTGTGAGGTTGCCCCACAAACATGGTGATTACCCGTGATAGTGGAATCAAGTCGGCCTTCATGGTGACTTGAGGAGGGAAAGGGTTGGAGACCCGGCTCTGTGTGAGCTTCCTCAACGAGGACGTAGATCTCGTGGTGAGATCGAACCTCGGGAAAAATTCGTGTGTCTTGTGTCTCATTTACTTTAAATTTTGTTCATTAGATCATTTGAGTGCTAAACTTCTACATAAGGCAATTATAAGTTACACCTGCATTCTTTTATTAATCTCAAGTACAAATATCAGTTGTTCTCACTTCCGCTGCTAAAGAAATTTACTTTCCCAAATCACACCTGATCAACACACATAATTTTTGCACACCAGACTAGTCCGCCCACACAACCGGACTAGTCCGGCCAACCAAGTTTTGACGATTCTATTAAGTGTGCAGGAAATTCAAAAGGCCTATTCACCCCCCCTCTAGGCCACATTCAAGTAACTTACACTATCTCAATGAGATACATAAAGTAGTGTAAGCCATGCTAGAGATCAAGTGTAATTTTTCAATTTAAGCAAGTCATGATCTCACAAACTCAACTATTTCAAAACTTGAAAGCATGACACATATTGCTGTTTTTTTATTTTTTGTTATCATTTAAAGCACAAATTTTGATCATATGATATTTGAAAGAGATTATATGCCGCATTAGCCTTATTAACCAATCAAGTCGAGCCTATGTCTTTTGACAATCAGAAGCTTAAGAACATGATTTTAGTCATACACAACTTCTTACAAGTTCATATCAAAGTGCAATGATAAGCAATCTCAAAAGAAGAAGTGTGATGCATGCATATTCGCTTGATCTTTTCTCATTTTTTTATTTGATCATAAAAGCTCAAGATGGGGATAATTGATTGATTATTTTCATTATTAAAAGCACTTGTAAGCATGCAACAAGTTCAAAACGGCAAGACAGTTTGATCATGACCAAATTTTGTGTAAGTAATTATTCCAATTACTAGTCATGGCAAAAACTATAAAATATATAACACGAGTAATGTAGTAAGAAATCTCAGCATGTAAAAGGAATCATAAAGTCATATATGTATGAAATGCTTGCTCATATTATTTTAAAATCAGATTTACACATAGAATTCCCAAGTTTTAAAACCCCCCCTCAATTTAAGCCATGAGGATGCATAACCCCTATTTTACTACGAATGAAACAAAAAACGAGTGAAATTCTAAGGTTTATAAAAATGTCAGCCA
Organism: Tuctoria greenei; assembly: GCA_036927565.1. Classification (NCBI taxonomy): domain Eukaryota; kingdom Viridiplantae; phylum Streptophyta; class Magnoliopsida; order Poales; family Poaceae; genus Tuctoria; species Tuctoria greenei. The sequence continues at coordinate 29,721,614 of JAYESD010000011.1, forward strand.
ATTGTTGTTCGATATCTATGGTGAAGAACAATATTTCCTTTTTCAATGTTATCACAGATAAAGTGATACCTAATGTCAATGTGCTTTGTTCTAGAATGTTGCACGGGATTTTTAGTAATGCAAATGGCACCTGTGTTATTACAAAACAGTGGAACACTATCTAGATCAACTCCATAGTCCTTAAGTGTTTGAACCATCCAAAGAATTTGTGAGCAAGCGCTAGCAGTAGCTACATATTTTGATCCAGCCGTGGATTGTGCAAATGAATTTTGTTTTATAAAGGACCAAGCAACAAGTGAATTACCAAAAAAATGATAAACACCCGAAATACTTTTTCTATAAATCCTACAACCCCCAAAATCTTCATCCAAAAAAATCTTTCGAAGTAATGGTTGAGGAAGAAGGAAGAAAAATGCCAAATTCTTGAGTACCATGTAAGTACTTGAGAATTCTTTTGACGGCTTGACGTTGTGAAGCACATGGGGAAGCTTGAAATCGTGCATAAAGACATATACTGAATTGTATGTCGGTCTTGATGCCGTGAGGTACAAAAAGTGACTCGATCATGCTTCGATATTCTTTTTGATCCATGTGTTCACCATCTTCATCAAGTCCAAGTGTTGTTGCTGTTCCCATTGGTGTCCGAAGAGGCTTTCTTTTGTCCATGTTGAATTGCTTAAGAAGATCTTTCATGTACTTTGTTTGATGCACAAAGATTCCCTCCTTAGTTTGCTTGATTTGCAGCCCCAAAAAGTACGTGAGTTCTCCCATCATACTCCTCTCAAATTCTGAACTCATCATAGCCGAAAACTTGAACACAAGATCAAGAGAAGCACAACCAAAGATAATATCATCCACATACACTTGAACGAATAGTGAGTCATTGCCATGCTTAAGCACAAAAATAGATTTATCAACCTTGCCAATGGTAAACCCCTTTTCAAGTAAGAATATTTTGAACCTAGCATACCATGCCCTAGGGGCTTGTTTGAGACTGTACAAGGCTTTGGACACTTTGTAAACATGATTAGGAAATCTGGAGTTTTAAAACCCGGTGGTTGCTTGAAATAAACCTCCTCATCTATCCAACCATTAAGAAAAGCACTTTTAACATCCATTTGATATAACTTGAATACTTTAGATGCAGCAAAAGCTAAAAAAATTCTTATGGCTTCTAATATAGCAACATGAGCAAAAGTTTCATCAAAATCTAGACCTTCAACTTGTGTAAAGCATTGAGCAACCAACCTTGCCTTATTCCTAACCACAACCTCATCCTAACTTTTTTTGTTTTTAAACACCCATTTAGTTCCAATTAATGTGTGACCATGAGGTGAAGGTACAAGTTTCTAGACATTATTTATTTCAAAATTTTCCAGCTCTTCTTGCATGGCAATAATCTAATATTCATTAGTGAGTGTGTGTGATATATCTTTGGGTTCAAAAGAAGCAACAAAAGCAGAATGCACATGAGAGTTTGGATCACAGAACCTGGACCGTGTGACTCGTTCGTGCGAGCTTCCAATGATTTGTTGTGGAGGATGACTTTTGGGGACGCCGAGGGGAGTAAACACTTCACAAGCTCCTTCTTCTTCATGTTCATCACAAATCGAAGAACTTGTGGTTCGAGGAAGATCTAAACCAGTAGTAGTGGTCGTTGCTGCTGGTTGTGGAGCGGGACCAAGAGTTGGAACGTCATTGTTTATTTCTGAATTTTTTGGCAGCAGCTCCACTCCTTCTTCATCTTCAATGAAAATACTCTCCTCCTACGGATATGGATCTAGACCTACGATATTAGAGCTAGTCCTTGAGCTAGCTTCATCTAAAAAACTTCACAAGTTTTCACAATTTTGTTAGTGTCAAGTAAAAGCACACGGTAACCTCTAGTATGAGATGGATAACCAAGAAACATGTCATCAACAGATCTAGCCTCAAATTTATCAAGATTACCATGTTTCTTAACAAAACATTTACATCCAAAGACTCTAAAATGTGTGACACTAGGCCTATGTCCAAACTGAATCTCATATGGTGTTTTTCCTAGCTTAGCTCTCAAGAAAACACGGTTTGAAATATAACAAGCCGTTGCAATTGCATCAACCTAAAATTTTCTAGGAGTTTGATATTCATCAAGCATAGTCCTAGCCATGTCAATTAAGGTTCTGTTCTTTCTCTCTACAACACCATTTCGTCAAGGTACATATGATGAAAAATATGATGATCTATTCCCTTTTTAGCACAAAAGTGACCAAATGATTGATTTTTAATTCAGTTCATTATCACTTCTAATTTCTTTTAAGGACCCTGGGTGATCAATTGATAATCTAAGAAATAGAGATCTAAAGTGACTAAAAGCTTCATTCTTAGATGCCATAAAGAAAACCCAAGAGTATCCAAAATAATTATCAACAATCACAAGCACATACCATTTTCGTCTGAACACGTGAAGTACCTACGGTGTCAAGATGCAAAAGTTGTCCCGGTTCAATTATCATGGTTTGTGAGAGGAGGATGTGATCCTGCAACTGTCTTAGCATGTTTACAAGAAGAGCACACAATATTGTTGCCTCCTTTAATCTTACGTAGCTCACGTATGCGATCAAGAGCAATAACACATGTGAGATGATCAAAGCCTACGTGATCAAGTCTACGATGCCAAAAATATAAGTCATTTGAATAATTAGCAACTAGACACCTATGTTTATAAGTTGACATATCAAAATCAGCTTTAAAATCTCTTCCAAACCTAGACATGTTAAACAAAAGCTCACCTTTTGAATCTACAACCTTGCAGCAATTTTTAGTTGTGACACCCGGTTCCGAAAATGAACCAAGTGAACGCATATGTGTGCCTAGGACGTTCAACACACATACACGAGTGCATTCACAAAAGAGTATACAGAAAATTACCACAGAACAAGATTAATTAACCACTTTTATTACAAATTCAAAATATTCTCGAATACAAACACTAATGATTATTAATGACGAGTTCAACTAATGCAGCGGAAATAGACTAATTAAGCAAACTAAGCAACTAAGCAAAGGGGTATAGCGCAACTCCAACACTCCACAGGCAAAACTGACGGTAGACACTGCCTAGAACTCTGCATTATCGTCATTATACTCCCAATCCTGACCCACAACTGTGTGGGGGGGGGGGGGGAGGGTTGCAAGGGTAAGTACATGTCCTACTCAGCAAGTGTGGAAAGTATGACATGTAGCTGATACAAATGACAACAATAATAATGGCAAAGTGCTGAAAAGTACAATAAAACATTTGAAAAGCAATATATTATATGTATATGAAATAAATCCATCATAAGCCATGTAGTTATCAAAATACCTGTCCATATTCCATATCCATCATCACATACCAATATCCATATTCAATACAAGAATTTAATTCATAACCATCCATAACCATAATACCAACCATAACCATAATACCAACCATAACCATCCCAATACCGAGTTCCCTCTAATCATGGAAGTTGTCCAGGTGCTCATAACCGGGAGCATGGCTACCATGATAGTTTTATTTGACACTCTGTAGAGGTTGTACCGCTTTACCCACGTGTTTGTGATTTCATCACCCGTCGGCGACTAAATAAACCTCCCTTACGCCAATTACACTTCCTTTGGTGTATAGCCAGGAGATCACAAAATAGCCTTTACAAAGGGATTACTAGCCTATTTAGACCCAACTGAGGTGTCACCAGTGGCAATGCCTCCAACTGAGCACATCTTCAACCAAGGGCCCCCTCTTGAGCCATTTGGATCCCAGGGTAGTCCCACTAATCATCAACAAACCCAACCCGACTACCCCTTCCCCGAGCATCCTTAATGGTCCAAATAGCACTAGCAAAGCCCTAATTAATCAGCTACGCCGCACCCATACTTGGCCTCGTGGTGGCACTGTAGTCCTAGCTTATTCTCGCATGAACTGGTCCTTAGATCTAAAGCAAGCAACCACCATACATCCAACCCATCCACATACCAAGCTTGCTTAGATCACCCATTACCACATTACATTAACTAGTTCACGTTAATTGTAATCTCATAATTACATAATTAAGGTAAGTGGTGTATTCATTTTCCCATCCCAATTGATTAAGCGAAGCAAAAAGGTAAAAAGCCCATCCCGACTCTCTACCATGAATTCCAAGTGACAAGGGTGGTCAAGCAATGCTAGTAAACTTCCTACCATAGGATTCCCATCAAATTGACACAAGCATGCAGTTTTGCAAATAAAACATTTATTTTAAAACAAGATCAATATGCTTCAAGGACACTTGCCTTGCTCTTGGGATTGATTCGGGTCAAAGCCTTGAAACTCTTGGTGCTGGAGATCCTCCGCGGCACTCTCTAGCGCAAATCCGTCTAATCTGCACAATAACCATACAAGACAAGAAACACAATCAAAAAGTTCACAAATATTACTCAAGATGACATGACATGCATGATTAATGCAAATGCAAGGTGGAACTTGTTAATAGATTGATTTTAAATGATCACTATCTAGTTCTAATAGATTTTAACAAGTTTATACATGTTTGGATTTGATTAGGTCTAATTTTAGAATTAATTCAACACAATTTAACCAGGAAAATCGGACTAGTCCGCTAGGGACCAGACAAGTCCGCACTTTACGAGATCAGCAAATTAGGGTTTTCTAGATCGACGTGAATTTGGAGATTAGGGGTTGAATTCACGTAAGGAAAAGAGAATAGAAGGTATACCAGGTGTTTAGAACTCCAAGGAACCAAGATCTTGGAGGCAACACTTGGATCATGATGATCTAGGGTTGATGATGAACTTGGAGATGAATTGGTGATGAAGAAAGAAACTTGATAGAGATCTTGATCCTCTTTCCTTTCCTACTCTTATTCCTCTTGCTTGGGATCTCCTCCTCCCTCCTTGATGGTGGCTCTCCACGAGCTAGGGTTTGGGTGGGGTGGAAAAGTGGCAAATAGAGGTCAAGCCAAGGGGTGGGGTTGTTTATATAGAGGTGGAGGCTAGGGTTAGATGGATTTCGAGTTTGAGATGAGTAGAGGCCAGTTTAGAGTCCCACATGGGCTCTAAAAGAGTTAGGCACGACGTCCCTAGGCCCACTTAACATAAAATCCAAGAAACAAGTCATGAAACAGAAGATCGACTCGGAGTCGCAAAATATCAGACAAGTCCGAAAAGGACCGGACTAGTCCAAAGTTGTCTAGAGAGAAATCGGACAACTCTGGCCAAAAATCAGACAAGTCCGACTTTAGTCAGAGGGGAACACGGACAAGTCCGCTGTAACACCAGACTAGTCCGGACAAGTACAGGGACTTAGCAAATTTTCAAGGATTCTTAGAACACCGGACTAGTCCGATTAAACCGGACAAGTCCAAAAGTGTCCAGAGGCAAAAACAAACTAGTCCTTAGGAAAAACGGACAAGTCCAATTGAGGTCAGAGAGAAATCAGACTAGTCTGCAGCAAAATCGGACTAGTCCGCACTTTCTAGAATTTTAAGTGCGGTTTTGTTCCAAATCAATTGCAAACTTATTCCTCTTTTTGTGGATTAATGTTAAACATGTATATGAATGTATGTAGGGAATAATGCATGAAAATGAGGGTGTTACAAACCTACCCCCCTTAAAATGAATCTCGCCCTCGAGATTCAACGCGGAAGAGAAGAGATAGGGAAATTCCTTCTTGAGATCATCCTCCAGTTCCCACGTTGCTTATTCTTCTGTGTGGTGCTTCCATTGAACTTTACACCATCTAATAACCTTGTTCCTTGTGACCCTCTCCTTAGTTTCCAAGATTTTTACCGGTTGTTCGGCAGAAGTCAAATCTGCCCCTATTTCCAATCCTTCCATTGGCACTTGTTCTTCCGGTACTCTCAGACACTTCTTGAGCTGGGAAACATGAAAGACATCATGGACATCCGAAAGATGAGCTGGCATCTCCAACTTATACGCTACTTCTCCTCTTTTGTCCAAAATCTTGAATGGTCCAATGTAGCGAGGTGCTAGCTTGCCTCTTATGTTAAACCTCTTATGACCCCTCATCGGTGAAACCTTGAGGTAAAAAAAATCTCCCACTTCAAAGGCTAATTTCCTTCTCCTATTGTCCACATAGCCTTTTTTTCTTGATTGGACAGCCCTCAAGTTTTCACAAATTATTTGGACTTGCTTTTCGACTTCTTGCAACACATCCAGACCAAATACTTGAGTTTCTCCTGCCTCATTCCAGAATAAAGGTGTCCTACACTTCCTTCCATAAAGCGCTTCATATGGTGACATTTTCAAGCTTGCTTGGTAACTATTGTTGTATGAAAATTCTGCATAGGGCAAGCTCTTGTCCCAACCTTTTCCATGATTTAAAGCACAAGATCTTAACATGTCCTCCAAAATTTGATTGGTCCTCTCAGTTTGTCCATCTGTTTGAGAGTGATGTGCTGTACTGAAGTTGAACCTTGTTCCTAATGCTTCATGCAATTTCTGCCAAAATCTGGAGGTAAATTGAGAACCTCTATCCGAGACTATCTTCTTCGGTACTCCGTGTCGGCACACAATATGCTCCATGTATATTTCGGCCAATTGTGCAGCTGTATATTTGGTCTTCAAAGGGACAAAATGAGCTGACTTGGTTAAGCGATCCACAATTACCCAAATTGAGTCATAACCGGACTGAGTACGTGGTACCCCAACTATGAAGTCCATTCCGATTTCTTCCCACTTCCATTCCGGAATATTCAATGGTTGCAAGACTCCAACTGGCCTTTGATGTTCCGCCTTGACTCATTGACACACATCACACAATGCTACATATTCAGCTATGTCCTTTTTCATGCTATCCCACCAATAACAAGCCTTCAAGTCTTTGTACATTTTTGTGCAACCGAGGTGAATCGAGTATGGCGAGTCATGTGCTCCTTTATATTGTCTCCCGAATATGCTTTATATTGGGCACGACAATCCTTTTTCCAAGCCATAAGGTACCATGTTCATCCTCATCGAATCTGAATTCTCTCTCTTCTTGGGTCCTTTCCTTGATTTCTTGTATTTCCTCATCCTTCGTTTGACCCTCTCGAATTTCTTTCTCCAAGGTCGGATTCAACTCCACGATCCCCATCTCATGTACGAATCCGAGATTCAACCGTTCAAACTCCTTACATAACTCGGATGGCAGCTCTCGAACTGTAAGTTGATGACTTACTCCTTTTCTACTCAAGGCATCGACCACTACATTGGCCTTTCTAGTGTGATAGTTGATTCCCAAATCATAATCTTTGATAAGCTCCAACCATCTCCGTTGCCTCAAGTTCAGATCCGTTTGTGTGAATATATACTTAAGACTCTTGTGATCCGTATAAATTTCACACCTATGTCCACGAATGTAGTGTCTCCAGATCTTCAATGCATGTACCACAGCTGCAAGTTCCAAGTCATGCGTTGGGTAATTCTGCTCATGTTTCTTCAATTGTCTAGATGCATATGCAACCACTTGACCTTCTTGCATGAGCACACATCCAAGTCCTTGTTTTGATGCATCACAATATATGTCAAAACTTTTGCCCACATCCGGCAATATCAAAATTGGGGTTGTTGTCAACCTCTTCTTCAACTCCTCAAAACTGTTTTGACAAGCTTGAGTCCATTGGAAAGCCTTTCCCTTCATTAGAAATTCCGTCATTGGCTTGGCTATCTTGGAAAAGTCCTTGATGAATTGACGGTAATATCCAGCCATTCCAAGAAAACTCCTTATTTCCTTTAAGTTTTGCCCGGGGTTCCCATTTCAACACGTCCCTCACCTTTCCTGGGTCAACCGATACTCCTTCTCGTGAGATTATATAACCCTAAATGACACCTCTTTCAACCAAAACTGAAACTTGTTGAACTGGACATACAATTGATGCTCCCTTAATTTCTGCAGCGTAAGCCTCAAGTGTTCCTCATGTTCCTTCTCATCCTTCGAGTAGATCATAATGTCATCAATGAACTTACCCAAGTACTCCATGAAGACCTTATTCATGAGGTACATAAATTAGGCAGGCGCATTTGTCAATCCAAAAGACATCACTGTGTACTCATAATATCCATACCGTGTCCTAAAAGCTGTCTTGGGTATGTCCAACGGTCTAATCTTCATTTGAAAGTATCCCGACCTCAAATCAATCTTAGAGAAGACACAAGAACCCTTCATCTGATCAAACAAGTATTCTATGCATGGCGAGGTGTACTTGTTCTTGATTGTTACCTCATTGAGAGCTCGGTAATCTACGCACATCCTTTGGGATCCATACTTCTCGTCCACAAACAGCACGGGCGCTCCCCAAGGTGAAAAGCTGGACCGAATAAAACCCTTATCTAGTTGCTCTTGAATTTGCTTTTTGAGCTCCGCTAATTCCATAGGAGGCATCCTATACGGCCTCTTAGCTATAGGTGCAGTTCCAGGTATTAAATCAATAGCAAACTCAATGTCTCGATCAGGTGGCATACCTAGCAACTCGTCCGAAAAAACATCCAAAAATTCACACACCACCAGAATCTCCTCAATTGCGGCACCGTCTATATGATTCAACTCCAATCGCTTTGGTGCGGTTTGAGATGCTTCAAATTCTACGGTGATCCCTTCTTCATTGGTCAACTTCACCATCTTCGTGGCACACTCAATAACTCCATTGTGCTTCCTCATCAGTCCATACCAAGTATAATGTTGAATCCTTGAGAATCCAAAACAATGAGGTTAGCAGAGAAGTCTACCCCCCTTATTCTAAGGCTTACTTTTGTACATACTATATTTGTCTTCATCTCTCCTACAGGAGACTTAACCAATAAAGTAAACTTCATATGAGAGATAGGAAAACTATACTGGGCAACATATTTCGATGCAATGAATGAATGCAATGCCCCAGAATCAAACAACATAGTCGCGGGGTTAGAGTTGGCGAGGAACATACCAATGACCACATCATCCGCTTGTTGAGCATCCTCCGTAGAGACATGGTTCACGTTGCCACGAGCAAAATTCTATTGTCCCCGGTTTCCTTACAGCTATCCTCCATTGGGTCTTGGGTTTTGCCTCGGCGCATTGTCTCCTTGACCAAGGCCTGACTTAGGACGTGTTTGTGATTTCATCACCCGTCGGCGACTAAAGAACCTCCCTTATGCCAATTACACTTCCTTTGGTGTATGGCCAAGAGATCACAAAATAGCCTTTACAAAGGGATTACTAGCCTATTCAGACCCCACAGAGGTTTCGCCGGTGACGATGCCTCCAAATGAGCACATCTTCAACCAAGGGCCCCCTCTTGAGCCATTCGAATCCCAGGGTAGTTTCACCAATCATCAACAAACCCAATCCGACTACCCCTTCCCCGAGCATCCTTAACGACCCAAATAGCACTAGCAAAGCCCTAATTAATTAGCTACGCCACACCCATACTTGGCCTCGTGGTGGCACTGTAGTCCTGGCTTATTCTCGCATGAACCGATCCTTAGATCTAAAGCAAGCAACCACCATACATCCAACCCATCCACATACCAGGCTTGCTTAGATCACCCATTACAATATTACATTAACCAGTTCACGTTAATTGTAATCTCATAATTACATAATTAAGGTAAGTGGTGTATTCGTTTTTCCATCCTAATTGATTAAGCGAAGCAAAAAGGTAAATAGCCCATCCCGACTCTCTACCATGAATTCCAGGTGACAAGGGTGGTCAAGCAATGCTAGAAAACTTCCTATCATAAGATTCCCATCAAATTGACACAAGCATGTAGTTTTGCAAACAAAACATTTATTTTAAAACAGGATCAATATGCTTCAAGGACACTTGGCTTGCTCTTGGGATTGATTTGGGTCAAAGCCTTCAAACTCTTGGTGCTGGAGATCCTCCGCAACACTTTCTAGCGCAAATCCATATAATCCGCACAATAACCATACAATACAAGAAACACAATCAAAAAGTGCACAAATATTACTTCAGAAGACATGACATGCATGATTAATAAAATGCAAGGTGGAACTTGTTAATAGATTGCTTTTAAATGATCACTATCTAGTTCTAATAGATTTTAACAAGTTTATACAGGTTTGTATTTGATTAGGTCTAAGTTCAGAATTAATTCAACACAATTTAACCAGGAAAATCGGACTAGTCCGCTAGGGACCGTACAAGTCCGCACTTTACAAGATCATCAGATTAGGGTTTTCTAGATCGACATGAATTTGGAGATTAGGGGTTGAATTCACGTAAGGAAAAGAGAATAGAAGGTATACCAGGTTTTTAGAACTCTAAGGAACCTAGATCTTGGAGGCAACACTTGGATCTTGATGATCTAGGGTCGATGATGAACTTGGAGATGAACTGGTGATGAAGAACGAAACATAAGGGAGATCTTGATCCTCTTTCGTTTCCTCCTCTTCTTCCTCTTGCTTGGGATCTCCTCCTTCCTCCTTGATGGTGGCTCTCCATGAACTAAGGTTTGGGTGGGGTGGAAAAGTGGCAAATAGAGGTCAAGCCAAGGGGTGGGGTTGTTTATATAGAGGTGGAGGCTAGGGTTAGATGGATTTTGAGTTTGAGATGAGTACAGGCCGTTTTAGAGTCCCACATGGGCTCTAAAAGAGTTAGTCATGACATCCCTAGGCCCACTTAACATAAAACCCAAGAAACAGTCGTGAAACAAAATATTAACTCGGAGTTGTGAAATATCGGACAAGTTCAAAAAGGACTGGACTAGTTCGAAGTTGTCCAAAGAGAAATCGGACAAGTCCGACTTTAGTCATAGGGGAACACGGACAAGTCTGCTGGAACACTGGACTAGTCCGGAGAAGTCCAGGGACTTAGCAATATTTCAAGGATTCTTGGAACACCAGACTAGTCCGCATAAGACCGGACAAGTCTGAAAGTGTCTAGAGGCAAAAACGGACAAGTCCGATCAAGGTGTCACGCCCGGTCATCGTAAAGATGAACAGACGCTAATCACATGTACGCCAGGATCAGTTGAATCGTACATGCGTCGACGAAAGTGAAATATCATTACATTGCCATGTTCGAATACATAAAAAGTCTTACAGTACGACCCGAAGGTCTACAAATACACACCACAAATATTTACATCAACAACAAAGTTAACATAGTCCAAACTACAGCAGAAGGCTAATAGGCGAGAGTAGCTTCAACTCCACAGGCAGCCGTTGTGCGTGAGGTCGCCAGCCTAGACCAAGTCCTCCGGATTGACAAAGAAGTCCTCCGGTGCCGCTTCTTCTTCTTCATATTCTAAAGGAGAATTAAACGCTTGAGTACATAGAGTACTCAGCAAGTGCAGGAAGAGATGACATGATTGGCTAAAGCAAGGAAAGGCCAAATATGGCTTAGCACTATGCTTAGAACCTAACCTTAGCTTTCAATTACCAATATCATAATTCAAGAAGTAATCAACACATAAGTAATGATATGAATGGACTTGAATCATAATTAACCACCATTTCCCAACCATAGACTAATTATGAACTGGCCCCAAGCCGCTCTTGTCTGTGAGCACGGCTGTCATGACAGTTTTACCAAATCTCTGCAGAGAGTGTACCCTTTACCCACAAGCAATGATTTCAACCCCTGTTGCCAGGTGGACTAAGTGAACCTCCCTGATTGCCCGTGGTAGCTAACCACATTGCACACTTCCTTTGGTGTGAGGCCAGCAGATCACTACATGGTCTTTACAAAGGTACTCCCGACTAGTGCTAGCCCTCTAAGGTTTCCACCACTGGGGATTCTCGGAGTAACCCTCCGCCCCAGAGCCCCCTCTTGAGCCTTGCGGATCTCAGAGCAGATCACCCGCATCATTCCCTGCACCATCCAACCACTAGCATTTCATCGGGAGAAACCTAATTAATTGACCAAGCTGCCCCATCTCAGTCTCGTGGTGGTACTATGAAGCTTAGTGGCTTCCTCCATAAACCGGTCCTTAGAATCTGGTGGTAAAAAACCCCAATCCCGGGTCTCGTGCAAACTGCATCATACCAATACTAACCAACCACCAGATTCCTATCCACTACAGTTGTGTAATCACCACAAGTTCAAGTAACCATAAAGTTCAACATAGCACAATAGTATGAAACCCCAATCCCAATGTCTATGCATGGCTAAGCATAAATAAGACCTATCTACTTCCCAACCCATTTCAGGTAACAAGGAATTATGTGGAACAGGGCATGTAATCATGAAATAGGACATCAATTTAATTAGCATGCATCTATCTAAATCCCTAGAATTGGTACAAGATGGTCAAGGGCACTTGCCTTCGTTGAAGACTTGAGTGTTGGAGAAGTCCTGGTCTTGGAGGTTAAGATTAGGGTCGTAGAACGACTCTAGGTATATACCCAAGCATGGCAAGAATAGAATAAAGCTAAATAAGTAAAGGGCATGCAAAACAATGCATCACAACACACACATAAGAATAAAATCCTATACTAATGCGTCCCTACGAAGTATTTATTACTTAACATGGTCAAAGTATGCATTTTTGATTTATCCTACATTTTTGAGAATTAAATATAGCCTAAAACCATTTTTATTGAATTTTCTATGGCCAAAATGTATTTTTAAACATTTATAATAAATATTCCATGGAAAAAATATATTTCAACTGAACTCTACAATTTATTCGCAGCATAAAATAATTTATACCAATTTTTCCTAACATTTCTACACTTAATTACCATTTTTATCTATTTTCTACACCTCAAATACACCTAAAAACCATATTCAGCAAATAAATAAAAGTCTAGGGACTAATTAATTAGTTTTCTAAACTGCACAGAGGATAAATACATGATTCTACAAATTTACAGGGGTTAGATTGCTTATTTAAATGGTTAAATCCAATTTTTAGGGTTCCAGGGGCTAGTCTGCAATTTCCAGGGGCTAGACCTCAAATCCAGAGAAGTGCAGGGGGTAGCCCGCAAGTTTCCAGGGGCCACGGTGCAAATGCGCAGGCGGGAAAACTAAATTGAATATGGGCCGTTGGATCCGCAGCGGAGGGCTCGGATTTTATTACGCGAAGGGATGCGTTGATCTAATCTCGGCCGTTCGGTTGAAACCGACGGCAGGAGATGCGGCCACGTCGCTCCTGTCGACGTCGGCGGCGCACGGCGCGGCGGCGCTAGACGCCCGCGACGGCGAGCTCGCCTGAGGCGGCCAAAACGACGAAAACGTCGCCCAAACAATGCGCTAAGGACATGGAACGAAAGAGGGGGAGATAGGGAACTCACCTAGGGGAGTAGCTAGGCTTGAATTCGGCCGGAGAGGGGTCGGCAACGAGGAACGGCGGCGGTTGACGTCGGTGCTCGTCGAGCTTGGCAATTTCCCGGCGATCTCCTCGCTCCAACGTGTCCAGCGTGCTCCTGGGGTCATGGCGAAGAGGTCAGAGGGGAGAGAGGGGTGCGGTGATCGCCGGTTAGTCGAGAACGTGTGGGGCTTACCGAGAGCGACGGTGTGCTAGGGTTTGCGTGCGGGAAGGGGAAAACGAGGGAGAGAGGGGGAGTTTATAGCGGAGGGGAGCGCGGCGGTTGCAGGCGCACGCGAAGGGAAGTTTCCCCGGGTTAATTCGTGCGTGGAGCGACGGTTGCAGGGGGGGTTTCGGCATGGGCGCGGCGTGGCGCGGGAAAGAAGGGGGGTGGCGGTTACTGGGGGTTGGGGATGACAGGTGGGTCAGGGGTGGCAGCGGGAGAGAGGAGGGAAAGGGGGAGGCGCCGACAGGTGGGGTCCACGGCGCAGAGAGAGAAGAGGTGGGGAGGGGTTCGGCTGGGCCGCAGGAGAGGGAAAGGGAATTGGGCCAGGGGGGAAAATCGCCCAGGGAGGGTTTTATTTCCTTTTCTTTTTCTTTTTCACTTCTTCTCATTTGATTTGAATTCAAATTCAAATTTAATTCGTTTACTACACGTTTGAACTTCAAAAATCACCCAAAAATGCATACAACAATGATCAAGGGTTTGAGCAAATTTTGTACATGAAATTATGGGTGTTACACAAGGTCAGAGAGAAATCGGACTAGTCCGCACCAAAATCGGACTAGTCTGCACTTTCCAAAATTTTAAGTGCGGTTTTGTTCCAAATCATTTTCAAACTTATTCCTCTTTATGTGGATTAATGTTAAACATGTATATGAATGTATGTAGGGCATGATGCATGAAAATGAGGGTGTTACATTAGTGAAGTTAACTTATAAATTTTCATCTAGTAATTGTGAAACGAAAAGCAAGTTGTATTTCAAATTTTTAACATGTGCCACATCCTTCATAGTGTAGTGATTATTTACTCGAACCGAATCCTTAGCAATTATAGGAGTTGAAAAATTATTGGCAAAAGTAATATTTTCTACATGTGACACAAGAGAGAGGGAGGAGAACCATTTTTTGCTGCCGGTCATGTGGCATGAGAAACCTGAATCCCAATCCAAATGTTCTCCTTCCTCAAGTGTGTAACCTCTATAGAAGCACAATACGTCGATGACTCAATACTGGGGTTAGTCAAAAGGCATTTAAGAATCTAGTACTGAGTCACACAATGTCCAACAGGAATAACACGCGAAAGCTGAGAAAATACAACAGGTTTATGAGTCAAGTTTTGAGAATTTTTGCACCCAACAAATAACCTACGAGGTGTGTTTTGTGTAGCACGAAAAACAGTAGGTTTGAGAGCAAAAATTGCATGTTTTTGGCTCATCACAACAGGTTGCAAGCTCCTAACATTCGGTTCAGCACATCTAACTAGTTTTTCTTTGTTGTTACGTGATCTAGCTAACATTCTTTGCTTCTTTTCTTGTTTAGCTAGTCTGTAACAAAAATCTATGACATGACCATCTCTACCACTGTAGGTACAATGAAATTTTACTTTATGTTCATGTCTAGATGAGCAAGCCATATGTTTATTAGCAACCGAATGAGACAACATTCCTACATACTTAAAAACCACATGTTTTTGTTTAGAAATTGTTTGAATCGATCCACTTCTAATGACTTAACAACCTTAGATAGATGTGCCTTGGTATGAGCATGAGAGTCAAAACCTAAATTAGTTTTATTATTGCAATTTTTAGAATAATTCAGTAGTAAGTTTAGGTTCTTATTTGCATTACAAAATTGCTCTAGTGTCCTATACATGTCATCAAGTTATTGGACAGATCAAGGAAATTTTCAAATGAAGTTTTTCCTTTTAATGTGCAATTAGAACAACAATTAACTTCATGAGAATATAAAACATTCTTCAAAACAGAAATTTCATTTATAGCATCATGCAATTTCTTATTAAGATCATCACAGTTAGAACAATGCAAATCAATTGTTGAACAGCTAGCATCTTTCAAGTTTTTATCATTAAGTGCAGCAAGCTCTCTATTCTTTCCAATTTCAAGCTCAAGTTTTTCAAGTGTGGATGTGTGCGCACTCCTAAAAGAGGACAATTGTTCATATACTAATTCACATGAGAAACAAGAATCATCACTAGGAATAAAAGATTTTAAATAATTAATTCCAGATTCTAGTCATTCAATTTTAACAGTATTGTCCTTAAGTTTTTTGTCCTTTTTTCTTGAGTATAACAGTGGCACGAGAAATAGCATCACACATTTCTTTGCAAGTGGGACATACCTCTTCATCGTCGTTGTTGTGTTCTGCCACCTCTATACTTGATCTTGAGTTGCCCGCTGTCGAAGTGTTTATGTGACACTTCTCTCGGATCTGCTAAGTAGCATCCCGCGGAGGTTCTTGTTCGACGGGGCTTAGGCCTCAATCAAGTGTACGTGCGTATGAGAGTATATGAGACGATGGTTTTTACGTGATTCAGGCTGCAAGAAGCGTAAAACCCTACTCCACGGTGGATTCTATTGCTAGTGTGTGTGTGTGCGTCGGGGATTCGATGTTGGGTGCTTCATAACTGTGGCGGTCTGATCCTTTTACAGACAAGGCCAAACTCCTTACAAGTGGGGTCCAGAGCCCGACAGGTGGTCCCGGGCGATCTTATCCTAAAGATTTATGCTTCTCGCATAAGCTTCCTCTGACCGTGGCAGTCAAGACTCGCCGTCTTGCCGCCTCTCTCGTCAGTAGCCCATGCATCGTTGCTGATGATGGCAGAAGGTGCCTCCTCAGCCTGTCTTGTTGTCGCAGGCTACCCACTTGGCCGGGTGGGATAGGCCTGCAACACCTTCATTGTAATGCTATTGGTCATAGCGGTCTCTGACCGATGGCGTGCTCCGCGTTGTGCGCCGAAGGTGGGTGCATGTCTTCAATGCTTGACTTGGGCAGGGCACACCATCCCTTAACTCCTGCATCTTATCATCCAAGACAAGTTGCAGGATACATGGCAACGTTGGGGATGTCCTCTGCTGGGGAGGCCCATCCCAGTTCTTCATGACGCGTGACAGCTCCGGGGCTCTCCAGAGAACGTGGCAGCTCCGGGGTCTGGCACCTTCGGGACACGTGGCGCCACCAGACATGCCTAGGTGTTTTCTCCTTGTGTGCAAGGGTACCCCATCCGTAGGGTACCGACAGTGGCCCCTGGGTACACCTTGGGGGGATTTTATGAGCCCAAAGGTGGAGCCCTTTCCATGTCTTCCCGCACCGCGCTTTGAATTTTATCTTGGACAACTGAAGCGGTGGGTGCTTCTGCCAACGTTGCCACGCGTCCTCCTGTGGTTGAAAGACTATGGTGACGGGATCTTTGCTTCCTGTAGTATATCTATCTTCTGCAGCGCCTTTAACCGCGACAGTTCCCAATGCTACTATAGCACTTTCATTTGCTCCGCTTTTATGGGAGCCGCTTTAGCTGTTTTCTCAGGTGGCTGGCCGCCGTGGCCAGTGCTTCAGACAGGGGGCGTAGGGCCCATTGTCATGGGTGATGCGCGTTAAGTGGTGCGGGTCGAACCTTTGTGATATGCACGAAGTACTCAGGCGTCATGGGGGTGAAAAAAGGAAACCTTTGTTAGAGGGGACGACTCCTTCCTTACTCACACCATGCAGCCTGAGTTTTTGCCTTCTTCCTCAAGCGCCCAAGCCTTCACCCCTCAACAAAAGCTCTCACCTTTGCTTGCTCCAATGGCTTCCCCACTGCATCCATCTCACTTCCAGTCGGCCGATGACCTGTTGCTGATGAGGCGACTGCTTGGTTGGTTGGCGGCGGAGTGTGCGCGGATGATCCGCTATGGATCTCCCACTCTTGAAGATCTACCTGAAGATGAGACTGTCCTCTTTGCTGCCTACATGTCTGCGGGGGTTGGGCTCCCGCCATCGAAGTTCTTCCTCGCAGTGCTGGAGGAGTACGGGCTGCAACTTCACCACCTGTCGCTGAACTCCTTCGCCGTGATTGCTGTGTTCGTCCACTTCTGTGAGGCGTTTGTGGGCTGCCGGCCAACAGTGGAGATGTTCCAGTTCTTCTTCATGATAAATACCACCGGAAAGAGCACGACGACTGTGACACCCGGTTCTGAAAATGAACCAAGTGAACGCATATGTGTGCCCAGGACATTCAACACACATACACGAGTGCATTCACAAAATGATATACAAAAAATTACCATAGAACAAGATTATTTGACCACTTTTATTACACAATTCATAATATCCTCGAATACAAGCTCTAATGATTATTAATGACAAGTTCAACTAATGCAGCAGAAATAAACTAAATAAGCAAACTAAGCAACTAAGCAAAGGGATAACACAGCTCCAACACTCCATAGGCAAAGCTGACGGCAGACACAACCTAGAACTCCGCATTATCACCATTATACTCCCAATCCTGACCTGCAACTGTTGGTGGGGGAATTGCAAGAGTGAGTACATGTCGTACTCAGCAAGTGTGGAAAGTATGACATGTAGCTAATTCAAATGACGAATATAATAAGGGCTAAGAGCTGAAAAGTACATTAAAACATTTGAAAAGCACTACATTATATATATTTGTGAAGTAAACCCATCATAAACCATGTAATCATCATAATACCAGTCCATATTCATTACCAACATCTATATTCCAGATTTCACCATTACCAATAACTATAATCAATATCAGAATTTGATCCATATCCAACGATAACCATATCATTAATCATAACCATTACCAAACCATAACCATAACCAACAACCCATCCCTCCCAAATTCCCAAGTTTTTCCCTAATCATGTGAGGGTCCAGGTTGCTCATAACCGGGAGCATGACTATCATGATAGTTTTGTTAGACTCTGTAGAGTTTGTACCACTTTACCCACGTGTTTGTAATTTCATCACCTTTCGATGACTAGAAGCTCTATTATGTCGTCTCACACTTCCGTCGGTGTGTGGCCAAGAGATCACAAAATAGCTTTTACAAAGGGATCACTAGCCTATTTAGACCCCACTGAGGTTTCACCGGTGGCGATGCCTCCAACTGAGCACATCTTCAACCAAGGCCCCCCTCTTGAGCCGCTCAGATCCCAAGGTAGTCCCACCAATCATCAACAAACCCAATCCGACTACCCCTTCCCCGAGCATCCTTAATGGTCCAAATAGCACTATCAAAGCCCTAATTAATCAACTACGCCACACCCATACTTGGCCTCGTGGTGGCACTTAAGTCCTGGATGGTCGCTCCACGAACCGGTCCTTAGATCCAAAGCAAGCAAAACCACCATAACATCCAACCCATCCACATACCAGGCTTGCTTAGATCACCCATTACAATATCATATTAACCAGTTCATGTTAATCATAATCTCATAATGCATAATTAAGTTAAGTGGTATAGTCGTCTTCCCATCCCAATTAATTAAGTGTAGCAAAAAGGTAAAAATCCCTTCCTGACTCTCTACCATAAATACCAGGTGACAAGGGTGGTCAACAAATCTATTAAACTTCCTAACATAGGATTCCCATCATATTGATACAAGCATGCAGTTTTGCAAACCAAACATTTATTTTAGAAACAGGATCAATATGCTTCAAGGACACTTGTCTTGCTCTTGGGATTGGTTTGGGTCAAAGCCTTCAAACTCTTGGTGCTGGAGATCCTCCGCGATACTCTCTAGCGCAAATCCGTCTAATCCGCACAACAAACATACAAGACAAGAAGTACAATCAAAGAGTGCACATATATTACTCAATATGACATGACATGTGTGATTAATGCAAATGCAAAAAAAACTAGTTAATGGGTTGTTAACAATGTTTAGTAACTAGTTATAATAGCTTTTAACAAGTTTGAACAGGTTTGGAATTGATTCGAAACAATTTAGATTTAATACAACAGGAAATAGATCGTTAAATCGGACAAGTCCTCAGGAGGCCGGACTAGTCCGCCCGTCGCAAGAACAGCGAACTATGGTTTTATATATCGACGTGAACTTGGATATTTGGGGTTGAATTCACGTAAGGAAAAGAGAATAGAAGGTATACCAGGTGTTTAGAACTCCAATGAATCAAGGATCTTGGAGGTAACACTTGGATCTTGACGATCTAGGGTTGATGAAGAACTTGATGGTGATTTGTTACGAAGAACGCAAAGTTGATGGAGATCTTGATCCTCTTTCGTTTCCTCCTCTTCTTCTTCTTGCTCTAGATCTCCTTCTCCCTCCTTGGTGATGGCTATTCACGAGCCAGGGTTTGGGTGTGGTGGAAAAGTGGCAAATAGATGTCAAGCCAAGGGGTGGGGTTGTCTATATAGAGGTGGAGGCTAGGGTTAGATGGATTTTGAGTTTGAGATGAGTAGGGGTCGGTTTTAGGGTCCCACATGGGCTCTAAAAGAGTTAGGCATGACGTCCCTAGTCCCAATTATGTATAGCCCAAGAAACAAGTCGTGAAACAAAAGATCAACTTGGAGTCACAATTTATCGGACAAGTCCGAAATGGACCGTACTAGTCCAAAGTTGGACAAAGAGATATCGGACAAGTCCGAAATTATCCAGAGGAAAAAAACAGACAAGTCTGGCAAAAAATTGGACAAGTCCGACTTTAGTCAGAGGAAAAAACGGACAAGTCTGCTAGAAGACCGGACAAGTCTAGGGACTTAGCAAATTTTTAAGGAATTTTGAATACCGAACTAGTCCGCGCAACACTAGACAAGTCCGAAAGTGTCCAGAGGGAAGAACAGACTAGTCCGCAGCAAAACGGACAAGTCCGATGGAAGTCAGAGAGAAATCATACTAGTCCGCACCAAAATTGGACTAGTCCACACTTCCCAGAATTCTTAAGTGCGGTTTTGTTTCTAATTCATTTTAAACTTATTCCTTTTTATGTTGCTTGATATTAAACATGTATTGGAATGTATGCAATGAAAGATGGACGAAAATGAGGGTGTTACAAACCTACCCCCCTTAAAATGAATCTCGCCCTCAAGATTCGACGTGGAAGAGAAGAGATAGGAAATTCCTTCTTGAGATCATCCTCCAACTCCCATGTTGCCTCTGATTCTGTGTGATGCTTCCATTGAACTTTACACCATCTAATAACCTTGTTCCTTGTGACTCTCTCCTTGGTTTCCAAGATTTTGATCGGTTGCTCGACATAAGTCAAATCTTCTTCTAGTTCCAATTCTTCCATTGGCACTTGTTCTTCTAGTACTCTAAGCACTTCTTGAGCTGGGAAACATGAAAGACATCATGGACATCTGAAAGATGAGTTGGCATCTCCAACTTATATGCTACTTCTCCCTTTTGTCCAAAATCTTGAATGGCCCAATATAGTGAGGTGCTAACTTGCCTCTTATGTTAAACCTCTTATGACCTCTCATCGGTGACACCTTTAGATAAACAAAGTCTCCCACTTTAAAGGCTAGTTTCTTTCTCCTATTGTCCTCATAGCCTTTTTGCCTTGATTGAGCGGCCCTCAAGTTCTCACGGATTACCTGAACTTGTTTTTCAGCTTCTTGCAACACATCCGAACCAAATACTTGAGTTTCTCCTGTCTCATTAAAGAACAAAGGTGTCCTACACTTCCTTCCATATAGTGCTTCATAAGGTGACATCTTCAAACTTACTTGGTAACTATTGTTGTATGAAAACTCTGCATATGGCAAGATCTTGTCCCAACTTCTTCCATGCTTCAAAGCACAAGCTCTTAACATGTCCTCTAAAATCTGTTTGGTCCTCTTAGTTTGTACATCCATTTGAGGGTGATATGCTAAACTAAAATTTGACCTTGTTCCCAATGCTTCATGCAATTTCTGCCAAAACCTGGAGATAAATTGAGAACCTCTATCCGACACTATCCTCTTTGGAACTCCATGCAAACATACTATTCTTCCCATATGCAGTTCTGCTAACTTCTCTCCATTAAAAGTGGTCTTGACGGGAATAAAGTGAGCTGACTTGGTTAAACGATCCACAATTAGCCAAATTGAGTCATAACCAGACTGGGTACGTGACAATCCAACAATAAAGTCCATACGGATCTCTTACCACTTCCATTCTAGAATCTTCAATGGCTGCAATAGTCCAGCTAGCCTTTGGTGTTCCGCCTTCATGTAACACCCTCATTTTCATGCATCATGCCCTACATACATTCATATACATGTTTAACATTAATCCACATAAAGAGGAACGAGTTTAAAATTGATTTGGAACAAAACCGCACTTAAAATGCTGAAAAGTGCGAACTTGCCCGATTTTGGTGAGGACTAGTCCGATTTCTCTCTGACCTCGATCAGACTTATCCGTTTTTGCTGCGGACTAGTCCGATTTTGCCCCTGGACACTTTCGGACTTGTCCGGTCTTATGCGGACTAGTCCGGTGTTCCAAGAATCCTTGAAATTTGCTAAGTCCTTATCCCTGTCGGGACTAGTCCGGTGTTCCGGCGGACTTGTCCATTTTTCTCTCTGACTAAAGTCGGACTTGTCCGATTTCTTTCTGACTAACTTCAGACTAGTCCGGTCCTTTTCGGACTTGTCCGATATTTTGCGACTCCGAATTGATCTTTTGTTTTATGACTTGTTTCTTGGGTTTCATGTTAATTGGGCCTAGGGACGTCGTTCCTAACTCTTTTAGAGCCCATGTGGGACTCTAAACAAGCCTCTACTCATCTCAAACTCGAAATCTATCTAACCCTACCCTCCACCTCTATATAAACAACCTCACCCCTTGGCTTGACATATATTTGCCACTTTTCCACCCCACCCAAACCCTAGTTCATGAGGAGCCACCATCAAGGAGGGAGGAGGAGATCCCAAGCAAGAAGAAGAGGAGGAAACGAGAGAGGATCAAGATCTCCATCGACCTTGAGTTCTTCATCACCAATTCACCTTCAAGTTCATCATCAACCCTCGATCATCAAGATCCAAGTGTTGTCTCCAAGTTTCTCGACTCATTGGAGTTCTAAACACCTGGTATACCTTATATTTTCTTTTCCTTATGTGAATTCGACCCCTAATCCCCAATTTCACGTCGATCTAGAAAACTCTAATTTGCTGATCTCGTAAAATGCGGACTTGTCCGGTCCCTAGCGGACTAGTATGATTTTCCTGGTTAATTGTGTCAAATTAATTCTAGAATTAGATCGAGTCAATTCCAAACCTGTATAAACTTGTTAAAATCTATTAGAACTATATAGTGATCATTTAAAAGCAATCTATTAACAAGTTCTACCTTGCATTTGCATTAATCATGCATGTCATGTCATATTGAGTAATATTTGTGCACTCTTTGATTGTGTTTCTTGTCTTGTATGCTTAATATGTGGATTAGACGGATTTGCGCTAGAGAGTGCCGTGGAGGATCTCCAGCACCAAGAGTTTGAAGGCTTTGACCCGAATCAATCCCAAGAGCAAGGAAAGTGTCCTTGAAGCATATTGATCCTATTTTGAAATAAATGATTTGTTTGCAAAACTGCATGCTTGTGTCAATTTGATGGAAATCCTATGATCGGAAGTTTACTAGTTTTGTTTAACCATCCTTGTCACCTGGAATATATGGTAGAGAGTCGGGATGAGATTTTTATCTTTTTTCTTCGCTTAATTAATTGGGATGGAAGAACAACTACACTACTTAATTTAATTATGCATTAATGAGATTGTGGTTGACATAGACTGGTTAAATCTGATATGGCAATGGGTGATCTGAGCAAGCCTTGTATGTGGATGGGTTGGATGTATGGTGCTTTGCTTGCTTTAGATATAAGGACCGGTTCGTGGAGCGACCATCCAGGATTTACAGTGCCACCACGAGGCCAAGTATGGGCGCGGCGTAGCTGATTAATTAGGGCTTTACCAGTGCTATTTGGACCATTAAGGATGCTTGGGGAAGGTGATGAGGACATCACTTCTATGGATACAAACAACACTCCATTGAACATACAAGATGTAGTCAATAGAGTTCACACACAACAATTAATTTCAGAGGTGAGCTCGTTCTTATATGTTTTCTTATATGTTTTTGAGCATAGATTGCTACCTAATGATTTAATTATGATTAGGACCCATGTAGAGGTTCAAGGAGTACTTAGAGGAAGTATTAGGGACGTGGAGGACCAGAGAATACGTTCAAAGAAGACGGAAACCGACCTCAACTAAAATTCGTGTCCAACTCGGAGTCCAGGAGAAGTTCGCACTAAAACAGACGCATAGGACGCATATGAACTCCGTTTTAGACGTTCTACATATGAACGGAAAGAGAAGAGAATAGCCTTTCCAATGGCGCTGGTCCCATGTCAAAATTCTTTCGGAGTCGAAGGGAGCCATCGAAACAAAATCGAGCTCAGAATCTGTCAGGGTGCTGCGCCACCGAATCGAGCCTTTGGGCCTTGTATCCCGTAAGAGTTCATTAGGGATGCGTCTAATCGTGTTTTAGCTGAAACCTAATCTTTGAATACTGCAGCCGCCAGTCATATTCGGTGGGTTTTGCTTAGATAAATAATATCACCGTTCTATGGTTTGTGAGACCCCAACTTCGCGATTTCAGATTGTGTCTTCGACGTTCTTGCTCGTGTTCTCGGTTGCACTCACAGGGATTAGCCTTCTTGGTAAGATCAAGCGTGTGCAACACGGTTGATAACCAACGGAGCTGTGGTGTAGTGATTGCAGGGGTACTCGAACTGCTCGAGTGCCGTGGATCATCAACGTCGAGTTCTCCACCTCAATCGACATACCTTTCGGAAGATCGGGCCTAAGCCTCCTCATCAATTGGTTTCAAATTTCCAGGTTGTCCATTAGGTAATTCATCTATATATTATATTAGTTTTTTTTTCATACTTAGAGTCCACAAAAAGCCACAAAAAACTTGCAGTTTAGTAGATCTGTTCATTACTTTGTCCAAACCAACATTGATCCTTTGCAACTTTCGTTTTCAGTTTGGTTTTGTTGAGTTTGTGTCCGTTGTTGAGTCATATTGCTGGTTTATAAAGTGTTTTTGGTATTAGTTTGAGTATTGCATTGTGTCGATTCATCTTTTTGAATCGTGACATCATGTCTAGATTAGATTTGTCTCTGTCCAGTTCGGTATTTTGGTTATATCTCACACATACAAACTTGGAATTTGGAGTTCTTGTACTTTCTGGAAAACTTAAGAAGTTCTCTACAACTGTTGTATTCATAGGTTTTCTAGAAAACGGACTTATTGTGGTCAAACGTGCATTAGATCTGAATCTGTTCTCAACCTAGAATTTCTGAACAGTCTGTGTTTCGAGAGAAATATCTCCTATTGTTCTTGTCCAAAATATTTCTTCCATATATTTAAATTAAAGAGGAGAGATATATATACAATCTTGCTGTTGTAAGTTTTTCTATTTGGATCCTCTAAGTATGCCTATTTGTCCTTGGACGACTGAGCAGAAAATCTGTGACAGACCCACGAGATATCTTTGATTGCTTTTCATTGTGTTCTTCTTTTGCAGCACATTCTAAAACAAAAGAAAAAGGCAAGTGCAAAAAAAGAAACAAAAGCCGCACAAAAAAAGAAAGAAAAACAACAACAAAAAAACAGAAGTGCTTGCATTCTTTGTGTCATCTAGTTTTGTCTCATGTCTTGCAAGCTTGAACTACTAGGAACACATTTGGGCCAGCAACTTTGACAAGTACTTTGGACACTTATTCAACTTTACTATCTGATTTTTATTGTTGCTAATCCTTGCTACATATAAAGTGACATCCAAGCTACACTTTACTCTTGAGCAGAATCGATACACCTTTGCAATCATCACACACTTCATTGGTTTCTTCATATCGGCCACCGTTTGCCACCTGCAGTGTCGGTAAGAACACTTGTAAGAGCGTGGTAAGACGCTTGAGAGTGTGCGATTCCACTTCCACTTTGCCATTATCCTTTGTAGTCGATAGAAATAACATATTTTTTTGTTGTCTTCTGTTTGCTACTAACAATGTCAGATAAAAGCAAGAATCATACATTATATGATGAGATGATTGACATGATGAATATAGTGATGGAGTTGCTTACTAAAAATCAAACATCAACTAAGGTTCCACATGACATTCAGACCACCTTTACAACACCTTTCACAAGAAGTAATTACATTCTCCCATCTCTTCCTTCTTATGATGGTTTTGGTTATGATGAATATATTGCTTGGGAAATAGAGTTGGATAAAATTTTTGGACAATGGCATATGTGTGAGAGGAGAAAAATTAGAAATATTGCTAGTGTGTTAGTTGGTTGTGCATTAACTTGGTGGGACATCTTAAGCGATTTAGAAAAACCTCGAACATGGAAAGCTATGAAAATTCTTATGCGAGAAACTTTTGCTAATGTATCTAATTGCAAAGATGAAATATATGAACTTGAGAAGAATTTTCTTGTTGTACCTCCTCCTATGCCTAACCTTTTGTAGGAACATGAACAAATGAATGTAGATGCAAATGAGAATGAGGTGTTGAACAACTCTTCTGAAATTTTTGATGAATCAACCCATAATGCATTTGAACTTCTTACTGAAAATGAGAGTAATGTCAATGAACAATGCTCTACATTTAACAAAGGTATGACATTTTTAGATGTGCTGAATTTTGCTACCAATCATGCTATCCATGAGTAGCAACAAGATGAACCTTTTCATAATACACTTTTAACACTACTTGATTTTCCTACTGATTCTTACAACAAAAATGAGTTGTGTGCTGATAATTATATTGTACCTATGCTAGAACAACCAAATGAATTTGATACTTTATCGCTCACTTGTGCTGAAATTAAGCATTTGATTCCAATTACATGTGAAAAGGATGAGCTGAAATTGTTGTCTTCTCTAAATACTTTGGGTTATATTGAATTTGACACTCTTTGTGATCTAGATATTGTAGAGAGAAGAATATTTTCTAAAACTGAATAACCTTTGTTGGCAAGAAATTGTTTTCATGCTATAGGAAAATATGAACATAGTGGCATGTTTATGGTGCATAAAGTTTACATATGTTCAAATGAGAAAGCTTCTTCTGTGTTGCAACAACATGGTAAAGTAAATGAATATACTAACGCTAATAATCTCTTGTCAAGTTTTTCTAGTATTTTTTCCTTGCAGAAGGAACAACAAAAGCATTATTCACTGCGGGTGTGCATTATGGACAACACTCATTCTACCCCTAAAGCAAGACTTTTTGTTGGACATACGAGCAAGCCGAGGACGACTATTCATCAAGAAGGGGAGAATGATGAGATCATGCACATTATAAATGCACATACAAACATGATACAATGTTTAATTCTTTGGGATCCTGGCTCAAGTGAATGTGCTCGATTATTTGATGGAGAACATGAAGATGGTGCACTATATCGTCCACCACCTTAGCCTCCTCCATTTATGCATACAAGAAGATTTGATGGCATTGCACATTTGGACCAACACGTGACAGAAGATGAACTTGAGTCGAGGAAAACTCCAATTCAAGAAGGAGAGAATGATGAAGACATCACTTCTATGGATACAAACAACACTCCATTGAACATACAAGATGTAGTCAATAGAGTTCACACACAACAATTAATTTCAGAGGTGAGCTCGTTCTTATATGTTTTTGAGCATAGATTGCTACCTAATGATTTAATTATTATTAAGATCCATGTATAGGTTCAAGGAGTACTTAGAGGAAGTCTTAGGGACGTGGAGGACCAGAGAATACGTTCAAAGAAGATGGAAACCGACCCCAACTCAAATTTGTGTCCAACTTGGAGTCCAGGAGCAGTTCGCACTAAAACAGAATCCCAGGACGCATACGAACTCCGTTTTTGATGTTCCACATATGCACGAAAAGGGGAGAGGATAAACTTTCCAATGAAACTGGTCCCATGTCAAAATTCCTTCAGAGTTGATGGAAATCGTCGAAACAAAATCGAGTTCAGAATCTGCCAGGGTGCTGCGCCACCGAATCAGGCCTTTGGGCCTTGTATCCCGTAAGAGTCCATTAGGGACGCGCCTAATCGTGTTTTGGACGAACCCTACCTTCAAATACTGCAGCCACCGGTCATATTCGGTGGGTTTTGCTTAGATCAATAATATCACCATTCTACGGTTTGTGAGACCCCAACTTCGCGATTTTAGATTGTGTGTTCGACGTTCTTGCTCGTATTCTCAGTTGTACTCGCAAGGATTAGCCTTCTTGGCGAGATCAAGCGTGTGCAGCACAGTTGATAACCAACGGAGTCGTGGTGTAGTGATTGCAGGGGTACTCGAACCGCTCGAGTGTCACAGATCATCAACGTCGAGTTCTCCACCCCAATCGACATACCTTTCGGAAGATCGGGCCTAAACCT
The DNA here is from genome assembly GCA_036927565.1 of Tuctoria greenei. NCBI lineage: Eukaryota > Viridiplantae > Streptophyta > Magnoliopsida > Poales > Poaceae > Tuctoria > Tuctoria greenei. Next base: position 29,749,322 of record JAYESD010000011.1, read on the forward strand.
ACTCATCAGAAGGGGTAGTTGGATTGGGTTTGTTGATGATTGGTGGGACTACCCTAGGATCCGAATGGCTCAAGAGGGGGCCCTTGGTTGAAGATGTGCTCAGTTGGAGACATCGCCACCTGTGAAACCTCAGTGGGGACTAAATAGGCTAGTAATTCATTTGAAAAGACTATTTTGTGATCTCTTGGCCACACACCTACAAAAGTGTGAGACGACATAATTTAGATTCTATAGTCACCGAAAGGTGATGAAATCACAAACACGTGGGTAAAGCGGTACAACCTCTGCAGAGTGTTAAATAAAAATATCATGATAGTCATGCTCCCGGTTATGAGCAACCTAGACCCTCACATGATTAGAGAAAATTTGGGATTTGGGATTGTTATGGTTGTTATTATGGTTATGGATGGTTATGAATTGAATTCTGGTATGGAATATGGATATTGGTATATGATGATGGACATGGAACATGGACTGGTAGTATGATAACTACATGGCTTATGATGGGTTTATTTCATATACATGTAATATATTGCTTTTCAAATGTTTTAATGCACTTTTCAGCACTTAGCGATTATTATATTCGTCATTTGAATCAGACACATGTCATAGTTTCCACACCTGCTGAGTACGACATGTACTCACTCTTGCAATCCCCCCCCCCCCAAAGTTGCAGGTCAAGATTGGGAGTTTAATGGCGATAATGCGAAGTTCTAGGCCGTGTCTACCGTCAGCTTTGCCTGTGGTGTTGCATGGAGTTGCGCTATACCTTTTGCTTAGCTGCATAGTTGTATATTTAGTTATTTCCGCTGCATTAGTTGAACTTGTTATTAATATTCATTAGAACCTGTATTTGAGGATAATGTGGTTTGTGCAATAAAATTTGGTTAATTAATCTTGTTTTGTGTATACTCTTTTGTGAATGCACTCGTGTATGTGTCTTGAACATCCTGGGCACACATATGCGTTTTCGCTTGGTTCATTTTCAGAACCGGGTGTCACAGATTGGTATTAGAGCCACAGGTTGACCGTAGGACGCAGCCTAGATAGAATGGACACTTTAGAGCACATAGGAGCACTCAGGAATCGATGTGTTTTTGTTTGGTGTGTTGTTTGCTATATATTGCTTGCTTGTGTGCTTAATAGAGGATTTTGGGATGCTTTAGCATTGCCAAATCCACCTAGGCTAGTGAGTTGTTTAGTTTCATACCCCTTGATGCATATAGTTGGGGAAATTTTCTAAATTCTTATCTCTTGCTTTTCTTCAGATGGTGAGGACTCGCAACCAGAGGGATGACAATGATGAGGAGGAGAATCATGGAGTACCTCAGAACAACAATGGACAAGGACCTGCTCATGTAGCTATCAACATTGAGCAGCTTTTGGCTATGCAAAACTAGCTCATGCAGACCATGATACAAACTATAGGACAGCTGCAGGCTGGTAGCATCAATAATCAGCCCCACATGCCTCCACCGCCACCCCCACCTCCTCATAACCGGTTGGGAGAGTTTATGAGGACTAGGCCACCGACCTTTGCTCAAGCCGCTGACCCTATGGATGCGGATGATTGGCTCAAGTCCGTGGAGAAGAAGCTAGCTATTGTCCAATGCAGTGACCGGGATAAGGTTCTATTTGTATCTCATCAACTAGTTGGAGCAGCTGCCGATTGGTGGGATTCACTATGCAATGCTCATGAGAACCAAAAGAGAATTACTTGGGCAGAATTCAAGGAGAGTTTCCATTCTCATTATGTGCCGGAAGGTGTTATGATTCTGAAGAGGCAAGAATTTGAGAACTTGAGGCAAGGAAAATCGAGTGTGGATGAATACCTCAACAAATTCACTCAACTCTCAAGATATGCGCCTGAGGATGTTAGTCGGGACAGCCGAAAACAATACTTGTTCATGAGGGGCTTGAACAATGAGATCCAAGTGCAATTGCTCAACTGTGATTATGCCAATTTTCAAAAGCTTATGGACAAAGCAATTGTGGTTGAGAACAAGGTCTGTGAGATAGAGCAAGACAACAAGAGGAAGGCGCCATATCAAGGACAGCCACAAGGAAGTAATGTGCGCCCTCGCTTTGCGCCTCCTAATGCGCCATACTACAACTCCTCTGCTCCTATACAGCGCCCTGGTTATGCACTGCGCCCAACTCAGTTCGTGCAGCAGCGCCCTGTTATGCAAGCACCTAGGCCTCCGATGCCATATGCACCTCGTGCTAATTTTCCTAGTGCAAATGTTCAGAACCAAGCTCGCCCCAATAATCCCGGTGGAGTAAAGAAGTGCTATACTTGTGGAGAAGCTGGACACTTTGCGCATCAGTGTCCTAAGTAAGGCCTTGGTCAAGGAGGCAATGCACCGAGGCAAAACCCAAGACCCAATGGAGGACAGCCACAAGGGAACCGTGGACAGCAGAATTTTGCTTGTGGCAATGTGAACCATGTCTCTATGGAGGATGCTCAACAAGCGGATGATGTGGTTATTGGTATGTTTCTCGCGAACTCCAACCGCGCGACTATGTTGTTTGATTCTGGAGCATCGCATTCATTCATTGCATCGAAGTATATTGCCAAGTATAGTTTGCCTATCTCTCATATGAAGTTTACTCTATTGTTTAAGTCTCCTCGAGGAGAGATGAGGACAAATATAGTATGTCCAAAAGTAAGGCTTAGAATAAGGGGGGTAGACTTCTCCACCAACCTCATTGTTTTGGACTCTCAAGGATTGGACATTATACTTGGTATGGACTGGTTGATGAAGCACAATGGAGTTATTGAGTGTGCCACGAAGACAGTGAAGTTGACCAATGAAGAAGGGATCACCATAGAATTTGAAGCATCTCAAACCGTGCTGAAGCAATTGGTGCTGAATCATATGGACGGTGTTGCAATTGAGGAGATTCCGGTGGTGTGTGAATTTTTGGATGTTTTTCCAGATGAGTTGCCAGGTATGCCACCTGATCGAGATATTGAGTTTGTTATTGATTTAATACCTGGAACTGCACCTATAGCTAAGAGGCCGTATAGGATGCCTCCTATGGAACTAGCGGAGCTCAAGATGAAAATTCAAGAGCAACTGGAGAAGGGTTTCATTCGGCCCAGCTCTTCACCTTGGGGAGCACCCGTTCTATTTGTGGACAAGAAGGATGGATCCCAAAGGATGTGTGTAGACTACCGAGCTCTCAACGAGGTAACAATCAAGAACAAGTACACGTTGCCACGCATAGAAGACTTGTTTGATCAGATGAAGGGTGCTTGTGTCTTCTCTAAGATTGATTTAAGGTCGGAATACTTTCAAATGAAGATTAGACCATCGGACATACCCAAGACAACTTTTAGGACGCAGTAAGGATCTTATGAGTACACTGTGATATCCTTTGGATTGACCAATACACCTGCATACTGTATGTACCTCATGAATAAGGTCTTCATGGAGTACTTGGATAGGTTCGTTGTGGTGTTTATTGATGACATTATGATCTACTCGAAGGATGAGAAGGAACATGAGGAACACTTGAGGCTTACGTTGCAAAAATGGAGGGAGCATCAATTGTATGCCAAGTTCAACAAGTGTCAGTTTTGGTTGAGAGAGGTGTTGTTTTTGGGTCATATCATCTCAGGAGGAGGAGTATCGGTTGACCCCGGAAAAGTGAGAGACGTGTTGAAGTGGGAGCCACCACAAAACGTAAAGGAAATAAGAAGTTTTCTTGGGATGGCTGGGTACTACTGTAGGTTCATCAAAGACTTTTCCAGGATAGCCAAGCCAATGACGGAATTGCTAATGAAGGAAAGGCTTTCCAATGGACTCAAGCTTGTCAAAACAGTTTTGAGGAGTTGAAGAAGAGGTTCACAACAACCCCAGTTTTGGTACTGTCGGATGTGAGCAAGAGTTTTGATATTTATTGTGACGCATCGAGACAAGGACTTGGATGTGTATTGATGCAAGAAGGTCAAGTGGTCACCTATGCATCAAGACAATTGAAGAAACATGAGCAAAATTACCCAACACATGATTTAGAACTTGCAGCCGTGGTACATGTGTTGAAGATTTGGAGACACTATATCCTTGGACATAGGTGTGAAATTTATACGGATCACAAGAGTCTTAAGTATATTTTCACACAAAGGGATCTGAACTTGAGGCAACGGAGATGGTTGGATCTCATCAAAGATTATGATTTAGGAATCAACTATCACCCAGGAAAAGCCAATGTAGTGCCCGATGCTTTAAGTAGAAAGGGAGTAAGTTATCAACTCACAGTTTGAGAGTTACCATCCGAGTTATGTAAGGAGTTTGAACGGTTGAACCTTGGATTTGTAAATGAGATGGAGATTATGGAGTTAAACCCAACCTTAGAGCAAGAAATTCGGGAAGGCCAAACTAAGGATGAGGAAATTCAAGAAATCAAGGAAAGGGCCTGAGAGGGAAGAGAATTCAGATTTGATGAGGATGAACATGGTACCCTATGGCTTGGTAAGAGGATTGTTGTGCCTAATGTGAAGCGTATTCGGGAGACAATATTAAAAAAGGCACATGACTCACCTTACTCAATTCACCCTGGTTGCACAAAAAATGTACAAAGACTTGAAGGCTTGTTATTGGTGGGATAGCATGAAGAAGGACATAGCTGAATATGTAGCTTTATGTGATGTGTGTCAACGAGTCAAGGCGGAACATCAAAGGCCAGATGGATTGTTGCAACCAGATCCCGGAATGGAAGTGGGAAGAAATTGGAATGGACTTCATAGTTGGGTTACCACGTACTCAGTCCGGTTACGACTCAATTTGGGTAATTGTGGATCAGTTAACTAAGTCAACCCACTTTATTCCCGTCAAGACCACCTATAATGGAGAGAAATTGGCGGAACTGTATATGGGAAGAATAGTATGTTTGCATGGAGTTCCAAAGAAGATAGTCTCAGATAGAGGTTCACAATTCACTTCCAGGTTTTGGAAAAAATTGCATGAAGCTTTGTGATCGAGGTTGAGTTTTAGTTCAACATATCACTCTCAAATGGATGGACAAACCGAGAGGATCAATCGGATTTTAGAGGACATGTTAAGAGCTTGTGCTTTAAAGCATGAGAAAGGTTGGGACAAAAGCTTGCCATATGCAGAATTTTCATACAACAATAGCTACCAAACATGTTTGAAGATGTCACCTTATGAAGCGCTTTATGGAAGGAAGTGTAGGACACCTTTATTCTAGAATGAGGCAGGAGAAACTCAAGTATTTGGTCCGTATGTGTTGCAAGAAGCCGAAAAGCAAGTCCAAATAATTCGTGAAAACTTGAGGGCTGCCCAATCAAGACAAAAAGGCTGTGTGGACAATAGGAGAAGGAAATTAGCCTTTGAAATAAGAGATTTTGTTTACCTCAAGGTGTCACCAGTGAGAGGTCATAAGAGGTTTAACATAAGAGGCAAGCTAGCACCTCGTTATATTGGACCATTCAGGATTTTGGACAAAAGGGGAGAGGTAGTGTATAAGTTGGAGATGCCAACTTACCTTTCAGATGTACATAATGTGTTTCATGTTTCCCAGCACAAGAAGTGTTTGAGCATACCGGAAGAACAAGTGCCAATGGAAGGATTGGAATTAGGGGCAAATTTGACTTATGCCGAACGACTGGTCAAAATCTTAGAAACCAAGGAGAGGGTCACAAGGAACAAGGTTATTAGATGGTGTAAAGTTCAATGGAAGCACCACACAGAAAAAGAAGAAACGTGGGAATTGGAGGATGATCTCATGAAGGAATTTCCCTATCTCTTATCTTTCGTGTCGAATCTCGAGGGTGAGATTCATTTTAAGGGGGGTAGGTTTGTAACACCCTCATTTTCATGCGTCATGCCCTACATACATTAATATACATGTTTAACATTAATCAACATAAAAAGGAATGAGTTTAAAATTGATTTGGAACAAAACCACACTTAAAATGCTGAAAAGTGCGGTCTAGTCCGATTTTGGTGAGGACTAGTCTGATTTCTCTCTAACCTCGATCGAACTTGTCTGTTTTTGCTGCGGACAAGTCCGATTTTGCCTCTGGACACTTTTGGACTTATCCGATCTTATGCGGACTAGTGTGGTGTTCCAAGAATCCTTAAAAATTTGCTAAGTCCCTGGACTTGTCTGGACTAGTCCGGTGTTCCAGCGGACTTGTCCGTTTTCCTCTCTGACTAAAGTCAGATTTGTTCGATTTTTGGCCAGACTTGTCCGATTTATTTTTGACTAACTTCGGACTAGTCCGGTCATTTTCGAACTTGTCCGATATTTCGCGACTCCGAATTGGTCTTTTGTTTTATGACTTATTTCTTGGGTTTCACGTTAAGTGGGCCTAGTGATGTCGTGCCTAACTCTTTTAGAGCCCATGTGGGACTCTAAACTGGCCTCTACTCATCTCAAACTCGAAATCCATCTAACCCTAGCCTCCACCTCTACATAAACAACCCCACCCCTTGGCTTGACATCTATTTGCCACTTTTTCACCCTATCCAAACCTAGTTCGTGAGGAGCCACCATCAAGGAGGGAGGAGGAGATCCCAAGCAAGAAGAAGAAGAGGAGGAAACGCGAGAGGATCAAGATCTCCATCGACCTTGAGTTCTTCATCACCAATGCACCTCCAAGTTCATCATCAACCCTAGATCATCAAGATCCAAGTGTTGTCTCCAAGTTTCTCGACTCATTGGAGTTCTAAACACCTGTTGTACCTTACATTTCCTTTTCCTTGCGTGAATTCAACCGCTAATCCCAATTTCACGTTGATCTAGAAAACCCTAATTTGCTGATCTTGTAAAGTACAGACTTGTCCGGTCCCTAGCGGACTAGTCCGATTTTCCTGGTTAAATTGTGTCAAATTAATTCTAGAATTAGATAGAATCAATTCCAAACCTGTATAAACTTGTTAAAATCTATTAGAACTAGATAGTGATCATTTAAAAGCAATCTATTAACAAGTTCTACCTTGCATTTGCATTAATCATGCATGTCATGTCATATTGAGTAATATTTGTGCACTCTTTGATTGTGTTTCTTGTCTTGTATGTTTATTGCGTGGATTAGACGGATTTGCGCTAGAGAGTGCCGCGGAGGATCTCCAGCACCAAGAGTTTGAAGGCTTTGACCTGAATCAATCCCAAGAGCAAGGCAAGTGTCCTTGAAGCATATTGATCCTGTTTTGAAATAAATGTTTTGTTTGCAAAACTGCATGCTTGTGTCAATTTTATGGGAATCCTATGATAGGAAGATTACTGGTTTTGTTTAACCACCCTTGTCACCTGGAATATATGGTAGAGAGTCGGGATGGGATTTTTACCTTTTTGCTTTGCTTAATTAATTGGGATGGAAGAACAACTACACTACTTAATTTAATTATGCATTAATGATATTGTGGTTGACATGAGTTGGTTAAATCTGATATGGTAATGGGTGATCTAAACAAGCCTGGTATGTGAATGGGTTGGATGTATGGTGGTTTGCTTGCTTTAGATCTAAGGACCGGTTCATGGAGCGGCCATCCAGGATTTCAAGTGCCACCACGAGGCCAAGTATGGGTGTGGCGTAGCTGATTAATTAGGGCTTTGCCAGTGCTATTTGGACCATTAAGGATGCTCGGGGAAGGGATAGTCGGATTGGGTTTGTTGATGATTGGTGGGACTACCCTGGGATCCGAATGGCTCAAGAGGGGGCCCTTGGTTGAAGATGTGCTCAGTTGGAGACATCGCCACCGGTAAAACCTCAGTGAGGTCAAAATAGGCTAGTAATCCCTTTGTAAAGGCTATTTTGTGATCTCTTGGCCACACACCTACAGAAGTGTGAGACGACATAATTGAGATTCTACAGTCATCGAAAGGTGATGAAATTACAAACACGTGAGTAAAGCAGTACAACCTCTGCAGAGTGTCAAATAAAACTATCATGATAGCCATGCTCCCGGTTATGAGCAACCTGGACCCTCACATGATTAGAGAAAATTTGGGATTTGGGATGGTTATGGTTGGTATTATGGTTATGGATGGTTATGAATTGAATTCTGGTATGAAATATGGATATTGGGATATGATGATCGACATGGAATATGAACTGGTAGTATGATAACTACATGGCTTATGATGGGTTTATTTCATATACATGTAATATATTGCTTTTCAAATGTTTTAATGCACTTTTCATCACTTAGCCATTATTATATTCGTCATTTGAATCAGCCACATGTCATACTTTCCACACTTGCTGAGTACGACATGTACTCACTCTTGCAATCCCCCCAATAGTTGCATGTCAGGATTGGGAGTTTAATGGCGATAATGTGGAGTTCTAGGCTCTGTCTACAGTCAGCTTTGCCTCTGGCGTTGCATGGAGTTGTGCTATACCTTTTGCTTAGCTGCATAGTTGTATATTTAGTTATTTCCGCTGCATTCGTTGAACTTTTCATTAATATTCATTAGAACTTGTATTCGAGGATAATATGGTTTGTGTAATAAAATTTGGTTAATTAATCTTGTTTTGTGGTAATTTTCTGTATACTCTTTTGTGAATGCACTCGTGTATGTGTGTTGAACATCCTGGGCACACATATGCGTTCGCTTGGTTCATTTTCAGAACCGGGTGTCACACTTCACCCGTTGGCACACATCACACAAAGCTACATATTCAGCTATGTCCTTTTTCATGCTATCCCACCAATAGCATGTCTTCAAGTCCTTGTACATCTTTGTACAACCGGGATGAATTGAGTATGCCGAGTCATGTGCCTCCTTTAATATGGTCTCCCGAATATGCTTCACATTCGGCATGACAATCCTCTGACCAAGCCATAGAGTGCCATGTTCGTCTCATCAAATCTGAATTGTCTCCCTTCTTGGATTCTTTCCTTGATCTCTTGGATTTCCAGATCCTTAGTTTGGCCTTCCCGAATTTCTTGTTCCAAGGTCGGATTTAACTCAATTATCCCCATCTCATTCACAAATCCGAGGTTCAACCGTTCGAACTCCTTACATAACTCGGATGGTAGCCCTTGAATCGTGAGTTGATGACTTACTCCTTTTCTACTCAAGGCATTGGCCACTACATTAGCTTTTCCTGGATGATAATTGATTCCCAATTCGTAATCCTTGATAAGCTTCAACCATCTTTGTTGCCTCAAATTCAGATCCGTTTGTGTGAAAATATACTTCAAACTCTTATGATCCGTATAAATTTCACACCTATGACCAAGGATGTAGTGTCTCCAAATCCTCAATGCATGTACCACGGCTGCAAGTTCCAAATCATGGGTTGGATAAATCTGCTCATGTTTCTTCAGTTGACTCAATGCATAGGCTACCACTTGACCTTCTTGCATGAGCACACATCTAAGTCCCTGTCTCGATGCATCACAATAAATATCAAGGCTCTTGCTCACATCCGGCAAAACCAAAACTGGGGCTGTTGTTAACCTTTTTTCAATTCCTCAAAACTCTCTTGACAAGGTTCAGTCCATCGGAATGCCTCCCTTCATTAACAATTCCGTCATTGGCTTGGCTATCTTGGAAAAGTCCTTGATGAATCGACGGTAATACCAAGCCATCCCAAGAAAACTTCTTACTTCCATTACGTTTTGCGGGGGTTCCCATTTCAACACATCTCTCACTTTTCCTGGGTCAACCGATACTCCTCCTCCCGAGATGATACAATCCAAAAATGACACTTCTCTTAACCAAAACTGACACTTGTTGAATTTTGCGTACAATTGATGATCCCTCAATTTCTGCAATGTAAGCCTCAAGTGTTCCTCGTGCTCCTTCTCATCATTCGAGTAAACCATTATATCATCAATGAATACCACAACAAACTTATCCAAGTACTCCATGAAGACCTTATTCATGAGGTACATAAAATAGGCAGGTGCATTGGTCAATCTGAAAGACATCATGGTGTACTCATAAGATCCATACCGTGTCCGAAAAGCTATCTTAGGTATGTCCGATGGTCTAATCTTCATTTGAAAGTATCCCGACCTCAAATCAATCTTAGAGAAGACACAAGCACCCTTCATCTGATCGAACAAATCTTCTATGCGTGGCAAGGTGTACTTGTTCTTGATTGTTACCTCGTTGAGAGATCGGTAATCCACACACATCCGTTACGACCCATCCTTCTTGTCCACAAATAGAACGGTCGCTCCCCAAGGCAAAGAGCTAGGGCAAATAAAAGCTTTTTCTAGTTGCTCTTGAATCTACTTCTTGAGCTCCGCTAATTTCTTAGGAGGCATCCTATATGGCCTCTTAGCTATAGGTGCAGTTCTAGGTATTAAATCAATAACAAACTCAATGTCTTGATCAGGCATCAATCTGGCAACTCATCCGAAAACACGTCCAAAAATTCACACACCACCGGAATCTCCTCAATTGCGGCACCATCCATGTGGTTCAGCTCCAATTGCTTCAGTGTGTGTTGAGATGCTTCAAATTCTACGGTGATCCTTTCCTCCTTGGTCAACTTCACCGTCTTAGTGGCACACTCAATAACTCCATTGTGCTTCCTCAACCAGTCCATACCAAGTATAATGTCCAAACCTTGGGAATCCAAGACAATGAGATTGGAAAAGAAGTCTACCCTCTTATTCTAAGGCTTACTTTTGGACATACTATATTTGTCCTCATCTCTCCTCCGGGAGACTTAACCAATAGAGTAAACTTCATATGAGAGATAGGGAAACTATACTTGACAACATATTTCGATGCAATGAATGAATGCGATGCTCCATAATCAAATAACATAGTCACCGGGTTGGAGTTTGCGAGAAACATACCAATCACCACGTCATCCGCTTGTTGAGCATCCTCCGTAGAGACATGGTTCACTTATCCACGAGCGAAATTCTGCTGTCCACGATTCCCTTGTGGCTATCCTCCATTGGGTCTTGGGTTTTGTCTCGGCGCATTGCTTCCTTGACCAAGGCCTGACTTAGGACATTGATGTGCAAAGTGTCCAGCTTCTCCACAAGTATAGCACTTCTTAACTCCACCAGAATTATTGGGACGAGCTTGGTTAATTAGCACGAGGTGATAAGGCATTGGAGGCCTAGGTGTTTGCATAATAGGGCGCTGCTGCACAAACTGAGCTGGGCGCGGTGCATATCCGGGGCGATGAGCAGGCGTAGAGGGGCTGAAATAAGGCGCATTGGGTGGTGCAAAGCGAGGGCGCACCTTAGTTCCTTGTTACCATTCTTGATGTGGCGCCTTCCTCTTGTTGTCTTGCTCCATATCACGGACCTTGTTCTCCACAACAATTGCTTTGTCCACAAGCTTCTGGAAGTTCGCATAATCACAATTTAGCAATTGCACTTGGATTTCATTGTTCAAGCCCCTCATGAACAAGTATTGCTTCTGGCTGTCCCGACCAACATCTTCAGATGCATACATTGAAAGTTGAGTGAATTTATTGAGATATTCACTCACGCTTGACCTTCCTTGTCTTAAGTTCTCAAATTCTTGCTTCTTCAAAATCGTAACTCCTTTCGGCACATAATGAGAACGGAATCTCTCCTTGAATTCGGCTCAAGTAATCCTCTCTTGATTCTCGTGAGCATTGCATAAAGAATCTCACCAATCCGCAGCTGCTCCAACAAGTTGATGAGAAGCAAATAGGACCTTCTCCTGGTTGCTGCATTGGACAATAGCTACCTTCTTCTCCACGGACTTGAGCCAATCATCAGCATCCATATGGTCAGTGGCTTGATCAAAGGTCAGTGGCCTAGGCCCTATAAACTCTCCCAACCGGTTATGAGGAGGTGGGGTGGCGATGGAGGCATGCGGGGCTGATTGTTGATGTTACCAGCCTGCAGCTGTCCCATAGTTCGTATCATGATCTGCATGAGTTGGTTCTGCATTGCAAAAAGCTGCTCAATGTTGATAGCTCCATGAGCAGGTCCTTGTCCATTATTGTTTGAGGTGCTCCATTATTCTCCTCCTCATCGTTGCCATCCCTCTGGTTGCAAGTTCTCACCATCTGAAGAAAAGCAAGAGATAAGAATTTAGAAGACGTCCCCAATTATATGCATCAAGGGATATGAAACTAAGCAACTACCTACACTAGCCTACATGTAAATAGAAATGCTAAAGCATCTCAAAATCCTTTATTAAGCACACAAGCAAACAATATATAGCAAACAACACACCAAAATTAAGAATATCGATTCCTGAGTGCTCCTATGTGCTCTAAAGTGTCCATTCTATCTAGGCTGCATCCTACGGTCAACCTGTGGCCCTGATACCAATTTGTGAGACCCGGTTCCGAAAATGAACCAAGTGAAGGCATATGTGTGCCCATGACATTCAACACACATACACGAGTGCATTCACAAAAGGATATACAGAAAATTACCACAGAACAAGATTAATTAACCACTTTTATTACACAATTCATAATATCCTCAAATATAAGCTCTAATGATTATTAATGACAAGTTCGACTAATGCAATGGAAATAAACTAAATAAGCAAACTAAGCAACTAAGCAAAGGGATAACGCAGCTCCAACACTCCACAGGCAAAGCTGACGGCAGACACAGCCTAGAACTCTGCATTATCACCATTATATTCCCAATCCTAACCTACAACTGTTGGTGGGGGGATTGCAAGGGTGAGTACATGTCGGACTCAGCAAGTGTGGAAAGTATGACATGTAGCTGATTCAAATGACGAATATAATAAAGGCTAAGTGCTGAAAAGTACATTAAAACATTTGAAAAGCAATATATTATATCTATGTGAAGTAAACCCATCATAAACCATGTAATCATCATAATACCAGTCCATGTTCATCACCAACATCTATATTCCAGATTTCACCATTACCAATAACCATAATCGATATCAGAATTTGATCCATAGCCAGCCATAACTTTATCATTAACCATAACCATTACCAATCCATAACTATAACCAACCAACCATCCATCCCAAATTCCCAAGTTTTCCCCTAATCATGTGAGGGTCCAGGTTGCTCATAACTGGGAGCCCGGCTATCATGATAATTCAAATACTAGAACCAAAGTAATAGTCTATATCTAGATTGTAATACTTACTATGCGGGCATCTAGTCTGGACAGTTGTGGATCAGCGGCGCAACACGTGTCTCCAAGATCTGGAGTTTTGTTGATGAAGATGACGGCAACATGACGTAGACGAATTAGATGGCGAAGGGGTCCTTCGGCGGCACAACGACAGGGATGCAACGATCTCCAGCGAACGACGGCTTCCTCCTCCTTTCTTCTTCTTCCTCTCTTCTTCCCTCTTCTATCCTCCTATTTTTCTCCCTTGCAGCCTCTGATTTTCGTGTCTAGCAGCTAGGGTTTTGGGGCCTGCGGTGTTTTATGTCGACAGAAAACTACGAAGTCTTGCTTCTATTTATAAGCAGCGAGAAAACACGTTGGCTACAGAGCCTGGGATAGAGTCCCGATCCGGATCAGCCCTGGCGCGGCGGACGCGCAGCGCCAGCGGACCAGGGGGGCGTAGTGTCCCGCCTCGTCCGCGGTGCGGCCTGGCGCGTGGGCACGTGGGAGCCGCGGCTCGGTCACGCGGTGCATGGGGCGCGCGGTGGAGCGCGGGCGCGTGGGGCGCTCGGTTCCTGCGCTCACGATCGGTCCCGATAGGACTCGGTCTAGGAGTTGACTCTTTTTTTTTCTTGGTTGTACAGCCAGCTGCTTGGTGATTTGTTTTTTTCTTTTTTTCCCTGCAATGCGGTGAGCAGTCATTGTGCGGCTGGCTCTTGCCACCAAGGTTGACTTTCTTTTTTTTTCTTGTTTTCTTGCATGGCAGTGGTCATGTGGGGCTAGGTCTTCGTGAGGCCAGGCCTTGTGGCCACGGCTGACTTTTTTTATTTTTTTTATTCTTATTAACTCTTATTTCTTTCTTTTATATTAAAATTTTCTTTTCTTTTATTCCTTTAATTTAGTTATTGTTATTATTTTCTTTTGAGTTGTTTTTTCCTTTTTTTCTTTTTATTTTCATTTCTAATTTCTTATATTTCTTTTCTTTCATATTCTTTATGGCAATTAAATATTTTTAGTATATTTATTTTGGAAATAAATTACTTAAAGCTTTTTTTTGGTAATTAATTTTCAATATTTGAGGATGAATGCAAAATGCAAGATGAGATGCATATGTAATTTTCTTTCTAGAATTTAAATTTCAAATGTCTATTCAAATTTTTATTTGCCAAAGTTTGAAAATCGCGATGTCACAATTCTACCCCCCTTAAAATGAATCTTGTCCTTGAGATTCGCACGAATCGGAGAAGAGATTTTGAAATAAAACTATAAGTTCTATTTTTTTTAAATTGGCCAAATTATGAAAATTGGGGATGTTAAATACGTGGAGCCCCCCCCCCCCCCCCCCCCCGATTTGAAGATCATGAGTTCTTCGACCATGTCCTTGAGATTTGAAGCATTTTGATAATGATATATTCATTTGCAAAATCTATGTTTACGATATTATATTTGGTTCAACTCACAAATCTTTTGTCAAGAATTTAGTAAGATTATGACAAATAGATTCAAGATGTCCATGATGGGAGAGCTGAGATACTTCTTGGGATTCTAAGTAAAGCAACAAAAGGACAGGACGTTCATAAGCCAAACAAAGTACACTCAAGACATTTTTAAGAAGTTTGGAATGGACAAAGCAAAGCCCATAAAGACTCCCATGGTGACAAATGGACACTTGGATCTCAATAAAGACGGACCAAACATGGACCAAAAGGTATATCGCTCCATGATTGGCTCCTTACTTTATTTATGTGCATCTAGCCCTGATATTATGTTGAGTGTATGTTTGTGTGCAAGATTTCAAGCCAATCCTAAGGAATTTCATTTGACAGCCGTAAAAAGGATCTTGCGATATTTAGTTCATACACCCAACCTATGCCCTTGGTATACTAAAGGTTCAAAATTCAATCTCATTGGATACTCTAATGTTGATTATGCCAGATGCAAGGTAGATAGAAAAAGTACCTCTGGTACTTGCCAATACCTAGGTAGATCCCCAATTTCTTGGTCTTCCAAGAAACAAAATTCCATTGCCTTATCCACGGTCAAAGCGGAGTACGTTGCAGCCGGGAGTTGCTGTGCACAACTCCTTCGGATGCGACAAACTCTAAGGGATTAAGATTACAATATGAGCTGTATTCCACCCCTTTGTGATAATGAGAGTGCAATTAAAATTTCCCATAACCCCGTTGAGCAATCTAGAACCAAATACATAGACATCCGACATCATTTTTTGAGAGATCACTCAAGGAAAGGAGACATAGCCATTTCCCATGTCAACACTGAAAAACAACTAACCGATATCTTTACCAGGCCACTTGATGAAAAATGCTTTTGTGAGCTCCGAAATGAACTAAATATCCTTGTTGCTCAGAACGTGGCTTGAAAACTTGCATACCTGTATGCCATCTTCAAAAATCATGTTGATTGTATTGAAACATTTTCTCTCTCTATTTCCTTCGAAAAACTATGTTAATTACTTGATCTTAGTGAATTATGGTCATAGCTTGATTGTTGTATGTTTATTGATCATATTCATCAGGAATATTTGTGCGTTTTGCCCCTATTTTCTTTTTAAGCACCTTCAAATATATACGAAAGGTCCATTTGTTTTTGTCCTGGTGACCACAGACTAGTCCGTGCTTACCCCGGAGTGGTCCGCATATTACAGACTAGTCCACAGAGTGTCCGCTAGACTAGACTAGTCCGGCCAGACCACGGACTAGTCCGACTATTCGTCTCTATAACACTAGGGCCAGCCAAAAACCTAATCTTCTACCTCACAACACTCCTCACGTTCTCTCTCTTCACTCGAGTGCTCCCAAGGCGATTTCACGAAATCTCCATCAAATCCACTCAAGTTTCAATGGGAATTGATGTCCATTGCAAGGGGATCGAAGACCACGAACTTGTCCGCACCAAAACTCCTTCGACACCGCGAATCGAAGGATTTGGTAAAAATTTTCTCCAAACCGTAGAACCTTCGATTTTCCTTGTTTTTGTTCAAATAGCCTAGTTCTTATTGTCAATACATACTTCCTTGTAGTAGTATAACTACATTGCTCCATTTTTGCATTGAGAAACTCCATTATCCTGTTAGTTAGGGTTCCAGCAACTGAATATCGTACTAGTCCGTTATTAGTGCAGACAAGTCCGTTACCACAAACTAGTCCGCACCAGAGCAACGGACAAGTCCGATGTTAGCTGAACAAAACCTTAATTTTCTTCAACTCAATGCCTTCCCTTGCTACCAATACTTATCTATGTCATGTATAACCTTCTTGTCAGGACAATGTCGAGCTCAAACGATGATATCTCCAACTTTGAGACTGAATTGGATCAATAACTGTTGCCTCGAATGTGGGATTCTTGCTCCAACAAAAGACAAGAGCGTGCTGCCGAGCCTTCGTCCACCCCACCTAGGGTGCGGCGAAAGGTTCTGGCCAAGAAACCAGCCTCAAAGGCGAAAGATATGATTGGTCCTAGTTTGGCGGCTCCTCACCAAACTAAGGGAAAAGGCAAAGGAATTGCCTCCGGCTTGATTGGCCCCCTGGAGATGGCTGCTCCAAGACCGTGGAATAGGGACCCCTCAGAGGAAAAGTTCAATGGTAAAGGAAGTGATGTGGATTGGAAGCTGAGGAAAATTGATGCTTATAGTGATGACAAAAAGGTAGTTGATCCCAGATTTTGGAGCAACTTCCATGCGGACTACTACAGTACCGTGTACCTTCAGATGAAGACTCCAGTGGTCCGCATCCAATGGATCGACTGGGGCACACTTTGAGAGAAAGAGCTTTCAAGCCTTTGATGAAGTGATAGAGGCTATGGAAAGACATGGTCTCAAGGACTTGTTCGCTTTCAGGTATAACTGGAATGATGAGGTCATAGCACAATTCTTTGAACCTGCTAGTTTGCCAGCGATGAAGAAGAGAGAGTGACTTGAATGACACATGGATCCAAGTACATTGTTACTTATGATGAGTTTGCTAGGCTGCTGCATCTTGAGGACACCGGCAACAATGAAATCATTATTCACAATATTGGTGTTTTGGAGAAGGACAAGATGGACTTTCTCTATGATACTCGCCTCAAGTAAAATCCTCCCTCAACCAAGAACATGAAGCCTTTCTTCATGGTTCTCAATAGTGTGCTCCAGAAGACAATTGCTCCAAAGGATGGAGATGTCGGGAGTGTCCAAGGTTACTTAAAAACCTTGATGAAAGTGATTAGAAAGAAGAGAAAGTTTGACATATTTCACTACATCTAGAATGATATGGTGAACATCTCCTGCACCCCCAACCGTTCCTGTGGTTATGCAGCGTACATTATTTTCATGATAGAGAAGGTCACAAGAATTGAGTTTGTGAAAGATGTCGATCATACTGCTCTAAGGTCTCAGAAGCCTCCTCAAGCCACTCTCCCAGCCGCTCCCTCACCTGCCTCAGCTGAAGAACGTCCAGAAAGAGCCCAAGGAGAGGCCAGACCTCCATCAAGCTCAAGGGCCCCTCCTCACAAAGGGTCTCCTAGTGGCATTATGAAGTACTTGGCCGCCATCTTCGGTTCTTGCCAGAAAGCTGAAGTGAAGCTCCACATGTTGAACAAGGCAAGGAAAGAGGACATGAGGTACATGAAAAAAATGTCAAAGCCATATGTCAAAAGCTGGAGATTAAGCCTGTTGGGTCTCCAGTCATCTCGGAGGACTCCACCTCAAACTTCTCGGAGCTTCCACCTCTTTCTCCTTCTGAACTTGCATACTTTGGCATTGGGGGCACGACGAGTGGCTCTCACCCTCATCCTTCTCAGCTTAATGATGAAGACGACGAAAGGACTGACAACGCGGAGTGAGCCTGCGACGATGCTTAGATCCCTATTCTCCTTCTTTTTGGTGCCTTGATGCCAAGGGGGAGAGATTGAGGGGGAGTCTTAGGTCCTAGCAGTAGGTTGAGAGATGAGAGCTCTATTTGTGCTTCTTTTGGTGCTGTAAGACTTTTGGTGCTGTAAAACTTTGATTATGCTCTCTTATGCTTTTGGACGTGTGTTGTGAAACAATGACTATGTCATGCTTATGATCTATGCTTTATGCTCTGAATTTGATATTCATGGCTGCTAATATTGATGTTGTTATGATTATGCTTTTATCTTATTCACATCAAGATTATTGCTCACACACATACACACGTAGTTTTGCACCCCACCAAAAAGAGTGCACATATGTCTTATGACTACATTGCCTATTTTGCTGAAAGCTCATATGTGCACACTTTATGAAAATCTGAATTTTTATCATATTTGTGTAAATCTCAATTGGTTGTCATCAATCACCAAAAAGGGGGAGATTGAAAGTGCATCTAGGCATCCCTTGTGGGTTTTGGTTGATTTATGACAAACAAATGAGAACCTAGCAAAAATGTTGACATGAGCGCAGGTTTTAAAGAAAATTAGGAGGAAAGCTTAAAAAGAAAGGAGGATGAGGAATCAAAAAGGATAAGAGCTCAAGAGCTGAAAAGAATAGTTTATTTTGTATGGAGTATGTTGGAGAAACACACCCCAAGAGCTCAAGCAAAAGAGATCTCACTCACTACACAAAAATTTGCACATCTGGACTAGTACGATATCACCACGGACTAGTCCGATATGTCTCTGTCTAGAAACGGACAAGTCTCCCCAGTGCGGACTTGTTCTCAAGTACTCTAGTTTACACAGCATCGGACTAGTCCTATATGAAAGTGCATCTAGGACTCCCTTGTGGGTTTTGGATGATTTATGACAAGCAATTGGGATCCTAATCCTTTTGTTGAGATGAATGCAGGCAAATAATGAAAAATGAGCAAAATGCCAAAAAGAAGGGAAATGAGAAGCAAAGTGAATTTGAGCTCAAGGAGAAGAAAATAGTAGATTATTATGTATGGAGTGTGTTAAGGAAACACACCCAAGAGCTCAATCACTTTCAAGCACACACACACAATGCATAAAGTTATACAGGACCAGACTAGTCCGATATCAGCCGGACTAGTCCGATATCACTTTCTGCACTAGATCGGACAAGTCCGGTATCCACCGGACTAGTTCGATATCTTCCTGACCCACTTCGGACTAGTCCTCCCCAATGCAGACTAGTCCTCAACACAATGCACAAGTCACACAAAATCAGACAAGTCCGTTGTGATCCAGACTAGTCCGATATTCTTTATGATCCACTTCGGACAAGTCCGGTGTCTACACGGACTAGTCCGACATACACACTGATCTAAATCGGACAAGTCCTCCAAGTGCGGACTTGTCATCCTAAACACTTAGGGTTTCATATGTCCGGACAAGTCCGATGGCAATCGGACTAGTCTGAAGATTTCCAGTAGTGAAATCGGACAAGTCCGTTTTCAACCGGACTAGTCCGATATTCCTGGACACTTATGGTTTGCTACACACAGCACACCGGACTAGTCCGGTGACCACCACGGACTAGTCCGATCTTTCTGAACCCTAACGATCACTTTTAGAAACCCCATATAAATAGAGGTGCACAACCCACTTTTACAATCTCTCGAACCCTAGCGCCGTCACACCTTCCAAGAGACTCAAAAACCACCCCTCTCCACGAAATTAAGTGCAAAATCGATCAATCTATTGAAGATCAGTTCTAGATCATTGGAGAGACACTTGGCACACATCATTGAGCTCTTGGTTTTATTCTCTAACACACTCTTGCATTTCAATTTGTAATTTTTGAGTGTGTTATTGGTGGCTTTGTAAGTTGTAATCAAGGGAGCTCTCAACGTGTGAGAACACCCCTTCAACTTGGTTATTTACCCTTTGTGATTAGTGGAAGAGGATTGGCCTTCGTGGCGATCCGACGAGGGAAGGGTTGGAGAAGACCCGGTCCTTTTGTGGGCTCCTCAACGTGGACGTAGGTTGCCTTCGTGGTAGCCGAACCACGGGATAAATCGTGTGTCTTGTCCTTTTGCGTTCTTCATCTTAATTGATCAACTTAATCTAGGGTTTGATTTACTTTGTTCAATTTGAGTTAAATTGTTGAACAAGAGCCTTAATTGTAATAGAATTTGACATACAACTATTAAACTGTCATTCAAGTTTATATTTCCGCTGTAAACATTGACGAATCAATCAAATTGACTGAACTTGATCAACTTAGCCCGTGAAAACCGGACTAGTCCGCACTTTACCGGACTAGTCTGATATCTCTGGTATTGACTTTGTTGTTGAGTGTTACAGGAACCGAGAAAATTCAAAAAGGCCTATTCACCCCCCCTCTAGGCCTACATTCAATTGGTATCAGAGCAGGTTCTTCAAGAAAGAGTGCAACCACTCGAAGAGATCATGTTGGACATGAAGGAAGTTCAGAAAATCAACAACCACGAAGAAGTGAACAACGACAAGAACCAAAAGCTGGAAAAGTATCTCGAAGCAATTCAAGACTTCGATGATGATGACGAGGAGACGCTGGAGCTGAAAGCACTCCTCAGAAAGAAAGCACTTTCCAAAGGGAAAGCTAAAGTTGAAGAAAAGAAGAAGGGGAGTAGTCACACCGACTACTACCGATATCGTTTTAACTATGATCGTTTAAATTCAAACAACAGCCATTACCTATCTATTCCTCTTGGAAAAGCCCCACACTTCGATGGGAGTGATTACTCCATGTGGAGGCAAAATATGAAGATGCACTTGATTTCCCTTAACCCAAGTTTATGGCATATTGTGTGCACAGGAATAGACATCCCAGATGACGACGAAGAGCTCACCCCAAGTCTAGAGCAAGCCATCCACAGAAACGCTCAAGCCGCAGCCGTAATCACCTCCTCTCTAAGTCGAGATGAATTCACAAAGGTGGACGGACTGGAGATTGCCAAGGAAATATGGGACACACTACAAACAGCCCATGAAGGTGACCGACATGTGCGGGAGGCGAAAATTGAAATGATCGAAGGCGAACTAGGAAGGTTCGCAATTGAGGAAGACGAGTCTCCCCAGGACATGTACAACCGATTGAAGACACTTGTAAACAAGGTTCGATCATATGGGAGCAAGAAGTGGAATGACCACGAGGTTGTAAATCTCATCCTTAGAGCCTTTATGCCTCGCAATGTCACACTATGCTCTATGATCAGAGAAAGTCCCGAGTACAAGAGGATGACTCCAGATGAATTGCTTGGCAAAATCATCAACATTGAAATGATGGAGAAACAAGCCAAGCACGTCAAAGAAATAGCCGACCTCACATCGGCCAAGAAGAAGGGAGTTGCCTTAAAGTCCACACTCAAGCCTCTATCCAAAGAAGCAAGAGAAGCACAACTTGAGGAGGACAGCGATGATGAAAGCAGTGAGCTGGACGAAGAGGATATGATTTTGTTCATGAAAAAGTTCAAAAGAATAATGAAGAAAAGACAAGGAACAAAATCAAGTGAAGGCAAGTACAAGGAGAGGACAAAGCCGAAGATGAGACAGGCGTGCTATAATTGTGGTGAGTATAACCACTTTATAGTCGATTGCACGTATGAGGAAAACAAGAAGAAGAATAAAGAAGCCAAGCCTCAACCAAAGAAATTCTTCAAGAAGAAGAAACAAGCTGAACAAGCACACATTGGAAAGGAGTGGGACTCAAACGATGAGTCCTCATCATCCGATGAAGAAGAGATGGCTAGCATAGCCATTGAAAGCACGTCCAAGAAACCCACACTCTTCCCCACGCTCGGTACAAAGAAGGGAAATGGCACTTGCCTCATGGCAAAGGAAGGTAAACGCAAGGTAAACATCAAAACTCCTTCCATGCATTCCTACTCAAGTAATGATGAACTAGATAGTGATGATGAAGATATGTTAATTGGATTAGATAGAAAAACTACTGCTAAAATGAAATTTTTACTTGACCAACTTGTTGAGAAGGAATGGCTAATTGATCGTCAAGAGGACATGATTATCTCCCAAAAGGAGAAGTATGTCGAACTTGACAATCTTCTAGTTCTTGAAAAGGAGAAAAACAGCTCACTAGAGCTTGAGCTAGCTTCAAGCAAGAAAACTTGCTTGGAGTTAACCAACTCAAACGTTGCAATCAAGGATCAACTTGATGACCTGATCAAGGTTAACAAGATCCTTGAAGTGCAAGTTGAGTCACTCAAGCTAAGTGAATCTTCCTCCTCTTCAAGTCTACCTTCTCAACCCACTTCAACTAATCTTGTTCATATGTGCAAATGTGGTAAAATCAACACCAGTTTGAAGGAAAAGTCTACCTCCACAAAGGATAAAAATCCTACCCAATGTGGAATATTTGACAAGGAGAGGATCAACTATGCACGTAGTGCATACTTGGTCCAAAGACCTCCAAATGTCAAGTATGGCATTGGTTACTCTTATGATGGAAAGCAAAATGCTGGAAGTCATAAGAATAACAAGGGAAGGATTACCTTTGTGAAGGGAGGACCCTCACAACCTGGTAACTCGAAAATTAAGAACCCGAACTCTCATGAACACCGGACTAGTCCGGTTGTGGTCCGGACAAGTCCGGTCATCCGGACAAGTCCGGTCACCCAGACTAGTCCGATCCATAAACAACAGCAACTTTTGTTCAAAACCTTTGATGCCTCTTATGTATTAATGAGAAACAATCTTGGTAAAGTTTATGCTTATTATGCAGGGCCACGCCATGGGAACACAAAATCCCATGTGTGGGTGCCAAAATGTATTGTAACTAACCTCCAAGGACCCAAGCAAGCTTGGGTACCTAAAACCAAGGCATAATTTGTTTCTGCAGGCCTATTCCTCCGGTGGATCCAAATGGGTGCTAGACAGTGGATGCACCAACCACATGACCGGAGAGAGGAGGATGTTCGTGGAATATGAAGAAAATGAGGACCCAAACGAAGACATCTACTTCGGAGATAATAGTCAAGGAAGGGTGCTCGGTACCGGTAAAATAGCAATATCCTCTGAACACACTCTTTCTCATGTTTTACATGTTGAATCTTTAGATTATAACCTGCTGTCCATATCTCAATTATGTGACAAAGGTTATAATTGCATGTTCACTAACGAGGGTATGACCGTCTCAAGGAGGAGTGATGGTTCCGTTGCATTCAAGGGTATGTTGAAGGGAAAGCTTTACCTTGTTGACTTCAACAAGGATAAAGCCGAACTCGACACATGCTTGATTGCAAAAACCAACATGGGTTGGCTGTGGCATATACGGCTAGCACATGTTGGTATGAGGAATCTTCAAAAACTCCTCAAGGGCGATCACATCCGAGGTTTGAAAGATGTTGTTTTTGAGAAAGACAGGCCTTGTAGCGCGTTCCAAGCCGGGAAGCAAGTTGGAGCACATCATCCCGCAAAGAACATCATGACTATGACAAGACCGCTCGAACTACTTCATATGGACCTGTTTGGTCCAATTGATTACATAAGCATCGGTGGTAATAAATACGGTTTAGTCATTATTGATGATTTTCCCGCTTCACTTGGGTGTTCTTTTTGCATGACAAGTCAGAAACACAAGGGACACTCAAGAAATTCTTCAAGCGAGCGCAAAACGAGTTCTCACTATCGATCAAGAGTATTCGGAGCGACAACGGCACGAAGTTCAAGAACATACAAGTGGAGGAGTACCTTGATGAGGAGCGAATCAAGCACGAAGTTTCAGCACCATACTCTCCACAACAAAACGGAGTTGCCGAAAGGAAGAACCGAACGCTCATAGAGATGGCAAGAACAATGCTCGATGAATACAAGACTTCAGATCGATTTTGGGCGGAAGCAATTAACACCGCTTGCCACGCCGCAAATCGACTCTACCTTCATCGACTACTCAAGAAGACTCCTTATGAGCTACTCACCGGTAACAAACCAAACATTTCATATTTTCGAGTTTTTGGCTCTCCATATTATATCTTGAACAAGAAGCCCAGGACTTAAAAGTTCGCTTCGAAGTCCGATGAAGGTTTCTTGCTTGGTTATGATTCGAACACTTACGCCTATCGTGTTTTCAACAAGGCCTCTGGACTTGTTGAAGTGGCACGTGACGTAGTGTTCGATGAAACTAATGGCTCCCAAAAGGAGCAAGTTGATCAATGTGAATTAGGTAAAGAAGAAGCTCCTTATCAAGCATAGAAGAGAATGGCTCTAGGCGAAGTTCGACCACAAGAGTCATTGTCACAAATACAAGAGGAAAGTGAACCACAAGAGGAGATCAACAAACAAGGGGGAGCTTCGATACAAGATCAATCACAAGAATATGAAGATGATCAACAAATCAACGAGGGCAACCACTCAGGGGGAGAAGAAAATGATCACCAACACACAACTCTCCAAGTGCCACACCCAAGAGTACACCAATGCATTCAAAGGGATCACCCAATCGACAACATCATCGGTGACATCCAAAAGGGAGTAACCACTAGATCTCGTATAGCTAATTTTTGTGAGCATTACTCGTTTGTCTCCTTTTTGGAACCATGCAGGACTGAGGATGCATTGAAGGATCCGGACTGGGTGGTGGCAATGCAAGAAGAGTTGAACAACTTCAAGAGAAACGAGGTTTTTGAACTTGTGGCAAGACCCAATGCAAATATAGTGGGCACCAAGTGGGTCTTCCGCAACAAGAAAGACGAACACGGAGTGGTGACAAGAAACAAGGCACGACTTGTGGCCAAAGGTTACTCACAAGTCGAAGGTTTGGATTTCGATGAGACTTTTGCTCCAGTAGCTAGGCTTGAATCAATTAGAATATTACTTGCATATGCTACTCACCATGATTTCAAGCTGTATCAAATGGACGTGAAAAGCGCCTTCCTCAACGGACCGATCAAGGAAGAGGTGTACGTGGAGCAACCACCCGGGTTTGAAGACGAAGAGTTCCCCGACCACGTATATAAACTGCGTAAGGCTCTCTATGGCCTCAAACAAGCTCCTAGAGCTTGGTATGAGTGTCTTAGAGATTTCTTAATTGATAATGGTTTTCAAATTGGCAAAGTAGATTATACATTATTCACAAAGAATCTAGATAATGATCTTTTTATTTGCCAAATCTATGTTGATGATATAATTTTTGGGTCAACTAACCAATCTTTCTGTGAAGAATTTAGTATAATTATGACAGACAGGTTTGAAATGTCAATGATGGGAGAATTGAAGTACTTCTTGGGATTCCAAGTGCGGCAACAAAGGGAAGGAACATTCATAAGCCAAACCAAGTACACGCAGGACATACTCAAGAAGTTTGGCATGGACAAGGCAAAGCCCATAAAGACTCCCATGGCTACGAATGGCCACTTGGACCTCAATGAAGATGGACCGAGCGTCGACCAAAAGGTATATCGCTCCATGATTGAATCTTTACTCTACTTATGTGCATCTAGGCCAGATATTATGTTGAGTGTATGTTTGTGTGCCAGATTTCAAGCCAACCCTAAGGAATGTCACTTGACAGTAGTAAAAAGAATCTTGAGATATTTAGTTCATACACCCAACCTTGGTCTTTGGTACCCAAAAGGCTCCAAATTCAATCTCATTGGTTACTCCGATGCAGATTATGCCGGGTGCAAAGTTGATAGAAAAAGCACCTCTGGCACATGCCAATTCCTAGGAAGATCTTTGGTTTCTTGGTCATCTAAGAAACAAAATTCCATTGCATTATCCACAGCCGAAGCGGAGTATGTTGCAGTCGGGAGTTGTTGTGCACAACTCCTTTGGATGCGACAAACTCTAAGGGATTACGGTTACAATATGAACCGTATTCCTCTCCTTTGTGATAATGAGAGTGCCATTAAAATAGCCCACAATCCAGTTGAGCACTCTAGGACTAAACACATAGACATAAGACATCATTTCTTGAGAGACCATTCCATGAAAGGAGACATAACTATCTCACATGTCAACACCCAAAAACAATTGGCCAACATATTCACCAAGCCACTTGATGAAAAGCGTTTTTGCGAACTCCGAAATAAGCTAAATATTCTTGATTCTCGGAGTGTGGCTTGAAAAGTTGCATACCTATATGATTGCCTCAAAAATGTTGATTGAATTGTGAAAATCATCCCTCTCCATTTTTCTCTCGAAAAACTATGTCAATTATTAGATCTTGATGAATTTTGATCATTGTATGATTGTTGTATGCTTACTGGTCAAATTCATCAAGATTACTTGAATTGTTTTGCCTCTCTATTCTCTATTATTGAATCTTCAAATATATATGAATGGGCTATGCAATTCTTTCCTGGTGACCACGGACTAGTCCGTGGTTACCCGGACTAGTCCGCCCATGCAGACTAGTCTGCAGAGTGCCGGTTAGGCCGGACTAGTCCGATAGACCACGGACTAGTCCGATATAGGTCTCTGGATGACTTCGGACTAGTCCGGTCATGTCCGGACTTGTCCGATTTTTCGTGTCCATAACCCCAGCCGCCACCAAACCCTAATCTCCTCCTCCCTCTCCTCCTCGTCAAGCGGAGAGCGAAGAAGACGAAGAAGATGACGAGAGGACAGACAACAAAGAGTAAAGAACCTAGGACCTTCCTCTCTCTCTTTTTGGTGTCTTGATGCCAAAGGGGGAGAGATTGAGGGGGAGTCAAGTCTTAGCTTTAGCTGTAATAGGATGCGAGGAGAGAGCCTTCTCTGTACTTTTATTTGTGATTGTAATAGTTTAACACTGTTTTCATATTAAGTTTGGTCTTGTGATGAATTGCTCAATTTATTTGCGAGTATGTGATGAAAACTGCATTTTTGCTCCTGGAATGTCATATGCACTTGGTATCGGTTGATTAATGTAAATTCTGTCATTCTCAATGTATTCATGCACTTAGTATGCATCCCACCATAAAGAATGCACATATAGATAATTCTCTTGTTGCTTGATGTATTTTTGAGTCATATGTGCATACTTTATGAAAATCTCATTTTTGCTTTATTTTGTGAAATCTCAATTGGTTGTCATCAATCACCAAAAAGGGGGAGATTGAATGTGCATCTAGGACTCCCTTGTGGGTTTTGGATGATTTATGACAAGCAATTGGGATCCTAATCCTTTTGTTGAGATGAATGCAGGCAAATAATGAAAAATGAGCAAAATGCCAAAAAGAAGGGAAATGAGAAGCAAAGTGAATCTGAGCTCAAGGAGAAGAAAATAGTAGATTATTATGTATGGAGTGTGTTAAGGAAACACACCCAAGAGCTCAATCACTTTCAAGCACACACACACAATGCACAAAGTTATACAGGACCAGACTAGTCTGATATGAGACGGACTAATCCGATATCACTTTCTGCACTAGATCGGACAAGTCCGGTATCCACCGGACTAGTCCGATATCTTTCTGATCCACTTCAGACTAGTCCTCCCCAATGCGGACTAGTCTTCAACACAATGCACAAGTCACACAAAATCGGACAAGTCCGTTGTGATCCGGACTAGTCCGATATTCTTTCTGAGCCACTTCGGACAAGTCCGGTGTCTACACGGACTAGTCCGATATACACATTGATCTAAATCGGACAAGTCCTCCAAGTGCGGACTTGTCATCCTAAACACTTAGGGTTTCATATGTCCGGACAAGTCCGATGGCAATCGTACTAGTCCGAAGATTTCCAGTAGTGAAATCGGACAAGATATTCCTGGACACTTAGGGTTTGCTACACACAGCACACCGGACTAGTCCGGTGACCACCACGGACTAGTCCGATCCTTCTAAACCCTAACAGTCACTTTTAGAAACCCCATATAAATAGAGGTGCACGGCCCACTTTTACAATCTCTCGAACCCTAGCGCCGTCACACCTCCCAAGAGACTCAAAAACCACCTCTCTCCACGAAATTAAGTGCAAAATTGATCAATATATTGAAGATCACTTCTAGATCATTGGAGAGACACTTGGCACACATCATTGAGCTCTTGGTTTGATTCTCTAACACACTCTTGCGTTTCAATTTGTAATTTTTGAGTGTGTTATTGGTGGCTTTGTATGTTGTAATCAAGGGAGCTCTCAACGTGTGAGAACGCCCCTTCAACTTGGTTATTTACCCTTTGTGATTAGTGGAAGAGGATTGACCTTCGTGGCGATCCGACGAGGGAAGGGTTGGAGAAGACCCGATCCTTTTGTGGGCTCCTCAACGTGGACGTAGGTTGCCTTCGTGGTAGCCGAACCACGGGATAAATCGTGCGTCTTGTCCTTTTGCGTTCTTCATCTTAATTGATCAACTTAATCTAGGGTTTGATTCACTTTGTTCAATTTGAGTTAAATTGTTGAACAAGAGCCTTAATTGTAATAGAATTTGACATACAACTATTAAACTGTCATTCAAGTTTATATTTCCACTGCAAACATTGACGAATCAATCAAATTGACTGAACTTGATCAACTTAGCCCGTGAAAACCGGACTAGTCCGCACTTTACCAGACTAGTCCGATATCTCTGGTATTGACTTTGTTGTTGAGTGTTACAGGAACCGAGAAAATTCAAAAAGGCCTATTCACCCCCCTCTAGGCCTACATTCACTATATACACCGGACTAGTCCGATATCTCTCTAAATAAGATCAGACTAGTCCCCCCTAGTGCGGACTAGTCCTCAGCACTTCGCTCTTGCACAACAAACGGACAAGTCCGATATCTATCGGACTAGTCCGATAATCTTCTGACTAAAATTGGACAAGTCCTCCAAGTCCGGAGTTATCCTTAGCCCCACAATTTTTCACGACACCGGACAAGTGCGATATCACAACGGACTAGTCCGAAAACTCTCTGACTAAAATCGGACAAGTCCTCCAAGTGCGGACTTGTCCTCAATTCAACATGAGGTCCACCACACTAGACTAGGCCAATTTGTGCCGGACTGGTCCGAACACTTCCAGAGCCCAAATCGGACCAGTCCGCAGATTTCTAGACAAGTCTGATATATCTGAACACTTAGGGTTTCCCACACACTGCACACCAGACTAGTCCGGAGTCCACCACGGACTAGTCCGGACATCGCAAACCCTAACGGTAACTTTTGGAAACCCTAGTATAAATAGAGGTGTATGGCCCTACAACCAAAACTCTCGATCCCATGCGCCGCCACACCTTACAATAGCCCAAAATACACATCTCTCCACACATTCTAACCCTAGAAAGATCAAATCCTTGAGGATTAGCATTAATCAAAAAGAGAGACTTGTTCTACACAATCTTGAGCTCTTGGGTTTGAATCTCTTGCACACTCTTGTTGTTTATTGCATATATTTGGAGTGTGTTTGGTGGTGTTCTTCATTGTAATTCTTGACGAGCCCTCAACTTGTGAGAAGGCCCCTTGAACACGTTATTTGCCCTTTGTGATTAGTGGAAGAGAATCAGCCTCCATGGCGATTCGACGAGGGAAGGGTTGGTGAAGACCCAGTCCTCTGTGGACTCCTCAACATTGATGTAGGTTTCCTTCATGGGAATCAAACCACGGGATAAAATGGTGTCTCGTGCATCTTTGTTTTACTATTCATCATAATCTAGATTTTGTCCAGTGTTGTGAAATTCGCCTCGAAACATTGTATCATACTTGATCATTGTAATATACTGATTTGTTGGTTCAATACACTTGTAATATGTTTTCCGCTGCATAGTGTGCTAGATGTAGAATTGTCAATTCACTTTGATCCTTTAGTCTGCGCACATTGGACTAGTCCACACAATATTGGACTAGTCCGATCTCTCTGTATTTGATCGATTTGTTAAGTGTTTCAGGATCAAACAAATGTTCAAAAAGCCTATTCACCCCCCTCTAGGCTACATTCACCTACTTTTCCCGGAGCTGTAACGGGGTCTACGGCACCACATACTGTGTCCGAAGGTGCGCCAACCTCCAGTGAATTTGATGTCTCTGCACCCCCGTATGTCGAGGTGGGTGGGGCAGAGGTGGTGCCAGGCGAGGAAGTGCCCGACGAGGAGGCGAATACTTTGGTTGTGGTGGCTTCCCTTGGCGGAGCTGACCCGCCCGCCGTTGAAGTGGCACCGGCGCCTGATGTCATTGGCACCAAAGACGGCAACTCACAACCAGCGGCCGGTGATGCCCTTGCAGCAGAGGAGGGGACTTCAATGCCGGGCAACAACGTGGTGGTTCCTAGAGCTCCAGCCGGGGATCCATTCGGTCCTGAGGCACTGGTGTCTGTCGCGGAGTCAGCAGGAGGGGCGGAGAGGCAACCGTCCATGGCGACGGGCATGCCAATCACTCTCACAGATGTTGTTGCTGCTGCCCAGTCAGTCTTGCACCAGACGCAGGCTGCTTTAGCCCAAGAGTGGGAAGCGCTTGGTGAAACTGGTCGATGCCAAGAACAAGGAGCTCAAGGTGAAGGCCTTGAAGGCCTATGCCATCGCCGATGATCGTCAGAAGCTGTGTGAGGATCAGCGGCTGAAGTTGGACCACCGTGAAGTTGCCATTGCTTATGGTGAACAGGACTTGGCGGTGAAGGAGGAGGAGGTCTCCTGGAGCCTAGAGGAGAAGCGCCGGGTTATGGAGGACTTGGAGGTCGCCATCAAGCACCGGGAGGAGGATCTAAAGCATCGTGCTCGGGAGCTCGCCGACCGGGAGGAAGCTGCGCGGAGAGAGGCGGAGATCCTCCAGGCCTCCTGCGCGACCGAGGCCCAAGGGATCCGGGAGTTCCTAGCCTCTACTGGGGCGGTGTTGGAACCCCTCGGCCTTGGTCCTGTGCCGCGCGGGGAGCTGTCTCATGGGGTGGACGAGCTGCTCCTAGCTTTGGACTCCCTCTGCTCATCGTTGGGTCTGTGGACACCGTCCTTGCGAGGTGGCTGGAGGTCGTAAGAAGGGAGCTGGCTAAGCTGGTAGCCTCCAATGTCTTGGTATGCTTCTAAAGCTGGTACCTGTGACACCCAGTTTCGAAAATGAACCAAGCGTAATGCATATGTGTACCCAGGATGTTTAACACACATACACAAGTGATTCACAATTGATAAATAGATTATAACCATGTCTCGAAAAGTAATACTAATAACAGTACCTTATTACAAAACAAATAGTCTCGAATACAAGCTCTAATGAAACTGTAGCGGAAAAAGTAAACACTAATGACTCCAAACTCCACAGGCAAGTTTGATAGTAACACGCGCCTAGAACTCCTCAAAGACCTCCTGGTACTCCACCTGGTCGCCTGCGTATAAATTGGATGGGGGAATAGCAAGGGTGAGCACATTCCTACTCAGCAAGTGTGGTAAAGTATGACATGTAGCTTAAACAAAGGACGATGGTAAACAAGGGCTAATTGCACAACAGTACATTAAAACAGTTATAAAATGCAATTATATCATTATTAAGTGAGGTCCTTCCCAAATAACCCAAATAATCATCAATTCCAACTTAATTGACCAATTTTAGCAATAATGATCCATAATCAACTCATAACTGCTCATAAATCTCAGTTCCATCAATTCCATATACCAAGCCACTTAATAAACCAGTACCGATTCCCAATTCAATTTCAGCTATTAAACCTTATTAAAGTCCATAATCTAATCATGTGAGGGTCCAAGTTGCTATTGACCGGTAGCACGACTATCATGATAGTTTTAGACAAACTCTGCGGAGGTTGTACCACTTTACCCACAAGTTCATGATTTCATCACCTTTCGATGACTACAGAATCTCAATTATGCCGTCTCACACTTCCTTAGGTGTGTGGCTAAAAGATCACAAAATAGCCTTTACAAAGTGATTACTAGCCTATTTAGACCCCACAGAGGTTTCGCCGATGGTGATGTCTCCAACTGAGCACATCCAACCAACGACCCCCTCTTGAGCCATTCGGATCCCAGGGTAGTCCCACCAATCTCTACAAACCCAATTCGACTACCCCTTCATCGAGCATCCTCAATGGTCCAAACAAAACTGGCAATTCACTAATTAGTCAGCTAAGTTGCACCCATACTTGGCCTTGTGGTGGCAATGTACATCCTGGATGGTCGCTCCACGAACCGATCCTTAGATCTATAGCAAGCAAAACCAGCAAAACAGTCCAACCCATTCCACATTACCAACTTGCTTAGATCCCTAGGTACCATGTTGCTAAAGGGTCAATATTACCAATTCTCATCATTCACATGTTAAATATTTCTCAATTAAGCCATCTGATTGTTTCCCAAACCCAATTTAGCATTGCGAAGCAAAAAGTGCAAAATACCCTTCTCGACTCTCTACATAGTGTTCAAGTGATAAGGGTGGTCATACAAAACTAGTAAACTCCTACAATTTGGGTTCTCCCATCATATTGCCACAAGCATGCAATTTTGCAAACAAAACCTTTAAAACAGGATCAATATAGTCAAGGACACTTGCCTTGCTCTTGAGCTTGGTTTGGATCAAAGGCTTCGTAGTTCTGGTTCTGCAGATCCTCAAAAGCACTCTCTACGACAATTCCTTCTATTTCGAGCGACAAACATGCAAAACACACAATTCAATCAAATAATGCTCATATAATACTCAATATGTTATGATATGCATGATTAATGCAATTCTGAGGTAAAAATTGTTAATGAGTTGCTAATAATGTTTACTGACTAGTTACAATAGTTTCTAACATGTTTGGAATTGATTTAAGTTGAATTGGAATTAATTTAGCACAGTTTGGATTCAGAGGCCGAACTAGTCCGTATACAGGGGCCGGACTAGTCCGCACTACGAAGACTGCAAAATTAGGGGTTTTCTGACCTAAGAGAATTGGGGTTGAATTTGCATGAAAACTTGAATATAGAGGGTATACCACGTGTTTAGAGATCCAAAGATCAAGGTTTTTACATGAGGCTTTGGATCTTGGCAATTAGGGCTTGATGGAGATTAGTTGATGAAGAGTGGTGATGAAGAACGCCAATTCGTCAAAGAATCGATGAAGATTGATCTTGATTGGTTCTTCTTCAAGTGTCTCCCCTCCTCCTTGCTTTTTGACTTGATCTTGACGACGACACAATGCGAAAGTGGCAGCAAGGGTTTTCAATTGGGGTGGAGAGGTGTGGGGTATTGGGTTGTTTATATAGGGGTGGAGAATTAGGTTTTGGGGTGAATTCCAAGTGGAATCCGGTAGGGGGACGTGTAGGAGGCGAGGTGGGGTCCACTTGGGCTTCTGTGGGGTGGGGCACGAAGTTCTTGGGCCCAAATTAGGAAATTACCCAAAAACAAATCATGGGGAAATAAAAGAGTCCGAGTTGAATCCTGAAGCCCAGACTAGTCCGCAACGGGGACAAGACAAGTCCATTTGGCAATAGAGGAAAAATCGGACTAGTCCGGTGTATAAGGCCGGACAAGTCTGAGGTTCAAAGAAAAAGGATTTCCGGACTAAAATCCTGGATACAATCGGACTAGTCCGCTCGAAATCGGACAAGTCCGGACAACACCAGAGCCATCAACGGACTAGTCCGCACACTGTGCCAGACAAGTCCGGACTCTGAAGAAACTGAATTTTCTGATTTAGAAGGCAATATCGAACTAGTCCGGTTCAGAGGCCAGACAAGTCCGTACTCTGACAGACTGAAATTTCCAGCTTAAGCCTAAATTCATTTTAATCTTGTTTTTTTACATGGCTTAATATTAAACATTTATGAGGATGTATGCAATGCATTATGCATGAAAATGAGGGTGTTACAAACCTACCCCCCTTAAAATGAATCTCGCACTCGAGATTCGACACGAGAGGGAAGAGATAGGGAAATTCCTTCTTGAGATCATCTTCTCGCTCCCAAGTTGCTTCTAATTCTGTATGATGCTTCCATTGCACTTTACACCATCGAATTATCTTATTTCTTATGACCCTCTCCTTAGTGTCCAAAATTTTGACGGGTCGCTCGACATAGGTCAAATCTTCCTCAAGGTCTAATTCTTCCATCGATACTTGCTCCTCCGGAACCCTCAAGCACTTCTTGAGTTGAGAAACATGAAACACATCATGAACATCAGGAAGATGTGCTGGCATCTCCAACATATAAGCTACTTATCCCCTTTGTCCAAAATCTTGAATGGTCCAATATAGTGAGGTGCCAATTTGCCTTTGACATTAAACCGCTTGTGACCTCGCATGGGTGATACTTTGAGATATACGAAGTCTCCCGCCTCAAAAGATAGGCTTCTTCGTCTATTATTCGCATAACCCTTCTGTCTTGACTCAGCGGCTCTCAAGTTTTCGCAGTAGTCTGAACTTGCTTTTCGACTACCTGGATCACATCAGGTCCAAATACTTGAGTCTCTCCTACCTCATTCCAAAACAAGGGTGTCCTACATCTTCTCCCATACAATGCCTCATATGGCGACATCTTCAAGCTTGCTTCATAACTGTTGTTGTAGGAAAATTCAGCATATGGCAAGCTTTTGTCCCAACTTCCTCCATACTTTAGCGCACAGGCTCTTAGCATGTCCTCCAATACCTGATTTGTCCTCTCGGTCTGTCCATCTTTCTGGGGGTGATATGCAGAACTGAAATTCAATTGAGTTCCCATGGACTCGTGCAGCTTTTGCCAGAACCTCGAGGTAAACTGAGAACCTCTATCAGACACTATTTTCTTGGGCACTCCATGTGAACAAAGTATTCTTCCCATATACGGTTCTGCCAACTTTGCTCCACTGTAAGTAGTTTTGACAGGAATGAAATGCGCTGATTTGATCAATCGATCCACAATAACCCATATTGAGTCATAACCCGCTGAAGTGCGAGGCAAACCAACTATGAAATCCATACCAACCTCTTCCCACTTCCATTCTAGAATTTTCAATGGTTGTAATAATCCGGCTGGCCTTTTATGTTCAGCTTTGACTTGCTGGCACACATCACATAGTGCGACATATTCTGCTATGTCCCTTTTCATACCATCCCACCAGTAGCATGTCTTCAGGTCCTTGTACATCTTCATACAACCGGGATGGATAGAATAAAGTGAGTCATGTGCCTCCTTCAATATCAACTGTTGGAGACTCTTGTCATTAGGCGCAACAATGCATTTTCCAAGCCATAGAGTACCTTGGTCATCCTCATCAAATCTGAATTCTCTCCCTTCCTGGGTCCGTTCCTTGATTTCCTAGATTTCCTTGTCCTTTGTTTGGCCTTCTCGAATTTTTTGCTCTGGGGTTGGATTTACTTCCATTGCTCCCATCTTGTTTACGAATCCACGATTCAACGATTCAAACTCCTTGCATAGCTTGGGTGGCAATTCCCTGACAATAAGCTGGTGGCTTGCTCCCTTTCGGCTCAAAGCATTGGCCACTATGTTGGCCTTTTCTGGATGATAGTTGATTCCCACATCATAGTCCTTAATGAGTTCCAACCATCGTTGTTGTATCAAATTTAGGTCCGTTTGCATAAATATGTACTTGAGACTCTTATGGTCTGTATAAATCTCACATCTATGACCAAGAACATAATGTATCCATATCTTCAACGCATGTACTACAGCTGCAAGTTCGAGATCGTGCATAGGATAATTCCATTTTTCTTCAATTGCCTCGATCCATAGGCTACCACTTGACCTTCTTGCATGAGCACACATCCAAGTCCTTGTCTTGATGCATCACAATAGATGTCAAAACTCTTGTTCACATCTCGCAATACCAACACAGGTGTTGTTGTCAATCTCTTCTTTAGTTCCTCAAAACTGTCCTGACAAGCTTGAGTCCACTTGAAAGGCTTCTCCTTCATTAGCAATTCAGTGATGGGCTTCACTATCTTGAAAAAGTCCTTGATGAACCGGCGGTAATATCCAACCATTCCGAGAAAGCTACTTATTTCCTTCACATTCTGTGGCGGTTCCCACTTCAACACATCTCTAACCTTCCCCGGGTCGATTGACACTCCTCCAGATATGATATGAAATAGGAATGATATCTCCCTCAACCAGAATTGGCACTTGTTGAACTTGGCATACAACTGGTGTTCTCGCAATTTCTGCAAAGTGACCTTAGATGCTCTTCGTGCTCCTCTTCACTTTTTGAGTAGATCATGATGTCATCAATGAACACTACCACGAATTTATCAAAATATTCCATGAATACTTTATTCATGAGATACATGAAGTATGAAGGTGCGTTGGTCAATCCAAATGACATGACCGTGTACTCATAGGAACCACACCGTGCCCTGAAAGCTGTTTTGGGTATGTTCGATGGTCTAATCTTCATTTGGAAATATCCCAACAAAAGATCAATCTTAGAGAAGATTCTGGCTCCCTTCATTTGGTTGAACAGATCTTCAATGCGGGGCAGTGTGTACTTATTCTTGATTGTCACCTCGTTGAGAGATCGGTAATCCACACACATTCTCTGGGATCCACCCTTCTTATCTACGTAAAGCACTGGGGCTCCCTATGGCAATGATCTTGGGCGTATGAAACCCTTCTCTAACTGCTCTTGAATTTGCTTCTTGAGCTCTGCTAATTCCTTAGGAGTCATCCTGTATGGCCTCTTTGCTATAGGTGCAGTTCCAGGTATTAAATCAATGACGAACTCGATGTCACGATCAGGTGGCATACCTGGTAATTCCTCAAGAAACACTTCTGGGTACTCTCGAACAACTGGAATCTCCTCCAAGGTCACTCCTTCTGCGTGATTAAACCATTGCCCTCTTTGGTTGTCGGTTGTACTTCCTTGAACTCTATACTAACTCATTCCTCATTTGTTAATTGCACTGTCCGAGTAGCACACTGAATCACTCTGTTATGCTTCTTTAATGAAAGTGCATCTTGGACTCCCTTGTGGGTTTTGGATGATTTATGACAAGCAATTGGGATCCTAATCCTTTTGTTGAGATGAATGCAGGCAAATAATGAAAAATGAGCAAAATGCCAAAAAGAAGGGAAATGAGAAGCAAAGTGAATTTGAGCTCAAGGAGAAGAAAATAGTAGATTATTATGTATGGAGTGTGTTAAGGAAACACACCCAAGAGCTCAATCACTTTCAAGCACACACACACAATGCACAAAGTTATACAGGACCGGACTAGTCCGATAACAGCCGGACTAGTCCGATATCACATTCTGCACTAGATCGGACAAGTCCGGTATCCACCGGACTAGTCCGATATCTTTCTGATCCACTTCGGACTAGTCCTCCCCAATGCGGACTAGTCCTCAACACAATGCACAAGTCACACAAAATCGGACAAGTCCGTTGTGATCCGGACTAGTCCGATATTCTTTCTGATCCACTTCGGACAAGTCCGGTGTCTACACGGACTAGTCCGATATACACACTGATCTAAATCGGACAAGTCCTCCAAGTGCGGACTTGTCATCCTAAACACTTAGGGTTTCATATGTCCGGACAAGTCCGATGGCAATCGGACTAGTCTGAAGATTTCCAGTAGTGAAATCGGACAAGTCCGTTTTCAACCGGACTAGTCTGATATTCCTGGACACTTAGAGTTTGCTACACACAGCACACCGGACTAGTCTGGTGACCACCACAGACTAGTCCGATCTTTCTGAACCCTAACGGTCACTTTTAGAAACCCCATATAAATAGAGGTGCACGGCCCACTTTTGCACTCTCTCGAACCCTAGCGCCGTCACACCTCCCAAGAGACTCAAAAACCACCTCTCTCCACGAAATTAAGTGCAAAATTGATCAATCTATTGAAGATCACTTCTATATAATTGGAGAGACACTTGGCACACATCATTGAGCTCTTGGTTTGATTCTCTAACACACTCTTGCGTTTCAATTTGTAATTTTCGAGTGTGTTATTGGTGGCTTTGTAAGTTGTAATCAAGGGAGCTCTCAACGTGTGAGAATGCCCCTTCAACTTGGTTATTTACCCTTTGTGATTAGTGGAAGAGGATTGGCCTTCGTGGCGATCCGACGAGGGAAGGGTTGGAGAAGACCCGGTCCTTTTGTGGGCTCCTCAATGTGGACGTAGGTTGCCTTCATGGTAGCCGAACCACGGGATAAATCTTGTGTCTTGTCCTTTTGTGTTCTTCATCTTAATTGATCAACTTAAATCTAGGGTTTGATTCACTTTGTTCAATTTGAGTTAAATTGTTGAACAATAGGGTTAATTGTTATAGAATCTGACATACAACTATTAAACTGTCATTTAAGTTTATATTTCCGCTGCAAACATTAACGAATCAATCAAATTGACTGAACTTGATCAACTTAGCCCGTGAAAACCGGACTAGTCCGCACTTTACCGGACTAGTCCGATATCTCTGGTATTGACTGTGTTGTTGAGTGTTACAGGAACCGGGAAAATTCAAAAAGGCCTATTCACCCCCCTCTAGGCCTACATTCAATTGGTATCAGAGCAGGTTCTTCAAGAAAGAGTGCAACCACTCGAAGAGATCATGTCGGACATGAAGGAAGTTCAGAAAATCAACAACCACGAAGAAGTGAACAGCGACAAGAACCAAAAGCTGGAAAAGTATCTCGAAGCAATTCAAGACTTCGATGATGATGACGAGGAGACGCTGGAGATGAAAGCACTCCTCAGAAAGAAAGCACTTTCCAAAGGGAAAGCTAAAGTTGAAGAAAAGAAGAAGGGGAGTAGTCACACCGACTACTCCCGATATCCTTTTAACTATGATCGATTAAATTCAAACAACAGCCATTACCTATCTATTCCTCTTGGAAAAGCCCCACACTTCGATGGGAGTGATTACTCCATGTGGAGGCAAAATATGAAGATGCACTTGATTTCCCTTAACCCAAGTTTATGGCATATTGTGTGCATAGGAATAGACATCCCAGATGACGACAAAGAGCTCACCCCAAGTCAAGAGCAAGCCATCCACAGAAACGCTCAAGCCGCAGCCGTAATCACCTCCTCTCTAAGCCGAGATGAATTGACAAAGGTGGACGGACTGGAGATTGCCAAGGAAATATGGGACACACTACAAACAGTCCATGAAGGTGACCAGCATGTGCGGGAGGCGAAAATTGAAATGATCGAAAGCGAACTAGGAAGGTTCGCAATTGAGGAAGACGAGTCTCCCCAGGACATGTACAACCGATTGAAGACACTTGTAAACAAGGTTCGATCTTATGGGAGCAAGAAGTGGAATGACCACGAGGTTGTAAAGCTCATCCTTAGAGCCTTTATGCCTCGCAATGTCACACTATGCTCTATGATCAGAGAAAGTCCAGGGTACAAGAGGATGACTCCAGATGAATTGCTTGGCAAAATCATCAACTTTGAAATGATGGAGAAACAAGCCAAGCACGTCAAAGAAATAGCCGACCTCACATCGGCCAAGAAGAAGGGAGTTGCCTTAAAATCCACACTCAAGCCTCTATCCAAAGAAGCAAGAGAAGCACAGCTTGAGGAGGACAGCTATGATGAAAGCAGTGAGCTGGACGAAGAGGATATGATTTTGTTCATGAAAAAGTTCAAAAGAATATTGAAGAAAAGACAAGGAACAAAATCAAGTGAAGGCAAGTACAAGGAGAGGACAAAGCCGAAGATGAGGCGGGCGTCCTATAATTGTGGTGAGTATAACCACTTTATAGTCGATTGCCCGTATGAGGACAACAAGAAGAAGAATAAAGAAGCCAAGCCTCAACCGAAGAAATTTTTCAAGAAGAAGAAACAAGCTGAACAAGCACACATTGGAAAGGAGTGGGACTCAAACGATGAGTCCTCATCATCCGATAAAGAAGAGATGGCTAGCATAGCCATTGACAGCACGTCCAAGAAACCCACACTCTTCCCCACGCTCGGTACAAAGAAGGGAAATGGCACTTGCCTCATGGCAAAGGAAGGTAAACGCAAGGTAAACATAAAAACTCCTTCCATGCATTCCTACTCAAGCAATGATGAACTAGATAGTGATGATGAAGATATGTTAGTTGGATTAGATAGAAAAACTGCTGCTAAAATGAAATTTTTACTTGACCAACTTGTTGAGAAGGAACGGCTAATTGATCGTCAAGAGGACATGATTATCTCCCAAAAGGAGAAGTATGTCGAACTTGACAATCTTCTAGTTCTTGAAAAGGAGAAAAATAGCTCACTAGAGCTTGAGCTAGCTTCAACCAAGAAAACTTGCTTGGAGTTAACCAACTCAAACGTTGCAATCAAGGATCAACTTGATGACCTGATCAAGGTTAACAAGATCCTTGAAGTGCAAGTTGAGTCACTCAAGCTAAGTGAATCTTCCTCCTCTTCAAGTCTACCTTCTCAACCCAATTCAACTAATCTTGTTCACATGTGCAAATGTGGTAAAATCAACACTTGGTTGAAAGAAAAGTCTACCTCCACAAAGGATAAAAATCCTACCCAATGTGGAATATTTGACAAGGAGCGGATCAACTATGCACGTAGTGCATACTTGGTCCAAAGACCTCCAAATGTCAAGTATGGCATTGGTTACTCTTATGATGGAAAGCAAAATGCTGGAAGTCATAAGAATAACAAGGGAAGGATTACCTTTGTGAAGAGAGGACCCTCACAATCTGGTAACTCGAAAATTAAGAACCTGAACTCTCATGAACACTGGACTAGTCCGGTTGTGGTCCGGACAAGTCCGGTCATCCGGACAAGTCCGGTCACCCAGACTAGTCCGATCCATAAACAACAGCAACTTTTGTTCAAAACCTTTGATGCCTCTTACGTATTAATGAGAAACAGTCTTGGTAAAGTTTATGCTTATTATGCTGGGCCACGCCATGGGAACACAAAATCCCCTGTGTGGGTGCCCAAATGTATTGTAACTAACCTCCAAGGACCCAAGCAAGCTTGGGTACCTAAAACCAAGGCATAATTTGTTTCTGCAGGCCTATTCCTCCGGTGGATCCAAATGGGTGCTAGACAGTGGATGCACCAACCACATGACCGGAGAGAGGAGGATGTTCGTGGAATATGAAGAAAACGAGGACCCAAACGAAGGCATCTACTTCGGAGATAATAGTCAAGGAAGGGTGCTCGGTACCGGTAAAATAGCAATATCCTCTGAACACACTCTTTCTCATGTTTTACATGTTGAATCTTTAGATTATAACCTGCTGTCCATATCTCAATTATATGACAAAGGTTATAATTGCTTGTTCACTAACGAGGGTGTGACCGTCTCAAGGAGGAGTGATGGTTCCGTTGCATTCAAGGGTATGTTGAAGGGAAAGCTTTACCTTGTTGACTTCAACAAGGATAAAGCCGAACTCAACACATGCTTGATTGCAAAAACCAACATGGGTTGGCTGTGGCATAGACGGCTAGCACATGTTGGTATGAGGAACCTTCAAAATCTCCTCAAGGGCGATCACATCCGAGGTTTGAAAGATGTTGTTTTTGAGAAAGACAGGCCTTGTAGTGCGTGCCAAGCCGGGAAGCAAGTTGGAGCACATCATCCCGCAAAGAACATCATGACTATGACAAGACCGCTCGAACTACTTCATATGGACTTGTTTGGTCCAATTGCTTACATAAGCATCGGCGGTAATAAATACGGTTTAGTCATTATTGATGATTTTTCCCGCTTCACTTGGGTGTTCTTCTTGCATGACAAGTCAGAAACACAAGGGACACTCAAGAAATTCTTCAAGCGAGCACAAAACGAGTTCTCACTATCGATCAAGAGTATTCAGAGCGACAACGGCACGGAGTTCAAGAACATACAAGTGGAGGAGTACCTCGATGAGGAGGGAATCAAGCACGAATTTTCAGCACCATACTCTCCACAACAAAACTGAGTTGCCAAAAGGAAGAACCGAACGCTCATAGATATGGCAAGAACAATGCTCGATGAATACAAAACTTCGGATCGATTTTGGGCGGAAGCAATTAACACCGCTTGCCACGCAGCAAATCGACTCTACCTTCATTGACTACTCAAGAAGACTCCTTATGAGATACTCACCGGTAACAAACCAAACATTTCATATTTTCGAGTTTTCGGCTCTCCATGTTATATCTTGAACAAGAAGCCCAGGACTTCAAAGTTCGCTTCAAAGTCCGATGAAGGTTTCTTGCTTGGTTATGATTCGAACACTTACACCTATTGTGTTTTCAACAAGGCCTCCGGACTTGTTGAAGTGGCACGTGACGTAGTGTTCGATGAAACTAATGGCTCCCAAAAGGAGCAAGTTGATCAATGTGAATTAGGTAAAGAAGAAGCTCCTTATCAAGCATTGAAGAGAATGGCTCTAGGCGAAGTTCAACCACAAGAATCATCGTCACAAATACAAGAGGAAAGTGAATCACAAGAGGAGATCAACAATCAAGGGGGAGCTTCGACACAAGATCAATCACAAGAATATGAAGATGATCAACAAATCAACGAGGGCAACCACTCAGGGGGAGAAGAAAATGATCACCAACACACAACTCTCCAAGTGCCACACCCAAGAGTACACCAATGCATTCAAAGGGATCACCCAATCGACAACATCATCGGTGACATCCAAAAGGGAGTAACCACTAGATCTCGTATAGCTAATTTTTGTGAGCATTACTCGTTTGTCTCCTTTTTGGAACCACGCAGGACTGAGGATGCATTGAAGGATCCGGACTGGGTGGTGGCAATGCATGAAGAGTTGAACAACTTCAAGAGAAACGAGGTTTGGGAACTTGTGGCAAGACCCAATGCAAATATAGTGGGCACCAAGTGGGTCTTCTGCAACAAGCAAGACGAACACGGAGTGGTGACAAGAAACAAGGCACGACTTGTGGCCAAAGGTTACTCACAACTCGAAGGTTTGGATTTCGATGAGACTTTTGCTCCAGTAGCTAGGCTTGAATCAATTAGAATATTACTTGCATATGCTACTCACCATGATTTCAAGCTGTATCAAATGGACGTGAAAAGCGCCTTCCTCAACGGACCGATCAAGGAAGAGGTGTACGTGGAGCAACCACCCGGGTTTGAAGATGAAGAGTTCCCCGACCACGTATATAAACTGCGTAAGGCTCTCTATGGCCTCAAACAAGCTCCTAGAGCTTGGTATGAGTGTCTTAGAGATTTCTTAATTGATAATGGTTTTCAAATTGGCAAAGTAGATTATACATTATTCACTAAGAATCTAGATAATGATCTTTTTATTTGCCAAATCTATGTTGATGATATAATTTTTGGGTCAACTAACCAATCTTTCTGTGAAGAATTTAGTAGAATTATGACAGACAGGTTTGAAATGTCAATGATGGGAGAATTGAAGTACTTTTTGGGATTCCAAGTGCGGCAACAAAGGGAAGGAACATTCATAAGCCAAACCAAGTACACGCAGGACATACTCAAGAAGTTTGGCATGGACAAGGAAAAGCCCATAAAGACTCCCATGGCTACGAATGGCCACTTGGATCTCAATGAAGATGGACCAAGCGTCGACCAAAAGGTATATCGCTCCATGATTGGATCTCTACTCTACTTATGTGCATCTAGGCCAGATATTATGTTGAGTGTATGTTTGTGTACAAGATTTCAAGCCAACCCTAAGGAATGTCACTTGACAGCCGTAAAAAGAATCTTGAGATATTTAGTTCATACACCCAACCTTGGTCTTTGGTACCCAAAAGGCTCCAAATTCAATCTCATTGGTTACTCCGATGCAGATTATGCCGGGTGCAAAGTTGATAGAAAAAGCACCTCTGGCACATGCCAATTCCTAGGAAGATCTTTGGTTTCTTGGTCATCTAAGAAACAAAATTCCATTGCATTATCCACAGCCGAAGCGGAGTATGTTGCAGTCGGGAGTTGTTGTGCACAACTCCTTTGGATGCGACAAACTCTAAAGGATTACGGTTACAATATGAACCATATTCCTCTCCTTTGTGATAATGAGAGTGCCATTAAAATAGCCCACAATCCAGTTGAGCACTCTAGGACTAAACACATAGACATAAGACATCATTTCTTGAGAGACCATTCCATGAAAGGAGACATAACCATCTCACATGTCAACACCCAAAAAGAATTGGCCGACATATTCACCAAGCCACTTGATGAAAAGCGTTTTTGCGAACTCCGAAATGAGCTAAATATTCTTGATTCTCGGAGTGTGGCTTGAAAAGTTGCATACCTGTATGATTGCTTCAAAAATGTTGATTGAATTGTGAAAATCATCCCTCCCCATTTTTCTCTCGAAAAACTATGTCAATTATTAGATCTTGATGAATTTTGATCATTGTATGATTGTTGTATGCTTACTGGTCAAATTCATCAAGATTACTTGAATTGTTTTGCCTCTCTATTCTCTATTATTGAACCTTCAAATATATATGAATGGGCTATGAAATTCTTTTCTGGTGACCACGGACTAGTCCGTGGTTACCCGGACTAGTCCGCCCATGCAGACTAGTCCGCAAAGTGCCGGTTAGGCCGGACTAGTCCGATAGACCATGGACCAGTCCGATATAGGTCTCTGGATGACTTCGGACTAGTCCGGTTATGTCCGGACTTGTCCGATTTTTCGTGTCCATAACCCTAGCCGCCACCAAACCCTAATCTCCTCACCCCCACATTCGCTCTAGGCTTCCTCTCTCTTGCGCTCGAGCTCCCAAGGCGATCTTTTGCATCCTCCGTAGAAAAGCCACTCATTTGGGCGGAGATCAAGCTTGAAGACTTGGGGATTGAAGCTAGCGGAC
Organism: Tuctoria greenei; assembly: GCA_036927565.1. Taxonomy (NCBI): domain Eukaryota; kingdom Viridiplantae; phylum Streptophyta; class Magnoliopsida; order Poales; family Poaceae; genus Tuctoria; species Tuctoria greenei. The sequence continues at coordinate 29,793,884 of JAYESD010000011.1, forward strand.
TAGTCCGACCTCCAACCCCCAAAACTTCGAGCCTCCATCGATTTCTTCGGTAAAAATCTTCAAAATCCTAGAAATCGTGTTTTTCTCAATTGTTGATCGTTTGGTCTAGCACCCTTCACTAGTTACATGTTTAGTTGATGTACTACGTGTATGCTAGACTAGATTTGCATTAGGGATTGTATCCTGTCCAATCTGCTAGGTTTTTGAGGATGAACACCGGACTAGTTCGGTCCATGCACGGACAAGTCCGGTACCCCGGACTAGTCCGTGCCTGAGCACCGGACAAGTCCGATGTTTCTGAACCTAAAACCTAATTCCTCAATTCCTCAATGCAATTCCTTGCTATCCTGTCTTACCTATGCCTTGTATAACTTGTCATTATTCTTGCTCAATCATTCTCAGATCATGTCGAGCTCCGACAACGAGATCTCCGACTTTAAGGCCGAGTTGGACCACGAGGTGGCACCTCGGTCCTCGGCGGGTCTTGGCAAGAAACGCCAAAAAAGACCTTCCGAGCCTGCTACTTCCCCTCCCCAGGTTCGGAGGAAGGTCTGTGTCAAGAAGCCCGCCTCGAAGGCTGCTACGTCTACAAGCGGCCTTCGTCAAGCAAAAGGAAAGGGCAAGGGGGTCGCAACGGGGCCAGTTGGGCCCTTGAAGCTTCATGCTCCCAGAGAATGGGTCCGGGACCCCAATGAAGAGAAATTCAATGGGAAAGGCAGCGATGTGGTAGCCAAGCTAAGAAGCATTGATTGCTATGGAAGGCCAAAGCAGGCAGCTGATGGAAGGTTTTGGACAAACTTCCATGCAGATTTCTACAGGCTGGTTTACCTGCCGATGAAGACTCCGGTGGTGCGCAGTTAGTGGATTGACTGGGCCTACCTAGAGAAGCAGAAGTGCTCAGCTTTTGATGAGGTCATTGCTGCAGCAGAAAGGCATGGTCTGAAGGATCTGTTTGCCTTCATACACAATTGGAATGATGAAGTGATTGCACAATTCTATGCAACGTGCCACTTCTCGAGTGAAGATGAAGAGAGTGTGACTTGGATGACCCATGGATCCAAGTACTCCATCACTCAGGAGGATTTTGCAAGCTTGCTCCACTTAGACTCTGCTGGAAATGACCACCTGATCATCCACAACATAGGGGTCATTGAGAGGGACGGAATGAAGTTCATGTATGAGCCCAACTATAAATATGTTCCTCCCTCCACGAAGAACATGAAGCCCTTCTTTGTGGTTCTGAACAGAGTTCTCCGGAAGACCATTGCCCCCAAGGATGGGGATGCAGGGAGTGTACAGGGCTATCTCCGAACTCTAATGAGGGTCATAAGCAAGAAGAGACAATTTGATGTTGCAGATTACATTTGGAACAACATGGTCAACATCTCAAGCACCCCCAACCAGTCCTGTGGCTATGCTCCCTACTTGATGTTCATGATTGAGAAGGTCACATGAATAGAATTTGTGAAGGATGTAGAGCACACTCTCCTGAGGCCTCAGAAGCCTCAGCCTGTGAGTGTCCAGACTGCTCCCTCGCCGGCCTCAAGTCCTGAGGCACCGGCAAGAGAAAGAGATGCTGCTAGGGCTCCTCCCCCCTCCAGGGAAGCCCCTCAGAGAGGATCCGCCAGTGGGATCCTCAAATACTTGTCCGCGATATTCTCCTCCTGCAAGAAGACTGAAGTAAAGCTTCATAAACTCAATCAGAAGAGGAAGGAGGATATGAGATATATCAAAGCCAATGTGAAGCAACTGAGTGAAAAGCTGGAGATCAACCCCATTGGATCTCCAGTAATTTCTGAAGATTCTGATCTTGACATCTCCGAGCTCGGGCCCTTGTCCCCCTCCGAGCTTGCCTATTTTGGCATTGGGGGCTCGAGCAGCTCCGCTCCTCATCCTCCCTCTCCTCCTCGTCAAGCGGAGAACGAAGAAGACAAAGAAGATGACGAGAGGACCGATTGTGAAGAGTGAAGACCCTAGGACCCTCCTCTCCTTCTTTTTGGTGTCTTGATGCCAAAGGGGGAGAGATTGAGGGGGAGTCTTAGCTTTAGCTGTGGTAGGGTGCGAGGAGAGAGTTCTCTTTATCTTTTATTTGTAATTGTAATAGTTTAACTCTATTTTCATGTTAATTTTGGTCTTGTGATGAATTGCTCAATTTATTTGCGAGTATGTGATGAAAACTGCATTTTTGCTCCTGGAATGTCATATGCACTTGGTATCGGTTGATTAATGTAAATTCTGTTATTCTCAATGTATTCATGCACTTAGTATGCATCCCACCATAAAGAATGCACATATGGATAATTCTCTTGTTGCTTGATGTATTTTTGAGTCATATGTGCATACTTTATGAAAATCTCATTTTTGCCTTATTTTGTGAAATCTCAATTGGTTGTCATCAATCACCAAAAAGGGGGAGATTGAAAGTGCATCTAGGACTCCCTTGTGGGTTTTGGATGATTTATGACAAGCAATTGGGATCCTAATCCTTTTGTTGAGATAAATGCAGGCAAATAATGAAAAATGAGCAAAATGCCAAAAAGAAGGGAAATGAGAAGCAAAGTGAATTTGAGCTCAAGGAGAAGAAAATAGTAGATTATTATGTATGGAGTGTGTTAAGGAAACACACCCAAGAGCTCAATCACTTTCAAGCACACACACACAATGCACAAAGTTATACAGGACCGGACTAGTCCGATAACAGCCGGACTAGTCCGATATCACATTCTGCACTAGATCGGACAAGTCCGGTATCCACCGGACTAGTCCGATATCTTTCTGATCCACTTCGGACTAGTCCTCCCCAATGCGGACTAGTCCTCAACACAATGCACAAGTCACACAAAATCAGACAAGTCCGCTGTGATCCGGACTAGTCCGATATTCTTTCTGATCCACTTCGAACAAGTCCGGTGTCTACACGGACTAGTCCGATATACACACTGATCTAAATCGGACAAGTCCTCCAAGTGCGGACTTGTCATCCTAAACACTTAGGGTTTCATATGTCCGGACAAGTCCGATGGCAATCGGACTAGTCCGAAGATTTCCAGTAGTGAAATCGGACAAGTCCGTTTTCAACCGGACTAGTCAAATATTCCTGGACACTTAGGTTTGCTACACACAGCACACCGGACTAGTCCGGTGACCACCACGGACTAGTCCGATCTTTCCGAACCCTAACGATCACTTTTAGAAACCCCATATAAATAGAGGTGCACGGCCCACTTTTACACTCTCTCGAACCCTAGCACCGTCACACCTCCCAAGAGACTCAAAAACCACCTCTCTCCACGAAATTAAGTGCAAAATCGATCAATCTATTGAAGATCACTTCTAGATCATTGGAGAGACACTTGGCACACATCATTGAGCTCTTGGTTTGATTCTCTAACACACTCTTGCATTTCAATTTGTAATTTTCAAGTGTGTTATTGGTGGCTTTGTAAGTTGTAATCAAGGGAGCTCTCAACGTGTGAGAATGCCCCTTCAACTTGGTTATTTACCCTTTGTGATTAGTGGAAGAGGATTGGCCTTCGTGGCGATTCGACGAGGGAAGGGTTGGAGAAGACCCGGTCCTTTTGTGGGCTCCTCAACGTGGACGTAGGTTGCCTTCGTGGTAGCCGAACCACGGGATAAATCTTGTGTCTTGTCCTTTTGTGTTCTTCATCTTTATTGATCAACTTAAATCTAGGGTTTGATTCACTTTGTTCAATTTGAGTTAAATTGTTGAACAAGAGGGTTAATTGTTATAGAATCTGACATACAACTATTAAACTGTCATTTAAGTTTATATTTCCGCTGCAAACATTAACGAATCAATCAAATTGACTGAACTTGATCAACTTAGCCCGTGAAAACCGGACTAATCCGCACTTTACCGGACTAGTCCGATATCTCTGGTATTGACTGTGTTGTTGAGTGTTACAGGAACCGAGAAAATTCAAAAAGGCCTATTCACCCCACCTCTAGGCCTACATTCACTTAACCAATCCATCCCAAGTATGATGTCCAAGCCTTGGGAATTCAGGACTATAAGGTTGGCAATGAATTCTACCCCCCTTATGGAAATACTTACTTTTGGACATACTATATTTTTCCTCATCTCCCCTCCAGGAGATTTAACCAATAAAGTAAACTTCAGGTATGATATGGGCATGCTATGCTTTGCAACATACTTTGATGAGATGAATGAATCTGATGCTCTAGAATCAAATAGTACAATCCGGGGTTGGAGTTTGCGAGAAACATACCAATCACAACATATTCAACTTGTTGGGCCTCTTCTGCAGATAGATGGTTCACCTTGCCACGAGCGAAATTCTGGGGCCCACGCTTGCCATGAGTTGCTCCTCCAGTGGGCCTTGGATTCTGCCTTGGAGCATTGTTCATCTGACCCTGACCTGATCTATGGCATTGATTTGCAAAGTGTCCTGTCTAACCACAAGCATAGCAAGTCTTCCCACCTGTGGCGCCAACAAAGTTAGGACAAAGCTGGTTTTGAGCATAAGCAGGGATATTTGGGCGTGGCACAGACTGTATAGGTAAGAGAGGTGCTTGTGACACCCAGTTCCGAAAATGAACCAAGTGAACGCATATGTGTGCCCAGGATGTTCAACACACATACACGAGTGCATTCACAAAAGAGTATACAGAAAATTACCACTAAACAAGATTAATTAACCAAATTTTATTGCACAAACCATATCATCCTCGAATACAAAATCTAATGAATATTAATGACAAGTTCAACTAATGCAGCGGAAATAAACTAATTAAGCAAACTAAACAGCTAGGCAGCATAAGCGATGGGGTAGCGCAGCTCAAATCAACACCACAGGCAAAGCTGACGGTAGACACGGCCTAGAACTCAGCATTATCGCTATTAAATTCCCAATCCTGACCTGCAACTCTTGGGGGGGATTGCAAGAGTGAGTACATGTCGTACTCAGCAAGTGTGGAAAGTATTACATGTGGCTGATTCAAATGACGAATATAATAATTGTTGAGTGCTGAAAAGTACATTAAAACATTTGAAAAGCAATATATTACATGTATATGAAATAAACCCATCATAAGCCATGTAGTTATCATAATACCAGTCCATATTCCATATCCATCATCATATACCAACATCCATATTCAATACTAGAAATTAATTCATAACCATCCATAACCATTACCAAACCATACATAACCAACCAACCATCCCGAATCCCAAGTTTCCTCTAATCATGTGAGGGTCAAGATTTCTCATAACCAGGAGCACAGCTATCATAATAGTTTTATTAGACTTTGCAGAGTTTGTACCATTTTACCCACGTGTTTGTGATTTTATCACCTTTCGATGACTATAGAATCTCAATTATGCCGTCTCACACTTCCGTAGGTGTGTGGCCAAGAGATCACAAAATAGCCTTTACAAAGGGATTACTAGCCTATTTAGACCCCACTGAGGTTTCACCGGTGGCGATATCTACAACTGAGCACATCTTCAACCAAGGGCCCCCTCTTGAGCCATTCGGATCCCAAGGTAGTCCCACCAATCATCAACAAACCCAATCCGACTACCCCTCCCCCAGCATCCTTAATGGTACAAATAGCACTGGCAAAACCCTAATTAATCAGCTACGCCGCACCCATACTTGGCCTTGTGGTGGCACTGTAAATCCTGGATGGTCGCTCCACGAACCAGTCCTTAGATCTAAAGCAAGCAAACCACCATAAATCCAACCCATCCTCATACAAGGCTTGCTTAGATCACCCATTACCATATCATATTTAACCAGTTCATGTCAACCATAATCTCATTAATGCATAATTAAATAGTATAGTTGTTTTCCCATCCCAAGTAATTAAGCGTAGCAAAAAGGTAAAAGCCCTTCCCGACTCTCTACCATATATTCCAGGTGACAAGGGTGGTCAACCAAACTAGTAAACTTCCTACCATAGTATTTCCCATCAAATTGACACAAGCATGCAGTTTTGCAAACAAAACATTTATTTCAAAACAGGATCAATATGCTTCAAGGACACGTGCCTTGCTCTTGCAGTTGATTAGGGTCAAAGCCTTCAAACTCTTGGTGCTGTAGATCCTCCGCATAACTCTCTAGCGCAAATCCATCTAATCCACACAATAAACATACAAGACAAGAGACACAATCAAAGAGTGCACAAATATTACTCAATATGACATGACATGCATGATTAATGCAAATGTAAGTTAGAACTTGTTAATAGATTTCTTTTAATGATCACTAACTAGTTCTAATAGATTTTTACAAGGTTATACAGGTTTGGATTTGATTAGATCAAATTTTAGAATTAATTTGACACAATTTAACCAGGAAAATCGGACTAGTCCGCTAGGGACCGGACAAGTCTGCACTGCGCGAGATCAGCATATTAGGGTTTTCTAGATCAACATGAATTTGGAGATTAGGGGTTGAATTCTCGTAGGAAAGGTAATAGAAGGTATACCAGGTGTTTAGTACTCCAATGAATCAAGAGACTTGGAGGCAACACTTGGATCTTGATGATCTAGGGTTGATGATGAACTTGGAGATGAATTGGTGATGAAGAACGAAACTTGATGGAGAACTTGATCCTCTTTCGTTTCCTCCTCTTCTTCTTCTTGCTTGGGATCTCCTCCTCCCTCTTTGATGGTGGCTCTCCACGAACTAGGGTTTGGGTGGGGTGGAAAAGTGGCAAATAGATGTCCAGCCAAGGGGTGGGGTTGTTTATATAGAGGTGGAGGCTAGGGTTAGATGGATCTCGAGTTTGAGATGAGTAGGGGTCAGTTTAGAGTCCCACATGGGCTCTAAAAGAGTTAGGCACGACATCTCTAAGCCCACTTAACGTGAAACCCAAGAAACAAGTCATAAAACAAAGGATAAATTTGGAGTCGTGAAATATCGGACAAGTCCGAAAAGGACCAGACTAGTTCGAAGTTAGTCAGAAAGAAATCGGACAAGTCTGGCCAAAAATCGGAGAAGTCCGACTTTAGTCAGAGAGGAAAACGGACAAGTCCGCTGGGACACCGGACTAGTCCAGACAAGTCCAGAGACTTAGCAAAATTTCAAGGATTCTTGGAACACCGGACTAGTCCGCATAAAATAGGACGAGTCCAAAAATGTCCAGAGGCAAAATCGGACTAGTCCGCAGCAAAAACGGACAAGTCTGATTTTAGTCAGAAAGAAATTGGACTAGTCCTCACCAAAATTGGACTAGTCCGCACTTTTTCAGCATTTTAACTGCAGTTTTGTTCCAAATCAATTTTAAACTCATTCCTCTTTATGTGGGTTAATGTTAAACGTGTATATGAATGTATATAGGGCATGATCCATGAAAATGAGGGTGTTACAAACCTACCCCCCTTAAAATGAATCTCGCCCTCGAGATTCGAAGCGGAAGAGAAGAGATAGGGAATTCCTTCTTGAGATCATCCTCCAATTCCCATGTTGCTTCTTTTTCTGTGCGGTGCTTCCATTGAACTTTACACCATCTAATAACCTTGTTCCTTGTGACCCTCTCCTTAGTTTCCAAGATTTTGACCGGTTGCTCAGCATATGTCAAATCTGTCCCTATTTCCAATCCTTCCATTGGCACTTGTTCTTCCGGTACTCTCAGGCACTTCTTGAGCTGGGAAACATGAAAGACATCATGTACATCTGAAAGGTGAGTTGGTATCTCCAACTTATACGCTACTTCTCCTCTTTTGTCCAAAATCTTGAATGGTCTAATGTAGCGAGGTGCTAGCTTGCCTCTTATGTTAAACCTCTTATGACCTCTCATCGGTGACACCTTGAGGTAAACAAAATCTCCCACTTCAAAGGTTAATTTCCTTCTCCTATTGTCCGCATAGCCTTTTTGTCTTGATTGGGCAGCCCTCAAGTTTTCACGAATTATTTAGACTTGCTCTTCGGCTTCTTGCAACACATCTAGACTAAATACTTGAGTTTCTCCTGTCTCATTCCAAAATAAAGGTGTCCTACACTTCCTTCAATAAAGCGCTTCATATGGTGACATTTTCAATCTTGCTTGGTAACTATTGTTGTATGAAAATTCTGCATATCGCAAGCTCTTGTCCCAACCTTTCCCATGCTTTAAAGCACAAGCTCTTAACATATCCTGTAAAATCTGATTGCTACTCTCGGTTTGTCCATCCGTTTGAGGGTGATATGCTGAACTAAAATTCAACCTCGTTCCCAAAGCTTCATTCAATTTTTTTCCAAAACATGGAAGTGAATTGTGAACCTCTATCCGAGACTATCTTCTTCGGAACTCCATGCAAACATACCTATTCTTCCCATATACAGTTCCACCAATTTCTCTCCATTATAGGTGGTCTTGACGGGAATAAAGTGGGTCGACTTAGTTAACCGATCCACAATTACCCAAATTGAGTCGTAACCGGACTGAGTACGTGGTAAACCAACTATGAAGTCCATACCGATCTCTTCCCACTTCCACTCTGGAATCTTTAATGGTTGCAATAGTCTAGCTGGCCTTTGATGTTCCGCCTTGACTCGTTGGCACACATCACACAATGCTACGTATTGAGCTATGTCCTTCTTCATGCTATCCCACCAATAGCAAGTCTTCAAGTCTTTGTACATCTTCGTACAACCAGGGTGAATTGAGTAAGGTGAGTCATGTGCCTCTTTTATTATTGTCTCTCGAATATGTTTCACATTAGGCACGACAATCCTTTTTCCCAGCCATAAGGTACCATGTTCATCCTCATTGAATCTGAATTCTCTCCCCTCTTGGGTCCTTTCCTTGATTTCCTAAATTTCCTCATCCTTAGTTTGGCCTTCCCGAATTTCTTACTCCAAGGTTGGGTTTAACTCCATCTCCATCTCATTTACAAATCCAAGGTTCAACCGTTCAAACTCCTTACATAAATCGGATGGCAACTCTCGAACTGTGAGCTGATTACTTACTCCTTTCAGACTTAAAGCATCGGCCACTACATTGGATTTTCCCGGATGATAGTTGATTCCCAAATCATAATCCTTGATGAGCTCCAACCATCTCCGTTGCCTCAAATTCAGATCCATTTGTGTGAAAATATACTTAAGCCTCTTGTGATCCGTATAAATTTCACACCTATGTCCAAGAATATAGTGTCTCCAAATCTTCAATTCATGTACCACGGCTGCAAGTTTAAAATCATGCGTTGGGTAATTCTGTTCATGTTTCTTGTCTCTATGCATCACAATAAATATCAAAACTCTTGCTTACATCCAGCAATATCAAAACTAGGGTTGTAGTTAACCTCTTCTTCAACTCCTCGAAACTGTCTTGACAAGCTTGAGTCCATTGGAATGCCTTTCCCTTCATTATCAATTCCGTCATTGGCTTGGCTATCTTGGAAAAGTCCTTGATGAACTGACGGTAATATCCAGCCATCCCAAGTAAACTCCATATTTCCTTTACATTTTGCGGTGGTTCCCACTTCAACACATCTCTCATTTTTTCGGGGTCAACCGATACTCCTCCTCTTGAGATGATATGACCAAAAAACGACACCTATTTCAACCAAAACCGACACTTTTTGAACTTGGCATACAATTGATGCTTCCTCAATTTCTGCAGTGTAAGCCTCAAGTGTATCTCATGTTCCTTCTCATCCTTCGAGTAGTTCATAATGTCATCAATAAACACCACAACAAACCTATCCATGTACTCCATGAATACCTTATTAATGAGGTACATAAAGTAGGCAGGCACATTGGTCAATACAAAAGACATCACGGTGTACTCATAAGATCCATACCGCGTCCTAAAAGCTGTCTTGGGTGTCCGATGGTCTAATCTTCATTTGAAAGTATCCTGACCTCAAATCCATCTTAGAGAAGATACAAGCACCCTTCATATGATCAAACAAGTCTTCTATGCGTGGCAAGGTGTACTTGTTCTTGATTGTTACCTCGTTGAGAGCTCGGTAATCTACGCACATCCTTTGGGATCCATCCTTCTTGTCCACAAAAAGAACGGGTGCTCCCCAAGGTGAAGAGCTTGGCCGAATGAAACCCTTCTCTAGTTGCTCTTGAATTTGCTTCTTGAGCTCCGCTAGTTCCATAAGAGGCATCCTATACGGCCTCTTAGCTATAGGTGCAGTTCCAGGTATTAAATCAATAACAAACTCAATGTATTGATCAGGTGGCATACCTGGCAACTCATTCGGAAAAACATCCAAAAATCCACACACCACTGGAATCTCCTAAATTGCGGCACCGTCCATATGATTCAGCTCCAATTGCTTCGGTGCGGTTTGAGATGCTTCAAACTCTACGGTGATCCCTTCCTCATTGGTCAACTTCACCGTCTTCGTGGCACACTCAATAACTCCATTGTGCTTCCTCAACCAGTCCATACCAAGTATAATGTCCAATCCTTGAGAATCCAAAACAATGAGGTTGGCGGGGAAGTCTACCCCCCTTATTCTAAGGCTTACTTTCGGAAATACTATATTTGTCCTCATCTCTCCTCCAGGAGACTTAGCCAATCGAGTAAACTTCATATGAGAGATAGGCAAACTATACTTGGCAACATAATTTGATGCAATGAATGAATGCGATGCTCCAAAATCAAACAACATAGTCACGGGGTTGGAGTTGGCAAGAAACATACCAATGACCACGTCATCCGCTTGTTGAGCATTCTCCGTAGAGACATTGTACACGTTGCCACAAGCAAAATTCTGTTGTCCCCTGTTCCCTTGCAGTTGTCCTCAATTGGGTCTTGGGTTTTGCCTCGGCGCATTGCTTCCTTGACCAAGTCCTGACTTAGAACATTGATGTGCGAAGTGTCCAGCTTCTCCGCAAGTATAGCACTTCTTTACTCCACCGGGATTATTGGGGCAATCTTGGTACTGAACATTTGCACTAGGAAAATTAGCATGAGGTGCATATGGCATCGGAGGCCTAGGTGCTTGCATAACAGGGTGCTGCTGCACAATCTGTGTTGGGCGCGGTGCAAATCCAGGGCGATGAGTAGGCGCAAAAAAGGTGAAGTAAGGCGCATTGGGCGGTGTGAAGCGAGGGCACACATTACTTCCTTGTTGATGTCCTTGCTATGGCACCTTCCTCTTGTTGTCTTGTTCCATGTCACGGACCTTGTTCTCAACCACAATTGCTTTGTCCACAAGCTTCTGAAAATTGTCATAATCACAGTTGAGCAATTGCACTTTAATCTCATTGTTCAAGCCCCTCATGAACAAGTATTTTTTCCGGCTGTCCCGGCTCGAATCCTCAGGCGCATACCGTGAGAGTTGAATGAACTTATTGATATATTCACTCACGCTTGATCTTCCTTGCCTTAAGTTATCAAATTCATGCCTCTTCAAAATCATAACACCCTCGAGCACATAATGGGAACAAAAACTCTCCTTGAATTCGACCCAAGTGTTGACGGTCCTTAAGTACCACATGTTGACCATCAATTCACCTCATAATGTGCATAAAAGAAACACAAAACATAGTGATTTAGAACGTAAGCGTGGTGCTTAGGTTATAAATCATCAGTGGATATCTCGTAGACCCACAGATTGAAGAGGTAGGCAGTAGGTGGTGACAGCCCTATTTGTCCTTCGTAATCCTCCACGTTCGGCTATGCCATAGGCTCTTGGCGGGAGTCGTCCTAGTATTGCTAGGAGTAAGCCCGTGCCCGAAGCAAGCATCTACTGCAAACTACCTTGAATTAGGATCAATACTTCAAAGTCCTCTTTGTTCCTTGCCTACCAAACAACTTTGTGTCCTTGGGTGAGCTAGTTCGAAAGATTAGCACACACATTCTTTGGATTAGATACCCTTGGGAATACTCCTTAAGGGGAAGTGCTACAACGGTATTTCCGTGCGCTTGCGGATAACTCTGTGGTGTTAAGAAATACCAACAAGCATTTCTGGCGCTGTTGCCGGGGAACGGTTGCTGTTAATCTTCGAACCAAGATCACCCTCGTATCATATCCCCTTTATCTATCATCTTACCTTTCTTATTCTTACCTTATTATCACCATATAAATGGAGCAACCCACCATTCTTTCTTACTCTACTCCAAAGGGCAAGTTCTGTGAGCCATCGCCTTCGGCGGAACCTATTTGTTCAACCAGCTATGAACTTCGCCCTGGCTTTATAGCCATGGTTCGGGAACAATCCTTTTCAGGAACGGATTGTGAAAACCCTTACCACCATCTACGAGAGTTCGAACAACTGTGTTCATGCCTTCTAATCAAAGGTATGACACAGGAAACTCTCAAATGGAAGTTGTTTCCTTTTTCCCTCAAGGAAAAAGTCAAACAATGGTACAACCACTACGTTGGGAAGACAAACGGTGATTGGAGTGAATTACGAGACAAATTTTGTCTTGCTTTCTTTCCCATTGCCCGAATCATTTCCTTACGAAAGGAAGTACTATGCTTCCAGCAGATGGAAAAGGAATCCATAGGTGCAACTTGGGATAGATTTTCTCTTTTGAAAAATTCTGGCCCAGATTTGTTAATCCCTGATCCAATGCTTTTGCAACATTTCTTCATGGGATTAAACAAAGAGTATGCCCTATATCTTGACATTACGGCTGGAGGATCTTTCCTCCATAAGACTCCAGAAAAAGGCAAGGATCTTCTGGACAGAATTCTAGAAAATTCTTCCTTCATTATGGGTCTTAATGAGCCTCCCCAAGAGGAAGTCGTGTCAAGAACGGAGGATACACTCTTGGACAAGGATAAACCAATTTCTTGTTTACCTCAAGCCTTGCCAGAGGAATCCTCTCCCGAACCTGAAACTACGAAGGTAGAAGAAATTCAACCCTCGCAGTTTCCATTTTACTTCGAGGAAGAGCTTTTTGAAGATTATGGAAATACCTCGAAGTATTGTTGCTATAGGAAACCTTCATTGCCACCAACTCTACCTGAACCACCTGACGGGGTGTTCGTCCGTCAGACGGTCAAGGAGTTGACCTCTATCCTAAGCAGTGAGTGGATAGCTGAAGTCGAGAATTCACCCAAAATTTCTCGAATGACCTCACCTTTGGTTACCATTTTATGTTCTATTAGAGGGACACCAATGATAATCCTATAAAACCCTACGGTTGGAGCAAATCTCATTTCTGATTCTTGTGTTCTCGCCATTCTTGGCGATGTGTCATTGGCACCAACACGCAAATCCTTCCGAGATTCATTTGGAACCATTCTTGAAGGATGTGGGGTTCTGCAACAAGTGTCTGTTAGACACAAAGATGTTGAGGCTCTCCAAGATTTTCATGTGTTCGAAATCCAAGATTTCGACATCATAATAGGGATTCCCATAGAGAAATTTCTCATGGAAGTTCCTTTGGAAGGAAGCCTCAATATCAATCTTGGAGGGAGAAATTTCTCCATACCTATTCTGCATTCAAAGAACACATCTGCAGAATCTCCCATCAAAGATGATCCATCGGAGGAGGTTAGGACTCTTCAATTTTTAGAACCCCCTGAAATTAAAGGAGAAGAAGACTTCATCCAAGAGGAGGATGAATTTCAGGAGGAAATAGAATTGCCAAAAGAAGAGCCCTCCCCAAAACCTCCTGTTGAGCTCAAGATTCTACCTCCAGGCCTACGTTATGCCTTTCTAAATGGCGATTTGGAAGCCCCTGTCATCATAAGTGACAAGCTTTCAAATGATGAAACACTCAAACTCATAGCCATGTTAGAAAGGCATAAAGCTGTTTTTGGATATTCACTTCAGGATCTCAAGGGAATTAGTCCAGCATTATGCACCCATCGTATTCCTATTGACCCTGAGAGTGTCCCCTCAAGGGAACCTCAAAGGCGATTGAATAATGCGATGCGGGAAGTTGTCAAGAAAGAAGTCTTGAAACTTCTGCATGTCGGGATTATTTACCCTGTTCCTCGTAGTGAATGGGTAAGTCCAGTTCAAGTAGTGCCTAAGAAGGGAGGTATGACGGTCGTTCAAAACGAGAGGAATGAATTAATTCCTCAACAGACCATCACAGGATGGAGGATGTGCATTGACTACCGAAAACTTAACAAGGCAACAAGGAAAGACCATTTTCCATTGCCCTTCATCGATGAGATGTTAGAGCAATTGGCAAAACACTCCTACTTATGTTTCCTTGATGGGTATTCGGGATATCATCAAATTCCTATCCATCCCGATGATCAAAGTAAGACCACGTTCACATGTCCTTACGGGACCTATGCCTACCGGCGTATGTCCTTTGGACTTTGTAACGCTCCTGCCTCTTTCTAGAGATGCATGATGTCTATATTTTCAGACATGATCGAGGATATCATGGAAGTTTTCATGGACGATTTCTCCGTCTATGGAAACACTTTTGATCATTGTCTAGAAAACTTAGACAGGGTCTTACAAAGATGCCAGGAGAAGGACCTTGTGCTGAATTGGGAAAAGTGCCATTTCATGGTTTGGGAATGCATCGTTCTTAGACACTTGGTGTCCAAGAGAGGGATAGAGGTGGACAAGGCTAAAATTGAAGTTATTGAAAAACTTCCACCTCCTATCAATGTTAAGGGAATCCATAACTTTTTAGGTCATGCGGGGTTCTATCGACGATTTATCAAGGATTTATCCACCCTCACCAACCTATTAGCTAAAGAAGCTCCCTTTTATTTCGATGATGAATGTCTTAAATCATTTGATATACTCAAAAGGCACTCATCTCAGCTCCAATTATCCAACCTCCCGATTGGACGCTGCCATTCAAAATCATGTGTGATGCCAGTGACTTTGCTGTTGGTGCGGTCTTAGGCCAAACCAAGGATAAAAAGCATCACGCAATAGCCTACGCTAGCAAAACTCTTACAAGAGCCCAACTCAATTATGCCACAACTAAGAAAGAGCTCCTAGCAATAGTTTTTGCTATCGACAAGTTTAGATCCTATTTGGTTGGAGCAAAGGTCATAGTCTACATAGACCATGCTGCTTTGAAATATCTTCTTACCAAAAAGGATGCTAAACCCAGGCTAATTCGATGGATTATTCTACTCCAAGAATTTGATCTGGAAATAAGAGATAAGAAAGGAGTAGAGAATTCAGTAGTAGACCATCTTTCATGTATGGAAGTCACACAAACCATTGACATACCTATCAATGACTTCCTACGAGAAGATATGCTCCTCAAGGTGACAGACTCTCACCCATGGTATGCAGATATCGTGAACTTTATGGTCACGGGATACATACCACCAGGGGAGAACAAAAAAGAAACTCATTTATGAGAGTCGTAGACACCTTTGGGATGACCCTTACCTCTATCGAGTATGTGCCGATGGCCTTCTTAGAAGGTGCATCCCATCAATCGAAGGCACCAAAATTATAGAGAAATGCCATGCTAGCCCCTATGGTGGTCATTACGGTGTTTACCGTACTCAGGCAAAGATCTGGCAGAGTGGATTCTATTGGCCTTCAATGTATGAAGATACCAAGGAATTCATTCGCAGATGTTGGAAATGCCAGAAGCATGGAGGAATCTCTGCTCACGATGCGATGCCCCTAACATACAATCTCCAAGTGGAATTATTTGGTGTATGGGGTATTGATTTCATGGGACCTTTTCCTAGGTCTTATGATTGCGAGTATATTTTGGTTGCCGTCGATTATGTGTCAAATGGGTAGAAGCATTAACATGCAAAATGCCGATTCCAAGCAAGCAAGGAAAATGTTCCATGAGATCATTTTCCCACGCTTTAGAACTCCCCGTATGGTCATAAGTGATGGAGGGTCTCATTTCATAGATAAGACCTTCCGAAACTTTTTAAGGGAACTTAGAGTCCAGCATAACATTGCTACCCCATACCACCCACAGACAAGTGGTCAAGCAGAAACATCTAATAAGCAAATTAAGAATATTGTGCAAAAGAATGTCTTGGAAATGGGAACGGGATGGAAGCAAAAGCTACCCGGCACATTGTGGGCATATCGTACTGCCTACAAGACACCTATCGGCATGTCTCCTTTCCAACTTGTCTATGGGAAGACTTGCCATCTTCCCGTAGAATTGGAACATAGAGCGTATTGGGCCATCAAGCGATGGAACATGAATCTTAACAAAGTTGGAAATCACCAATTGAAGCAAATCTCTGAGTTGGAAGAATGGAGAGATAAGACATACCACAGTGCCAGAATTTATAAAGAGAGAACCAAAAGATGGCACGATAAGAGGATTACGCCGAAAGAGTTCAAACCTGGAGATAAACTTTTACTCTTTAACTCTAGGGTTAAACTCTTTGGACATGGGAAGCTTAGAAGTAAATGGGAAGGACCCTTCACTGTAGTAAAGACTTCATCCCATGGAGCAATCACACTCCAAGGTGATGACGGTCAACTATTCAAAGTGAATGGGCACCGACTCATATTATTTCTTGATTCCCAAAAGGATACAGAAAAAGAATTTGACATGATAAATCTAATCGATTTCCATGCCATTTATTTCAATTCTGTTTAAATTCTCCACGTCCAACTAATGGGCCCATCCAATTCTTCTTCTAGAAGGCCCATTCAATCGACCCGAGAAAATGTGGCCCAAATGGAGCCAGAAGGGGTTCGACCGAACCCTAGGGTTGGCTGACCTTCCCTTCGCACCGTTCGTGTTCTGTTTTCTCGTGTTGATCCTCCTCAATATCCTCCACAAAATCCTTGGCGAAATGCGTCGTTCCCCGCCTATTTAAAGGACGGAAACAGAGAGGAAAGTTATACACCTCATTGAATCATCATCTTCCTCCCGTCCTGACAGCATAGGATGCTTACTACTTAGGATTTTTATTCTTTTCCAATCATTTGTTTTCCAAAGTTAGGTTGAATAATGTAAGCATCCCCATATTTTGATTTCAATAAAATGAACTTACCGATTCATCTAACACCGGTAAAGTTCCCCCTTTAGTTTATTTTGTTGAATAAAGAATTCAGGAAACAAGTGTGGGGGAAACATGTCCCCAAGTCACGAAATCCCGACTTGAAAAATTAGCGTTGCATATCAAAACACAATGCGACCGAATGAGCAGAACGACCCGACAAAACAGAGCCACAACAGAGCCAACAGGAGGTCGGTCGAACCCCCTAGTCGGCCGACCTGTTCTCTGCTCCGTAGGACTCCATTTCGCTCCAGAAAATCGGTTTGGATTTCCTATCCCCACTTTTATGCGCTACCTTGCTGTTTGAGTTGATTTCATATTTTCCATTGCATAACTAAAATGAATCAACTCAACAAATTGAAATAAAATTTGGTAGTCAAGAATTTGCTTAAGCTGAAAATTTGAATACTTTATATTTCAATTCATTATCTTGTTTATGATTCCCATAATTCAATAGGAAAAACACATCATCTAGGTATTTGACTAGTGTGATATGGTAAATGAGTTCTTTAGAAATCATCCTTTTGCTTGAAATTGATTTTGACATTTGTAACTATTTAAAGTATTGAACTTTGCCTAAACCTCTCATTCGAAATTTATATACCTACCAAGGCCATATGATACATTCATTGAAAACCACAAGCATATGCCACTTTGCTTTTCATTGAACTTTGTCAAACTCGTGACCCAGTTGAGTGACATGCATGAACTTTCTGAATTGAAAACTCTTGTGCACTCCATTCATGCAAAAGTTCTCACATTGAGAGTTTGCATCCATCAATTACCCATCCGCCAAAAAGAAACTCCATACAATACAAATGAAAGCCTCTCTAAAAAAAATAAAAAGGAGTAGAAGACATGGCTACAAGAAAAAAATGCATCCCCTCTTGAAAAAGAGTAAGAGTGCTCAAAAAAAAAGTAGCCATGTTTCATCCTTAAGAGAGAGCAAATTCATGGGAGTTATCACCTCGCCCCTCCATTACATTCATGTGCACAAGAATTTTCTCTTCACTTTGTTCATTGCATAAGTCTCTCATAGGAACAAGTTTTTGACTTAGTAACATATGAATTGCAAATGTGTGCCACATTCATCCCTACCAAGCTCCAGATATAGCCACTTTTAGTATATGGACAAAACATGCCATGGTGAGGACTCAAACACTTTGAGAGATTTGAGAGATTCCAATCAAGAAGGCAAGGGCAAAAGTTCCTATGACATTCAAATATAGCAATTGCCTAATCATTTCAGTAGGGAATGATCCAAGGGAACTTCATTCTAACCGTTCCACTTTTCAAACACCCAAGATTGATGTGGTAGCCACATACACAAAGGGGATCCATGAATTAAGGTATAAATTGAAATATCTAGTATCCTTATTTTCTACCTTATAGCAAATTCATGACAACACTCTAGTTCTTCTTGCCTTCACTCGAGGACGAGCAAAGGACTAAGTGTGGGGGAGTTTGTTGATGGTCCTTAAGTACCACATTTTGACCGTCAATTCACCTCATAATGTGCATAAAAGAAACACAAAACATAGTGGTAGGGTTATACACTAACCCAATTCCACAAGTGTTGGTGTCTATTTGTATGCAGGTGAATTATTAACCAAAATACCAAAACATGCAGGGATGAATCCATGAAAATGGATTTCAACGAATCAGGCAATGACACGTGGCAACCCATGGATCAAATGGCCCACAAACAGAAGAATACGAGGAGATCCACTGGTGTTGCACCCATATATATCAAGAGGGCCCACCTAGAAGCCACCTGGAGGAAGCACTCCCCGAGGGGAGCCTTGACCAGGTCGGCCGAACCCCCTGGTCAGTCGACCTCTTCCTGGTGCCAAACTCGGTCAAACGACACGTGTTGGCTCCTCCCGACTCCCTGGAGTCAATGGTGACTGATTCGCGCATTAATTGTGGCAGGAACCGACCCTTCTCCACCTATAAATAGACCCCCCACCTCACTTCTCACACACACCAAAAGTTGACAATAGTGCTACACTTCAAAGGTTTAGAGTAGTCCTAGAGGCTACCAAAGTAGAAGGAGAGTGTGGTGAAGAGTCTAGGAGAAGGAGGCTTGGGCTTGTCAAGTCCCTCTTCTACACTTGTACCCCTACAAAGATTTTACTCAATCAAGTAATCCTTTGTGAATTCAATACAAGTTTGATCTTTTATTCTTAGTAGTTTGCACAAGTAGTTACTTGTGAGTTCACGGCTTTAATTCATTAGAGGCTCTAGTTGTAGCTTTCTGTTCGAAACAACTAGAGTAGTGATTTAGAACGTAAGCGTGGTGCTTAGGTTATAAATCATCAGTGGATATCTCGTAGACCCACGGATTGAAGAGGTAGGCAGTAGGTGGTGACAGCCCTATCTGTCCTTCGTAATCCTCCACGTTCGGCTATGCCATAGGCTCTTGGCGGGAGTCGTCCTAGTATTGCTAGGAGTAAGCTCGTGCCCGAAGCAAGTATCTACTGCAAACTACCTTGAATTAGGATCAATACATCGTATTCCTCTCTGTTCCTTGCCTACCAAACAACTTTGTGTCCTTGGGTGAGCTAGTTCAAAAGATTAGCACACACGCTCTTTGGATTTGATACTCTTGGGAATACTCCTTAAGGGGAAGTGCTACAACGGTATTTCCGTGCGCTTGCGGATAACTCTGTGGTGTTAAGAAATACCAACACCAAGTGATCCTCTCTTGGTTCTCATGAGCATTGCAATAAGAATCCCACCAATCCGCAGCTTCTCCAACTAGTTGATGAGAAGCAAATAAGACCTTCTCCCGGTCACTGCATTTTACTATAGCAAGCTTCTTCTCCGTGGACTTGAGCCAATCATCCGCATCCATAGGGTCAGCGACTTGAGAAAAGGTTGGCGGCCTAGTCCTCATAAACTCTCCCAACCGGTTATGAGGAGGCGGGGGTGGCGATGGAGGCATGTGGGGCTGATTGTTGATGTTACCACCCTGCAGCTGTCTCATAGTTTGTATCATGGTCTGCATGAGCTGGTTTTGCATAGCAATAGCTGCTCAATATTAATAGCTCCTTGGGCAGGTCCTTGTCCATTGTTGTTCTGAGGTGCTCCATGGTTCACCTCCTCATCATTAGCATCCCTCTGGTTGCGAGTCCTCACCATCTGGAGAAAAGCAATAGGTAAGAATTAGAAAACGTCCCCAACTATATGCATAAAGGGATATGAACTAGACAACTAACTAGCCTACGTGGACATGGCAATGCTAAAGCATCCCAAAATCCTCTATTAAGCACACAAGCAACCAATATATATAGCAAGAAGCACACCAAGCAAGAACACATCAATTCCTCAGTGCTCCTATGTGCTCTAAAGTGTCCATTCTATCTACGTTGTGTCCTACGGTCAACTTGTGGCTCTGATAGCAATCTGTGACACCCGGTTCCGAAAATGAACCAATTGAACGCATACGTGTGCCCAGGATGTTCAACACACATACACGAGTGCATTCACAAAAGAGTATACAGAAAATTACCACAGAACAAGATTAATTAACCAATTTTTATTGCACAAACCATATCATCCTCGAATACAAGCTCTAATGAATATTAATGACAAGTTCAACTAATGCAGCAGAAATAAACTAATTAAGCAAACTAAACAGCTAGGCAGCATAAGCGATAGGGTAGCGCAACTCAAATCAACACCACAGGCAAAGCTGACGATAGACACGGCCTAGAACTTCGTATTATCGCCATTAAACTCCCAATCCTGACCTACAAATGTTGGGGGGATTGCAAGAGTGAGTACATGTCATACTCAGCAAGTGTGGAAAGTATGACATGTGGCTGATTCAAATGACGAATATAATTATGGTTGAGTGCTGAAAAGTACATTAAAACATTTGAAAAGCAATATATTACATGTATATGAAATAAACCCATCATAAGCCATGTAGTTATCATAATACCAGTCCATATTCCATATCCATCATCATATACCAACATCCATATTCAATACAAGAAATTAATTCATAACCATCCATAACCATTATCAAACCATAACCATAACCAACCAACCATCCCATATCCCAAGTTTCCTCTAATCATGTGAGGGTCCAGGTTGCTCATAACCGGGAGCACGACTATCATGATAGTTTTATTAGACTCTGCAGAGGTTGTACCACTTTACCCACGTGTTTGTGATTTTATCACCTTTTGATGACTATAGAATCTCAATTATGCCGTCTCACACTTCCGTAGGTGTGTGGCCAAGAGATCACAAAATAGCCTTTACAAAGGGATTACTAGCCTATTTAGACCCCACTGAGGTATCACCGGTGGCGATGTCTCCAACTGAGCACATCTTCAACCAAGGGCCCCATCTTGAGCCATTCGGATCCCAGGGTAGTCCCACCAATCATCAACAAACCCAATCTGACTACCCCTTCCCTGAGCATCCTTAATGGTCCAAATAGCACTGGCAAAGCCCTAATTAATGAGCTACGCCGCACCCATACTTGGCCTCGTGGTGGCACTGTAAATCCTGGATGGTCGCTCCACGAACCGGTCCTTAGATCTAAAGCAAGCAAACCACCATAACTCCAACCCATCCTCATACCAGGATTGCTTAGATCACCCATTAACATATCATATTTAACCAGTTCATGTCAACCATAATCTCATTAATGCATAATTAAATAGTATAGTTGTTTTCCCATCCCAAGTAATTAAGCGTAGCAAAAAGGTAAAAAACACTTCCCGACTCTCTACCATATATTCCAGGTGACAAGGGTGGTCAACAAAACTAGTAAACTTCCTACCATAGGATTTCCCATCAAATTGACACAAGCTTGCAATTTTGTAAACAAAACATTTATTTCAAAAGAGGGTCAATATGCTTCAAGGACACTTGCCTTGCTCCTGCAGTTGATTAGGGTCAAAGCCTTCAAACTCTTGGTGTTGTAGATCCTCCGCATCACTCTCTAGCGCAAATCCGTCTAATACACACAATAAACATACAAGACAAGAGACACAATCAAAGAGTGCACAAATATTACTCAATATGACATGACATGCATGATTAATGCAAATGCAAGGTAGAACTTGGTAATAGATTTCTTTTCATGATCACTAACTAGTTCTAATAGATTTTTACAAGTTTATACAGGTTTGGATTTGATTAGATCAAATTTTAGAATTAATTTGACACAATTAACCAGGAAAATCGGACTAGTCCGCTAGGGACCGGACAAGTCCGCACTACGCGAGATCAGAAGATTAGGGTTTTCTAGATCGATATGAATTTGGAGCTTAGGGGTTGAATTCTCATAAGGAAAGGTAATAGAAGGTATACCATCTGTTTAGGACTCCAATGAATCAAGAGACTTGGAGGCAACACTTGGATCTTGATGATCTAGGGTTGATGATGAACTTGGAGATGAATTGGTGATGAAGAACGAAACTTGATGGATATCTTGATTCTTCGTTTCCTCCTCTTCTTCTTCTTGCTTGGGATATCCTCCTCCCTCCTTGATGGTGGCTCTCCACGAACTAGGGTTTGGGTGGGGTGGAAAAGTGGCAAATAGATGTCAAGCCAAGGGGTGCGGTTGTTTATATAGAGGTGGAGGCTAGGGTTAGATGGATTTCGAGTTTGAGATGAGTAGGGGTCGGTTCAAAGTCCCACATGGGCTCTAAAAGAGTTAGGCACAACGTCCCTAGGCCCACTTAACATGAAACGCAAGAAACAAGTCATAAAACAAAGGATAAATTCGAAGTCACGAAATATGGGACAAGTCCGAAAAGGACCGGACTAGTCCGAAGTTAGTCAGAAAGAAATCGGATAAGTCTGGCCAAAAATCGGACAAGTCCAACTTTAGTCAGAGAGGAAAATGGACAAGTCTGCTGGGACACCGGACTAGTCCGGCCAAGTCCTGGGACTTAGCAAAATTTCAAGGATTTTTGGAACACCGGACTAGTCTGCATAAAATCAGACATGTCCGAAAATGTCCAGAGGCAAAATCGGACTAGTCCGCAGCAAAAACGGACAAATCTGATTTTAGTCAGAGAGAAATTGGACTAGTCCTCACAAAAATCGGACTAGTCCGCACTTTTTCAGCATTTTAAGTGCAGTTTTGTTCCAAATCAACTTTAAACTCGTTCCTCTTTATGTGGGTTAATGTTAAACATGTATATGAATGTATATAGGGCATGATGCATGAAAATGAGGGTGTTACAGTGCTTGCACAGGTGGGCGTGGCTGCATTGGCTATTGCGGTCGCGGTAAATAAGCAGGGCGATATGCAACAGCAAATGGGTTGTAATAGAGTGCAGCAGGTGATTCATAGTGAGGACAGATATTGCTTCCTTGCGGCTGTCCCTGATATGGCATCTTCCTATTGTGGTCTAGCTTCATCTCTCGAATCTTGTTCTCAACCACAATGGCCTTGTCAACAAGCTTCTGGAAGTTTGCATAGTCAGCATTAAGCAACTGAACTTGAATTTCATTGTTGAGTCCCCTCATGAACAGACATTGCTTCCTGCTATCAGTGTTGATGGCCTCTGGAGCATATCAAGACAGTTGAGTGAATTTATTGAGGTATTCACTCACACTCCTCCTTCCTTGTCTGAGGTTCTCAAATTTTTGCCTTCTTAGTATCATAACTCCCTCTGGCACATAGTGAGAATGAAACTTCTCCTTGAATTCAGCCCAGGTGATTCTCTCTTGATTTTCATGGCCATTGCATAGAGATTCCCACCAGTCTGCAGCTGCTCCAACTAGTTGATGAGAAGCAAAACACACTTTCTCTCGGTCGCTGCATTGAACAATGGCTAGCTTCTTCTCTATGGATTTGAGCCAATCATCAGCATCCATAGGGTTGGTGGCTTGAGCAAAGGTTGGTGGCCTAGTCCTCATGAACTCTCCCAAATGGTTGTGGTGTGGTGGGGGTGTCGGTGGTGGCGGCATGTAAGGCTGATTGTTGTTGCCAGCTTGCAGCTGTCCTATAGTGTGTATCATGGTCTGCATGAGTTGGTTCTGCATAGCCAATAACTGCTCAAGGTTGATAGCCCCCTGAGCAGGTCCCTGGTTGTTCTGAGGTGCTTCATTGCTCTCCTCCTCTCCATTGGCATTCCTCTGGTTACGAGTCCTCGACATCTGTTGGTGAAAGAATGGTAGATACGCAAGAATTTAGAATTTGAAAGAGAACACCCCATCTATATGCATCAAGGTATATGTAACTAACAACTCCTTTATTAATACGAATAACCCTATTAGAGGATGTGGACAAAGATCCCACAACACTCTACTACGTGCGGATGTGGACAAAACGCTAGACGTCCCACAACTCGCATCAAGCACACAAGCACAAGAACACACCAAGAAAATTTCAGCACACCACACCTAATATGACTAAGACGATCTAAATGCTTTTACAACTTCTAACAGGAGACCTAGATTTAATTATGTGAGTCGTGGCTGTCCTGGCCGTGAGGCTATAAAGGCAACGGCAGCGGCGAGGCATACATGGGCGCACGCCAGGGTGAGTTGGCCGCCCATGTAGGCGCTGGGGAAGTTGCTACACCATTGACCTCCATAGTGGCACGAGCTTCCTCTTGCTTCTCCATGATAAACAGCTTCTTACGGAGGTAATGGCTCTCTTCCATAGGATCAGCATAGCGATTTCCCAAATTCACCAATATTGCCTGAGATCTATCAATAGCACAAGGATTGACTTGGGCTCCAGCCTGCAGTCTTAAGAATTCCCTTGTTTCCTTCTTGAATTGCGGGTGTTGTGCAAAACTAGTATCTCCAATCTGCTCCCGATAGATGTGGCACAATCTAGTAAGTGCATCTGAGGCAACATCATCAATAGCTTGCTCCCTAGTGCTTCTCCATGTGGATGCTAAGTGTCGGGTGACCACCTCGTCTCTAGCAAGAATAGTAACTTGAGCCCTCCATTCTTCACGTCCATGGCGAGGAATCCTCTTGACATAATACTCTGGGTGCATCTTGCATAGATCAAGGAACTCCTTTAATTGCCTAGCTACAAATCCTCCATCAGTGCCATCAGAACGGAATTCTTGAGCACCGCGGGAAACTATGCATTTGTCCTCCTTCCTGGCTTCACTTGGCTGTGACGCATTCCTCTAGGCTTCTAGTACTTCTTGTGCAACCGGTTCCTCCTCTTGTGCAGCAGGTTCATCTTCTCGTGGTTCCTCCTCTTCTTTGCTATCATAGAATTCCACCATTTCAGGGTCTTGTTCTTCCTCATCATCATTATAGGACTCCACCATTTGACGGTCTTCCTCCGTCGTGTTGGAGTGTTCATGCTCAACTTCCTTTGTGGGAGAATTCACTTCTTCCTCCTCTTGGGCTGTTTCCATTCTCGGCTCCTTGCGAGGCCTAAGCTTGCTTCCAAGGGGAGGGACAACGAGCTCTCTTACGGGTTGTCATTTTGGTGTGAGCCATCTACAAGAAAATATGAGGAAAATAGAAGAAAACACAAATATCAGTTCTGAAATTGCAGAAGCCATAAATTTAGATGAGAAAATATGCATTTGCTCAAAAAGATGCAAAAATGGCAAAAATTGCAGCAGCAGCAAAAACATAGTTTTTCCCACCTTATATAGCTAGTAGGAGGCAAAATAGTGCAAAACAGGCTGATTTTGAATAGGAAAGAAGTCCTAAGTGATTTGTGGTGTCCATTCTACCTAGGCATGTGTCCTACGGTCAAACACAACTTTGATACCAATTTGTGACACCCGGTTCCGAAAATGAACTAAGCGTAATACATATGTGTGCCTGGGATGCTTAACACACATACACAAGTGATTCACAATTGATAAACATATTATAACCATGTCTCAAAAAATAATACTAATAACAGTACCTTATTACAAACCAAATAGTCTCAAATACAAGCTCTAATGAAACTGTTGCGGAAAAACTAAACACTAATGACTACAAACTCCACAGGCAAGTTTGACGGTAACACGTGCTTAGAACCCCTTAAAGACCTCCTGGTACTCCACCTGGTCGCCTGCGTCTGAATTTGGTGGGGGAATAGCAAGGGTGAGCACATGTCGTGCTCAGCAAGTGTGGGAAAGTATGACATGTAGCTTAAACAATAGACGATGATAAACAAGGGCTAATTGCACAAAAGTACATCAAAACAGTTGAAAAATGCAATTATATCATTATTAAGTGAGGTCCTTCCCAAATAACCCAAATAATCATCAATTCCAACTTAATTGACCAATTTCAGCAATAATAATCCATAATAAGCTCATAACTGCTGATAAATCTCAGTTCCATCAATTCCATATACCAAGCCACTTAATAAACCAATACCCATTCCCAATTCAATTTCAGCTATTAAACCGTATTAAAGTCCATAATCTAATGATGTGGGGGTCCAAGTTGCTATTGACCGGTAGCAAGACTATCATGATAGTTTTAGACACACTCTGCAGAGGTTGCACCACTTTACCCACTAGTTCGTGATTTCGTCACCTTTCGATGACTATAGAATCTCAATTATGTCGTCTCACACTTCCTTAGGTGTGTGTGTAACACCCTCATTTTCATGCGTCATGCCCTGCATCCATCATCAGATATGTTTAACATCTAGCAATATAAAATGGAACAAGTTTAAAATGAATTAGAAACAAAACTGCACTTAAGAATTTTGGGAAGTGCGGACTAGTCTGATTTTGGTGCGGACTAGTCTGATTTCTTTCTAACTTCCATCGAACTTGTCTGCTTTGCTGCGGACTAGTCTGTTTTTCCCTCTGGACACTTTCGGACTTGTCCGGTCTTGTGCGGACTAGTCCGGTGTTCCAATTCCTTGGAAATTTTGCTAAGCCCTGGACTTGTTCGGACTAGTCCGGTATTCCAGCGGACTTGTCTGTTTTTCCCTCTGATTAAAGTCGAACTTGTCCGATTTTGGCCAGACTTGTCTATTTTTCCCCTCTGGATAAGTTCGGACTTGTCCGATGACCCTTTTCAGACTTGTCTGATAAATCGAGACTCCGAGTTGATCTTTTGTTTCATGACTTGTTCCTTGGGTTTTACATTAAGTAGGCCTAGGGACGTCATGCCTAATTCTTTCAGAGCCCATGTGGGACTCTAAACTGACCCCTACTCATCTCAAACTCGAAATCTATATAACCCTAGCCTCCACCTCTATATAAACAACCCCACCCCTTGGCTTGACATCTACTTGCCACTTTTTCACCACACCCAAACCCTAGCTCGTGGATAGCCGCCACCAAGGAGGGAGAAGGAGATCTAGAGCAAGAAGAAGAAGAGGAAACGTAAGAGGATCAAGATCTCCATCAAACCTCGCGTTCTTCATCAACAATTCACCATCAAGTTCTTCATCAACCCTAGATTGTCAAGATCCAAGTGTTACCTCCAAGATCCTTGATTCATTGGAGTTCTAAACACCTGATATACCTTCTACTTTCTTTTCCTTACGTAAATTCAACCCCAAATCTCCAAATTCACGTCGATCTAGAAAACCCTAGTTCGCCAGTTCTGTGAAGTGCGGACTTGTCTGGTCCCTAGCAGACTAGTCCGATTTTCCTGGTTAAATTGTGTTGAATTAATTCTAAATTGCTTTGAATCATATCCAAACCTGTATAAATTTGTTAAAAGCTATTAGAACTTGTTAGTAAACATTAATGTTAACCCATTAACTAGTTTTACTTCACAACTGCATTAATCATGCATATCATGTCATATTGAGTAATATTTGTGCACTATTTGATTGTGTTTCTTGTATTGTATGTTTATTGGGCGGATTAGATGGATTTGCTTTAGAGAGTGCCGCGGGGGATCTCTAGCACCAAGAGTTTGAATGCTTTGACCTGAACCAATCCCAAAAGCAAGGCAAGTGTCCTTGAAGCATATTGATCCTGTTTTGAAATAAATGTTTTTGTTTACAAAACTGCATGCTTGTGTCAATTTGTTGGGAACCCTATGATAGGAAGTTTACTAGCTTTGTTTGACAACCCTTGTCACCTGGAATTCCTGGTAGAGAGTCCGGAAAGGTTTTTTACCTTTTTTCTTCGCTTAATTAATTAGGATGGGAAAACAACACGACACATTTAATTATGCATTTATGAGATTTGATTAACATGAACTGGTCAATATAATATGGTAATGGGTGATATAAGCAAGCCGGGTATGTGGATGGGTTGGATGTATGGTGGTTTGCTTTCTTTAGATCTAAGGACCGGTTCGTGCGAGAATAAGCCAGGACTGCAGTGGCACCACGAGGCCAAGTATGGGTGCGGCATAGCTGATTAATTAGGGCTTTGCCAGTGCTATTTGGACTATTAAGGATGCTCGAGGAAGGGGTAGTCGGATTGGGTTTATTGATGATTGGTGGGACTACCCTTGGATCCGAATGGCTTAGGAGGGGGCCCTTGGTTGAAGATGTGCTCTGTGGGAGACATCGCCACCGGTGAAACCTCAGTGGGGTCTAAATAGGCTAGTAATACCTTTGTAAAGGCTATTTTGTGATCTCTTGGCCACACACCGACGGAAGTGTGAGACGGCATAATAGATGTTCTAGTCACTGCAATGTGATGAAATCACAAACATGTGGGTAAAGTGGTACAAACTCTGCAGAGTCTAATAAAACTATCATGATAGCCGTGCTCCTGGTTAAGAGCACCTGGACGACTTCCATGATTAGAGGGAAATTGAAATTTGGGATGGTTTGGTATT
Organism: Tuctoria greenei; assembly: GCA_036927565.1. Taxonomy (NCBI): domain Eukaryota; kingdom Viridiplantae; phylum Streptophyta; class Magnoliopsida; order Poales; family Poaceae; genus Tuctoria; species Tuctoria greenei. The sequence continues at coordinate 29,822,469 of JAYESD010000011.1, forward strand.
GGTTATGCTTTGGTAATGGTTATGGCTGGTTATGGATTAAATTCTGGTATTGAATATGATTCATGGTAATGGTGAAATCTGGAATATGGATGATGGCAATGAAATATGGACTGGTATTATGTAACTTCATGGTTTATGATGGGTTTACTTCACATACATATAATATATTGTGTTTCAAATGTTTTATTGTACTTTTAAGCACTTAGCCATTATTATATTTGTCAATTGAATCAGCTACATGTCATACTTTCAACAGTTGCTGAGTATGACATGTACTCACCCTTGCAATTCCCCCACCAACAGTTGCAGGTCAGGATTGAGAGTTTAACAATGATAATGCGGAGTTCTAGGCCTTGTCTGCCGTCAGCTTGCCTGTGGTTTTGATTGGAGTTGCGCTATACCCTATTTTCTTAATTGCTTATTTTCTTAATTAGTTATTTCTGCTCTATTAGTTGAAACTTGTCATTAATATTCATTAGAGTTTGTATTCGAGGATATTCTGAATTCTATAATAAAAGTGGTTAATTAATTTTGTCTTGTGGTAGTTTTTCGTATATCCTGATTGCACCTGTGTATGTGTGTTGAACGTCCTGGGCACACATATGCGTTCACTTGGTTCTTTTTCAGAACCAGGTGTCACAATGTGGCCAAGAGATCACAAAATAGCCTTTACAAAGTGATTACTAGCCTATTTAGACCCCACTGAGGTTTCACTAGTGTGATGTCTCCAACTGAGCACATCCAACAAAGGGCCCCCCCTCTTGAGCCATTCAGATCCCAAGGTAGTCCCACTGTGAGACCTATGTGTGATAAATATATTGGCTTGTAGTGAATACATTGGCTTTGATGATAAAAGTTCTAAAATACTGCCAAAACACCTTTTTATCTAGATCTGACTCTAGCTCCGAGCTACAGCAAGGTCCGATGGTAGGTCCAGCTTGTTTTGGGTAGCTCCAGGTACGTTCGATGCTAGGTCCGACTTGTTGGAAAAGTCCGACTAGCTTTGGTTGGTTCCGGTCAGCTCTGTCTTTAGCTCCGACATGTCTTTGATAGCTCTGACATGTCTTTGCTAAGATCCGACTTACTTTGTCTAGCTCCGGGTTTTGGGTCGACTAATTCTGTCTAGTTTTGGTAAACTCCGGCGCTAGGTTCTACTAGTTTTGTAAGCTCCGACGGAAGCTTGGTTATACTAGTTTTGGTTAGCTCCAACTCAAGCTTCGGTTTGCTCTGGCAAGGTCCGGAACTTGACTGTAGTGTTTCTGCTTTTGATATGCAATGTTTCGTACTTACTTTACTCTGTTGGAAAGATTGCTTGGTATTCATTTGCTAAGTTTTTGGTGTGTTTTGGTTGATATGGATGATATAGTTTTTCTATGGTTTTGCAACATGCTTATGTGGGGTGCTCACATAAGGTGTTGTGTTCGGAACTGACGTGAGTCAAGTCGCGGACTTGGGCTCGTATGGATTGTTTTGTTTCTTCATGTGCATGTGTTGCTTGAGTTCAAGTCATGGCTGGTGACAGGATCCCTTGGACTAGTCTCAGGGAGGAGATGAGGTTCCAACAACCAAGTTCAGGAGGAATTGTGGTTGAGCAGGTCAGGAGGTCGCGCAAGATGATTGAATCAAGGGCAGTGCATATGAAGGTCGAAGGAAGGTGTTCGCACGTATGCATGTGGTGCATAACGTGGCAACATGGTTCTGAAGATGGGTTATGGAAGGAAGATCTGATCGGAAGGATCGGATCGTACTGGATGATGACTTCAGCTGCTGGCTTAGTCGGTTATGGCTCGGTATGGAAATATCGAGTTGGTTATGGTAGATTTCGTGTGCTGCACGAAAGTTGAGTTATTTTAGGGATATGGGATGTATTCCTGGTATGATAGGAAGTCTCGAGATTGTTTCTATCTGCGTATAGGAGAATCTTGAGCAGTTATGGTTAGATGGGATTCGTGATCAGGGTAGGATCAGAATCCGGATCCGAGTTGAGTTGGCCTGTGGGCTGGTTATAAAAGCAAGGGAAGGCCAAGACTCGTGGATGCAACAGAGGGGGGTGTACGACGACTTTTGGGCCATTCCTATTGTTATCTATCGAATAAAGTTCATGGTTGAAAGGAACTTTTGTGCCTTGTTCGTCCGACTTGTTCCAGACAAGTTTTACTCATCGAGTTGTCTGTTCAGTACTACTTTTCATCGATGGTTTTATAATAACTCAAGTTTTACATATCCAATCGACGTGATTCTTTTTGTGTTGTCTTCACGACTTGTTTTTCTATCGTCTGTGAAAATTTCACAGTCATTAGATTTGTGTTTTTATACCTACACGAGTTTCTTTGCAGAGTTACAGAACTGCTTTCTACTCAGCAGAACAAATTGATCGATGTTTGATCTATCAATCATAACTTGAGTTTCTCTCGACAGATTTGAGTGATTATTCTTGTGTTTTCTTTGTGACTTGATTCTCTTTGATATATACCACATTTGTCACGGTGAAACACGTTTAGATTAGTCTCATGCATGATTTTTCTAACAAATCGCTTTTATGCCGAAGGGGTTGGAATTTAATTATTTCCGCTGCGTAAGATTTTTAAATCTACCATTCACCCCCCTCTGGTAGCTTTTCACGTGCTCTTGGATCCTACAATTGGTATCAGAGCCACGGTGCTCTAATCATTGTGATTTGCACGTGTTTTTGACTAATCATCATGGAGAAATACTCCGCCAAACCTTGTTTGTTTGCTGGTATTGATTTTTAGGTATGGAAGGCACGCATGGAGGCTTTCATCCAGGCACAAGGCTTCGCAATATGGGAGAAGGTATATAAGCCTTACGAAGTGCCACCAAACGATCAAGTTATTGCTACAAACCTACGGGACGTCGACAACAACAACAAAGCCTGAAACTTGATCATCCAAGGACTCACTCAAAGCGACTTTGATCGTGTCACGCACCACCGATCAGCATACGATGTTTGGAGAGCTCTATGTGATTATCGAAGGCTCCAACACAATCAAGGAGGTAAAACAAGATATGTTCAAAAAGGAATATATGCGTTTCTAGATGCAACCTGGTTAGTCCATCGATGACCTCTTTGCTTGCTTCAATAAAATTCTCAGCAACTTACGTAGTGTCAATGTTAACTTTTCTGATGCTGAGAATGCTAGACAACTTCTTAGTGCATTAGACATGTCAATCTGGGAGATCAAAGTAACATATATTCATGAATCAACTATCATGAGTTCTCTAACTTTAGATGTGTTGTATTCTAAACTAAAAACTCATGAAATTGACATCTTGTCACGTAAGAACCCAGACAAGTCTATTGCATTTGTCTCACAACGAGATATGTCTAGCTCCGGCCAATCATCATCTTGCAATGCTCTTGCTTTGTTGTCCTCACTAACCCTGGAGCATATCGAAGAATTTCCAAAAGAGGAGTTGACATCATCTCTACTAGATTCTCAAAAGCATTGCAAAATGTGAGAACTAGAAGGAGAGGAAGCTCTGCACCTCAATGCTGTTTTGAATGTGGTAAGACAGGACACTTTTGTACAGAATGTTCTAACTTTTCAGGTCCAACTACTCGTGAAGAAAAACAAAGCAAGGTCCAGACCTCCTCTGGAAATTCCAACAAGAAGAAGAAGGGTACAATAGGACGCAAGATGATTAACAGCTTCATCACCGCGCTTCAATAGCTCAGTTCAAGTGACATAGACTTTGAAAGTGATGAAGATGATGATGATGATGACCTAGCCAACATATGCTTCATTGCGGGCAAAACAAGATCAAGATCAAGTCAGGAGGATGCAGAACACACCAGTGACGATGATGAGGTATGTTCTACCTATAATGAAATGTGTGATGCTATTTCTCGTGCAACTGTTATTGTCAAGAAAAAGGACAAAAAACTTAGGGATAATGCTGCTAAAATTAAATCACTAGAATCTGAAATCAACCGTTTAAAATCCTTGATTCCTAGTGATGATGCATGTCCCTCATGTGACTTAATCTATGAACAATTGTCCACATTAAGAAGTGCACACTCCTCCACTCTAGATAGACTTGATGAAGAAATTAGAAAGAACAAAAAGCTTGCTGCGCTTAATGGTAAAAACTTAAAAGATGCTTCTTGTTCTACAAATGATTTGCATTGTTCTGCATGTGAAAATCTTGATAAGAAACTAAAAGATGCAATGAATGAAATTTCCATTCTGAACAATGCTTTACGTACTCATGAAGTTAGGAGCTGTTCAAATTGCAAATTAAAAGGAAAAACTTCATGTGAAAACTGTCTACATCTGTCTAAGAAACTTGATGACATGAATAGGACACTAGAGCGGTTTTGTGTTGGGAACAAAAATCTAAACTTGCTACTGAGTTCATCCAGATCTTGTAATGATAAAACTGGTTTAGGTTTTGATTCTCATCTTTATTCTAAAACACATCCACCTCAAACTGTAAAATCATTTGGAAAAGGCTTAACCAAAATTGTCCCCAAACAAAAGGATGTGATTTTTGAATCTGCAGGAGTGCTTTCTAATTCTATTTCTAATGTTGGGTGCTCATCTAGACATGATCACAAAATTAAATTTTATTGTACTTATTGTGATAAAGATGGTCATGTTGTAGATTTTTGTTATATACTAGCTAAACAAATTAAAAAGGATAAAATGTCTACTAGATCTCATAACTTTCATGCTAAACCTAAAATTAGAAACATGCAACCTGCCTTAATGAGTCAGAAAGTTGAAAAGGTAGTTTCCGGACCTTCTTATAAGAAATCAGCAAAAGTAGCTCCGGTAGTTCCGATAGCTCCGAGAGCTCTCGGACCTTCTGTTGTTCCCTCCAGAGCTTCAGTTTTTGTCTCCGAACCTTCTACTTTTACCTCCAGAGCAACTGGTTTTCGCTCTAAAGAGTAACAACTTCGAAATCAATTGTTAAGAACAGAAAACCTCAAATCTTGACTCATAAACCTGTTGTTGTGTCACAGCTTTCGCGTGTTGTTCCTATTGGACGTCGCATGGCTCAGTACTGGATTCCAAAATGCTTATTGACTAACCCCAGTATTGAGTCGTCGACGTATTGTACTTCTGTGTAGGTTTCATGCTTGAGGAAGGAGAACATATGGATTGTGGATCCAGGATGCTCACGCCACATGACCGGTAACAAAGATTGGTTCTCCTTCCTCTCTTTTGTGTCACATGTAGAGAATGTTACTTTTGTCGATAATTCTTCAACCCCTATTATTGCTAAAGGTTCGGTTAGAGTAAATGATCACTACACTTTAAAAGATGTGGCACTTGTCAAAAACTTGAAGTACAACCTGCTTTCTGTTTCTCAATTGCTTGATGAGAATTTGGAAATAACTTTCACTAAAAATTGTTGCAAGATTGTAAATTCAAATAGTGAGCTTTTCATTAACATGTCTTGCTTTGGAAGAGTTTTTAAAGCTGATTTTGATATGTCAACTTCTAAGCATAAGTGTCTCGTTGCAAATGATTCAAAAGAGTTATTTTCCTGGCATCGTAGACTTGGTTACGTCGGCTTTGATCACCTCACTCGTATTAGTGCTCTTGATCGCATACGTGGTTTGCCTAAACTCAAAGGAGACAAAGATATTGTATGCTCTTCGTGTAGACATGCTAAGATGGTTGCAGGTTCACATGCTCCTCTCACGATTACTATGACAACTGGACCTAGTCAACTTTTGCACGTTGACACCGTTGGTCCGGCACGAGTTCAATCCTTTGGAGGAAAATGGTACGTGCTTGTAATTGTTGATGACTATTCCAGATATTCTTGGGTTTACTTCATGGCATCTAAGAATGAATCTTTTACTCATCTTAGGGCTTTAATTCTTAGACTATTAGTTGATCACCCAGGATCCTTAAGAGCAATTAGAAGTGATAATGGAACTAAATTTAAAAACCAATTCTTTGATCACTTTTGTACTGAACATGGAATAGAACATCAATTTTCTTCACCTTATGTTCCTCAACAAAATGGTGTTGTATAAAGGAAAAACGGAACCTTAGTGGAGATGGCTAGGACTATTCTTGATGAATACCAAACTCCTAGAAAATTTTGGGCAGATGCAATTGCAACTGTCTGCTATGTTTCAAACCGTATTTTCCTGCGTGCAAAGCTAGGAAAAACACCATATGAGCTTCGGTTTGGACATAGGCCTAGTGTCTCACACCTCAGGGTTTTTGGTTGCAAGTGCTTTGTTAAGAAACATGATAATCTTGTTACATTTGAAGCTAGATCTGTAGATGGCATATTTCTTGGTTACCCATCTCACACTAGGGAACACCGTGTGTTTTTGCTTGGAACTAACAAAATTGTGGAGACTTGTGAAGTTTCTTTTGATGAAGCTAGCCCAGGTACTAGCTCCGGTATTGCAGGACCAGATCCATATCCTTAGGGGGAGGGTATTTTCAAAGATGAAGAAGATACGGTGATACTACCTGGTAGTTCTGAAGCTGGCACGTCTCCAGCTCCGAACATTGAACAAGCTACGGCTATCACCGATGCTGGTCCTGATCAACCACAAGTCACAAGCTCATCGATTTGTGATGAACATGAAGAAGAAGAAGCTTGTGATACATCTATTCCCACATGGATTTGCAAAGATCATCCCCCACAACAGATTATTGGAAGCTTGCATGAACGAGTTACACGGTCCAGGTTTTGCGATCCAAACTCTCATGCTCATTCTGCTTTTGTTGCTTCTTTTGAATCCAAAGATATATCACATGCACTCACTAATGAATCTTGGATTATTGCCATGCAAGAAGAGTTAGAAAATTTTGAAAGAAATAATGTTTGGAAACTAGTACCTCCACCTCAAGGTCACACTTCAATTGGAACCAAAAGGGTGTTTAAAAATAAACAAAGTGAGGATGGGGTTGTGATTAGGAATAAGGCTAGGTTGGTTGCTCAAGGTTTCACTCAAGTTGAAGGTCTAGATTTTGATGAAACTTTTGCTCCCGTTGCTAGATTAGAAGCTATAAGAATTTTGTTAGCCTTTGCTGCATCTAAAGGTTTCAAGTTATATCAAATGTATGTTAAAAGTGCTTTTCTTAATGGCTACATAGATGAGGAGGTTTATGTCAAGCAACCACCAGGTTTTGAAAATCCAGATTTTCCTAATCATGTTTACAAATTGTCCAAAGCCTTGTACGGTCTCAAACAAGCCCCTAGAGCATGGTATGATAGGTTAAAAACATTCTTACTTGAAAAGGGGTTTACCATGGGCAAGGTAGATAAAACTCTTTTTGTGCTTAAGCATGGCAATGACTCATTATTCATTCAAGTGTATGTGGATGATATTATCTTTGGTTGTGCTTCTCATGATCTTGTGTCCAAGTTTTCAGCAATGATGAGTTCTGAATTTGAAATGAGTATCATGGGTGAACTCACTTACTTTTTGGGGCTGCAAATCAAGCAAACCAAGGAGGGTACCTTTGTGCATCAAACAAAGTATACAAAAGACCTCCTAAGATGATTCAACATGGACAAAAGCAAGCCTCTTCGGACACCAATGAGTACAGCAACAACACTTGAACTTGATGAAGAAGGTGAACCGGTTGATCAAAAAGAATATAGAAGCATAATCGGATCACTTTTGTACCTCACGGCATCAAGATCGGACATACAATTCAGCGTATGTCTTTGTGCACGTTTTCAAGCCTCCCCACGAGCTTCACATCGTCAAGCCATCAAAAGGATTCTCAGGTACTTACATGGAACTCAAGAATTTTGCATTTTTCTTCCTTCTTCCTCAACCATTACTTTGAAAGCTTTTTCGGATGCTGATTTTGGGGGTTGTAGGATTGATAGGAAAAGTACTTCAGGTGCTTGTCATTTCCTTGGTAATTCACTTTTTGCTTGGTCCTCTAGAAAACAAAACTCAGTTGCACAATCCACAGCCGAATCTGAATACGTAGCTGCTGCTAGCGCTTGTTCACAAATTCTTTGGATTGTTCAAACACTTAAGGACTATGGGGTTGATCTAGATAATGTTCCACTATTTTGTGATAACACTAGTGCTATTTGCATTGCCAAAAACCCCGTGCAACATTCGAGAACAAAGCACATTGACATTAGGTATCACTTTCTCCGAGATAATGTTGAAAAAGGCAACATTGTGCTTCACCATGTAGGTACCGAACAACAATTGGCTGACATTTTTACAAAACCTTTGGATTTCACTCGTTTTTGTTACATTCGTAGTGAAATAGGGGTTATGCACCCTCATGGCTTAAATTGAGGGGGAGTTTTCAAAACTTGGGAAGTTTATGTGTGAATCAAAAATTAAAACAATATGAGCATAGTATTTCATACATACATGACTTTGTGATTCCTTTTATATGCTGAAAGTTCTTACTACATTACTCGTGTTATACATTTTGTAGTTTTTGCCATGTCTAGTAATTGGAATAATTACTTACACTAAATCTGGTCATGATCAAACTTTCTTGCTGTTTTGAACTTGTTGCATGTTCACAAGTGCTTTTAGTCATAAAGAATTAATCAAGTTATCAACTCACTTGGTGAGTTTTTATGATCAAATGAAAAATTGAGAAAAGACCAAGAGAATATGCATGCATCGCACTTCTTCTTTTGAGATGGCTTATCATTGCACTTAGATATGAACTTGGAAGAAGTTGTGTATGACTAAAACCATGTCCTTAAGCTTCTGACTGTCAAATGACATAGGCTTGGCTTGGTTAGTTAGAATAAGGCAGATGCGCATATAATCTCTTGCAAATATTATATGATCAAAATTTATGCTTTGAAAAATAAGAAAATGCAGCAACTAGTGTCATGTCTTCAGGTTTTGAAATAGTTAAGTTTGTGAGATCATGACTTGCTTAAATTGAAAATTATATTTGACCTCTAGCATGGCTTACACTACTTTATGTATCTCATTGATATAATAGTGTAAGGCACTTGATAGTATGACTTAGATGAGCCTTGTTTATATGTATATGTTATAATATGCTCATAACAACTAAAGTGGGAGAGGTAATTTGTTTATATCCTCATGACCTGCTGAATACATTGTCAAAGGGAGAGAAATTAATCACACATTGGCGAGATATGTAAATTTTGAATTTTTGCTTTTCTTCTCATTTTATTTCTGATTTACAAAAGGGGATAAATTGTTTTCATTGAAAAATGGGGAGAAATTGTTTTTCAAAACTTTTATGTGAATAAGCCAATGTTCGGATTTTAAATGGTGTTGCCAATGCATTCATCAAGGGGGAGATTGTGAGACCTATGTGTGCTGAATACATTGGCTTGTAGTGAATACATTAGCTTTGATGATAAAAGTTCTGAAATACTACCAAAACACCTTTTTATCTAGATCCGACTCTAGCTTCGAGCTACAGCAAGGTCCGACGGTAGGTCCAACTTGTTTTGGCTAGCTCCGGGTACGTTCGATGCTAGGTCCGACTTGTTGGCAAAGTCCGACTAGCTTTGGTTAGCTCCGGTCAGCTCTATCTTTAGCTTCGACATGTCTTTGATAGCTCCGACATGTCTTTCCTAAGCTCCAACTTACTTTGTCTAGCTCCGGGTTTTGGGTCGACTAATTCCGTCTAGTTTTGGTAAGCTCCGGCGCTAGGTTCTGCTAGTTTTGTAAGCTCTGGCGGAAGCTTGGTTATACTAGTTTTGGTTAGCTCCGGCTCAAGCTCCGGTTTACTCTGGCAAGATCTGGAACTTGACCGTAGTGTTTTTGCTTTTCATATGCAATGCTTCATACTTACTTTACTCTGTTGGAAAGATTGCTTGGTATTCATTTGCTAAGTTTTTGGTGCGTTTTGGTTTATATGGATGATATCGTTTTTCTGTGGTTTTGCAACATGCTTATGTGGGGTGCTCACATAAGGTGTTGTGTTCGGAACTGACGTGAGTCAAGTTGCGGACTTAGGCTCGTTTGGATTGTTTTGTTTTTCATGTGCAGGTGTTGCTTGAGTTCAAGTCATGGCTGGTGACAGGATCCCTTGGACTAGTCTCAGGGAGGAGATGAGGTCCCAACAACCAAGTTCAGGAGGAATTGTGGTTGAGCGGGTCAGGAGGTCGCGCAGGATGATTGAATCAAGGGCAGTGCATATGAGGGTCGAAGGAAGGTGTTCGCACGTATGCATGTGGTGCATGACGTGGCAACATGGTTCTGAAGACGGGTTATGGAAGGAAGATCTGATTGGAAGGATCGAATCATACTGGATCAGAATTTGGATCCTAGTTGAGTTGGCTTGCGGGCTGGTTATAAAAGCAAGGGAAGGCCAAGACTCGTGGATGCAACAGAGGGGGGGTGCACGACGACTTTTGGGCTGTTCCTATTGTTCTCTATCAAATAAAGTTCGTGTTTGAAAGGAACTTTTGTGCCTTGTTCGTCCGACTTGTTCCAGAAAAGTTTTAATCGTCGAGTTGTCTATTCAGTACTACCTTTCATCGGTGCTTTTATCATAACTCAAGTTTTACATATCCAATCGACGTGATTCTTTTTGTGTTGTCTTCACAACTTGTTTTTCTATCATCTGTGAAAATTTCACATTCATTGGATTTGCGTTTTCATACCTACACGAGTTTCTTTGCAGAGTTACAGAACTGTTTTCTACTCAGTAGAACAAATTGATCGTTGTTTGATCTATCAATCATAACTTGAGTTTCTCTCGACAGATTTGAGTGATTCTTCTTGTGTTTTCTTCGTGACTTGATTATCTCTGATATATACCACTTTTGTCACGATGAAACACGTTTATATTAGTCTCATACATGATTTTTCTAACAAATCGCTTTTCTACCGAAGGGGTTGGGATTTAATTGTTTCCGCTGCGTAAGATTTTTAAATATACCGTTCACCCCCCTCTGGTAGCTTTTATCGTGCTCTTCGATCCTACACCCACCAATCTCTACAAACCCAATCCGACTACCCCTTCTCCGAGTATCCTTAACGGTCCAAACAGCACTGACAATTCACTAATTAGTCAGCTAAGCCGCACCCATACTTTTCCTTGTGGTGGCCTGTACATTCTGGATGGTCGCTCCATGAATCGGTCCTCAGATCTAAAGCAAGAAAAACCACCGAAACAGTCCAACGCATTCCACATTACCAACTTGCTTAGATCCCTAGGTACCATGTTGCTAAAGGGTCAATATTACCAATTCTCATCATTCACATGTTAAATATTTCTCAATTAAGCCATCTGATTGTTTCCCAAACCCAATTTAGCATTGCAAAGCAAAACATGCAAAATACCCTTCTCCACTCTCTACATAGTGTTCAAGTGACAAAGGTGGTCATACAAAACTAGTAAACTCCTACAATTTGGGTTTTCCCATCATATTGCCACAAGCATGAAATTTTGCAAACAAAACCTTTAAAACAGGATCAATATTGTCAAGGACACTTGCCTTGCTCTTGAGCTTGGTTTGGATCAAAGGCTTTGTAGTTCTGGTTCTGTAGATCCTCAAAAGCACTCTCTACGGCAATTCCTTCTATTCCGAGCGACAAACATGCAAAACACACAATTCAATCAAATAATGCTCATATAATACTCAATATATTATGATATGCATGATTAATGCAATTCTGAGGTAAAACTTGTTAATGAGTTGCTAATAATGTTTACTGACTAGTTACAATAGTTTCTAACAAGTTTGGAATTGATTTGAGTTGAATTGAAATTAATTCAGCGCAGTTCAGATTGAGAGGTCAGACTAGTCCATATACAGGGGTTGGACTAGTCCGCACTACGCAGACTGCAAAATTAGGGTTTTTTCTGACCTAAGAGAATTGGGGTTGAATTTGCATGAAAACTCGAATATAGAGGGTATACCATGTGTTTAGAGATCCAAAGATCAAGGTTTTGACGTGAGGCTTTGGATCATGGCAATTAGAACTTGATGGAGATGAGTTGATTAGGAGTGGTGATGAAGAACGTCAATTCGTCGAAGAATCGATGAATATTTATCTTGATTGGTCCTTCTTCAAGTGTCTCCCCTCCTCCTTGCTTTTGGACTTGATCTTGACGACTGCACAATGCGAAAGTGGCGACAAGGGTTTTCAATTGGGTGGAGGGTATTGGGTTGTTTATATAGGGGTGGAGAATTAAGGTTTGGGGTGAATTCCAAGTGGAATTCGGTAGGGGAATGTGTAGTGTGACACCCGGTTCCAAAAATGAACCAAGTGAACGCATATGTGTGCCCAGGATGTTCAACACACATACACGAGTGCATTCACAAAAGGATAACCAGATAACTAACATAGAACAAGATTAATTAAGCACTTTTATCACACAATTCATAATGTCCTCGAATACAAGCTCTAATGGATATTAATGACAAGTTTGAACTAATGCAACGGAAATAAACTAAACTGAGCAAACTAAGCAGCATAAGCAAATAGGGTATAGCGCAGCTCCAACACTCCACAGGCAAAGCTGACGGTAGACACGGCCTAGAACTCTGCATTATCATCGTTAAACTCCCAATCCTGACCTGCAACTGTTGGTGGGGGAATTTCAAGGGTGAGTACATGTCATACTCATCAAGTGTGGAAAGTATGACATGTAGCTTAAACAAATGACGACAATAATAAGGCTAAGTGCTGAAAAGTACATTAAAACATTTGAAAAACAATATATTATATGTATGTGAAATACACCCATCATAAACCATATTTGTTATCATAATACTAGTCCATATTTCAATATCCATCATCCATATACCAGGTTTCACCATTACCATTAACCATAATCAATATCAGAATTTAATTCATAACTAGCCATAACCATATTATTAACCATAACCATTACCAAACCATACCCATCTCAAAAACCAAGGTTCCCCCTAATCATGTGAGGGTCCAGGTTGCTCATAACCGGGAGCACGGCTATCATGATAGTTTTAGACACACTCTGCAGAGGTTGTACCACTTTATCCATGTGTTTGTGATTTCATCACCTTGCAGTGACTAGAACCTCTATTATGCCGTCTCACACTTCCGTCGGTGTGTGGCCAAGAGATCACAAAATAGCCTTTACAAAGGGATTACTAGCCTATTTATACCCTACTGAGGTTTCACCGGTGGCAATGCCTCCATCTAAGCACATCTTCAACCAAGGGCCCCCTCTTGAGCCATTCGGGTCCCAGGGTAGTCCCACCAGTCATCAACAAACCCAATCTGACTATCCCTTCCCCGAGCATCCTTAATAATCCAAATATCACTAGCAAAGTCCTAATTAATCATCTAAGCCGCACCCATACTTGGCCTCGTGGTGGCACTGTAGTCTTGGCTTATTCTCGCATGAACTGGTCCTTAGATCTAAAGCAAGCAATCACCATATCATCCAACCCATCCACATACCAGGCTTGCTTAGATCACCTATTACCATATCATACTAACCAGTTCATATTAACCATAGTCTTATTAATGCATAATTAAATAGTATAGTTGTTTTCCCATCCCAAGTAGTTAAGCGAAGCAAAGATAAAAAACCCTTCCCGACTCTCTACCATGTATTCCAGATGATAAGGGTGGTTAAACAACGCTAGTAAACTTCCTATCATAGGATTTCCCATCAAATTGACACAAGCATGCAGTTTGGAAACAAAACATTTATTTTAAAAACATGATCAATATGTTCAAGAACACTTGCCTTGCTCTGACGAATGGGGTTGCTCAAGCATTTCAAAGCCTTGGTTCTGAAAATCCTCGTATACGGCCTCTTGAGCAAGTCCCTCTACTTGTGATCACACATACAAGAAAATACATACAAATCATCATGATGCACACATATTAATAAACATGCGATGGCGTGAATGCATTCAAGTTTGATAATTAATTATCCACGGTTGTTTATTAATTAGATGCAACTAATTCATATGTGTTCATGCGAGTTTACAGGCTTTTTTGCGAGAATTAATGTTGATGAAATTAAATAGATGGTGCAACTATGATTAAATTACGGTAATTAGATCTAATAGGTCGCTAAAATTCGCATCGGAAAATGTGTCCTACCATAGATGCAACGGCTTCGAAGATCACGGGACGAAGGCGTGGCTTCGACGAAGTAGATGGCCTAGCAGTCCTCCGGCGGCACGACGATGACGGCGTGACGACCTCCTGCGGATGACGACACCTTCTTCCTTTTCTTCTTCTTCCTCCTTTTTTTCTTCTCTCTTTCTCTCTGGAGGCGCAGCTCTGTTCTCTATTTTTTTTACCGGCGCTAGGGATTTCTGTGGCTGCGAGATCGCTTCTATCGACGAAGACTATGAAGCCTCAGTTCTATTTATAGGTGGCGGAGACCCTCGGTACGAACCGACTCGGACCTTGGCCATTGCACGACGTGCTGGACGTGCGGCACGGCGCAGGCGTGCAGACTATACTGTGCGGGCGCGCTGGGCAAGCGGACCGGCTCGATCCCGCCCTTGGCCCGCGTGGGCATGCGCGGGGACGAGCGTGGGGCGCGCCTGGCGCGCTGGGACGCGAGTCCTGATCGGGCGCGTGGCCCTGTGCCGGCTCGGTTACAGTGGCCAGCAACGTTGTTGACTTTTTTCTATCTTCTTTCTTTTTCGTTTTTGTTTCTTTTTTATTATTATTCTTAATTTTTTTTGTGCATGGTGCTGGTCAGGCTGCACGGCAAGGCCTACGTGAGGCCAGGCTTGGCCACGGTAAACTTGTTTTTATTATTTTTCTTTTCTTATTTTTTATATTTACTAATTCTTATTCTATTATTATTATTGGTTTATTATTTATATTTCTAGTGTGGTAAATTGTTATAATGCGTCAAACCTTAGAGTACCGGACAAGTCTGTTTAATACCGGACATGTCTGTTCCGATTATAGAGAGCTATCGGATAAGTCCGGGGTTGTACAGTAAGAGACTTCGGACTAGTCTGTTGTTGTAACGGACAAGTCCATGGTGGAAAAAATTTGATTAAGTCTGTTATTGTCCAGTGAGGGTATTCGGACTAGTCCGCTATTTTTCGGACTATTCCGGTATCTGGCTCAATTTTTACTTGCTTCTTTATTTCTAATTATTTTACGTTTGTTCCTTTTCATCGTACTTAATGGTTTTGCATGAATTCATAGTATAATTAAACTATTACATATATATATTCATTTAGTTTTATTTATTTCTTTTATCTCATATTTCTTACGACAAATAAATTACCTTTAGCATATTTATTTTGGTAACTAATTTTCAATGCTTGAGGATGAATGCAAAATGCAATATGAGATGCGTATATTATATATTTTTCTTTATAAAAATAATTTTTTCCTATTATTAACTCTAAATTCCCACTTAAATTTTTAATTTGCCCAAAACTCGAAAATCAGGGTGTCACAATTCTACCCCCTTAAAATGAATCTCGCCTCGAGATTTGGGTGGGTTTAAGGAGAGCTTTGGAAATAAAAATTCTAAATTCCCTTTTACATTTGAATTAGCCAAATTTTAAAATTTTTTGGATGTGACATGTAGGGGCCGAGGTGGGGTCCACTTGGGCTTCTCTGGGGTGGGGCATGAAGTTCTTGGGCCCAAATTAGGCAATTACCCAAAAACAAATCGTGTGGAAATAAAAGAGTCCGAGTTGAATCCCGAAGGCCGGACTAGTCCCCACCAGGGACCGGACAAGTTCGTTTGGCAACAGAGGAAAAACCGGACTAGTTCGGTGTATAAGGCCGGACAAGTCCGGGGTTCAAAGAAAAAGGCTTTCCGGACTGAAATTCTAGATACAATCGGACTAGTCCGCTCGAAATCGGACAAGCCCGAACAACATCAGAGCCATCAACAAACTAGTCCACACACTGTGCCAGACAAGTCCGGACTCTGAAGAAACTGAATTTTCTGAGTCGGAAGGCAATACCAGACTAGTCCGGTTTAGAGGACGGACAAGTCCGTACTCTGTCAGAATGAAATTTTCAGATTAAGCCTAAATTCATTTTAATCTCGTTCCTTATTACATGGCTTAATAGTAAACATATATGAGGATGTATGCAATGCATTATGCATGAAAATAAGGGTGTTACAGTACCCGACGATCCCACTGGAGCCGGTGGAAAAAGGCCCCCTTGTTGAGCGAGATGAGAAGGCGAGGGTCGAAGTCTAGGACCTTGCCAAGCAAGTGGCCTCTTTGTTTCAGCGGAGTTGAGACTAGCGGCACCCAGGCGGAGTGCTTTTGTAACCAGGGATGACCCCTTTGTACAAATAACTATTAATGAATTTGAATCCATGTTGTTTTGCTTCTTGGCTTGTCTTGTGCTTCTAATATTGTTTCCCCAATTCCTTCACTGTGTAAGAACCTGAAGAGCTTTTGATGATGTCATTAGCTTTTGAGAGACCAATGCTTGCACAGTTGACATGTTCGATTCGTCGCTAGTTGACGTCCTTCCTATGAAACACCCTTAGAGGCTCCCTAGTAGGCGTGGCCGGGTTGTTGGGTATTGTAGGATCGAAGAGCACGTGAAAAGCTACCAGAGGGGGGGTGAATGGTAGATTTAAAAATCTTACATAGCGGAAACAATTAAATCCCAACCCCTTCAGCAGAAAAACGATCTGTTAGAGAAATCGTGTGTGAAACTAATCTAAACCTGTTTCATCGTGACAAAAGTGATATATATCAGAGAGAATCAAGTCAAAAAGAAAACACAAGAAGAATCACTCGAATTTGTCGAGAGAAACTCAAGTTATGATCGAAAGATCGAACAAAGGTCAATCTGTCCTACCCGAGAAAAACAGTTCTAGAATGCTGCAAAGAAACTCGTGTAGATCAGAAACCACAAATCCAATAACCGTTAAATTTTGAAAGATGATAGATAATCAAGTTTTAAAGACAACCCAAAAAGAATCACGTCAATTGGATCTGTAAAACTTGAGTTATGATAAAACTACCGATGAAAGGTAGTGCTGTCCAGAAACTCGACGAGTAAAACTTGTCTGGAACAAGTCGGACGAACAAGGCACAAAAGTTCCTTCAAACTACAAATTTTATTCAATAGAACACAAGAGGAACAGCCCCAAAGTCTTCTGCCACGATCTCTGGCCTCCCGTTCTTATATAACCAGCTTGAAAGCCAACTTAACTCAAATCAGGACCCTAATCCTACTCCGATCACGAATTGAAACTTTCCATAACTGCTTAGGACTCTTCTATACGCAGATAGAAGCAATCTTAAGACCTCCAAACACCTTAGGAACATATCCCACATTCCTAAAACAACTCAAATTCGTGACCCACATGAAATCCTATCATAACAAACTCGATACTTTCCATATCGAGCCATAACCGAATCCGTCGTAGCCAAAGTCATCAACCGATACGATCCGATCCTTTTAACCATATCTTTCCTTCCATAGCCCATCTTCGAAACCATGTTGCCATGTCATGCACCGCATGCATACGTGCAAACACCTTCCTTCGACGTCTAGTAACCTTCATATGCACTGCCCTTGATTCAATCATCCTGCGCGACCTCCTAACCCGCTCAACCACAATTCCTCCTGAATTTGGTTGTTGGAACCTCATCTCCTCCCTGAGACTAGTCCAAAGGATCCTGTCACCAGCCATGACTTGAACTCAAGTAACACCTAGACATGAATAAACAAACAATCCGTATGAGCCCAAGTCCACGACTTGACTCAAGTCAGTTCCAAACACAACACCTTACGTGAGCACCTCACATAAGCATGTT
Source organism: Tuctoria greenei (assembly GCA_036927565.1). NCBI lineage: Eukaryota > Viridiplantae > Streptophyta > Magnoliopsida > Poales > Poaceae > Tuctoria > Tuctoria greenei. Next base: position 29,840,172 of record JAYESD010000011.1, read on the forward strand.
GTAAAGCATAGCAAAACGATATCAGCCTTAACCACCAAAACACACCAAAAACTTAGTAAAAGAATACTAAGCAACCTTTCCATAAGTGTAAAGCAAGTTCGAAACATTTGACATGAAAATTTGGAACATTACGATCAAGCTCCAAACCTATCCAAAGCTAACCGGACCTTGAGCCGGAGCTTACAAAAGCTAGTACAACCGAGCGCCAGAGCTTTCCAAAGCTAGTACAACCTAGCGCCGGAGCTTACCCAAAACTAGTTGGAACTAGTCAACCCAAAAGCCAGAGCTAGAAAAACATGTCGGAGCTAACCAACATAAGTCGGACCTAGCAAAACGTATTGGAGCTTAACAAAGACATGAGCTATCAAAGACATGCCGGAGCTAAAGACAAAGCTCATCGGAGCTACCCAAAAACATGTCGGATCTAGACAAAGAAAGTCGGACCTATTGTCGGACCTTGCAGAAGCTCGGAGCTAGAGTCGAACCTTGATAAAAGCATGTTATGGCAGCATTCAAAACTGTTATTATCAAAGCCAATGTATTCATCACACATAGGTCTCACAATCCCCCCTTGATGAATGCATTGGCAACACCATTTAAAATCCGAACATTGGCATGAAAATTTTTGAGAACAATTTTCCCCCTTTTTGAAAATCAAATGAGATAGAAATAAATTCCCCCCCCCTATACATATTTCTCCCCCTTGCATAATTCAACATATTATCTCTCCCCCTTTGACAATGTATTTAGCAAGGTTCAAAAGAGAAATTTTAATTGTTATGAGCATATTAAAACATATACATATAAAACAAAGCTCATCCAAGTCATACTATCAAGTAACTTACACTATCACAACAATGAGATACATAAAGTAGTGTAAGCCATGCTAGATATCAAATGTAATTTTCAATTTAAGCAAGTCATGATCTCACAAACTTAACTATTTCAATACCTAAAAGCATGAAACTTGTTGCTGCATTTTATTATTTTTCAAATCACAAATTTAGATCATATGATATTTGCAAGAGATTATATGCGCATCTGCCTTATTCTAACCAACCAAGCCAATCCTATGTCATTTGACAATCAGAAGCTTAAGGACATGGTTTTAGTCATACACAACTTCTTCCAAGTTCATATCTAAGTGCAATGATAAGCCATATCAAAAGAAGAAGTGTGGTGCATGCATATTCTCTTGATCTTTTCTTAACTTATATTTGTTCACAAAAACTCAACATGTGAGTTGAGTACTTGATTAGTTCTTTATGATTAAAAAACACTTGTGAGCATGCAACAAGTTCAAAACAGCAAGAAAGTTCAACCATGACCAGATTTAGTGTAAGTAATTATTCCAATTACTAGTCATGGCAAAAACTACAAAATGTATAACATGAGTAATGTAGTAAGAACTTTCAGCATGTAAAAGGAATCACAAAGTCATATATGTATGAAATACTATGCTCATATTATTTTAAGTTCAGATTCACACATAGACTTCCCAAGTTTCAAAACTCCCCCTCAATTGCTATGAGGATGCATAACCCCTATTTTACTACGAATGTAACAAAAACGAGTGAAATCCAACGGTTTTGTAAAAATATCAGCCAATTGTTGTACGATATCTACATGGTGAAGCACAGTTTTCCTTTTTCAACATTATCATGGAGAAAGTGATACCTAATGTCAATGTGCTTAGTTCTATAATGTTGCACAGGGTTTTTAGCAATGCAAATAGCACTAGTGTTGTCACAAAATAGTGAAACACTATCTAGATCAACCCCATAGTCCTTAAGTGTTTGAACAATCCAAAGAATTTGTGAGCAAGCACTAGCAGCAGCTACATATTCAAATTCGGCTGTGGACGCAACTGAATTTTGTTTTCTAGAGGACCAAGCAACAAGTGAATTACCAAGAAAATGACAAGCACCGGAAGTACTTTTCCTATCAATCCTACAACCTCCAAAATCAGCATTGGAAAAAGCTTTCAAAGTAATGGTTGAGGAAGAAGGAAGAAAAATGCCAAATTCTTGAGTTCCATGTAAGTACCTGAGAATCCTTTTGGCAGCTTGACGATGTGAAGCACGTGGGGAAGCTTGAAACCATGTACAAAGACATACGCTGAATTGTATGTCTGGTCTTGATGTCGTGAGGTACAAAAGAGATCCGATCATGCTTCTATATTCTTTTTGATCCACGGTTTCACCATCTTCATCAAGTTCAAGTGTTGTTGTTGTTCCCATTGGTGTCCGAAGAGGCTTGCTTTTGTCCATGTTGAAGCGCCTTAGGAGGTCTTTTGTATACTTCATTTGATGCACAAAAGTATCCTCCTTGGTTTGCTTGATTTGCAGCCCCAAAAAGTATGTGAGTTCTCCCATCATACTCATCTCAAATTCTGAACTCATCATAGCTGGACCGTGTAACTTGTTCGTGCAAGCTTCCAATAATCTGCTGCGGGGGATGATCTTTGTAAAACCGTAGAGGAACAGATGTCTCACAAGCTTCTTCTTCTTCATGTTCATCACAAATCGATGAGCTTGTGACTTGAGGACGATTTGAATCAGCATTGATGGTTGTCGATGCTGGTTGAGAATTAACATCCAGAGCTGAACCAAAGTCTTTAGCTGCTGAATTTTTGGGCAACAGCTCCTCATCTTCAACAAAAATGCTCTCCCCCTACGGATATGGATCTGGACCTGCAATGTTTGAGCTAGTACCTGGGCTAGCTTCATCAAAAGACATTTCACAAGTCTCTACAATTTTGTTACTGTCAAGTAAAAGCACACGATAGCCTCTAGTATGAGATGGATAACCAAGAAACATGCCATCAATGGATCTAGGTTCAAATTTATCAAGATTATCATGTTTCTTAACAAAGCATTTGCAACCAAAGACCCAAAAGTGCGTAACACTAGGCCTATGTCCAAACCGGAGCTCATATGGTGTTTTACCTAGCTTAGCGCGCAATAAAACACGATTTGGGACATAACAAGCGATTGCAATCGCATCATCCCAAAATTTCCTAGGAGTTTGATATTCATCAAGCATAGTCCTAGCCATCTCAACTAAGGTTCTGTTCTTTCTTTCTACAACACCGTTTTGTTGAGGTACATATGGTGAAGAAAATTGATGATCTATTCCATTTTCAGCACAAAAGTGATCAAAAGATTGATTTTTAAATTCAGTTCCGTTATCACTTCTAATTGCTTTCAAAGATCCTGGGTGATCAATTGATAATCTAAGAAATAAAGTTCTAACGTGACTAAAAGCTTCATTCTTAGATGTCATAAAGTAAACCCAAGATATCTAGAATAATCATCAACAATCACAAGAACATACCATTTACCTCCGAAGGATTGAACACGTGAAGGTCCTACGGTGTCAAGGTGCAAAAGTTGACACGGTTCAGTTGTCATGATCATTGCGAAAGGAGTATGTGAACCTACAACCATCTTAGCATGTCTACAAGAAGAGCACACAATTTCTTTGTCCCCTTTAAGCTTAGGTAGCCCACGTATGCGATCAAGAGCACTAACACATGTTAGATGATCAAAACCTACGTGACCAAGTCTACGATGCCAAAAATATAAGTCCTTAGAATCATTAGCAAGTAGACACCTATGCTTAGCGAAAGACATATCAAAATCAGCTTTAAAAACTCTTCTGAACCGTGACATGTTAAACAAAAGCTTACTGTTTGAATCTACAACTTTACAGCAATTTTTATTGAAAATGATTTCCAGATTTTCATCTAGCAATTGTGAAACAGAAAGCAAGTTGTATTTCAAATTTTTGACAAGTGCCACATCCTTCAAAGTGTAGTGATCATTTACTCTAACCGAACCCTTAGCAATTATAGGAGTTGAAGAATTATCGTCAAAAGTAACATTTTCTACTCGTGAAACAAAAGAGAGGGAGGAGAATCATTCTTTGTTACCTGTCATGTGGCATGAGCAACCTGAATCCACAATCCAAATGTTCTCCTTCCTCAAGCATGTAACCTACATAGAAGCACAATACGTCGATGACTCAATACTTGGGTTAGTCAAAAGACATTTAGGTATCTAGTACTGAGTCACACGACGTGCAGCAGGAAAAATACGCGAAAGCTGAGATAAAACAGCAGGTTTATGAGTCAAAGTTTGAGGTTTTTTATTCTTAACTACTGACCTATAAGGTCTTACTTGTGTAGCACAAAAATCAGTAGCTCCGGAGGCAAAACCAGAAGGTCAAGAGGTAAACTTTAAATATTTTTGACTCATAACAGTAGATCGCATGTTCCTGGCATTCGGTTGAATATGTGCAACAAATTTTGCATGAATGTTATGAGATCTAGCAATCATTCTTTCCCTTTTCTGTTGTTTATCTAGTCTATAACAAAAATCTATGACATGACCATATCTACCATAGTAGGTACAGTGAAATTTAACTTTGTGTTCATGTCTAGATGAGCAAGAAATATTTTTATTTGAAACCGAATGAGACACCACTCCTGCAAATTTGAAAACCACTTCTTTTTGTTTAGGAACTGTTTGAATCAAACTACTTCCTAATGACTTTACAATTTTAGGTGGATGTGCCTTAGCATGAGCATGAGAATCAAAACCTAAACCAGTTTTATCATTGCAACACTTGGAAGAATTCAGCAGCAAGTTTAGGTTCTTATTCCCAGTACAAAACCGATCTAATGTCCTATGCATGTTATCAAGTTTATTGGATAGATCAAGGCAATTTTCACATGAAGTTTTTCCTTATAATTTGCAATTGGAACAATATTTAACTTCATGAGAACGTAAAGCATTATTCAATATTGAAATTTCATTCATGGCATCTTTTAGTTTCTTTTCAAAATCATCACAACTAGAACAATGCAAATCAATTGTAGAACAAGAAGCATCTTTTAAGTTTCCAATGTCAAGTGCAGCAAGCTTTTTGTTCTTTTCAATTTCAAGTTCAAGTCTATCTAGAGTAGAGGAATGTGTAGTTCTTAATGTGGACAATTGTTCATAGATTAAATCACACGTGGGACAAGAATCATCACTAGGAATCAAGGTTTTCAAATGGTTGATTTCAGATTCTAGTGATTCAATTTTAGCAGCATTATCCCTAAGCTTTTTGTCCTTTTTCTTAACAATAATAGTTGCACGAGAAATTGCATCACATATTTCATTACAGGTAGAACATACCTCATCGTCATCACTGTTGTGTTTTGCATCCTCCTGACTTGATCTTGATCTTGTTTTGCCCGTCATGAAGCATAAGTTGGCCAAATCATCTTCGTCTTCGTCACTTCCAATGTCCACATCGCTTGAGCCAAGTTCCTGGAGTGCTGAGATAAAACTGTTCACCAGTTGGCGACCTGTAAAGCCCTTCTTCTTCTTCTTATCATTTGTTGAGGAGTGCTTCGTCCTTGATTGTTTTTCTTCTCGGGAAGTAGAACCTGAGAGGTTAGGGCATTCTGTACGAAAGTGTCATGTCTTACCACATTTGAAGCATCGTTGAGGTCCGGAGCTTCCTCTCCTTCTAGTTCTCACATTTTGCAATGCTTTTGAGAACCTAGTAGAGAGAAGTGCTAGCTCCTCCTCTGGAAATACCTCGATCTGCTCCAGAGTTAGTGAGGACAACAAAGCAAGAGTATTACAAGATGATGATTGGCCAGAGCTAGGCATATCACGTTGTGAGACAAATGTAATAGACTTATTTGGGTTCTTACGTGATAAGATGTCAATTTCATGAGTTTTGTAAAGCACATCTAAAGTAAGTGTACTCATGACAATAGATTCACGAATAGATGTAACTTTCATCTCCCAGATTGACATGTATAATGCACTAAGAAGTTGTCTAGCATTTTCAGCATCAGAAAAATTAACGTTGACACTACGCAAGTTACTGAGAAGTTTGTTAAAGCAAGCAAAGAGATCATCGATGGACTCACCGGGTTGCATCTCAAAGTGCATGTATTATTTCTTGAACAGGTCTTGCCTTACCTCCTTGATCGTGTTGGATCCTTCGTGATAGTCACAAAGTGCTCTCCATACATCGTACACCGATCGGAGATGTGCAACGCGGTCGAAGTCGCTCTGAGTGAGTCCTTGGATTATCAAGTTTCGGGCTTTGTTGTTGTTGTCGATGTCCCGTAGGTTTGTAGCCATAACTTGATCATTAGGTGGCACTTCGTAAAGCTTGTACACCTTCTCCCATATTGTGAAGCCTTGCGCCTAGATGAAAGCCTCCATGCGTGCCTTCCAAACCTGAAAATCAATACCAGCAAACACATAAGGTTTGGCAGAGTATTTTTCCATGATGATTAGTCAAAAACACGTGCAAATCACAATTATTGGAGCACTGTGGCTCTGATACCAATTGTAGGATCGAAGAGCACGTGAAAAGTTACCAGAGGGGGGGTGAATGGTAGATTTAAAAATCTTACACAGCAGAAATAATTGAATCCCAACCCCTTTGGCAGAAAAACGATCTGTTAGAGAAATCATGTGTGAAACTAATCTAAACGTGTTTAACTGTGACAAAAGTGATATATATCAGAGAGAATCAAGTCACAAAGAAAACACAAGAAGAATCACTCAAATACGTCGAGAGAAACTCAAGTTATGATCGAAAGATCAAACAAATGTCAATCTGTCCTACCCGAGAAAAACAGTTCTGGAATGCTGCAAAGAAACTCATGTAGATCAGAAACAAAAAATCCAATGACCGTGAAATTTTGAAAGATGATAGATAATCAAGTTTTGAAGACAACCCAAAAAGAATCACGTCAATTGGATCTATAAAACTCGAGTTATGATAAAACTACTGATGAAAGGTAGTGCTGTCCAGAAACTTGATGAGTAAAATATGTCTGGAACAAGTCGGACGAACAAAGCACAACAGTTCCTTCAAACTATGAATTTTATTCAATATAACACAAGAGGAACAGCCCCAAAGTCCTCTACCATGAGCTCTGGCCTCCCTTGCTTATATAACCAGCTCGAAAGCAACCTCAACCCAAATCAGGACCCTAATCCTACTCCGATCACGAATTGAAACTTTCCATAACTGCTTAGGACCCTTCTATACGCAGATAGAAGCAATATTAAGACTTCCAAACACTTTAGGAACATATCCCACATTCCTAAAACAACTCAAATTCGTGACTCACACGAAATCCTATCATAACCAACTCGATACTTTCCATATCGAGCCATAACTGACTCCACCGCAGCCAAAGTCATCAATCGATACGATCCGATCCTTCTAACCAGATCTTTCCTTCCATATCCCATCTTCGGAACCATGTTTCCACATCATGCACCGCATGAATACGTGCAAACACCTTCCTTCAACATCCAGTAACCTTCATATGCACTGCCCTTGATTCAATCATCTTGCGCGACCTCCTGACCCGCTCAACCATAATTCCTCCTGAATTTGGTTGTTGGAACCTCATCTCCTCCCTGAGACTAGTCCAAAGGATCCTGTCACCAGCCATGACTTGAACTCAAGCAACACCTGCACATGAATAAACAAACAATCCGTACGAGCCCAAGTCCACGACTTGACTCAAGTCAGTTCCAAACACAACACCTTACGTGAGCACCTCACATAAGCATGTTGCAAAGCATAGCAAAACGATATCAGCCTTAACCACCAAAACACACCAAAAACATAGTAAATGAATACTAAGCAACCTTTCCATAAGTCTAAAGCAAGTTCAAAACATTTCACATGAAAATTTGGAACATTACGATCAAGCTCCGAACCTAGCCAAAGCTAACCGGACCTTGAGCTGGATCTTACCAAAGCTAGTACAACCTAGCGCCGGAGCTTTCCAAAGGTAGTACAACCTAGCGTTGGAGCTTACCCAAAACTAGTCAGAACTAGTAAACCCAAAAGCCAAAGCTAGAAAAACAAGTCAAAGCTAACCAACATAAGTCGGACCTAGCAAAACATATCGGAGCTTAACAAAGACATGTCGGAGCTATCAAAGACATGCCGGAGCTAAAGACAAAGCTCACCGGAGCTACCCAAAAACATGTCGGATCTAGACAAAGAAAGTCGGACCTATTGTCAGACCTTGTAGAAGCTCAGAGCTAGAGTCGGACCTTGCTAAAAGGATGTTATGGCAGCATTCAAAACTTTTATTATCAAAGCCAATGTATTTAGCACACATAGGTCTCACAGATATGCCTACCACTTGAGCGCAGGATGTCTTCGACTAGTCCCCATCGGAGTGGGGGAGCATGAGTGGTTGGCCTCAGTGTGGCCCTTCCAAGAGTGTCGAGATTTGCATGAGTGTTGACATCAACAGTAGGACCCTAGTGTACATGATACCACAAGAGAACCTTGTTAGCAACAAGAGTGGGGAAGGAGAGTGTACTCACTTATCAACGTTTGTTGCTGTCGTCAACATGCTTGGACGTCGACAGCAGGCCCCTTGGATGATGTCATAGCTGGATGCTCCAGCGTCGCCCACAATCGTCGTAGATTCGTCAACGGCAGGCCCTCTGGGAGGTGATGGAGCTGGCTGCTCCGGCATCGCCCTTCATCATCGTAAAGTCATCGATGGCAGGCCCCCTGGGAGGTGCCGGAGCTGGATGATCCGGCGTCTCCCACGATCGTCGTAGATGCGTCGACGGCAAGCCCCCTGGGAGGTGCCGGAGTGGATGCTCTGGCATCGCCCACCATTGTCGTAGATGGGTCGACAGCAGGCCCCCTGGGAGGTGCCAGAGCTGGATGCTCTAGCGTCGCCCACCATCTTCACAGAAGCGTCGAGGCATGCCCTTCGGGGGGGTGCCGGAGCTGGCTGCTCTAGCGTCGCCCACAATCATCGTATGTGCGTCGATGACAGGCCCTTGGTGTACAGGATACCACAAGAGAACCTTGTTAGCAACAAGAGTAGGGCAGGAGAGTGTACTCACTTACCAGTGCTTGTTTCTATTGTCAACATGCTTGCACGTCAGCGGCATGCCCCTTGGGTGACGTCAGAGCTGGATGCTCTGGCGTCGCCCACCATCATCGTAGATACGTCGATGACAGGCCCCCTGGGAGGTGCCGGAGCTGGTTGCTCCGGCATCGTCCTTCATCGTCGTAAAGTCGTTGACGGCAGGCCCCCTAGGAGGTGCCGGAGCTGGATGCTCCGGCGTTGCCCACCATCATCATAGATGCGTCGACGGCAGGCCCCCTGGGAGGTGCCGAAGCTAGATGCTCCAGCTTCGCCCGCCATCGTCGTAGATGCATCGATGACAGGCCCCCTGGGAGGTGCCAAAGCTGGCTGCTCTGGCGTTGCCCACCATCTTCACAGAAGCATCGATGGCAAGCTCTTTGGGCGGTGCCGGAGCTGGCTGCTTTGGCGTCACCCACCATCGTCCTATGTGCAACGACGGCAGGCCCTGATGTACAAGATACCATAAGAGAACCTTGTTAGCAACAAGAGCGGGGCAGGAGAGTGTATGCACTTATCAGCGCTTGTTGTTGTCGTCGACATGCTTGCACATCGACGGCAGACCCCTTGGGTGATGTCGGAGCTGGATGCTCTGGCGTCGCCCATCATTATTGTAGATTTGTCGATGGCAGGCCCCTTGGGAGGTGCTGGAGCTGGCTGCTCTGGCATCGCCCGCTACCGTCGTGGATGCGTCGACGGCAGGCCCCTTGGGAGGTGTCGGAGCTGGGTGCTCTGTTGTTGTCCACCATTGTAACCTGCTTTGTATGTCCTGCACATAATAGGGCTGCATATTTTTTTTTTGCTCGTGGGTGATCTTTTCCTATTAACTCCGCCTATGTTGTAATGACATAGCCGGTCCCAAGCCAGGGTAAAGGAGGAGGGGTTGTGATAGGCTTGGCGAGCCAGCAACTAAACTTAGCCATTCTCATGGAAATGAAACCCATTGGAAATTCGTTGGAGTGTAACCCTCTTAGCAACGCGCCATACCGGAACTCGGGTATGGTGTTAAGTGGGCGAGGGCCGGGTCGCCACTGCCTTAGTGGCGCGCCATATCGGAACCTGGATGTGGTGTTAAATGAGCAAGGGCCGGATCGCCACCACCTTAGTGGTGCGTTACATCATCGCCCGAATGTAGTGTTAAGTGAACAAGGGTCTTTGTATCTTCCTCAACGGATGCAAAGGGTAAGGAAGCTAGCCAAGGAAACTAGGTTTCGGGTGGGTAGTTGGAATGTAGGATCCTTGACGGGAAAGCAACGAGAGTTAGTGGATGTTGCGATTAGGAGGTGTGTAAATATCCTTTGTGTACAAGAGACTAGATGGGCAAGTCAAAAGGCAAGAGAGGTTGAGAATACTGGTTTCAAGCTTTGGTATTCTGGCTCGACTGGAACTATGAAATGCGTAGGCATCCTAATAGATAAGAGTCTTAAGGATAGAGTAGTGGATGTCCGTAGACGAGGGGATAGGATCATCCTAGTCAAGGTAGTTCTGGGGAACCTTATCTTGAATGTCATTAGTGCTTATGCCCCACAAGTTGGGCTCGACATGAGCACTAAGAGACAATTTTGGGAGGACATGGAGAATATGGTTAGTAGTGTACCAGTAACCGAGAAGCTCTTCATAGGAGGAGATCTCAATGGTCATGTAGGTACAACTAACGTAGGTTTTGAGGGGGTACACGGAGGTTTTGAGTGTGGCGATAGAAACCAGGAGGGTAAGGATATCCTAGACTTTGTCATAGCCTATGACATATTGGTAGCTAACACCCTCTTTAACAAGACGCTATCTCACTTAGTGACCTTTACTAGTGCCCAACATTCTAGTCAAATTGACTATATCCTCACCAGGAGAAGGGAGAGAGGGGCATGTTTAGATTGTAAGGTGATTCCTGGGGAATGTGTTGTTCCACAACATAAACTTGTGGTAGCCGACTTTCATTTCCACGTGTGTGTGTCAGGAGACAAATGTGTTAGAACCGCAAGAACAAAGTGGTGGAAGATGAAGGATGAAGCGCAACAATCATTCAAAAGGAGGATGATCGCAGAAGGACCTTGGAGCGAAGAGGAAGATGCGGATAGTATGTGGGTGAAGATGGTGACTTACATTAGGAAGGCAGCCAGAGAGGTGCTTGGGTGGACAAAAGGTATGAAACTTGTAGATAAAGACACTTGGTGGTGGAATGAAGATGTACAAAAAGCTATTAAGGAGAAGGAGTCTTATAAGAGCTGGCATCATGAGAGAAGCGCAAGTAACATGGTGAAGTATAAAGAGGCTAAGAAAAATGCAAGGCGTGTTGTGAGTAAAGCAAGGGGGCAGATGTATGATGCGCTATATGAGAGGCTAGGGACAAAAGAAGGCGGAAAGGATATATACAAGATGGTGAAACTTCGCGAGGGGAAGGTGAGAGATCTCAACCAAGTCAAATGCATTAAGGATGAGGCAGGCCAAATTCTATTGAAGGAGGAAGAAATTAAGAACAGATGGCGGAACTACTTCAATGGACTATTCAATGACGGGAATAAGAGTATTAGGTTCGGGTTGGATGACTCATTTGATGACACCAACAGTTGTTTCGTGCGGAGGATACAAGAGTCTGAGGTTAGAGAGGCCTTAAAAAGGATGAAAGGAGGAAAGGCACGCGACCCCGATGATGTTCCCATTAAGGTGTGGAGATGTCTGGGGGATGTAGCAATAGTATGGCTCACTAAACTATTCAACCGCATTTTTCAGTCAAACAAAATGCCTGAAGAGTGGCAGAAAAGTATTTTAGTACCCATCCTTAAAAATAAAGGAGATGTTCAAAGTTGTACTAGTTACCAAGGAATTAAGCTCATGAGTCATACTATGAAGCTCTGGGAGAGAGTGATTGAACACCGCTTGAGAAAAGTGACCAATGTCACTAAAAACCAGTTTGGTTTTATGCCTGGGAGGTCCACTATGGAGGCGATTTTCTTACTCTGTCAGCTTATGGAGAGGTATAGGGAGCAAACGAAGGATCTACATATGGTGTTCATTGACTTGGAGAAGGCATACGATAAGGTACCAAGATCGGTCATGTGGTGGGCACTAGAGAAACACAAAGTCCCAACAAAGTACATTAACCTTATCAAGGATATGTACGATAACGTGGTGACAAGTGTGTGTGTAAGAGATAGTGAGACCGACACTTTTCCTATCACAATAGGGTTACACAAAGGATCAGCCTTAAGTCCTTACATCTTTTCCTTAGTGATGGATGAGGTGTCAAAGGATATACAAGGGGATATCCCTTGGTGTATGCTCTTTGCTTATGATGTAGTGTTGGTGGATGAAACTAGGGATGATGTTGATAGAAAATTGAAGCTATGGAGGCAGACCTTAGAGTCTAAGGGGTTTAGACTTAGTAGAACCAAGACCGAGTATATGAGATGCGACTTTAGTGATGTCGGGTGCGAGGATGGTAATGTTAGTTTACAAGGACAAGTAGTACCTAGGAGAGACACATTTCGATTTTTAGGATCAATGTTACAAAGCAATGGTGATATTGACGAAGATGTTTGCCACAGGATCGAGATCGGGTGGATGAAGTGGCGACAAGCATCTGGAATCTTATGTGATAAGAAAGTTCCACAAAAATTGAAAGGAAAATTCTATAGGACGGTGATCAGACCTGCGATGCTGTATGGAGCAGAATGTTGGCCAACTAAAAGGCAACATGTCCAACAAATGAGTGTTGCAGAGATGCGCATGGTACGGTGGATATGCGGTCACACAATAAGAGACAAAATTAGGAATGAGGTGATACGTGATAGGGTAGGGGTGGCACCGATTGAGGAGAAGCTAGTCCAACATCGCCTACAGTGGTTTGGGCATATCCAGCGGAGACTTCCAGAAGCATACGGTTAATTGTGGGATTATAAAGAGTAGAGAAAATTTTAGGAGGGGTAGAGGTCGACCAAAGTTGACATGGCAGGAGGCGGTAAAATGAGACTTAAAGGAGTGGTACATACCTAGAGATTTGGCTCATGATAGGACTGCATGGAAATTAGCAATTCATGTGCCAGAATCTTAGTTTATTTGTAATTTGTTACTCTTATCTTCTTTCTTATTAACCCATTTCTAAAATAAATAAAATGTATAATCTTATTTTATTTGTATTTTTTTTACTTTCATCTTATTTTCTATTACTTTTCTTCAAAATTGTTGGGTTTCATTTCTAGCTGACCCTAAATTGTTTGGGACAAAGGCTTGGTTGTTGTTGTTGTTGTTGTTGTTGTTGGGTGATCTTTTCCTATTCTTAAGTATTGCCTTGTCTTACAGTCCTGGGCTCCTTCGCGGGGTTTGGGTAATTTAGTACGTTAGCGCTTGGGATCCGGCTCCAACCTTATTCAAGATGTGAGCGTCCTGGCCCTCAATACTTAGCCGTAGCACTGGGAGGCAAAGCGCGCATGCTTAGGGTGCAGGACCATGCTAAGGAGGTTGCACGCTCTGGATCTCTAGCTCGACGTAGGCCTTTCGTGGGGGACCATTTGGCACCATAGGACCCTAAGTAATAGGGTAGTCGCGAGGTCCTCCAACATAAGAGAAAACATATGGTGAGACAGTGATTTTTTCAAATTGGCGTTCATAGGAGGGGACTGGCTTTACAATAAGGCAAGGACCCACTCCGATTGTCAAGGAAGGCACAGTGTTCATGCTTAGGTTATGAGACCAAGCTAAACGGCTGAACACTCTGGACCCGTCCCCCCCCCCCCCCCCCCCCAGAGCTTGGTTGTCCTATGTGCCGTTAGTTGGCACCGTGACACCCTACATTGTGCTACTATATGCTTAGGAATGAACTTACGGAGGTGCTCTATGTTCCAAGGGTTGAGGAGGGCCTCTACTTCTTCTGTGGCCAGGCGAACACATCTGGGGTGGGATACTTGTGTCACTCGAAAGGGGCCCTCCAAGCTGGGGGAGATTTTGTGCGACCCTTCTCGAGAAAGTATACGCTGCAACACCAGGTCACCCGTATGGAGTTCTCTACTCTGCACGAACCACTCTTTGTAGCGCCTGAGTGCCTGTCGGTAACGTGCGTTATGCATCATGGCATGCCACCTTGCTTCGTCGATGAGGTCGACATCTTCCTGTCGGAGCTGGTCCTGTGAGGCTTCACCGAACATGTAGACTCGAAGCGAGCCCACTGCGATCTCTTGGGGGAGGACGACCTCGAACCCATACACCAGAAAGTTCCATCAGAACAATTATTATATATTTCAAGATATTTTGGCTCTTTCTTAATCTTCAAAAATAAATCAATTCCGTAATGGTAAGACGAAAAAAAATAAAAAAGGAAGTGTGGTGTTTCTCTAGTGGTGCGGCTAGGCGATATCCCGCTTGCCCATAGCGCACAGGGGAGTTCGTTAACCCACTTGGCACCATGCTTATCCAAGATGTTATACATGCGTGTCTTGAGGCCCCTGAGGATCTCAGTGTTGGCCCTTTCAACTTGATCGTTGCTCTTTGGATGATCCACGAATGCATAGAAAACTTGGATGCCGACGTCTTCGCAGTAGTCTTGGAACGCTACACTGGTGAGTTGGGTCCTGTTGTCAGTGATTGTGACACCCGGTTCCGAAAATGAACCAAGTGAACACATATGTGTGCCTAGGATGTTCAACACACATACACGAGTGCATCACAAAAGACTATACAAAAAATTACCATAGAACAAGATTAATTATCAAATTTTATTGAACAAACCATATTATCCTTGAATACAATCTCTAATGAATATTGATGACAAGTTCAACTAATGCAGCGGAAATAAACTTAATAACCAAACTAAACAGCTAAGCAGCATAAGCAATAGGGTATAGCGCAGCTCCATGCAACACCACAGGCAAGCTGACGGTAGACACGGCCTAGAACTCCGCATTATCGCCATTAAACTCCCAATCTTGACCTGCAACTGTTGGGGGGGGGGATTGCAAGAGTGAGTACATGTCGTACTCAGCAAGTGTGGAAAGTATGACATGTGGCTAATTCAAATGACGAATGTAATAAAGGCTAAGTGTTGAAAAGTACATTAAAACATTTGAAAAGCAATATATTATATGTATACGAATAAAACCCATCATAAGCCATGTAGTAATCATAATACAAGTCCATATTCCATATCCATCATCATATACCAATATCCATATTCAATACCAGAATTCAATTCATAACCATCCATAACCATAATACCAACCATAACCATCCCAAAAACCATCCCAATACCAGGTTCCCTCTAATCATGGAAGTTGTCCAGGTGCTCATAACCGGGAGCACGGCTATCATGATAGTTTATTAGACTCTGCAGAGTTTGTACCGCTTTACCCATGTGTTTGTGATTTCATCACCCGTCGACGACTGAAGAACCTCCCTTATGTCAATTACACTTCCTTTGGTGTATGGCCAAGAGATCACAAAATAGCCTTTACAAAGGGATTACTAGCCTATTTAGACCCCATTGAGGTTTCACCGGTGGCGATGCCTCCAACTGAGCACATCTTCAACCAAGGGCCCCCTCTTGAGCCATTCGGATCCTAGGGTAGTCCCACCAATCATCAACAAACCCAATCTGACTACCCCTTCCCTGAGCATCCACAATGGTCCAAACAGCACTAGCAAAGCCCTAATTAATCAGCTACACCGCACCCATACTTGGCCTCGTGGTGGCACTGTAGTCCTGGCTTATTCTCGCATGAAACAGTCCTTAGATCTAAATCAAGCAAACCACCATATAATCCAACCCATCCACATACTAGGCTTGCTTAGATCACCCATTACCATATCATATTGACCATTTCACATTAACTAGAATATCATTAATGCATAATTAAATGTATAGTGTTGTTTCCCATCCCAATTAATTAAGCGAAGCAAAAGGTAAAAAGCCCTTCCCAACTCTCTACCATAAATTCTAGGCGACAAGGGTGGTCAAACAACGCTAGTAAACTTCCTACCATAGGATTCCCATCAAATTGACACAAGCATGCAGTTTGCAAACAAAACATTTATTTTATAAACTGGATCAATATGCTTCAAGGACACTAGCCATGCTCTTGCGGTTGATTAGGGTCAAAGCCTTCAAACCCTTGGTGCTGTAGATCCTCCGCGGCAGTCTCTAGCGCAAATCCATCTAATCCGCACAATAAACATACAAACAAGAAACACAATCAAAGAGTGCACAAATATTACTCAATATGACATGACATGCATGATTTATTCAAATGCAAGGTAGAACTTGTTGAATAGATTAATTTCAAAGATCACTAACTAGTTCTAATAGATTTTAACAAGTTTATACAGTTTTGGATTTGATTAAATCTACTTTTAGAATCAATTCAACACAACTTAGTCAGCAAAATCGGACTAGTCTGTAGAAGTCGGACTAGTCCGCACTTCGCAGAACTAGCAAACTAGCGTTTTCTAGATCGACGTGGATTTGGATATTAGGGGTTGAATTCACGTAAGGGAAAGCGAATAGAAGGTATACCAGGTGTTTAGCACTCCAATGAATCAAGAAACTTGGAGGTAACACTTGAATCTTGATTATCTAGGGTTGGTGAGGAACTTGGAGGTGAATTGGTGTTGAAGAACGAAAGCTTGATGGAGATGTTGATCCTCTTTCGTTTCCTCCTCCTCTTCTTCTTGCTTGGGATCTTCTCCTCCCTCCTTGATGGTGGATCTCCACGAACTAGGGTTCGGGTGGGGTGGAAAAGTGGCAAATAGATGCCAAGCCATGGGGTGGGGTTGTTTATATAGAGGTGGAGGCTAGGGTTAGATGGATTTCGAGTTTGGGAGGAGTAGAGGCCGGTTTAGAGTCCCACATGGGCTCTAAAAGAGTTAGGCACGACGTCCCTAGGCCCACTTAACGTGAAACCCAAGAAACAAGTCGTAAAATAGAAGATCAATTCGGAGTAGCGAAATATCGGACAAGTCCGAAAAGGACCGAACTAGTCTGAAGTTGTCCAGAGAGAAAATCGGACAAGTGTGGCCAAAAATCAGACAAGTCTGACTTTAGTCAGAGAGGAAAACGGACAAGTCCGCTGGGACACCAGACTAGTCCGGAAAAGTCCAGGGACTTAGCAAATTTTCAAGGATTCATGGAATATCGGACTAGTCCGCACAAAATCGAACAAGTCCGAAAGTTTCCAGAGGCAAAATTAGACTAGTCCGCAGCAAAAACGGACAAGTCCGTTTTTAGTCAGAGAGAAATCGGACTAGTCCTCAGTAAAATTGGACTAGTCCGCACTTTCCTGCATTTTAAGTGCGGTTTTGCTCCAAATCAATTTTAAACTTGTTCCTCTTGTTGTGGGTTAATGTTAAACATGTATATGAGTGTATGCAAGGCATGATGCATGAAAATGAGGGTGTTACAAACCTACCCCCCTTAAAATGAATCTCGCCCTCGAGATTCGACGTGGAAGATAAAATATAGGGAAATTCCTTCTTGAGATCATCCTCCAATTCCCACGTTGCTTCTTTTTCGGTGTGGTGCTTCCATTGAACTTTACACCATCTAATAACCTTGTTCCTTGTGACTCTCTCCTTAGTTTCCAAGATTTTGATCGGTTGTTTGGCATAAGTCAAATCTTTCTTTAGTTCCAATCCTTCCATGGGCACTTGTTCTTCTGGTACTCTTAAGCACTTCTTGAGCTGGGAAACAGGAAACACATCATGGACATCTGATAGATAAGCTGGCATCTCTAACTTATACGGTACTTCTCCTCTTTTGTCCAAAATCTTGAATGGTCCAATATAACGAGGTGCTAGCTTGCCTCTTATGACCTCTCATCGGTGACACCTTGAGGTAAACAAAATCTCCCACTTCAAAGGTTAATTTCCTTCTCCTATTGTCCGCATAGCCCTTTTGTCTTGATTGGGCATCCCTCAAGTTTTCATGAATTATTTGGACTTACTTTTTGGCTTCTTGCAACACATCCGGACCAAATACTTGAGTTTCTCCTGCCTCATTCCAGAATAAAGGTGTCCTACACTTCCTCCCATAAAGTGCTTCATATGGTGACATTTTCAAGCTTGCTTGGTAACTATTGTTGTATGCAAATTCTGCATATGGCAATCTCTTGTCCCAACGTTTCCCATGCTTTAAAGAACAAGCTCTTAACATGTCCTCCAAAATTTGATTGGTACCATCCGACTGCCCTGGGGAAGGGTCCCAGGATATCCAGCCCCTAAACAGTGAAAGGCCATGAGGGCGGGATCATCTGCAACGTATGTGCTGGAGTGTGAATTTGCTTGGTGTGGAACTGGCACACCTTGCATCTCTTGACCAGCTTGACAGCGTCTTGTAGTGTTGTTGGCCAGTAGAAGCCATGCCGGAAGGCTTTGCGAACCAGCGTGCGGGAAGCTGCGTGATTCCCACACTCTCCTTCATGGATCTTTGCGAGCAAGTTGTAGCCATCTTCTCCAGTTATGCACCATAGCAGTATGCTATTGGCGCCACACTGGCGGAGATCACCTTCTACAAGCATGTAGCATTTTGCCATCCTCACGATCCTCTTAGCGGATACTGGATCCTCTAGGAGGATGTTTGTCGAAGTGTTAATGCGACACTTCCCCCGGATCTGCTAAGGAGCAGCCTACGAAAGTTCTTGTTCAACGGGGCTTAGGCCTCAATCAAGTGTTCTAGCAGAAGAGAGTATGACACGGAGGTTTTTACATGGTTCGGGCCACAAGGAGCGTAACACCCTACTCCACGGTGGATGGTATTGCTAGTATATGTGTATGCGTGTGTGTGTGTATCGGGGATTGAATGTCTGGTCCTTTTTAACAGCTCTTGATTGGCGGGGCTTAGGCCTCAATGAAGTGTTCTAGCGGATGAGAGTATGACATGGTGGTTTTTACATGGTTCGGGCCACAAGGAGCGTAACACCCTACTCCACAGTGGATGGTATTGCTAGTATATGTGTATGCGTGTGTGTGTATCGGGGTTTGAATGTCTGGTCCTTTGTAATGGTGGCGGTTCGGGCCTTTTATAGCTAAGGTCAGACGCCTTACAAGTGGGGTCCCAGGGCCTGACAGATGGTCCCGGGGCGATCTTATCCTAAGGATCTAAGGCTTCTCGCATAAGCTTGCTCTGATCATGGACTTGAAGACCCGCCATCTTGCCGCCTGAGTCGTTAGTAGCCTATGCGCCGTTGCCGACAATGGCACGGGATGTCTCGTCCAACTGCCTCTGTCGCTGTAAGCTACCCACTTGGCGGAGGGGGGTAGGCCTGTGGCATCTTAACTGCGTTGCGATTGGTCATAGCGGTACCTGACATTAGGCGTGCGCCGTGCCATGCGTTTGGGGAAGCTGCGTATCTTCAATCCTTGACAAGGACAAGATGCACCGCCCTCTTAACTCCCGCGTCCCTCTGTTCAGAGCAAGTGGCTGGACTACCTGACAGCTCGGGAGCTCACCTCTACGGGGGAGGTTAGGTCCCGCCTTGCGTACCACGTGGCAGCTCGAGAGCTTACCTCCATAGAGGGGGTCAGGCCTCGTTTTGCCGTCCATGTGGCAGCTTGGGAGCTTACCTCTGCGGAGGAGGTTAGGTCCCGTCTTGCGGGACACGTGGTAGCGCTGGAGCCTACCTATATGGGAGGTGGCCTGTCTGATGTCTCAGACCACGTGGCAGCTTAGGAGCTCTGTCTCATGGGGGAGAGGGATCCTTCCCAGCTGGACACGTGGCTGCTTGGGAGCTTGTCTTCAACGGGGAGTTGAACTTTTCCCCAGGGTCTCTTGCAGGTACCCCGGACCCCGTATCTGCGATCAACGGGTCTGGGTCTTCTGAACCTGTGGCGCCCTTGGACCCTGCCTCTGTAGAAGGTTAGGTACCTAGGCGACTCTAGCTTGTGCGCGAGGGTACCCAGTATGCTGGGTACCGACAGTGGCACCTGGGTACACCTTGGGGGGGAGGCGACGAGCCCAAGGGTGGAGCACTATCATGCTTTCCCACATGGCCTTTTAATGTGTCTTGATCAACTAAAGCGGTGTGCGCCTCTGCTGTTGTGATAATGCATCCCTCTCTGGTTGAGGGGTCGTGGCGACGAGATCTTTGCTTGCTGCGACATTATCACGACGGTTCCCAACACGCCTGCTGCACTTCGACTACTTTCACTTCTGTCTTTATGGGAACCGCCAGGTTGCCTTCTCAGGCAGAGAACAGCCCGGGCCGGTTTTTCTGATGGGGGACCTGGGCCCGCTTGTCATGGACGCCGTGGCCCGCTCAAATTTGCACGGTGCACCCAAACGCCACTAGGGTGCTTTAAAGGGGTACCTTTGTGGGCAATGGAGGTTCCTTCCTTACGCACGCCCCAAGCATTCGAGCCTTCGACTTCCTCCTTGAGCATCTACTCACCCTTGAGGTTCTCGACCCCTGCTCCAACGGACACAACCTTGCCTCCTTCCTGGGTGGAGGATGACTCACACGTGAGGCAGATTTTTGGCTGGGAGGACGAGGAGCGATGGGATTTGATCCGTCCTGGCTCCTTGCCACTGGAGTTGGGGGAGAAGGAGATCGTCTTCTTCCAGGCGTACGCATACTCTGGGTTCATCCCTCCTTGTGACAATTCTGGAAGTATGTGGGCTCCAGCTTCATCACCTATAGCCTAACTCTCTGGTGGTGGCGGTAGTGTTCTCGCATTCCTGCGAGAGGTTCGTCGGGGTGTAACCGAGCATGTCGGTGCTCCAGCAGTTCTTCGTGCTGAGGCGGACCATGAAGAAGAACAAGGCAGAATTCCTCAGTGCCTACTACTTCCAGCACTGGGTGAACAATCCCTCCAAGTACATTACTCCGGTCTCCTCGGGGAAATGGTCGAGCTGGATTAGCGACTGGGTGATCGTGCACGCCGATGCCCATGATCGCATGGTCCAACCCACCGGCTGGCCGGCAGTTAGTAAGACAGTCTGGGAGGAAAGTCCGGAGCTAGAGTTGGTGTATGCTCTTGTGATTGAGAGGATCCGATTCTTGGCGGATCACGACCTGTCAGAGCTGGCAATGATGGCGGACTTCGTTCATCGACGCCTGGCCCCCCTCCAGCATCACTGCCGTCCTACATGGCTCTACTTCGGGCTTCAAGATGGCACCAGGTTGCTCAGGGGTCGTGACACAGAGACGACCCATGAAGAGGTGTTTGGTGTAATGTCCAAAGCGTGCGACGATCCGCTATCGCAAGACGTCTTCGTCCTCCCGCGGTCTTGCCCACGGCTTTGTACGGACCGGTACCTTCGGATGAAGGTTCTAAGGACATGCCCAACCTGGATGCGATCGGTCTTCCGTCGCGGAAGGTTGGAGATGAGAGCTGGGGGTTGGCCATCGTCGACCCTCCACAGGAGTCCGCACCCGCTGCAGGCTCTAAAGCTTCACGAGCGGAGGACACACCCTCCATCGTAGGGAAAGGCAAGGCGCCAGTCCCTGACTCGGGCAAGGGGAAGGCACTGGTCCCTGACACGAGGAAGGGAAAGTCATCGGCGATCGAGGTTGTGAAGGAGAAGCGCCCTCGGACCGCCGAAGGCACCACCGCAGGTGGCCTTCGCTCCAAGTCAACATCCTCCGGCGCGCCCCTCCTCAGCATTGGGTGTCGGCGGTTCTTCCGGGGGAGGCTCAGCCCATGAAACATGGCTCCACCAACGTTTGCAGTGGGCACACCATCTAGCATCCTCGCCGTTTGCACAGTCCAAGGTGTCACAGGGGGCTCCGGGAGCGTTATGCCTTCGGAGCCACAGGCCAAGAGGCCTCGGGCCGACGTCGGCGGTAGCTCGGGAGGAGGCTCCAGAAGTGGCTCCGTTGGGGCCGGTGGTGGTATGCTGATGCAGGGTGGGGAGGCCCGGCTGGGGTGACCTCACATACCACGCCGTCGTCAGGGCCTGTGACTTCAGGGCCACCGAAGGTGGAGGCTCGCTGGAGCTTCCGGTGACGCCGGTAAGGCATTCTTACCAACCCTTGCTTTGTTATCTCGTCCACCTTTGTTGGTTGATCAGGCCTTGATTTTGATTTGCAGGGCCACATCGGCTGTTGTGACACCCTTATCGTTGGGGTACTGCCTCGGAGCGCTTCGAAGTCAGCCCAGGAGGCTACGGCTGTTCCGGCAAAGCAGACAGCCAAGCCGACGTAGGAGAGCGCCGCTTCGACATCTGTACTCCACGCGGGTCGTGAAAATTCTTCAGCTGCACCTCCGGCTGTTGTGTCAAAGGCACCCTCGGCCACCGCACGAGAGGTTATGTTGGAGCCGGCTCAGGGGCTGAGGGCTTGGTGATGGTGACGCTGCCACCTTGGGTTGCACCGCCACTCCTACCCAGCATCCAGGGACAAGGTCTCCGGTACTGGTGGCATCGCCTTCGCCGCTTCGAGAGGAGGAGGACTCTGAGATGATTGCCGGACGGTCCTCCATTACTTTGGTGCAGTCAGAGCGCCTCTCCGACATCATGGACTCGGCGCAGTCCAGCATCCTCCAGGTGCAGTCCAACCTCCGCCGTGCGTAGGGGGCTCTAGTCGCGGAATGGGAGAAGTTGTATGCTGAGGGTGAGCGCCTCCAGGACTTGGATGACCTTCTGAGGTCCAGGATCACCGAGGCGAAAGCGAAGTACCAGAGGGAGAGCAAGGAGCTAAAGCTGAGGCACCGCTTGGTGAAGGCCCTGGACGCAATGTCCTAGAAGATCTTTGTCGATGCCAAGGTGGCCAACAATACGGTCAACGCCTGTCTGCGTGCCCTTGAGGATGGTCGAGTGGCCCTAGATCGCCGTGAAGCTGCTATTGCTGAGAAGGATGCTGCTATCGCCAAGCAAGAGGTGATGACCCAGGCGATCATGGCTCGGGCTGAGGCTGATCGGGACAGGCTGCAGTCCTGCCTTGAAGATCTTGAGCTCTGGGAGAGGGACTTGTCGCTGGATCGGGCACAACACTCAGCTGAGCATCAGGAACTTCTCCTGCGCGATCTCAACGTCCAAGCCCAGGAGTGCTCGATGGAGCGCCGCACCCGAGAGCTATATCTGCAGGAGCGTCAACTGGCTCAGCGCCTGGAGGCTGAGGGTAGGGCGGTGGTGGAGATGGTGGCAACTCATGTCCTGGTGTGCTACCGAAGTCGGTACCCTAATCTGCCCCTGAAGCCAGTTTTTGAAGGTCCTGTTGAAGAACGCGAGGAGGCGGCAACGACAGAGGTCAAGAATGTCGCAAAACATGTCGTCACGCAATTAGCAAGGGACTGAGGTTGGCAATCCGACTTTGTATCCAGGGTTCACCCCTTTGTAAATATTACTTAATGAATCGGAATTTGTGTTTGACTTTTTGGCTTGTCTTTGCGCTTCTCAATTGTTGTTCTGAGTCCTTAGCTGCGTAAGGGTTTGTATAACCTTTGCCGAGCTTGTTAGTTTGTGAGGACCAACGATTGCACAATTGATATGGCAGAGTGTTGTCCGTTGACTTCCTACTTATGGAACCCCCTTAGAGGCCCCTTGGTAGATGTGGTTAGCTGGCTGGGCACATCTACCACTTGATCGCAAGATGTCTTCGACGGGCCCCCAAGCGGAGCAGGGGAGTTGGAGTCCTTTAGTTTCGCCCACCTCGTCATAGTGTCGACGGTAGGCCCCTCGAGAGGTGCCGCAGCTGGATGCTCCGACGTCGTCCACCATCATCGTAGAGACGTCGACGGCAGGTGTGACACCCGGTTCTGATGAAGAACCAAGTGAACGCATATGTGTGCCCAGGACGTTCAACACACATACACGAGTGCATTCACAAAAGGATATACAGAAAATTACCAAGAACAATATTAATTAACCACTTTTATTACAGAATTCAGAATACCCTCAAATACAAGCTCTAATGAATATTAATGACAAGTTTGAATTAATGCAGCGGAAATAATCTAATTAAGCAAACTAAGCAAAAGGGTAGTGCGGCTCCAAGCATAACCACTAGCAAAGCTGACAGCAGCACACATCCTAGGACTCTTTATTAACGTCGTGATACTCCCAATCCTGACCTGCAACTGTTGGTGGGGGAATTGCAAGGGTGAGTACATGTCGTACTCACCAAGTGTGGAAAGTATGACATGTAGCTGATACAAATGATGAATATAATAACGGCTAAGTGCTGAAAAGTAAATCAAAACATTTGAAAAGAAATATATTGTACATATGTGAAGTAAACCCATCATAAACCATGTAGTTATCATAATACTAGTCCATATTTCATTACCATCATCCATATACCAGATTTCTCATTACCATTAACCATATACATTGCCATAAACCATAATACCATCCCGTAACCAGTACCAAACCATCCCAAATCCCAAGTTTCCATCTAATCATATGAGGGTCCAGGTTGCTCATGACCGGGAGCACGACTATCATGATAGTTTTTAATACACTCTGCAAAGGTTGTACCACTTTAACCACGTGTTTGTGATTTCATCACCTTTTGGTGACTAAGAACCTCTATTATGCCGTGTCACACTTTCGTTGGTGTGTGGCCAAGAGATCTCAATATAACCTTTACAAAGGGATTACTAGTATGTACGGACCCACTAAGGTTTCACCGGTGGCGATGCCTCCAACTGAGAACATCTTCAACCAAGGGCCCCCCTCTTGTGCCATTCAGATCCCAGGAAGTACTGCCACAAATCCAAACCCAATCCGACTCCCCTTTCCCGGTGTTGGTATTTCTTAAAACCACAGAGTTATCCGCAAGCGCATGGAAATACCATTGTAGCACTTCCCCTTAAGGAGTATTCCCAAGGGTATCGAATCCAAAGAACGCGTGTGCTAATCTTTCGAACTAGCTCACCAAAGGATACAAAGTTGTTTGGTAGGCAAGGAACAGAGAGGAATTCAAAGTATTGATCCTAATTAAAGGTAGTTTGTAGTAGATGCTTGCTTCGGGCACGGGCTTACTCCTAGCAATACTAGGACGACTCCCGCCAAGAGCCTATGGCATAGCCGAACATGGAGGATTACGAAGGACAGATAGGGTTGTCACCACCTACTGCCTACCTCTTTGATCCGTGGGTCTACGAGATATCCACTGATGATTTATAACCTAAGCACCACTCTTACGTTCTAAATCACTACTCTAGTTGTTTCGAACACAAAGCTACAACTAGAGCCTCTAATGAATTAAAGTAGTGAACCCACAAGTAACTACTTGTGCAAACTACTAAGAATAAAAGATCAAACTTGTATTGAATTCATAAAGGCTTACTAGATTGAGTAAAACCTTTGTAGGGGTACAAGTGTAGAAGAGGGTCTTGACAAGCCCAAGCCTCCTTCTCCTAGACTCTTCACCACACCCTCCTTCTACTTTGGTAGCCTCTAGGACTACTCTAAACCTTTGGAGTGTAAAACCATTCTCAACTTTTGGTGTGTGTGAGAAGTGGGTGAGGGGGTCTATTTATAGGTGGAGAAAGGTCGGTTCCCACCACAATTAACGCGTGAATCAGTCACCATTGACTCCAGGGAGTCGGGAGGAGCCAACACGTGTCATTTGACCGGGTTTGGCGCCAGGAAGGGGTCGGACGAACCCCTGGTTCGGCTGACCTAGTCAAGCCTCCCCTCGGGGAGTGCTTCCTCTAGGAGGCTTCCAGGTGGGACCCCTTGATGTATATGGATGCAACACCGTTGGATATCCTTGTATTCTTCTGTTTGTGGGCCATTTGATCCATGTGTTGCCACATGTCATCACCTGATTCGTTGAAATCCATTTTCATGGATTCATCCCTGCATGTTTTGGTATTTTGGGTAATAATTCACCTGCATACAAATAAACACCAACACTTGTGGAATTGGGTTAGTGTATAGCCCTACCACTATGTTTTGTGTTTCTTTTATGCACATTATGAGGTGAATTGACGGTCAAAATATGGTACTTAAGGACCGTCAACAAACTCCCCCACACTTAGTCCTTTGCTCGTCCTCGAGTGAAGGCAAGAAGAACTAGAGTGTTGTCATGAATTTGCTATAAGGTAGAAAATAAGGATACTAGATATTTCAACTTATACCTGAATTCATGGATCCCCTTTGTGTATGTTGCTACCACATCAATCTTGGTGTTTGAAAAGTGGAACGGTTAGAATGAAGTTCCCTTGGATCATTCTCTGCTAAAATTATTTGGCAATTGCTATATTTGAAAGTCATAGGAACATTTGCCCTTGCCTTCTCGATCAGAATCTCTCAAATCTCTCAAAGTGTTTGAGTCCTCACCATGGCATATTTTGCCAATTCTTGTCCCTATACTAAAAGTGGCTATATCTGGAGCTTGGTAAGGATGAATGTGGCACACATTTGCAGTTCATATGTTACTAAATCAAAAACTTGATCCTATGAGAGACTTATGCAATGAACAAAGTGAAGGGAAAATTCTTGTGCACATGAATGGAATGGAGGGGTGAGGTGATAACTCCCATGAATTTGCTCTCTTTTAAGGATGAAACATGGCTACATTTTTTTGAGCACTCTTACTCTTTTTCAAGAGTGGATGCTTTTTATTTTTTTTGTAGCCATGTCTTCTACTCCTTTTTATTTTTAGAGAGGCTTTCATTTGTATTGTATGGAGTTTCTTTTTGACGGATGGGTAATTGATGTATGCAAACTCTCAATGTGAGAAATTTTGCATGAATGGAGTGCACAAGAGTTTTCAATTCAAAAAGTTCATGCATGTCACTCAATTGGGTCACGAGTCTAACAAAGTTCAATGAAAAACAAAGTAGCATATGCTTGTGGTTTTCAATGAATGTATCATATGGCCTCGGTGGGTATATAAATTTCCAATGAGAGATTTAGGCAAAGTTCAAGACTTCAAATAGTTACAAATGTCAAAATCAATTGCAAGCAAAAGGATGATTTCTAAATAACTCATTTACCATATCACACTAGTCAAATACCTAGATGATGTGTTTTTCCTATTGAATTATGGGAATCATAAACAAGGTAATGAATTGAAATATAAAGTATTCAAATTTTCAGCTTAAGCAAATTCTTGACTACCAAATTTTATTTCAATTTGTTGAGTTGATTCATTTTAGATATGCAATGAAAAATATGAAATCAACTCAAACAGCAGGGTAGCGCATAAAAGTGGGGATAGGAAATCCAAACCGATTTTCTAGAGTGAAACGGAGTCGTACAGTACAGAAAACAAGTCGGCCGACCAGGGGGTTCGGCCGACCTCCTGTTGGCTCTTCTATGGCTCTGTTTCGTCGGGTCGTTTTGCTCATTCGGTCGCGACGTGTTTTGATATGCAACGTTAATTTTTCACGTCGGGATTTCGTGACTTGCGGACATGTTTCCCCCACACTTGTTTCCTAAATTCTTTATTCAACAAAATAAACTAAAGGGGGGACTTTACAGGTGTTAGATGAACCGGTAAGTTCACTTTATTGAAATCAAAATATGGGGATGCTTACATTATTTAACGTATCTTTAGAAAACAAATGTGTTTTTTAAAATTAAAATCCTAAGTAGTAAGCATCCTATGCAGTCGGGATATCTAAACTATGGTGCGTTGTAGATGTTGGGCTCCCCGATGGCATTGCACAAGCGCCGCAATTTGGCACTCATGCCACGGCGAACACCGTCAATCACCTCCTTGAGGGCCAAGATGTCGTCCTTCAGTTCCGCCCTCTCGATGCGCCCTTCAGCCACCAAGTCAGTCAGCTTCTTGTTCTCCAAGCGGAGAGAAGCGAACTCCTTGGTCAGCTGTTCCACTTTAGGGGCACATGGAGAGTCCTCATCACTGCCCTCGAACTGACCGGGTGGCCCGTTGATGGCAGGTGGTGGGACGTGTCGCCTAATCTTGGAGGGCGACGAGCCCGTCAACTCCTCCATTGCCAGATTATCCACGCTCTTGAATAGGCCCTTAGTGTAGCCTCCTTCGGGTTTGCGCACCCCATGGATAAGAAAGCGATCTCCCATGCGTTCCGGCGAGGTACAGGTGCGCGTCTTGTAGTGGTGGCTCACTACATCGCCCTTCTTAGTCTTCAGTGTGTACATGAACTCCTCACCGGGCAGCAACGATGGGAGAGACTCGTATTTTCCGTGGACCACCCCCACCCACCGGCCTGGCCCTAGGCAGTAGCCCACAAATTTTCTGCGACCCTGCCGCACAACATCGCGCGTGCACCCTGCCTCGCATGCCGTCCAATCAAAATCGCATAATCGTGGGAGTGGGACACGCGAGATTTCCATCCTTCGGTGTCCAGACAACAAACCCAGCGCGAAGCGAAGGATCTCAGCAGGATTTCCATAGGACGGCGTGCGAGGCGGGGGCGCACGCGCGACGTTGTGCGGTAGGGCCGCAGAAAATTTATTTCCGCCCGCCTAGGCCCAGAGCCGGGCCTGCCTTTAAGACCATCCGCAGTGGTTCACGGTAAAGCTTTAGGCTGTGTTTGGGAGCACAATTTTTCAATACTAAAGTTTTGGAAACCACAGTTTTTAAAATGACATGGCAATACCAAAGTACGTATTTCAGTAACACAGTTTCGTAATACCACGATTTTGCAATACATAGCACTGTTTGGTTGACAAACACCATTCTGTAAAAAATACCATAGTAATCTCAAATACCACGGTATTACTAATTGCTCTAAAACTCCAAAAATACCGTGTTCCCAAACACCAAAATCGAATTCTCCGCGGCCCTTCCGCACAGCCGTCTTTGTGCGACCCTGTGACACCAGGTTTCAAAAATGAACCAAGTGAACGCATATGTGTGCCCAGGATGTTCAACACACATATACGAGTGCATTCACAAAAGAGTATACAGAAAATTACCACAGAACAAGATTAAATAACCAAATTTTATTGCACAAACCATATTATCCTCGAATACAAACTCTAATGAATATTGATGACAAGTTCGACTAATGCAGCGGAAATAAACTAATTAAGCAAACTAAACAGCTAGGTAGCATAAGCGATAGAGTATAGCGCAGCTCCAATCAACACTACAGGCAAAGCTGACGGTAGACACGGCCTAGAACTCCGCATTATCGCCATTAAACTCCCAATCCTGACCTGCAACTGCTGGGGGGATTGCAAGAGTGAGTACATGTGTACTCAGCAAGTGTGGAAAGTATGACATGTGGCTGATTCCAATGACGAATATAATAATGGTTGAGAGATGAAAAGTACATTAAAACATTTGAAAAGCAATATATTACATGTATGTGAAGTAAACCCATCATAATCATAAGTAATATCATAATACCAGTCTGACTTCACTACCATCATCAATAATTCCAGATTTCACCATTTGCCAAAAACCATATTCAATACCAGAAACTAATCCATAACCAGCCATAACCATTACTAAACCATAACCATCCCAAATACCATCCCAATACCGAGTTCCCTCTAATCATGGAAGTTGTCCAGGTGCTCATAACCGGGAGCATGGCTATCATGATAGTTTTATTAGACTCTGCAGAGTTTGTACCACTTTACTCACGTGTTTGTGATTTCATCACCCGTCATCGACTAAAGAACCTCCCTTATGCCAATTACACTTCCTTAGGTGTATGGCCAAGAGATCACAAAATAGCCTTTACAAAGGGATACTAGCCTATTTAGACCCCACTGAGGTTTCACCGGTGGCGATGTCTCCAACTAAGCACATCTTCAACCAAGTGCCCCCTCTTGAGCCATTCGGATCCCAGGGTAGTCCCACCAATCATCAACAAACCTAATCCGACTACCCCTTCCCCGAGCATCCTTAATGGTCCAAATAGCGCTGGCAAATCCCTAATTAATCAGCTACGCCGCACCCATACTTGGCCTCGTGGTGGCACTATAGTCCTGGCTTATTCTCGCATGAACCGGTCCTTAGATCTAAAGCAAGCAAACCACCATGACATTCAACCCATCCACATACCGGGCTTGCTTAGATCACCCATTACCATATCACATTAACCAGTTCACATTAACCAAAATATCATTAATGCATAATTAAAGGTGTAGTGTTATTTTCCCATCCCAATTAATTAAGCAAAGCAAAAAGGTAAAAAGCCCATCCCGACTCTCTACCATAATTCCAGGTGACAAGGGTGGTCAAACAATGCTAGTAAACTTCCTACCATAGGATTCCCATCAAATTGACACAAGCATGCAGTTTGCAAATAAAACATTTATTTTAAAAACATGATCAATATGCTTTAAGGACACTTTTCTTACTCTTGGGATTGGTTCGGGTCAAAGCCTTCAAACTCTTGGTGCTGTAGATCCTCGGCGGCACTCCCTAGTGCAAATCCGTCTAATCCACACAATAAACACACAAGACAAGAAACACAATCAAAGAGTGCACAAATATTACTCAATATGACATGACATGCATGATTAATGCAAATGCAAGGTAGAACTTGTTAATGGATTGCTTTTAATGATCACTAACTAGTTCTAATAGATTTTAACAAGTTTATACAGGTTTGGAGTTAATTAGATCAAATTTTTGAATTAATTCAACACAATTTAACTAGGATGATCGGACTAGTCTGCAGAAGGCCAGACTAGTGTGCACTTCGCAGAACTAGCAAACTAGGGTTTTCTAGATCGACGTAAATTTGGAGATTAGGGGCCAGATTCACGTAAGGAAAAGAGAATAGAAGGTATACCAGGTGTTTAGAACTCCAATGAATCAAGAAACTTGGAGGTAACACTTGGATCTTGATGATCTAGGGTTGGTGATGAACTTGGAGATGAATTGGTGACAAAGAACGAAATCTTGGTGGAGATTTTGATCCTCTTTCGTTTCCTCCTCTTCTTCTTCTTGCTTGGGATCTTCTCCTCCCTCCATGGTGGTGGCTCTTCACGATCTAGGGTTTGGGTGGGGTGGAAAAGTGGCAAATAGATGTCAAGCCAAGGGGTGGGGTTGTTTATATAGAGGTGGAAGCTAGAGTTAGATGGATTTCGAGTTTGAGAGGAGTAGAGGACGGTTTAGAGTCCCACATGGGCTCTAAAAGAGTTAGGCACGACATCCCTAGGCCCACTTAATGTGAAACCCAAGAAACAAGTCGTAAAACAAAAGATCAACTCGGAGTCGCGAAATATCGGACAAGTCCGAAAAGGATCGGACTAGTCCGAAGTCGTCCAGAGAGAAAATCGGACAAGTCTGGCCTAGAATCGGACTAGTCCGCACAAAATCGGAAAAATCCAAAAGTTTCCAGAGGCAAAATCGGACTAGTCCGCAGCAAAAACGGACAAGTCCGTTTTTATTCAGAGAGAAATCGGACTAGTCCTGAGTAAAATCAGACTAGTTCGCACTTTCCTGCATTTTAAGTGCGGTTTTGTTCTAAATCAATTTTAAATGTTCCAAATCAATTTTAAACTCGTTCCTCTTGATGTGGATTAATGTTAAACATGTATATGAGTGTATGCAAGGCATGATGCATTAAAATGACGGTGTTACAAACCTACCCCCCTTAAAATGAATCTCGCCCTCGAGATTCGACGCGGAAGAGAAAAGATAGGGAAATTCCTTCTTAAGATCATCCTCCAATTCCCACATCGCTTCTTTTTCTGTGTGGTGCTTCCATTGAACTTTACACCATCGAATATCCTTATTCCTTGTGACTCTCTCCTTGGTTTCCAAGATTTTGATGGGTTGTTCGGCATAAGTCAAATCTTCCTCTAGTTCCAATTCTTCCATTGGAACTTGTTCTTCCGGTACTCTCAAGCATTTCTTGAACTGGGAAACATGAAATACATCATGGACGTCCGAAAGATGAGCTGACATATCCAACTTATACGCTACTTCTCCTCTTTTGTCCAAAATCTTGAATGGTCCAATATAACGAGGTGCTAGTTTGCCTCTTATGTTAAACCTCTTATGACCTCTCATTGGTGACACCTTGAGGTAAACAAAATCTCCCACTTCAAAGGTTAATTCCTTCTCCTATTGTCCGCATAGCCCTTTTGTCTTGATTGGGCAGCCCTCAAGTTTTCACGAATTATTTGGACTTGCTTTTCGGCTTCTTGCAACACATCCGGACCAAATACTTGAGTTTCTCCTGCCTCATTCCAGAATAAAGGTGTCCTACACTTCCTTCCATAAAGCGCTTCATATGGTGACATTTTCAAAATTGCTTGGTAACTATTGTTGTATGAAAATTCTGCATATGGCAAGCTCTTGTCCCAACCTTTC
The DNA here is from genome assembly GCA_036927565.1 of Tuctoria greenei. Taxonomy (NCBI): domain Eukaryota; kingdom Viridiplantae; phylum Streptophyta; class Magnoliopsida; order Poales; family Poaceae; genus Tuctoria; species Tuctoria greenei. The sequence continues at coordinate 29,872,245 of JAYESD010000011.1, forward strand.
CCATGCTTTAAAGCACAAGCTCTTAACATGTCCTCCAAAATTTGATTGGTCCTCTCGGTTTGTCCATCCGTTTGAGGGTGATATGCTGAACTAAAATTAAACCTCGTCCCCAAAGCTTCATGCAATTTTTGCCAAAACCTGGAAGTAAATTGAGAACCTCTATTCGAGACTATCTTCTTCGGTACTCCGTGTCGACACACAATATGCTCCATGTATATTTCGGTCAATCGTGCAGCTGTATATTTGGTCTTCACAGGGACAAAATGAGTTGACTTTGTTAAGCAATCCACAATTACCCAAATTGAGTCATACCCGGACTGAGTACGTGGTAACCCAACTATGAAGTCCATTCTAATTTCTTCCCACTTCCATTCTTGGATCTTCAATGGTTGCAATAATCCAGCTGGCCTTTGATGTTCCGCCTTGACTCGTTGGCCCACATCACACAATGCTACGTATTCAGCTATGTCCTTCTTCATGCTAGCCCACCAATAGCAAGTCTTAAAGTTATTGTACATCTTTGTACAACCGGGGTGAATCGAGTATGGCGAGTCATGTGCCTCCTTTAGTATTGTCTCTCGAATATGCTTCACATTAGGCACAACGATTCTCTTTCCAAGCCATAAGGTACCATGTTCGCCTTCATCAAATCTGAATTCTCTCCCTTCTTCGGTCCTTTCCTTGATTTCCTTGATCTCTTCATCCGCGGTCTGTGCTTCTCGAATTTCTTGCTCCAGGGTTGGGTTTAACTCCATCACCTCCATCTCATTTACAAATCCGAGGTTCAACCTTTCAAACTCCTTACATAACTCGAATGGTAACTCTCGAACTGTGAGTTGATGACTTACTCCTTTTCTACTCAAAGCATCGGCCACTAGATTGGCTTTTCCCGGATGATATTTGATCCCCAAATCATAATCTTTGATGAGCTCCAACCATCTTCGTTGCCTCAAGTTCAGATCCGTTTGTGTGAAAATATACTTCAAACTCTTATGATCCATATAAATTTCACACCTATGTCCAAGGATGTAGTGTCTACAAATTTTCAATGCATGTACCACGGTTGCAAGTTCTAAATCATTCGTTGGATAATTCTGCTCATGTTTATTCAGTTGTCTCGAAGCATATGCAACCACTTGACCTTCTTGCATCAATACACATCCAAGTCCTTGTCTCGATGCATCGCAATAAATATCAAAACTCTTGCTCACATCCGGCAGTACCAAAAGTGGGGCTGTTGTTAACCTCCTTTTCAACTCCTCGGAACTATTTTGACAAGCTGAGTCCATTGGAAAGCCTTTCCCTTCATTAGCAACTCCGTCATAGGCTTGGCTATCTTGGAAAAGTCATTGATAAACTGACGGTAATATCCAGCCATCCCAAGAAAGCTCCTTATTTCCTTTACATTTTGCAGTGGTTCCCACTTCAACACGTCTCTCACTTTTCCGGGGTCAACCGATACTCCTCCTCCTGAGATGATATGACCCCAAAACAACACCTCTCTCAACCAAAACTGACACTTGCTAAACTTGGCATACACTTGATGCTCCCTTAATTTCTGCAACGTGAGCCTCAAGTGTTCCTCATGTTCTTTCTCATCCTTCGAGTAGATCATAATGTCATCAATAAATACCACAACGAACTTATCCAAGTACTCCATGAAGACCTTATTCATGAGGTACATAAAGTACGCAGGCGCATTTGTCAATCCAAAGGACATCACGGTGTACTCATAAGATCCATACCACGTCCTAAAAGTTGTCTTGGGTATGTCCGATGGTCTGATCTTCATTTGAAAATATCCCGACCTCAAATCAATCTTAGAGAAGATACAAGCACCCTTCATCTGATCAAACAAGTCTTCTATTCGTGGCAAGGTGTACTTGTTCTTGATTGTTACCTTGTTGATAGCTCGGTAATCCACACACATCCTATGGGTTCCATCCTTCTTGTCCACAAACAGCACGGACGCTCCCCAAGGTGAAGAGCTTGGGCGAATAAGACATTTCTCTAGTTGCTCTTGAATTTGCTTCTTGAGCTCCGCTAATTCCATAGGTGGCATCCTATATGGACTCTTAGCTATAGGTGTAGTTCCAGGTATTAAATCAATAACAAACTCAATGTCTCGATCAGGTGGCATACCTGGCAACTCATCTGGAAAAACATCCAAAAATTCACACACCACCGGAGTCTCCTCAATTGCGGCACCGTCCATATGATTCAGATCCAATTGCTTTGGTGTGGTTTGAGATGCTTCAAATTCTACGGTGATCCCTTCTTCATTGGTCAACTTCACCGTCTTTGTGGCACACTCAATAACTCAATTGTACTTCCTCAACCAATCCATACCATGTATAATGTCCAATCCTTGAGAATCCAAAACAATGAGGTTGGCGGAGAAGTCTACCCCCTTATTCTAAGGCTTACTTTTGGACATACTATATTTGTCCTCATCTCTCCTCCAGGAGACTTAACCAATTGAGTAAACTTCATACGAGAGATAGGCAAACTATAGTTGGCAACATACATCGATGCAATGAATGAATGCGATGCTCCAGAATCAAACAACATAGTCACGGGGTTGGAGTTTGGGAGAAACATACCAATGACCACGTCATCCGCTTGTTGAGCATCCTCCGTAGAGACATGGTTCACGTTGCCACAAGCAAAATTCTGTTGTCCACGACTCCCTTGAGGCTGTCCTCCATTGGATCTTGGGTTTTGCCTCGGTGCATTGCTTCCTTAACCAAGGCCTAACTTAGGACATTCATGCGCAAAGTGTCCAGCTTCTCCACAAGTATAGCACTTCTTAACTCCACCAGAATTATTGGGACGAGCTTGGTTTTGAACATTTGCACCAGGGAAATTAGCACGGGGTGCATAAGGCATTGGAGGCCTAGGTGCTTGCATGACAGGGCACTGCTACACAAAATGAGTTGGGCGCGGTGCATAACCAGGGCGTTGAGCAGGAATAGAAGAGCCTTAATGAGGCGCATTGGACGGCGCAAAGCGAGGGCGCACATTACTTCCTTGTTGCTGTCCTTGATATGGTGCCTTTCTCTTATTGTCTTGCTCCATCTCACGAATCTTGTTCTCAACCACAATTGGTTTGTCCACAAGCTTCTGAAAATTGGCATAATCACAGTTGAGTAGTTGCACTTGGATTTCATTGTTCAAGCCTCTCATGAACAAATATTGCTTTCGGCTGTCCCGGCTAACATCCTCAGGCGCATATCTTGAGAGTTGAGTGAACTTATTGAGATATTCACTCGCGCTTGATCTTCCTTGCCTTAAGTTCTCAAATCCTTGCCTTTTCAAAATCATAACTCCTTTCGGCACATAATGAAAACGGAAGTTCTCCTTGAATTCTACCCAAGTGATCCTCTCTTGATTATCGTGAGCATTGCAATAAGCATCCCACCAATCCGCAGCTGCTCCAACTAGTTGATGAGAAGCAAATAAGACCTTCTCCTGGTCACCGCATTGGACAATAGCAAGTTTCTTCTCCACGGACTTGAGCCAATCGTCCGCATCCATAGGGTCAGCAGCTTGAGCAAAGGTTGGCGGCCTAGTCCTCATAAACTCTCCCAATCGGTTATGAGGAGGCGGGGGTGGCGGTGGAGGCATGTGGGGCTGATTGTTGATGTTACCAGCCTGCAGCTGTCCCATAGTTTGTATCATGGTCTACATGAGCTGGTTCTGCATAGCCAGTAGCTGCTCAATATTGATAGCTCCATGAGCAGGTCCTTGCCCATTGTTGTTCTGAGGTACTCCATGGTTCTCCTCCTCATCATTGACATCCCTCTGGTTGCAAGTCCTCACCATCTGAAGAAAAGCAATAGGTAAGAATTAGAGAACGTTCCCAACTATATGCATCAAGGGATATGAAACAAGGCAACAAACTAGCCTAAGTGGACATGGTAATGCTAAAGCATCCCAAAATCCTCTATTAATCACACAAGCAAACAATATATATAGCAACAGCACACCAAGCAAAAACACATCGATTCCTGAGTGCTCCTATGTGCTCTAAAGTGTCCATTCTATCTAGGCCGCATCCTACGGTCAACTTGTTGCTCTGATACCAATATGTCACACCCGGTTCCAAAAATGAACCAAGTGAACGCATATGTGTGCCCAGGATGTTCAACACACATACACGAGTGCATTCACAAAAGAGTATAAAGAAAATTACCACAGAACAAGATTAAATAACCAAATTTTATTGCACAAACCATATTATCCTCGAATACAAACTCTAATGAATATTGATGACAAGTTTTACTAATGCAGCGGAAATAAACTAATTAAGCAAACTAAACAGCTAGGCAGCATAAGCGATAGGGTATAGCGCAACTCCAATCAACACCATAGACAAAGCTGACGGTAGACATGGCCTAGAACTCCGCATTATCGCCATTAAACTCCCAATCCTAACCTGCAACTACTGAGGGGATTGCAAGAGTGAGTACATGTCGTACTCAGCAAGTGTGGAAAGTATGACATGTGGCTGATTCTCATGACGAATATAATAATGGTTGAGTGTTGAAAAGTACATTAAAACATTTGAAAAGCAATATATTACATGTATGTGAAGTAAACCCATCATAATCATAAGTAATATCGTAATACCAGTCTGACTTCACTACCATCATCAATAATTCCAGATTTCACCATTTGCCAAAAACCATATTCAATATTAGAAATTAATCCATAACCAGCCATAACCATTACCAAACCATAACCATCCCAAATACCATCCCAATACCGAGTTCCCTCTAATTATGGAAGTTGTCTAGGTGCTCATAACCGGGAGCACGGCTATCATGATAGTTTTATTAGACTCTGCAGAGTTTGTACCACTTTACCCACGTGTTTGTGATTTCATCACCCGTCGGCGACTAAAGAACCTCCCTTATGCCAATTACACTTCATTTGGTGTATGGCCAAGAGATCACAAAATAGCCTTTACAAAGGGATTACTAGCCTATTTAGACCCCACTGAGGTTTCACCGGTGGCGATGTCTCCAACTGAGCACATCTTCAACCAAGGGCCCCCTCTTGAGCCATTCGGATCCCAGGGTAGTCCCACCAATCATCAACAAAGCCAATCCGACTACCCCTTCTTGGCACTGTAGACCTGGCACTAGCAAAGCCCTAATTAATTAGCTACGTCGCACCCATACTTGGCCTCGTGGTGGCACTGTAGACCTGGCATATTCTCGTATGAACCGATCCTTAGATCTACAGCAAGCAAACCACCATGACATTCAACCCATCCACATACTGGGCTTGCTTAGATCACCCATTACCATATCATATTAACTAGTTCACATTAACCAAAATATCATTAATGCATAATTAAAGGTGTAGTGTTGTTTTCCCATCCTAATTAATTAAGCGAAGCAAAAAAGGTAAAAAGCCCATCCCGACTCTCTACCATAATTCCAGGTGACAAGGGTGGTCAAACAACGCTAGTAAACTTCCTACCATAGGATTCCCATCAAATTGACACAAGCATGCAGTTTGCAAACAAAACATTTATTTTAAAAATAGGATCAATATGCTTCAAGGATACTTGCCTTGCTCTTGGGATTGGTTCGGGTCAAAGCCTTCAAACTCTTGGTGCCGTAGATCCTCCATGGCACTCCCTAGCGCAAATCCGTCTAATCCACACAATAAACATACAAGACAAGAAACACAATTAAAGAGTGCACAAATATTACTCAATATGACATGACATGCATGATTAATGCAAATGCAAGGTAGAACTTGTTAATGGATTGCTTTTAATGATAACTAACTAGTTTTAATAGATTTTAACAAGTTTATACAGTTTTGGAGTTGATTAGATCAAATTTTTGAATTAATTCAACACAATTTAACCAGGAAGATCGGACTAGTCTGCAGAAGGCCGGACTAGTCCGCACTTTGCAGAACTAGCGAACTAGGATTTTCTAGATTGACGTAAATTTGGAGATTAGGGGTCAGATTCACGTAAGGAAAAGAGAATAGAAGGTATACCAGGTGTTTAGAACTCCAATGAATCAAGAAACTTGGAGGTAACACTTGGATCTTGATGATCTAGGGTTGGTGATGAACTTGGAGATGAATTGGTGTAACACCCTAAATTTTCGCATCCTGCATTGCATACATGATCATGTATTAAACATTAGTAGGATAAAAGGAAAATGATAAAATATACAAATGAATGTAGCAAAAGAAGAAAAAGAAAATAATAATTATTGCCTAAAACTTGTAATGAGAAATAAGTATAAAAATAATAATAAAAATATATATAAGTATATATATATAAATAATATATAACAATACATAAAAATAGATAAAATATTAATATTAATAATATATGTTATAAAAATAATAAATAATAAATATATAATATCTAATATGAATAATAATATATATATAATATATATAATAAATTATAAAAGGAAGTATAAAAAGAAAAGTAAAATAAAAAAATATAAATATAAAATAATAGATTGTATGATAATAAATATATATATAATAATAAAAGAATAAAATAAATAAGATAAATAAATAATATAGAAAAAACAGTAATATGTTTCAAAAAAAAGAAGAAAAAAAAGAGAAAAAAAAACGAAAAAGGGACCGCCGGCCAGCAGCCGAACCGCCAGCCGGCCACGCCACACGCGCCCGCACGCGCAGCGCCCCTGGGCCCGCCTCCCACGCGCGCTCACGCGCGGCGCGCCCGCCCCTGGGGCCCCACCCGCCGCCTGCCCCCTGACGCGACGCGGCCCCGCTCCGTGGCCTCCGCGCCGTCCCGCCTCCCGCACGGCTCCCGCCCACGCCTGGCCCACCCCGCCGCCTACGCCCCGAGGCGCTGACCCCGCGCCGCCGTAGGCCCCCGCCCAGCCCCCGCCTCCACGCACCACGCCCCAGCGCGGAACCCACCCTGCCTGCCGCTGGGCCCCGCCCGCGCCAGAGGCACGCGCCTCGGCTCCCGGGCGCTGTACGCGTCCGACCCCGCGCGGGCGCCCCTCCCGACGCCGCCCGACCTCCCGTCCCGATCCGTTTGCCCCGCGACCCCAGCGCGCCCTGCGCCTGCACGCCCGGGCCCCACGCCTCCCGCGCCGTAACAACCGAGCCGGACTCCACGGGAGCCCTAGCTCGCGGCTATAAAAGGGACCGAGGTCCCTAGCCTTTTTCCAGATCGATCAAAGCAGTCGCCGCTAGAAAAAAAAAGGATCCCGCCGCCGGTACAGAGAAGAAGAAAACGCACCAGAGCCGCCGCCGCCAGGGGAAGAAAAGGAAGAAAAAAAGAGGGGAAGAAGAGGAAGAAAAAGAGGAGAGTACCACCGTCCACCGGAGATCGTCGCCGTCGTCGTGCCGCCGAGGAACTGCTGCACCATCCACTTCGTCTGCGCATTTTCCCCATCCTGCGACCGTCAAGCCGTCAGATCTACAGTAGGATTCGTTCCCGATGCGAATTTTGGCGACACATTAGATCTAATAGACATAAATTGATTTTAGTTGCACCATAATTTTATTTTCAGCAGCATTAATCCACGTTAAAATCCCCGTAAACTCATATGAACACGTATGAACTAGTCGCATCTAATTAATAAACGACCGTAGTAAATTAATTATTAAATTGTGCATGCATGCATGTCATGGCATGCTGATTATTTTGTGTGCATTATGTTGAATTGCATATGTTTTCTTGTATGTATGATCACACGTAGAGGAACGTGCTCAAGAGGCCGCATACGAGGATTTTCAGAATCAAGATTTTGAAGCGCTTGAGCAACCCCATCCGCCAGAGCAAGGCAAGTGTCCTTGAAGCATATTGATCCTGTTTTAAAATAAATGTTTTGTTTGCAAAACTGCATGCTTGTGTCAAATTGATGGGAATCCTATGGTAGGAAGTTTACTAGTTTTGTTTGACCACCCTTGTCACCTGGAATTTATGGTAGAGAGTCGGGAAGGGTTTTACCTTTTTGCTTCGCTTAATTAATTGGGATGGAAAAACAACACTACAAATTTAATTATGTATTAATGATATTCTGGTTAATGTGAACTGGTCGATACGGTATGGTGATGGGTGATCTAAGCAAGCCTGGTATGTGGATGGGTTGGATGTTATGGTGGTTTGCTTGCTTTAGATCTAAGGACCGGTTCATGCGAGAATAAGCCAGGACTACAGTGCCACCACGAGGCCAAGTATGGGTGCGGCGTAGCTGATTAATTAGGGCTTTGCTAGTGCTGTTTGGACCATTGTGGATGCTCGGGGAAGGGGTAGTCAGATTGGGTTTGTTGATGATTGGTGGGACTACCCTGGGATCCGAATGGCTCAAGAGGGGGCCCTTGGTTGAAGATGTGCTCAGTTGGAGGCATCACCACCGGTGAAACCTCAGTGGGGTCTGAATAGGCTAGTAATCCCTTTGTAAAGGCTATTTTGTGATCTCTTGGCCATACACCAAAGGAAGTGTAATTGGCATAAGGGAGGTTCTTTAGTCGCCGACGGGTGATGAAATCACAAACACGTGGGTAAAGAGGTACAAACTCTGCAGAGTTGATTAAAACTATCATGATAGCCGTGCTCCCGGTTATGAGCGCCTGGATGACCTACATGATTAGAGGGAAATTGGGATTTTGGGATGGTTATGGTTTGATAATGGTTATGGTTGATATTATGATTATGGTTATGGTTATGAGATGGAATTATGGTTTATGACATTGATTATGGTTATTGGTAATGGTGAATTATGAACTGGTATTATTATGGTTACATGGTTTATGATGGGTTTACTTCACATAAATATGATTTATTGCTTTTCAAATGTTTTACTGTACTTTTCAGCACTTAGCCATTATTACATTCGTCATTTGAATCAGCCACATGTCATACTTTCCACACTTGCTGAGTACGACATGTACTCACTCTTGCAATCCCCCACCCAACAGTTGCAGGTCAGAATTGTGAGTTTAATGGCGATAATGCGAAGATCTAGGCCGTGTCTACCATCAGCTTGCCTGTGGTGTTGCATGGAGCTGCGCTATTCCCTTTTGCTTAGTTTGCTTAGTTGCTTAATTAGTTTATATCCGCTGCATTAGTTGAACTTATCATTAATATACATTAGAGATTGTATTCGAGGATTTAATGAATTATGTAACAAGAGTACTTATTTAATAATTTGAGCTGTGGTATTTATTTGTTTATCATTTGTGAATCACTCGTGTATGTGTGTTGAACATCCTGGGCACACATATGCGTTAGCTTGGTTCAATTTTCGGAACTGGGCGTCACAAATTGGTATCAGAGCCACAGGTTGACCGTAGGACGCAGCCTAGATAGAATGGACACTTTAGAGCACATAGGAGCACTCAGGAATCGATGTGTTTTTACTTGGAGTGATGTCTGCTATATATATATTGTTTGCTTATGTGTTTAATAGAGGATTTTGGAATGCTTTAGCATTGCCATGTCCACCTAGGCTAGTATAGCTAGTTGGTTAGCTTCATATCCCTTGATGCATATAGTTGGGGACGTTTCTAAATTCTTACCTATTGCTTTTCTTTAGATGGTGAGGACTCGCAACCAGAGGGATGCCAATGATGAGGAGGAGAACCATGGAGCGCCTCAGAACAACAACGGACAAGGACCTTCTCATGGAGCAATCAATATCGAGCAGCTACTAGCTATGCAAAACCAGCTCATGCAGACCATGATACAAACAATGGGACAGCTACAGGCTGGCAATATCAACAATCAGCCCCACATGCCTCCACCGCCACCCCCGCCTCCTCATAACCGATTGGGAGAGTTTATGAGGGCTAGACCGCCAACCTTTGCTCAAGCTGCTGACCCTATGGACGCTGATGATTGGCTCAAGTCCGTGGAGAAGAAACTTGCTATTGTCCAATGCAGTGACCGGGAGAAGGTCCTATTTGCTTCTCATCAACTCGTTGGAGCAGCTGCCGATTGGTGGGATTCACTATGCAATGCTCATGAGAATCAAGAGAGGATCACCTGGGCGGAATTCAAAGAGAGTTTCCATTCTCATTACGTGCCGGAAGGTGTTATGCTCTTGAAGAGGCAAGAATTTGAGAATTTAAGGCAAGGAAGATCAAGCGTGAGTGAATATCTCAATAAATTCACTCAACTCTCAAGGTATGCGCCTGAGGACGTTAGTCGGGACAGCCGAAAACAGTATTTGTTCATGAGAGGATTGAACAATGGGATCCAAGTGCAACTACTCAATTGTGATTATGCAAATTTCCAGAAACTTGTAGACAAAGCAATTGTAGTTGAGAACAAGATCCGTGAGATGGAGCAAGAAATCAAGAGGAAGGCGCCGTATCAAGGACAGCAACAAGGAAGTAATGTGCGCCCTCGCCTTGCACCACCCAATGCGCCTCATTACAGCTCCTCTATTCCTACTCAGCGCCCTGGTTATGCACCACACCCAACTCAGTTTGTACAGCAGCGCCCTGTTATGCAAGCAATGCCTTATGCGCCTCGTGCTGATTTTCCTGGAACCAATGCTCAAAACCAAGCTCGTCCCAATAATTCTGGTGGAGTCAAGAGGTGCTATACTTGTAGAGAAGCCGGACACTTTGCGAATCAATGTCCTAAGTTAGGCCTTGGTCAAAGAAGCAGTGCGCCGAGGCAAAACCCAAGACCCAATGGAGGACAACCACAAGGAAGCCGTGGACAGCAAAATTTTGCTCGTGGCAACGTGAACCATGTCTCCATGGAGGATGCTCAACAAGCGAATGACGTGGTCATTGGTATGTTTCTTGCTAACTCCAACCCCGCGACTATGTTATTTGATTCTGGAGCATCGCATTCATTCAATGCATCGAAGTATGTTGCTAAGTATAGTTTGCCTGTCTCTCATATGAAGTTTACCCTATTGGTCAAGTCTCCTGGAGGAGAGATGAGGACAAATATAGTGTGTCCAAAAATAAGCCTTAGAATAAGGGGGGTAGACTTCTCCGCCAACCTCATTGTTTTGGATTCACGAGGAATAAGAGGATCCGTTGGTGCAAAGTGCAATAGAAACACCATACGGAAACCGAAGCCACATGGGAACGTGAAGAAGACCTGAAGGCAGAATTCCCTCACCTTTTCTCCACGCTATCGAATCTCGAGGGCGAGATTCACTTTAAGGGGGGTAGAATTGTAACACCCTAAATTTTCGCATCCTGCATTGCATACATGATCATGTATTAAACATTAGTAGGATAAAAGGAAAATGATAAAATATACAAATGAATGTAGCAAAAGAAGAAAAAGAAAATAATAATTATTGCCTAAAACTTGTAATGAGAAATAAGTATAAAAATAATAATAAAAATATATATAAGTATATATATAAATAATATATAACAATACATAAAAATAGATAAAATATTAATATTAATAATATATGTTATAAAAATAATAAATAATAAATAATAAATATATAATATGAATAATAATATATATATATATAATATATATATAATAAATTATAAAAGGAAGTATAAAAAGAAAAGTAAAATAAAAAAATATAAATATAAAATAATAGATTGTATGATAATAAATATATATATAATAATAAAAGAATAAAATAAATAAGATAAATAAATTATATAAAAAAACAGTAATATGTTTCAAAAAAAAAGAAGAAAATAAAGAGAAAAAAAACGAAAAAGGGACCGCCGGCCAGCGGCCGAACCGCCAGCCGGCCACGCCGCACGCGCCCGCACGCGCAGCGCCCCTGGGCCCGCCCCGGGGGCCCCACCCGCCGCCTGCCCCCTGACGCGACGCGGCCCCGCTCCGTGGCCTCCGCGCCGTCCCGCCTCCCGCACAGCTCCCGCCCACGCCTGGCCCACCCCGCCGCCTGCACCCCGAGGCGCTGACACCGCGCCGCCGTAGGCCCCCGCCCAGCCCCCGCCTCCATGCACCACGCCCCAGCGCGGAACCCACCCTGCCTGCCGCTGGGCCCCGCCCGCGCCAGAGGCACGCGCCTCGGCTCCCGGGCGCCGTACGCGTCCGACCCCGCGCGGGCGCCCCTCCCGACGCCGCCCGACCTCCCGTCCCGATTCGTTTGCCCCGCGACCCCAGCGCGCCCTGCGCCTGCACGCCCGGGCCCCACGCCTCCCGCGCCGTAACAACCGAGCCGGACTCCATGGGAGCCCTAGCTCGCGGCTATAAAAGGGACCGAGGTCCCTGGCCTTTTTCCAGATCGATCAAAGCAGTCGCCGCCAGAAAAAAAAAGGATCCCGCCGCCGGTACAGGGAAGAAGAAAACGCACCAGAGCCGCCGCCGCCAGGGGAAGAAAAGGAAGAAAAAAAGAGGGGAAGAAGAGGAAGAAAAAGAGGAGAGTACCACCGTCCACCGGAGATCGTCGCCGTCGTCGTGCCGCCGAGGAACTGCTGCGCCATCCACTTCGTCTGCGCATTGTCCCCATCCTGCGACCGTCAAGCCGTCAGATCTACGGTAGGATTCGTTCCCGATGCGAATTTTGGCGACACATTAGATCTAATAGACATAAATTGATTTTAGTTGCACCATAATTTTATTTTCAGCAGCATTATATCCACGTTAAAATCCCCGTAAACTCATATGAACACGTATGAACTAGTCGCATCTAATTAATAAATGATCATAGTAAATTAATTATTAAATTGTGCATGCATGCATGTCATGGCATGTTGATTATTTTGTGTGCATTATGTTGAATTGCATATGTTTTCTTGTATGTATGATCACGCGTAGAGGAACGTGCTCAAGAGGCCGCATACGAGGATTTTCAGAATCAAGATTTCGAAGCGCTTGAGCAACCCCATCAGCCAGAGCAAGGCAAGTGTCCTTGAAGCATATTGATCCTGTTTTAAAATAAATGTTTTGTTTGCAAAACTGCATGCTTGTGTCAAATTGATGGGAATCCTATAGTAGGAAGTTTACTAGTTTTGTTTGACCACCCTTGTCACCTGGAATTTATGGTAGAGAGTCGGGAAGGGTTTTACCTTTTTGCTTCGCTTAATTAATTGGGATGGAAAAACAACACTACAAATTTAATTATGTATTAATGATATTCTGGTTAATGTGAACTGGTCGATATAGTATGGTGATGGGTGATCTAAGCAAGCCTGGTATGTGGATGGGTTGGATGTTATGGTGGTTTGCTTGCTTTAGATCTAAGGACCGGTTCATGCGGGAATAAGCCAGGACTACAGTGCCACCACGAGGCCAAGTATGGGTGCGGCGTAGCTGATTAATTAGGGCTTTGCTAGTGCTGTTTGGACCATTGTGGATGCTCGGGGAAGGGGTAGTCGGATTGGGTTTGTTGATGATTGGTGGGACTACCCTGGGATCCGAATGGCTCAAGAGGGGGCCCTTGGTTGAAGATGTGCTCAGTTGGAGGCATTGCCACCGGTGAAACCTCAGTGGGGTCTGAATAGGCTAGTAATCCCTTTGTAAAGGCTATTTTGTGATCTCTTGGCCATACACCAAAGGAAGTGTAATTGGCATAAGGGAGGTTCTTTAGTCGCCGACGGGTGATGAAATCACAAACACGTGGGTAAAGAGGTACAAACTCTGCAGAGTTGATTAAAACTATCATGATAGCCGTGCTCCCGGTTATGAGCGCCTGGATGACCTACATGATTAGAGGGAAATTGGGATTTTGGGATGGTTATGGTTTGATAATGGTTATGGTTGATATTATGATTATGGTTATGGTTATGAGATGGAATTATGGTTTATGACATTGATTATGGTTATTGGTAATGGTGAATTATGAACTGGTATTATTATGGTTACATGGTTTATGATGGGTTTACTTCACATAAATATGATTTATTGCTTTTCAAATGTTTTACTGTACTTTTCAGCACTTAGCCATTATTACATTCGTCATTTGAATCAGCCACATGTCATACTTTCCACACTTGCTGAGTACGACATGTACTCACTCTTGCAATCCCCCACCCAACAGTTGCAGGTCAGAATTGTGAGTTTAATGGCGATAATGCGGAGATCTAGGCCGTGTCTACCGTCAGCTTGCCTGTGGTGTTGCATGGAGCTGCGCTATTCCCTTTTGCTTAGTTTGCTTAGTTGCTTAATTAGTTTATATCCGCTGCATTAGTTGAACTTATCATTAATATACATTAGAGATTGTATTCGAGGATTTAATGAATTATGTAACAAGAGTACTTATTTAATAATTTGAGCTGTGGTATTTATCTGTTTATCATTTGTGAATCACTCGTGTATGTGTGTTGAACATCCTGGGCACACATATGCGTTAGCTTGGTTCAATTTTCGGAACCGGGCGTCACAATTGGTGACGAAGAACGAAAGCTTGGTGGAGATTTTGATCCTCTTTCGTTTCCTCCTCATCTTCTTCTTGCTTGGGATCTTCTCCTCCCTCCTTGGTGGTGGCTCTCCACAAACTAGGGTTTGGGTGGGGTGGAAAAGTGGCAAATAGATGTCAAGCCAAGGGGTGGGGTTGTTTATATAGAGGTGGAGGCTAGGGTTAGATGGATTTCGAGTTTGAGAGGAGTAGAGGCCGGTTTAGAGTCCCGCATGGGCTCTAAAAGAGTTAGGCACGACATCCCTAGGCCCACTTAACGTGAAACCCAAGAAACAAGTCATAAAACAAAAGATCAACTCGGAGTCGCGAAATATCGGACAAGTCCGAAAAGGACCGGACTAGTCTGAACTCGTCCAGAGAGAAAATCGGACAAGTCTGGCCTAGAATCGGACAAGTCCGACTTTAGTGAGGGAGGAAAATGGACAAGTCCGCTGGAACACCGAACTAGTCCGGAAAAGTCCAGGGACATAGCAAATTTTCAAGGATTCATGGAATATCGGACTAGTCCGCAAAAAATCGGACAAGTCCGAAAATTTCCAGAGGCAAAATCGGACTAGTCCACAGCAAAAACGGACAAGTCCATTTTTAGTCAGAGAGAAGTCGTACTAGTCCACAGTAAAATCGGACTAGTCCGCACTTTCCTGCATTTTAAGTGCGGTTTTGTTCCAAATCAATTTTAAATGTTCCAAATCAATTTTAAACTCGTTCCTCTTGATGTGGATTAATGATAAACATGTATATGAGTGTATGCAAGGCATGATGCATGAAAATGAGGGTGTTACGGACCCTGCCCAGATGATTGCCACATACGTTCACGCTCCAAATCTTACAGCCAAGGGCACACTGCACGGTTCCCGCGACTGTACCACCCTGCCCTGATGATTGCCACGTACGCGAGCGCATCGAATCTTGCAGCGCGCACAGGCACACGAAATCCATGTCCGAACTTTGCTCAGCGATCCGAATAACTCGACGCTCGATGTCCACAATCCATCATCATGCGCACGAATAATATTATGAAATTATCAACTTTGATCATTCAATAATCCAATCAAGTTTCATCCAACCTACCAACAAAAAATTAGATCGTCCAGTCCATCCAACCAAACATTAATTTGGATGATCCAAGACATAAAGAAATGGATGATCTATCTCCAATCAAACTTCGACGTCAAACCAAACACAATTGATGACTGAGCACATTGTCATATGTCACTAGAGTTTACACACAAATGACAAATACACGACCTCAACACCGGGTTTAGGGTGCATCGTGGACTAACCACATGACCTGACCAAACACTCATGTAATTACCATACACCTGCAAGAGAACCATCTGACCGCATCCACCAACGCATCCCGTGTGAAAGGATGACGAGTAGCGGCAGGTGAACACGTTGCAGCGGCGGCACAATGGAAAACGGTGGCAACGGATGGCGACGTACCTGGATGTTGGCATAGTCGACCTCGCACATCTTCCACGAGTTGTTCACCTTCCGCGGTGAGCTGAACCACACTAGCAGGAACTCCTCGGTTTCGCAGTCGAAGCATGACTTGGAGAAATGGGCCACCAAAGAATCCCGACCATGCAAAAGGATGACGAGGAGCGGCAGGTGAACACCATGCAGCGGCGGCGCAATGGAAAACGGTGGCAGCGGACGGTGATGTACCTGGATGTTGGCGTAGTCGACCTCGCACATCTTCCGCGAGTCGTTTACCTTCCAACGGAAGCCATGCAGGTGCTTCATCCACAGCCGAAATTGAAAGTGCATCTAGGACTCCCTTGTGGGTTTTGGATGATTTATGACAAGCAATTGGGATCCTAATCCTTTTGTTGAGATGAATGCAGAGAAATAATGAAAAATGAGCAAAATGCCAAAAAGAAGGGAAATGAGAAGCAAAGTGAATTTGAGCTCAAGGAGAAGAAAATAGTAGATTATTATGTATGGAGTGTGTTAAGGAAACACACCCAAGAGCTCAATCACTTTCAAGCACAAAGTTATACAGGACCGGACTAGTCCGATATCAGCCGGACTAGTCCGATATCACATTCTGCACTAGATCGGACAAGTCCGGTGTCCGCCGGACTAGTCCGATATCTTTCTGATCCACTTCGGACTAGTCCTCCCCAATGCGGACTAGTCCTCAACACAATGCACAAGTCACACAAAATCGGACAAGTCCGTTGTGATCCGGACTAGTCCGATATTCTTTCTGATCCACTTCGCACAAGTCCGGTGTCTACACGGACTAGTCCGATATACACACTGATCTAAATCGGACAAGTCCTCCAAGTGCGGACTTGTCATCCTAAACACTTAGGGTTTCATATGTCCGGACAAGTCCGATGGCAATCGGACTAGTCCGAAGATTTCCAGTAGTGAAATCGGACAAGTCCGTTTTTCAACCGCACTAGTCCGATATTCCTGGACACTTAGGGTTTGCTACACACAGCACACCGGACTAGTCCGGTGACCACCACGGACTAGTCCGATCTTTCTGAACCCTAACGGTCACTTTTAGAAACCCCATATAAATAGAGGTGCATAGCCCACTTTTACACAACTCTCGAACCCTAGCGCCGTCACACCTCCCAAGAGACTCAAAAACCACCTCTCTCCACGAAATTAAGTGCAAAATCGATCAATCTATTGAAGATCACTTCTAGATCATTGGAGAGACACTTGGCACACATCATTGAGCTCTTGGTTTGATTCTCTAACACACTCTTGCGTTTCAATTTGTAATTTTCGAGTGTGTTATTGGTGGCTTTGTAAGTTGTAATCAAGGGAGCTCTCAACGTGTGAGAACGCCCCTTCAACTTGGTTATTTACCCTTTGTGATAAGTGGAAGAGGATTGGCCTTCGTGGCGATCCGACGAGGGAAGGGTTGGAGAAGACCCGGTCCTTTTGTGGGCTCCTCAACGTGGACGTAGGTTGCCTTCGTGGTAGCCGAACCACGGGATAAAACTTGTGTCTTGTCCTTTTGAGTTCTTCATCCTAATTGATCAACTTAATCTAGGGTTTGATTCACTTTGTTCAATTTGAGTTAAATTGGTGAACAAGAGGCTTAATTGTTATAGAATTTGACATACAACTATTAAACTGTCATTTAAGTTTATATTTCCGCTGCAAACATTAACGAATCAATCAAATTGACTGAACTTGATCAACTTAGCCCGTGAAAACCGAACTAGTCCACACTTTACTGGACTAGTCCGATATCTCTGGTATTAACCTTGTTGTTGAGTGTTACAGGAACCGAGAAAAATCAAGAAGGCCTATTCACCCCCCCCCTCTAGGCCTACATTCAATTGGTATCAGAGCGGGTTCTTCAAGAAAGAGTGCAACCACTCGAAGAGATCATGTCGGACATGAAGGAAGTTCAGAAAATCAACAACCAGGAAGAAGTGAACAACGACAAGAACCAAAAGCTGGAAAAGTATCTCGAAGCAATTCAAGACTTCGATGATGATGACGAGGAGACGCTGTAGCTGAAAGCACTCCTCAGAAAGAAAGCACTTTCCAAAGGGAAAGCTAAAGTTGAAGAAAAGAAGAAGGGGAGTAGTCACACCGACTACTCCCGATATCCTTTTAACTATGATCGTTTAAATTCAAACAACAGCCATTACCTATCTATTCCTAAAAGCCCCACACTTCGATGGGAGTGATTACTCCATGTGGAGGCAAAATATGAAGATGCACTTGATTTCCCTTAACCCAAGTTTATGGCATATTGTGTGCACAGGAATAGACATCCCAGATGACGACGAAGAGCTCACCCCAAGTCAAGAGCAAGCCATCCACAGAAACGCTCAAGCCGCAGCCGTAATCACCTCCTCTCTATGTCGAGATGAATTCACAAAGGTGGACGGACTGGAGATTGCCAAGGAAATATGGGACACACTACAAACAGCCCATGAAGGTGACCGGCATGTGTGGGAGGCGAAAATTGAAATGATCGAAGGCGAACTAGGAAGGTTCGCAATTGAGGAAGATGAGTCTCCCCAGGACATGTACAACCGATTGAAGACACTTGTAAACAAGGTTCGATCATATGGGAGCAAGAAGTGGAATGACCACGAGGTTGTAAAGCTCATCCTTAGAGCCTTTATGCCTCGCAATGTCACACTATGCTCTATGATCAGAGAAAGTCCCGGGTACAAGAGGATGACTCCAGATGAATTGCTTGGCAAAATCATCAACTTTGAAATGATGGAGAAACAAGCCAAGCACGTCAAAGAAATAGCCGACCTCACATCGGCCAAGAAGAAGGGAGTTGCCTTAAAGTCCACACTCAAGCCTCTATCCAAAGAATCACAGCTTGAGGAGGACAGCGATGATGAAAGCAGTGAGCTGGACGAAGAGGATATGATTTTGTTCATGAAAAAATTCAAAAGAATAATGAAGAAAAGACAAGGAACAAAATCAAGTGAAGGCAAGTACAAGGAGAGGACAAAGCCGAAGATGAGGCGGGCGTGCTATAATTGTGGTGAGTATAACCACTTTATAGTCGATTGCCCGTATGAGGACAACAAGAAGAAGAATAAAGAAGTCAAGCCTCAACCGAAGAAATTCTTCAAGAAGAAGAAACAAGCTGAACAAGCACACATTGGAAAGGAGTGGGACTCAAACGATGAGTCCTCATCATCCGATGAAGAAGAGATGGCTAGCATAGCCATTGAAAGCACGTCCAAGAAACCCACACTCCTCCCCACGCTCGGTACAAAGAAGGGACATGGCACTTGCCTCATGGCAACGGAAGGTAAACGCAAGGTAAACATCAAAACTCCTTCCATGCATTCCTACTCAAGTAATGATGAACTAGATAGTGATGATGAAGATATGTTAATTGGATTAGACAGAAAAACTGCTGCTAAAATGAAATTTTTACTTGACCAACTTGTTGAGAAGGAACGGCTAATTGATCGTCAAGAGGACATGATTATCTCCCAAAAGGAGAAGTATGTCGAACTTGACAATCTTCTAGTTCTTGAAAAGGAGAAAAACAGCTCACTAGAGCTTGAGCTAGCTTCAAGCAAGAAAACTTGCTTGGAGTTAACCAACTCAAACGTTGCAATCAAGGATCAACTTGATGACCTGATCAAGGTTAACAAGATCCTTGAAGTGCAAGTTGAGTCACTCAAGCTAAGTGAATCTTCCTCCTCTTCAAGTCTATCTTCTCAACCCACTTCAACTAATCTGGTTCAAATGTGCAAATGTGGTAAAATCAACACCAGGTTGAAGGAAAAGTCTACCTCCACAAAGGATAAAAATCCTACCCAATGTGGAATATTTGACAAGGAGAGGATCAACTATGCACGTAGTGCATACTTGGTCCAAAGACCTCCAAATGTCAAGTATGGCATTGGTTACTCTTATGATGGAAAGCAAAATGCTGGAAGTCATAAGAATGACAAGGGAAGGATTACCTTTGTGAAGGGAGGACCCTCACAACCTGGTAACTCGAAAATTAAGAACCTGAACTCTCATGAACACCGGACTAGTCCGGTTGTGGTCCGGACAAGTCCGGTCACCCAGACTAGTCCGATCCATAAACAACAGCAACTTTTGTTCAAAACCTTTGATGCCTCTTATGTATTAATGAGAAACAATCTTGGTAAATTTTATGCTTATTATGCTGGGCCACGCCATGGGAACACAAAATCCCATGTGTGGGTGCCCAAATGTATTGTAACTAACCTCCAAGGACCCAAGCAAGCTTGGGTACCTAAAACCAAGGCATAATTTGTTTCTGCAGGCCTATTCCTCCGGTGGATCCAAATGGGTACTAGACAGTGGATGCACCAACCACATGACCGGAGAAAGGAGGATGTTCATGGAATATGAAGAAAACGAGGACCCAAACGAAGGCATCTACTTCGGAGATAATAGTCAAGGAAGGGTCCTCGGTACCGGTAAAATAGCAATATCCTCTGAACACACTCTTTCTCATGTTTTACATGTTGAATCTTTAGATTATAACCTGCTGTCCATATCTCAATTATGTGACAAAGGTTATAATTGCCTGTTCACTAACGAGGGTGTGACCGTCTCAAGGAGGAGTGATGGTTCCATTGCATTCAAGGGTATGTTGAAGGGAAAGCTTTACCTTGTTGACTTCAACAAGGATAAAGCCAAACTCGACACATGCTTGATTGCAAAAACCAACATGGGTTGGCTGTGGCATAGACGGCTAGCACATGTTGGTATGAGGAATCTTCAAAAACTCCTCAAGGGCGATCACATCCGAGGTTTGAAAGATGTTGTTTTTGAGAAAGACGGGCCTTGTAGCGCGTGCCAAGCCGGGAAGCAAGTTGGAGCACATCATCCCGCAAAGAACATCATGACTACGACAAGACCGCTCGAACTACTTCATATGGACTTGTTTGGTCCAATTGCCTACATAAGCATCGGCGGTAATAAATACGGTTTAGTCATTATTGATGATTTTTTCCGCTTCACTTGGGTGTTCTTTTTGCATGACAAGTCAGAAACACAAGGGACACTCAAGAAATTCTTCAAGCGAGCGCAAAACGATTTCTCACTATCGATCAAGAGTATTCGGAGCGACAACGGCACGGAGTTCAAGAACATACAAGTGGAGGAGTACCTTGATGAGGAGGGAATCAAGCACGAATTTTCAGCACCATACTCTCCACAACAAAACGGAGTTGCCGAAAGGAAGAACCGAACGCTCATAGAGATGGCCAGAACAATGCTCGATGAATACAAGACTTCGGATCGATTTTGGGCAGAAGCAATCAACACCGCTTGCCACGCCGCAAATCGACTCTACCTTCATCGACTACTCAAGAAGACTCCTTATGAGCTACTCACCGGTAAAAAACCAAACATTTCATATTTTCGAGTTTTCGGCTCTCCATGTTATATCTTGAACAAGAAGCCCAGGACTTCAAAGTTCGCTTCGAAGTCCGATGAAGGTTTCTTGCTTGGTTATGATTCGAACACTTACGCCTATCGTGTTTTCAACAAGGCCTCCGGACTTGTTGAAGTGGCACGTGACGTAGTGTTCGATGAAACTAATGGCTCCCAAAAGGAGCAAGTTGATCAATGTGAATTAGGTAAAGAAGAAGCTCCTTATCAAGCATTGAAGAGAATGGCTCTAGGTGAAGTTCGACCACAAGAGTCATCGTCACAAATACAAGAGGAAAGTGAACCACAAGAGGAGATCAACAGTCAAGGGGGAGCTTCGATACAAGATCAATCACAAGAATATGAAGATGATCAACAAATGAACGAGGGCAACCACCCAGGGTGAGAAGAAAATGATCACCAACACACAACTCTCCAAGTGCCACACCCAAGAGTACACCAATGCATTCAAAGGGATCACCCAATCGACAACATCATCGGTGACATCCAAAAGGGAGTAACCACTAGATCTCGTATAGCTAATTTTTGTGAGCATTACTCGTTTGTCTCCTTTTTGGAACCACGCAGGACTGAGGATGCATTGAAGGATCCGGACTGGGTGGTGGCAGTGCAAGAAGAGTTGAACAACTTCAAGAGAAACGAGGTTTGGGAACTTGTGGCAAGACCCAATGCAAATATAGTGGGCACCAAGTGGGTCTTCCACAACAAGCAAGACGAACACGGAGTGGTGACAAGAAACAAGGCACGACTTGTGGCCAAAGGTTACTCACAAGTCGATGGTTTGGATTTCGATGAGACTTTTGCTCCAGTAGCTAGGCTTGAATCAATTAGAATATTACTTGCATATGCTACTCACCATGATTTCAAGCTGTATCAAATGGGCGTGAAAAGCGCCTTCCTCAACGGACCGATCAAGGAAGAGGTGGACGTGGAGCAACCACCCGGGTTTGAAGACGAAGAGTTCCCCAACCACGTATATAAACTGCGTAAGGCTCTCTATGGCCTCAAACAAGCTCCTAGAGCTTAGTATGAGTGTCTTAGAGATTTCTTAATTGATAATGGTTTTCAAATTGGCAAAGTAGATTATACATTATTCACAAAGAATCTAGATAATGATCTTTTTATTTGCCAAATCTATGTTGATGATATAATTTTTGGGTCAACTAACCAATCTTTCTGTGAAGAATTTAGTAGAATTATGACAGACAGGTTTGAAATGTCAATGATGGGAGAATTGAAGTACTTCTTGGGATTCCAAGTGCGGCAACAAAGGGAAGGAACATTCATAAGCCAAACCAAGTACACGCAGGACATACTCAAGAAGTTTGGCATGGACAAGGCAAAGCCCATAAAGACTCCCATGGCTACGAATGGCCACTTGGATCTCAATGAAGATGGACCAAGTGTCGACCAAAAGGTATATCGCTCCATGATTGGATCTTTACTCTACTTATGTGCATCTAGGCTAGATATTATGTTGAGTGTATGTTTGTGTGCAAGATTTCAAGCCAACCCTAAGGAATGTCACTTGACAGCCGTAAAAAGAATCTTGAGATATTTAGTTCATACACCCAACCTTGGTCTTTGGTACCCAAAAGGCTCCAAATTCAATCTCATTGGTTACTCCGATGCAGATTATGCCGGGTGCAAAGTTGATAGAAAAAGCACCTCTGGCACATGCCAATTCCTAGGAAGATCTTTGGTTTCTTGGTCATCTAAGAAACAAAATTCCATCGCATTATCCACAGCCGAAGCGGAGTATGTTGCAGCCGAGAGTTGTTGTGCACAAATCCTTTGGATGCGACAAACTCTAAGGGATTACGGTTACAATATGAACCGTATTCCTCTCCTTTGTGATAATGAGAGTGCCATTAAAATAGCCCACAATCCAGTTGAGCACTCTAGGACTAAACACATAGACATAAGACATCATTTCTTAAGAGACCATTCCATGAAAGGAGACATAACCATCTCACATGTCAACACCCAAAAACAATTGGCCGACATATTCACCAAGCCACTTGATGAAAAGCGTTTTTGCGAACTCCGAAATGAGCTAAATATTCTTGATTCTCGGAGTGTGGCTTGAAAAGTTGCATACCTGTATGATTGCTTCAAAAATGTTGATTGAATTGTGAAAATCATCCCTCTCCATTTTTCTCTCGAAAAACTATGTCAATTATTAGATCTTGATGAATTTTGATCATTGTATGATTGTTGTATGCTTACTGGTCAAATTCATCAAGATTACTTGAATTGTTTTGCCTCTCTATTCTCTATTATTGAACCTTCAAATATATATGAATGGGCTATGCAATTCTTTCCTGGTGACCACAGACTAGTTCGTGGTTACCCGGACTAGTCCGCCCATGCAGACTAGTCCGCAGAGTGCCGATTAGGCCGGACTAGTCCGATAGACCACGGACTAGTCCGATATAGGTCTCTGGATGACTTCGTACTAGTCCGGTCATGTCCCGACTTGTCCGATTTTTCGTGTACATAACCCTAGCCGCCACCAAACCCTAATCTCCTCACCCCCACATTCGCTCTAGGCTTCCTCTCTCTTGCGCTCGAGCTCCCAAGGCGATCTTTTGCATCCTCCGTCGAAAAGCCACTCATTTGGGCGGAGATCAAGCTTGAAGACTTGGGGATTGAAGCTAGCAGACTAGTGCGACCTCCAACCCCCAAAACTCCGAGCCTCCATCGATTTCTTCGATAAAAATCTTCAAAATCCTAGAAATCGTGTTTTTCTCAATTGTTGATCATTTGGTCTAGCACCCTTCACTAGTTACATGTTTAGTTGATGTACTACGTGTATGATAGACTAGATTTGCATTAGGGATTGTATCCTGTCCAATCTGTTAGGTTTTTGAGAATGAACACCGGACTAGTCCGGTCCATGCACGGACAAGTCCGGTACCATTATTCTTGCTCAATCATTCTCAGATCATGTCGAGCTCCGACAACGAGACCTCCGACTTTGAGGCCGAGTTGGACCACGAGGTGGCACCTTGGTCCTCGGCGGGTCTTGGCAAGAAACGCCAAGAAAGACCTTATGAGCCTGCTACCTCCCCTCCCCAGGTTCGGAGGAAGGTCTGTGTCAAGAAGCCCACCTCGAAGGCTGCTCCGTCTACAAGCGGCCTTCGTCAAGCAAAAGGAAAGGGCAAGGGAGTCGCAACGGGGCCAGTTGGGCCCTTGAAGCTTCATGCTCCCGGAGAAGGGGTCCGGGACCCCAATGAAGAGAAATTCAATGGGAAAGGCAGCGATGTGGCAGCCAAGCTAAGAAGCATTGATTGCTATGGAAGGCCAAAGCAGGCAGCTGATGGAAGGTTTTGGTCAAACTTCCATGCAGATTTCTACAGGCTGGTTTACCTGCCGATGAAGACTCCGGTGGTGCGCAGTCAGTGGATTGACTGGGCCCACCTAGAGAAGAAGAAGTGCTCAGCTTTTGATGAGGTTATTGCTGCAGCAGAAAGGCATGGTCTGAAGGATCTGTTTGCCTTCAGACACAATTGGAATGATGAAGTGATTGCACAATTCTATGCAACGTGCCACTTCTTGAGTGAAGATGAAGAAAGTGTGACTTGGATGACCCATGGATCCAAGTACTCCATCACTCAGGAGGATTTTGCAAGCTTGCTCCATTTAGACTCTGCTGAAAATGACCACCTGATCATCCACAACATAGGGGTCATTGAGAGAGACGGAATGAAGTTCATGTATGAGCCCAACTCTAAGTATGTTCCTCCCTCCACAAAGAACATGAAGCCCTTCTTTGTGGTACTAAACAGAGTTCTACGGAAGACCATTGCCCCCAAGGATGGGGATGCAGGGAGTGTACAGGGCTACCTCCGGACTCTAATGAGGGTCATAAGCAAGAAGAGACAATTTGATGTTGCAGATTACATTTGGAACGACATGGTCAACATCTCAAGCACCCCCAACCGGTCCTGTGGCTATGCTCCCTACTTGATGTTCATGATTGAGAAGGTCACAGGAATAGAATTCGTGAAGGATGTAGAGCACACTCCCCTGAGGCCTCAGAAGCCTCAGTCTGTGAGTGTCCAGGCTGCTCCCTCGCCGGCCTCAAGTCCTGAGGCACCGGCAAGAGAAAGAGATGCTGCTAGGGCTCCTCCCCCCTCCAGGGAAGCCCCTCAGAGAGGATCCGCCAGTGGGATCCTCAAATACTTGTCCGCGATATTCTCCTCCTGCAAGAAGACTGAAGTAAAGCTTCATAAACTCAATCAGAAGAGGAAGGAGGATATGAGATATATCAAAGCCAATGTGAAGCAACTGAGTGCAAAGCTGGAGATCAACCCCATTGGATCTCCAGTAATTTCTGAAGATTCTGATCTTGACATCTCCGAGCTCGGGCCCTTGTCCCCCTCTGAGCTTGCCTATTTTGGCATTGGGGGATCGAGCAGCTCCGCTCCTCCTCCTCCCTATCCTCCTCGTCAAGCGTAGAGCGAAGAAGACGAAGAAGATGACGAGAGGACAGACAGCAAAGAGTGAAGAATCTAGGACCTTCCTCTCTCTCTTTTTGGTGTCTTGATGCCAAAGGGGGAGAGATTGAGGGGGAGTCCAGTCTTAGCTTAGCTGTAATAGGATGCGAGGAGAGAGCCTTCTCTGTACTTTTATTTGTGATTGTAATAGTTTAACACTGTTTTCATATTAAGTTTGGTCTTGTGATGAATTGCTCAATTTATTTGCGAGTATGTGATGAAAACTGCATTTTTGCTCCTGGAATGTCATATGCACTTGGTATCGGTTGATTAATGTAAATTCTATCATTCTCAATGTATTCATGCACTTAGTATGCATCCCACCATAAAGAATGCACATATGGATAATTCTCTTGTTGCTTGATGTATTTTTGAGTCATATGTGCATACTTTATGAAAATCTCATTTTTTGCCTTATTTTGTGAAATCTCAATTGGTTGTCATCAATCACCAAAAAGGGGGAGATTGAAAGTGCATCTAGGACTCCCTTGTGGGTTTTGGATGATTTATGACAAGCAATTGGGATCCTAATCCTTTTGTTGAGATGAATGCAGGGAAATAATGAAAAATGAGCAAAATGCCAAAAAGAAGGGAAATGAGAAGCAAAGTGAATTTGAGCTCAAGGAGAAGAAAATAGTAGATTATTATGTATGGAGTGTGTTAAGGAAACACACCCAAGAGCTCAATCACTTTCAAGCACACACACACAATGCACAAAGTTATACAGGACCGGACTAGTCCAATATCAGCCGAACTAGTCTGATATCACATTCTGCACTAGATTAGACAAGTCCGGTGTCCGCCGGACTAGTCCGATATCTTTCTGATCCACTTCGGACTAGTCCTCCCCAATGCGGACTAGTCCTCAACACAATGCACAAGTCACACAAAATCGGACAAGTCCGTTGTGATCCGGACTAGTCCGATATTCTTTCTGATCCACTTCGGACAAGTCCGGTGTTTACACGGACTAGTCCGATATACACACTGATCTAAATCGGACAAGTCCTCCAAGTGCGGACTTGTCATCCTAAACGCTTAGGGTTTCATATGTCCGGACAAGTCCGATGGCAATCGGACTAGTCCGAAGATTTCCAGTAGTGAAATCGGACAAGTCCGTTTTTCAACCGGACTAGTCCGATATTCCTGGACACTTAGGGTTTGCTACACACAGCACACCGGACTAGTCCTGTGACCAACACGAACTAGTCTGATCTTTCTGAACCCTAACGGTCACTTTTAGAAACCCCATATAAATAGAGGTGCACGACCCACTTTTACACAACTCTCGAACCCTAGCGCCGTCACACCTCCCAAGAGACTCAAAAACCACCTCTCTCCACGAAATTAAGTGCAAAATCGATCAATCTAATGAAGATCACTTCTAGATCATTGGAGAGACACTTGGCACACATCATTGAGCTCTTGGTTTGATTCTCTAACACACTCTTGCGTTTCAATTTGTAATTTTTGAGTGTGTTATTGGTGGCTTTGTAAGTTGTAATCAAGGGAGCTCTCAACGTGTGAGAACGCCCCTTCAACTTGGTTATTTACCCTTTGTGATTAGTGGAAGAGGATTGGCCTTCATGGTGATCCGACGAGGGAAGGATTGGAGAAGACCCGGTCCTTTTGTGGGCTCCTCAACGTGGACGTAGGTTGCCTTCGTGGTAGCCGAACCACGGGATAAAACTTGAGTCTTGTCCTTTTGCGTTCTTCATCCTAATTGATCAACTTAATCTAGGGTTTGATTCACTTTGTTCAATTTGAGTTAAATTGGTGAACAAGAGGCTTAATTGTTATAGAATTTGACATACAACTATTAAACTATCATTTAAGTTTATATTTCCGTT
This sequence comes from Tuctoria greenei, assembly GCA_036927565.1. NCBI lineage: Eukaryota > Viridiplantae > Streptophyta > Magnoliopsida > Poales > Poaceae > Tuctoria > Tuctoria greenei. The sequence goes on from JAYESD010000011.1 coordinate 29,899,845, forward strand.
GCAAACATTAACGAATCAATCAAATTGACTGAACTTGATCAACTTAGCCCGTGAAAACCGGACTAGTCTGCACTTTACCAGACTAGTCCGATATCTCTGGTATTGACCTTGTTGTTGAGTGTTACAGGAACCAAGAAAAATCAAGAAGGCCTATTCACCCCCCCCCCCCCTCTAGGCCTACATTCAGGAATGCCGCATCTGGCGATGTGACATTGACAAAGCAGTAGCCCTTGTTGGCCTCGGACCTTGGCAAATGCAACAAACGAGGTTAAGTATCAATCAGTAAAAGACCGGAGCTTGATTAGTATAATCATATATTTCAAAGTGTAGGCGTGGTACTTGAAGTCAAATGGAACGTGAATAAAATCGTAAAACCGACTTGACGTGGCCCACTGCAATTTTCGCGTTCTCCTCGGCGCAGTGCTGGTCAATGATGTTCATTACTTTTTGCCTCCTGTGGAAAACAATGTAAAACATCAGGTATTAACGCATCAACAAATATGAGGGGGAGAATACCAATGCGCAGATTTATAAGTATGTTGCGAATCATCAGCATTGTCAGTCCAGAAGCAGGGTCGAAGCGGCGCCATGGCCGCCGCGAACTCGAGAACGGATGAGGAGAAGGCTCATCGCCAACGGATCGAGCGGACGGAAGCTACACGGCCTCTATGAGCGATGAGCCTTCCCCTCAATCCGTTCTCGAGTTGGGGGCGGGCCGGAGGTGGGGGCGCAGGGGTGGTGGGCCAGCGGCGGAGCCGGGGGCACGGCAGCGGGGACGCGGTAGGCGACGTTGTGCAGCAAGGCCGCAGAAAATTTATTTCTGCCCGCCTAGGCCCAGAGCCAGGCCTGCCTTTAAGACCATCCGCAGTGGTTCACGGTAAAACTTTAGGCTGTGTTTGGGAGCACAGTTTTTCAATACTAAAGTTTTGGAAACCACAATTTTTAAAATGACATGGCAATACCAAAGTACGTATTTCAATAACACAGTTTTGTAATACCACGATTTTGCAATACATAGGACTGTTTGGTTGACAAACACCATTCTGTAAAAAATACCATAGTAATCTCAAATACCACGGTATTGCTAATTGCTCTAAGATCATCTGCAGTGGTTCACTGTAAAGCTTACTGGACTGGAAATATAGAGTAGATTACTGGAAGTATAGAGTTAGTGTCCAGAGTGAAATGCTGGAAGTATATAGAATATACTTGAAGTATAGAGGGATATAGAGTAAGTTAGAGTAAGTTTTAGAGGAAACCGCTGCGGATGGTCTAAAGCTCCAAAAATACCGTGTTTCGGAACACCAAAATCGAATTCTCTGCGGCCCTTCCGCACACCCGTCTCTGTGCGACCCTGCCCAGATGGTTGCCACGTACGTTCACGCTCCAAATCTTACAGCCAAGGGTGCACTGCACGGTTCTCGCGACTGTACCACCCTGCCCTGATGATTGTCATGTACGCGAGTGCACCGAATCTTGCAGGGTGCACAGGCACAGACGAACTCCACGTCCGAACTTTGCTCAGCGATCCGAATAACTCGGCACTCAGCGTGCACGATCCATCATCATGCACACGAATAATATTATGAAATTATCAACTTTGATGATTCAATAATCCAATCAAGTTTCATCCAACCTACCAACAAAAAATTGGATCATCCAGTCCATCCAACCAAACGTTAATTTGGATGATCCAAGACATAAAGAAATGGATGATCTATCTCCAATCGAACTTCAACGTCAAACCAAACACAATTGATGACTGAGCACTTTGTCACATGTCACTAGAGTGTACGCACAAATGACAAATACACGGCCTCAACACCGGGTTTAGGGTGCATCGTGGACTAACCACATGACCCGACCAAACACTCACGTAATTACCATACACCCGCAAGAGCAACTACCTGGCCGTATCCTTCGCGTACGAACGACAACGCCGACCAACTTATACTTTTGTACCAGGTACAAATAATTTTCCTTGTCCATGAGCCAATAAACAAGCTCTTCTGATGCGGCTTTTGTAGTTAAAAAATGAACTATGATAAAGCGACAAGTTCATGGAGACGGGGGGAGTACATATGATCATCGACGTCTCTCTCACATGCATGTTATAGTTGTCCATGCATGCTACCCTACGCCCCAAACATGGATCAATGAGCCAAACTATATATATATATATATATATATATATATATATATATATATATATATATATATATATATATATATATATATATATATATATATATATATATATATATATATATATATATATAACATGTTAGTTGTCATGCCCCGAACATGATCAATGAGCCTCAAACTATGTATGATGATGTTTCAACAAAAAACAGAGAAAACACGTAATAATTTTGTCATCAAACATGATCATCGCGAGGTTTTCAAGTGCATATGTTACTTGTCCATGCATGCTTGCTACACCCCAAACATAATCAACGAGTCTCAAACATGACGATCTTTCAACAAAATTAGAAAACACCTAACATCATCAAACATGGGTGATCGAGGTCTTTTGCATGTCAAACTGAGAAAACTTGAACGAGGGTTTGTGAGATATATATATATATATATATATATATATATATATATATATATATATATATATATATATATATATATATATATATATGAATATATATATATGTGTGTGTGTGTGTGTGTTAATGAATGCATGAATGTGTGGTGTGTTCATCGTCTTGTACTTTTTTCTTGTGTTTTCTGACGATCTTTCAACTATATATATATATATATATATATATATATATATGATCTTTCAAAAAATAAGAGAAAACGTGTAACGCCATGGAACTGATCGAGGTATTTTGCGTGACAAACTGAAAAAACTGGAACATTGCATATACCTTGGGCTGGTGGGCCCTTTGCGTGTCAAAATTAAAAACTGGAACTGAAAAACTGAAACATCGCCGGACGGACCTACAAAGTATGCTAGGTGGGCCACTGCATACCCTGGACCCTTTGCATGTCAAATTAAAAAACTGCATGTGAAGCGAAGATGGAAGCCAACCTCGGTTTGGATTAATTCGAAAGCATAGTTTTCGAAACGTCCGATCATCTCCACTCGCACGGGATGAGGACCCGCTATAAAGGCACACCCGTCCTCTTGCGTCTTTGCTGCACCACTCCATCTCCATCGATCGTAGCCTCCAAACTTCTCTTCCTTCACCGCCGCACCATCACCGACCACCTCTCGCTCTCTCTCCGCAACTCCATCGCCGCACAAATGGGTAGCCCCGCACCAAAGCGCTCCAAGCCGTCGACGTCCTCCGAACCTCCTTCTTCTTCGTTTCCGTCGCAGCCAATGCCGGTGGAACTGGAGGCGTCGCCTGCACCTCCTTCGTCCCCTTCTCCGCCCACGGCGCCCGCACCTCCTCATCCCGTTTGGGTTCAGGAGACTGTACGCCTCGTCGAACACCGCTTCGATGAACTCGATCGGCGCCTGAAGGAGGCCACCGAGCACCTTTTCGCCACCGCCGGGCGAGCAAAAAAGCTCGACATATTGGCGCAGGATGTATTTTCTGATACATCTCGCTCGTGTGAGCGTCTGGGTCTTGGGAAACTTCCCGTCTGCACCAGCATGGACACCGCCGGCCACTACTGCTTTGGGTTAGGGTTTGTGGCCGGTCATCTCAACGTCCTCTACGAGACGATCGCGGAGGTGGCTGGGGTGGAGGGCCGCCAGCATCTTCTGCGGACCGTCGCCCGGAAGCTTCGAACTCAATTGCCGGAGGAGGCGGCAGCAGTAGCGACAGGGAGGAGGCAGCAGCGGCAGTGACGGAGGAGGCGGCAGCGGCAGCAGCGGCGGAGGAGGAGGTGGAGGAGATCTCCCCCGACTCCGAGTAGAGTAGTATTTGTAGTTTTTCTTTTTCTTGTCTTCTATGTGCTTTCATAGTTCTTGTTTGTAATATATGTGTTGTTTCTATTTTAATGATAAATATCTTTTCTGTTCATGAACAATGCGTCCTATGCAGTATCGAAAAACATCTCCTTTCTAAAAAAGGGGCAAGATAACTGTTGTTCAATGTCTAGCCAAGAATTCATTGTCTTGCGACAATCAACGACTCTTGGTTGAAACTCCATTGAGATGGTGGTTGAGGCTGCGTTTCTCCTCTTTTGTGTTCTTTCACTCAATTTTTTCATTTGTAGTCGGCGCATGGGAAAATGTATTTTTAGTATGTAGTAGTATATATTACATGTTATCGTTTCATTCTGATTAATGATACAAAATGCTGATTGTTTACCATCGTTTCGTGCACTTGGTTGTATTTGCATATCGTTTGCATTAGCACATACGTATACATTTGGTGATTCATATTTTTTTTCATATTTTTTTGGAATGTCCCACTAGCTAGCAGATGACTGCTTTTAGATTTTGATCTCCATGCATGGCAAAAAAAGATGAATTAAGAAGCGAGCAAGTTGTCCTAAGACGAAGTCTACCCCTCTAGCTACACGCACCAGCCATGTGCAGGAATCGACACGACATGAGATGTAATTAATCACAATTGGATGCGTGCCCAAGGCCACGGCTTGCGTCAAATTCTCTATCCCGCAAAAATTTTATCGTTCTACTTGGCGCGCCACATTTGAGATTTTGACAATTCAATTTTCAATACCTGCACCTCCAATTTCAGTCTCACCTATTATTGTAACCCTATTTCAGGCACGATGAGTATAAATGGAAACACTGGCCTCCGTTCCCGACACACCGCTGCCCCGCCCTTCCGTTGATCTCGCAGTACTCCAAATGTGTTGTCTCTCTGCCCTGTGTTCCATACTTGTATTCCTAAGAAATTCCTGTGTTTTCATTTTCCACGGTTTTTACAATTTTCCCCCAGGGATCTCGCAGTGACGCATCGAAGCTCTTGATGGTGTTGACTCCTGGGTACAACGCCGGGCAACCAAGTTTGACGGGCTCTACCGAACCTTTTCGTCGCTGACACCTCCCTGCGACATCGCATCCTAGACTCCAGTTTTGTGCTAGGTAAACTACACGATCCATGCCGTCTTTTTATAGAGCTATATTGTCTTGGTTCTACAAGATCCATGCAGTTTAGGCCTAGTTAAATTATACACGATCCATCCTGATATACGAAGATTAAATAAATTAACAAAGAAGAAATGTGGTCTTCTGTTTCACAAATATATATATATATATATATATATATATATATATATATATATATATATATATATACATATGTCCCTAAATAAATGTTGCTCCCACAACTTATTATGGTAGTGTATTTCTAGTTCAATTCCTGGTCGGGAACGACAAATACTAAAAACCAGAGGTAGTAGTATGTAATTTCTGGATTTAGAAGTAAATGACGCACGGGTTATCTGATCAACCACTCCAAATGTATACTCTCGTTCCTGTTTTACAAATTTGTATTCCTAAGATTTTTAGTTCCGATGGTTTTCACTTTTTCTTTTTTGTGGCTTTCTCGGATTGTACGATTTTTTCTATTTTTTTTAACTCCTCCGTTAGTAACAAACACTGCAGTTTATAGAAAGCACACCGTCCGATCCAAAATCAACGTCGGTCATGCAATCTGACGTTATCACTGTTATTTGGAATGACTACTTACAATGCTCTTTACATTAGGAACAAGACATCAAAGCGTGATGTCGTCTACAAGCATTCATGGTGGCCAACAATCACTTGGTATAACTATAAATGTGTTTACTATCAAAATTAAACAAATTTAGACAACATTAAATTGTTTGCATGGTACGCAGAGAATATTGTAGCACATGATGTTCAGGAACCCCGAGGTTTTTCACTCCCTAGTACTACTACGATGCATGAACCCACAACAGGTATAGATATACAAACCAGAAATACTCCTTCCGCCCCAGCGTAATTTTACTTTTGGAGCTTAAAAAATGTCCCACTCCGACTCTATCCTCGGTAGTAGCTTCCAACTACCCATATCACATCACATTACTACCTACCTCTCTACAATGCCATTTGTTTTGGCAGAGTGTGTTAGTTTTTTACTCTACTCCTTTGGCATTGAATTTGGACCATTTTGAGAGACTACGTTCTGTCCTTTAGATGTATTGATGATGGGTGTATCATGGTCATTTGCATTCTTTCCTAGGCTCTACTAATTGTTTTAGCATGCCTTGCGATTCTACTTTCTTATTAGTACTTAGTCTTTATAGTTAACAGTTCATCAGCCTGTGTGATGGCGTGATTTTTTTATGCCTCCACGCTGTGCTCTCTCGCCACCGGCCACTCCGGCCGGCACCAGCGCCCACGCCCACGCCCTGCTGCTGGTCACTTCAGTGTCCTCCCCGACGCGTTTCCCTCACCCATCGCCACGTCCCATCCTTCGCGTGCCATGATTACCCCGCCGCCCGCAAATCCCTGGCCATTACTCGCCCTGCCACCAATCCTCCTCGAGAGTTTTGACGAGACCGAACCCTCGCTTTGTTGAGTGTCGCAAGCTGGAACTATGCACTACTGCACCTACAGTAGCCGCCACTGACAAGTAGACCCAATGTCTCATGGGCCCACATGTCAGTGGTAGCTAATGCAGGTGCAGTACTGCGGAGGATTTCAATCCCGCAAGCTGCCTGCCTTATCTATCTTGCATTCGCCATCTGCTACCGCTGGCGTTCATTACTTGCCCTGCAACTAATAATTCTCTTCGAGACGCACTCCGTTTGATGTCAGTCAGACCAAACCGGTGAACCCTATCTTTGTCTAGTCTATCGTTGCCAGCTGCATGCCCCCTAACAGTCTTGCCTGCTTTGCTCATGGACTGAAAATCCTCTGCAGTACTACGAGTGCGTACCACCACTGACATGTGTACCTGATGGCTCATTTTAGGGTATGAACAGCAACAAAGAAGTCAATAATGTAACCCCCCCCCCCCCCCCATCAAAATAGGTGTCGTTAGGACAGTCCTAACTACTGTAGTAGTTCATTTTTAAATCATTTGTGGGCGACAATTAATGTAAACCAGGAGGACAAAATGGTGCTGGCATGACGTGGTCCTCCCACGCTCGTATTTGCCGCACTCGTCCTGAAGATGGTATGAACATCAGACTTTTCTTCTTTTCACACTATTTGTACATGATACTAAACTTGTTCAGGCGGTAATTTGCTTTAATTGTTTACCGTTTGAATCAATGTAACAGAAGGAAGGAAGCTAGGAAGAAGTGTGGCTAAAGGACTTAAGGTAGCCACAATACGCTATGCATCCCAAGTTAGTAGAACGCAGCAAGTGAAGCTACCAATTCAGTTCTCCGCTAGGTTGGGTGTTGCGGTTGGTATTAATCAGCGGCACTTGGTCGATGATGTGGTTATGTTTACAAAAATACATGCATCCCTCAACGGTGCAACAAAGTGGCCAGAGATTGGCCATAGTAACAAGAGAGATATAGTACGAGACATTATAGTTAGTGTTGTCACACCCCTACATAAGTATTTATTTTCTTGCAATCTCCATCTTGTACGTTTACAGCAACTTGTTATACAATGTACAGGATTCCTGGGACATGGAGGACACACCGGAGAGCGCAAGAAAAATTTTGAAAATTGCTGGTGAGCGCTACAAGGGGTGGCGCTCGACTTTGCATGCCACCTATAAGAGTTATTCTACCGATGAAGAACGTATACGAAACCAGCCTGCTGACGTAACGACTCCCGAGTGGTTGCACCTAATAGAATATTTTGGGTCTGAGTGATTCAAGGTCAGCTAACTTTTTAATAGATTCGCATCATACAAAAAATATTTCATTTACTTTCATTCGTGGAATTAATTCTTAAAATTATTGCAGTCAATAAGCAGGACATATTCTCAAAATCGAAGAAGACAAAAGGCATGTCACTTGCTTGACTCCAAATCCTACGCCCAACTTAGTTACGAGAAGGTATGAAAAATAAATCACGCTTTTACTTTGCGCTGCAAACAATATGTATACCGACATGTTGAAGTTTACTTGTATTTTATGTAGCGAGACCCAGAGACTGGAGAAATACCTGATGACATACAACTGTGAGAGGCAAGCCATTTGTTGAATGGTAACTGGACAAACAAGCTGGCAGAAGCTGTACATGTGAGTAACACTTCAAACAATCCCCAATTAAATAAATATTTGCAAATTACCTGTCACTTTTCTTTTCGTATATAGATCCATGCACGTGCCCAAACGGACGAAATTGAAGCTGAGTTGGGAGGCCCAATTCCAAATGAGGAGAGAAACCACATCTTCCAGCGTTGTTATAGATCCTCAATTGGTTGTGCAGGATCACAAGTTTGGGGGCGTGGTTATATGGCTAACCCAACTGGTCCCGAACGTGAACGTATGCATATCCAGATGTCTGAACACCTCAATGACCAAGTTTGAAACTTAGAAGTTAGAAATGTAGGCCTCAATGAAATAGTGCAGGACTTGGAAGGAAGAAATGATAGCTTAAACACCAAGATGGACTGCATAAACTTGAAGAATGAAGAGTTAATCATTGAAGTCCAAAACTTACAAGGTCAGATAGCAGCTGATCGTGAACAGACAGCTAAGGACATGCAGGACATGCGCGCCTCATTGGCTGAAATGCACAAAATAATGACGGCGACCACTCCACAGAAGGTCCAACAAATAAGGAACCGCCAAAAGCCACCTGCTCCAACAATTAGTCCCGGTCAGCTTAGGAAAACTCTTAGCATGCAAACACGTCGCTTAAGTAATCCTTAAGTCTTGTTATGTGTGTTGTAAAATTGATGGATGTTAATTGTTAATCTCGTGATTCTGTTGCCACTAATTTTCAAACTTGGTGCATTCGGGTTCTACTGCCGCTAATTATAAAATGTGGCATTATGAATTTCTTGTCACGAATGATATATTGTTGCAATAGGAAGATATTGCCAATACGGATGATAAAACGTGGCAATAGAATGACAAAACGTTGCAGTATAAACATTTGGCATCGACTCAAAAAACGTTGCATTAAAACACTATTGCCACAAATAAGAAATCGTTGCAATACCAAACTATTCGCCACGGATGCGAAATCGTTGCGGTACCATACTAGTTCCAACGGATCTGAAATCATTGCAATACGGTACTATTCGCCACGTTTGTGGACTCGTTGCAATACCCAACTATTCGCCACGGATACGAAATTGTTGCAGTACCAGACTAGTTCCCACAGATCTGAAATCATTGCAATACGGTACTATTCACCATGTTTGTTGACTCGTTGCACTAACCTACTATTTGCCACAGACGTTAAACCGTCGCAGTATCATACTATTTTGCCACGGATGTGAAATCGTTGCAATACCGTGATATTTGTTGCAATATGGTGAATCTTCGCTACACCATAACTCATTGCAATATGTTACTACATGCCACGACTGTGAAGATCGTTGCAATACTATAGTATTTGCCATGAATGTGAAAATCGTTGCAATCACGTACTATTACCACGAATGAGAAATCGTTGCAATACAATGCTATTTGTTGCAATACGTCAAATCATTGCAATACGGTAAACCGTTGCAATAACATACTATTTGCCATGAATGTGAAATCGTTACAATATCGTACTATTGCCACGCCTGTGAAATCGTTGCAATACAATGCTATTCGTTGCAATACGTTAAATCATCGCAATACGCTAATCTGTTGCAATAACATACTATTTGCCACAAATGTGAAACCGTTACAATATCGTACTATTGCCACGCCTGTGAAATCGTTGCAACCACATACAATTACCTCGAATGTAAAATCATTGCAATACCATGCTGTTTGTTGCAATACGTTAAATCGTCGCAATACGCTAAATCGTTGTAACAACATACTATTTGCCACGAATATGAAATCATTGCAATACCAAACTATTTGCCACGGTCGTGAACCCATTGTAATACCGTACAATTCGTTGTGATACGTTAAACCGTCGCAATACATGAAACCGTTGCAATAGCGTCCTATTTGCCACCGATGTAAAACCGTTGCAATAGCGTCCTATTCGCCACGGATGCCAAGGCGTCGCAAATAACCTATCGTCGTGGGAATTATTATGATGATTCGCAAAAACTATCGCCACGCTCTTTTTCGTTGCAACAGCGACCTATTGCGACAAAAAATAACATATTGCAACCAGAATCCTTGCAGTGTACTATGCAGGCATTCAAGAAGCTGATTATTGGGATCCCTAGAGGATCCCATTTCAACATCTCTTGGCCAAGGAGTAAATAAGGATGGTTGCTACCTATCGGAAATTATGCCCGAAGGTCAATCATAACTATACGAGGCTAGAGATTTGAAATGGGAACCCTCCATGAGCAACCAATGAGCTGCCACGAATGGGTGAGAGCATTATGCTCTCAACTATTTTAAGGACTCATTCAAGCTCAAGGGATTTGCCACCATCATTGGGTGCAAGTTATTCCTATGTGGCTAAGAGTTATGATGTACCATGACCAAGGAATGATAAGATACAATTTATATTGGGTGCAAGTTGTTCCTATGTCGCTAGAAGGTATGTCATGCCTTAGCCAAGGAACAACAGATCACACTCAACCCATGTTGAGTGCATGTCATTCCTTTGTGGTTCTAGGTATGTTGTACCTTACCCAAGGAACAGCTGATCATACCTAATGCATGTTGGGCACATGTCACTCCCTTATGGCAAAAAGATATGATACACCTTAGCCAAAGAATGACGAATATACTCAATGTATGTTGAGTGCACGTCATTCCTTTGGATCTAAAGGTTATCATTATCCTAGCCAAGGAATGACAAATCACACCCAACACATGGAGACCCTGATTTGTGGACGATCAACATCGAAAACACTCTATTCAACCACACTCATGGTGTCAACGGGAGGCAACACAACAATCAACACTCAACCCTCCATTGTCAAAGCCACACTGCAACAAGGATAGGCCAACTCATGGCCTACCTCCGTCGTTAGGGTTTGAACCCTTATCACGGACCTTGATCAAGAATAAGCTTGGGGGAGAACCCCCACTTGAGGTAACTTATATCACACCCACTACATTTTTATTTCAAATCATCCATTGCATATTTATTTTCCATCCATCCATCATCCACCTTGCATTTAAAAAATAAATAAAAATAGGTTAGATTTGCTTTCATCAAATAAAGATGTGCGGTAAGAATGATTTAGAATTCACATAGACGAAATGATGAATAGTTGCTCTATTTTATTTTCCTAAGTCTCTAGTTTACAACTTGCTACTCTCTGAATATTGCTTCCATTGGTTTGAAAGACTTTTACCTTAATTTTGAAGTTGTGGGTAGCAAAAGCTTAATCTAATTCTAGGTTGTTGCAACATTAGAATTAGCAATAGGGTTGCTAGCCGTAGTTTGAAAGTAAAACATAGATTTCTGGAGAAATTCTAAAAAGGTTTAAGTTTCCCTCAATTGATCGGAAATACCTACCAAAGCCATATGATGTTCATACATAGACAAAACCTTATGCATATGCTATTTGCTTTCACATTGAGCATAGTTAAACTAGTATAGACCTATGTGAGAAATCATTCAACTCTTTTTGAAGTCAAGACTTCACTTGCACATGCTATACTTCTACACTAGAAGGAAGCACAATTCCATCATATCCACCATTCCACAATAAAAAGAGAAACTCCATGCTATTCATAGTTAGCACTCTCTTCAAGTTATTGCATAAAAAGGAGTAGAAGACATGGCTACAAGAAAAAGAAAAAGAGGATGCATGCTTATATCAAAAGCATGAGAAAAAAAAGAAGAAAAAAAAATATGCTTACTCCATAAGCATAAAAAAAGGGGGTAGCCATGTTTCATCCTTGCAATAAAGAGAGTCCACATCAAAAGGAGTCATCTCAATGTTTCCACATCCACCTCCATTCCATCACACATGCACAAGTCTTGATTCAAAAGTTGGAATTGATTTCTCCTAAGGCTTGCTCTTTTGACTTAGCAATATTATGTGTTGCAAATATGCCTACTTACTTTCCCTACCAAGCTCCACATACAAGCCATATTCAATGAGTAAGAATAGTATAGACACAATGCTTTGGTGAGGAAATATTTCCACTATCCACAAAGGAGTGACTGAGAGAATCAAATTGAGGTACTTAATATCGAAATTGAATTCTCCGGGATTTAAGTGGAACTTGATTTCTAGGCTATGTTTGCTCCATTTGCTATTCTACCTTTCAACTACTCATGAATATGAAAAAGCATAAGCCCCATGATAACTTAAGAAAGGTAGGGTATCATAGCCAATTTCTGCAATACTAGGTAGAGTATCTTGTTGTGCATTAGATACTTTTGAAAATAAGACATTGTAGCAACTCCTGATCATCAACCTAAAGTCTTGACTTTGCTCGGGACGAGCAAAGCGTAAGCTTGGGGGAGTTTGTTGACGGCTGTTATATACCAATTTCATCCGTCAATTTAACTCAATTATGTGAAGGATTTGTCATTTCTTGCACACATCACCTTTCTATCTAACCCAATTCCACTTGGACATGGAGAAATATGTGTATGCAGCATTTTATGCAGGAAATGGGGAAATGTAGAGGAACCAATCCTATAAAATATCATCTCAGCCGATCAGGCGACGACACGTGGCATCCCATGGATCAAATGGCCCACAAACAGAACTATCCGAGGAGATCCAACGGTGTGTCACCATATACATCAATGGGACCCACCTGGCAGCCACCTGGAGAAAGCACACAAGAAACGGTGCAATGACCAGGTCGGCGGAACCAGGGGGTCGGCCGACCTGGTCTTTGCACCAAACTTGGTCAGCCTCCACGTGTTGGCTCCTCCCGGCTCCCTGGAGTCAATGGTGACTGATTCGCTCGCTTTTGGTGGCGGGAACTGACCTAAACACTAGTATAAATAGGACCCCCTACCCTTGACTTCATCACACACCACTTGGGAATCATTCTATTGTATACACTATATTCTATAATCCTTAGGGGAGTTAGGATGTAGAGAGGAGAGCCTCTAGTCCCAAGTCCAAATTGGGAAAGGAGTAGGAGTCTCTCTTCCCAATTCCACATTGGGAAAGGTATGGCTTATGTATTCCTTCTTGTATTTGTAACTTTGTTCTCAATAAAGATATTATCTTTAGTCTTCTTTTATATATATACTTGGACAAAGCATTTCTTGTTTGATTGTGGAGTCCATGTATGTGGAAGATATAGTCTTTATGATTTCACTCTCATGATCACATCTTATGGTCATAAACACTATAGACCCCACTATAGTCTATGTAGTTATGATTTGATTATGTTAATATGAATGACTTATGCTATGCTTCAACATTGGTTCAACAATGTTTAGGTTAGTCATTGCCTTATGATGGATTGTGCCATGGCTCCTAAGGTATTTGCTTAGTATGCTAGCATGGTGCTAGGGTATTTAAGTAGCATTGGATGTCTCGTAGACCCACAGATTGAAGAGGTAGGCAGTAGGTGGTGATAGCCCCATCTGTCCTTTGTAATCCTCCACGTTCGACTATTCCACAGGCTCTTGGCGGGAGTCGCCCTAGTATTGCTAGGGGTAAGCCCATGCCCCATGTGTTGAATAGCATTGCATAGGAATTCATCATTGACATGACCATTAGTATCTACCTTAGGCTATGTATATGTATTAGGAGCATTGTAGGAGCAACTCTCTAACTCTCAATCCAATCTCCCTCTAGGACCCATTATACCATTTAGAATAGATTGCCTAGGTTTGTGTCACACTATCCCTATTATCAACTTACCCCTGTCCGGATAATGGATTAGTATCCCATAGCTTGACCATAAGAGTAGTATATACTTTACTCCATTGCCTTCCTTTGGGATAAATACGATACCTTTGGGAATACTCATGGGTGAAATGCTACAACGGTATCTTCCATGCGCTTGCGGATCTCATCTCTTTACCGGAGATGATCTTTTGGTGTTAAGAAATACCAACAAGCATTTCTTGCATCATTGCCGGGGATGATTTGTTAGTATATCTTAGGAGCCGTCAACATAGGCTATTGCGTGAGGCTTTTTATCTTTGGTTTGGCCTAAGACCGCACCAACAGCAAAGTCACTGGCATCACACATGATTTTGAATGGCAGCGTCCAATCAGGAGGTTGGATAATTGGAGCTGAGATGAGTGCCTTTTTGAGTATATCAAATGATTTAAGGCATTCATCATCGAAATCAAAAGGAGCTTCTTTAGCTAATAGGTTGGTGAGGGGTCTAGCGATTTTGGAGAAATCCTTGATAAATCGTCGGTAGAACCCCGCATGACCTAAAAAGTTGCAGATTCCCTTAACATTGATAGGAGGTGGAAGTTTTTCAATAACTTCAATTTTAGCTTTGCCCACCTCTATCCCTCTCTCGGACACCAAGTGTCCAAGAACGATGCCTTCCCAGACCATGAAATGGCACTTTTCCTAGTTAAGCACGAGGTCCTTCTCCTGGCATCTTTGTAAGACCCTGTCTAAATTTTCTAGACAATGATCAAAAGTTTTTCCATAGACGGAGAAATCATCCATGAAAACTTCCATGATATCCTCGATCATGTCTGAAAATATAGACATCATGCATCTTTGGAAAGAGGCAGGAGCGTTACACAGTCTAAAGGACATACGTCGGTAGGCATAGGTCCTGTAAGGACATGTGAATGTGGTCTTACTTTGATCATTGGGATGGATAGGAATTTGATGATATCCCGAATACCCATCAAGGAAACAGAAGCAGGAGTGTTTTTCCAATCGCTCTAACATCTCATCGATGAAGGGCAATGGAAAATGGTCTTTCCTTGTTGCCTTGTTAAGTTCTCGGTAGTCAATGCACATTCTTCATCCCGTGACAATCCATTGAGGAATTAATTCATTCCTCTTGTTTTGAACGACCGTCATACCTCCCTTCTTAGACACTACTTGAACTGGACTTACCCATTCACTATGAGGAACGGAGTAAATAATCCCGGCATGCAGAAGTTTCAAGACTTCTTTCTTGACAACTTCCCGCATCGCATTATTCAATCGCCTTTGAGGTTCCCATGAGGGGACACTTTCAGGGTCAATAGGAATACGATGGGTGCATAACGCTGGACTAATTCCCTTGAGATCCTGAAGTAAATATCCAAAAACAGCTCTATGCCTTTCTAACATTGATATGAGTTTGAGCGTTTCATCATCTGAAAGCTTGTCACTTATGATGACAGGGGCTTCCAGATCGCCATTTAGAAAGGCATAACGTAGGCCTGGAGGTAGAATCTTGAGCTCAATAGGAGGTTTTGGGGAGGGCTCTTCTTTTGGCAATTCAATTTCCTCCTGAAATTGATCCTCCTCTTGGACGAAGTCTTCTTCTCCTTCAATTTCAGGGAGTTCTAAAAATTGAAGAGTCCTAACCTCCTCCATTAGCTCATCTTGGATGGGAGATTCTGCAGATGTGTTCTTTGAACGCAGAATAGGCATGGAGAAATTTATCCCTCCAAGATTGATATCGAGGCTTCCTTCCAAAGGAACTTCCATGAGAAATTTCTCTATGGGAATCCTTATCATGATGTCGAAATCTTTGATTTTGAACACATGAAAATCTAGGAGAGCCTCAACATCTTTGTGTCTAACAGACACTTGTTGCAGAATCCCACATCCTTCATGAATGGTTCCGAATGAATCTCGGAAGGATTTGTGTGTTGGTGCCAATGGCACATCGCCAAGAATGGCGAGAGCACATGAAACGAAAATGAGATTTTCTCCAACAGTAGGGTTGTATAGGATTCTCATTGGTGTCCCTCTAATAGAACATAAAATGGTAGCCAAATGTGAGGTCATCCGAAGAATTTCGGGTGAATCCTCGACTTCAGTTGTCCACTCATAGAGGTCAACTCCTTGACTGTCTGACGGACGAACACCCCGTCAGGTGGTTCAGGTGGAGTTGGTGGCAATGAAGGTTTCCTATAGCAAGAATACTTCGAGGTATTTCCATAATCTTCAAAAAGTTCTCCCTCGAAGTAAAATGGAAACTGCAAGGGTTGAATTTCTTCTACCTTCATAGTCTGAGGTTCGGGAGAGGATTCCTCTGGCAAGGCTTGGGGTAAACAAGAAATGGGTTCATCCTTGTCCATGAGTGTATCCTCCGTTCTTGACCCGACTTCCTCTTGGGGAGGCTCATTAAGACCCATAATGAAGGAAGAATTTTCTAGAATTCTGTCTAGAAGATCCTTACGTTCTTCTGGAGTCTTACGGAGGAAAGATCCTCAAGCCGTAATGTCAAGACATAGGGCAAACTCTTTGTTCAATCCCATGAAGAAATGTTGCAAGAGCATCAGATCAGGGATTAACAAATCTAGGCCAGAATTTTTCAAAAGAGAAAATCTGTCCCAAGCTGCACCTACGGATTCCTTCTCCATGTGCTAGAAGCATAGTACTTCCCTCCTTAAGGAAACAATTCTGGCAATTGGAAAGAAAGGAAGACAAAACTTGTCTCGTAATTCACTCCAATCACCGTTTGTATTCCCAACGTAGTTGATGTACCATTGTTTGGATTTTTCCTTGACGGAAAAAGGAAACAACTTCCATTTGAGAGTTTCTTGTGTCATACCTTTGATTAGAAGGCATGAACACAGTTGTTCGAACTCTCGTAGATGGTGGTAAGGGTTTTCACAATCCGTTCCTGAGAATGATTGTTCCCGAACCATGGCTATAAAGCCACAGCGAAGTTCATAGCTGGTTGAACAAATAGGTTCCGTCGAAGGCGGTGGCTCACAGAACTTGCCCTTCGGAGCAGAGTAAGAAAGAATGGTGGGTTGCTCCATTTATATGGTTGTGGTAAGGTAAGATAATAAAGGTAAGATGATAGATAAAGGGGATATGATACGAGGGTGATCTTGGTTTGAAGACTAACAGCAACCGTTCCCCGGCAACGGCACCAGAAATGCTTGTTGGTATTTCTTAACACCACAGAGTTATCCACAAGCGCACGGAAATACCGTTGTAGCACTTCCCCTTAAGGAGTATTCCCAAGGGTATCGAATCCAAAGAACACGTGTGCTAATCTTTCGAACTAGCTCACCCAAGGACACAAAGTTGTTTGGTAGGCAAGGAACAGAGAGGAATTCAAAGTATTGATCCTAATTCAAGGTAGTTTGGAGTAGATGCTTGCTTTGGGCACGGGCTTACTCCTAGCAATACTAGGACGACTCCCGCCAAGAGCCTATGACATAGCCGAACGTGAAGGATTACGAAGGACAGATAGGGCTGTCACCACCTACTACTGCCTACCTCTTCAATCCGTGGGTCTACGAGATATCCACTGATGATTTATAACCTAAGCACCACACTTGCATTCTAAATCACTACTCTAGTTGTTTCGAACACAAAGCTACAACTAGAGCCTCTAATGAATTAAAGCAGTGAACCCACAAGTAACTACTTGTGCAAACAATTAAGAATAAAAGATCAAACTTGTATTGAATTCACAAAGGCTTACTTGGTTGAGTAAAACCTTTGTAGGGGTATAAGTGTAGAAGAGGTACTTGACAAGCTCAAGCCTCCTTCTCCTAGACTCTTCACACACTCTCCTTCTACTTTGGTAGCCTCTAGGACTACTCTAAACCTTTGGAGTGTAGCACTATTCTCAACTTTTGGTGTGTGTGAGAAGTGGGGTGAGGGGTCTATTTATAGGTGGAGAAGGATCGGTTCCCGCCACAATTAACGCGCGAATAAGTCACCATTGACTCCAGGGAGTTGGGAGGAGCCAACACGTGTCATTTGACCAGGTTTGGCACCAGGAAGGGGTCGGCCAAACCCCTGGTTCGGCCGACCTCGTCAAGCCTCCCCTCGGGGAGTGCTTCCTCCAGGTGGCTTCCAGGTGGGCCCCCTTGATGTATATGGGTGCAACACTGTAACACCCTCATTTTCATGCATCATGCCCTACATACACTCATATACATGTTTAACATTAACCCACAACAAGAGGAATGAGTTTAAAATTGATTTGCAGCATTTAAAATTGATTTGGAACGTAACCGCACTTAAAACGCAGGAAAGTGCGGACTAGTCCGATTTTGCTGAGGACTAGTCTGATTTCTCTCTGGCTAAAAACGGACTTGTCCGTTTTTGCTGCGGACTAATCCGATTTTGGCTCTGGAAACTTTCGTACTTGTCTGATCTTGTGCGGACTAGTCCGATATTCCATGAATCCTTGAAAATTTGCTAAGTCCCTGGAATTTTCCGGACTAGTCTGGTGTTCCGGCGGACTTGTCCATTTTCCTCTCTGTTTAAAGTTGGACTTGTCCGATCTTTGGCCAGACTTGTCTGATTTTCTCTCTGGACGACTTCGGACTAGTCCGATCCTTTCCGGACTTGTCTGATATTTCGCGACTCCGAGTTGATCTTTTGTTTTACGACTTGTTTCTTGGGTTTCACATTAAGTGGGCCTAGGGACGTCGTGCCTAACTCTTTTAGAGCCCATGTGGAACTCTAAACCGGCCTCTACTCCTCTCAAACTCGAAATCCATCTAACCCTAGCCTCCACCTCTATATAAACAGCCCCACCCCTTGGATTGACATCTATTTGCCACTTTTCCACCCACCCAAACCCTAGTTCGTGGGGAGCCACCATCAAGGAGGGAGGAGAAGATCACAAGCAAGAAGAAGAAGAGGAGGAAACGAAAGAGGATCAAGATCTCCACCAAGTTTTCGTTCTTCACCACCAATTCATCCCCAAGTTCTTCACCAACCCTAGATCATCAAGATCCAAGTGTTATCTCCAAGTTTCTTGATTCATTGGAGTTCTAAACACCTGGTATACCTTCTATTCTCTTTTCCTTACAATAATTTGACCCCTAATCTTCGAATTCACGTCGATCTAGAAAACCCTAATCTGCTAATCTCGCAGAGGGCAGACTTGTCCGGTCCCTAGCGGACTAGTCCGATCTTCCTGGTTAAATTGGGTTGAATTAATTCTAGAGTTTGATCTAATCGAATCCAAACCTGTATAAACTTGTTAAAAGCTATTAGAAATAGTTAGTGATCACTAAAAGCAATCTAGTAACAAGTTCTACCTTGCATTTGCATCAATCATGCATGTCATGTCATATTGAGTAAAATTTGTGCACTCTTTGATTGTGTTTCTTGTCTTGTATGTTTATTTTGTGGATTAGACGGATTTTGCGCTAGAGAGTGCCGCGGAGGATCTACAGCACCAAGAGTTTGAAGGCTTTGACCCTAATCAACCTCAAGAGCAAGGCAAGTGTCCTTGAAGCATATTGATCCTGTTTTAAAATAAATGTTTTGTTTGCAAACTGCATGCTTGTGTCAATTTGATGGGAATCCTATGGTAGGAAGTTTACTAGCTTTGTTTAACCACCCTTGTCACCTGGAATATATGGTAGAGAGTCGGGATGGGCTTTTTACATTTTTGCTTCGCTTAATCAAGTGGGATGGAAACCAACTATACCACTCAATTTAATTATGCATGGATGAGATTATGATTAACATGAACTGGTTTAAATGATGGGTGATCTAAGCAAACCTCGTATGTGGATGGGTTGGATGTTATGGTGGTTTGCTTGCTTTAGATCTAAGGACCGGTTCATGCGAGAATAGGCCAGGACTACAGTGCCACCACGAGGCCAAGTATGGGTGCGGCGTAGCTGATTAAATAGGGCTTTGCTAGTACTGTTTGGACCATTGTGGATGCTCGGGGAAGGGGTAGTCGAATTGGGTTTGTTGATGATTGGTGGGACTACCTTGGGATCCGAATGGCTCAAGAGGGGGACCTTGGTTGAAGATGTGCTCAGTTGGAGACATCGCCACCGGTGAAACCTCAGTGGGGTCTAAATAGGCTAGTAATCCCTTTGTAAAGGCTATTTTGTGATCTCTTGGCCACACACCGACGGAAGTGTGAGACGGCATAATAGAGGTTCTAGTCATCGAAAGGTGGTGAAATCACGAACGCGTGGGTAAAGTGGTACAAACTCTGCAGAGTGTGTCTAAAACTATCATGATAGCAGTGCTCCCGGTTATGAGCACCTGGACAACTTCCATGATTAGAGGGTACTCGGTATTGGGATGGTATTTGGGATGGTTATGGTTGATATTATGGTTATGGATTAATTTCTAGTATTGAATTTGGTTATTGGCAATGGTGAAATCTGGAATTATTGATGATGGATGTGAACTCAGATTTGGTATTATGGTATTACTTATGATTATGATGGGTTTGATTCATATAAATATAATGTATTGCTTTTCAACTGTTTTTAATGTACTTTTCAGCACTTAACCATTATTATTGTCGACATTTGAATAAGCCACATGTCATACTTTCCATACTTGCTGAGTACGACATGTACTCACTCTTGCAATTCCCCCCTCCCAACAGATGCAGGTCAGGGTTGGGAGTTTAATGGTGATAATGCGGAGTTCTAGTCCATGTCTACCGTCAGCTTTGCCTGTGGTGTTATTGGAGCTGCGCTATACCCTATTGCTTATGCTGCCTAACTGTTTAGTTTGCTTAATTAATTTATTTCCGCTACATTAGTTGAACTTGTCATAAACATTCATTAGAGGTTGTATTCGAGGATAATCTGGTTTGTGTAATAAAAATTGGTTAATTAATCTTGTTCTGTGGTAATTTTCTGTATACTCTTTTGTGATTGCACTCGTGTATGTGTGATGAACATCCTGGGCACACATATGCGTTAGCTTGGTTCATTCTCGGAACCGGGCATCACAGATTGGTATCAAAGCCACAGGTTGACCGTAGGACACAGCCTAGATAGAATGCACACTTTAGAGCACATAGGAGCACTCAAGAATCGATGTGTTTTGGGTTGGTGTGTTGTTTGCTATATATATTGCTTGCTTGTGTGCTTAATAGAGGATTTTGGGGTGCTTTAGCATTGCCATGTCCACCTAGGCTAGTGTATCTAGCTGTTTAGTTCATATCCCTTGATGCATATAGTTGGGGACGTTCTCTAATTCTTACCTATTGCTTTCCTTCAGATGGTGAGGACTCGCAACCAAAGGGATGACAATGATGAGGAGGAGAACAATGGAGTGCCTCAGAACAACATTGGAAGGATCTACTCAGGGAGCTATCAACATTGAGCAACTTTTGGCTATGCAAAACCAGCTCATGCAGACCATGATACAAATAATGGGACAGTTGCAGGCTGACAACATCAATAATCAGCCCCACATGCCTCCACCGCCACCCCCGCCTCCTCATAACCGATTGGGAGAATTTATGAGGACTAGGCCGCCAAACTTTGCTCAAGCTGCTGACCCTATGGATGCGGATGATTGGCTCAAGTCCGTGGAGAAGAAGCTAGCTATTGTCCAATGCAGTGACCAGGAGAAGGTCTTGTTTGCTTCTCATCAACTAGTTGGAGCAGCTGCGGATTGGTGGGATGCTTATTGCAATGCTCATGAGAACCAAGAGAGAATTACTTGGGCCGAATTCAAGGAGAATTTTCGTTCTCATTATGTGCCCGAAGGTGTTATGATCTTGAAGAGGCAAGAATTGAGAATTTAAGGCAAGTAAGATCAAGTGTGAGTGAATATCTCAATAAATTCACTCAACTCTCAAGGTACGCGCCTGAGGATGTTAGTCGGGACAGCCGGAAGCAATATTTGTTCATGAGAGGCCTCAACAATGAAATCCAAGTGCAACTACTCAATTGTGACTACGCAAATTTTCAGAAGCTCATGGACAAAGCAATTGTGGTTGAGAACAAGATCCGTGAGATGGAGCAAGAAATCAAGAGGAAGGCACCATATCAAGGACAGCAACAAGGAAGCAATGTGCACCCTCGCCTTGCACCACCCAATGCGCCTTACTTCAGCCCTTCTATTCCTGCTCAGCGCCCTGGTTATGCACCGTGCCCAACTCAGTTTGTGCAGCAGCGCCCTGTTATGCAAGCACCTAGGCCTCCAATGCCTTATGCACCTCGTGCTAATTTTCCTGCTGCAAATGTTCAAAACCAAGCTCATCCCAATAATTCTGGTGGAGTTAAGAAGTGCTATACTTGTGGAGAAGATGGACACTTTGCGCATCAATGTCCTAAGTCAGGCCTTGGTCAAGGAAGCAATGCACTGAGGCAAAACCCAAGACCTAATGGAGGACAGCCACAAGGAAGCCGCGGACAGCAGAATTTTGCTCGTGGCAACGTGAAACATGTCTCTACGGAGGATGCTCAACAAGCGGATGACGTGGTCATTGGTATGTTTCTCGCTAACTTCAACCCCGCGACTATGTTATTTGATTCTGGAGCATCGCATTCATTCATTGCATCGAAGTATGTTGCCAAGTATAGTTTGCCTATCTCTCATATGAAGTTTACTCTATTGGTTAAGTCTCCTGGAGGAGAGATGAGGACAAATATAGTATGTCCAAAAGTAAGTCTTAGGATAAGGGGGGTAGACTTCTCCGCCAACCTCATTGTTTTGGATTCTCAAGGATTGGACATTATACTTGGTATGGACTGGTTGAGGAAGCACAATGGAGTTATTGAGTGTGCCACGAAGACGGTGAAGTTGACCAATAAAGAAGGGATCACCGTAGAATTTTAAGCATCTCAGACCGCACCTAAGCAATTGGAGTTGAATCATATGGACGGTGCCACAATTGAGGAGATTTTGGTGGTGTGTGAATTTTTGGATGTTTTTCCGGACGAGTTGCCAGGTATGCCACCTGATCGAGACATTGAGTTTGTTATTGATTTAATACCCAGAACTGCACCTATAGCTAAGAGGCCGTATAGGATGCCTCCTTTGGAATTAGCGGAGCTCAAGAAGCAAATTCAAGAGCAATTAGAGAAGGGTTTTATTCGCCCTAGCTCTTCACCTTGGAGAGCGCCCGTTCTATTTGTGGACAAGAAGGATGGATCCCAAAGGATGTGCGTAGATTACCGAGCTCTCAACGAGGTAACAATCAAGAACAAGTATACCTTGCCACGAATAGAAGACTTGTTTGATCAGATGAAGGGTGCTTGTGTCTGCTCTAAGATCGACTTGAGGTCGGGATACTTTCAAATGAAGATTAGACCACCGGACATACTCAAGACAAATGCGCCTGCCTACTTTATGTACCTCATGAATAAGGTCTTCATGGAGTACTTGGATAAGTTCGTTGTGGTGTTTATTGATGATATTATGATCTACTCGAAGGATGAGAAAGAGCATGAGGAACACTTGAGGCTTACGTTGCAGAAATTGAGGGAGCATCGATTGTATGCCAAATTCAACAACTGTCAGTTTTGGTTGAAAGAGGTGCCATTTATGGGTCATCTCATCTCAGGAGGAGGAGTATCGGTTGACCCCAGAAAAGTGAGAGACGTGTTGAAGTGGGAACCACCGCAAAATGTCAAGGAAATAAGGAGTTTTCTTGGAATGGCTGGATATTACTGTCGATTCATCAAGGACTTCTCCAAGATAGCCAAGCCTATGACGGAGTTGCTAATGAAGGGAAAGGCATTCCAATGGACTCAAGCTTGTCATGAGAGTTTTGAGGAGTTGAAGAAGAGGTTGACAACAGCCCTAGTTTTGGTATTGCCGGATGTAAGCAAGAGTTTTGACATTTATTGCGATGCATCAAGACAAGGACTTGGATATGTATTGATGCAAGAAGGTCAAGTGGTTGCCTATGCATCAAGACAATTGAAGAAACATGAGTAGAATTACCCAACACATGATTTAGAACTTGCAGCTGTGGTACACGCATTGAAGATTTGGAGACACTATATTCTTGGACATAGGTGTGAAATTTATACGGATCATAAGAGTTTGAAGTATATTTTCACACAAACGGATCTGAACTTGAGGCAACGGAGATGGTTGGAGCTCATCAAAGATTATGATTTGGGAATCAACTATCATCCGGGAAAAGCCAATGTAGTGGTCGATGCTTTGAGTAGAAAGGGAGTAAGTCACCAACTCACAGTTCGAGAGTTACCATCCAAGTTATGTAAGGAGTTTGAACGGTTGAACCTCGGGTTTGTAAATGAGATGGAGATGATGGAGTTAAATCCAACCTTAGAGCAAGAAATTCGAGAAGCACAAACCACAGATGAGGAGATCAAGGAAATCAAGGAAAGGATTGAAGAAGGGAGATAATTCAGATTTGATGAAGATGAACATGGTACCTTATGGCTTGGAAAGAGGATCGTTGTGCCTAATGTAAAGCATATTCGGTAGACAATATTAAAGGAGGCACATGACTCACCTTACTTAATTCACCCTGGTTGTACAAAGATGTACAAAGACTTGAAGACTTGCTATTGGTGGGATAGCATGAAGAAGGACATAGCTGAATACGTAGCATTGTGTGATGTGTGCCAGCGAGTCAAGGCGGAACATCAAAGGCCAGCTGGATTATTGCAACCATTGAAGATTCCGGAATGGAAGTGGGAAGAAATTGGAATGGACTTCATAGTTGGGTTACCACGTACTCAGTCCGGGTATGACTCAGTTTGGGTAATTGTGGATCGCTTAACCAAGTCAGCTCATTTTGTCCCTGTGAAGACCAAATACGCAGCTGCACAATTGGCTGAAATATACATGGAGCATATTGTGTGTCGACATGGAGTCCCTAAGAAGATAGTCTCGGATAGAGGTTCACAATTTACCTCCAGATTTTGGCAAAAATTGCATGAAGCATTGGGAACGAGGTTGAATTTTAGTTCAGCATATCATCCTCAAACGGATGGACAAATCGAGAGGACCAATCAGATTTTGGAGGACATTTTAAGAGCTTGTTCTTTAAAGCATGGGAAAAGTTGGGACAAAAGCTTGCCATACGCAGAATTTTCATACAACAATAGTTACCCAAGCAAGTTTGAAGATGTCATCATATGAAGCGCTTTATGGGAGGAAGTGTAGGACACCTTTATTCTGGAATGAGCCAGGAGAAACTCATGTATTTGGTCCGGATGTGTTGTAAGAAGCCGAAAAGCAAGTTTGAATAATTCGTGAAAACTTGAGGGTTGCCCAATCAAGACAAAAAGGCTATGCGGACAATAGAAGAAGGAAATTAGCCTTTGGAGTGGGAGATTTTGTTTACCTCAAGGTGTCACCAATGAGAGGTCATAAGAGGTTTAACATAATAGGCAAGCTCGCACCTCGTTATATTGGACCATTCAAGATTTTGGACAAAAGGGGAGAAGTAGCGTATAAGTTGGAGATGCCAGCTCATCTTTCGGATGTCCATGATGTCTTGCATGTTTCCCAGCTCAACAAGTGCTTGAGAGTATCGAAAGAACAAGTGCCAATGGAAGAATTGGAACTAGGGGAAGATTTGGCTTATGTCCAACAACCGGTCAGAATTTTGGAAACTAAGGAGAGGATCACAAGGAACAAGGTCATTAGATGGTGTAAGGTTCAATGGAAGCACCACACAGAAAAAGAAGCAACTTGGGAGCTAGAAGATGATCTCAAGAAAGACTTTCCCTATCTATTCTCTTCCGCGTCGAATCTCGAGGGCGAGATTCATTTTAAGGGGGGTGGGTTTGAAACACCCTCATTTTCATGCATCATGCCCTACATACACTCATATACATGTTTAACATTAACCCACAACAAGAGGAACGAGTTTAAAATTGATTTGCAGCATTTAAAATTGATTTGGAATGAAACCACACTTAAAACGCAGGAAAGTGCGGACTAGTCCGATTTTGCTGAGGACTAGTCCATTTTCTCTCTGGCTAAAAACGGACTTGTCCGTTTTTGCTGCGGTCTAATCCGATTTTGGCTCTGGAAACTTTCGGACTTGTTCGATCTTGTGCGGACTAGTCCGATATTCCATGAATCCTTGAAAATTTGCTAAGTCCCTGGACTTTTCCGGACTAGTCCGGTGTTCCAGTAGACTTGTCCGTTTTCCTCTCTGTTTAAAGTCGGACTTGTCCGATCTTTGGCCAGACTTGTCCGATTTTCTCTCTGGACGACTTCGGACTAGTCCGGTCCTTTCCGGACTTGTCCGATATTTGGCGACTCCGAGTTGATCTTTTGTTTTACGACTTATTTATTGGGTTTCACATTAAGTAGGCCTAGGGACGTCGTGCCTAACTCTTTTAGAGCCCATGTGGGACTCTAAACCGGCCTCTACTCCTCTCAAACTCGAAATCCATCTAACCCTAGCCTCCACCTCTATATAAACAGCCCCACCCCTTGGATTGACATCTATTTGCCACTTTTCCACCCACCCAAACCCTAGTTTGTGGGGAGCCACCATCAAGGAGGGAGGAGAAGATCCCAAGCAAGAAGAAGAAGAGGAGGAAACGAAAGAGGATCAAGACCTCCACCGAGTTTTCGTTCTTCACCACCAATTCATCCCCAAGTTCTTCACCAACCCTAGATTATCAAGATCCAAGTGTTATCTCCGAGTTTCTTGATTCATTGGAGTTCTAAACACCTGGTACACCTTCTATTCTCTTTTCCTTACGAGAATTTGACCCCTAATCTCCAAATTCACGTCGATCTAGAAAACCCTAATCCGCTGATCTCGTAGAGGGCGGACTTATCCCGTCCCTAGCGGACTAGTCCGATCTTCCTGGTTAAATTGGGTTGAATTAATTCTAAAATTTGATCTAATCGAATCCAAACCTGTATAAACTTGTTAAAATCTATTAGAACTAGTTAGTGATCATTAAAATCAATCTAGTAACAAGTTCTACCTTGCATTTGCATCAATCATGCATGTCATGTCATATTGAGTAAAATTTGTGCACTCTTTGATTGTGTTTCTTGTCTTGTATGTTTATTTTGTGGATTAGACGGATTTGCGCTAGAGAGTGCCGCGGAGGATCTACAACACCAAGAGTTTGAAGGCTTTGACCCTAATCAACCGCAAGAGCAAGGCAAGTGTCCTTGAAGCATATTGATACTTGGTCTCGTGGTGGGACTGTAAGTCCTGGATGGTCTTTAGATCTAAAGCAAGCAAAACCACCATAGCATCCAACCCAGCCACATACCATGCTTGCTTGATCACCTATTACCATGTCATATTAACAAGTTCATAATGACTATAATCTCATTAATGCATAATTAAATAGTATAGTTGTTTTCCCTTCCCAACTAATTAAGCAAAGCAAAAAAGTAAAAAGCGCTTCCCGACTCTCTACCATGTATTCCAAGTGACAAGGGTGGTCAAACAAGACTAGAAAACTCGTATCTTGGGTTCCCCATCAATTTGACACAAGCAATGCAGTTTTGCAAACAATCCATCTAAAAATAGGATCAATATGTTCATGGACACTTGCCTTGCTCTTGGGCTTGGTTGGGATCAAAGACTGCAAAATTCTGGTACTAGAGGTCCTCCGCAACACCCTCTAGGGAGAAATCGTCTAATCCGCGCAACGAACATAAAAGACAAGAATAACAATTAATAAGTGCACATATATTACTCAATATGAAATGATATGCATGATTAATGCAATTGTGAGGGAAGACTTTGTTAATGAGTTTTTAATAACGTTTACTAACAAGTTCTAATGGCTTTTAACAAGTTTGGACAGGTTTGAAATTGATTCAAATCAATTTAGATTTAATTCAGCAAAAAACAGATAGCCAAACCGGACTTGTCCGCTTGGGATCAGACTAGTCCGCCCTTCGCAGAACCGGCGAAATAGGGTTTTATAGGGTTTCTTGATCTGCGAGATTTAGGATAAAACTCACGAGGACAGGAGAGAGTAGGGGGTGTACCATGTGTTTAGAGGTCCAAATGTCGAGAATTGAAAGAGAAACTTGAATCTTGACGGTCTAGGGTTTGGTGATGAAGAGTTGATGGAGGATTGGTGATGAAGAACAAAAAGTCGATGGAGATCTTGCTTGGTTGATCCTCCTTCGAGTTCTCCTCTTCTTCTCGCTGCTGAATCTCCTCTTGATGGCAGCTCCCGCGCACTAGGGTTTGGTGATCTTTCAATTGTGGCAAAAGGATGTAGGGTTGGGGTGTTGGGTTGTTTATATAGGGATGGAGGGCTAGGGTTTGATGGAGTTCGATTTTAAAGAGGTTGGAGTTTGATGTGGGGTCCCACCTGGGCTCCAAAAGAGTTAGACATGACGTCCTTAGGCCCACATAAGGTAAAACCCAAAAACGCATCGTGGAACAAAAGATCAACTCGGAATCGCGATCTTTGGACAAGTCCGTGCAAGGCCGTAGTCAGAGACAAATCGGGTAAGTCCGGACTATATCGTACAAGTCCGAACTTAGTCAGAGAGGAAAACGGACAAGTCTGCTAGATGTCAGACAAGTCTGGACAAGTCTAGGGACTTAGCGAAATTTTAAGGAATCGGGATACCCGACTAGTACGCAATGGATTGGACAAGTCCAAAAATTGTACAGAGACAAAACGGGACTAGTCTGCAGCAAAAAACAGACATGTCCGAAGGAGGTCAGAGAGAAATCGGACTAGTCTGCACCAAAAACGGACTAGTCTGCACTTTTCAGAACTTTAGAGTGCAGTTTTGGTTTAAATTCATTTTAAACTCATTCCTTTTTATGTGGATTAATGTTAAACATGTATATGAACTTATGCAATGCACGATGCATGAAAATGAGGGTGTTACAAACCTACCCCCCCTTAAAATGAATCTCGCCCTTGAGATTCGACGCGGAAGAGAAGAGATATGAAAATTCCTTCTTGAGATCATTTTCCAGCTCCCAAGTTGCTTCCAATTCTATGTGATGCTTCCATTGAACTTTATAACATCTAATAATCTTGTTTCTTGTTACCCTCTGCTTGGTTTCCAAGATTTTGACCAGTTGCTCGACATAAGTCAAATCTG
The DNA here is from genome assembly GCA_036927565.1 of Tuctoria greenei. Classification (NCBI taxonomy): domain Eukaryota; kingdom Viridiplantae; phylum Streptophyta; class Magnoliopsida; order Poales; family Poaceae; genus Tuctoria; species Tuctoria greenei. The sequence continues at coordinate 29,928,657 of JAYESD010000011.1, forward strand.
TCTCTAGTTCCAATTCTTCCATTGGCACTTGTTCTTCCAGTACCCTTAAACACTTCTTGAGCTGGGAAACATGAAACACATCATGTACATCTGAAAGATGAGCTGGCATCTTCAACTTATATGGTACTTCTCCTCTTCTGTCCAAAATCTTGAATGGCCCAATGTATCAAGGTGCTAGCTTGCCTCTGATATTAGACCTCTTATGACTTTTCATGGGTGATACTTTGAGATATACGAAGTCTCTCACTTCAAAGGCTAATCTTATCTGCCTTTTATCCACATATCCTTTTTGCCATGATTGAGTAGCCCTCAAGTTTTCACGAATAATCTGGACTTGTTTTTCAGCTTCTTGCAACATATCAGGTCCAAATATCTGGTTCTCTCCGGTCTCATTCCAAAACAATGGTGTCCTACACTTCCTCCCATAAAGTGCTTCATAGGGTGACATTTTCAAGCTTGCTTGGTAACTATTGTTGTATTAAAACTCTTCATATGGCATGCTCTTGTCCCAACTTTTCCCATGCTTCAAAGCACAATCCCTTAACATGTCTTCCAAAATCTGATTGGTCCTCTCAGTTTGTCCATCCATTTGAGGGTGATATGTTGAGCTGAAATTCAACCTTCTTCCTAATGCTTCACACAATTTCTGCCAAAACCTGGAGGTAAATTGAGAACATCTATCTGATACTATCTTCTTCGGGACTCCATGTTGACAAACAATGTGCTCCATATACAACTCGGCCAGCTTCATGACGGTGTATGTGGTCTTGACAGAAATAAAGTGAGCTGACTTGGTTAACCGATCCACGATTACCCATATGGAGTCATAACTGGACTAGGTATGCGGTAAACCAACTATGAAATCCATTTCAATCTCTTCCCAATTCCATTCTGGAATCTTCAATGGCTGCAATAATCCTGCTGGCCTTTGATGTTCCGCCTTCACTCGTTGGCACACATCACACAGCGCTACATATTCAGCTATGTCCTTTTTCATGCTAGCCCACAAATAACATTTCTTCAAATCCTTGTACATCTTTGTACAACCGGGATGAATTGAGTATGGCGAGTCATGTGCCTCTTTTAATATTGTCTCCCGAATATGCTTCGCATTAGGCACGACAATCCTTTTTCCAAGCCATAAGGTACCATGGTCATCCTTATCAAACCTGAATTCTCTTCCCTCTTGGATTCTTTCCTTGATTTCTTGGATTTCCTCATCCTTTGTTTGAACCTCTCGAAACTCTTGTTCCTAGGTCAGGATTAATTCCATTATCCCCATCTCATTCACAAATCCAAGGTTCAACCGTTCAAACTCCTTGCATAGCTCAGATGGCAGCTCTCGAACCGTGAGCTGGTGACTTACTCCTTTTCTACTCAATGCATCGGCCACGGCACTAGCCTTTCCTGGGTGATAATTGATTCCCACATCATAATCCTTGATGAGTTCCAACCATCTTCATTGCCTCAAATTTAGGTCCGTTTGCGTGAAAATGTACTTTAAACTCCTGTGGTACGTATAAATTTCACACCTATGTCCAAGGATATAGTGTCTCCAAATCTTCAATGTGTGTACCACAGCTGCAAGTTCCAAATCATGCTTTGGATAATTCTGCTCATCTTTCTTCAACTGTCTCGATGCATAGGCTACCACTTGACCTCCTTGCATGAGCACGCATCCAAGTCCTTGTCTCGATGCGTCGCAATATATATCAAAACTTTTGCTCACATACGGCAATATCAAGACTGGGGTTGTAGTTAACCTTTTCTTCAACTCCTCATAACTTTCTTGACATGCTTGAGTCCATTGGAACGCTTTCACCTTCATTAGCAATTCTATCATGGGCTTCGCTATCTTGGAAAAGTCCTTGATGAATCGACTTTAATATCCAACCATTCCAAGAAAACTCCGGATCTCCTTTACATTCTGTGGGGGTTCCCATTTCAACACGTCCCTCACTCTTCCCGAGTCAACCAATACTCCTCCTTCGGAGATGATATGCCCCAAAAATGACACCTCTTTCAACCAAAACTGGCACTTGCTTAACTTGGAATACAATTGATGCTCCCTCAATTTTTGCAAGGTAAGCCTCAAGTGTTCCTCATGCTCCTCCTCGCTTCTCGAGTTGATCATAATGTCATCAATGAACACCACAACAAATTTATCGAAGTACTCCATGAAGACCTTATTCATGAGGTACATAAAGTAGGCAGGTGTGTTTGTCAATCCAAAGGACATAACTATATACTCATAAGATCCATACCGTGTCCAAAAAGCTGTCTTGGGTATGTCCGATGGTCTAATTTTCATTTGAAAGTATCCTGACTTCAAATCAATCTTGGAGAAGACACAAGCACCCTTCATCTGATCAAACAAGTCTTCTATGCATGGAAAGGTGTACTTGTTCTTGATGGACACCTCATTGAGAGCCCGGTAATCAACACACATCCTTTGGGATCTATCCTTCTTATCCACGAAAAGAACGGGCGCTCCCCAAGGTGAAGAGCTTGGGCGAATAACACCCTTCTCTAGTTTCTCTTGAATTTGCTTCTTGAGCTCCGCTAACTCCTTAGGAGGCATCCTATATGGCCTCTTAGCTATAGGTGCAGTTCCAGGTATTAACTCAATAAAACTTCGATATTACGATCAAGTGGCATACCTGGCAACTCATCCAGAAACACATCCAAGAATTCACACACCACTGGGATCTCCTCAATTGCAGCACCGTCCATGTGATTCAGCTCCACTTGCTTCAGTGCGTGTTGAGATGCTTCAAACTCAATTCTGACCCCTTCCTCATTCGTCAACTTCACCGTCTTTGTGGCACATTCAATGACTCCATTGTGCTTCCTCAACCAGTCCATACCAAGTATAATGTCCAATCCTTGAGAATCCAAAACAATGAGGTTGGAAAATAAGTCTACCCCCTTATTCTAAGGCTTACTTTTGGGCATTACTATATTTGTCCTCATCTCTCCTCCAGGAGAATTAACCAATAGTGTATAATTCATATGAGAGATAGGCAAACTATACATGACAACATATTTCGATGCAATGAATGAATGCGATGCTCTATAATCAAATAACATAGTCACCGGATTGAAGTTTGCGAGAAACATACCAATAACCACATCATCCGCTTGTTGAGCTTCCTCCGTAGAGACATGGTTCACATTTCCACGAGCAAAATTCTGCTGTCCATGGTTGCCTTGTGGCGATCCTCCATTCGGTCTTGGGTTCTGTCTTGGAGCATTGCTTCCTTGACCAAGGCCTGACTTAGGACATTGAATTACAAAGTTTCCTGCTTCTCCACATGTATAGCACTTCCTAACTGCACCACAATTATTGGGGCGAACTTGATTCAGAACATTTGCACCAGGAAGGTTTGCACGAGGTGCAAGAAACATTGGAGGCCTAGGTGCTTGCATGACAGGGCGTTCCTGCACAAACTGAGCTGGGTGCGGTGCATAACCAAAGCGCTTGTTGAAGTGTTAATGCGACACTTCCCCCGGATCTGCTAATGTGACACCCGGTTCTGAAAATGAACCAAGTGAACGCATATGTGTGCCCAGGACGTTCAACACACATACACAAGTGCATTCTCAAAAGAATATAGAGAAAATTACCACAAAACAGGATTAGTTAAGCACTTTGATTACACAACCATATTATCCTCGAATACAAGCTCTAATGAATATTAATGACAAGTTTCAACTAATGCAGTGGAAATAACTAAAGAAGCAAACTAAGCAAAAGGGGCAGCTCCAACACTCCACAGGCAAAGCTGACGGTAGACACAGCCTAGAACTCTGCATTATCATTGTTATACTCCCGATCCTGACCTACAACTGTGGGTGGGGGAATTGCAAGAGTGAGTACATGTCATAGTCAGCAAGTGTGGAAAGTATGACATGTGGCTGATTCAAATGACGAATATAATAATGGCTAAGTGCTGAAAAGTACATTAAAACATTTGAAAAGCAATATATTATATTATGTGAAGTAAACCCATCATAAACCATGTAATCATCATAATACCAGTCCATATTCATTACCATCATCCATATTCCAGATTTCTCATTACCAATAACCACATCCAATACCATAATTCAATTCATAACACCCCATAACCATATTATTAGCCATAACCATTACCAAACCATCCCAATACAAAAACCCCTCTAATCATGTAGGTCATCCAGGCGCTCATAACTGGGAGCACGGCTATCATGATAGTTTCATTAGACCCTGCAGAGTTTGTGCCACTTTACCCACGTGTTTGTGACTTCATCATCCGTCGGCGACTGAAGAACCTCCCTTACGCCAATTACACTTCCTTTGGTGTATGGCCAAGAGATCACAAAGTAGCCTTTACAAAGGTATTACTAGCCTATTTATACCCCACTGAGGTTTCACCAGTGGTGATGCCTCCAACTGAGCACATCTTCAACCAAGGGCCCCCTCTTGAGCCATTCGGATCCCAGGGTAGTCCCACCAATCATAAACAAAACCAATCCGACTACCCCTTCCCTGAGCATCCTTAATGGTCCAAATAGCACTGGCGAAACCCTAATCAATTAGCTACGCCGCACCCATACTTGGCCTCGTGGTGGCACTGTAGTCTTGACATTCTCGCATGAACCGGTCCTTAGATCTAAAGCAAGCAAACCACCATAACATCCAACCCATCCACATACCAGGCTTTCTTAGATCACCCATTACCATATCATATTAACCAGTTCATATTAATCATAATCTCATAAATGCATAATTAAGTTATGTGGTATAGTTGTGCTCCATCCCAAGTAATTAAGCAAAGCAAAAAGGTAAAAATCCCATCCCAATTAATTAAGCGAAGCAAAAAGGTAAAAAGTCCATCCCAACTCTCTACCATAAATTCCAGGTGACAAGGGTGGTCAACAAATCTAGTAAACTTCCTATCATAGGGTTCCCATCAAAATTGACACAAGCATGCAGTTTTGCAAACAAAACATTTATTTCAAAATAGGATCGATATGCTTCAAGGACACTTGCCTTGCTCTTGGGATTGGTTCGGGTCAAAGCCTTCAAACTCTTGGTGCTAGAGATCCTCCGCGGCACTCTCTAGTGCAAATCCGTGTAATCCGCATAATAAACATACAAGACAAGAATACAATCAAAGAGTGCACATAAATTACTCAATATGACATGACATGCATGATTAATGCAAATGCGAGTTGGAACTTGTTAATGAGTTGCTTTTAATGATCACTAACTATTTCTAATAGCTTTTAACAAGTTGATACAGGTTTGGAGTTGATTCGATCAAATTTTAGATTTAATTCAACACATTTTAGCCAGGAAGATTGGACTAGTCTGCACTGCGCGAGAACAGCTGTCGAAGTGTTGCAACAACACTTCCCCTGGTACTACTAAAGTGTAGCCCGTGGATGTTCTTGTTTTGGTTGGGGCACTAAGAGATCAGGATCAAGATGGTGATACCAGAGATTTATGTGGTTCGGACCGCCTGAGCGTAATACCCTACTCCACAGGGTTTGTGTTGTTGTATTGAGTGTCGCTAGTATGCGTGATGTCTAGCTTTTCTTGGGCTTGTCTCTCTGTATCATGCGGCTCAGTCCTTTTATGGTCCAAGAATTGACCGTTACATCATTCGTCTGGCCTGGCATGTGGCCCTGGCGTATTTAATAGCCTTATACACAGTCTATGAGTATTAAGCATGATTAATACTGTGATAACGTGCCTTAATTGTTGTGTTACCTCTATTAACAGTTCTTTGATCGCGTGTCGTTAATACAGCATTAACGACACATAATCAAGTCTTATAACTGCCGCTTTAACTGTCTCTTGAATGTCCGTACTGAAGGAGATCCGCCAATGTATTCGTTGGTGATGAAGGTCCGGAGGCTCCACACGTGGCATCTTTGGATCTTCCCTTTGCAGGGAGGTAGCTCTGAAACCGCTATACACGTGTCAGCACCAGAGCTTCCCTCTGCCGGGGGTTAGGTCCGGGATCATTATACACGTGTAGATCGCGGAGTTTCCCTATGTTCCGAGTTTAGCTACAGATTTATATTACATGTGTCAATCTCCATAGCTACCCATATGAGGATGCGGGTCTGGTGTAATATGACATGTGGAGCCTGAGGAGACCTTCAACTTTGACACGTAGAACTCTCTTGCACTTCTTGCGGTATCATAGGGTACCCGGTACGCAGGGTACTGTCAGTGGCCCCTGGGCCCACCTTTGGGAGAAATCCTTTGGGTTAAGTTATTCTACCAAAGCTGGGGCCATCCTTGATTCCCGCGCTTTGACTTCAAAGGTCTCCTAATGTGCCGTTGGGGCAATGTCCGAGGTTAAATCATCGTCGCGTGGCTTGTTATGAATATGGCAAATGAGATCTTTGAGTGCGGATCTCACGCAATTTAAGGTCGCCAGCTCCCAATACAAAAATTGTATCGGTTCCGAGCGCCATTTAGGGTGCCGCCTTTGGGTCTCCCACCGCCCATCATGACAACGGTTCGCCTGGGGTAACAACCTCGATCTCTTCGTCGGGGTGACCCTGGACCCATTCGTCATGGATGGGGTAGATTTTTAAAATGTGACCCCACTCTTGTTGCATTTTCCATCCAAGCGTCGCGGAGGCTTACTTAAGAAGGAAAGTATGCGCAGTTTGAGGACTCTTTATGCTTTCGATCAAACTTGTGCTCAAAGCCTCCCAAACTTCGCCTTGCTTTTTCTTCCTTCGCTCCACTTTGCCGCAATGGAGTTGGGTCTTCCCAAGAGCTACCTCAAGAGCAAGGACGATTTGATGAAGGTCTGGACCTATATGGGGTGGTCTAGTGACTTCTTCAGCCACCTGATCTGCGCCGGCGAGCTCCCGTTCAATAAGGAGCGTAATGGCGACATGGTGTACTTCTCTGCGTACGCCATGGTGGGATTGATCCCACCTTTTTTGACCTTTCTTTTAATGCTGCTAGACTTTTAAGGTCTCCAGCTATATGATCTTGGCCCCCATTCTCTTCTGTTAGTGGCGACCTTCGTCCACTTTTGCAAGATGTGGGTGGGTGTTCCCCCCTGCATCGAGCTATTTCGTACCTTCTTCATCGTTCACATCACCGACAAGGGGACTAAACTTCTTGGATTCTACTATTTTATGAAGCGTAAGAACTGCCCCTTCAAGTATTTGAAGTCATTCCCTTCCGGCAAATGGGATGACTGAAGAATGATTGGGTCATCATTGCAGTGGAGGAGCACGAGAGGTTGGAGCTGCCCCGAGGACTCCCCAACGTTGGCACTGACGCTTGGAGTGTAGTTCCAGAGCTGCCAGACGCCTTCAACCCCGTCCTAACCAGGATCCGCGAATGCGTGGAGGGTGAAGTGACCCCTCAGATTTTCTTCTGCAACTTCCTGGTCAACATATGGGCTCCGCTGAGGAAGAGGGAGAAGCTCGCCTGGGCCCTCAACAGCGTGATGGATGACAACCGGATTGAAACTGGTCTGAAGTCCAACTTGGACGACGAAGCTTTGAAGCTTCATCTCAAGAAATTCCAGTGTGGGATAAACATCGACTGTGATGACTTGGTTTCGTTGGCAGCTTTCCTTCCTCTAAATATGGAGCCACAGTTCAGCAGAAAGCTCCTGAGGAAGATGCTAGCACTTGATGACCTTGGTGAGGTGGAAAGGCGTCTGACCTCCAGGGTGGTTATCCCCAGAGCTTCCGAAGGAGGGCCTGCCTCCGCCCCAAGCCAGAGGATTGAAAACATCGGCAAGGGCAAGGGCAAAGAGCCAGCTAAACCCTCTAGCCGAAAGGGGAAGCTGAAGCATGCTGATGGGAGGTCCGTCAGGGATGCTCCCTCTACAACAGCTCCTTCTCCCCGGCGGAGGAGGTCTTCAGTGGCTGCGCCTTCTCTGGCGTAGGCGTCTTTGATAGGCACTAGCTCCGGGCAGTCGACCCCGGCCTCAGTGCCGGCTAAGAGCTCCAGGCCCGGGAGTTCTTCCCGGCCAAGAGAAGCTCTGGCCTACAGGACTCCGGCTGCTGCAAGTGGTCCTCAACTGAGGTCCGAAGTTGTTGTCTCATCGGACTTGGTGGGTTCTGGCTCCGGGCCTCAGAAGAAGAGGTTCTGAGGTGACTGGGGCGGTAGCATCCCTAGGTAAGCATCGTGTGCTCGCCTTAAAATGCTGATCTTGTTTTTGTTATGTCTTAAATCTTCTCATCCCTTTATTTCTAGGGTGTCGAAGAAAGGGTTAGAAGTTTCAGCGTCTGTCGCAGCGACCAGGGCTGCGCATGCCGAAGCTATGACTTCAAGCACCGAGCCTCCTCCTCAAGTGGTGGCAGAAGTCTCGACAGCTCCGGTGCCAGCTGTTGTGGACTTGAATTCAGAGTCCTCGCCAGAAGCTCCCGTGGTAGTGCCGGACCGCGGGGGAGAAGTTGAAGGTGTTCCTCTGACAACGGTGTCGGAGGCTGATGCTCCAGTAGTGGAGCTGGAGATGTTTGAAGCTCCGGTCATTGAACCGAAAGTCATCGAAGCTCTGGCCACTGAGCCAGAGGCAATTGAAGTCCCAGCCATCGAGCCGGAGATGGTTGAAGCTCCGTCCCTTGGGCTAGAAGTTGTTGAAGGTCTGGCAGCTGAGCCGGAAATGCTTGAAGCTCTGGTCGCTGGACCAGAAGTGACTGACGCATCGGTGTTTGAGCCGGAGGTGGTAGGAGCACCGGATGAAGCTCCAACCGCTGCCTCGGAGATAGCTGCTCCGGAGGTGTCTGGATCAGAGTCGGAGCAGCCTCAAGAGGTGTTGACATGTCCTCCACCCTCAAAGCCAGTAATTGAAGACCCAGAAGCAGCACTTTCGACTTCCGGTCCATATGTGGAAGTTCCCCCAGTGGGTTCTTCCTCTGCTGCCGTTGAGGGGCTTCTAGAGAGCAGCCCTAGTGCTGCAAGAGCTCAGGGGACCACCCTTGTAGGGTGGGACCCAATTTTTGTGATGGAAAATCCTCTAGAGCCTTCGGAGTTGGTCCCAGTAGGTCTGGATCCTATACCTCTAGAGTTGTCCATAGACAACGCCTGCTCAAGCCTTTGACAAGTTCAGCTCGCCTTCGATCATGAGAGCAAAGCCCTGGAAGAGGAGTGCAACACCTTGAGGCATTGGTGCAACAGACTCCACTTGGAGACCAGGCTTGCATAGACAAGGATGGCTGATCAGAAGGAGCAGATCAAGAGGGAGAAGGCCCGGTTGGAATACTGGGACAAGATGCTGGAGGAGAAGGAAGCCGCCATCAGGGCGCTCGACGCTAACTCTAGGGATATCCTTGAGCAAGCCAAGGAAAGACGTGATGCCGTTGATGAGCATCATGAAAACCTCAATGAGTTGAACGAGGTTCTCCTGAAGCGCTGAGCGGACCTTGAGGAGAGGGAAGAAAAGCTCCTGGAGCAGCAGGAGGATGTTGTGAAGAGGGAGGCGGTGGTCACCCAGAAGTTGACTCTCGGTGAACAGAATTTGGCAGATCATAGCAAAAAGCTGGATCTATGGAACAAAGAGGAGAAGGAGAAGTACTGGAAACTAGGATAGGAGCTCTCGAAAAGAGAAGCTGATGTTGCAACTAGGGAAGGGAAGTTGAAGCAAGATGCTGAGAATATGCAGCAGCATGCTAAATTGGTCGAGCGCCTCGCTCGGGAAGGTTCGGAGCTTGCGGCCGCACAGATGTCACTAGAGGAGCTATGGAGCTTGAAGCAGACTGAGTCCATCTAAGTATGGGACCTCTTAGGACGAGCCAACGACGCGCTGATGCCACTAGGCTTCAGTCCTGTACGTTCGGACAATCCAGAGCTAGACTTGGACCGAGCACTGGTGGCCCTCAATGCTGCTGGCGGCAAACTCGATGCAATGGGTGATGTCATCGCGGACCAGCTAGAGACAGAGGGGAAATCTGTGGCCTCAAATGTCGCAGAGTATGTTCTAACATGTTATGTGAGCCGAGATCCCCAATTCTCTCTGGACCCAGTGCTCCAAGGTCCCGTTGATGAAGAGGAGGACGCCGCCAAGGGTAGCATCCAAGAAGTTGTCAAGGAAGTCGCCTCATTCTTCCGCAGGACTAAGATCCTCCATTAGCTAGGATTTCTTCCTTTTGCCTTCTACTGTAATACCAATTTTGTAATCCAGTGCTTCGACTTAATGAAATCGACTTTGCTTGCAATGAACTTCATTTTATTGTTGTTTTGTCTTCAATATAATGGGCTCTGTCTTGTTGGCCCCTGGTATATGTGCACAATTGAAGTGTGTACATGTACCAATGGATTTGACAGTATATTGATGACTTAAATGATTTGCACTTGTAGATTTTAGGTTCGGAGTCTTCATTTCTGACGCGTCAACGGAACGGCCTCTTGGGATTGGCAGAGCTTGGTAGCTCCGACGGTACACACCATCAACATGTAAAACGTCATCGGCGGCCCCCCTAGGAGGATGTCTAGCTCCGGCGTTGTCCTTCATCGCTATGAATTTCTGTTTTTCCTGTACATTAAATACAAGAAAAGAGTAAAATTCATCCTCTTGTCTATAAATCGTTTGTGACTTATTGTTCTTATTTGAGTTTTCAATCCAAAGTAACTCGATATGGTAACAAGTATATTGATGTAATCCTTCCGGACCTATATGCTTTTTTAGTACTCACCCTACTGAGGCCTGCCGGGGTGTAGGTAGAGTGGTGTATATAGGGTGCGGGACCAGGCTAATTCGATAGCACACCCCGGACCTATGTTGGCTTGGCGTTCAGGCAAGTAGTCTATACAACATGTTAATATCCAAAGAGATCAACAATATAACTTGCAACACATATAAATAACTTGGACCAAAACTAAAAAATAATTGCACAACTTCAATATAGACAAGAAGGTTAAAAACAATAATTTGATAGATTGAGCCTTGTACAAAAATAAATGCACATGGAGTCTGTTTTCACACAACAATGTGTTTCATTATAGGTCTGGATTACAGGGGAGACAAGGACACACTTAGGGTGCGGGACCAAGCTAAGTGTGCTATACATCTTGTACTAACCCAGGATAGGTAGTTACACTTTTAATGCGGTGACTGTATGAAGTGTACATGAACGTCCCGGGCCCTCCAGGAGGGGTCCGGATGTTCTCCCGGAGGACCTACCCATTTCTATTTAGCAACTCTACAACATTCATCGTGGGTAATTATAGACCTCCGTGATTCTAAGCATAAAACTTACAGAGGTGCTCGATGTTCCAAGGATTAGGAAGCGGAGTCCCGTCCTCAGTTGCCAAGCGAACGCATCCGGGTCGGGATACTTTGATCACTCGGAAAGGACCTTCCCAGCCAGGGGAAAGTTTGTTCATACCTTCACGAGTTAGTATCTTCCGAAGCCACCAGATCACCTTCCTTGAGTTGTTGGTTGCACACAAGCCTTTGATGATAGCGCCGAAGCGCTTGGCGATAATGTGCATTCCGAACAGCTGCTTGGAACATTCCCTCGTCGACGAGGTCAAGGTCTTCATGCTGGAGCTGGTCCGGCTTTGTCGAAGGTCCAGACCCGGAGGGACCCCAAGGTTATCTCCGGAGGAAGGACTGTTTCAGCTCCGTACACCAAAAAGAAGGGTGTTTCTCTAGTTGATCGGTTAGGTGTTGTCCTGTTCACACACAATGTGGATGGAAGCTCTTCAATCCAGTTGGCTCCATGCTTTTTCAGGCACTCATATGTGCGCGTCTTGAGTCCTTTTAAGATTTTTTCATATGCTCTCTCGGCTTGGCCATTACTTGCTGGGTGAGCTACTGAGGTGTAGCAGAGTTCAATGCCGAGGTCTTCACAATATTCTTGAAATGCAGCACTTGTGAATTGGGTTCCGTTGTCAGTTATGACTTTGTTTGGAACTCCAAACCTGCATATAATGGACTTCAAGAACTTGATTGTTGATTGCTTGTTGATTGTCACAACTAGAGTTGCTTCTGGCCACTTGGTGAACTTGTCGATGGTGACATACAGGAACCTGTAACCTCCGACGGCTTTTGGGAAAGGTCCCAAGATATCCATGCCCCACATGGCAGATGGCCATGTAGGAGGTATCATTTGTAGTGACTAAGCTGGTGTGTGAATCTGTTTTGCGTGGAATTGGCACGCTTCACATTTTTTCACTAGCGCAACCGCATCCTGGAGTGCTGTAGCCCAGTAAAAGCCATGCTGGAAGGCTTTACCAACCAGCGTGCGAGAAGATGCGTGATTCCCACACTCGCCTCCATGGATTTCTGCGAGGAGCTCGCGGCCTTCTTCCCTTGCAATGCATCGCATTAGGATGCCATTGGCACCGCACCGGTAGAGATCCCCTTCTACCAACGTGTATCTTTTAGCCAATCTGAGAATCTGGTCAGCGGATACACTGTCTTCAGGAAGGATATTGTCTATCAAGTAGCTCCGGATCTCCGAGATCCATGCATTGGGGCTAACTTGAGCTTTTGAGTCTTGCGTGCTGGGTTGCTCAGAGCTTCCGGCAGCATCTACGACCCTTGGTGGATGCCATGGTAACAAGGCCACCGGGACTTCCAGCTTCGTGGTGCTGGTCTCGTCCCCTTCGCTCAGTTTGGCAGGCTGAGCTGTTGGTCCTGATAACCTCCAGACAAAAATTTCGTCAGGAGCCGGAGCTCCGGTTGAGGCTTTCGTCGAGACTTCGCCAGCTTCAGCGTTGTGAAGACGCTGAACATGGTTGAGATCCAGGACTTCTAAGTCCTTCTGAAGCCTCTGGACTTCAAGGAGATAAGCAGCCAGTTGATGATTATTACAGGAGCATTCAACTTTTACTTGTTTGATGATGAGTTGTGAATCTCCCTTCACCAGCAGCTATTTCACACCATAAGATAGTGCCACCTTGAGTCCGTAGATGAGAGCTTCATACTCCGCCATGTTGTTGGTTGCCTTGAAATCAAGGTGAACCATGTACTTGACATTCTCCCTAGTCGGAGCAAGAAGAAGGATTCCGGCTCTGGCCCCCTGATTCTGCATGGAGCCATCGAAGAAGAGAGTCTAGTGAGGCTCAGTGAATATCGGAACCTTGGGTTCCGATCTTTGCTCACTATGGCCCCCAGGGTTTGATGGAGAGGGAGTCCATTCCACCATGAAATCAGCCAAAGCTTGACTTTTGATTGCTTGTCGTGACACGAATTCTAGATCGAACTCGGCCAGTTCTGCTGCCCACTTTGCAATATTCCAAGTAGAGTTAGGGTTAGGCAAAATAGCACGCAGTGGAAAAGAAGTTACCACTTATATTTTATGGGCTTGGAAGTAGTGTCGAAGCTTTCTTGAGGCAATAAGAACTGTGTAAAGCAGCTTATGCACCTCAATGTATCTTGTCTTGGCGTCGTGGAGCACTTCACTGATGAAGTACATTGGGCGTTGGACAGTACGGACCCTTTCGGAATACCCGCTTCTTCTCCATCGACCCGAACCATCCTGGAGGGTTCCAGACCTTCATGTTGTGCTTCCTGGACCCTCCCGGTCGGGTCCAAAACTCCTTCTTGTTCGACTCGGACCTTGCTAGAAGGGTCCAGATCATCTTGGTCGGCCAGGTGAACCCCCTCAGGTGAATAAGGTTGATCCTAGCATTTCGTCTTGAGGTTTCAAGTCTGGGGGATGGGACCCAAACACTCCTTCATTTAACTCCGGACCCTCCTGGAGGGGTCTAGGTTCCTGGACTGGATGTGGCTCTAGTCTTTCCCGACCAGGACCATAGTGACAACTTCGGTAGTTGCAGAAATGTAAAGCAGTAAAGGCTCACCAAGATTCGGAGCTACCAAGATCGGTAGTGTGGTGAGAAGTTGTTTCATCTCTTGAAACGCCTTTTCCGCTTCTTCAGACCAATGAAATGATCCAGACTTCCTCAAGAGCTTGAAGAAGGGAAGTGCTCGCTCTGCCAGTCTTGAAATGAACCAGTTGAGCGCAGCTAGACATTCAGTTAACTTCTGGACATCCTTGATGCGGACTGGGGGCCGCATATCTTCTATAGCCTTGATATTCGCTGGATTTGCTTCAATTCCTCGGTGAGTCACCAAGAAACTTAGAAGCTTCCCAGAGCTAATCCCGAAGACACATTTGTCCGGGTTCAGCTTGGTGCGCGTGGTGCGCAGTTTGTCAAAGACAGCTTGTAAATTGTCAAGGAGTGACTCCTTGTTCTTGATCTTCACGACGATGTCGTCGACGTACACCTCCACCAAGTCTCTAATTAGCTCTCCAAATGTTTTGTACATAGCTCGCACACATGTTGAAGCAGCATTTTTAAGACCAAATGGCATGGCAGTATAACCGTACAATCCATCTACTGTTATGAAGGCAGTATGCTATTCATCTTCCTTAGACATTTGGATTTGATGATATCCAGAATATGCATCTAAGAAACACAATAGCTCACACCCGGAGGTGGAGTCCACTATCTGATCAATTCTAAGTAGTGGGAATGGATCCTTTGGACATGCCTTATTTAAAGTGATGTAGTCGATACACATCCGAAGCTTCCCGCTAGCCCTAGGCACCACAACTGGGTTTGCCAACCATTTAGGATGAAACACCTCTCGGATGAAACCAGCTTCAAGCAACTTCTTGATCTCCTGATGGATGAAGTTTTGCCACTCGATTGATTGCTTCTGGGGCTTCTGGTGTACAAGCCATGCGTCAGGGTAAATCTTCAGATTGTGCTCAATCACCTCGCTAGGGATCCCAGGCATTTGTGATGGTCGCCAGGAAAACACGGCGATCCTGGAGGAAAGTGATGAGTGCGAGTTCCTATTTGTTGGTCAGACCTACCGATATACGGATAGTCTGAGCAGCATCAGAACCAATTTGGGCGACTTTGACGGGAACGTCGGTGTCGCCGCTTGGTTGCACACGGGGTGCAGAGGTAGAGCCTTTATGATGGATGCTCGGAGAGTTTGGAGTTGGCTCCTTACCGGATGCTTCCTCTTGCGTTGTGGTAAGCGCATAGAGTTCTTCTAAAGCAGTGACTCCTGTGGTGCGATCTTCGCAGATCCGGAGAATGCCCGCAGGTGTTGGCACCTTCAACACTAAGTAACCATAATGAGCGGCGTCCATGAACTTCTACAAGGTTGGCCTATCAAAAATGGCGTTGAACGGCAGACTGATCTGTGAGACGTCGAAGACCAACTTTTCAGTTCTATAATTCTCCCAAGTCCGAAAGGTTACTGAGAGTGTGATGGAACCGAGACGAGTAATGGTCCCCGGACCTACCCCAAAAAAAGGCCGAGATGGGTGGAGGTCCAAAGGCCAGAGCTGAAGCTTAACAAAGCTTCGAAGCTTATGAGGTTCAGCCCTGAACCTCCATCCACCATTACATGGTGGAGTTGAATATTGTTAATGGTGGGTGAAACCACCAACGGAAGTTGGCCAGCTCCGATCATGTTGCGGGGGCAGTCCGAAGCATCAAAAATGATGGGAGTGTCCATCCACTTCCGATGAGGCTCTGCCCTAGCGGTGGGAGCTGCCACAACCATGTCCTGCCGCATTGTCTTGAGGATGCGGGGAGAGGTAATATCCCAAGAACCACCATAAATGGTGTTTAGGGTCTTCCGGTGCTCGTAGTCAGAGATGTCGGAATCGTCGTCGACAGTGTTGTAAACAGCTTTCAGGACCTTCTTGGGGTCCTGGAAACCTAACTCCTCCTCAGCCGGAGCTTCATCAACTTTTTGTTTTCCTTCCCGCTGATGGGAAGGAGATTCTTCCTAGCGCTTGTTATAGCGCTCAACAAGATTCTGGACCTCCCGACATTCTTCTAGGTTGTGTTTGTCCGTCTTGTGGATCGGAAACCATGCTTTGGAACTGTTTGCATCTTCTGATGAAGGACGAGGTCGTTTCTCAGGGCGTGGCCCAGGCCACCCGGAGCTGCAGCAGCTGCAACGGCTGGTGCGTCGGCCGACGGCTTCTTCTTTCCATTGGGCTTCTTCTTCTTTTTGCCACTATTGGAGGTAGTGGCTTTAGTTTTGGAGGACTTCTTGTTGGCCTCTAGCACTGGCTTGGAGTGCATTTCACGTCCCACCACAGCTCTAGCACATTTGTCCACTAGGATGAAGAGTTTTGTGATGCTGGTGACTTCTTTGATGGCCAGCTTCTCCAGCATCTTTTTATCCCGAACACCCTGTCTGAATGCAACGATAACAGAAGAGCTCGAGAATGAAGGAATAGTATTCCGTACCTGAGAAAAGTACTAGATGAAAGATTGCAGTGATTCCTCTGATGTTTGCTTTACAGCAATCAGATCCAATTCAGTGCCAGGCCAAGTGTAAGAACTCCCAAAGTTGGCAGTGAATTGTTCGCATAGCTCTGCCCAACTATTAATGGAGTCGGGTGGAAGACTCATGAACCAAGACCTTGCAGTCCCAGTTAGAGCCACCAGTAAGTAGTTGGCCATAACAGCCTCATCACCTCCCGCTACTAGTATAGTAGTAGAGTAGATTTGTAGGAACTCGGCGGGGTTGATAGTCCCGTCGAATTTTTCTGGCAGGTGAGGCCAAAACTTCTGTGGCCACCTGACCATGCGTAAATGCATGGCCAGGGCAGAACAACCTCCTCCTACTCCTTGAGGAGTAGGGTTGTCCCGAGCTTCTCGCCTCTCACGAGCACGCTCAATATGGACGCGACCGTCTTGCTGCTGGTAATGGCGATCAAGTTCCGACCGCAGGTCATGATTCCGAATCCTGGTTATGGTGTGGGTGCGTCGTGCCCCGGGAGGCAGCGAAGTCACCTGCTGGGATGCAGCATGTATCCTCTGCTGCGAGACTTGTGGACCAAGTGGGCCCGACAAGGTCCGTCGTTGTGATGGTGCTCGCAAAGAAGGGGGAGGACCTTGATTGCTGATACCAGCGGCTGCAGATGCAACCAAATGGTCAATATCAGCTCTCCACTGTTCCATAGCACCCTGAGGTGCCCCTGGAGGTGGTGGATGTTGTAGGAGAGCTCGCGCGGTAATGAGTGCGTGCTCAGGGTTGTTGTTTGTCGATGCAGTGATCAACGCAGATGCCCCATCTTGTCGACTAGCATTGTTTGCCGGAACAGATGGAGACTGTGGTGCCATAGTGCCTGCTGGAACAACGACACCTGCTGGCTGCTACACATTAGAGGGATTGCCTCCAGCAGGTTGTTCAGCGCAATTTTTGTTGGAAGATCCTGCGCGAAATTCACCATATTGCAATCTCAGTTGCCCCCCCTACCAGCGTGCCAAATGTCAAAGTGTTGCAACGACACTTCCCCCGGTACTACTAAAGTGTAGCCTGCGGAGGTTCTTGTTTCGGTTGGGGCACTCAGAGATCAGGATCCAGATGGTGATACCAGAGATTTACGTGGTTCAGGCCGCCTGAGCGTAATACCCTACTCCACAGGGTTTGTGTTGTTGTATTGAGTGTCGCTAGTATGCGTGATGTCTGGCTTTTCTTGGGCTTGTCTCTCTGTATTGTGCGGCTTAGTCCTTTTATGGTCCAAGAACTGACCGTTACATCATTCGCCTGGCCCGACATGTGGCCCTAGCGTATTTAATAGCCTTATACACTGTCTATGAGTATTAAGCATGATTAATAGTGTGATAACGTGCCTTAATGGTTGTGTTACCTCTATTAATAGTGCTTTGATCACGTGTTGTTAATACAACATTAACGACACGTAATCAAGTCTTGTAACTGCCGCTTTAACTGTCTCTTGAATGTCCGTGATGAAGGAGATCCGCCAATGTATTCGTTGGTGATGAAGTTCTGGAGGCCCCACACGTGGCAGCTTCGGAGCTTCCCTTTACGGGGAGGTAGCTCCGAAACCGCTATACACGTGTCAGCACTGGAGCTTCCCTCTGCTGAGGGCTAGGTCCGGGATCATTATACACGTGCAGATCGCGGAGTTTTCCTGTGTTACGAGTTTAGCTCCGGATTTATATTAAACGTGTCAATCTCCAGAGCTACCCATATGAGGGATGTGGGTCTGGTGTAATATAACATGTGGGGCCTGAGGAGACCTTCAACTTTGATGGGTAGAACTCTCTTGCACTTCTTGCGGTATCATAGGGTACCCGGTACGCAGGATATCGACAACAGCAGATTAGGGTTTTCTAGATCAACATGAATTTGGAAATTTGGGTTTGAATTCACGTAAGTAAAAGAGAATGCAAGGTATACCAGGTGTTTATAACTCCAATGAATCAAGGATCTTGGAGGTAACACTTGGATCTTGATGATCTAGGGTTGATGAAGAGCTTGATGGTGGATTGTTGATGAAGAACGCAAAGTTGATGGAGATCTTGATCCTCTTTCGTTTCCTCCTCTTCCTCTTCTTGCTTGGGATCTCCTTCTCCCTCCTTGGTGGCGGCTATTCACGAGCTAGGGTTTGGGTGAGGAGGAAAAGTGGCAAATAGATGTCAAGCCAAGGGGTGGGGTTGTTTATATAGAGGTGGAGGCTAGGGTTAGATGGATTTCGAGTTTTAGATGAGTAGAGGTCAGTTTAGAGTCCCACATGGGCTCTAAAAGAGTTAGGCACAACGTCCCTAGGCCCACTTAAAGTAAAACCCAAGAAACAAGTCGTGAAACAAAAGATCAACTCAGAGTCGCGATTTATCGGACAAGTCCAAAAAGGACCAGACTAGTCCGAAGTTGGACAGAGAGAAATCGGACAAGTCCGCTCTAGACATCGGAGAAGTCCGATCTTATCCAGAGGGGAGAAACAGACAAGTCTGGCCAAGAATCGGACAAGTCTGACTTTAGTCAGAGGGAAAAACGGACAAGTCCGCTGGAACACTGGACTAGTCCAGACAAGTCAAGGGACTTAGAAAAATTTTCAAGGAATTGGAACACTGGACTAGTCCGCATAGGACTGGACAAGTCAAAAAGTGTCCAGAGAGAAAAATAGACTAGTCTGTAGAAAAACGGACAAGTCCGAGCGAGGTCAGAAAGAAATCGGACTAGTCCTCTTCAAAATCGCACTAGTCCGCACTTCCTAGAATTCTTAAGTGCAATTTTGTTTCTTATTCATTTTAAACTTATTTCTCTTTATGTTGCTCAATGTTAAACATATATTGGAATGTATGCAATGCATGATGAATGAAAATGAGGGTGTTACAAACCTACCCCCTTAAATATAATCTCGCCCTTGAAATTCAACACGGAAGAGAAAAGATAGGGAAATTACTTCTTGAGATCATCCTCCAACTCCCATGTTGCCTCTGATTCTGTGTGATGCTTCCATTGAACTTTACACCATCTAATAATCTTGTTCCTTGTGACTCTCTCCTTGGTTTCCAAGATTTTGATCGATTGCTCGGCATAAGTCAAATCTGCCTCTAATTCTAATTCTTCTATTGGCACTTGTTCTTCTGGTACTCTCAAGCACTTCTTGAGCTGGGAAACAAGGAAGGCATCATGGACATCTGAAAGATGAATTGGCATCTCCAACTTATACGCTACTTTTCCTCTTTTGTCCAAAATCTTGAATGGTCCAATATATCGAGGTGCTAGCTTGTCTCTTATGTTAAACCTCTTATGACCTCTCATTGGTGATACCTTGAGGTAAATGAAGTCTCCCACTTCAAAGGCTAGTTTCCTTCTCCTACTGTCCGCATAGTCTTTCTGTCTTGATTGGGCAGCCCTCAAATTCTCGCGGATAATCTGAACTTGGTTTTCAGCTTCTAGCAACACATCTGGACCAAATACTTGAGTTTCTCCTGTCTCGTTCCAGAATAAGGGTGTCCTACATTTCCTTTCGTATAGTGCTTCATATGGTGACATCTTCAAACTTGCTTGGTAACTATTGTTGTATGAAAATTCTGCATACGACAAGCTCTTGTCCCAACCTTTCCCATGCTTCAAAGCACAAGCTCTTAACATATCCTCTAAAATCTGATTGGTCCTCTCGGTTTGTCCATCCATTTGAGGATAATATGCTGAGTTAAAATTCAACCTTGTTCCCAAAGCTTCATGCAATATCTGCCAAAACCTGGAGGTAAATTGAGAACCTCTATCTGATACTATCTTCTTCGAAACTCCATGTCGACACACTTTATGCTCCATATACAATTCTGCTAGCTTCGCGGTGGTATAAGTGTTCTTGACAAGAACAAAATGAACTTACTTGGTTAAACGATCCACAATTACCCAAATTGAGTCATAACCGGACTGGGTACGTGGCAATCCAACTATAAAGTCCATACCGATCTCTTCCCATTTCCATTCCGGAATCTTCAATGGTTGCAATAATCCCACTGGCCTTTGATGTTCTGCCTTGACTCGTTGGCACACATCACATAAGGCTACGTATTCGGCTATGTCCTTTTTCATGCTAGCCCACCAATAACATGTCTTCAAGTCTTTGTACATCTTGGTACGACCGGGGTGAATCGAGTCTGGCGAGTCATGCACCTCCTTTAGTATTGTCTCCCGAATATGCTTCACATTAGGCAAAACAATCCTCTTACCGAGCCATAGAGTACCATGTTCATCCTTATCAAATCTGAATTATCTCCCCTCTTGGGTCCTTTCCTTGATATCTTGGATTTCCTCATCCTTTGTTTGACCCTCTCGAATTTCTTGCTCCAAGGTCGGATTTAACTCCATCATCCCTATATCATTTACAAATCCGAGTTTCAACCGTTCAAACTCCTTACATAACTCGGATGGTAACTCTCGAACCGTGAGTCGATGACTTACTCCCTTCCCACTCAAAGCATCAGCCACTACATTGGCTTTTCCCAGATAATAGTTGATCTCCAAATCATAATCTTTGATAAGCTCCAACCATCTTTGTTGCCTCAAATTCAGATCCGTTTGTGTGAAAATATATTTAAGACTCTTGTTATCCGTGTAAATTTCACGCTTATGTCCAAGGATATAATGTCTCCAAATCTTCAATGCGTGTACCACAGCTGCGAGTTCCAAATTATGTGTTGGGTAATTCTGCTCATGTTTCTTCAATTGTATTGATGCATATGGAATCACTTGACCTTCTTGCATGAGCACACACCCAAGTCCTTGTCTCGATGCATCACAATAAATATCAAAACTCTTGCTCACATTCGGCAAAACCAAAACTGGAGCTGTAGTTAACCTTTTCTTTAGCACCTCAAAACTGTTTTGACACGCTTCAGCCCATCGGAAAGCCTTTCCCTTCATTAGCAACTCCGTCATTGGCTTGGGTATCTTAGAAAAGTCCTTGATGAATCAACGGTAATATCCAGCCATCCCAAGAAAACTCCAGATCTCCTTTACGTTTTGCGGTGGCTCCCATTTCAACACGTCCCTCACCTTTTCGGGGTCAACCGAAACTCCTCCTCCTAAGATGATATGACCCAAAAATGACACCTCCATTAACCAAAACTGGCACTTGTTGAATTTAGCGTACAATCGATGCTCCCTCAATTTCTGCAACGTAAGCCTCAAGTGTTCCTCATGTTCCTTCTCATCCTTCGAGTAGATAATAATATCATCAATGAACACCACAACAAATTTATCCAAGTACTCCATGAACACCTTATTGATGAGGTACATAAAGTAGGCAAGCGCATTTGTCAATCCAAATGACATCATGGTGTGCTCATATGATTTGTACCGTGTTCTGAAAGCGGTCTTGGGTATGTCCGATGGTCTAGTATTCATTTGAAAGTATCCCGACCTCAAATCAGTCTTAGAGAAGACACAAACACCCTTCATCTGATCAAACAAGTCTTCTATACGGGGCAAGGTGTACTTGTTCTTGATGGTCACCTCGTTGAGAGCTCGGTAATCTACACACATCCTTTGCGACCCATCCTTCTTGTCCACAAATAGAACGGGCGCTCCTCAAGATGAAGATCTGGGGCAAATAAAATCATTCTCTAGTTGCTCTTGAATTTGCTTCTTGAGCTCCACTAATTCCTTAGGAGGCATCCTATATGGCCTCTTAGATATAGGTGCAGTTCCAGTTATTAAATCAATAACAAACTCAATGTCTCGATCAGGTGGCACACCTGGCAACTCATCCGGAAACACATCCAAAAATTCACACACCACTGGAATCTCCTCAATTGTGGCACTGTCCATATGACTCAGCTCCAATTGCTTCGGTGCATGTTGAGATGCTTCAAATTCTACAGTGACCCCTTCTTTGTTGGTCAACTTCACAGTTTTTGTGGCACACTCAATGACTCCATTGTGCTTCCTCAACCAATCCATACCAAGTATAATGTCCAATCCTTGAGAATCCAAAACAATGAGGTTGACAAAAAAATCTACCCCCCTTATTCTAAGGCTTACTTTTGTAAATACTATATCCGTCCTCATCTCTCTTCCAGGAGACTTAACCAGTAGAGTAAACTTCATATGAGAGATAGGCAAACTATACTTCGCAACATATTTTGATGCAATGAATGAATGCGATGCTCCAGAATCAACTAACATAGTTGCCGGGTTGGAGTTTGCGAGAAACATACCAATCACCACGTCATCCGCTTGTTGAGCATCCTCCGTAGAGACATCGTTCACGTTGCCAAGAGCGAAATTCTGCTGTCCACAATTCCATTGCGGCTATCCTCCATTGGGTCTTGGGTTTTGCCTCGGCACATTGCTTCCTTGATCAAGGCCTGACTTAGGACATTGATGCGCAAAGTGTCCCGCTTCTCCACAAGTATAGCACTTCTTAACTCCACCAGAATTTGGACGAACTTGATTTTTAACATTTGCACCAGGAAAATTGGCACCAGGTGCATAAGGCATCGGAGGCCTAGGTTCTTGCATGGTAGGGTGCTGCTGCACAAACTGAGTTGGGCGTGGTGCATATCCAGGGCGATGAGCAGGCGCAGAAGAGATGTAATATGGCACATTGGGTGGTGCAAAGCGAGGGCGCACATTACTTCCCCTTGTTGCTGTCCTTGATATGGCGCCTTCCTCTTGTTGTCTTGCTCCATCTCTCGGACCTTGTTCTCCACAACAATTGCTTTGTCCACAAGCTTCTGGAAGTTGGCATAGTCACAATTCAGCAATTGCACTTGGATCTCATTGTTCACGCCTCTCATGAACAGATATTGTTTCCGGCTGTCCCGGCTCATATTCTCAGGTGCATATATTGAGAGTTTAGTGAATTTATTGAGGTATTTACCCACACTCGATCTTCCTTGCCTCAAGTTCTCCAATTCTTGCCTCTTCAAGATCATAATACCTTCCGGCACATAATGAGAATGGAAACTCTCCTTGAATTCGGCCCAAGTAATCCTCTCTTGGTTCTCATGGACGTTGCATAGTGAATCCCACCAATCGGCAGCTGCTCCAACTAGTTGATGAGAAGCAAATATAACCTTCTCCCAGTTGCTGCATTGGACAATAGCTAGCTTCTTCTCCACGGACTTGATCCAATCATCGGCATCCATAGGGTCAGCGGCTTGAGCAAAGGTCAGTGGCCTAGTCCTCATAAACTCTCTTAACCGGTTATGAGGAGGCGGAGGTGGCGGTGGAGGTATGTGGTGCTGATTGTTGATGTTACCAGCCTACAGCTATCCCGTAGTTTGTATCATGGTCTGTATGAGCTGGTTCTACATTGCCAAAAGCTGCTCAATGTTGATAGCTCCATGAGCAGGTCCTTGTCCATGGTTATTTTTGAGGTGCTCCATTGTTCTTCTCCTCATCATTGCCATCCCTCTGGTTGCGGGTCCTCACCATCTGAAGAAAAGCAAGAGATAAAAATTTAGAAGATGTCCCCAACTATATGCATCAAGGGATATGAAACTAAGCGACTAGCTACACTAGCCTACATGGTCATGGCAATGCTAAAGCATCCCAAAATCCTCTATTAAGAACACAAGCAACCAATATATAGCAAACATCACACCAAACAAAAACACCTCGATTCCTGAGTGCTTCTATGTGTTCTAAAGTGTCCATTCTATCTAGGTCGCGTCCTACGGTCAACCTGTGACTCTGATACCAATTTGTGACACCTGGTTCCGAAAATGAACCAAGTGAATGCATATGTGTGCCCAGGACGTTCAACAAACATAGACGAGTGCATTCACAAAAGAGTATACAGAAAATTACCACGGAACCTCCCTTATGCCAATTACACTTCATTTGGTGTTTGGCCAAGAGATCACAAAGTAGCCTTTAAAAAGGCATTACTAGCCTATTTAGACCCCACTGAGGTTTCACCGGTGGCGATGCGTCCAACTGAGCACATCTTCAACCAAGGGACCCCTATTGAGCCATTCAGATCCCACGGTAGTCCAACCAATCATCAACAAACCCAATCCGACTACCCCTTCCTTGAGCATCCTTAATGGTCCAAATAGCACTGGCAAAACGCTAATTAATTAGCTACGCCGCACCCATACTTGGCCTTGTGGTGGCACTATAGTCCTGACTTATTCTCGCATGAACCGGTCCTTAGATATAAAGCAAGCAAACCACCATAACATCCAACCCATCCACATACCAGGCTTCCTTAGATCACCCATTACCATATCATATTAACCAGTTCATATTAATCATAATCTAATAAATGCATAATTAAGTAATGTGGTATAGTTGTGTTCCATCCCAAGTAATTAAGCGAAGCAAAAAGGTAAAAATCCCATCCCAATTAATTAAGTGAAGCAAAAAGGTAAAAAGCCCATCCCGACTCTCTACCATAAATTCCAGAAGACAAGGGTGGTCAACAAATCTAGTAAACTTACTATCATAGGGTTCCCATCAAAATTGACACAAGCATGCAGTTTTGCAAACAAAACATTTATTTCAAAACAGGATCAATATGCTTCAAGGACACTTGCCTTGCCTTTGGATTGGTTCGGGTCAAAGCCTTCAAACTCTTGGTGCTGGAGATCCTCCGCGGCACTCTCTAGCGCAAATCCATCAAATCCGCATAATAAACATACAAGCCAAGAATACAATCAAAGATTGTACATATATTACTCAATATGACATGACATGCATGATTAATGCACATGCAAGGTGGAACTTGTTAATGAGTTGCTTTTAATGATCACTAACTAGTTCTAATAGCTTTTAACAAGTTTATACAGGTTTGGAGTTGATTCGATCAAATTTTAGATTTAATTCAACACATTTTAACCAGGAAGATCGAACTAGTCCGCTAGGGACCGGACAAGTCCGCACTACGAGAGAACATCAAATTAGGGTTTTCTAGATCGACGTGAATTTGGAGATTTGGGGTTGAATACACGTAAGGAAAAGAGAATAGGAGGTATACCAAGTGTTTAGAACTTCAATGAATCAAGGATCTTGGAGGTAACACTTCGATCTTGACGATCTAGGGTTGATGAAGAGCTTGATGGTGGATTGTTGATGAAGAACGCAAATTTGATGGAGATCTTGAGCCTCTTTCGTTTCCTCCTCTTCCTCTTCTTGCTTGGGATCTCCTTCTCCCTCCTTGGTGGCGGCTATTCACGAGCTAGGGTTTGGGTGAGGAGGAAAAGTGGCAAATAGATGTCAAGCCAAGGGGTGGGGTTGTTTATATAGAGGTGGAGGCTAGGGTTAGATGGATTTCGAGTTTGAGATGTGTAGAGGTCGGTTTACAGTCCCACATGGGCTCTAAAAGAGTTAGGCACGATGTCCCTAGGCCCACTTAAAGTAAAACCCAAGACACAAGTCGTGAAACAAAAGATCAACACAGAGTCGCGATTTATTGGACAAATCTGAAAAGGACCAGACTGTCCGAAGTTGGACAGAGAAAAATCGGATAAATCCGCTCTAGACATCGGACAAGTTTGATCTTATCCAGAGGGGAAAAACAGACAAGTCTGGCCAAAAATCAGACAAGTTCGACTTTAGTCAGAGAGAATAAAGGACAAGTCCGCTGGAACACCGGACAAGTCCAGGGACTTTGCAAAATATTCAAGGAATTGGAACACCGGACTAGTCCGCATAGGACCAGACAAGTTTGAAAGTTTCCAGAGAGAAAAACAGACTAGTCCGCAGAAAAACAGACAAGTTCGGGTGAGGTTAGAAAGAAATCGGACTAGTCCGCACAAAAATTGGACTAGTCCGCACTTCCCAAAATTCTTAAGTGTGGTTTTGGTTCTAATTCATTCTCTTTATGTTGTTCAATGTTAAATATATATTAGAATGTATGCAATGCATGATGGATGAAAATGAGCGTGTTACAGCTAAGGAGCCGCCCGCAGAGGTTCTTTGTTCGGCGGGGATTAGGCCTCAATCAAGTGTTCTAGCGGATGAGAATATGAGATAGTGGTTTTTATGTGGTTCGAGCCGCGAGGAGCATAACACCCTACTCCACGGTGGATGGTATTGCCAGTATGTGTGTATGCGTGTGTGTGATGTTCTGTCATTTGTAACGGTGGCGGTCCGTGCCATTTATAGACAAGGTCGGACGCCTTACAAGTGGGGTCTCGGGGCCCGACAGGTGGTTCCGAGACGATCTTATCCTAAGGATCTAAGGCTTCTCGCATAAGCTTGCCTGACTGTGGCAGTGAAGACTCACCGTCTTACCTCTTCTCTTGTCAGTAGTCCACACATTGTTGCTAATGGTGGCAGAAGGTGTACCGTCGGCCTGTCTTGTTGCCGCAAGCTACCCACTTGGCCAAGTGGGATAGACCTGCGACACCTTCACTGTGATGCGATTGGTCATAGCAGTCTCTGAACGTTGGTGTGCTCTGCGTTGGGCGCTGGAGGTGGGTGCGCGTCTTCAATGTTTGAATTAAGCAGGGCGCACCATCCCTTGACTCCCGCATATTACCATCTGAGGCGAGCCGTAGGACACGTGGCAGCGTTGGGGCTGATCTCCGCTAGGGAGGTCAGGCCTGGTCCTCCGTGCCACGTGGCTGTACCGGGAAAGCTTCCCCAAGGTTGGGTGAGGTACCATCACTACACGTGGCGTCTCGGGAGCCCGTCACACCGGAGGAGCCAAGTCCCAACTTCAAGGCTTACGTGACAGCACCGTAGCTTGATCTTTGAGGGAGGCAAAGGTTTTGGCTCTGACAGGACACGTGGCGGCTCCGGACGTGCCTCGGTATCTTCATCCTGTGTGCGAGGGTACCCCGTTTGCAGGGTACCGACAGTGGCCCCTGGGTCCACCTTGGGGCGTGGTGAAGGGCCCAAAGGTGGAGCCCTTTCCATGTTTTCCCGCACTATGCTTTGAATTCTTTCTTGGACAGCCGAAGCGATGGGCGCTTCTGCCAACATCACCACACGTCCTATTTTGGTTGAAAGACTACGGCGATGAAATCTTTGCTTGCTGTAATATCTCTGTCTTCTACCGCGCCTTTAACCACGATGGTTCCTGATGCATCTATATCACTTTTGCTCGCGCTGCCTTTATGGGAGTCGCTTCAGTGGCTTCCTCAGGCAGCTGACCGACTGGACCAGTGCATCAGAGCAGGGAGGTAGGACCCATTGTCATGGGTGTCGTGTGTTGAGCGGTGCGGTCTGAACCTTCGCTCGGAGTACTCAAGCGTCGCGTGGGCGATAAAAGGAAACCTCTGTTAGAGGGAACGGTTCCTTCCTTACTCAAACCCAGAAGCCTAAGTTATCGTCTTCTTCCATGAGCGCCCAAACCTTCTTCACCCCTTAGCCAACGCTCTAACCTTAGCTTGCTCCAATGACTTCCCTGCTGCCTCCTTCCTGCTTCCGTTCGGCCAAAGATCTAGTGCCGATGAAGCGGCTCCTTGGCTGGGCAGCTTTAGAGTGCGGATGGATGATCCGCTTCAGGTCTCTCAATCTTCAGGAAGTTCATGAGGATGAGACTATTCTCTTCGTCGCCTACGCCACTACTGGGCTCGCACTCTGTTGTCAAGGTTCTTCCTTGCAGTGCTGGGGGAGTACGGGCTACAACTTCACCACGTGTCATCAAACTCCATCGCCTTGGTCGCTGTGCTCGTCCACCTATGCGAGGCGTTCGTGGGCTGCCCGCCCACGGTGGAGCTGTTCTGGTATTTCTTCGTGATGAAGACAAATGGAAGGAGTGTGATGTCCCAAGTGGGGGCCTACTACTTCCGCCATTGGGACAAGACCTCCCGGGGTTACATTGCCTCATTCAAAGGGGGCAAATGGAGCGACTAGTGGGAAGACTGGGCAATTGTGAGGACATACCCACATGCCTCGCTGAACATGCCGTCCGACGGTCCAGGCTTTGACCCTACCACCTGGGAAGCATTCCACGGGTTGCTAGAGGAGTATAAGCCCGTCCTACGGAGGATCCGGTTCTTGGCTATCAAGGGCTTGACCTCCATGATGGTATCGGCAGACTTCTTGTTCCGCCGTACCGCCCCTCTCCAGCAACGTCTACACAGGGACTAGGTCTACATCGGCGAATATGACCAATGCCGACTGGGTCCAGACACCCCAACTCCAAAGATTTTTGTGAGACCTATGTGTGCTGAATACATTGGCTTTGACAATAAAAGTTTTGAAGGTCCGAATCTAGCTCCGAGCTTCTACAAGGTCTGACAATAGGTCCGACTTTCTTTGTCTAGATCCGACATGTTTTTGGGTAGCTTCGATGAATCTTTGTCTTTAGCTCCGGCGTGTCTTTGATAGCTCTAGCATGTCTTTGTTAAGCTTCGATATGTTCTGCTTGGTCCGACTTATGTTGGTTAGCTCCGACATGCTTTTCTAGCTCCGACTTTTGGGATGACTAGTTCCGACTAGTTTTGGTTAGCTCCAGCGCTAGGTCCGACTAGCTTTGGTAAGCTCCAGCGCTAGGTTGTACTAGCTTTGGTAAGATCTGGAGCTAGGTTGTACTAGCTTTGGTAAGCTCCGGCTCAAGCTTCAGTTAGCTTTGGTAAGGTTCGGTGCTTGATTGCAATGTTCCGGCTTTCAATGTGAAATGTTTCGAACTTGCTTTACATTGTTGGAAAGTTTGCTTAGTATTATTTTACTAAGTTTTTGGTGCGTTTTGGTTGATATGGCTGATATCGTTTTGCTACGCTTTGCAACATGCTTATGTGAGGTGCTCACGTAAGGTGTTGTGTTTGGAACTGACTTGAGTCAAGTCGCAGACTTGAGCTCATACGGATTGGTTGTTTGTTCATGTGCAGGTGTTGCTTGAGTTCAAGTCATGGATGGTGACAGGATCCTTTGGACTAGTCTCAGGGAGGAGATGAGGTTCCAACAACTAAATTCAGGAGGAATTGTGGTTGAGCGGGTCAGGAGGTCACGCAGGATGATTGAATCAAGGGCAGTGCATATGAAGGTTCCTGGACGTCGAAGGAAGCTGTGTGCACGTATGCATGCGGTGCATAACGAGGCAACATGGTTCCGGAGATGGTTTATGGATGGGAAGTTCTGATTGGAAGGATCGGATCGTATCGGTTGATGACTTTGGCTGCGGCGGAGTCGGTTATGGCTCGGTATGGAAAGTATCGAGGTTGTTATGATAGGATTTCGTATGGGTCACGAATTTGGGTTGTTTTAGAAATGTGGGATACGTTCCTAAGGTGTTTGGAAGTCTTAATATTGCTTCTATCTGCGTATAGAAGAGTCCTAAGCAGTTATGGAAAGTTTCGATTCGTGATCTGAGTAGGATTAGAGTCCTAGTTGAGATTGGGTTGGCCTAAGGGCTGGTTATATAAGCAAGGGAGGCCAGAGCTCGTGGTGCACGACTTTGGGGCTGTTCCTCTTGTGTTCTATTGAAGAAAATCCGTAGTTTGAAGGAACTTTTGTGCCTTGTTCGTCCGACTTGTTCCAGACAAGTTTTACTCGTTGAGTTTCTGGACAGCACTACCTTTCGTCGGTGGTTTTGTCATAACTCGAGTTTTACAGATCCAATTGATGTGATTCTTTTTGGTTTGTCTTCACAACTTGATTATCTATTATCTGTCAAAATTTCACAGTCATTGTATTTGTGGTTTCTGATCTACACGAGTTTCTTTGCAGCATTCCAAAACTGTTTTTCTCGGGTAGGACAGATTGACCTTTGTTCAATCTTTCGATCATAACATGAGTTTCTCTCAATGGATTTGAGTGATTCTTATTGTGTTTTTTTTCGTGACATGATTCTCTCTGATATATATCACATTTGTCCCAGTGAAACACGTTTATATTAGTCTCACACATGATTTCTTTAACAGATCGTTTTTCTACCGAAGGGGTTAGGATTTAATTGTTTCCGCTACGTAAGATTTTTAAATCTACCATTCACCCCCCTCTGGTAGCTTTTCACGTGCTCTTCAATCCTACAAGTGGTATCAGATCCACGGTGCTCCAATCATTGTGATTTACACGTGTTTTTGACTAATCATCATGGAGAAATACTCTGTCAAACCTTGTGTGTTTGCTGGTATTGATTTTCCGGTTTGGAAGGCACGCATGGAGGCTTTCATCCAGGCGCAAGGCTTCGCAATATGGGAGAAGGTGTACAAGCCTTACCAAGTGCCACCTAATGATCAAGTTACGTCTACAAACCTACGGGACGTCGACAACAACAACAAAGCCCGAAACTTGATCATCCAAGGACTCACTCAGAGCGACTTCGACCGCGTTGCACATCTCCGATCGGCATACGATGTATGGAGAGCACTTTGTGACTATCACGAAGGATCCAACACGATCAAGGATGTAAGGCAAGACATGTTCAAGAAAGAATACATGCGCTTCAAGATGCAACCCGGTGAGTCCATAGATGATCTCTTTGCTCGCTTTAACAAAATTCTCTGTAACTTGCGTAGTGTCAACGTTAATTTTTCTGATGCTGAAAATGCTAGGCAACTTCTTAGTGCATTAGACATGTCAATCTAGGAGATGGAAGTTACATATATTCGTGAATCTACTGTCATGAGTACACTTACTTTAGATGTGCTTTACTATAAACTAAAAACTCATGAAATTGACATCTTATCATGTAAGAACCCAAATAAGTCTATTGCATTTGTCTCACAACATGATATGCCTAGCTCTGGCCAATCATCATCTTGCAATACTCTTGCTTTGTTGTCCTCAATAACCCTGGAGCAGATCGAGGAATTTCCACAGGAGGAGCTAGCACTTCTCTCTACTAGGTTCTCAAAAGCCTTGCAAAATGTGAGAACTTGAAGGAGAGGAAGCTCCGGACCTCAACGATCCTTCGAATGTGGTAAGACAGGACACTTTCGTACAGAATGCCCTAACCTTTCAGTTTCTACTTCCTGAGAAGAAAAACAATCAAGGACGAAGCACTCCTCGACAAATGATAAGAAGAAGAAGAAGGGCATTACAGGTCGCCAACTGGTGAACAGTTTTATCTTCGCACTCCAGGAACTTGGCTCAAGGGATGTGGACATTGGAAGTGACGAAGATGAATATGATTTAGCCAACTTATGCTTCATGGCGGGCAAAACAAGATCAAGATCAAGTCAGGAGGATGCAGAACACAACAGTGACGATGATGAGGTATGTTCTACCTGTAATGAAATGTGTGATGTAATTTCTCTTGCAACTATTATTGTTAAGAAAAAAGGACAAAAAGCTTAGGGATAATGCTTCTAAAATTGAATCACTAGAATCTGAAATCAACCGTTTGAAAACCTTGATTCCTAGTGATGATTCTTGTCCCTCATGTGTTTTGATCTATGAACAATTGTCCACACTAAGAACTGCACACTCCTCCACTCTAGATAGACTTGAACTTGAAATTGAAAAGAACAAAAAGCTTTACTGCACTTGAGATTGGAAACATAAAAGATGCTTCTTGTTCTACAATTGATTTGCATTGTTCTAGTTGTGATGATCTTGAAAAGAAACTAAAAGATGCTATGAATGAAATTTCAATATTGAATAATGCTTTATGTTCTCATGAAGTTAAATATTGTTCCAATTGCAAATTAAAAGGAAAAACTTCATGTGAAAATTGCATTGATTTGTCCGATAAACTTGATAACATGCATAGGACATTAGATCGGTTTTGTAATGGGAATAAGAACCTAAACTTGCTGCTGAATTCTTCCAAGTCTTGCAAAGATAAAACTGGTTTAGGTTTTGATTCTCATGCTCATGCTAAGGCACATCCACCTAAAATTGTAAAGTCATTAGGAAGTGGTTTGATTCAAACAGTTCCTAAACAAAAAGAAGTGGTTTTCAAATCTGCAGGAGTGTTGTCTCATTCGGTTTCAAATAAAAATATTGCTTGCTCATCTAGACATGAACACAAAGTTAAATTTTATTGTACCTACTGTGTTAGAGATGATCATGTCACAGATTTTTGTTATAGACTACCTAAACAACTGAAAAGGGAAAAAATAATTGCTAGATTTCATAACTTTCATGCAAAATTTGTTGCACATATTAAACCGAATGTCAGGAACATGCAACCTGCTGTTATGAGTCAAAAACATTCAAAGTTTACCTCCGGACCTCCTATTGTTGCCTCCGGAGCTACTCATTTTTGTGCTACACAAGTAACACCTTATAGGTCAGTAGTTAAGAATAAAAAACCTCAAACTTTGACTCATAAACCTGCTGTTTTATCTCAGCTTTCGCATGTTTTTCCTACTGCACGTCGTGTGACTCAGTACTGGATACCTAAATGCCTTTTGACTAACCCCAGTATTGAGTCATCGACGTATTGTGCTACTATGTAGGTTACATGCTTGAGTAAAGAGAACATTTGGATTGTGGATTCAGGTTGCTCACGCAACATGACCGGTAACAAAGAATGGTTCTCCTCCCTCTCTTTTGTGTCACGTGTAGAGAATGTTACTTTTGCCGATAATTCTTCAACTCCTATAATTGCTAAGGGTTCGGTTAGAGTAAATGATCACTACACTTTGAAGGATGTGGCACTTGTCAAAAATTTGAAATACAACTTGCTTTCTGTTTCACAATTGCTAGATGAAAATATGGAAATTATTTTCAATAAAAACTGCTGCAAAGTTGTAGGTTCAAATAGTGAGCTTATTTTTAACATGTCTCGGTTTGGAAGAGTTTTTAAATCTGATTTTGATATGTCTTCCTCTAAGCATAGGTATCTAGTTGCTAATGATTCAAAGGACTTATATTTTTGGCATCGTAGACTTGGTCATATAGTCTTTGATCACCTAACGCGTGTTAGTGCTCTTGATCGCATACATGGGCTGCCTAAGCTTAAAGGGGACAAAGAAATTGTGTGCTCTTCTTGTAGACATGGACCTTCACGTGTTCAATCCTTCGGAGGTAAATGGTATGTTCTTATTATTGTTGATGATTATTCTACATACTCTTTGGTTTACTTTATGGCGTCTAAGAATGAATCTTTTAGTCACTTTAGAACTTTATTTCTTAGATTATCAATTGATCACCCATGATCTTTAAAAGCAATTAGAAGTGATAACGGAAATGAATTTAAAAATCAATATTTTGATCACTTTTGTGCTGAAAATGGAATAGATCATCAATTTTGTTCACCATATGTACCTCAACAAAACGGTGTTGTAGAAAGAAAGAACAGAACCTTAGTTGAGATGGCTAGGACTATGCTTGATGAATATCAAACTCCTAGGAAATTTTGGGCTGATGCGATTGCAACCGCTTGTTATGTCTCAAATCGTGTTTTCCTGCGCGCTAAGCTAGATAAAACACCATATGAGCTCCGGTTTGGACATAGGCCTAGTGTTACGCACTTTTGGGTCTTTGGTTGCAAATGCTTTGTTAAGAAACATGGTAATCTTGATAAATTTGAACCTAGATCCATTGATGGCATGTTTCTTGGTTATCCATCTCATACTAGAGGCTACCGTGTGCTTTTACTTGACACTAACAAAATTGTATAGACTTGTGAAGTGTCTTTTGATGAAGCTAGCCCAGGTACTAGCTCAAACGTTGCAGGTCCAGATCCATATCCGCAGGGGGAGAGAATTTTCGTTGAAGATGAGGAAGAGGTGGAGCTGCTGCCCGAAAATTCAGCAGCTAATGACATTGTTCGAGCTCTTGATTTTGATTCAAAGCCAGCACCGACGACCACCATTGCTGGTCTAGATCCTCCTCAAGTCACAAGCTCATCGATTTGTGATGAACATGAAGAAGAAGAAGCTTGTGAAGTGTCCACTCCCCTCCGGGTTCTCAAAATTCATCGTCCACAACAGATTATTGGAAGCTTGCACGAACGAATTACACGGTCCAGGTTTTGCGATCCAAACTCTCATGCTCATTCTACTTTTATTGCTTCTTTTGAACCCAAAGATATATCACACGCACTCACTAATGAACCTTGGATTATTGCCATGCAAGAAGAGTTAGAAAATTTTGAAAGAAATAGTGTTTGGAAACTTGTACCTCCACCTCAAGGTCACACTTTAATTGGAACTAAATGGGTGTTTAAAAATAAACAAAGTGAGGATGGGGTTGTGGTTAGGAATAAGGCTAGGTTGGTTACTCAAGGTTTCACTCAAGTTGAAGGTCTAGATTTTGATGAAACTTTTGCTCCTGTTGCTAGATTAGAAGCCATAAGAATTTTGTTAGCTTTTGCTGCATCTAAAGGCTTTAAGCTATATCAAATGGGTGTTAAAAGTGCTTTTCTTAATGGCTATATAGATGAGGAGGTTTATGTCAAACAACCACCAGGTTTTGAAAATTCAGATTTTCCTAATCATGTTTACAAACTGTTCAAAGCCTTGTACGGTCTCAAACAAGCCCCTAGAGCATGGTATGATAGGTTAAAAACACTCTTACTTGAAAAGGGGTTTACCATGGGCAAGGTTGATAAAACTTTTTTTGTGCTTAGGCATGGCAATGACTCATTATTCGTTCAAGTGTATGTGGATGATATTATCTTTGGTTGTGCTTCTCATAATCTTGTGTCCAAGTTTTCAGCTATGATGAGTTCAGAATTTGAGATGAGTATGATGGGAGAACTCACGTACTTTTTGGGGCTGCAAATCAAGCAAACCAAGGAGGGTACCTTTGTGCATCAAATGAAGTGTACAAAAGACCTCCTAAAGCGCTTCAACATGGACAAAAGCAAGCCTTTTCGGACACCAATGGGAACAACAACAACACTTGAACTTGATGAAGATGGTGAACCCGTGGATCAAAAAGAATATAGAAGCATGATCAGATCACTTTTGTACCTCAGGGCGTCAAGACCAGACATACAATTCAGCGTATGTCTTTGTGCACGGTTTCAAGCCTCCCCACGTTCTTCACATTGTCAAGCCATCAAAAGGATTCTCAGGTACTTACATGGAACTCAAGAATTAGGCATTTTTCTTTCTTATTCCTCAATCGTTACTTTGAAAGCTTTTTCCGATGCTGATTTTGGAGGTTGTAGGATTGATAGGAAAAGTACTTCCGATGCTTGTCATTTTCTTGGTAATTCACTTGTTACTTGTTCCTCTAGAAAACAAAATTCAGTTGCACAATCCACAACCAATGTAGCTGCTGCTAGTGCTTGCTCACAAATTCTTTGGATTGTTCAAACACTTAAGGATTATGGGGTTGATCTAGATAGTGTTCCACTGTTCTGTGATAACACTAGTGCTATTTGCATTGCGAAAAACCCTGTGCAACATTCTAGAACTAAGCACATTGACATTAGGTATCACTTTCTCCATGATAATGTTGAAAAAGGAAACATTGTGCTTCACCATGTAGATACCGAACAAAAATTGGCTGACATTTTTACAAAACCTTTGGATTTCACTCATTTTTGTTACATTTGTAGTGAAATAGTGGTTATGCATCTTCATGACTTAAATTGAGGGGGAGTTTTTGAAACTTGAGAAGTCTATGTGTGAATCTGAACTAAAATAATGTGAGCATAGTATTTCATACATATATGACTTGTGATTCCTTTTACATGCTGAAAGTTCTTACTACATTACTCATGTTATACATTTTATAGTTTTTGCCATGACTAGTAGTTGGAATAATCACTTACACTAAATTGGGTCATGATCGAACTTTCTTACTGTTTTGAACTTGTTGCATGTTCACAAGTGCTTTTAATAATGAAAAATTAATATCAACTATTCACAAGTTGAGCTTTTATGATCAAATAAAAATGAGAAAAGATCAAGAGAATATGCATGCATCACACTTCTTCTTTTGAGATGGCTTATCATTGCACTTAGATGTGAACTTGGAAGAAGTTGTGTATGACTAAAACCATGTCCTTAAGCTTCTGATTGTCAAATGACATAGGCTTGGCTTGGTTGGTTAGAATAAGGCAGATGCGCATATAATCTCTTGCAAATATCATATGATCTAAATTTTTGCCTTGAAAAATAATAAAATGCAGCATCAAGTGTCATGCTTTCAAGTATTGAAATAGTTAAGTTTGTGAGATCATGACTTTCTTAAATTGAAAATTACATTTGATCTATAGCATGGCTTACACTACTTTATGTATTTCATTGATGTGATAATGTAAGTTACTTGATAGTATGACTTGGATGAGCTTTGTTTTATATGTATATGTTATAATATGCTCATAACAATTAAAATTTCTCTTTTGAACCTTGCTGAATACATTGTCAAAGGGGGAGAGATAATATGGTGAATTATGCAAGGGGGAGAAATATGTATAGGGGGAGAAATTTATTTCTATCTCATTTGATTTTCAAAAAGGGGGAAAATTGTTCTCAAAACTTTTTATGCCAATGTTCAGATTTAAATGGTGTTGCCAATGCATTCATCAAGGGGGAGATTGTGAGACATATGTGTGTTAAATACATTGGCTTTGACAATAAAAGTTTTGAATGCTGCCATATCATCTTTTTAGCAGGGTTCGACTCTAGCTCCGAGCTTCTGCAAGGTCCGACAATAGGTCCGACTTTCTTTGTCTAGATCCGACATGTTTTTGGGTAGCTCCGGTGAAGCTTTGTCTTTAGCTCTGGCATGTCTTTGATAGCTCCGGCATGTCTCTGATAAGCTCCGATATGTTATGCTAGGTCTGACTTATGTTGGTTAGCTCCGACATATTTTTCTAGCTCCGACTTTTGGGGTGACTAGTTCCGACTAGTTTTGGTTAGCTCCGGCGCTAGGTCTGACTAGCTTTGGTAAGCTCCAGCGCTAGGTTGTACTAGCTTTGGTAAGCTTCGGCGCTAGGTTGTACTAGCTTTGTTAAGCTCCGGCTCAAGCTTCGATTAGCTTTGGCAAGGTCTGGTGCTTGATCGCAATGTTCTGGCTTTTAATGTAAAATGTTTCGAATATGCTTTACATTGTTGGAAAGTTTTCTTAGTATTCTTTTACTAAGTTTTTGGTGCATTTTGGTTGATATGGATGATATCGTTTTGATATGCTTTGCAACATGCTTATGTGAGGTGCTCACGTAAGGTGTTGTGTTTGGAACTGACTTGAGTCAAGTCGCAAACTTGGGCTCATACGGATTGGTTGTTTGTTCATGTGCAGGTGTTGCTTGATTTCAAGTCATGGCTGGTGACAGGATCCTTTGGAATAGTCTCAGGGAGGAGATGAGGTTCTAACAACCAAATTCAGGAGGAATTGTGGTTGACCTGGTCAGGAGGTCGTGTAGGATGATTGAATCAAGGGCAGTGCATATGAAGGTTACTGGACATCGAAGGAAGGTGTTTGCATGTATGCATGCGGTGCATGACGTGGCAACATGGTTCCAGAGATGGTTTATGGTCGGGAAGATCTGGTTGGAAGGATCGGATCGTAACGGTTGATGCTTTGGCTGTGGCGGAGTCGGTTATGGCTCAGTATGGAAAGTATCGAGGTTGTTATGATAGGATTTCGTGTGGGTCACAAATTTGGGTTGTTTTAGGAATGTGGGAAACGTTCCTAAGGTTTTTGGAAGTCTTAAGATTGCTTCTATCTGCGTATAGACGAGTCCTAAGCAGTTATGGAAAGTTTCAATTCGTGATCTGAGTAGGATTAGAGTCCTAGTTGAGATTGGGTTGGCCTAAGGGCTGGTTATATAAGCAAGGGAGGCCATAGCTCCTGGTGCACGACTTCGGGGCTGTTACTCTTGTGTTCTATTGAATAAAATCCATAGTTTGAAGGAACTTTTGTGCCTTGTTCATCCGACTTGTTCCAGACAAGTTTTACACGTCGAGTTTCTGGACAGCACTACCTTTCGTCGGTGGTTTTATCATAACTCGAGTTTTGCAGATCCAATTGACGTGATTCTTTTTTAGTTGTCTTCACAACTTGATTATATATTATCTTTCAAAATTTCACGGTCATTGGATTTGTGGTTTCTGATCTACACGAGTTTCTTTTCAGCGTTCCAAAACTGTTTTTCTTGGGTAGGACAGATTGACCTTTGTTCGATCTTTCGAACATAACTTGAGTTTATCTCAACGGATTGTAGTTATTCTTCTTGTTTTTTCTTCATGACTTGACTCTCTCTGATATATATCACTTTTAACCCGGTTTGAAACACATTTAGATTAGTCTCACACATGATTTCTTTAACAGATCTTTTTTTACCAAAGGGGTTGGGATTTAATTATTTCCGCTGCGTAAGATTTTTAAATCTACCATTCACCCCCCTCTGGTAGCTTTTCATGTGCTCTTTGATCCTACAGATTTTGGAGGAGATGTTGAAAACAGTGACCTTCGACGTTGTTGACGATGAGCACGTCACCATTCCGGATGACTGCCAGCCCCTCGATATGACTACTGACTTAAGGGTTGACCTACGGAGCACGATGCCGAAGGTCAACACATTCTGCCTCGTTTGTCTTTGTCCTGAAGATATGGCTGGGGCCTCGACGGTCCTAAAGCAGTGCCGTGATGCGACACAACCATGGTTGGGGTCTTCCTCGTGTCCTTCAGCAAGGGCGGAGGCAGAGCTCTCAACTACCTCTAACAGGGCGGGGGTCAGCCAGCCGGCGCCAGCTTTGGAGCCGAGAAAGCGTTCCCGCACGTTGGTCGCAGGCTCTGCTACTTTTATGCGAAAGAAGCGGAAGCTATTTCGTGGATACGGTACTCCCATCTCCCGTCTCGAGGAAGCCGGAGGGGCTGAAGCTTCTGTTGTTGACTTAGTCTCCGATTCCAGCAGTGGCCCGATTCCGGAGGGGGCGCCGAGGGGCCTGCGCAGGCGACCACACCGGCGCGGGTTGATCAAGAGTCGGTACCAGAGACAGCAGCGCCGACCTTGTCGTTAGTTCCCGACAACCATGATCTATCGCACGGGGTGGGAGGCCAGGGTCATTGGAGTGGCCTGACTCGCCGGTAAGTCGCAGCTTCTCCCCTCTGCTATTTCTCTTCTTATCTTTTTCGTTTTTGACGAAGCTTTATCTCGGTATTTTAGGACGTTGTCAGCCGATTTGGTTCCTTTGGTGTTTCCAGGGGTGGGCTTGATAGCCCCTGCCCTTCCCAGAGCTGGAATGGGGTCTTCTGCGTCGCATCCTATGCCCAAAGGTGTGTTGGCCTTAGGTGCTGTTGATGACTCTGCACCCCCGTCTGTCGAGGCAGGTGTGGCAGAAGTGGCGCCAAGCTTGGAAGTTCTAGGAGAGGATGTGCTTGGCGAGGAGGCGCCTGACGAGGAAGTGCCAGGCAAAGAGGTGCCCGGCGAGGTGGGGTCTACCTTTGTCGTGGCTGCCTCCCTTAGTGGGGCTGACCCACCGGTCGTTGAAGCGGCGCTAGCGCCTGACGTCATTGGCGCGCAACGTGGTGACTCGCCATCGGTGGGCGGCGATGCCCTTGCAGCGGAGGAGGGGACTTCGGTGTCGAGCAGCGGTGCGGTGGTTCTTGGGGCTCCAGCCGGGGAACCATCTGGTCCCCAGAAGCTGGCGTCTGCCGCGGCGTCGGCAGGAGGATCGGAGGGGCAGTTGTCGGTGGTGACGGCCGAGCCAATCCCTCTCGCCGATGCTGTTGTCGTGGCCCAGTCCATCTTGCACCAGACACCGGCTGCTTTCACTCGAGAGTGGGATCAGCTCGCGGAGGAGCGGCACTTGGTGAAGCTGGTCGACGCCAAGAACAAGGAGCTTGAGGTGAAGGCTTTGAAGGCCTGTAACACCCTAAATTTTTTCGCATCTTGCATTGCATAAGTGATCATGCATTAACCACTAGTAGAATAAAAGAAAAATAATAAAACATGCATATACAAATATGTATAGCAAAAGAAGAAAAAGAAAATAATAATTATAGCCTAAAAATTGTAATAGGGAATAAGTATAAAAATAATAATAATAATAATATATATATATAAATATATATAAATATAATACATATAACAATATATGAAAATAAATAAAATATTAATATTAATAATATACATTATAATAATAATGAATAATAAATATATAACATGAATAATATATATATATATAAAATATATATATAATAAGTTATATAATAGAAAAAAAAAGTATAAAAAAAGGGTAAAATAAATAAATATAAATTATAAAATAATAGTAATACTAAATAAAAAAAGAAAAAGAAAAAAAAAGGGCAACCCGCCGGCCATGCCAAGCGGCCCAGCCGGCCGAGTCACCCCGCGGCCCCGGCCTCCCGCGCGCGACGCGCGCCGCACGCCTCGGCCGCAGCGCCAGCCCCGCTGGGCCCCGCTCAGCTCCCCGCCCCCTCCGCCCCGGACTCCCTCCCGCTCCCGCGCGGAACCGCTCCCGCGCCCGATGCCCCCTGCCGCGATTCCCGGCCCCGCCCGCGTACCGCGCCAGCCCTGACACCGTATTGAATCCCGCCCCGCGTTAACCGCCTCCCAACCGACTCGGTTCCGATTTTCTTGCTCCCGCCGCACCTATAAAAGAAACACCGAAGGCCCCCGTTCCCAGCCGCCAGAAGCAGCCGCCGAACAGAGGAAAAAAGGGGAGTCCAGAGAGCTGCGCCCAGGGAAGAAAAAGGAGAAAAAGAAGAGGAAGAAGAGGAAGAAAAGGAGGAGGGCCCCACCGTCCGCCAGAGATCGTCGTCGACATCGCGCCGCCGTCGTCGTGCCGCCGGAGGACGCATCTACTTCGTCTATGTATTGTCCCCATCCCGCGATCATCGAAGCCATCGCATCTACGGTAGGCCTTGTTCCCGATGCGAATTTTAGCGATCATATTGAACCTAATAGGCGTAACTTGATCGTAGTTGTGTCATAATTTTATTTTCAGCAGCATTAATCCACCCTAAAACCCTTGTAAACTCATATGAATACGTATGAACTAGTCGCATCTAATTAATAAACGACCGTAGTAAATTAATTATTAAATTGTGCATGCATGCATGTCATTGCATGTTGATTATTTTGTGTGCATCATGTTGATTGTATATGTTCTCTTGTATGTATGATCACGCGTAGAGGAACGTGCTCAAGAGGCCGCATACGAGGATTTCCAAAACCAAGACTTCGAAGCGCTTGAGCAACCCCATCCGCCGAAGCAAGGCAAGTGTCCTTGAATCATATTGATCCTGTTTTATTAAATGTTTTGTTTGCGAACTTGCATGCTTGTGTCAAATTGATGGGAATCCTATGGTAGGAAGTTTACTAGTTTTGTTTGACCACCCTTGTCACCTGGAATTTATGGTAGAGTGTCGGGAAGGGTTTTTACCTTTTTGCTTTGCTTAATTAATTGGGATGGCAAACAACACTACACATTTAATTGTGCATCAATGATATTCTGGTCAATGTGAACTGGTCAATATGATGGGTGATCTAAGCAAGCATGGTTATGTGGATGGGTTGGTTGTTATGGTGGTTTGCTTGCCTTAGATCTAAGGACCGGTTCATGCGAGAATATGCCAGGTCAACAGTGCCACCACAAGGCCAAGTATGGGTGCGGCGTAGCTGAATAATTAGGAGCGCTGCTAGTATTGTATGGACCATTGGATGGCGCGGGGAATGGGAGTCGAGGAGGACTGCCCTGGGATCCGCATGGCACACGAGGGGGCCCGTGGGTGGGAGAATAGAGATTCAAGCCTGCCGGTGAAACCTTAGTGGGCCCGTACATACTAGTAGTCCCTTTTGAAAGGCTATTTTGTGATCTCTTGGCCACACACCTACGCAAGTGTGAGATGGCACAATGGAGGTTCCTTAGTCATCAAAGGGTGACGAAATCACAAACATGTGGGTAAAGTGGTACAATCTCTGCAGAGTGTTTAAAACTATCATGATAGCCGTGCTCCCGGTTATGAGCGCCTGGATGACCAACATGATTAGAGTTGGAATTGGGATTTGGGATGGTTATGGATGGTTATGGTTGGTTTATGGTTATGGTTTGGTAATGGGTATGGTTTATGGATTATGGTCATGAATATGAAATTGAGTTATGGTAATTGGACATGGATAATGGTGATGTTGGTACTAACTGGATATGGTTTATATTTTGTTAATGTGATGGTTATGATGGGATGGTTTCACATAGACATAGTATAATGCTTTTCAAATGTTTTACTGTACTTTTCAGCACTTAGCCATTATTATTGTCGTCATTTGAATAAGCCACATGTCATACTTTCCACACTTGCTGAGTACGACATGTACTCACCCTTGCAATCCCCGCCAACAGCTACTGGAGACAATTGGGAGTACCCTGAGGATCACATGGAGTACTAGGTTGCGTACCGCCGTCAATTGCCTGTGGATTGGAGTCGTGTTGCTTAGTTTATTTTCCACTGCAATTATTTAGAGTTTTATCATTCGTGAACTATTGGATTATTGTAATAAAGTACTTATTTATTAGTTGAGACGTGGTTAAATTCTGTATATCGTTTGTGATGCAACCGTATATGTGTGATGAACTTCCTGGGCACACATATGCGTTACGCTTGGTTCATATTCGGAACCAGGTGTCACAAATTGGTATCAGAGCCGCGTTGACCGTAGGACGCAAGCCTAGGTAGAATGGACACTCTAGAGCACTTAGGAACACTCTTCTAATCTGCTATTTTCGAAAATTTTTGCTGTTCTTTTGTTCCTTTATTTTCAGCTGCAAAAAGTATTGATCACTGCTGCGTTTTTGGTAAAAATTTTCAGAAGTGAACAATATTAAGTGCTGCTGTTTTGCTGCGTAATTTTTCGTGGAAAAAGTGTGTTTTGCCGCTGTTATGTGTGGGTAAAATTATTGTGTTGGTTGCTGTATTTTTTCTCCTTATTTTTCGTTCTTTTGGAACCGCTGCACCGCTCTTTTTCCGCCATTTTAGGCTGCTGAAATTTTCAGATTTGTATTTGTTATTTTTTTCCCTCTAATGTATTCTTGTTTTCTGTAGATGGCCCGCACCAAGACAACCCCCCGTAAGTCGACCGGTGGACTCGTGCCCCCGCGTAGGTTGGCCAGTCGCTCTCCGGCCGTCGACCCCCGTCACCCCGTGGTGATCCGTTCTGACGGCAGAGCCGCAGGACAACTGCGACACCGTCTCCGTGCCCTACTCCGTGAGGCTGGCTACCGTCACCACAGCCTCTCG
This sequence comes from Tuctoria greenei, assembly GCA_036927565.1. Classification (NCBI taxonomy): domain Eukaryota; kingdom Viridiplantae; phylum Streptophyta; class Magnoliopsida; order Poales; family Poaceae; genus Tuctoria; species Tuctoria greenei. The sequence continues at coordinate 29,971,904 of JAYESD010000011.1, forward strand.
CTCTCCTACCACACCACTGGAGTGCAGCGCCCCGGCAGGAAGGAGTGGAGCTGCAAGATCTATATCTACTATGGTGATGAGTTGGTGAAGACCCACAGCAGCCCCGCTTGGAGGAGCTCCCGCCGATCTGCGGAGCAGGATGCTAGCTGGGAAGCAGCCACTTTTTGGAGCCACGCCCGCCGTTTCCGTCTGGAGGACACGGTGCATGCCTTCGTCCCGCAGCGTCCCAGTGGCACTGCGCGCTTCGTCTCCAGGCACATGGAGGGACCCCTGGACCTCCCGCAGTCTCGTCAGACTGTTGACGACGTGGCCCAGCTCAGTGCCCGACTTCAGAGGGCGCAGCAGGAGATTCAGGATGGACGTGACCTCGCCCAGCGCCACGAGGTGATAATCAGGAGGTATTGTCGGATCACCGACGAGGACCCGGACGACTACGCATCCGACACCCCGACGTGGACCCCAGACTCTCCAGACCGTCGCAACGGTCAGCGTGAGTCGTCTTCTGAGGAGTCCTCTGACGAGGAGCCTTCCAGTGTGGCGTCTACCGCACCACCGCCGCCTGCTGCCTCACCACCCCAGGACACACAGGACCCCGAGGACCCTGACGACGACGACGACGATGACGAGGACCCGGATGAGTTCCCGCTCGACGACGAGTAGTCCTCGACCTATGCCACGACTCAAGGATAGGCACACCCCCATTAGTTAAATAAGAGCGACGTAGACATACTTGTGTGACCTTGAGTTGTGTTACTTCTTTTAGGATCTTTGTCAATTCTGGTTGGTGCTTGTTTGAGTGCTTGTTTGCTTAGTAGAGAGTTGTGGAATGCTTCGGCAATTGTCCACATCCTCATAATATAGGTCTATATTAATAAAGGTTTATTTAGTGTCACATACCTTGATGCATATAGTTGGGACGTTTCTTTCCAAATTCTAAATCCTTCTGTCCCCACCCTTCTTTCGCCAACAGATGGTGAGAACTCGTAACCAGAGGGATGCCAACGATGAGGAGGAGCACAATGAAGTACCTCAGAACAACCAGGGACACGCTCATGGAGCTATCAATATTGAACAACTGTTAGCTATGCAGAACTAGCTCATGCAGACCATGATACAGACCATGGGACAGCTGCAAGCTGGCAACAACAATCAGCCTCATATACCGCCCCCGCCACCACCCCCGCCACACCACAACCGTTTGCGAGAGTTCATGAGGACCAGACCGCCTACCTTTGCACAAGCCACAGACCCAATGGAAGCTGATGATTGGCTAAAGTCCGTTGGGAAGAAACTTGCTATTGTCCAGTGCACTGATAGGGAGAAGGTTCTCTTTGCATCACATCAGCTAGTTGGAGCAGCCGCTGACTGGTGGGAAGCTCTTTGCAACGCTCATGATAGTCAGGAGACAATCACTTGGGCTGAGTTTAAGTAGAGTTTCTGTTCCCACTATGTACCTGAAGGAGTTATGATACTGAGAAGACAAGATTTTGAAAATCTCAGGCAAGGAAGGATGAGCGTGAGTGAGTATCTCAACAAATTCACTCAATTATCAAGATATGCTCCAGAAGACATCAAAACTGATAGTAGGAAGCAGTATCTGTTTATGAGGGGTCTCAACAATGAAATTCAAGTCCAGTTACTCAATACCGATTTTCCGAACTTCCAAAAGCTGGTTGACAAGGCTATTGTGGTTGAGAACAAGGTTCGTGAGATGGAGCAGGACAACAAGAGGAAGATGTCACATCATGGACCGCAGCAAGGAAGCAATGTTCGCCCCCGCTATGCACCACCTACTGGACCACACTACAACCCATCTGCTCCTGCATACCGTGCTGCTTATCCGCCCCGCCCAAATCAGCCACCGCAGCAACGCCCCGCCATGCAAGCGCCTCGCTATCCTGTGCCACCTGCGCCGCGCCCTAACATGGCGGCAAATGCTCAAAACCAGTTGCGCCCAAACTTCCCTAATGCTACGGGTGGTAAGACGTGCTATGCGTGTGGAGAACCCGGACACTTTGCAAGTCAATGCCCCAAGAGAAACAATGGACCCATGAACAATGCACCAAGGCCAAATCACCCGCGACCAAATGGAGGAGCACCACAAGGCAACCGTGGACAGCAGAATTTTGCTCGTGGCAATGTGAATCATGTCTCTACTGAGGAAGCCCAGCAAGCTGATGACGTCGTGATTGGTATGTTTCTCGCCAAGTCCAACCCCGCGACTGTTTTATTTGATTCAGGAGCATCTCATTCATTCATCTCATCAAAGTATGTTGCCAAGTACAATTTGCCTATATCTCATATGAAGCAAACTATGCTAGTAAGTTCTCCTGGCGGAGAGATGAGGACAAATATAGTATGTCCGAAAGTAAGCATTAAAATAAGGGGGGTAGACTTTCTCGCAAACCTCATAGTCTTGGACTCCCAAGGAATAGACATAATACTTGGAATGGACTGGCTGAGCAAGTATAATGGAGTCATTCAATGTGCCGAGAGGATTGTGCAGTTGACGAGTGAACATGGTACACGCATCGAAGTTGAAGCAGCACAACCTGCAAGAGGGAAAGCGATGCTGAATCACGTGGAAGAAGTGACATTGGAAAGCATTCCGATCGTTCGCGAGTACCCGGATGTGTTTCCAGATGAGTTGCCAGGTATGCCACCTGATCGTGACATAGAATTCACCATTGAGTTGATACCCGGAACTGCACCTATAGCTAAGAGGCCGTATAGGATGCCTCCTAAGGAATTAGCGGAGCTCAAGAAGCAAATTCAAGAGCAGCTAGAGAAGGGTTTTATACGCCCAAGTTCATCCCCGTGGGGAGCCCCAGTGCTCTTCGTAGATAAGAAGGATGGAACCCAGAGGATGTGTGTGGACTATAGGTCTCTCAACGAAGTGACAATTAAGAACAAGTACTCACTGCCCCGTATTGAGGATTTGTTCGACCAAATGAAGGGTGCCTGTATCTTCTCCAAGATTGACTTGCGGTCAGGATACTTCCAAATGAAGATTAGACCATCGGATATACCCAAGACAGCATTTCGGACACGATATGGATCTTATGAGTACACTGTCATGTCATTTGGATTGACGAACGCGCCTGCGTACTTTATGTATCTCATGAATAAGGTCTTCATGGAATATCTGGATAAGTTCGTTGTAGTGTTCATCGATGATATTATGATCTACTCGAAGGATGAGAAGGAACATGAGGAACACTTGAGGCTTACGCTGCAGAAATTGAGGGAGCATCAATTGTATGCCAAGTTCAGTAAATGTCAATTTTGGTTACGGGAAGTTTCTTTCTTTGGCCATATTATTTCCGGAGGAGGAGTATCAGTTGACCCAGGGAAAGTGAGAGATGTGCTTAAGTGGGAACCGCCACAGAATGTTAAGGAAATTCGGAGTTTCCTTGGAATGGCTGGATATTACCGCCGATTCATCAAGGACTTTTCCAAGATAGCCAAGCCTATGACCGAATTACTCATGAAAGGAAGGCATTCCGTTGGACTCAAGCTTGTCAGGATAGCTTTGAGGAGTTAAAGAAAAGGTTGACAACCGCGCCGGTGTTAGTATTACCGGACGTGAGCAAGAGTTTTGATATATATTGTGATGCATCAAGACAAGGATTAGGATGTGTGCTCATGCAAGAAGGCCAAGTGGTAGCTTATGCATCGAGGCAACTAAAGAAGCATGAGTTGAATTATCCTACGCACGACCTTGAACTCGCAGTCGTGGTACACGCCTTGAAGATATGGAGACACTATGTTTTTGGTCACCGATGTGAGATTTATACGGATCACAAGAGTCTCAAGTACATATTTACGCAAACGGATCTGAATCTGAGGCAACGCCGATGGTTGGAGCTCATCAAGGATTATGACGTGGGAATCAACTATCACCCAGGGAAGGCCAACGTAGTGGCCGATGCCTTGAGCTGAAAAGGAGTAAGTCATCAACTCACAGTTCAAGAACTGCCGTCTGAGTTATGCAAGGAGTTTGAACGGTTGAACCTTGGATTCGTAAATGAGATGGGAATGATGGAAGTCAACCCAACATTAGAGCAGGAAATACGGGAAGGACAGACAAAGGACAAAGAAATACAGGAAATCAAGGAAAGGACCCAAGAAGGAAAAGAATTCAGATTTGATGAGGACGAGCAGGGTACCTTATGGCTTGGAAAGAGGATTGTGGTACCTAATGTCAGGCATATTCGAGAAACAATATTGAAGGAGGCACATGACTCGCCTTACTCGATTCATCCTGGCTGTACGAAAATGTACAAGGACTTAAAGACATGTTATTGGTGGGCCAGCATGAAAAAGGACATAGCCGAATATGTTGCACTTTGTGATGTGTGCCAACGAGTTAAAGCTGAACATCAAAGGCCAGCCGGATTGTTACAACCTTTAAGGATCCCGGAATGGAAGTGGGAAGAGATTGGTATGGACTTTATAGTTGGATTACCGCGAACTCAGTCTGGCTATGATTCAATATGGGTTATTGTGGATCAGTTGACAAAATCAGCTCATTTCATCCCTGTCAAGACCACATATACCACCGCGAGGCTAGCAGAATTGTATATGGAACATATTGTGTGCCGACACGGAGTACCGAAGAAGATAGTCTCAGATAGAGGTTCTCAGTTTACCTCCAGATTTTGGCAGAAATTGCATGAAGCAATGGGAACAAGGTTGAACTTCAGTTCGGCGTATCACCCTCAAACAGATGGACAAACCGAGAGGACCAACCAAATTTTGGAAGACATGTTAAGAGCTTGCGCTTTAAAGCATAGGAAAAGTTGGGATAAAAGTTTGCCGTATGCTGAATTCTCGTACAACAATAGTTACCAAGCAAGTTTGAAAATGTCACCCTATGAGGCATTATACGGAAGGAAGTGTAGGACTCCCTTGTTTTGGAATGAAACCAGAGAGAATCAAGTGTTTGGTCCCGACGTGTTACAAGACGCTGAAAGGCAAGTCCAAATAATACGGGAAAACTTAAAGGCTGCCCAGTCTCGACAGAAAGGTTATGCTGATAATAGGCGAAGGAGTCTGACTTTTGAAGTTGGAGATTTTGTATACCTCAAAGTGTCACCTATCAGAGGTCATCGACGGTTTAACATCAAAGGAAAACTGGCACCACGTTACATCGGACCATTTAAGATTGTGGACAAGCGAGGAGAGGTAGCTTATCGACTTGAGCTGCCGACGTATCTCTCCGATGTACACGACGTATTTCACGTCTCTCAACTCAAGAAGTGTCTCAGGGTACCGGAAGAACAAGTGTCGATGGACGAGTTAGAACTTCAGGAGGATTTGTCCTATGTCGAGCAACCTATCAAGATTTTGGACATGAAGGAAAGGGTCACGAGAAATAAGAGGATCCGTTGGTGCAAAGTGCAATGGAAACACCATACAGAAGCCGAAGCTACATGGGAACGTGAAGAAGACCTGAAGGCAGAATTCCCTCATCTTTTCTCCACGCTATCGAATCTCGAGGGCGAGATTCACTTTAAGGGGGGTAGGTTTGTAACACCCTGAATTTTTTCGCATCTTGCATTGCATAAGTGATCACGCATTAACCACTAGTAGAATAAAAGAAAAATAATAAAACATGCATATACAAATATGTATAGCAAAAGAAGAAAAAGAAAATAATAATTATAGCCTAAAAATTGTAATAGGGAATAAGTATAAAAATAATAATAATAAAATATATATAAATATATATAAATAATACATATAACAATATATGAAAACAAATAAAATATTAATATTAATAATATACATTATAATAATAATGAATAATAAATATATAACATGAATAATATATATATATAATATATATATAATAAGTTATATAATAAAAAAAGTATAAAAAAGGGTAAAATAAATAAATATAAATTATAAAATAATAATAATACTAAATAAAAAAAGAAAAAGAAAAAAAAGGGCAACCCGCCGGCCAGGCCAAGCGGCCCAGCCGGCCGAGTCACCCCGCGGCCCCGGCCTCCCGCGCGCGACGCGCGCCGCACGCCTCAGCCGCAGCGCCAGCCTCGCTGGGCCCCGCTCAGCTCCCTGCCCCCTCCGCCCCGGACTCCCTCCCGCTCCCGCGCGGAACCGCTCCCGCGCCCGTTGCCCCCTGCCGCGATTCCCGGCCCCGCCCGCGTACCGCGCCAGCCCCGACACCGTATCGAATCCCGCCCCGCGTTAACCGCCTCCCAACCGACTCGGTTCCGATTTTCTTGCTCCCGCTGCACCTATAAAAGAAACACCGAAGGCCCCCGTTCCCAGCCGCCAGAAGCAACCGCCGAACAGAGGAAAAAAGGGGAGTCCAGAGAGTTGCGCCCAGGGAAGAAAAAGGAGAAAAAGAAGAGGAAGAAGAGGAAGAAAAGGAGGAGGGCCCCGCCGTCCGCCGGAGATCGTCGTCGACATCGCGCCGCCGTCGTCGTGCCGCCGGAGGACGCATCTACTTCGTCTACGTATTGTCCCCATCCCGCGATCATTGAAGCCATCGCATCTACGATAGGCCGTGTTCCCGATGCGAATTTTAGCGATCATATTGAACCTAATAGGCATAACTTGATCGTAGTTGTGTCATAATTTTATTTTCAGCAGCATTAATCCACCCTAAAACCCCCGTAAACTCATATGAACACGTATGAACTAGTCGCATCTAATTAATAAACGACCGTAGTAAATTAATTATTAAATTGTGCATGCATGCATGTCATTGCATGTTGATTATTTTGTGTGCATCATGTTGATTGTATATGTTCTCTTGTATGTATGATCACGCGTAGAGGAACATGCTCAAGAGGCCGCATACGAGGATTTCCAAAACCAAGACTTCGAAGCGCTTGAGCAACCCCATCAGCCGGAGCAAGGCAAGTGTCCTTGAAGCATATTGATCCTGTTTTATTAAATGTTTTGTTTGCGAACTTGCATGCTTGTGTCAAATTGATGGGAATCCTATGGTAGGAAGTTTACTAGTTTTATTTGACCACCCTTGTCACCTGGAATTTATGGTAGAGTGTCGGGAAGGGTTTTTACCTTTTTGCTTTGCTTAATTAATTGGGATGGCAAACAACACTACACATTTAATTGTGCATCAATGATATTCTGGTCAATGTGATCTGGTCAATATGATGGGTGATCTAAGCAAGCATGGTTATGTGGATGGGTTGGTTGTTATGGTGGTTTGGTTGCCTTAGATCTAAGGACCGGCTCATGCGAGAATATGCCAGGTCAACAGTGCCACCACAAGGCCAAGTATGGGTGCGGCATAGCTGAATAATTAGGAGCGCTGCTAGTATTGTATGGACCATTGGATGGCACGGGGAATGGGAGTCGAGGAGGACTGCCCTGGGATCCGCATGGCACACGAGGGGGCCCGTGGGTGGGAGAATAGAGATTCAAGCCTACCGGTGAAACCTTAGTGGGCCCGTACATACTAGTAGTCCCTTTTGAAAAGCTATTTTGTGATCTCTTGGCCACACACCTACGGAAGTGTGAGATGGCACAATGGAGGTTCCTTAGTCATCAAAGGGTGACGAAATCACAAACATGTGGGTAAAGTGGTACAACCTATGCAGAGTGTTTAAAACTATCATGATAGCTGTGCTCCCGGTTATGAGCGCCTGGATGACCTACATGATTAGAGTTGGAATTGGGATTTGGGATGGTTATGGATGGTTATGGTTTGGTAATGGGTATGGTTTATGGATTATGGTCATGAATATGAAATTGAGTTATGGTAATTGGACATGGATAATGGTGATGTTGGTACTAACTGGATATGGTTTATATTTTGTTAATGTGATGGTTATGATGGGATCGTTTCACATAGACATAGTATAATGCTTTTCAAATGTTTTACTGTACTTTTCAGCACTTAGCCATTATTATTGTCGTCATTTGAATAAGCCACATGTCATACTTTCCACACTTGCTGAGTACGACATGTACTCACCCTTGCAATCCCCCCCAACAGCTACTGGAGACAATTGGGAGTACCCTGAGGATCACGTGGAGTACTAGGTTGCGTACCTCCGTCAATTGCCTGTGGATTGGAGTCGTGTTGCTTAGTTTATTTTCCGCTGCAATTATTTAGAGTTTTATCATTCGTGAACTATTGGATTATTGTAATAAAGTACTTATTTATTAGTTAAGACGTGGTTAAATTTTGTATATCGTTTGTGATGCAACCGTATATGTGTGATGAACTTCCTGGGCACACATATGCGTTACGCTTGGTTCATATTCGGAACCGGGTGTCACAAGGCCCATGCTGCCGTCGACGCCCGCCTGAAGCTGTGTGAGGATCAGCGGCTGGAGTTGGTCCGCCACAAAGTTGTCGTTGCTGACCTGGGACGGGACTTGGGGGCGAAGGAGGAGGAGACCTCTCGGAGACTGGAGGAGAGACGTCGGGCATTGCAGAACTTGGAGCTGTCCATACAGCGCCGGGAGGACGACCTGGAGCGTCGTGCTCACAAGCTTGCCGACCAGGAGGAGACTACGTGGAGGGAGGCGGAGAGCCTCCAGGCCTCCCGTACAGCCGAGGCCCATGGGGTCCGGGACTTCCTAACCCATGCTGGGGTGGTGTTGGAACCGCTCGGCCTTGGTCCCGTGCCACGCGGGGAGCCATCTCAGGGGGTGGCCCAGCTGCTTCCCACCTTGGACTCCCTCTTCTCGTCGTTGGGGTCATTGAAAACCATCTTTGCAATGCGACTGGAGGTTGAAGGAAGGGAGCTGGCTGAGTTGGTAGCCTCCCATGTCTTGGTGTGCTTCTGGAGCTAGTACCCAATGACCCTGCTGGAGCCAGTGGAGAAAGGCCCCCTTGATGAGCGGGAGGAAGAGGCGAGAGCCGAAGTCCAGGACATTGCCAAGCAGGTGGCCTCTTCATTCTAGTGGGGTTGAGACTGGTGGCACCCAGGCTAAATGTTTTTTGTATCTGGGGATGACCCCCTTGTGTAAACAACTGTTTATGAATTTGAATCCAAGTTGTTTTGCTTGTTGGCTTGTTGTGTGCTTTCAATTGTTGCCCCAATTCCTTCTCTTGTGTAAGGTCTTGAAGAGCCTTTGTTGATACCGTTAGCCTTTTAGGGACCAACGCTTGCACAGTTGACATGGCCATTTTGTCGCTAGTTGACGTCCTACCTATGGAACGCCCCTTAGAGGCCCCTTGGTAGGTGTGGCCAGATTGTTGGGTACGCATGCCACTTGACCGCAGGATGTCTTTGACTGGACCCCAACAGAGTGGGGGAGCATGAGTGATTGGTCTCGGCGTGCCCGTTTCGGGAGCACCGGGCTTTTCCTGAGTGTTGCCGTCGACGGCAGGCCTCCTGGAGGGTGCCAGAGCTGGCTTCTTCGGCATCGCCCTCCATCGTCGTAAGGTCATCGATGGCAGGCTCCCTCGGAGGTGCCAGAGCTGGCTGCTTTGGCATCATCCACCATCGTCATAATGTCGTGGACGGCAGGCCTCCTGGGAGGTGTTGAATCTGGCTGCTCCAGTGTCATCCACCATCATCGTGAAGTCGTTGACGGTGGGCCCCTGGTGCACAGGATACCACAAGCGAACCTTGTTAGAAGCAAGAGCAGGGCAGGAGAGTGTACTCACTTGTCCGTGCTTGTTGCTGTCGTTGACGTGTTGGGACGTCGACGGCAGGCCCCCTGGGAGGTGCTGGAGCTGGATGCTTTGGCATCGTCAACCATTGTCATTGAGACGTCGACGTCAGGCCCCTTGGGAGGTGCTGGAGTTGGATGCTCCGCCGTTGCCCACCATCTTCGGAGATACGTCGACGGTATGCCCCTTGGGAGGAGCTAGAGATGGCTGCTCTGGCATCGTCCACCATCATCGTGAAGTCATTGACGGCGGGCCCCTGGTACACAGGCTATCGCAAGAGAATCCTGTTAGCGACAAGAGCGAGGCAGGAGAGTTTACTCATTTATCAGCACTTGTTGCTGGCGTTCACATGCTAGGATGTCGACGGCAGGCCCCCTGGGAGGTGCTGGAGATGGATGCTCCGGCGTCGTCCACCATCTTCGTAGATTGGCCGATGGCAGGCCCCTTGGGAGCTACCACAGCTGGGTGCTTTGGTGTCGCCCACCACTGTCGTTGAGACATTGACAGTAGGCCTCTAGGAAGGTGTTGGAGCTAGATGCCGGCATCGCCCACCATCTTCGTAGATACGCCGACGGTAGGCCCCTTGTGAGGTGACGGGGTTGGGTGCTCCAGCGTCACCCACCATCGTCGTTGTGATGTCGACGGCAGGCCCCTTCGGAGGTACTGGAGGTGGCTGCTCTGGCGTCGTCCACCATCGTTGTGAAGTCGTCAACAGTAGGCCCCTGGTGCACAGGCTATCGCAAGAGAATCCTGTTAGCTACAAGAGCGAGGCAGGAGAGTTTACTCATTTATCCATGCTTGTTGCTGGCATTGATGTGTTGGGACATCGACAACAAGCCCCTTGCGAGGCACCAGTGCTGGATGCTCTAGCGTCATTCACCATCGTTGTTGAGACATCGATAGCAGGCCCCTTGGGAGGTGCCGGAGCTGGGTGCTCCGGCGTTGCCCAGTATCATCGTGGAAACATTGACGGCATGTTCCTTGGGGGTGCCGGAGTTGGATTCTTTGCCGTCATCTATCATCGCAGTGGATGCAACGGCGGGAGGTCCCCTAGAGGGTGCCGGAGCTGACTATTCTGTCGCAACCTACTTTGTATGTCCTGCACACATAACAGGGGTGCATATTGTTTTGCTCGCTGATGATCTTTTCCTATTCTTGAGTATTGACATGTCTTACAGTCCTGGGCTGGTACGCGTGGTTTGGGCAATTCAGTGCATTAGCGCTTGGGATCTGGCTCCCTTCTTATTCGGAGTGTGAGCGTCTTGGCCCTCAGTACTTAGCCGCAGCATTGGGAGGCAAAGCGCGCACGCTTAGGGTACAAGACTAGGCTAAGCAGGCTGCGCGCTCTTGACCTCTAGCTCAGCGTTGGCCTTTCGCGGGGGACCATTTGGCACCACAATATCCCAAGTAAGAGGGCAGCCGCGAGGTTCCAAGACACCTTGCAGGTACCTCAAACATGTCCGCCTGCGCAGGGTTGCATAACTCTACTAGGGGTGATATAGAAAAAATTTCACCAAGTATATGAAGACAATATACGAAAGACGAGACTAGCTTGATTGATCACAAAATTAACAGGTAATTTAAGTGAGCAGAAGAGAAAGCATATGATAAGACAGTGAATTCTTCTCATTGGTGTTCACTAGAGTGGATTGGCTTTACAATAACGCAATGACCCACTCTAGTTGGCAAGGGAGGCAGGGTGTTGAAGCTTAAGGTACGGGACCAAGCTAAATGGTTGAACACTCTAGACCTGTCTCTCCCAGAGCTTGGTAGTCCTAAGTGTCGTTCCTTGGAACCATGACATCTTACACTGTCCCACTATTTATGCTTAGCGATAGAACTTACAGAGGTGCTCTATGTTCCAAGGGTTGGGGAGGGGTTCTCATTCTTCTGTGGCTAGGCGGACACATCCGGGCGGGATACTTGCATTACTCGAAAGGGGACTTCCTAGCTGGGGGAGAGTTTGTGCGACCCTTCTCGAGAAAGTATGCACCGCAGCACCAGGTCACCTGTCTGGAGCTCTCTACTCCACGCGAACCGCTCCTGGTAGCGCCTCAATGCCTATCGGTAGCGTGTGTTTCGGATGGTGGCGTGACACCTTGCTTCGTCGACGAGGTCCACATCTTCTTGTTGGAGTGGGTCCTTTGAGGCTTCATCGAACGGTCAGACTTGTAATGAGCCCACTGCGATCTCTGGAGGGAGGACGACCTCGATCCCATACACTAGGAAGAAAGGGATGTCTCAAGTGGCGTGGCTGGGTGATGTCCGGCTTGCCCATAGTGCGCAGGGGAGTTCGTCGACCCACTTGGCACCATGCTTATCCAAGCTGTTATACGTGCATGTCTTGAGTCCCTTGAGGATCTCAGCGTTGGCCCTCTCGACATGACCGTTTTTCTTTGTATGAGCCACATATGCATAACAAATTTGGACGCCGAGGTCTTCACAATAGTCCTGGAAAGTTGCACTAGTGAACTGGGTCCCGTTGTCGGTGATGATCCTGTTTGAGATCCCGAACCTGCAGACAATCGACTTGATGAACTTGACTACGGACTCCTTGTTGATGTTGATCACTAGTGCTGCCTCTGGCCACTTGGTGCATTTATCTACGGCGACATAGAGGAACTGGTACCCTGCGACTGCCCAGGGAAGGGTCCCAGGATATCCAGCCCCAAGACCGCGGAAGGCCAGGAGGGCGGTATCATCTGTAGTGACTGTGCCGGAGTGTGAAGTTGCTTGGCGTGGAACTGACATACCTTGCATTTCTTGACCAGCTTGACAGCGTCCTGTAGTGTTGTTGGCCAGTAGAAACCATGCCGGAAGGCTTTGCTAACCAGCGTGCGGGAAGCTGAGTGATTCCCGCACTCTCCTTCGTGGATCTCTGCGAGCAAGTCGCAGCCTTCCTTTCGAGTTATGCACCGTAGCAGCACGCGTTAGCACCACGCTAGTAGAGGTCACCTTCTACTACCGTGTAGTGCTTTGCCATCCTCACAATCCTCTCAGTGGATACTGGATCCTCCGGGAGGATGTTGTCCTTCAGATAGTCCCGGATCTCTGTGATCCATGCATCGGGACTCTCCTGAGCTTCTGGATCTTGGGCGCCGGGTATTATGGGGTTCCCGGCGACGCACAAGAACCTCAGGGGGGGGCATGCTTGCAGGGCCGCTATGATCGCCAGCTCTGTGGTGTTGGGCTCACCTTCTTCATTAGGCCTCGCAGGCATAGCAGTTGGCCGCATCAACCTCCTGCCAAAGACCCCTTCAAGGATCGGGGCTCCCGTGGATGCCATGGTTGACAAGGCGTCCGTGATGGAGTTGTCGGTGTGGCACATGGCAGAGGTCCAAGGCCTCGAAACCAGCTTACAGCTTCTTGACGTGCAACAGTTATGCTGCGAGCTGAGGGCCGTTGCAGCAACATTCTTCTCGGACCTGCTTGGTGATCAGTTTGGAGTCCCCCTTCACCAGCATTTGCTAGACATCGAGACCTTGCGCAGTTGTGAGTCCAAAGATGAGGGCCTCGTACTCCTCCATGTTGTTGGTTGCCTTGAAGTCGAGGCGCACAGCATACTTGGCCTATTCGCTGTTGGAGAGGTGAGCAGTACAACGGCTCCAGCCCCTTGCTTCCGTGAGGATCCGTCGAAGAAGAGTGTCTAGTGAGGTCCGGTAAGCACCAGTGTTTTGGGCTCTGGCTTGCTGATTTCCCGGCCCCCTGGATTGCTTGGTGAAGGAGTCCACTCAGCAACGAAGTCTGCTAGAGCTTGGCTCTTGATTGTGTGTCGTGGTATGAAGTCAAGCTCGAACTACGCCAGTTTGGCAACCCATTTGGTGATATTGCCTGTTGCGTTGGGGTTGCGCAGCACCGCCCCCTGTGGGAACGAAGTCACCACTAAGACTCTGTGTGCCTAAAAGTAATGGCGGAGCTTCCTCGACGCAATTAGTACCGCATAGAGCAGCTTGTGCACCTCAAGGTATCTTTTTTTTGCTTCACGTAGGACTTCGCTGCTGAAGCAGACCGGGCATTAGATGGTTCGGGATCTCCTTGGAGAAAGTGACACATCCTCTTCCATCTTATCCGGGCCCGGAGACTCCATGTCTCCAGGACCAGTACCTCCTTTGGGGGCTAGGGCTGTGACACCCGATTCCGGAAATGAGCCAAGTGAACGCATATGTGTGCCCAGGATGTTGAACACACATACACGAGTGCATTCACAAAAGGATATACAAAAAATTACCACAGGACAAGATTAATTAACCACTTTTATTACACAATTCATAATATCCTCGAATACAAATACTAATGAATATCAATGACAAGTTCAACTAATGCAGCAGAAATAAACTAATTAAGCAACTAAGCACATTAAGCAAAAGGGATAGCGCAGCTCCAACACTCCACAGGCAAGCTGACGGTAGACACGGCCTAGTACTTCGCATTATCGACGTTATACTCCCAAATCTGACCTGCAACTATTGGGGGGGGGGGGAATTGCAAGGGTGAGTACATGTCATACTCAACAAGTGTGAAAAGCATGACATGTAGCTGCTACAAATGATGAATGTAATAATGGCTAAGTGCAGCAAAGTATATTAAAACATTTGAAAAGAATTATATTGTATATATGTGAAGTAAACCCATCATAAACTGTAATTAATAACATAGTACCAGTCCATATTCCATATACATCATCCATAATCAATATCAGAAGCTAACTCATAACCAACCATAACCATTATTAACCATAACCATAACCAACCAACCATAACCATCCCAAATCCCAATTTCCCTCTAATCATGGAAGTTATCTAGGTGCTCATAACCGGGAGCACGGCTATCATGATAGTTTTAATAGACTCTACAGAGTTTGTACCACTTTACCCACGTGTTTGTGATTTCATCACCCGTCGGCGACTAAAGAGCCTCCCTTATGCCAATTACACTTCCTTTAGTGTATGGCCAAGAGATCACAAAATAGCCTTTACAAAGGGATTACTAGCCTATTTAGACCCCATTGAGGTTTCACCGGTGGCGATGTCTCCAACTGATCACATCTTCAACCAAGGGCCCCCTCTTGAGCCATTCGGATCCTAGGGTAGTCCCACCAATCATCAACAAACCCAATCCGACTACCCCTTCCCCAAGCATCCATAGTGGTCCAAATAACACTGGCAAAACCCTAATTAATCAGCTATGCCGCACCCATACTTGGCCTTGTGGTGACACTGTTATCCTAGCATATTCTTGCATGAACCGGTCCTTAGATCTAAAGCAAGCAAACCACCATATCATCCACCCATCCACACACCAGGCTTGCTTAGATCACCCAATTCCGCATCATATTAACAAGTTCATGTTAATCAAATCTCATAAATGCATAATTAAGTTAAGTGGTATAGTTGTGTTCCATCCCAAATAATTAAGCGAAGCAAAAAGGTAAAAATCCCATCCTGACTCTCTACCATAAATTTCAGGTGACAAGGGTGGTTATACAACGCTAGTAAACTTCCTACCATAGGATTCCCATCAAATTGACACAAGCATGCAGTTTTGCAAACAAAACATTTATTTAAAAAAAAAGGATCAATATGCTTCAAGGACACTTTCCTTGCTCTTGGGATTGGTTAGGGTCAAAGCCTTCAAACTCTTGGTGCTGGAGATCCTCCGCAGCACTTTCAAGCGCAAACCCGTCTAATCCGCACAATAAACATACAAGACAAGAAACACAATCAAAGTGTGCACAAATATTACTCAATATGACACGACATGCATGATTGATGAAAATGCAAGGTGGAACTTGTTAATGAGTTGCTTTTAATGATCACTAACTAGTTCTAATAGCATTTAACAAGTTTATACAGGTGTGGAGTTGATTCAAACCAATTTAGAATTAGTTCAACAAAAATTAACCAGGAAAATCAGACTATTCCGCTAGTGATCGAACAAGTCCGCACTGTGCGAGATTAGAATATTAGGGTTTCCTATATCGACGTGAATTTGGAGATTTGGTGTTGAATTTATGTAAGTAAAAGAAAGTAGAAGGTATATCGGATGTCTAGGACTCCAAAGAATCAAGGATCTTGGAGGCAACACTTGGATCTTGATGATCTAGGGTTGATGAATAACTTGGAGATGATTTGTTGATGAAGAACACAAACTTGGTGGAAATTTTGATCCTACTTCGTTTCCTCTTCTTCTTATTCTTTCTTGAGATCTCCTCCTCCCTCCTTAATGGCGACTACTCACGAGCTAGGGTTTGGTTGGGGTAGAAAAGTGGCAAATAGATGTCAAGCCAAGGGGTGAGGTTGTTTATATAGAGGTGGACGCTAGGGTTAGATGGATTTCGAGTTTGGGATAAGTAGAGGTCGGTTTAGAGTCCCACATGGGCTCTAAAAGAGTTAGGCACGACGTCCCTAAGCCCACTTAACGTAAAACCCGAGAAACAAGTCGTGAAACAAAAGATCAAGTCAGAGTCGCGATATATCGAACAGGTCCGAAAAGAACCGGAATAGTCCGAAGGGAAATCGGACAAGTCCGCTATGGACATCGGACAAGTCCCAACTTATCCAGGGAGGAAAAACAGAAAAGTCTGGCCTCAAATCGGACAAGTCTGGCTTTAGTCAGAGGGAAAAACGGACAAGTCTGCTGGAACACCGGACTAGTCCGGGCAAGTCATGGGACTTAACAAAATTTCAAGCAATTTGGAATACCGGACTAGTCCGCTATGGGCCGGACAAGTCCGAAAATGTCTAGAGGGAAAAACAGACTAGTCCACAGAAAAACGGACAAGTCCGTTTGAAGTCAGAGAGAAATTAGACTAGTCCGAAAATCGTACTAGTCTGCACTTCCCAGAATTCTTAAGTGCAGTTTTGTATCTAATTCATTTTATCTTGTTCCTTTTTATGTTGCTCAATATTAAACATGTATTAGGATGTATGCAATGCATGATGGATGAAAAATGAGGGCATTACAAACCTACCCCTCTTAAAATGAATCTCGCCCTCAAGATTCGACGCGAAAGAGAAGAGATAGGGAAATTCCTTCTTGAGATCATCCTCCAACTCCCATGTTGCTTTCGATTCTGTGTGATGCTTCCATTGAACTTTGCACCATCGAATCACCTTGTTCTATGTGGCTCTCTCCTTGGTTCCCAAGATTTTGACTGGATGCTCAGCATAAGTCAAATCTTCCTCTAGTTCCAATTCTTGCATTGGCACTTGTTCTTCCAGTACTCTCAAGTACTTCTTGAGGTGGGAAACATGAAACACATCATGGACATCTGAAAGATGAGCTGGAATCTCCAACTTATACGCTACTTCTCCTCTTTTGTCCAAAATCTTGAATGGCCCAATATATCGAGGTGCTAGCTTGCCTCTTACGTTAAACCTCTTATGACCTCTCATTGGTCACACCTTGAGGTAAACAAAGTCTCCCATTTCAAAGGCGAGTTATCTTCTCCTATTATCCATATAGCCTTTTTGCCTTGATTGAGCGGCTCTCAAGTTCTCGCGAATAACCTGAACTTGTTTTTTCAGCTTCTAGCAACACATCCGGACCAAATACTTGAGTTCCTCCCGTCTCATTCCAGAATAAGGGCATCCTACATTTCCTTCCATATAGTGCTTCATATGGTGACATCCTCAAACTTGCTTGGTAACTATTGTTGTATGAAAATTCTGCATATGGCAAGCTCTTGTCCCAATTTTTCCCATGCTTCAAAGCACAAGGTCTTAACATGTCCTCCAAATTTTGATTCGTCCTCTCGGTTTGTCCATCTTTTTTAGGGTGATATGCCGAACTAAAATTCAACCTTGTTCCCAATGCTTCATGCAATTTCTGCCAAAATCTGGAGGTAAATTGAGAACCTCTATCTGAGACTATCTTCTTTAGGACTTCATGTCGACACATAATATGCTCCATGTATATTTCAGCCAATTGTGCAGCTGTATACTTGGTCTTGACAGGAACAAAATGAGCTGACTTGGTCAATCGATCCATGATTACCCAGGTTGAGTCATAACCGGACTGGGTATGCGGTAAACCAACTATAAAGTCCATACCGATTTCTTCCCACTTCCATTCCGTTATCTTCAATGGTTGCAATAACCCATCTGGCCTTTGATGTTCCGCCTTGACTCATTGGGACACATCACACAATGCTACATATTCAGCTATGTACTTTTTCATGCTAGCCCACCAGTAACATGTCTTCAAGTCTTTGTACATCTTCGTACAACCAGGGTGAATTGAGTATGGCGAGTCATGTGCCTTCTTTAGTATTGTCTCCCGAATATGCTTCACATTAGGCACAACAATCCCCTTACCAATCCATAGAATACCATGTTCATCCTCATCAAATCTGAATTCTCTTCCCTCTTGGGTCCTTTCCTTGATTTCCTGAATTTCCTCATCCTTCGCTTGGCCCTCTCGAATTTCTTGCTCCAAGGTCGGATTCAACTCCATCATTCCCATTTCATTTACAAATCCGAGATTCAACCGTTCAAACTCCTTACATAACTCGGATGGTAACTCTCGAACCATGAGTTGATGACTTACTCCCTTCCTACTCAAAGCATCAGCCACTACATTTGCTTTTCCCAGATGATAGTTGATCCCCAAATCATAATCCTTGATGAGCTTCAACCATCTTTGTTGCCTCAAATTCAGATCCGTTTGTGTGAAAATATACTTAAGACTCTTGTGATCCGTATAAATTTCACACCTATGTCCAAGGATGTAGTGTCTCCAAATTTTCAATGCATGTACCAACGCTGCAAGTTCCAAATCAGACGTTGGGCAATTCTGCTCATGTTTCTTCAATTGTCTCGATGCATATGCAACCACTTGACCTTCTTGCATAAGCACGCATCTAAGTCCTTGTCTTGAGGTGTCGCAATAAATATCGAAACTCTTGCTCACATCTGGCAAAACCAAAACTGAGGTTGTAGTTAACCTCTTCTTCAACTCCTCAGAACTTTCTTGACAAGCTTGAGTCCATTGGAAAGCTTTCCCCTTCATTAGCAACTTCATCATTGGCTTGGCTATCTTGGAAAAGTCCTTGATGAATCTACAGTAATATCCAGCCATTCCAAGAAAACTCCTTATTTCCTTGACATTCTGTGGTAGTTCCCATTTTAACACGTCCCTCACTTTTTTTGGGTCCACCGATACTCCTTCTCCTGAGATGATATGACCCAAAAACGATACTTCTCTCAACAAAAACTGGCACTTGTTGAATTTGGCATACAATTGGTGCTCCCTCAATTTCTGCAATGTGAGCCTCAAGTGTTCCTCATGTTCCTTCTCATCCTTCAAGTAGATCATAATGTCGTCAATGAACACCACTACAAACTTATCCAAGTACTCCATGAAAACCTTATTCATGAGGTACATAAAGTAGGCAGGTGCATTGGTCAATCCAACAGACATCACAGTGTACTCATAAGATCCATACCGTGTCCTAAAAGCTGTCTTGGGTATGTCCGATGGACTAATCTTCATTTGAAAGTACCTCAACCTCAAATCAATCTTAGAGAAGACACAATCACCCTTAATTTGATCAAACAGGTCCTCTATACGGGGCAAGGTGTACTTGTTCTTGTTTGTTACCTTGTTGAGAGCTCGGTAATCCACACACATCCATTGCGACCCATCCTTCTTATTCACAAATAGAACGGGCGCTCCCTAAGGTGAAGAACTGGGGCGAATAAAACCTTTCTCTAGTTGCTCTTGAATATGCTTCTTTAGCTCTGCTAATCTTTAGGAGGCATCATATATGGAATCTTAGCTATAGGAGCAGTTCCAGGTATTAAATCAATAACAAACTCAATGTCTTGGTGAGGTGGCATACCTAGAACCTCGTCCAGAAATACATCCAAAAATTCACACATCACCAGAATCTCCCCCATTGCAGCATCATCCATGTGGTTCAGCTCCAATTGCTTCGGTGCGTGTTGAGATGCTTCAAATTCTACGGTGATCCCTTCTTCATTGGTCAACTTCACCGTCTTCGTGGCACACTCAATAACTCCATTGTGCTTCCTCAACCAGTCCATACCGAGTATAATGTCCAATC
Organism: Tuctoria greenei; assembly: GCA_036927565.1. Taxonomy (NCBI): domain Eukaryota; kingdom Viridiplantae; phylum Streptophyta; class Magnoliopsida; order Poales; family Poaceae; genus Tuctoria; species Tuctoria greenei. Next base: position 29,991,598 of record JAYESD010000011.1, read on the forward strand.
CTTGAGAATCCAAAACTATAAGGCTGGCGAAGAAGTCTACCCCCCTTATTCTAAGGCTTACTTTTGGACATACTATATTTGTCCTCATATCTCCTCTAGGAGACTTAACCAATAGAGTAAACTTCATATGAGAGATAGGCAAACTACACTTGGCAACATATTTTGATGCAATGAATGAATGCGATGCTCCAGAATCAAATAACATAGTCGTTGGGTTGGAGTTTGCGAGAAACATACCAATCACCACGTCATCCGCTTGTTGAGCATCCTCCGTAGAGACATGGTTCACATTGCCACGAGCAAAATTCTGATGTCCATGATTTTCTTGCGGCTGTCCTCCATTGGGTCTTGGGTTTTGCCTCGGTGCATTGCTTCCTTGACCAAGGCCCGACTTAGGACATTGATGCGCAAAGTGTCCAGCTTCTCCACAAGTATAGCACTTCTTAACTCCACAAGAATTATTGGGATGAGGCTGATTCTGAACATTTGCACCAGGAAAATGAGAACGAGGTGCATAAGGCATTGGAGGCCTAGGTGCTTGCATAACAGGACGCTGCTGCACAAATTGAGCTGGGCGCGGTGCAAATCCAGGGCGATAAGCAGGCGCAGAAGAGCTGTAGTATGGCGCATTGGGTGGTGCAAAGTGGGGGCGCACATTACTTCCTTGTTGCTGTCATTGATATGGCGCCTTCCTCTTGTTGTCTTGCTCCATCTCACGGACCTTGTTCTCAACCACAATTGCTTTGTCCACAAGCTTCTGGAAGTTAGCATAGTCACAATTCAGCAATTGCACTTGGATCTCATTGTTAAGACCCCTCATGAACAAGTATTGCTTCCGGCTGTCCCGACTAACATCTTCAGGCGCATACCTTGAGAGTTGAGTGAATTTATTGAGATATTCACCTACGCTTGATCCCCCTTGCCTCAAGTTCTCAAATTATGGGCTCTTCAAAATCATAACACCTTTATGCACATAATGAGAACAAAAGCTCTCTTTGAATTCGGCCCAAGTGATCCTCTCTTGGTTTTCATGAGCATTGCATAAGGAATCCCACCAATCTGCAGCTGCTCCAACTAGTTGATGAGAAGCAAAAAGCACTTTCTCCCTGTCACTGCATTGGACAATGGCTAGCTTCTTCTCCACGGACTTGAGCCAATCATCCGCATCCATAGGGTCAGCGGCTTGGGCAAAGGTTGGCGGCCTAGTCCTCATAAACTCTCCCAACCGGTTATGAGGAGGTGGGGGTGGCGGTGGAGGCATCCATAAGGTCCGCATCCATTGTTAACGTTACCAGCCTGCAGCTGTCCCATAGTCTGTATCATGGTCTGCATGAGCTGGTTCTGCATAGCCAATAGCTGCTCAATGTTGATAGCTCCATGAGCAGGTCCTTGTCCATTATTGTTCTGAGGTGCTCCATTGTTTTCCTCCTCATCATTGTCATCCCTCTAGTTGCGAGTTCTCACCATCTGAAGAAAAGCAAGTGATAAGAATTTAGAAACATACCCAACTATATGCATCAATGGATATGAAACTATAACACCCTAAATTTTCGCATCATGCATCGCATACATGATCATGCATCAAACATTAGTAGGATAAAAAAAATAATAATAAAAGATGGAGCATATATACAAATGTATGTAGCAAAAGAAGAAAAATAAAATAATAGCGTAAAACTTGTAATAGGGAATAAGTATAAAAATAAAATATAATAATATATATTTAATGATAATATTTGTATATGTAAAGAAAAAGAAAATATATATAAAAAATAGTATAAATAATAAAATATGTAATAATAATAAAAAGAATAACAAAAAAGGGAAAATATAAATAAATAAATAAATAAATATAATGAAAAAAAGAAAGTATATATATAAAAAGAAGAAAGTAAAAAAACAAAGCAGCCCGCCGGCCAGGCCACGGCCCAGCCAGCGAGCGCGCGCCCGGTCCCACCCCGCCGCCCTCCAGCGTGCGTCCGCCCCGACCGGCCCCGCTCGCGCCACGCGACCCCAGCGCGACCCCCGATGGGCCCCGCGCTCGCCCGTACCGCACACCACCCCGCTCCCGCGCCCCGACCACGCAGCCCACCCGCCGCGCCTGCGCATGGCCCCACTCGCACCGCGCCCAACGCGCGACGCCCCCGAGCCGGCACGCGCCGCACAGCGCGATGCCCCGCACGCGCCCACGCGGCCCCGCAACGCGCGCGCGCAGCGCGCACTCCCGCTCGTTCCGTGCCTGCTCGCCCCCCAGCGTGCGTTCCGCGCCCCTCCGCCCATGGTGCCCTAGCTGCCGCTATAAAAAGCCCAGGGCTTCATAATCCCCAGCGCCCAGAGCCCTAGCGCCACCGGGAAAAAAGAAACCAAAGAACAGAGCCGCCGCCAGGGGAAGAAAAGGAAGAAAAAAAGAGGAAAAGAAGAAGAAAAAAAGGATGAAGAAATCGTCGTCCGCCGGAGGTCGTCGCCATCGTCGTGCCGCTAGGGGACCTTGCGTCGTCTACTTCGTCTACGCATCGTCATCATCCCGCGATCACCGAAGCCATCGCATCTACGGTAGGCCACGTTCCGATGCGAATTTTAGCGACGTATTAGATCTAATAGACGTAAATTGATTTTTGTTGCATCGTCTTTTTATTTTCAGCAGCATTAATCCACTCTAAAACCCCCTAAACTCGTATGAACACGTATGAACTAGTTGCATCTAATTAATAAACAACCGTAGTTAATCAATTATTTTACTTTGCATGCATGCATGTCATCGCATGTTGATTAGTATGTATGTATTATGTTGATTTGTATGTATCTTCTTGTATGTGTGATCACGGGTAGAGGGAAGTGCTCATGAGGTCGTGTACGAGGATTTCCAGAACCAAGACATCGAAGCGCTTGAGCAACCCTATCTGTCGGAGCAAGGCAAGTGTCCTTGAAGCATATTGATCCTATTTTAAAATAAATGTTTTGTTTGCAAACTGCATGCTTGTGTCAATTTAACGGGAATCCTATGGTAGGAAGTTTACTAGATTTGTTTAACCATCCTTGTCACCTGGAATATATGGTAGAGAGTCGGGAAGGGCTTTTAACTTTTTGCTTCGCTTGATTAATTGGGATGGGAAAACAACACTACAAATTTAATTATGTATTAATGATATTCTGGTTAATGTGAACTGGTTAATACGGTATGGTGATGGGTGATCTAAGCAAGCCTGGTATGTGGATGGGTTGGATGTTATGGTGGTTTGCTTGCTTTAGGTCTAAGGACCGGTTCATGCGAGAATAGGCCAGGACTACAGTGCCACCACGAGGCCAAGTATGGGTGCGGCGTAGCTGATTAATTAGGGCTTTGCTAGTGCTGTTTGGACCATTGTGGATGCTCGGGGAAGGGGTAGTCAGATTGGGTTTGTTGATGATTGGCGGGACTACTCTGGGATGCGAATGGCTCAAGAGGGGGCCCTTGGTTGAAGATGTGCTCAGTTGGAGACATCGCCACCGGTGAAACCTCAGTGGGGTCTAAATAGGCTAGTAATCCCTTTGTAAAGGCTATTTTGTGATCTCTTGGCCATACACCAAAGGAAGTGTAATTGGCATGAGGGAGGTTCTTTAGTCGCCGACAGGTGATGAAATCACAAACACGTGGGTAAAGAGGTACAAACTCTGCAGAGTATTAAAACTATCATGATAGCCGTGCTCCCGGTTATGAGCGCCTGGATGACCTACATGATTAGAGGGAAATTGGGATTTGGGATGGTTATGGTTTGATAATGGTCATGGTTTTGTAATGGTTATGGTCAGTATTATGGTTATGGATTTATTTCTGGTATTGAATATGGTTATTGGCAAATGGGGGAATCTGGAATGATTGATGAGGGTGGTGAATTGTGGACTGGTACTATGGTATTACTTATGATTATGATGGGTTTATTTCACATACATATAATATATTGCTTTTCAAATGTTTTACTATACTTTTCAACACTTAGCCATTATTACGTTCGTCATTTGAATCAGCCACATGTCATACTTTCCACACTTGCTGAGTACGACATGTACTCACTCTTGCAATCCCCCCCACAGTTGCAGGTCAGGATTGGGAGTTTAATGGTGATAATGCGGAGTTCTAGGTCGTGTCTACCGTCAGCTTTGCCTGTGGTGTTGCATGGAGCTGCGCTATCCCTTTTGCTTAGTTTGCTTAGTTGCTTAATTAGTTTATTTCCGCTGCATTAGTTGAACTTGTCATTAATATTCATTAGAGCTTGTATTCAAGATAATATGGTTTGTGTAATAAAATTTGATAATTAATCTTGTTCTGTGGTAATTTTCTGTATACTCTTTTGTGATTGCACTCGTGTATGTGTGTTGAACATCCCGGGCACACATATGCTTAGCTTGGTTCATTTTTCGGAACCGGGCGTCACAGATTGGTATCAGAGCCACAGGTTGACCGTAGGACGCAGCCTAGATAGAATGGACACTTTAGAGCACATAGGAGCACTCAGGAATCGATGTGTTTTTGCTTAGTGTGCTGTTTGCTATATATATATATATATATATATATATATATATATATATATATATATATATATATATATATATATATATATATATATTGTTTGCTTGTGTGCTTAATAGAGGATTTTGGGATGCTTTAGCATTGCCATGTCCACCTAGGTTAGTGTAGCTAGTTGTTTAGTTTCATATTCCTTGATGCATATAGCTGGGAATTCGTTCTATCTCTCTTTTCTTTCTCGCTCGATCTCTAATTCAAATGGAAGAAGGACACAACCAGAAGATCCACTGTCTTAGACGAAGTTGTATGGAAGATGAGAACAAATATGGTGTGTCCAAGAGCAAGTTTTAAAATAAGGGGGGTAGAATCCTTCACCAACCTTATTGTTTTGGATTCACAAGGATCGGACATGAAGCTTGGAATGGATTGACTACGGAAGCATAATGGAGTGGTTCAATATGCCACAAGGACAAAGCAATTGACAGGTGATAAGGAAGTTAGCATTGGAGTTGATGCGTCGCAATAAATAACAAAGCTAACCAATCATCAAGGACTACTCCAACGTAGTGAAGCGCATGACTAAGTTGCTAACAAGGGGAAAGCTTCTCAAAGGGACTCTATCTTGCTAGGACGACATTGAGAAGGTGAAGAAGAGATTTATAACTGCACCGGTGCTGGTATTACTAGACGTGAGCAAGAAGTTTGGATTTGTACGACGCATCAAGACAAGGACTCGGATGCGTGCTTATGCAAGAAGGTCAAGTGGTCGCCTATGCGTCAAGAAAATTGACGAAACATGAGCAGGATTACCCAACACATGATTTAGAACTTGAAGCCGTGGTACATACATTGAAGATTTGGAGACACTATATTCTTGGACATAGGTGTGAAATTTATACGGATCAAAAGAGTCTTATGTATATTTTCACACAAACGGATCTTAATTTGAGGCAGCGAAGATGGTTGGAGCTCATCAAAGATTATGATTTGGGGATCAACTATCATCCAGGAAAAGCCAACATAGTGGCCGATGCCTTGAGTCGGAAAGGAGTAAGTAATCAACTCACAGTTCGAGAGTTACCGTCCGAGTTATGTAAGGAGTTTGAATGGCTGAACCTTGGGTTTGTAAATGAGATGGAGATGATAGATTTAAATCCGACCTTGGAGCAAGAAATTCGAGATGCACAAACCGCGGATGAGGAGATCAAGGAAATCAAGGAAACAATCGAAGAAGGGAGAGAATTCAGATTTGATGAAGATGAACATGGTACCTTATGGCTCGGAAAGAGAATCGTTGTGCCTAATGTAAAACATATTCGGGAGACAATATTAAAGGAGGCACATGACTCGCCGTACTCAATTCATCCTGGTTGTACAAAGATGTACAAGGACTTGAAGACATGCTATTGGTGGTCCAGCATGAAAAAGGACATAGCCGAATATGTTGCACTTTGTGATGTGTGCCGACGAGTTAAAGCTGAACATCAAAGGCCAGCCGGATTGTTACAACCATTGAAGATCCCGGAGTGGAAGTGGGAAGAGATTGGTATGGACTTTATAGTTGGATTACAGCGAACTCAGTCTGGCTATGATTCAATATGGGTTATTATGGATCGGTTGACAAAATCAGCTCACTTCATCCCTGTGAAGACCACATATACCACCGCAAAGCTAGCAGAATTGTATATGGAGCATATTGTGTGTCGACACGGAGTACCAAAGAAGATAGTCTCGGATAGAGGTTCTCAGTTTACCTCCAGGTTTTGGCAGAAACTGCATGAAGCTATGGGTACAAGGTTGAACTTCAGTTCAGCATATCACCCTCAAACGGATGGACAAACCGAGAGGACCAATCAAATTTTAGAAGACATGTTAAGAGCTTGTGCTTTAAAGCATGGGAAAAGTTGGGATAAAAGTTTGCCGTATGCTGAATTCTCGTACAACAATAGCTACCAAGCAAGTCTGAAAATGTCACCCTACGAAGCATTGTACGGAAGGAAGTGTAGGACTCCCTTGTTTCGGAATGAAACCGGAGAGAATCAAGTGTTTGGTCCCGACGTGTTACAAGATGCTGAAAGGCAAGTCCAAATAATACGGGAAAACTTAAAGGCTGCCCAGTCTCAACAAAAAGGTTATGCTGATAATAGGCGAAGGAGTCTGACTTTTGAAGTTGGAGATTTTGTATACCTCAAAGTGTCACCTATCAGAGGTCAGCGACGGTTTAACGTCAAAGGAAAACTGACACCTCGCTATATCGGGCCATTTAAGATTCTGGACAAGCGAGGAGAGGTAGCTTATCGACTTGAGCTGCCGGCATATCTCTCCGATGTACACGACGTGTTTCACGTGTCTCAACTCAAGAAGTGTCTCAGGGTGCCAGAAGAACAAGTGCCGATGGACGAGTTAGAACTTCAGGAGGATTTGTCCTATGTCGAGCAACCTATCAAGATCATGGACGTGAAGGAAAGGGTCACGAGAAATAAGAGGATCCGTTGGTGCAAAGTGCAATGGAAACACCATACAGAAGGTGAAGCTACGTGGGAACGTGAAGAAGACCTGAAGGCAGAATTCCCTCATCTTTTCTCCACGCTATCGAATCTCGAGGGCGAGATTCATTTTAAGGGGGTAGGTTTGTAACACCCTAAATTTTCGCATCATGCATTGCATACATGATTATGCATCAAACATTAGTAGGATAAAAAAAATAATAAAAGATGGAGCATATATACAAATGTATGTAGCAAAAGAAGAAAAATAAAATAATAGCGTAAAACTTGTAATAGGGAATAAGTATAAAAATATAATATAATAATATATATTTAATGATAATATTTGTATATGTAAAGAAAAAGAAAAAAATATATATAAATAGTATAAATAATAAAATACGTAATAATAATAATAATAAAAAGAATAACAAAAAAGGGAAAATATAAATAAATAAATATATAATATAATGAAAAAAAGTATATATATATATATATAAAAAGAAGAAAGTAAAAAAAAACAAAGCAGCCCGCCGGCCAGGCCACGGCCCAGCCAGCGAGCGCACACTCGGTCCCACCCCGCCGCCCTCCAGCGCGCGTCCGCCCCGACCGGCCCCCGCTCGCGCCACCCGACCCCAGCGCGACCCCCGACTGGCCCCGCGCTCGCCCGTACCGCACACCACCTTGCCGCCTGGACCCCGCTCCCGCGCCCCGACCACGTAGCCCACCCGCCGCGCCTGCGCATGGCCCCACCCGCATCGCGCCCGACGCGCGATGCCCCCGAGCCGGCACGCGCCGCACCGCGCGATGCCCCGCACGCGCCCACGCGGCCCCGCAACGCGCGCGCGCAGCGCGCACTCCCGCTCGCCCCCGCGCGCGTTCTGCGCCCCTCCGCCCACGGTGCCCTAGCCGCCGCTATAAAAAGCCCAGGGCTTCGTAATCCCCAGTGCCAAGAGCCCTAGCGCCGCCGGGAAAAAAGAAACCAGAGAACAGAGCCGCCGCCAGGGGAAGAAAAGGAAGAAAAAAAGAGGGAAAGAAGAAGAAAAAAAGGAGGAAGAAATCGTCGTCCGCCGGAGGTCGTCGCCATCGTCGTGCCGCCAGGGGACCTTGCGTCGTCTACTTCGTCTACGCGTCGCCATCATCCCGCGATCATCGAAGCCATCGCATCTACGGTAGGCCACATTCTGATGCGAATTTTAGCGACGTATTATATCTAATAGACGTAAATTGATTTTTGTTGCATCATCTTTTATTTTCAGCAGCATTAATCCACTCTAAAACCCCCGTAAACTCGTATGAACTAGTTGCATCTAATTAATAAACAACCGTAGTTAATCAATTATTGTACTTTGCATGCATGCATGTCATCGCATGTTGATTAGTATGTATGCATTATGTTGATTTGTATGTATCTTCTTGTATGTGTGATCACGGGTAGAGGGAAGTGCTCAAGAGGTCATGTACGAGGATTTCCAGAACCAAGACTTCGAAGCGCTTGAGCAACCCTATCCGCCGGAGCAAGACAAGTGTCCTTGAAGCATATTGATCCTATTTTAAAATAAATGTTTTGTTTGCAAACTGCATGCTTGTGTCAATTTGACGGGAATCCTATGGTAGGAAGTTTACTAGATTGGTTTAACCACCCTTGTCACCTGGAATATATGGTAGAGAGTCGGGAAGGGCTTTTACCTTTTTGCTTCGCTTGATTAATTGGGATGGGAAAACAACACTACAAATTTATTTATGTATTAATGATATTCTGGTTAATGTTAACTGGTCAATACGGTATGGTGATGGGTGATCTAAGCAAGCCTGGTATGTGGATGGGTTGGATGTTATGGTGGTTTGCTTGCTTTAGATCTAAGGACCGGTTCATGCGAGAATAGGCCAGGACTACAGTGCCACCACGAAGCCAAGTATGGGTGCGGCATAGCTGATTAATTAGGGCTTTGCTAGTGCTGTTTGGACCATTGTGGATGCTCGGGGAAGGGGTAGTCGGATTGGGTTTGTTGATGATTGGAGGGACTACCCTGGGATCCGAATGGCTCAAGAGGGGGCCCTTGGTTGAAGATGTGCTCAGTTGGAGACATCGCCACCGGTGAAACCTCAGTGGGGTCTAAATAGGCTAGTAATCCCTTTGTAAAGGCTATTTTGTGATCTCTTGGCCATACACCAAAGGAAGTGTAATTGGCGTGAGGGAGGTTCTTTAGTCGCCGACGGGTGATGAAATCACAAACACGTGGGTAAAGAGGTACAAACTCTGCAGAGTATTAAAACTATCATGATAGCCGTGCTCCCAGTTATGAGCGCCTGGATGACCTACATGATTAGAGGGAAATTGGGATTTGGGATGGTTATGGTTTGATAATGGTCATGGTTTGGTAATGGTTATGGTCAGTATTATGGTTATGGATTTATTTCTGGTATTGAATATGGTTATTGGCAAATGGGGGAATCTGGAATGATTGATGAGGATGGTGAATTGTGGACTGGTACTATGGTATTACTTATGATTATGATGGGTTTATCTCACATACATATAATATATTGCTTTTCAAATGTTTTACTGTACTTTTCAGCACTTAGCCATTATTACATTCGTCATTTGAATCAGCCACATGTCATACTTTCCACACTTGCTGAGTACGACATGTACTCACTATTGCAATCCCCCCACAGTTGCAGGTCAGGATTGGGAGTTTAATGGTGATAATGCAGAGTTCTAGGCCGTGTCTACCGTCAGCTTTGCCTGTGGTGTTGCATGGAGCTGCGCTATCCCTTTTGCTTAGTTTGCTTAGTTGCTTAATTACTTTATTTCCGCTGCATTAGTTGAACTTGTCATTAATATTCATTAGAGCTTGTATTCGAGGATCATATGGTTTGTGTAATAAAATTTGATAATTAATCTTGTTCTGTGGTAATTTTCTGTATACTCTTTTGTGATTGCACTCGTGTATGTGTGTTGAACATCCTGGGCACACATATGTGTTAGCTTGGTTCATTTTTCGGAACCGGGCATCACAGAAACTAAGCAACTAGCTACACTAGCCTATGTGGACATGGCAATGCTAAAGCATCCCAAAATCCTCTATTAAGCACACAAGCAAACAATATATAGCAAATAGCACACCAAGCAAAAACACATCAATTCTTGAGTGCTTCTATATGCTCTAAAGTGTCCATTCTATCTAGGTTTCGTCCTACGGTCAAACAGTGGCTCTGATACCAATTTGTGACACCCGGTTCCAAAAATGAACCAAGTGAACGCATATGTGTGCCAAGGATGTTCAACACACATACATGAGTGCATTCACAAAAGGATATACAGAAAATTAACACAGGACAAGATCAATTAACCACTTTTATTACACAATTCATAATATCCTCAAATACAAACACTAATGAATATTAATGACAAGTTCAACTAATGCAGTGGAAATAAACTAATTAAGCAACTAAGCACAGTAAGCAAAAGGGATAGCGCAACTCCAACACTCCACAGGCAAGCTGACGGTAGACACGGCCTAGTACTCCGCATTATCGACGTTATACTCCCAAATCTGACCTGGAACTGTCTAGGGGGGGGGAATTGCAAGGGTGTGTAGCTGATACAAATGACGAATGTAATAATGGATAACTGCAGAAAAGTACATTAAAACATTTGAAAAGCAATATATTGTACATATGTGAAGTAAACCCATCATAAAACTAGAATTAATAACATAGTACCAGTCCATATTCCATATCCGTCATCCATATTCCATATTTCCCTTTGCCAATAGCAATAATCAATATCAGAAGTTAACTCATAACCAACCATAACCATTATTAACCATAACCATAACCAACCAACCATAACCATGCCAAGTCCCAATTTCCCTCTAATCATGGAAGTTGTCCAGGTGCTCATAATCGGGAGTACGGCTATCATGATAGTTTTATTAGACTCTGCAGAGTTTGTACCACTTTACCCATGTGTTTGTGATTTCATCACCCGTCGGCGACTAAAGAACCTCCCTTATGCCAATTACACTTCCTTTAGTGTATGGCCAAGAGATCACAAAATAGCCTTTACAAAGGGATTACTAGCCTATTTAGACCCCATTGAGGTTTCACTTGTGGCGATGTCTCCAACTGAGCACATCTTAAACCAAGGGCCCTCTCTTGAGCCATTCGGATCCCAGGGTAGTCCAACCAATCATCAACAAACCCAATTCGACTACCCCTTCCCCAAGCATCCTTAATGGTCCAAATAGCACTGGCAAAACCCTAATTAATCAGCTACGTCGCACCAATACTTGGCCTCGTGGTGGCACTATTATCCTGGCATATTCTCGCATGAACCGGTCCTTAGATCTAAAGCAAGCAAACACCATATCATCCAACCCATCCACATACCAGGCTTGCTTAGATCACCCAATTCCACATCATATTAACCAATTCATGTTAATCAAATTTTATAAATGCATAATTAAGTTAAGTGGTATAGTTGTGTTCCATCCCAAATAATTAAGCGAAGCAAAAAAGGTAAAAATCCTATCCCGACTCTCTATCATAAATTTCAGGTGACAAGGGTGGTTATACAATGCTAGTAAACTTCCTACCATAGGATTCCCATCAAATTGACACAAGCATGCAGTTTTGCAAACAAAACATTTATTTAAAAAAAACAGGATCAATATGCTTCAAGGACACTTGCCTTGCTCTTGGGATTGGTTAGGTTCAAAGCCTTCAAATTCTTGGTGCTGGAGATCCTCCGCGGCACTTTCTATCCCAAATCCACACAATAAACATACAAGACAAGAAACACAATCAAAGAGTCCACACATATTACTCAATATGACACAACATGCATGATTGATGCAAATGCAAGGTGGAACTTGTTAATGAGTTGCTTTTAATGATAACTAACTAGTTCTAATAGCTTTTAATAAGTTTATACAGGTTTGGAGTTGATTCAAACCAATTTAGAATTAGTTCAATAGAAATTAACTAGGAAAATCGGACTAGTCCGCTAGGGATCGGACAAGTTCGCAGTGCGCGAGATCGGCAGATTAGGGTTTCCTAGATCAACGTGAATTTGGAGATTTGGGGTTGAATTTACGTAAGGAAAAGGAAGTAGAAGGTATACCAGGTGTCTAGGACTCCAAAGAATCAAGGATCTTGGAGGCAACACTTGAATCTTGACGATCAAGGGTTGATGAAGAACTTGGAGTTGATTTATTGATGAAGAACACGAACTTGGTGGAGATCTTGATCCTCCTTCATTTCCTCCTCTTCTTCTTCTTGCTTGGGATCTCCTTCTCCCTCCTTGATGGCGGCTACTCACGAGCTAGGGTTTGGGTGGGGCGGAAAAGTTGCAAATAGACGTCAAGCCAAGGGGTGGGGTTATTTATATAGAGGTGGAGGCTAGGGTTAGATGGATTTCTAGTTTGGGATGAGTAGAGGTCGGTTTAGAGTCCCACATGGGCTCTAAAAGATTTAGGCACGATGCCCCTAGGCCCACTTAACGTAAAACCCAAGAAACAAGTCATGAAACAAAAGATCAACTCGGAGTCGCGATATACCAGACAAGTCCGAAAAGGACCGGACTAGTCTGAAGTTGGACAGAGGGAAATAGGACAAGTCCGAACTTATCTAGAGGGGAAAAATAGACAAGTCTGGCTTAAAACCGGACAAGTCCGACTTTAGTCATAGGGAAAAACAGACAAGTCTGCTGGAACACCAGACTAGTCCGGGCAAATCCAGGGACTTAACAAAATTTCAGGCAATTCGGAATACCGGACTAGTCCGCTATGGGCCGGACAAGTCCGAAGTCCGCTATGGGCCGGACAAGTCCGAAAATGTCCAGAGGGAAAATCAGACTAGTCTGCAGAAAAACGGACAATTTCGTTTGAAGTCAGAGAGAAATCGGACTAGTCCGCACCAAAATCGGACTAGTCCCCACTTTCCAGAATTCTTAAGTGCGGTTTTGTCTCTATTTCAATTTAACTTGTTCCTTTTTATATTGCTCAATATTAAACATGTATTAGAATGTATGCAATGCATGATGGATGAAAAATGAGGGTGTTATAGGGGCCCAGAGGTTTCTTTGTTGTCGGGGCCCCCTCAAGCTCCAAGCCCTAGGGCTCAAAATCAACGGCAGGGGCCCATTCCGTCTCTCGAGGCTGTTGGTGACCGGCCCGCTATGCAACCAAAACCATGCTTACCACCTTTGTTGTGGTGGCAATGTAGAGGTACAGGGGCTCCTTGCGCTCCGGTGCAACCATTATCGGCAATGCTGTCAGCTGTTGCTTTATCTCACAGAACGCCTTCTCCGCTTCCTCGGTCCAGACGAAAGGTCTGGACTGGTGCATGAGCTTGAAGAATGGGAGGGCCCGCTCAGCCAGCCTAGAGATAAACCGGCTGGGTGCTGCCAAGCACCCTGCAAGCTTTTGCACGTCCTTGATGCGGGCTGGAGGTCGCATCAGTTCCACCGCCTTGATCTTCACTGGGTTGGCCTCAATCACTCAGTGTGAGACCAAGAAACTAAGGATGTTCCCAGCTTTGACTCCAAACACGCACTTGTTGGGATTGAGCTTTGTGCGTGTGGTCCGAGTCTATCAAAGACTTGGGCGAGGTTTTGTAGCAATGATGTATGTGTATGGATATTAACTACAATGTCATCCACATATACCTCTACCATGTCCCGAATGAGGTCCCCAAATGTTTTATGCATGGCACGAAAAAATGTGGGAGGGCATTCTTAAGACTCTAAGGCATGGAGACATAACAGTAAAGGCCATCTACATTTATAAATGCGATAGGTTCTTCGTCTTCTCTAGACATTGGGATTTGGTGAAACCCTTAGTTGGCATCTAGAAAGCACAACATATAAAATCCCGAGGTTGAATCTAAGACTTGATCTACTCTAGGGAGAGGGAAAGGATCTTTAGGACATGCCTTGTTGAGGTTGGTGTAGCCGATGCACATCCAGAGCTTACCGCTAGCCTTGGCGATAACAACAGGATTGGCCAGCCATCTGGGATGGTGGACCTCCGGTGTAAGGCCGGCATCGAGTAGCTTATTGATCTCCTCGCGGATAAAGTTCCTCCGCTCGATGGACTGCTTACAAGGCCTCTGTTGTTGTGGTCAGGTGTCGGGGTCGATCTTCAGATGATGCTCGATCATTTCCCTGGGGATGCCTGGCATCTGCTATGGTTGCCAGGCGAAGACATCGACGTTAGCTCATAGGAAAGCAGTGAGCGCTAATTCCTGCTCGTTGTCCAGACTCCCCACGATACGGGTGGTCTGAGCAGCATCAGAGCCAATCTGGATTGTCTTGATGGGCACGTCATCGTCGACGGAGGGCTGCACTTGTGGTGCAGCAGCGTGACTGCACGTGCGTGGGTCTGGCAAAGGCTTACTCGACCCAGCATCACTCAGGACAGGTGTTGGGGCTGTTGCCAGCGCTCAGAGGTTCTCCAAAGCCGTCACCGTAGCAGCACAATCTTCGCAGATCTTGAGGATGCAGGAGGACATCGGCATCTTGAGGACGAGGTAGCCGTAATGGGCTACAGCTATAAACCGGTACAAGGCTGGCCTACCGATAATGGTGTGGTATGGGAGGCTAACCTCTGCGATGTCGAATAGGATATTCTCCGTCCCGAAGTTCTCGGGTGTCCCGAGGGTCACCTAGAGGTGGATGCAGCCGTACGGTATAACACTCTTTGGTCCTACCCCAGAGAATGGTCTCGACGGGGCGAGCTTGGACAGGGGGATCTTCAGCTTGTCGAAGGCCGCACGGATGATGAGGTTGAGGCTGGCTCCACCATCTACCAAGACGTGGTAGAATTTTACGTTGGCGATGGTGGGGGCGACGAGGAGGGGCAGTTGCCTGACTCCCGCCATGTTCTCTGGGCAGTCGGAGGCGTTGAAGCTGATCGGTGTCTCCATCCATCTGTGATGCAGCACCGGGGCACGTGTAGAGGCTGTTGAAGCCATTGCCCGATGCATGGTCTTGACCGCATCCCTGGATGCGGGTCCCCAAGATCCTCCACAGATGACATGGAGTGCTTTGCGACACTTGTGGTCGTTGTTGAGGTCAAAATTCATAGCCTGGTGGA
This sequence comes from Tuctoria greenei, assembly GCA_036927565.1. Taxonomy (NCBI): domain Eukaryota; kingdom Viridiplantae; phylum Streptophyta; class Magnoliopsida; order Poales; family Poaceae; genus Tuctoria; species Tuctoria greenei. The sequence goes on from JAYESD010000011.1 coordinate 30,006,693, forward strand.
CCATTTCCACGGCGCGTTCTAGCCTTTGGAACTCCATCTCCACGTCTTTATCGACATGTTGGGCGAAGTCTTGTGGCTCGATCTTGCTGCTACTCGAAGGCTTGATGAACACCATGGTCGGTGAAAGCGCTACCACTTTTTTGAGGGAAAAAGCCCCTACCTTGCGCGCCAAATGTCGAAGTGTTAATGTGACACTTCTCCCGGATCTGCTAAGGAGCAGCCCGTGGAGGTTCTTTGTTCGGCAGGGCTTAGGCCTCAATCAAGTGCTCTGGCAGATGAGAATATGAGATAGTGGTTTTTACGTGGTTCGGGCCGCGAGGATCGTAACACCCTACTCCATGGTTGATGGTATTACTAGTATGTGTGTATGCGTGTGTGTGATGTTATGTCCTTTATAATGGTGGTAGTGTGGGCCTTTTATAGACAAGACCGGACGCCTTACAAGTGGGGTCTCGGGGCCCGACAGGTGGTATCGGGACGATCTTATCCTAAAGGTCTAAGGTTTCTCGCATAAGCTTGCCTGACCAAGGCAGTGAAGACTCGCTGTCTTGCCTCCTCCCTTGTCAGTAGCTCATGCGTTGTTGCTGATGGTGGCAGAAGGTGTCCCATCGGCCTGTCTTGTTACCGCAAGCTACCCACTTGGCCAAGTGGGATAGACCCGTGGCGCCTTCAATGTGACGCGATTGGTCATAGCTGTCTCTGACCATTGGCGTGCTCCGCGTTGGGCGCCGGAGGTGGGTGCGCGTCTTCAATGTTTGAATTGAGTAGGGCGCACCATCCCTTGACTCCCGCATATTACCGTCTGAGGCGAGCCGCGGGACACGTGGCAGCGTCGGGGCTGATCTCCGCTAGGGAGGTCAGGCCTGGTTCTCCATGCCACGTGGTTGTACCGGGGACGCTTCCCCAAGGTTGGGTGAGGTACCGTCCCTACACGTGGCATCTTGGGAGCCCATCACACCGGAGGGGCCAAGTCCCATCTTCATGTCTTACATGGCAGAACCGCAGCTCGATCTTTGAGGAAGGCAAAGGCCTTAGCTCCTACAGGACATGTGGCGGGTCCGAACGTGCCTCGGTGTCTTCATCCTGTGTACCGACAGCGCTGTACAGGAGTATAAGAGTTGTAATAAGGCGCATTGGGTGGTGCAAAGCGAGGGCGTACATTACTTCCTTGTTGTTAACCCTAATATGTTGCCTTCCTCTTCTTATCTAGCTCCATCTCACGGACTTTGTTCTCGACCACAATTGCTTTGTCCACAAGCTTCTGAAAGTTTATGTAATCACAATTCAGCAATTGTACCTGGATCTCATTGTTCAAGCCTCTCATGAACAAGTATTGTTTCCGGCTGTCCCGACTTAATGTGGCCTAGAGGGGGGGGGGTGAATAGGCCTTTTGAATTTCCTGCACACTTAATAAATTCGTCAAAAACTTGATGGACCGGACTAGTCCAGTTATGTGGACGGACTAGTCCGGTGTGCTGAAACTTGTGAGTTGATTAAGTGTTATTTGGGAAACTAGGCTCTTCTAGCAGCGGAAAGGAGAACAACAGATTCTTTGATTTAAGATTATTGTATGAATGCAAGTGGAAACTTATAAGCAACTTAATTGATGTTTAGTAATCAAGTGATCTACTGAACGAAAAGTAAAGTAAATGAGGCACAAGGGACAAGCGAATTTTTACCGAGGTTCGATCTCACCACGAGATCTACATCCTCGTTGAGGAAGCACACAGAGCCGGGTCTCCAACCCTTTCCCTCTTCAAGTCACCACGAAGGCCGACTTGATTCCACTATCACGGGTAATCACCAAGTTTGTGGGGCAACCTCACACGTTGAGGGCTCAACTCGAAGGTCTCTTTGGGGGCTAGGGTTTAGGACGGAAGAGGAGAGGTGAGAGCTCAACTCGAAGTGGAGGGAGGTTCGAAATTTTGATTTGGGCCGGCCAACTGCTTATATACGCGGCCGACCGGACTAGTCCAGTCAGAGGACAGACTAGTCCGGTGCCCCTGGAAAACCTAGGAAAGAGAGACTGTCCGGACTAGTCCGGTGACAAACTTGACTAGTCCGGTGCCCCTAGAAAACCTAAGTATTTAGAGATAATTAATAGTGATCCAAGAAAAAGTTTTGCAAATAATCTTGGTACTTATGACCAGAAGGCAATCAACAATGAAAAGTGGTCATAAACTCTGAGATTTCTTCATTAAAATTAGTTTTCTTAGAAGAAAAAGAGGTGAGGAGCAGTTTTTAACAATAAAATGCAATGTTTGAAGTTTCAAACACGTATGCAACGTTTCAAGCCACATTTTGAGAGTCAAGAATATTAAGTTCATTTCTAAGCTCACAAAACCTTTTCTCATCTAATGGTTTGGTGAAAATATCTGCAAGTTGTTTTTCAGTCCTAACATGTGAAATAGCAATGTCACCTTTTAATGAATGATCTCTAAGAAAATGATGATGGATATCTGTGTGCTTAGTTCTTGAGTGCTCTACAGGGTTGTGTGCAATTTTTATAGCACTTTTATTATCACATAGAAGCGGGATATGGCTAATATTGTAGTCGTAGTCCCTAAGAGTCTGTCACATCCAAAGTAGTAGTGCGCAACAGCTACCGGCTGCAACATACTCTGCTTCCGCTGTGGAAAGAGCAATGGAGTTTTGCTTTTTAGATGACCAATAAACTAGGGACCTACCAAGAAACTGACAAGTCCCTGACGTGCTCTTTCTATCGACTTTGCATCCTGCATAGTCGGCGTCGGAATACCCTATCAAGTTAAACTTGGATCCTTTGGGATACCAAAGGCCCAAGTTGGGTGTGTGCACAAGATACCTTAGGATTTTTTTTTACAGCAATTAACTGACACTCTTTAGGTGCGGCTTGAAACCTTGCACACAAGCAAACACTAAGCATAATATCTGGCCTAAATGCACATAAATAAAGTAGGGAACCGATCATGGACCGATATACCTTCTGGTCCACATTTGGACCATCTTCATTGAGGTCGAGATGTCCATTAATGGCCATGAGTGTCTTGATGGGCTTGGCTTTGTCCATATTGAATTTCTTGAGAATGTCGGGTGTATATTTAGTTTGGCTTATAAATGTACCTTCTCTTAGTTGCTTCACTTGGAATCCCAGGAAGAACTTCAATTCGCCCATCATTGACATCTCAAACCTATCTGTCATAATTTTGCTAAATTCTTCACAGAAAGATTTGTTAGTGGATCCAAAGATAATGCCATCAACATAAATTTGACATACAAATAGATGATCATCACAGTGTTTAGTGAAAAGTGTATAGTCAGCTTTGCCAATTTTGAATCCATTTTGAGTCAGAAAATCTCTAAGGCACTCGTACCAAGCTCGAGGAGCTTGTTTGAGGCCATAGAGAGCCTTACGCAGTTTGTAGACATGATTGGGATACTCTTGGTCTTCGAATCCTGGTGGCTTCTCCACATAAACTTTCTCCTTGATTGGACCATTTAAGAAAGTGCTTTCGACGTCCATTTGATACAGCTTAAAATTATGGTGAGTAGCATATGCCAATAAAATACGAATGGACTCAAGTCTAGCTATAGGAGCGAAAGTTTCATCGAAGTCCAAACCTTCGACTTGAGAGTAACCTTTGGCTACCAATCTCTCTTTATTTCTTGTTACTACTCCATGTTCATCTTGCTTGTTCCGAAAGACCCATTTGGTTCCAACGATGTTCGCCTTTGGTCTCTCCACCAGCTCCCACACTTCATTTCTCTTGAAGTTGTTCAACTCCTCTTGCATCGCCATCACCCAGTCTGGATCCCTTAAGGCTTCTTCTACCGTGTATTGTTCCAGAAAAGACACAAAAGAATAGTATTCACAGAAATTTGCAACTCGAGATCTAGTAGTTACTCCCTTAGCAATATCTCCAATGATATTATTGACAGGATGGTCTCTTTGCACACTCTGACGCACTCTCGGGTGTGGAACTTGTGTTATTGCTTGTTCTTCATTATCTTCGTGTTCATTGTCTCCTCCTAGATCACTCCCATGATTATCTTGATATTCTTGATTTTCCTCATCTTGATCTTGTGAAAGAGCTCCCCCTTGATCATTGCCTCCGTGTTGAGGTTCATCTTGTGCATTTGAGTCGAATGTTCGCTCTTGTGGTAAGATATCACCAAGTCCCATTTTCTTCAGTGCTTCATATGGAGCTTCCTCTTTATCTAGCACACACTTATCAACTTGCTCCACTTGTGAGCCGTTAGATTCATCGAACACTACATCACGTGCTACTTCAACAAGGCTGGACACCTTGTTGAAGACACGATAGGCATAGGCATTCGATTCATAACCGAGCAAAAACCCTTCATCGGACTTCGAAGAAAACTTCGAGGACCTCGGTTTCTTGTTCAGAATAAAACATTTACAACCAAATACTTTGAAATAAGAAACATTAGGCTTTTTACCAGTAAGGAGCTCATATGGAGTTTTCTTCAGTAGTCAGTGGAGATATAGCCGATTCGTAGCATGACAAGCGGTGTTCACCGCTTCTGCCCAAAATCAATCTGATGTCTTGTATTCATCCAACATAGTTCTGGCCATTTCGATCAATGTTCTGTTCTTCCTTTCGGCCACTCCATTTTGTTGAGGGGAGTAGGGTGCCGAGAACTCATGTTTTATCCCTTCTTCATCAAGAAAATCTTCAACTTGGAGGTCCTTGAATTCTGTCCCGTTGTCACTCCTGATGTTCTTTATGGTTGATGAGAATTCGTTCTGAGCTCTCTTTAAGAACTTCTTGAGGATCTCCTGAGTTTCTGATTTTTCATACAAGAAAAATACCCAGGTAAATCTTGAAAAATCATCAACAATTACTAAAACGTATTTGTTACCGCCGATGCTGATGTACGAAATTGGACCAAAGAGATCCATGTGGAGGAGTTACAGCGGTCTTTCGGTAGTCATCACATTCTTGGCGGGGTGTGGTGCTCCGACTTGTTTTCCTGCTTGACAAGCGCTGCACGGCCTATCTTTTTCAAAAACCACATCCTTAAGACCACGGATGTGACCACCTTTTAGAAGTTTTTGCAGATTTCTCATCCCAACATGGGCTAGCCATCTATGCCATAGCCATCCCATGTTGGTCTTAGCAACCAAGCAAGTGTTGAGTTTGGCTTTATCTTTGTTGAAGTCAACAAGATAAAGCTTGCCCTTCAACATTCCCTTGAATGCAATCGAGCCATCGCTTCTTATAAAAATGGTCACACCCTCATTAGTGAATAAACAGTTGTAACCTTTGTCGCATAGTTGAGATATTGACAAAAGGATATAATCTAGAGAATCTACATGTAAAACATTAGATAAGGTATGTTGAGAGGATATTTCAATGTTACCACTACCAAGGACCTTTCCTTGGCTGTTGTCTCCGAAGTATATGCCTTCACTTGGATCCTTGTTATGTGATTTGTGCATCCGCTATCTAGCACCCATTTAGATCCACCGGAGGAGTAAGCCTGCAAAAAAAGAATTATTCTTTGGTTTTAGGTACCCAAGCTTGCTTGGGTCCTCTCAGGTTCGTCACAAGAGTTTTGGGCACCCACACACAAGTTTTCAAGTTCTTGTGGCGTGGCCCTGTATATTTAGCAATGACTTTTCCATGTTTGGCTTTCATAAGAACATATGAAGCATCAAATGTACGAAACAATATTTGTAAATCAGATTGATGGGATTTTTCTTTAACAAAGACAATTCTATTCTTAGCATGATTAGGAGTGGACATGTGTTTTTTTCTGTCAAAACCAAGGCCATCTTTGACATTAGGAGGTCTAGTGACCATATATGCACCGCGTGCATATTTGATCTTCTCCTTGTCAAAGATGCTGCTTGGAGAGGCATGCATATTGTGAGAAGTTGAAGTATTAGAAATAACATTCTTCTTACTAGAGCAAGTGCAAGTTCCGATTGTTGTCGAACTCATATCTTTGGAGGAAGAGCTCTTGGAGGAAGAGGAGTCACTTTGCTTGAGCGACTCAACTTGCACCTCAAGGATCTTGTTAACTTTTGACAAGTTAGCAATTTCTTCCTTGATTGCAATATGAGTCTTATACCTTTGAGTAAGTTTCTTTACTCAAGGCTAGCTCAACCTCAAGCGGCTCGTTCTTCTCTCTTTCAAGCTCGAGAAGCTTTTCAACTTCTTGATATCTCTTCCTTTCACGGATGAGCATATCTTCTTGTCGATTAAGAAGTTCCTCCTTTTCAAAGATTTTGTTCGACAACATTTCCATTTTCTTTAGAGCAATTTTACTTAGTCCTCTAAATATTTCTTCATTATCACTAGAGCTATGAAAGTCATCAATAGAGGAATTTAGCGTAGGAGGAGTGAGTTGTACCTTTTTCTTGCCTTCCTTAGCCATAAGGAAAGTGTGGTTGTTCATATCTCGTCCTCCCATGTTTGGTAAGAGTGTGGCTTTCATAGTAGGTTTCTTGACTGTGATAGTGGCTATCTCTTCTTCTTCATCGGAGGAGGACTCGTCAATTGAGTCCCACTCCTTGCCAATATGAGCTTGATGGGCTTGTCTTCTTTTTCTGAAATTTTTCTTTTCTTGAGGTCTTGTTTCCCTCTTCTTTTTATTTTCTTCATAGGGGCAGTCTACCATGAAGTGACCATACTCTCCGAAGTTGTAGCAGGTGCATCGAGCCTTGGATTTTCCTTTATCCTTGCTTTTGCCTTCATTTGAATTGTTGTCGTGTCTTCTTTTCATCATGCGTTTGAAATTCTTGATAAATAGTACCATTTCTTCATCATCAATATCAGTGCTCTCATCGCTTGTATGTTCATCGTCTTGGTCTTCATGAGTTTCCTTAAGTTTGGGTCCACGTTGCCTTGAGAGCAACTTCTTTCTTCTTGGAAGAGGTGAGTTCGGCTAAGTCTTTGACGTATTGAGCCTCTTTCTCCATCATTTCATGATTTATGATCTTCCCCAATAACTCATCCGGAGTCATTTTGTGAAATTCGGGGCTTTCTCTAATCATCGAGCAAAGTGTAACATTTCTTGGCATGAAGGCTCTAATCATTCTCTTGACCACCTCGTGATCCGTCCATTTCTTACTTCCATAGGCACGAATTTTGTTGATGAGTGCCTTTATCCGGTTGTACATGTGTTGAGGTGATTCGCCTTCTTCAATAGCAAATCTCCCCAACACTCCTTCAAGCATCTCGATTTTAGCTTCACGAACCGACCTATTTCCTTCGTGAGCTGTCTTCAGTGTATCCCAGATTTCTTTTGCACTTTTTAAGCCATCGATCTTGGTGAATTCCTATCTGCTTAGTGATGACGTGATCACAGTGACGGCTTGTGCATTTCTATGAATCTCTTGTTCTTGTTCTGGGGTGAGTTCCTCATCCGTGTCCGAGATATCTATGCCAGTGCAAACAATGTGCCACAGACTAGGATTTAGGGATATTAGATGCATCTCCATGTTGTACTTCCACATGGTATAGTCACTTTCGTCAAACTGTGGAGGCTTTCCCATAGGAATGGAGAGATAGTGATTGTTTGAATTGAGACGGTTGTAGTTGTAAGGATGTCAGGAGTAGTCGTGATGACCACTCCCCCTCATCTTCTCTTCTTCTTTTCCTTTTTGTCCTAGCAGTTTCTTTCTCAGGAGTGCCTTTAGTTGTCGCACTTCTTCATCATCATGTGGGCTTTCTTTCAGCACATCGAAGGCTTTAGCTTCTTGTTCTTCCTCATTGATGTTCATCTTTGAGATATCGTTGTTCTTCTCAGAGGCCATTGATCTCTCCGAGATGTGAGTCTCGTTGGCGGAGAACCTTGCTCTGATACCAATTGAATGTGGCCTAGAGGGGGGTGAATAGGCCTTTTGAATTTCCTGCACACTTAATAAATTCGTCAAAAACTTGATGGACTGGACTAGTCCGGTTATGTGGACGGACTAGTCCGGTGTGCTAAAACTTGTGAGTTGATTAAGTGTTATTTGGGAAACTAGGTTCTTCTAGCAGCGGAAAGGAGAACAACAGATTCTTTGATTTAAGATTATTGTATGAATGCACGTGGAAACTTATAAGCAACTTAATTGATGTTTAGTAATCAAGTGATCTAGTGAACGAAAAGTAAAGTAAATGAGGCACAAGAGACAAGCGAATTTTTCCCGAGGTTCGATCTCACCACGAGATCTACGTCCTCCTTGAGGAAGCTCACACAGAGCCGGGTCTCCAACCCTTTCCCTCTTCAAGTCACCATGAAGGCCGACTTGATTCCACTATCATGGGTAATCACCAAGTTTGTGGGGCAACCTCACACGTTGAGGTCTCCCACGAGAATTACAACGAAGAGGCGATCAAATACACTTGAAAGTATTACAATGCAGAGTAAAAGTGTAGAAAGATCAAACCCCAATAGCTCGCAATGAAGGAACGACGATCTCCAAATCCCGAATCCAAGTGTTCTAATGATTTGACTCCTTTTTGCACCTTAGATGTGTGGGGAGATGTGTTTTAGGCTCTTGGGACGAAGTTGCGGCACTAGGGTTTGTGTTTTCAGCAGTATTCGACGTGTGTGTTGTTTGGAAGGCTGTGGATTCTCTATTTATATGGTTTCCAAAAAGTTACCGTTGAAAAACCCTAACACCGGACTAGTCCGATGCAAGTCCGAACTTGTCCGGTCACAGTGTACTTTAAAGTCCAGAAAGTCCGCCGGACTAGTCCGGTCCAAGCTCGGACTAGTCCGGTGCTGTGTGAAGGTGGACTTCAAAAAGTTCAACGGACTAGTCCGATCTTGTAACACCCTAAATCTTTGCATCATGCATCGCATTGCATATATATTCATGCATTAAACATTAATAGAGGAAAAGAAATACAATATAAAACATGTATTAGGCAATAAGTATAGATAAATAATAATCAATAATAAAAAAATAAAATAAAATATATAAAAAATATAATATATATTAATATTTATTTATGATAGAAAAGAAAATAAAAAAAGAAGAAAAAAAAAGAAAGAAAACCCCGCCGGCCAGGCCGAGCTGGCCCAGCCGGCGTCGACAGGCGCGCCTGGCCCCACCCCACGGGTTGCGCCCGACATGTCCCGCGAGCCGCCTGCCCCGCTGGACCCCACCCCGCCGCATGGCGCACCGCGCCTCCCGCGCGACCCCGCCGCCACGCGCCTCCCGTGCGCCCCTCCGCTCGCGCTGATCCGCAGTGCGCCCAGCCACGCCGCCCGCGCTGATCCCGCCTGGGTCCCGCACCCGACCCCACCCGACCGACGCCCCGCACGCGCCCGCGCTTCCCGCGTGACACCCGACCCCGACCGAGCCCCGCACTGCGCGTAGCGCGCGAGCCGCTTGCCCAGCGCGCGACCCCCGTGCGCTGGCCCTAGCTCCCGCCGCCCACGGTGCCCTAGCCGCCGCCTATAAAAACGCCCGAAGCCTTCGTGTTTTTCCCGAGCCGCCAGAAACACCACAGGGCTTCGTGTTTCTCCCGATCCCAGGAAAACACTAGCCGCCGGAACAGAAAAAAAGACCAGAGGCTGCCGCCGACAGGGGAAGAAAAGGAAGAAAAAAAGAGGGAAAGAAGAAGAAAAAAAAAGGAGGAAGAAATCGTCATCCGCCGGAGATCGTCGTCATCGTCTCGCCGCCAGGGGACCTTGCGTCGTCTACTTCGTCTATGCGTCGCCATCATCCGCGATCATCGAAGCCATCGCATCTATGGTAGGCCACGTTCCGATGCGAATTTTAGCGATGTATTAGATCTAATAGACGTAAATTGATTTTTGTTGCATCGTCTTTTTATTTTCAGCAGCATTAATCCACTCTAAAACCCCCGTAAACTCGTATGAACACGTATGAACTAGTTGCATCTAATTAATAAACAACCGTAGTTAATCAATTATTGTACTTTGCATGCATGCATGTCATCGCATGTCGATTAGTATGTATGCATTATGTTGATTTGTATGTATCTTCTTGTATTTGTGATCATGGGTAGAGGGAAGTGCTCAAGAGGTCGTGTACGAGGATTTCCAGAACTAAGACTTCGAAGCGCTTGAGCAACCCTATCCGCCGGAGCAAGTCAAGTGTCCTTGAAGCATATTGATCCTATTTTAAAATAAATGTTTTGTTTGCAAAACTGCATGCTTGTGTCAATTTGATGGGAATCCTATGGTAGGAAGTTTACTAGATTTGTTGAACCACCCTTATCACCTGGAATTTATGGTAGAGAGTCGGGAATGGCTTTTACCTTTTTGCTTCGCTTAATTAATTGGGATGGCAAACAATACTACACATTTAATTATGCATCAATGATATTCTGGTTAATGTGAACTGGTCAATACGATGGGTGATCTAAGCAAGCCTGGTATGTGGATGGGTTGGATGTTATGGTGGGTTGCTTGCTTTAGATCTAAGGACCGGTTCATGCGAGAATAAGCCAGGACTACAGTGCCACCACGAGGCCAAGTATGGGTGCAACGTAGCTGATTAATTAGGGCTTTGCCAGTGCTATTTGGACCATTAAGGATGCTCGAGGAAGGGGTAGTCGGATTGGGTTTGTTGATGATTGGCGGGATTACCCTGGGATCCGAATGGCTCAAGAGGGGGCCCTTGGTTGAAGATGTGCTCAGTTGGAGGCATCGCCACTGGTGAAACCTCAGTGGGGTCTAAATAGGCTAGTAATCCCTTTGTAAAGGCTATTTTTTGATCTCTTGGCTATACACCAAAGGAAGTGTAATTGGCATAAGGGAGGTTCTTTAGTCGCCGACGGGTGATGAAATCACAAACACGTGGGTAAAGTGGTACAAACTCTGCAGAGTATTAAAACTATCATGATAGCCGTGCTCCCGGTTATGAGCGCCTGGATGACCTACATGATTAGAGGAAATTTGGGATTTGGGATGGTTATGGTTTGGTAATGGTTATGGTTGATATTATGGTTATGGTTAGGGTTATGGTTTATGGATGGAATCATGGTTTATGACATTGATTATGGTTATTGGCAATGGTAAATTATGGACTGGTATTATGATGGTTACATGGTTTATGATGGATTTACTTCACATACTTATGATATATTGCTTTTCCAAATGGTTTTACTGTACTTTTCAGCACTTAGTCATTATTATTGTCGTCATTTGAATCAGCCACATGTCATACTTTCCACACTTGCTGAGTACGACATGTACTCACTCTTGCAATCCCCCCAACAGTTGTAGGTCAGAATTCTGAGTTTAATGGCGATAATGTGGAGATCTAGGCCGTGTCTACCGTCAACTTTGCCTGTGGTGTTGCATGGAGCTGCGCTATCCCTTTTGCTTAGTTTGCTTAGTTGCTTAATTAGTTTATTTCCGCTACATTAGTTGAACTTGTTGTTAATATTCATTAGAGCTTGTATTCGAGGATAATATGATTTGTGTAATAAAATTTAATAATTAATCTTGTTCTGTGGTAAATTTCTGTATACTCTTTTGTGATTGCACTCGTGTATGTGTGTTGAACATCCTGGGCACACATATGCGTTAGCTTGGTTCAGTTTTCGGAACCGGGCATCACAGATTGGTATCAGAGCCACAGGTTGACCGTAGGACGCAGCCTAGATAGAATGGACACTTTAGAGCACATAGGAGCACTCAAGAATTGATGTGTTTTCGCTTAGTGTGTTGTTTGCTATATATATTGTTTGCTTGTGTGCTTAATAGAGGATTTTGGGATACTTTAGCATTTCTATGTCCACCTAGGCTAGTATAGCTAGTTGGTTAGCTTCATATCCCTTGATGCATATAGTTGGGGACGTTTCTTAATTCTTACCTATTGCTCTCCTTCAGATGGTGAGGACTCGCAACTAGAGGGATGTCAATGATGAGGAGGAGAACCATGGAGTACCTCAGAACAACAACGGACAAGGACCTCCTCATGGAGCCGTCAATATCGAGCAACTACTGTCTATGCAGAACCAGCTCATGCAGACATGATACAGACAATGGGACAGCTGCAGGATGGCAATAACATCAACAATCAGCCCCACATGCCTCCACCGCCACCCCCACCTCCTCATAACCAATTGGGAGAGTTTATGAGGACTAGGCCGCTGACCTTTGCTCAAGCTGCTGACCCTATGGATGCGGATGATTGGCTCAAGTCCGTGGAGAAGAAGCTAGCCATTGTCCAATGCAGTGACCGGGAGAAGGTCCTGTTCGCTTCTCATCAACTAGTTGGAGCAGCTGTGGATTGGTGGGATTCTTATTGCAATGCTCATGAGAACCAAGAGAGAATTACTTGGGCCGAATTCAAGGAGAATTTTCGTTCTCATTATGTGTCGGAAGGTGTTATGCTCTTGAAGAGGCAAGAATTTGAGAATTTAAGGCAAGGAAGATCAAGCGTGAGTGAATATCTCAACAAGTTCTCTCAACTCTCAAGGTATGCGCCTGAGGATGTTAGTCGGGACAGCCGGAAACAATACTTGTTCATGAGGGGCTTGAACAATGAGATCCAAGTGCAACTACTCAACTGCGATTATGCCAATTTTTAGAAGCTTGTGGACAAAGCAATTGTGGTTGAGAACAAGATCCGTGAGATGGAGCAAGAAATCAAGAGGAAGGCGCCATATCAAGGACAGCAACAAGGAAGTAATGTGCGCCCTCGCCTTGCACCATCCAATGCACCCTATTACAGCTCCTCTATTCCTTCTCAGCGCCCTGGTTAAGCACCACGCCCAGCTCAGTTTGTGCAGCAACGCCCTGTCATGCAAGCACCTAAGCCTCCAATGCCTTATGCGCCTCATGCTAAATTCCCAAAAGCAAATGCTCAAAACCAAGTTCGTCCCAATAATTCCGGTGGGGTTAAGAAGTGTTATACTTGTGGAGAAGATGGACACTTTGCGCATCGATGTCCTAAGTCAGGCCTTGGTCAAGGAAGCAATGCGTCGAGGCAAAACCCAAGACCCAATGGAGGATAGCCACAAGGGAACCGTAGACAGCAGAATTTTGCTCATGGCAATGTGAACCATGTCTCTACGGAGGATGCTCAACAAGCGAATGATGTGGTCATTGGTATGTTTCTCGCCAACTCCAACCCCGCGACTATGTTATTTGATTCTGGAGCATCGCATTCATTCATTGCATCGAAATATGTTGCCAAGTATAGTTTGCCTATCTCTCATATGAAGTTTACTCTATTTGTTAAGTCTCCTGGAAGAGAGACGAGGACAAATATAGTATGTCCAAAAGTAAGCCTTAGAATAAGGGGGGTAGACTTCTCCGCCAACCTCATTGTTTTGGATTCTCAAGGGTTGGACATTATACTTGGTATGGACTGGTTGAGGAAGCACAATGGAGTTATTGAATGCGCCACAAAGACGGTGAAGTTGACCAATGAGGAAGGGATCACCGTAGAATTTGAAGCAACCAAACATGCACCAAAGCAATTAGAGCCGAATCATATGGACGGTGCCGCAATTGAGGAGATTCCGGTAGTGTTTGAATCTTTGGATGTGTTTCCGGATGAGTTGCCAGGTATGCCACCTGATCGAGACACTGAGTTTGTTATTGATTTAATACCTGGAACTGCACCTATAGCTAAGAGGCCGTACCGGATGCCTCCTATGGAATTAGCGGAGCTCAAGAAGCAGATTCAAGAACAACTAGAGAAAGGTTTTATTCGCCCTAGCTCTTGACCTTGGGGAGCGCCCGTTCTATTTGTGGACAAGAAGGATGGAACGCAAAGGATGTGTGTGGATTACCGAGCTCTCAACGAGGTGACCATCAAGAACAAGTACACCTTGCCCCGTATAGAGGATTTGTTTGATCAGATGAAAGGTGCTTGTGTGTTTTCCAAGATTGATTTGAGGTCAGGTTACTTTCAAATGAAGATTAGACCGTCGGACATACCCAAGACAACTTTTAGGACACGGTATGGATCTTATGAGTACACCGTGATGTCTTTTGGATTGACAAATGCGCCTGCCTACTTTATGTACCTCATGAATAAGGTCTTCATGGAGTACTTGGATAAGTTTGTTGTGGTATTCATTGATGATATTATGATCTACTCAAAGGATGAGAAGGAATATAAGGAACACTTGAGGCTTACGTTGCAGAAATTGAGGGAGCATAAGTTGTATGCCAAGTTCAACAAGTGTCAGTTTTGGTTGAAAGAGGTGCCATTTTTGGGCCATATCATCTCAGGAGGAGGAGTATCGGTTGACCCCGGTAAAGTGAGGGATGTGTTGAAGTGGGAACCACCGCAAAACGTAAAGGAAATAAGGAGTTTTCTTGGAATGGCTGGATATTACCGTCGATTCATCAAGGACTTCTCCAAGATAGCAAAGCCAATGACGGAATTGCTAATGAAGGGAAAGGCTTTTCGATGGACTCAAGCTTGTCAAAACAGTTTTGAGGAGTTGAAGAAGAGGTTTACAACAGCCCCAGTTTTGGTATTGCCGGATGTAAGCAAGAGTTTTGATATTTATTGTGACGCATAAAGACAAGGACTCAGATGCGTGCTTATGCAAGAAGGTCAAGTGGTCGCCTATGCGTCAAGACAATTGAAGAAACATGAGCAGAATTACCCGACACATGATTTGGAACTTGCAGACGTGGTACATGCATTGAAGATTTGGAGACACTATATTCTTGGACATAGGTGTGAAATTTATACGGATCACAAGAGTCTCAAGTATATTTTCACACAAACAGATCTGAATTTGAGGCAAAGAAGATGGTTGGAGCTCATCAAGGATTATGATGTGGGAATCAACTATCATCCAGGAAAGGCCAATGTAGTGGCCGATGCCTTGAGTCGGAAAGGAGTAAGTAATCAACTCACGGTTCGAGAATTGCCATCTGAGCTATGTAAGGAATTCAAAAGGTTGAACCTCGGATTCGTGAATGAGATGGGAATAATGGAGTTAAATTCAACCTTGGAGCAAGAAATTCGAGAAGCACAAACCATGGATGAAGAGATCGAGGAAATCAAGGAAAGAATCGAAGAAGGGAGAGAATTCAGATTTGATGAAGATGAACATGGTACCTTATGGCTCGGAAAGAGAATCGTTGTGCCTAATGTAAAACATATTCGGGAGACAATATTAAAGGAGGCACATGACTCGCCGTACTCAATTCATCCCGGTTGTACAAAGATGTACAAGGACTTGAAGACATGCTATTGGTGGGCCAGCATGAAAAAGGACATAGCCGAATATGTTGCACTTTGTGATGTGTGCCAACGAGTCAAGGCGGAACATCAAAGGCCAGCCGGATTATTGCAACCGTTGAAGATTCCGGAATGGAAGTGGGAAGAAATTGGAATGGACTTCATAGTTGGGTTACCACGTACTCAGTCCGGGTATGACTCAATTTGGGTAATCGTGGATTGCTTAACCAAGTCATCTCATTTTGTCCCTGTGAAGATCAAGTATACAGTTGCATGATTGGCCGAAATATACATGGAGCATATTGTGTGTCGACACGGAGTACCGAAGAAGATAGTCTCGGATAGAGGTTCTCAATTTACCTCCAGATTTTGGCAAAAATTGCATGAAGCTTTGGGAACGAGGTTGAATTTTAGTTCAGCATATCATCCTCAAACGGATGACAAACCGAGAGGACCAATCAGATTTTGGAGGACATGTTAAGAGCTTGTGCTTTAAAGCATGGGAAAAGTTGGGACAAAAGCTTGCCATACGTGGAATTTTCATACAACAATAGTTACCAAGCAAGCTTGAAAATGTCACCATATGAAGCGCTTTATGGGAGGACGTGTAGAACACCTTTATTCTGGAATGAGACGGGAGAAACACAAGTATTTGGTCCGGATGTGTTGCAAGAAGCCGAAAAGCAAGTCCAGATAATTCGTGAAAACTTGAGGGCTGCCCAATCAAGACAAAAAGGCTATGTGGACAATAGGAGAAGGAAATTAGCCTTTGAAATAGGAGATTTTGTTTACCTCAAGGTGTCACCTATGAGAGGTCATAAGAGGTTTAACATAAGAGGCAAGCTCGCACCTCGTTATATTGGACCATTCAAGATTTTGGACAAAAGAGGAGAAGTAGCATATAAGTTGGAGATGCCAGCTCATCTTTCAGACGTACATGATGTGTTTCATGTTTCCCAACTCAAGAAGTGTCTCAGGGTGCCGGAAGAACAAGTGCCGATGGACGAGTTAGAACTTCAGGAGGATTTGTCCTATGTCGAGCAACCTATCAAGATCTTGGACGTAAAGGAAAGAGTCACGAGAAATAAGAGGATCCGTTGGTGCAAAGTGTAATGGAAACACCATACGGAAGCCGAAGCTACATGGGAACGTGAAGAAGACCTGAAGGCAGAATTCCCTCATCTTTTCTCCACGCTGTCGAATCTCGAGGGCGAGATTCACTTTAAGGGGGTAGGTTTGTAACACCCTAAATCTTTACATCATGCATCGCATTGCATATATTCATGCATTAAACATTAATAGAGGAAAAGAAATAATAATATAAAACATGTATTAGGGAATAAGTATAGATAAATAATAATCAATAATAAAAAAATAAAAAAATATAATATATATTAATATTTATTTATGATAAAAAAGAAAAGAAAAAAATAAAAGAAGAAAAAAAGAAAGAAAACCCCGCCGGCCAGGCCGAGCTGGCCCAGCCGGCGTCGACAGGCGAGCCTGGCCCCACCCCACGGGCTGCGCCCGACGTGTTCTGCGAGCCGCCTGCCCCGCTGGACCCCACCCCGCCGCCTGGCGCACCGCGCCTCCCGCGCAAATCCGCTGCCACGCGCCTCCCGCACGCCCCTCCGCTCCCGCCGACCCGCAGCGCGCCCCGCCACGCTGCCCGCGCTTATCCTGCCTGGGTCCCGCACCCGACCCCACCCGACCGACGCCCCGCACGCGCTCGCGCCTCCCGCGCGACACCCGACCCCGACCGAGCCCCGCACCGCGCGTAGCGCGCGAGCCGCTCGCACAGCGCGCGACCCCCGTGCGCTGGCCCTAGCTCCCGCCGCCCACGGTGCCCTAGCCGCCGCCTATAAAAACGCCCGAAGACTTCGTGTTTTTCCCGAACCGCCAGAAACACCGCAGGGCTTCGTGTTTCTCCCGATCCCAGGAAAACCCTAGCCGCCAGAACAGAAAAAAAGACCAGAGGCTGCCGCCGCCAGGGGAACAAAAGGAAGAAAAAAAGAGGGAAAGAAGAAGAAAAAAAAGGAGGAAGAAATCGTCGTCCGCCGGAGATCGTCGTCATCGTCATGCCGCCAGGGGACCTTGCGTCGTCTACTTCGTCTACGCATCGCCATCATCCCGCGATCATCGAAGCCATCGCATCTACGGTAGGCCACGTTCCGATGCGAATTTTTGCGACGTATTAGATCTAATAGACGTAAATTGATTTTTGTTGCATCGTCTTTTTATTTTCAGCAGCATTAATCCACTCTAAAACCCCCGTAAACTCGTATGAACACGTATGAACTAGTTGCATCTAATTAATAAACAACCGTAGTTAATCAATTATTGTACTTTGCATGCATGCATGTCATCGCATGTTGATTAGTATGTATGCATTATGTTGATTTGTATGTATCTTCTTGTATGTGTGATCACGGGTAGAGGGAAGTGCTCAAGAGGTCGTGTACAAGGATTTCCAGAACCAAGACTTCGAAGCGCTTGAGCAACCCTATCCGCCGGAGCAAGGCAAGTGTCCTTGAAGCATATTGATCCTATTTTAAAATAAATATTTTGTTTGCAAAACTGCATGCTTGTGTCAATTTGATGGGAATCCTATGGTAGGAAGTTTACTAGATTTGTTTAACCACCCTTGTCACCTGGAATTTATGGTAGAGAGTCGGGAATGGCTTTTACCTTTTTGCTTCGCTTAATTAATTGGGATGGCAAACAATACTACACATTTAATTATGCATCAATGATATTCTGGTTAATGTGAACTGGTCAATACGATGGGTGATCTAAGCAAGCCTGGTATGTGGATGGGTTGGATGTTATTGTGGGTTGCTTGCTTTAGATCTAAGGACCGGTTCATGCGAGAATAAGCCAGGACTACAGTGCCACCACGAGGCCAAGTATGGGTGCGGCGTAGCTGATTAATTAGGGCTTTGCCAGTGCTATTTGGACCATTAAGGATGCTCGGGGAAGGGGTAGTCGGATTGGGTTTTTGATGATTGGCGGGATTACCCTGGGATCCGAATGGCTCAAGAGGGGGCCCTTGGTTGAAGATGTGCTCAGTTGGAGGCATCGCCACTGGCGAAACCTCAGTGGGGTCTAAATAGGCTAGTAATCCCTTTGTAAAGGCTATTTTGTGATCTCTTGGCCGTACACCAAAGGAAGTGTAATTGGCATAACGGAGGTTCTTTAGTCGCCAACGGGTGATGAAATCACAAACACGTGGGTAAAGTGGTACAAACTCTACAGAGTATTAAAACTATCATGATGGCCGTGCTCCCGGTTTGAGCGCCTGGATGACCTACATGATTAGAGGAAATTTGGGATTTGGGATGGTTATGGTTTGGTAATGGTTATGGTTGATATTATGGTTATGGTTAGGGTTATGGTTATGGGATGGAATCATGGTTTATGACATTGATTATGGTTATTGGCAATGGTAAATTATGGACTGGTATTATCATGGTTACATGGTTTATGATGGATTTACTTCACATACTTATGATATATTGCTTTTCCAAATGGTTTTACTGTACTTTTCAGCACTTAGCCATTATTATTGTCGTCATTTGAATCAGCAACATATCATACTTTCCACACTTGTTGAGTACGACATGTACCCACTCTTGCAATCCCCCCAACAGTTGCAGGTCAGAATTGTGAATTTAATGGCGATAATGTGGAGATCTAGGCCGTGTCTACCGTCAACTTTGCCTGTGGTGTTGCATGGAGCTGCGCTATCCCTTTTGCTTAGTTTGCTTAGTTGCTTAATTAGTTTATTTCCGCTGCATTAGTTGAACCTGTCATTAATATTCATTAGAGCTTGTATTCGAGGATAATATGGTTTGTGTAATAAAATTTAATAATTAATCTTGTTCTGTGGTAATTTTCTATATACTCTTTTGTGATTGCACTCGTTTATGTTTGTTGAACATCCTGGGCACACATATGCGTTAGCTTGGTTCAGTTTTTGGAACCGGGCGTCACAGATCTCCACGGATGGGAGACTCCAAAAAGTTCAACGGACTAGCCTGGTGGACACACGGACTAGTCCGGTCTCCCAATATGAGAGACTCCAGAAAGTTCAACGGACTAGTCCGATCTCCTGAGAGGGGAGACTCCAGAAAGTGTAACGGACTAGTCCGGTTCATAATCGGACTAGTCCGGTGCATTGTAGAATTTAGGTTGATTTTAAAACCCTTACCCCAGCACAAAGTTGTGAGCTCTTGGAGTGTGTCTTTCATACACTCCTTATACATTTAAAATCTAATTTGATCTTCCAAGCTCCATCAAAGTATCCCTCTTTGGACACCACTCCATTTTTCACCTTTTTGTGTGCACCGAGCTGTTTCACTTGTTTGTCCTGCATTCATCTCAATAGTTTCATTAGAATCTCATATGTTTGTCATCAATTAGCCAAAACCCACAACGGATATCCTAGATGCACTTACACCGGCTCACAACCATAGGCGCATATCTTGAGAGTTTAGTGAATTTATTGAGGTATTCACCCACACTCGATCTTCCTTGCCTAAAGTTTTCAAACTCTTGCCTATTCAAGATCATAACACCCTCGAGCACATAATGAGAACGGAAGCTCTCCTTGAATTCAGCTCAAGTAATCCTCTCATGGTTCTCATGGGCATTGCACAAAGAATCCCACCAATCGGCAGCTGCTCCAACAAGTTGATGAGATGCGAATAGCACCTTCTCCTGGTCGTTGTATTGAACTATTGCAAGTTTTTTTCTCCACGGACTTGAGCCAATCATGGGCATCCATAGGGTCAGCAGCTTGAGCAAAAGTCTGTGGACTGGTTCTCATAAATTCTCCCAACCAGTTATGAGGCGGTGGGGGTGGCGGCAGTGTAGACATGTGAGGCTGATTGTTGTTACCAGCTTGCAGCTATCCTATAGTCTGTATCATGGTCTGCATGAGCTGGTTTTGCATTGCCAACAGCTGCTCAAGGTTGATAGCTCCTTGGGCAGATCCTTGTCCATTGTTGTTCTGAGGTGCCCCGTTGTTCTCCTCCTCATCATTGGCATCACTCTGGTTGCGAGTCCTCACCATCTGAAGAAAAGCAAGAGATAAGAATTTAGAAAACGTCCCCTGCATCAAGGGATATAACTAAGAAACTAACTATAGTAGCCTATATGGATATGGCAATGCTAAATGTCAGTACCCTGGGTATCGTATACCCCTTGGGATTGCAAAGATATCAAGGGAATATCATCTACTCGATCTGAAGACCTTCGGAGGCCCACCTGTCAGACATAACCGGACCCGCTTCCCCAACTTGGTTAGTCCCAGGGTCGCCACGTGTACTATCAAACCGGAGCTACCGCCCACAAGGGGGAAGCTCCGGGCTATGTACCATAGCGGCACCTCCAGACCTAACCCCAGACCAAGGGAAGCTCCGGAACTGACACGTGTTAGGTAGCATCGGACCTACCTGTTCCCCACAGTATGCTCTGGAGCTGCCACGTGTCCAACCGTCGGACCTTCAGCCTCTAACCTCCGGAAGACTCCACAACGGCTCCGGATCTTCAAAGGGAGTCAAGGACTTCAAGACCCGATTAAGTATCATTAATACTATATTAATGACACACGATCGGACGACCTTAATTACCAGTAATGGTGCTATCAAAGCCCGTAATTCGGTTATTAAGGGTAATTAAGCGCATCAAATGTGTATCAATATTAGTAACCGTCGGGGCCACATGTCGGGCCAGGCTGACTTGTAACGGCCTGCCCTTGTACTATAAAAGGACAGGCCAACGATACATAGGACAGAGGTGACACGCTCACTCTACACACTGAACTCACTTTGAGCTCATACATCCAATACAACACCAACACACCCCGTGGAGTAGGGTATTACGCTCAGGCGGCCCGAACCACGTAAATCTTCGTGTCTCTTGTGTCATTTACACTTCACCTTCTTGAATCTTCGCGCGCCCACACCGAACCTCAAACTCCTCTAACACTTTAGTAGTGTCGGGAGATCTGCCGGATCAAAACCACCGACAGTTGGCGCGCCAGGTAGGGTCGCCTGAGACTTCGAGAATGGTGAACTCAGCTGCTGGATCATCGAACGGACATCCCGCTGTTCAAGCTGTTGGGGGCAATCCCTCCAATATGCAGCCACCAGCAGGAACCTCAGTTCCAACAGGAGTCACACTACCACCACCGCCGCCTCCACCAGCAAATCAAGCTGGGCAGCGCGATGGTGCACCGGCATCAATCACTGCATCGACAAATCATGACAACCCAGAACACGCGCTCCAGGCAGCACGTGCTCTTCTTCAGCGCCCACCACCTCCGGACGCGTCCCGGGATGCAATGGAGCAGTGGATGGCCGATGTGGAACACTTGGTTGTAGCCGCAGCCGACCGCATTAGCAACCAGGGTCCTCCTCCTTCAGGACGGGCCCCGTCGCAGCGACGAACCTTGTCTGGCAGACTGGGTCCACACGTTTCCAACAACAAAAGACGTGCTGCATCGCTGCAAGTGACGTCGTTGCCTTCCGGGGCACGGCGCACTCACACGGTGTCAAGACTTTCAACTCATGACCTTCGGGCGGAGCTTGATCGTCGATACTGTCAACAAGACGGCCGAGTCCATATTGAGCGTGCTCATGAAAGACGAGAAGCTCAGGACATTCCTGCTCCTGAAGGAGTAGGAGGAGGCTGTTCGGCCCTGGCCATGCATTTACGTATGGTCAGGTGGCCACAGAAATTCCGGCCTCACCTGCCGAAGAAGTTTGACGGGACCGTTAATCCCGTGGAATTTCTTCAGATTTACTCCACTGCTATCCTGACAACTGGAGGAAATGAGGCTGTAATGGCCAATTATTTTCCAGTGGCTTTAACTGGGACCGCCCGGTCCTGGTTTATGAGCCTTCCACCCAACTCCATCAATAGTTGGGAGGAGCTGTGCCGGCAGTTCACCGCCAACTTCAGGAGTTCATACACTCGACCAGGCACTGAACTGGACCTTTTTGCAGTCGTGCAAAAAGGGGGAGAATCCCTGCGATCATTCATCCAGAGATTCTCTCAGGTACGAAACACTATCCCTTCTATCTCTAGCGCTTCTGTCATTGTGGCATTTAGACAAGGTGTACAGGATAAGAAGATGTTGGAGAAACTGGCGATCAAAGAGATCACCAGTGTCACGGAACTCTTCAGCTTGGCTGACAAATGTGCCAGAGCTGCGGAGGGCCGTGAAATGCACTCCAAACCACCTCCGGAGGATCATAAAAAATCCTCCAAAGGCGAAGCTACTACCTTCGGGAGTGGCAAGAAGAAGAAAAGGACCAACGGCAAGAAGAAGCCGTCGGCCGGCGCATCTAATGCTGCAGCTGCTGCAGCTCCGGGTGGCCGGGGGCCACGCCCCGAGAAGTGACCTCGACCGACTTCTGAAGACGGTGGCAAACCCAAGGTGTGGTGTCCAATTCACAAAACGGACAACCACAGTTTGGAAGACTGTCGGGAGGTCCAAAACCTTGCCGAGCGCTACAACAAGCGCCGGGAAGAAGCTCCTTTCCGACAGAGGGAAGGAAAGCAAAAAGTTGACGAAGCTCCGGCTGAAGAGGAGTTAGGTTTTCAGGATCCTAAAAAGGTCTTGAAGGCCGTCTACACCTCCGTCGACGACGATTCTGACGTCTCTGACAACGAGCGTCGGAAGACCATGAACACCATTTTTGGTGGATCATGGGACATCACCTCCCGCCGCATCCTCAAGACAATGCGTCGGGACATGGCTGTTGTAGCTCCTACAGCCAGGGCGGAGCCTCATCGGAAGTGGATGGACACAGCCATCACTTTTGATGCTTCGGACTGCCCTCGAAGCATGGTTGGAGCAGGCCAATTACCTTTGATGGTATCTCCTACCATCAATAACATCCAGCTCCACCACGTTATGGTAGACGGAGGTTCGGGGCTCAACCTCATAAGCTTCGAAGCTTTTACTAAGCTTCAGCTCCGACCTTCGGATCTTCACCCCTCCCGACCTTTCTCTGGAGTAGGTCCGGGAGCCATTACCCCACTCAGTGCTATTACCCTCCCCGTTACCTTCGGGACCCGGGAGAAGTATTGCACCGAGAAGTTGGTCTTTGACGTTGCTCAGATCAACTTACCCTTCAATGCCATCTTGGGTAGGCCTGCTTTGTACAAATTCATGGCAGCTGCTCATTATGGCTACTTGGTGTTAAAAATGCCAACACCAGTAGGCGTTCTCCGGATCCGTGGAGATTGTACTGCCGGAGTAACTGCTCTGGAAGAACTTCATGCGCTTACTACGGCGCAAGAGGAGGACTCCAGGCAGGAACAAGCTCCGAAACCCCTGAGCATTCGTCAGCGAGGCTCGACTTCTGCACCTCGTGTGCAGCCAAGCGGTGACACCGACATTCCCGTCAAAGTCGTCCAAATCGGTTCCGATGCCGCTCAGACCACTCGTATATCGGGAGGACTGAATGACAAATAGGAACTCGCGCTCATCACTTTCCTCCGGGCTAATGTCTACGTGTTTGCCTGGCAACCGTCACAAATGCCTGGGATCCCTAGGGAAGTTTTTGAGCACAATCTGAAGATCTACCCTGATGACCGGCCTATACATCAGAAGCCTCGGAAGCAATCCGTGGAGCGACAGAACTTCATTCGACAAGAAGTGAAGAAGTTGCTCGAAGCTGGATTCATCCGAGAAGTGTTCCATCCAAAATGGCTGGCAAACCCAGTCGTTGTACCCAAGGCCGACGGGAAGCTTCGGATGTGTATCGACTACACAACACTAAATAAGGCATGCCCAAAAGATCCATTCCCACTACCTAGAATAGATCACATAGTGTATTCCACCTCCGGGTGTGAATTATTGTGTTTCCTAGACGCATATTCTGGGTATCACCAAATCAGAATGTCTAGGGAAGATGAAGAGCATACCTCTTTTATCACAGTAGATGGATTGTACTGTTATACAACCATGCCATTTGGTCTCAAGAATGCAGCTTCAACCTTTGTACGAGCTATGTACAAAACTTTTGAAGAGCTCATTACAGACATAGTGGAAGTGTACGTCGATGACATCGTGGTCAAGGTCAAGAACAAGGAGTCACTCCTTGACACCTTACAGGCTGTCTTCGACAAGTTGCGGGTCACGCACACAAAGCTAAACCCAGACAAGTGTGTCTTTGGGGTTAGCTCCGGAAAACTTCTTGGTTTCCTGGTAAGTCACCGAGGCATAGAAGCTAATCCGGCGAAGATCAAAGCCATTGAAGACATGCGGCCACCAGCCCACATCAAGGATGTCCAAAAGTTGACTGGATGTCTAGCAGCCCTTAGCCGGTTCATTTCAAGACTAGCGAAACGGGCACTTCCCTTCTTCAAATTATTGAGGAAGTTCGGACCATTCCAATGGTCTGAAGAAGCAGAATAGGCATTTTAGGAGCTAAAACAGTTCCTCACCACCCTACCAACTCTGGTAGCTCCGAGTCCTGGTGAGCCTTTGCTGCTTTACATTTCAGCAACTGACGAAGTCGTCAGTATGGTCCTGGTTGCGGAGAGACCAGAACTATCCCATGCTCAGGAATCCAGACCCCTCCGGGAGGGTCTGGAGGTTCCTGAAAGCGAGTCTGGGTCCCAGCTCCCAGACTTGAGTTCACAAAAAGTTACTTTAGAAGACTCAGACCCCTCCGGGAGGGTCCAGGTCGTTTCTGAAGAAGCTCCGGGTTCCTCCAGCCAGGACCCGGAGGTCCCCGAAGAAGGTCTGGATCCCTCAGGGAGGATCCGGGTCAGTGAAGAGGAAGCTCCGGGCCCCTCCGGGAGGGTCCGGACTATCCAGCGCCCAGTGTACTTCATCAGTGAAGTCTTCATGATGCCAAGACTCGATACCTAGAGGTGCATAAGCTGCTCTATGCAGTTCTCATTGCCTCCAGGAAGCTTCGCCATTACTTCCAAGCTCACAAGATTTCAGTGGTGACCTCCTACCCACTTTGAGCAATCTTGCATAATCCTAATTCAAAAGGGAATATTGCAAAGTGGGCAGCGGAATTGGCTGAATTCGATCCCGAATTCATTTCAAGGCAAGCAATCAAGAGTCAAGCATTGGCGGATTTCGTGGCGGAATGGTCTCCCTCTCCATCAAACCCTGGGGGCCCCAGTGAGCAGAAGCCGGAACACAAGGATCATTGGACCCTCTACTTCGACGGCTCCAAGCAAAAGCAGGGGGGCGGAGCTGGAATCCTTCTCCTCGCACCAACCGGAGAGAATGTAAAATACATGGTACACCTTGACTTCAAGGCGACCAACAACATGGCGGAATACGAAGCACTCATATACGGACTGAGGGTGGCACTGTCATACGGTGTCAAGCAACTGCTGGTCAAGGGATATTCACAGCTCATCATTGAGCAAGTGAAGGGTGAATGCTCCTGCAACAATCTCCAGCTAGCGGCTTACCTCCTTGAAGTCCAGAGGCTTCAGAAGGACTTCGAAGTCCTAGATCTCCACCATGTCAAGCGTGCCCTCAACGCTGAAGTCGACGAACTCTCGACGAAAGCGTCAACCGAAGCTCCGGCTCCTGATGGAACTTTTGTCCGGAGGTTGTCAAAACCCACAGCTCAGCCTGCCGAACTGAGCGAAGGGGGCGAGATCAGCATCCCGAAGCTGACGGTCCCGATGGCCCTGTTACCATGGCAGCCATCAAGGGTCGTAGGTGCTGCCAGAAGCTCCGAGCAACCCAGCACACAAGACTCAAATGCTCAAGTTAGCTCCGATGCCTGGATCTCGGAGATCTGGAGCTACTTGAAACACAACATCCTTCCTGACGATGATGTATCTGCTGACCGGATAGTCAGATTGGCTAAAAGATACACGTTGGTAGAAGGGGATCTCTACCGGCGCGGTGCCATCAGCGTCCTAATGCGGTGCATCACAAGGGAAGAAGGCTACGAGCTCCTCGCAGAAATCCATGGAGGCGAGTGTGGGAACCACGCGTCTTCCCGCACGCTAGTCGGTAAAGCCTTCCGGCATGGCTTCTACTGGCCTACAGCACTCCAGGATGCAACTGAGCTGGTGAAGAAATGCGAAGCATGCCCATTTCATGCAAAGCAAATTCACACACCGGCTCTGCCTCTACAAATGATACCTCCTACATGGCCCTTCGCCGTGTGGGGGATGGACATCTTGGGACCTTTCCCAAGAGCCGTCAGAGGTTACAAGTTCCTGTGTGACGCCATTGACAAGTTCACCAAGTGGCCGGAAGCAACTCCAGTTGTGACAATAAACAAGCAATCTGCTATCAACTTTTTGCAGTCCATCGTATGCAGATTTGGAGTCCCAAACAAAATCATTACTGATAACGGGACCCAATTCACAAGCTCTGCATTTCAAGGATATTGCGAAGACCTCGGCATTCAAGTTTGCTACGCCTCCGTAGCTCACCCGGCAAGCAATGGCCAGGCCGAGAGAGCAAATGCTGAAATCCTGAAAGGATTCAAAATGTGCACCTATGAGCGCTTGAAAAAACATGGAGCCAACTAGATTGAAGAGCTTCCGCCCACTCTATGGGCCAACAGGACAACTCCAAACCGGTCTACTGGAGAGACACCCTTCTTCCTGGTGTACGGAGCTGAAGCAATCCTTCCTCCGGAAATCACCTTGGGGTCACTCCGGGTCCGGACCTTCGACGAAGCCACGCAGGACCAGCTCCAGCGTGAAGACCTAGACCTCCTTGAGGAGGGAAGGTGCCAAGCAGCTGTTCGGAATGCCCGATACCGCCAAGCCCTTCGGCGCTATCATCAGCGGCATGTACACAACCGACAGCTCGAGGAAGGCGATCTGGTGCTACGGAGAATACAATCCAGAGAAGGGTTAAACAAAATCTCCCCCAACTGGGAAGGAC
The DNA here is from genome assembly GCA_036927565.1 of Tuctoria greenei. Classification (NCBI taxonomy): domain Eukaryota; kingdom Viridiplantae; phylum Streptophyta; class Magnoliopsida; order Poales; family Poaceae; genus Tuctoria; species Tuctoria greenei. Next base: position 30,033,725 of record JAYESD010000011.1, read on the forward strand.
CCTTCCAAGTGATTAAAGTGTCCCGTCCCGGAAGCGTTTGCTTGGCAACCGAGGATGGGACACCTCTCCCAAATCCTTGGAACATTGAGAACCTCCGTAAATTCTACACCTAATATCATGGAGGTGAGTCTGTAATAACTTGAGGTGTATGTTATAGAGTCATTGTACAGAGTCGGGTAGTTCCTCCGGGAGAACAGCCTGACCTTTCCCGAAAGGTCTGCAAAGTTCATGAAACGCTTGTCATAGTCTCAGGACTAAAAGTGTGGCTAGCTACCATGGGTCAAATGAGAAATGAAACACGCTTAGCCTGGTTCCGTACCCTAAGAGTGTACTTGTTTCCCCTGTACCCCGGACCTATAATGAAAGACATCTTCATGTGAAACAAACTCCATGTGCATTTACTTTGTACAGGCTCAACATTTTTTATTTTTCTCTTTCTTGTCTATAACAAGGACGTGCAATTCTTAAGAAAATTTTAGTTCGACTGGTTCATATACGATTCGAGCTGTATTGTCGATTCTTTTGGATTCTAATATTGTTCATGGCCCACTCGCCTGAATGCCGCCAAGCCAATCTAGGGCCGAAGTGTGCTATCGACTTAGCCTGGTCAAGCACCCTAAGTACGCCACTCTACCTACACCTCGACAGGCCGAAGTAAGGCGGGTCCAAGTACAAATGGATCCGGAAGAAAGAAGGCAATGCATTCGGTTGCATTCAGAATCATGTTTGACCTAAAATTTTCTTGAGAATCGTAAGCCACGACGAAGTTATAGGCAAGGAGCAAATTTTACTATTTTTCTTGGCTTCAGTGTGCAGGAAAAATAAAGAATCCACGTTGATGGAGAAAAGCCGGAGCTGACGAAGCTCCGACTCCCCCTAGGTGGCTTATAATCGATGTTAAACGAGCATCACCGGAGCAACCAAGCTCCGGTAAAGCTAGGGGGACCAGCCGTCGACGCAGAATAAAAGATGGTGAGAAGATTCCACAAACGGAGTCTGTTGCCGACAAACTACACGTTGGAAAAGGTCACTGCCGGAGCTACTAAGCTACGACACCCTGGAGGTCTAACTATCGATGCTCTACGCGTTGATAGGAACTACTGCCGGAGCTACTGAGCTCCGACAACCTCAGGGGGCCTTCACTATCGAAGACTTCGGACCTACATTCTACAAGTTCGAAGCAAACATGTCTTCAACAAAACACAATATCCTCTTGGTACATGTTCACAATTAAATTGTGTATATCTACCAGGGGGCCAAGTGAAGACAAAAGTGTTGAAGACAAAAAATGAAATTCGCAAAAATTTGGATTTCATTCATCTAGAGACAAGGGATTACAAAATTGGGGAAGAAAAAGAGAGAATATAAGTCAGAGCTACAGAGATGGTCCTAGACCCTATGGAAGAACTGGGCAACCTTCTGAGCAACCTCCGACACGTTGGCTCGAGTGGCTTCACCTTCTCCTTCAACGGGACCTTCAAGCACCGGGTCCAGAGGGAATTGGGGATCCCGGCTGGTGTAGCACATCAACACATATTCTGCGATGTTCTTCGCCAGGGACTGCCCCTCAACCTCCAATTTATCCGCGATGACGTCGCCCACCTTGGAGAGTTTGCTACCCGCCGAGCTTAAGGCCTGCAACGCCAGGACCTGCTCCGGCTTCGGATCATCCGGACGCACGGGACTGAAGCCCATCGGTGTCAGCGTGTCGTTGGCTTTGCTCAGGAGCTCCCAAACCTGTAGGGAGTCCGTAGCCCTCAAGCCCTTCAATTCTTCCAAGGATCTTTTGGCCGCCGCCAGTTCAGAATTCTCGCGAGCAAGGCGCTCAACCTCTTTGGCATTTTGCTGAAAAATTTCAGCAACCTGCTTCTCAAGTTTTCCGAGCTCCTCCTCCTGGAGGTAGATCTTGTTCCGGCGGTCAACCAGGTCCTTCTCCCTGCCCCTCACTTTCTTCTCCCTGGCAGCGATGGCACACTCTTGCTCGTAGAGTTCCTGCCCTCGCACCCAGGCCTTCTCCTCCTCCTCAGCGCAGCGCTCTTCCAATTTCTTGGCGCGCTCCTTGAGGCCCTTGTCAGCCAGAGCCACCTTTTCGGTGAGCTCCTCCTCCCTCTTCAGGACGTCATCCCGCAGCTCAAGGAGTTTCTGCTCTTCATCTTCGAGTCTCTTCTCCCTCTCCTCAAGTGCCTCCCAGCGCTTGATGAGAGTAGTGTTAATGGCTTCCAGCCTTTCTTGGCGTTCATCAGCCGCACTATTAGCTGCTTTGGTCTGCTCATAAATGGCCCGGGATTGAGTGTCGAGGGCGGTCAAGCTCTCCCTGTCATCCAACAATTTGCCCCAGTATTCCAGGTGGACCTTCTCCTGCTTGATCCATTCTTTGTCATCCGCCAGCCTCGACTGCGCTAGCTTGGTCTCGAAGTAGAGCCGGTTACGCCACCGCCTAAGGGTTTGTCGCTCCTCTTCAAGAGCCTTGCTAACGTGGAAGAACGCCAGCTGGACTTGACGCAGGCTGGAGCAAGCGTTGTCAATAGACAACGTCAGGGGAATGGGTTCCGGACCTGCTGGGGTCTCCTCCGCTGGTTCCAGCGGGTTCTTACTTACAAAAATTGGGTCCCTCTCCACAAGAGTGGTCCCCTGAGCCTCCACGGCACTTGGGTTGTCCTCTGGGATAGCCGCAGTTGCCATTAAAGAGGGTCCCGCGGAAGAAGTTCCGACCTCCGGAAGTAGTTCCGAAGGCCCCGCCGCCAGGTCTTCATTTGCCCCCTCAGGCAGGGGGCCAGCAACTTCATCTGGGCACTCTGGCTCAGCCGCGGGTACCTCCGGCGTCGTCACTCCCGGAGCAGGGGCTGCTTCTGGCTCCGGCCTGGGCACCTCCTCTACTGAGGGCTCGAGCGCTGACACCTTCGCAACGACCGGCTCAGGCGCCGGAAGATCTTTAACAACAGCCAACCCTGCGGCTGGAGCTTCAATGACAACCGGCTCGGGAGCCGGAAGGTTTTCAACATCAACCGGCCCTGCGGCCGGAGCTCCAGTAACGACCGGCTCTACGGCCGGTGCTTCAGAGGTAGCCGGCCCAACTGCCGAGACTTCCTCAACATCCGGCGCGCACGCTGGGACTTCAATTACCTCCGGCTCAACCGTCGGGGCTTCGAAAATTTCTGGCTCTGGGGCCGGAATTACTGCTTCCTCCAGCTCAACGGCCGAAGCTTCCATCATCTCTGCACCAGGACCCGAAGCTTCAACCTCCGGGGCAGTTGCTGCTGGCGCATCTTCTCTCCCGTGGTTCGGCGCTACCACGGGAGTCTCTGGGTATGAGTCGAGGTCCATGACCACGACAGCTGGCGTCGGAGCTGTCGCAGCTTCAGCCACCACTTGGGGTGGCACCGGGACAGGAGCAGAAGCTTCCGCCCTCACAGCTTCAGCTGCTGTGGCTGAGGGTGGAGCCTCACTCCTCTTCTTGGGAATGCTGCAGATGATGGATGAAGAAACTTAAAAAACAGTTACTACAAAAAAACAATTGTCTGAGGTAGTGATTAAAAATTACCTTGGGAGGCTTCCGCACCAGCTTGCGCGGAACCTCTTTCCCGGGCGATCTGGGCTGACCATAGCCGCCGTCGGCGTGGAAGCTCTGGAAGGCCCCTCGAAACTCGTTGCAGCCACGGGCATTTCCCTAGTCGAGGCCCCCCTCGATCAGCAAGGACCTCCGGACCTAGAGGCTTCAACCGGCCCTGGTGCTGGAGTCGCATGCCCGGAGCTAGCACCCCGGGAGGACACCACTGCGGGTACAATCGCTGCAGTTGTAGAAGACCTCCACCTCCGGGGAGAAGGAGCTGATGCAGAGGTTGCAGGCCTGACGGACCTTCCGTCGGCATGCTGCAGCTTCCTCTTCCAGCTCAAGAGTTCGTCTGCCGGCTCCTTGCCCTTGCCGACGACTTCGATCCTTGGCTTCGGGGCGGGGTCGGAGCCACCTTCGGAAGCCCCAGGGATCACCACCCTGGAGGTTGATCTTCTCTCGACGACACCAAGGTCGTCAAGCACAGGCATCTTCCGCCAGAGCTCCCTGCTGAACTCTACTTCTACATTCAGAGGGAGAAAAGCTGATGGTGGAGTCAAGTCGTCACCCGCGACATCGATGCCGTGCTGGAACTTCTTGAGATGAAACTCCAAGGCTGCCCCCGCCATGTTGGACTTCAGCCCGGTCTCGACCCGGTCGTCGTCCATCACACTGTTGAGGGCCCAAGCGAGTTTTTCTCTCCTCTTCAGCGGTGCCCACCTATTGACCAGGAAGTTGCAAAAAACCGCCTGAAGAGTTAATCCTCCCTCCACGCACTGGCGGATCCTGGTCAGAGCAGGGTTGAAGGCATCCGACAGCACCGGAGCTTCACTCCAAACTATAGTGTCGATGTTGGGGAGGCCTTCGGGCAGCTCCAGCTTCTCGTGCTCCTCCACCCGGATGACTATCCAATCCTTCTTCCAATCATCCCACTTTCCAGAGGTAAACGACCGGAGGTACTTGAATGGGCACTTCTTGCGCTTCACGAAATAGTTGAAGCCAAGGTACTCATTACTCCTACCGGTGGTATGGATGGTGAAGAAGGTCCGGAAGAGTTCAATGCAGGGGGGGATGCCCACCCACATCTCACAAAAGTTGACGAAGACGGACACAAGAAGAATGGAGTGGGGGCCAAGGTGGTACAGCTACAGACCATAGAAGTCTAGCAGCATCAAGAAAAAGGAGGAAAAAGGTGGGATCAACCCCACCATGGCGTACGAAGACAAGTACACCATTTCGCCGGCGTGCTCCTTCTCGAATGGGAGCTCTCCCCCGGCGCGGATCAGGCGGTTGAAGAAGTCCGGGGACCATCCCATGAGCGCCCGGATCTTCTTCAGGTCACCTTCAGTCTTCAAACGGCTCTCGCAGAGACCCAACTCCATCGCGGCACAGCAAGGCAAGAGAGGAAAAGCAAGCACAAGTTGGGAATTTGAGCGTAAGATCAGATGAGAGGCGTGAAGAACCCCAAACAGTGTGCGCTTTCCTTCTTAAGTAAGCCCTCGCAATGCTTGGATGAAAACCGCAAGGAAGTCGAAGGTACTACTCAAAAATTCCACCCAGCCGATGACAAGAGGGCCCGGGACAACCCAGATGATCAAGTCGAGGTTCTTACCCAGGCGAACGGTTGTCATCATGAGGTGGGAAGCCCGAAGGCGGCGGCCTGAAAAGGCGCGCGGAACCGATACGATTTTCGTATCGGGAACCGGCGACCTTCAATTGCGTGACATCCGCATGCCAAAGATCTCATTTGCCGCACACGGGATATGCCACGCGGCGAGGATTTAACTCCAAACCATCGCCAACGGCACATCCGAAGACCTTTGAAGACTCAGTTCAAAAGTCGAAGGATGGACCCACCTCCGGCGGAATTACTTCACCCAAGGAGTCTTACCCAAAGGTGGGCCCAGGGGGCCACTGTCGGTACCCTGGGTTTCGTATACCCCTTGGGATTGCAAAGATCTCAAGGGAATATCATCTACTCGATCTGAAGACCTTCGGAGGCCCACCTGTCAGACATAACCGGACCCGCTTCCCCAACTTGGTTAGTCCCAGGGTCGCCACGTGTACTATCAAACCGGAGCTACCGCCTACATGGGGGAAGCTCCGGGCTATGTACCATAGCGGCACCTCCGGACCTAACCCCAGACCGAGGGAAGCTCCGGAACTGACACGTGTTAGGTAGCACCAGACCTACCTGTTCCCCACAGTATGCTCCGGAGCTGCCACATGTCCAACCCTCAGACCTTCAGCCTCTAACCTCCGGAAGACTCCACAACGGCTCCGGATCTTCAAAGGGAATCAAGGACTTCAAGACCCGATTAACTGTCATTAATACTATATTAATGACACACGATCAGATGACCTTAATTACCAGTAATGGTGCTATCAAAGCCCGTAATTCGGTTATTAAGGGTAATTAAGCGCATCAAATGTGTATCAATATTAGTAACCGCCGGGGCCACATGTCGAGCCAGGCTGACTTGTAACGGCCTGCCCTTGTACTATAAAAGGACAGGCCGACGATACATAGGACAGAGGTGACGCGCTCACTCTACACACTGAACTCACTTTGAGCTCATACATCCAATACAACACCAACACACCCCGTGGAGTAGGGTATTACGCTTAGGCGGCCCGAACCACGTAAATCTTCGTGTCTCTTGTGTCATTTACACTTCACCTTCTTGAATCTCCGCGCGCCCACACCGAACCTCAAACTCCTCTAACACTTTAGTAGTGTCGGGAGATCTGCCCGATCAAAACCACCGACACTAAAGCATCTCAAAATTCTCTACTAAGCACACAAGCAACAATACATAGCAATCAGCGCACCAAGCAAAAAAACATCGATTCCTGAGTGTTCCTATGTGCTCTAAAATGTCCATTATATCTAGGTTGCATCCTACAGTCAACCTGTGGCTCTGATACCAATTTGTGACACCCGGTTTCGAAGAAGAACCAAGTTAACGCATATGTGTGCTCAGGACGTTCAACACACATACACGAGTGCATTCACAAAAGAATATACAGAAAATTACCACAGAACAAGATTAATTAATCACTTTTATTACAATCAGAATATCCTCAAATACAAGCTCTAATGAATATTAATGACAAGTTTGAACTAATGCAGCGGAAATAATCTAATTAAGTAAACTAAGCAAAAGGGTAGCACGACTCCAAGCATAACCACAGGCAAAGCTGACGGCAGCACACAGCCTAGGACTCCTCATTAACATCGTGATACTCCCAATCCTGACATGCAACTATTGGTGGGGGAATTGCAAGGGTGAGTACATGTCGTACTCAGCAAGTGTGGAAAGTGTGACATGTAGCTGATACAAATGACAAATATAATATCTGCTAAGTGCTGAAAAGTACATCATAACATTTGAAAAGCAATATATTGTATGTATGTGAAGTAAACTCATCATAAATCATGTAGTTATCATAATACTAGTCCATATTTCATTACCGTCATCCATATACTAGATTTCTCATTACCATTAAGCATATCCATTGCCATAAACCATAATACCATCCCATATCCAGTACCAAGCCATCCCAATACCAAACCATATCAAATCCCAAGTTTCTCTCTAATCATGTGAGAGTCCAGATTGCTCATGACTGGGAGCACAGCTATCATGATAGTTTTTAATACACTCTACAGAGGTTGTACCACTTTACCCACGTGTTTGTGATTTCATCACCTTTTGGTGACTAAGAACCTCTATTATGCCATCTCACACTTCTGTTTGTGTGTGGCCAAGAGATCACAAAATAGCCTTTACAAATGGATTACTAGTATGTACGGACCCACTAAGGTTTCACCGGCGGCGATGCCTCCAACTAAGCACACCTTCAACCAAGGGCCCCCTCTTGTGCCATTCAGATCCCAGGGTGTCCCGCCACAAATTCAAACCCAATCCGACTCCCCTTCCCCGGTGCGCCAAATGATCCACGCAATACTAGCAATACCCTAATTAATCAGCTACGCCGCACCGATACTTGGCCACTGTAAGTCCTCGTGGTGGCACTGTAAGCAAGGGAAACCACCATAGCATCCAACCCATCCACATACCATGCTTGCTTAGATCACCCATTACCATTTCATATTAACGAGTTCATAATAACCATAATATGATTAATGCATAATTAAATAGTATAATTGTTTTCCCATCCCAATTAATTAAGCGAAGCAAAAAGGTAAAAAGCCCTTCCCAACTCTCTACCATGTATTCTAGGTGACAAGGGTGGTCAAACAAGACTAGTAAACTCCTATCTTGGGTTTACCATCAATTTGACACAAGCAATGAAGTTTTGCAAACAAACCATTTAAAAACAGGATTAATATGTTCAAAGACACTTGCCTTGATCTTGGGCTCGATTGGGATCAAAGACTTCGAAATTTTGGTTCTGGAGGTCCTCCACAGCACCCTCTAGAGCGAAACCGTCTAATCCGCGCAACGAACATACAAGACAAGAATCACAATCAATAAGTGCACATATATTACTCAATATGACATGAAACACATGATTAATCCAATTGTGAGGTAAGACTTTGTTAATGAGTTGTTAATAATGTTTACTAACTAGTTCTAATGGCTTTTAACAAGTTTGGACAGGTTTGGAATTGATTCGAATAAATTTAGATTTAATTCAGCAGAAAACAGACAGCCAAACCGGACTAGTCCGCTTGGGATCAGACTAGTCCGCCCTTCGCAGAACTAGCGAAATAGGGTTTTCTTGATCTGCGAGATTTAGGATAAAACTCACAAGGAAAAGAGAGAGTAGGGGGTGTACCACGTGTTTAGAGGTCCAAAGGTCGAGAACTGAAGGAGAAACTTGAATCTTGACGATCCAGGGTTTGGTGATGAAGAGTTCATGGAGGATTGGTGATGAAGAACAAAAATTCGATGGAGATCTTGCTTGGTTGATCCTCCTTCGAGTTCTCCACTTCTTCTTGCTGCTGGATCTCCTCTTGATGGCGGCTCCCACGAACTAGGGTTTGGTGGTCTTTCAATTGTGGCAAAAGGATGTAGGGTTGGGGTGTTGGGTTTTTTATATAGGGGTGGAGGGCTAGGGTTTGATGGAGTTCGGTTTTAGAGAGGGTGAAGGCTGGTGTGGGGTCCCACATGGGCTCCAAAAGAGTTAGACACGACGTCCTTAGGCCCACTTAAGGTAAAACCAAAAAATGCATCGTGGACCAAAAGATCAACTCGGAATGGCGATCACCGAACAATTCTGTGCAAGGCCGGACTAGTCCGATATTAGTCAAAGACAAATTGGGTAAGTTTGGACTATATCAGACAAGTCCGAACTTAGTTAGAGAGGAAAACGGACAAGTACACTAGATGTCGGACAAGTCTGGACAAGTCTAGGGACTTGGCAAAATTTCAAAGAATCGAGATACCGGACTAGTCCACAATGGACCGGACAAGTCCGAAAATTGTATAGACATGAAACCGGACTAGTCCGCAGCAAAAAACAGACATGTCTGAAGGAGGTCAGAGAGAAATCAGACTAGTCCACACCAAAAATGGACTAGTCCGCACTTCTCAGAACTTTTGAGTGCGGATTTGGTTTAAATTCATTTTAAACTTATTCCTTTTTATGTGGATTAATGTTAAACATGTATATGAACTTATGCAATGCATGATGCAAGAAAATGAGGGTGTCACAGCAGGCCCCTTGGGAGGTGCCGGAGCTGGATGCTCTGGCGTCGTCCACCATCGTCGTAGAGTTGTCGACGGCAAGCCCCTCGCAGGTGCCGGAGCTGGATGCTCTGGCGTCGTCCACCATCATCGTAGAGACGTCGACAGTAGGCCCCTTGGGGGGGGTGCCGGAGCTGGATGCTCTGGCGTTGTCCACCATCGTCGTATAGACATCGATGGCAGGCTCTGGTGTACAGGCTATCATAAGAGAACCTGATAGCAAAAAGAGCGGGGCAGGAGAGTTTATTCACTTATCCACGCTTGTTGTTGTCGTCGACGTGCTGGTACGTCGACGACAGGCCGCTTGTAAGGTGCTGGAGCTGGATGCTCTGATGTCATCCACCATCGTCATAGAGACGTCGACGACAGGCCCCTTGGTAGGTGCCAGAGTTGGATGCTCTGGTGTCGTCCATCATCGTCGTAGAGACGTCGACGACAGGACCCTTGGGAGGTGCCGGAGCTGGATGCTCCAGCATCGTCCACCATCGTCGTAGAGTCATCGACAGTAGGCCCCTTGGGAGGTGCCGGAGCTGGATGCTCCGGCATCATCCACCATTGTTGTAAAGATGTCGATGGTGGGTCCTTGGTGTACAGACTATCAAAAGAGAACCATGTTAGCAACAAGAGCAGGGCAGGAGAGTTTACTCACTTATCCACGCTTGTTGCTGCCATCGGCGTGTTGGGACGTCGACGGTATGCCCCTTGCAAGGTGCCGGAGTTGGATGCTCCGGCGTCGTCCACCATCATCGTAGAGACATCGACGGCAGGCCCCTTGGGAGGTGCTGGAGCTGGATGCTCCAGCATCGTCCACCATCATTGTAGAGACGTCAACGGTAGGTCCCTGGTGTACAGGTTATCGACGCTTGTTGCTATCGTCAGCATGCTGGGACATCGAAGGCACACCCCTTGCGAGGTGCCGGAGCTGGATGCTCTGACATTGTCCACCATCGTTGTGGAGACATCGACGGCAGGCCCCTTCGGAGGTGCTGGAGCTAGATGCTCTGGCATCGTCCACCATCATCATAGAGTCATCGACGGCAGGCCCCTCGGGAGGTGCTGGAGCTGGATGCTCTGGTGTCGTCCACTATCATCGTAGAGACGTCGACGACAGGTCTCTTGCGTACAGGCTACCACAAGAGAACCCTATTAGCAACAAGAGCGGGGCAGAAGAGTTTACTCACTTATCCACGCTTGTTGTTGTCGTTGGCGTGCTGCGACATCGAAGACAGACCCCTTGGGAGGTGACAGAGTTGGATGCTTCGGCATCGTCCACCATCACCGTAAAGACGTTGACGCCAGGCCCCTTGGGTGGTGCCAGAGCTGGATGCTCCGGCGTCGCCTGCCATCGTCGTAGAGACGTCGACGGTAGGCCCCTTGGGAGGTGCCGGGGATGGATGCTCCAGCGTCGTCCACCATCGTTGTAGGGTCGTCGACGTTAGGCCCCTGGTGTACAGGCCATCACAAGAGAACTCTATTAGCAACAAGAGCGGGGCAGGAGAGTTTACTCACTTATCCACTCTTGTTGTTGTCTTTGGTGTGTTGGGACATCGGCGGCAGACCCCTTGAGAGGCGCCAGAGTTCGATGCTCCGGCGTCATCCATTGTTGTAGAGTCATTGACGGTAGGCACCTCAGGAGGTGCCATAGCTGGATGCTCCGGCGTCGCCCACCATCATCGTAGAGACGTCAACGGCAGGCCCCTTGGGAGGTACCAGGGCTGGATGCTCCGGTGTCGTCACCATCGTTGTGGAGTCGTCGACAGTAGGCCCCTAGTGTACAGGCTATCACAAGAGAACCCTGTTAGCCACAAGAGCGGGGCAGGAGAGTTTACCCATTTATCCACGCTTGTTGCTATCATCGGCGTGTTGGGACATCAACGGCAGGCCCCTTGAGAGGCACCAAAGCTAGATGCTCCGGCATCGTCCACCATCGTCGTAGAGTCGTTGACGGCAGGCCCCTTGGGAGGTGCAGGCGCTGGATGCTCCGGCGTCACCCGCCATCATCATAGAGGCGTCGACAGCAGGCTCCTTGGGAGGTGTCAGGGCTGAATGCTCTGGCTTTGTCCACCATCGTCGTAGGGACGTCGATGGCAGGTTCCTGGTGTACAGGCTATCACAACAGAACCCTGTTAGCAACAAGAGCAGGGCAGGAGAGTTTACTCACTTATCCACGCTTGTTGCTGTCATCGGCGTGTTGGGACGTCGACGCCCGGCCTCTTGCGAGGTGTCGGCGCTGAATGCTCGGTTGTCCTGCACATATGATAGAAAGAGGGGGGACTAGTCTTGCTCGTCGATCGTACCTGTTCTCTCCTTAGCTCTGTCATGTCTTACTGTCCTGGACTGATGCACGGGGCTTGGGTGATTCGATGCTTTGGTGCTCAGAGGTCCGGCTCTTGCTGTCTTCAGGGTGTGAGCCTTCTGTCTCCAGTACTCAGCTGTAGCGCTGGGAGGAAGGGTGTGTATGCTTAGGGTGCAGGACCAGGCTAAGCAGTTTACACCCCCTAGACCTCCTGCTCGGCACAAGCCTTTCCTCGGAAGCCTTCTGGCACCACGGGACCCTAATGACGAGAGCAGCCGAAGAACCCCTCACACATTGCAGGTACCTCAAGCGAACCCGCCTGTAGCAGGACTGCATGACTTCAGCATGGGTGAGTTACAGAGCATACAACCGTGTATATGAAGATAGTATACAATAACGAGGCTAGTATGGTATGATCATAAAATTAATGCGTAATTAAATGAACGATGTTTTTAAGAAAGCATTATGTAAAACAGTGAGTTTTTATCAGTGTTCATAGGGGGGGACAGGCTTTTTACAAAAGAGGGCAACGGCTTGCTTCCGGATGATGAGGGAGGCAGGGTGTACAGGCTTAGGGTTCGGGACCAAGCCAAGCTGACTGCACACTCTGGACCTGGCCCTCAAGGAGCTCGGTTGTCCTTAATGCTGCTTCTAGGTCCTATGAAAACCTTTACACTATCCTACTAAGCTTAATATTTACAATAGGGGCGCCCAAAGATCCAAGGGTAGTTGTGATGGTTGTGGGGCAACCTTGCTGTCAACAGCTACTAGAGGGGCGATTAACGAGCATCCCTACTTCCTGCCTTGACCGCCCGCTTTGCGAGTGGTCTGAGCAGAGTCGGGACTGAGCTTGGCAGCTTTGACGCGAGTGTCGATGCTGCCGGAGAGCTGCAGGCGGGGCGCAATGGGTGCTCCACGCTGATGCAAGCTCGTCGAAGGCTGACTTGATCCAGCGCTGCTCGGGAGTGGTGTTGGGTCTGCTGAGAGGTCTTGGAGCTGCTCCAAGGCCAATACTGCAACGGTGTGGTCCCCGCAGATCCTGAGGACATCGAAGGGGGTTGGCCTGTAGCACCTTAAGTGTGATGTGATTGGTCATAGCGGTCTCTGACCGTTGGCGTCCTCCGCATTGTGCGCCGGAGGTGGGTGCGCATCTTCAATGCTTGACTTGGGCGGGGTGTACCATCACTTAACTCTCGCATCTTACCATCCAGGGCAAGTTGTGGGACACGTGGAAGTGTCGGGGCTGACCTCTACTGGGAAGGCCCGTCCCGGTTCTTCATGACGTGTGGCAGCTCCACGGCTCTCCAGGGAACGTGGCAGCCACGGGCCCTTTCCTGCTAGGGGTGCTGGACCCGATGCTCCAAGCCATGTGGCTGCACCGGAGCTCTCTCCCAAGGTTGGGTGAGGTCCCGTCCCTACACGTGGCGTCTTGGGAGCCCACCTCATCGAAGGAGCCGAGTCCCATCTTTAAGGCTCATGTGGCAGTGTCGAAGCTCGTCCTTGAGAAAGGTTGGGGTTTGGCACCTTCGGGACACGTGGCACCGCAGGACGTGCCTAGGTGTTTTCTCCTTGTGTGCGAGGGTACCCTGTATGTAGGGTAACGACACCCGCCATGAAGCACATATTGTCAAATTCTCTTCATCTTCGTGACTTCCGATGTTCACATCGCTCGAGCCAAGTTCTTGAAGTGCAGAGACAAAACAGGTTACCAATTGGCGACCCGTAAAACCCTTCTTCTTGTTGTTGTTTGCAGCTGGGTACTTGAATTTTGTTTGATTCTCATCCCGAGGAGTAGAACCTGAAAGGTTAGGGCAATTTGTACAAAAATGTCCAAACTCACCGCATTCAAAGCACCGTTGAGGTCCACCACTTCCTCTCCTTTTTGTTCCTACATTTTGCAATACTTTTGCAAACCAAGGAGAGGGTAGTGATAGTTCCTCCTATGGAAACTCTTCAATCTGTTCAAGGGTTAGAGACAAAAGCAAAGAATGTGTACCACAAGATGGAGATTGACTAGAACTAGGCATGCACGTTGTGAAACAAATGCAAGAGACTTGTTGGGATTTTTACTTGATATTATATAAAGTTCATGAGTTTTCAATTTAGAATATAGAACATCTAAAGTAAGTATACTCATGATAGTAGATTCACGAATAGATGAACTTTCATCTTCCAAATCGACATGTCTAATGCACTTAACAATTACAAACATTTTCATCATCTGAAAAATTAACATTGATGCCACACAAGTTGTGAATTTTATTAAAGCGAGCAAAGAATTCATCGATTGACTCACCGGGTTGCATATCAAAATGCATGTACTCCTTCTGAACATATCTTGATGTACCTCTTTGATCATGTTGGATCCTTTGTGGTAGTCACATAAAGCTTTCCACACGTCGTATGTTGATCGGAGATGTGCAACACGATCGAAGTCGCTATGAGTCAATCCTTGTATTATTAAGTTTCGCGTGTTGTTGTTGTCAACATCCTTTATGTTGGCAGCCGTTACTTGATTATTTCATGGCATCTCAAAGTTCTTGAATACCTTCTCCCAGATGGTGAAGCCTTGTTCTTGTATGTAAGCCTCCATACGCCCCTTCCAAACCTGAAACTCAATGTCATCAAACACAAAAGGTTTTACGGAGTACTTCTCCATGTTGATTAGTAAAAAACATGTGCAATCACAAAGATTAGAGCATTGTGGCTCTGATACCAATTGTAGGATCGAAGAGCACGTGAAAAGCTACCAGAGGGGTGTGAATGGTAGATTAAAACTTTTTCAGCAGAAGCAACAAAAATCCCCTCGCCAGAAAATCAACCCGATAAAGAAACAGTGTGTGTGACTAATATAATCGTGATCAACTGTGGAAAAAAGAAATGGATAGTATAGAATAAATTCAAGAAGACACGACAACAAGAATCATGGGAAAACTTCGACTAAAACTCAAGTTATGACCGAATCCTGAGCAAAGGTCTATCTGTTCTAATAGGGAGCAAACAGATCTACTATGCTGCAAAGAAACTCATGTAACTCCAAAACAACAAATCCAATGACCGTGAAATTTCATAGATGATAGAGTATTCAGCTATGAAGATAACACAAAAGGAATCACATAAATTGGATCTGTAAAATGCAAGTTACGATCAAAATTCTGAAGAAAGGTCGGGCAGCGCAAAAACTCGATGAGAAAACCTTGACGAAAACAAGTCAGACGAACAAGGCACAAAAGCTCCTCTAAACTACAATATTTTATTCAAATAAACACAAGAGGAGTAGCCCAAGGTCATCTGACCACAAGCTTTTGCCTCCCTTACTTATATAACATACCCTAAGGCCAACCCAATCCAAACTATGACTCTAATCCTACTTGGACTCTAACTCAAACTTACCATAACTGCTTAGGACTCTTCCATATGTAGATAGAAGCAATCCCAAGATTTCCAAACACTTTAGAAACGTATCTCACATTCCTAAAACAACTCTACTTCGTGTACAACACAAATTCTAACCAAGACCAACTCAAATCTTTCTATATTTGAGCTGTAACCGACTGAACCGCAACATGAGTCCATAATCCAGCCTGTTTGACCTTTCTGGCCACATCTTCACATTCATATCTCTTCATCACGTCTAGGAACCGTGTTGCCTTGTCTATGCACTCCTCGCACATGTGCAAACACCTTCCAACAACTTCCACGGTACCTTCATATGCATTGTTCTTGACCCAAACATGATGGGTGACCTCTCGATCAACTCAACCACAATTCCTCCCAAACTTGGTTGTTTAACCTCATCTTCTCCCTAAGACTAGTTCAATGGATCCCGTCACCAGCCATGTCTTGACCTCAAACAACACCTGCACATGAACATATAATCAATCTTTCCGAGCCCAAGTCCTCGACTTGACTCTCGTTAGTCCGAAAAACACAACACCTTACGTGAGCATGTCACATAAGCATGTTGCAAACCATAGCAATGTTTAACCACCATAATCAGCCACAACACATCAAAAAATAGTAAATAAATACTAAGCAAACTTTTCCATAAGCCAAAAGCCAGTTCAAAACATTGCGAGTTAAAACTGAGAAGAACAAAGCAACCAAACTCAATATGAAAACTCTGCGCAGTAATTGTTACTTCTGATATGCATTAAGAAATTTCGAACAGTCCTAAACCATTGAGGGTAACATTACTCCTAAAAAAAACGTTCGTAAATATTGACCTGTGTCAACTCACGTGCATCTCACGTGTGTGAAAGTTTGGACAATCCTAAGTGTCGAACATGTGCAAGTCACGTGAGAAAAGTTTGAACAATCCAAAGCGAGAAAACACGTGCAACTCACGCGCGATGAAGTTCGGACAGTATAAAACAGATTCCCACAAGTTCGGACAATACAAAGTAAGCTTTGTAGCAATAATAAAAACTTTGCATGTGAGCCCTCGCTTTTATTTAAATTGTCAATGTATTCAGCACACATAGGTCTCAAACAAATTTCTAACCTCCCTTTGGAATCTCGATAACGAATTATTAAGCAAATGAGACACATTAAGTCGAGTGTCGACCCCAAAAGTAACCCCAATAACCCTCCTCATGAACTTTGCATAATGAGATTACAAAAAATAGATGCTCAACTAACTCTTAGTGTACGTAGAATACACATTTTTTATCGCCGTGCCAATTGCATTTAGCTGAATTGTCTTTCATTAAAACCACACCTCTAGATAAATACCGTAGAAATATTTTAATTTTCAATGGCACTTTTACTTTGTACGATGATTGTTTTGTCTCACACTGCCATTGGCTATCATGAAGTTATATACCGAACGTACGGAAAAGATTTCACTTTAATGCAAACTCCATTTGAAAGCATCCTTTAAAATGTTTAAATCAGTATTTGCAGTTGTTTCCACCAGTCTATTCCACCTTCTTAAATTATTATCAGTAAGTCCACATCTAAACAAAATATTTAATGGTTCAAAGATGAATACTTCAACAACAGTTGCATGTTTGCATCTCATAATATTATATAATGACAAAAATTTGTTCGTGAGCACATAATTACCCAGTCATTTGTCCTCGCACAATCTTGTGTTCTTTCCATTATTTATCAAGAATTCTTCCAACTGCAAAAACTTTTCTTTTACTTCCATTAGACTAGACAAAAATGTGAATCACCTGGTCTTTTTTGTACCTGTCCAATACTATTCCTATGAAGATGCTTATTTCTTATAAGTTTTTGCCATATACCAAACTCATTGATTAACTTGAATAACCATTTGACAAGGAGGCATTGATTCGGAACATCAATTTTATGAATGCAGAGCCCGCTTTATTTCTTTAGTTGACACACAATATCCCATTTTGTTAATTTGTATTTCTTTTCTTTGATTATCTGCCTAACAAATAAAATCTTGATGTATAGTAATCCAATTTTTCTAGGACACCTCTACGTACTTCAACAAAGTATATCATTATCATAGTTAAACTTATTAACACCAAATTTATTAGAACAATCCTCCCCCAACACATACGTGTTTTCCTTTCCAGCTGCTCAATTTCTTTTCAAAAGGTTGTTCTATTGTGTGCCAATCACTATTCCATAATTTTCTGTAATACATTGGTGTCCCAAGATACTTATGCGGATTATTGCCTTGTTGGCGCCCAAATAGTTGAGCATATTGTATCTCATACATCTGGGTTTCCACAAAACGGAATACCTCACTCTTAAGGAAATTAATTTTCAACCCAAACAGTTGTTCGAATGCACATAATAGTAGCTTCAATTTCACTACATGTTCAATATTATGGTCTATAAATATTACAGTATCATCCGCATATTGTAATACAGATAAACCATTATTGACCAAATGTGCGACAACCCCATAGATCATGCCCATCTCCTTTGCCATATTAATTAGTATGACCAACATGTTGACCCCTATATTGAATAGCACCGTACATAAAGGGTCCCCCTGTTTTAGCCCTTTCCTAGTCATGAAGTTTTCACTACATTGATCATTTACTTTAATATCCACATGTCCTCTCTTTGTATATCTTTCTATCCAATTACACCATTTATGTGAAAATACTTTCATTTTTCAATGTTCGTCTTAAGTATGGCAATTTCACATTCTCGTATGTTTTTTAAAAGTCAATTTCAGTACTACTCCATTTCTTTTCTTTCTATGCAACTAATGAATGGTCTTATGTAGGATTACTACTCCTTCCATTATATTGCTTCAAAGCAAGAAGGCAATCTGTGTGGGGCTATTTTTTTCTATATTCAATACTCTATTGGTGTCTACTTTCATAAAAATTTTGAAGCTCACGTTTAATAACCATAACGTCCTATACTATTGTATTCTATTAGCATCCACACATTTTGGTAACAATATTGTTGTATGAAACTTTAATCTATATAATTGTAAGTCTCTCACATGGAATTGTCAAAACAATGCCATCATATCATCTTTTATTATATACCAAAATTTCTGATAAAACTCCGCAGGAAACCCATCTGGCTCTGGTGATTTATTATGTTCCGTTTGGAAAATAGCATTTTTTCTTCGTCTTCTATAAATTCTATTGTCAAAAGTTCATTTTCAATTTCAGATACTTGTGGTATGTCATCAAACTGTATCTCGTCGAGATGGAAAAAGTTTTCCGCTGGTGGACCAAATAATTTATTATAATATTTCATAATATTCTTTAATAATTCTGTTTCGTCACCGGTAACCTGCTCTTCGTCGTGCAATTGATACATCCTTGTCTTTTTATACTTCAGATTGGCCACTAAATGAAAGTATTTAGTATTACAATCACCCTCTAGTAAATATTTTTTCGCACGTTGATACCACTTAACCTCTTCTTTTTTTTAGCAATTGTACTAACTGATCATGTAGACGATATTTTAAATGCACCTCTTGTGTCATTGGCATAACTTCTTCCGCCTTTTTATCTAAGTAATCAACTTTCTCTATAATTTTTTTCTCTTTCGTATATGGACCACTGACATTCTTTGTCCATCCTCTCAGATATTGTCGTAGTATTTTAATTTTGGCCTGCCACCTATCCATGGGTGATGTATGACTATACTCCTGTGTCCATACATCCCTAACAACATCCGCAAATCCATCTCTTAGAAACCATCCGAATTCAAATTTGAACATAGGAGAAAATTGCATTGAGATGTATCACCAAAACTTAGGGGCCGTTTGGGTTGATGAATCAGTTTTGATTCACCGATGAAACACCTGAAACTGATCCAAACAACCAAGAGGCAAAAATTATTTAGAGCAAATCAGAATCGGCAAAGGAACTGTGCTGGTGAAACACGCGAAAAGTTATTCTGTGGGACGAATCGTGGCACTGGTTCGTAAGTGGGTTCTAACTTCGCTATAATTTACTGTCTTGCCATCGTCATCTGCGCTGAAGGTGTTGCCCCGCCTGGCTGCCTGGTGTCAAGTACTACACTTGGATCAGAGTATCTGACGAGGTTTCACTACATAAGAACCTCAAGTAGGAGACAATGATCAGAGATGAGTGCAAAGGAGTCCGTCTCCGATCAAGAAAAACGAGATGAGCCTGCATAAGTGAGGATCAGAGCTGGCTCGGTTGAGGGTAGAAGGAGACGAACTTCTTTAAGGAGCATCTCAATTAAGTAAGTATCCAAGATGTGCCCGCTTCTTTGACAAAAGGGAGACGGGCTTACCTAATGCGTGACTCCTATTATGAAAAAAAAAAGATGAACTTTCCTTGGAGATTGTCTCCTTTTATCATGAAAGCTGGCGCGTCTCCCATTCCCATCGATCGGGCTAGTCTCTTTTTATCATGGAAGTGAGCTCGTATCCCATTCCCTATATAGAGAGACGCTCATTACAAAGGTTGGTCTTGATTTCGTTTGCCCTTATACGAGCTTCGAGCTATGCCAGAACAATTGGCTGCAAGATCTGCCCTATTCTTGCCATGTTCTTTCCCCCTTTGGAGGTGCCCTTCTAAAAATCTTGCGATGATTATCAGTGTCTCCTCCTCTCCTGCTCCTTACTATTTTTTACCCCTTTATATCTTGACTGCCAGTGGCTTCGAATTTCTTTGACTTGCTCTTCTTTTCTGTACGCAGATGTCGTCAGATCAAAGTTGGATGTATGGGTCGCGCCTTTGCAATGAGTATATCAAAGGGGTAAATGCATTTATCGATTTCGCGAAGAAAGACATGTTGGACAACATTAGAGGGAATATTTGTTGTCCTTGCAAACATTGCAAGAATAAGAAGAGATATCACACAGATGATTTGTTGAGGTCACATTTGATCACGCATGGACTCATGGTGGATTATCAATGTTGGAACAAACATGGGGACGAGGGGTTTGATGAAACAGAGATGAGAGATTTATATCTGGAGAGGGAGGTCCCTACCAGTCTGGAAGAAGATCACAATGACGATGTGAACAAGCCAAATATATCAAGGTTCACTAATGATGACATTGACTTTCATGGATTCAAGATTCCTCTTTTCCATAGCAACAGGGTTGATGGAATCAAGAGTGTTGTACAAAAGAAAGTATGGGTTCACTAGCGTTGATCTTAATCATCAAGGATATAAGTTGGAGCCTTTCGTGTTAGCAGAACACATTGCTCAAGTGGTCTATGTTCCAGACATAACAAATAAAACACTTCAGGTGGTTATACCTGAAAAATGACAAATCGTCGAAGTCAAGAATGTCGTCGATGAGGAAGAGTTTGATCAATTTAATGAGATTCCTCCATTTGTCACCTCGATGATCAAGGCAAGAATACCATCGGCCAACGAAGCTCCATACTTGCACAACAGCCACCATGAAAAGTCAAGAATTTCAAAAAACCAAGACTGCAACAAAAAGTTGCAAAATGATTGTGTGAGTTATGCTCAATACGTGAAAATATGGTCATGTGAGTGACAGCTTGACTTTCGTTTGGATATTTGTGTTATATATGCTCAAATGTGTGAAAATATTGCCATTTTAGTGAAAATTTGACTTTCATTGGTCATATGTGTGAAATATGCCTTGTGCTGCCTTGTGTTCTATTTCCGATGGAGAACTACTGAATCTGGCACTTCTTCTGCATGGGAGACGAGCTCTAAGTGACGCAGTGGTCCCACGACAAAAGCAAAAGGAAGATATGATTTAAGTAAGCCCGTCTCGTATATGCCTCTGTGAACGTCCCACCACGGAAGGAAAAGGGAGACGCACCCGTATGAAGTTCGTCTCACATGCGGCTAAGAAGATCTTTTGTCCCACCTGGGAAAGTTGAGCGTGTTGCAACGAGCATATAGCACGAGGAGTTGCAATGTTGACATCAAATTTGGTAAGGACGGTCTTGATGTCAAGTTAAAGAAATTTAATCTGGCAATCAAGACCGTTCACTTTGAATTTGAAATTTTGCACCATGGAAAAGGGAGACGTGCTCATATGCAGCTCATCTCGCATGCAGCTGTGACATGTGGGCCACAATTAAAGAAATGAGAGATACGCCTTAATGTAGCACGTATCCGATCTTTGTCATGTGACACGTTCTTTATTTTATACCCATCTCTGATTGTTTGTACTGTAACTTATTTGTATTACGTGCCTTAATTACGAACTGAATGTTTTCCTCATTCGAGTGCATTAGATAATAACATAAAGACAACAAACCATTCGATAATCGATAACATTCGTCATCAAACAAAGTCATTAATTCATCAAAAAATCTTTAATGAGCTTATAGACACTGATCTTACAGACGTTATGCACTTGACCCCTGCAACGCACACAACCCCTGCCGGCTGCACATAGAGTCCTGCCCGTGACCTCTGCCTGCAACGCACGTGACCCCCGCCTGTGACCCCGAGAGCACTGGCGAAGGTCGGAACCATGGAACCGTCCTTCGTTAGCCCGGTCCAGTAAGATCGGTTCTAGATAGGAGTGGAGTGGAGCGGGGGGGGGGGGGGGGGCTAGAGGAGACTCGTTCTAGCACAGAGTGATCATAGAAGTGATCAAGGTGGATAAGAAGGTCGACCTAGTGGCTCGTCCCCCGACCCGAAGTGCCCAGCGCGCTCACGTAAGGTCATAGTCTTCATGTGCAGAAGTAGGTCAGGATTCAGCATCCGAGCGACAAATCCGAACACCTCTGTGCTCCCCGGGGACTCCAGCATATGATCAAACACACATATGTACCCAAATACTTGCCGCATACCATCGGCCGACCATGTGTGGAGCGGCAGGTTCTCAAAATAAATTGTTCCTTGATAGGTCTAGCCAAACAGGCGAGTGGGTTAGGGGTTCCATGGGCAGATGTCGTGGCGGTCGCCGGTGATGTGGACAAAGCTCGTATGCACTGCTAGCAAACGCTGTTCGGGAAGATCAAAGCATACCAGGAGAGTCTTAGTGTTAAGGCAGGAGACGAAGGGGCGAGGAATGCGGAGCTGCTGCATGAGGGTGTCCGCCACCGCCTCCAGAGAAGCACGGGGGGCACCAGCAGACGGCACAATTTTTGCTAAAACAAGGCAGAATCATTGCAGGTCGTAGGACAAGGCACCACGAACAACAACAATACCAGGCACGTAGTGGTTCGCCATGGAAGGCGGAGGTCGGAATGTTAGGCGGTTGTGGATTCGGTCTTGGCTGGGAGTGTGAGGCGACTGCAGATGCGGGGGGGGGGGGGGGGGGGCAGTACTTGAAGGAAGCGATGTGCATGATGAACAAAAGGGAGATGTGCTCAAGTAAGCTTGTATCGTATCTCGACATAAGGGAGACGCGTTTTATGAGACCGTCTCTGATCTGATTAAATGCGAGACACTCCCTTGTGAGGCCCGTCTCCTATACATGTAAATGAGAGAGGTTCTTGATTGAGGCTCGTCTCTGATAGCTCATCTCTGAATTTGGCACTTGTTTTGTTCCCCACATTTGTTTTGTTTCCCATTTGACATTGTATTGTACAAACTTGTTTGTATTGTAACTTGTTTGTAATGACATAGTAAGGATTATTTTTCCTCGGGGGAGCTCATCGGAGTTGAGCAGTGTCGCGGACACCTTCGATGATTGATAACAAAAAGACAACAGACAATTCGATAATAAATAGAAAACTCATCATCAAGAAAACATTCATATTTCATTAAAATAAACATTTATTACAAACAAATAATGAAAAAATAGACGGCGATCGCCTAGTCCTCCGATGGGTACTCCGCCCCACACTTGTTGGTGATTGTCTCGACCAAACCCCTGTGGCCTTGAACCCCAAGCACCTCATCGACCGTCTATCGCATAGCGTGAAGTTGATTGGCCACGACGCTTAGCCAGTAGAGGTAGTGGGCGATGTTGGCATCATGCTCGCCCATTCCAGTACATTCTGGAAGGTGACCAAGACCCGGAAGCCGCATGGAATGAGATGTGTTGTTAAATACATCCCTTGCCATATCCTTGCGAAAAGTTTTAAGGTCATCATCCTCGAACGTGGTGACCAAACCCTCCCGATGAGCGATTTTAGCAAGGAGGTAATGTCGTTCTTTCGCCCAGGAAGGCGGTGAAAGTGCGATTGGAGCTAGGGACGAAGGTGCAGCTAGAGCTTGAAAGGCTATGGTGTGGCCCGAGGAAGAGGAAGGCTACTGTGATGGTGTGGAGAAGGGGAAGGCCTCCCCTATATATACAAAGGATCCCCTGACTTGTGACTTGGTCACTGCCATGAGAGGCCCACATGGCTTGGTACCACATGTCATAGATTAAGTCACCATAAAGTTGGTGCGGAGAAGATATGTACCACCCTCATTTTCATCCATCATGCATTGCATATATTCTTATACATGTTTAACATTAAGCAACACAAAAAGAATGAATTAGAACCAAAACAACATTTAAAATTTTGTATCTGTGCAGACATGTCCGGTTTGGACCCCGAACTAGTCCGGTTTTGCTCTCTATTGCCTTTCTGGACTTTTCCGTTAGTGCTACGGACTAGTCTGAAAATGTTTCTGATGTTTTCCTAAGTCATACCCCATACTTGTCTGGCCTAGCACCGGACCTGTCCGTTCAACTTTCTGTAACTTTGAAATAACTCCGAACGGACTTGTCTGGCTCGACACCAGACTTATCCGTTCAACTTTTTGACTTCCAACGGACAAGTCTGGCCCCTAGCGGACTTGTCCAGTGTGCCCGACTCGGATTCAATCTTTTCGTCCATGACATTCTATTGGGTATTTACCTTAATTGGGACCAAGAGCGTCGTGCCCAACCTCTGTGGAGCCCATGTGGGACCCCTACAAGGCCTCCACCACATTGAACTCGAAATCCATCAAACCCTACCACCTCTACCTCTATATAAACACCCCCAATACCCATCCTCTCACCCCTTTGTCAAAATTGAAGAAACCCCAAACCCTAGTTCGTGAAAGCCGCCATCAAGAGTTCACCGCGGCCAGGAGAAGAGAAAGGGGAAGGAGAAGGAAGTAAGTTTGATCTTCGTCAACTCATCGACATCATCGTCAATTCTCTACCAATTCTCCATCTTCTTTGGATCTAGGTTCAAGATCTCGAGTTTCGTCGAATTCACGACCCTTGAGTTGTTGAATTCACGGTAATTACCTTGGATGCACCTTTTCCACATAAAATATGATCCTATATTAGCTTTAACTAGGATCTAGTCGAAAATTCGCCAAAAACCCTAGCCAAGCGGACTTGTCTGGCCCTGTGCGGACTAGTCCGATCGACTTTCTGGTCCAGGACGGACTAGTCCTGTCCTCAGTACAGACTTGTACAGACACTTGAACTGAAATTGCTGAATTAAACCCAAATTGACTCAAAACAACTCGAAACATGTACAAACTTGTTGAAAACCATTGTAACTAGTGAGTAAACATTAATACAAACTCATTAACAAGTTTTACCACATATTTGCATGATTCATGCATGTCATGGCATATTGAGTAATATATGAGCATTTATTGATTGTAATGTTTGTTTTGTATGTCTATTGTGCGGAATAGAATGTTTTGCTCTAGAGAGTGTTGTTGAGGACCTCCAGCACCATAACTTTGAATCTTTTGAACCTAATCAAGCTCGGGAGCAAGGCAAGTGTCCTTGAACATTTTGATCCTATTTTTGAATGTTTTGTTTGCAAAACTGCATGCTTATGTCAAAATGATGGGAAACCCAAGATAGAAGTTTACTAGTCTTGTTTGACCATCCTTGTCGCTTGGGACATATTGTAGAGTGTCGAGAAGGACTTTTTACCTTTTTGCCTCGCTCTAATTAAGTGGATGGGAAAACAACTAAATGTCTTATTTATGAATTAATGCACTTATAGATCATAGGAATTGATGAACATGGTTAATTGGTTACATGGGATTGGGAGCTCTAAGCAAGCATGGATTGTGGATTGGATTGGATGTCGTGGTGGTTTGGCTTGCCTTAGATCTAAGGACCGGTTCATGCGAGAATAAGCCAGGACAACAGTGCCACCACAAGGCCAAGTATGGGTGCAGCGTAGCTGAATAATTAGGTGTGCTGCCGGTATTGTATGGACCATTGGATGGTGCGGGGAATTGGAGACGAGAAGGTCTACCATGGGAACCGCATGGCACATGAGGGGGCCCATGGGTGGGAGAATGGAGATTCGAGCCTGCTGGTGAAACCTTAATGGGTTCGTACATACTAGTAGTCCCTTTGTAAAAGCTATTTTGTGATATCTTGGCCACACACAAACGGAAGTGTGATAAGGCATGATAGAGGTTCTTAGTCACCGACAGGTGATGAAATCACGAACATGTGGGTAAAGTGGTACAATATCTGCAGAGTGTTAAAAACTATCATGATAGTCGTGCTCCCGGTTATCACACCTGGACAACTTCCATGATTAGAGTGGAACTTGGGATTTGGGATGGTCATGGTTATGGTTGGGTTATGGTTGGGTAATGGTTATGGTTGGGTTATGGTTTGGTAATAGTTATGGTTCGATTATGGTTATAGTTATGGTTATGATTATGGATTGAATGGTGATAAATGGACATGATTAATGAGGATGGTAAGAGAATGGCATATGGATGATTAATAGATGATGGATTTGTATTATGTTAATTATTTGGGATATGATGGGATTAAGTTCACATATACATCCTAGTATGCTTTTCATATGTATTAAATGTACTTTTCAACGAATAGCCATTATTTATTATCAATTCCTTGTTTAAGCTACATGTCATTATTTTCCTACACTTTTTGAGTACAACATGTGCTCACCCTTACAATTACCCCACCAACAGTTTCAGGTGATGTTTGGAAGTACCCTGAGGATAATGCAGAGTACTAGGTTGTGTGTTGTTGTCGACTTGCCTGTGGTGTTGCTTGGAGCCATGCTATCTCTTATGCTTAGTTTGCTTAGTTGCTTAATTAGCTTATCTCCGCTGCAGTTATAGTTCAATATTCATCATTAGATTTTTGTAATTTCAGGATTATTTGAATATTGTAATAAAGGTACTTAATTAACTTGTGTTGTGGTAATTTTCTGTATATCATTTGTGATGCACTCGTGTATGTGGGTTGAACATCCTGGGCACACATATGTGTCGCACTTGGTTCATTTTCGGAACTGGGTGTCACAAGATATGAAGTCGGAGCGCTTCGAATTTTGCGTGTGATGGTAGCTCTGCGCACGAATGGCAATGGACGCACGATGAATTCATGGCTTGATGTGGGCCCCACACCCTGTGTGAAAACCATGTGGTAGTAGAAGAGATACGCGCTCAACAAAAGTGCATCTCATATTTGAGGATAAAGGAGACGCCCCCGTAACAAGATTGTCTTTGATGGGAACAAAATGCGGAGATGACTATGAGGTCGGAGTGCTTCAAATTTTGCGTGCGTTCGAGAGGCATTAGAGGTCACTGACATGTAGGCCCAGATACTTTGCAGAGGCATCAGAGGTCACTGAGATGTGAGCCCACATACTCTGCAGAGGCATTAGTGGTCACTTACATGTGGGTCCACATACTCTGCAGAGGCATTAGAGGTCACTGAGATGTGGCCCCATACCTAGAGGGACCCATGTTTTCCGTTTCTGATGGAGCAAAAGAGAGACGACCTCTAAGTAAGCTCGTCTTGTATCTCTTCAAAAAGGAGACACACCTTTTGGAGCCTGTCTCCGATTTGAATAAAATGTGAGGTGCGCTCTTAGCAGGCCCATCTCTCATAAAACTGAATGAGAGATGTTCTTCTTTTATGCTCGTCTCCGACTGTTGCCCTAGGTACTTTAGCTCTTGCACGCTCTCTTTCCAACACTTAGCAAAATTTTTGGCAAATTTTCAACCTCGCGCTTTCTCACTCTACCGTTGCCCTAGAAACCACCGCACTGGCGCCACCGCCACCTCATCCTCGGAGCACGCCACCACCTCGTCTCGTTCCCCGGAGGACATCGCCGCCTTGACCCTGCCCTCTTGGTCATTATCGCGATGCCGCCGTCGACCTCGACTTCATCTTGACCCTGACCTCATACTAGTATGTTTTTATGTTTCTATTGTTAATAATATTTGTCATACGCACTTTTATGGGGTTGTCTCATGGGCGCGCATTATTGGTGTGCTGGTTGGAGTTGAAATGTTTTCCCGGAACACAAAACTACGTATAGGAAGTGGAAAACAACCTTTACACCACAGGTTAATGTGGAGGAGCTGAAAAGACAGCTGAGAAGGGAGCTCCTAGGAGACCTAAAACCTATACTAGAGGCCTCAAGTATACAATTCCCTAACGCGTTCATAAGTAACGGTGAGGAGCGTTAGGATCAGCTTAGCTTCAACATAAGCTGGGGATGGACAACCACATGAGGATCTTAAAGCACTAGCGTCTGGACCTTCAATTGAACCGTACATGATAGATAACTTGGCTCAACCAACAATATGCAGCCTTATGCTAATGGTCAGAGGAAGCATTCGAATGGAGGTCGGGAGAGGGCTAGTGTATCCCGCTTAGACCATGCTTGACGACATCCAGGTCGACACAACATCCTATGTTGTGGTCAAGGTAGACATGGTGCATGAAAATATGAAAGAACTAAAGCTTGAAGTGCCATAGAACGATACAATGTTGACTATGTGGGATGTAGTTGCTAGAAGGGTTCAGTGGAGACAGACATTTCTTGTTGTTGATCCAGCAGCAGCAGCTTCAGCATAGACCTCTACTGCTTTGATGCCTTGTGAGGCACGTCTGCTTCATCCTCGAAATCCAGAGCAGATGGCTCTGGATCCAATTCCAGAGCATTCATTGCCTCCAGTTACAGAGAAGCAACAGAAGTCTCTAATTGGAGAGCAGTTGCCTCTAGTTACAAAGAAGAAGTAGAAATCTCCAATTGGAGAGCAGTTGCCTCTAGTTACAGAGAAGGCGCATTTGTCTCCAACTCTAGAGTTGCCGCAGAAGTCTCCATTGGAAGAGCATCCACGTCGGTCTCCACATCGCGCTCGTAGTGCCCTGCTTCCTACACCTGATCAGCCAGTGGGAAAGTCGACGAAGAATGTACGTGCCAAGAACAAGAGTCAGCCGCAACAGCGATTGTCCAAGGAAGCTTGCATGAAACCAATAAAAGAGTCAAAAGGTAACCCAAGGGCGGCAAAAGCTGTAAAATCCCACTTTAATGCAAATATCAGTTTCAGCAACCAATTTAAAAATTCCTTTTGTAGATTTTCTAATGAACATTATTCACCCATTTTATACTTTATCAAGCTATAGGAAGAAATCATACTCTATTAATTAAAATCAACATATCCAATTTAAATCAATCAAATAAAGGATTGTAAATTATATTTGGATTATTTAATTGTCAAATAAACTAGCCTACCATTTTGGATTAATTTAGTAATTTTATTTAAACAATTGAGTAAGGATAAGGGTGAAATTTCAGTGGGACCCACAACTCAGTCTTATCTCCAGAGATGGTTCTCTGTTTTGCTTCTTCAACCGCGCGCTCGTTCCTCCTTCTTTTCCCCACTGTGCCATCTCCTCTGCTCCGCTTCCTCCTCCCGATCCGGCCGCCGCCTCGGTTCCCAGCACCTCCCGGCCGCCGGCTTGCCCCGCGCGCCCTGATCACCGCTCGCGCCTCCGCACCTCCCACACGCCCCTGGCCTACGACACTGCGCCCAGTTGCTGCTGCCGCTGTGTGCCTGCTGTCCTGCTCCCACTGCCCACGCGCCGAGATCACCCTCACGCACCGTTCCCCGGCCTCTGCACGTTGCCTCTCCCTGCAGCACCAACACCCGCGCGACGCCCTATCATCGCCCGCCTCTGGGCCATCCCTGCGCTCGGCTGCCCACAGCGCTCCGCCGCCCCACGCGCCACCGACACCGTGCGCGCCTCCTCACCGGTCACCTCCGGTGCCGTCTCTGCGCCGCACCTCCCTGGCGCCCAGCCCGCCGCTGGCCCACGTCCCAGCTCGCTCCACCTCGCCACGCACGTCGCCCTGCTCCTGGCCGCCTGCAGCTCCAGCGCCCTGGCCGAGCACCCTGCCGCCCTAACACCACTCCTCGCGGCCCCCCTCAACTCCCGTGCAGGTGATGTCGCGCTCCTTGCTCAACACCAGCACCACAGCCCTACTGTCACCCCCGGCTGCCCTGCTCATGTGGCGCCCGTGCCGGCGACGGTCGCCCACCCTCGTCGCTGTCCAACACCTCAACCGGTGGTCGACACCCGACATCGTCACCCCGTTCCGCACCGTGGCTATGTCTTGGAAACAAGGCAATTGTTTGGTGTGATGGATAAAATTCGGGAACACACTTTTGACACAATGGTATCGACAACTGGTCCAAGGTTAGCTCTTATTTTGCAAGATTGATTGAATCAATGAATGCATCCAAGGTGTTCGATGAAATAATTACAAGGTGAAACTAAGTGTGTTGCCGTTCAATGTTGGTCTATGGATGCAGGTCTATTCTGGGGTGGCAATCGACAAGGACATGCGCCAAGGTGCTCTTGGAATGTTGATGAAGTCCCGAGAGCTTATCGAGCTCACCTGGACAAGCTTGCGGGAGACACTACATTAGTGTCATCGTGTAAGCACTTGAACGATGCTCGAGAAGATTGTTGTAGAAACTACTTTACCTAAAAGTCATTTGACGTTGTCTTGGTACTCATGCTAGGTTAACAGTGCTTGTAATGACTTCTTAAGTCCAATCCATGTTGATCTCAATTCAGTCCCAAGTGTCGTTAGGTTCCATCATGGTTCATCCTAAGTCGGGACCCTACGACTGCACTGCTCACTTAACTAGGTTTACTCCTTTATGAGTTAAGTCAAGTTCATTGGTCGACTACTGAATCGCGACCTTCGTCTTGTACACTCCACTCATACTCAAGTTTTCGATGTCCCCCTTGATTCTTTAGTCATGCTTGCACTACCAATCCAACACTTCCACACCATTCAGCTTTATCATCCTTGAGTGACATAGCATCGAGTGTTGAGTGCCAAGTTGCAATGTGTGTTTACATTGCACCTTTCAATTCACATCTCGATACTACTATGACCACTTGACCCCATCCTTTGTTTATCCACACAACAGGGGCATATCTGTCCTTCCTAGTCAAACTCCTCATTCTTAGAGTTTACACAACCCCGTGGAGTCTATTATTAAATTACTTAATTACTTATATGCATATCATGTTGATAAGAACGTGATGATAGGTGATCGACGAGAAGTTTCGCTTGGAGGAGAAGGCCAGGGTGTCCACTTGAAGTCCTTGGCGGAGTCTGCACAGAAGGACCACTAACAATTGATATTTATTCGAGTCGCAAACTAAGGCAAGCCCCGGTTTGCATTTAAGAGCTTTTCAAAGTTTTCCAGTTTTATTCATTTACATCTCCAATTGGTATTGTTCATTACTTATAAGGTGTTTGATACTCCACTTGCATGACCACAAATCCCAAGGTTTGGTTGGAACGAGTTACAGTTTGACCTGTAGTCACTGCTTTGCTAATGCATAGGAAATTTGGTAGAAGTCGAGTAGTTGGAATCTACTCGCGGGAGATGTAGGACATATCTCACAGGATTGGTTAGATAGAAAATGGCATAATATAATGAAATGGAGACCGGGCAGGGGATGGATAGGAAGCGGTGAGAATTGAGTCTCGGTCGCATAGCCCTGCCTGTGTCGCTTGAGGACCGTGTCGTATGCGGCACCGTTGGGCAAGCTTGAACTGTACCGGTTGCATAATGGTATATGGGCCCATTAAACTGATGTAACTCCAGACTGTAGTGTGGAGACTCCTCGGTTGTCCTTGAATGGAGATGCGAAGGCATAAAGGTGTAAATCTTCTAGCGGGCAACTTCGACGTGTCCGTGTAGGGGACCTTTTGCTCGGGATGAAGAGGTTTGTCGACATTGGGGTCTTGGGTGAAAGGTGGCCACGTATGACGCGGGGAGGAGAGCACGGATGTGTCTCCCACGCGGGTGTGCGTGTCGTGCAGTCCGGGTGTGTCCTGATTGCAATCATCGTCCCTCGCGGTAATAGAGTACCACTTGTCCGTCGCTGTCATGACATAGTAAATACTAAGGAAGCCAGCAAATTATATTGTATTGAATTATAATTGCTTTGCAACCTTGTATGATTTAGAGATAGCAAAATTAAAGTTTACAATTTCCCCATACTTTAGATGTAATAGCATTATGGGCTCTGAGCATGTCATATCATCGATAAAGAGTTTCTTGTTTGATTGTGGAGCCCATGATGTGTCGTGCTTGGAGAATGTCATTTGCTACATAAAGCCTGATTATAAGGATCCACTTGTAGGCGAGTCTATTTATGCTATTCCTTACCTATGTTAGTATTCACCCTGCATATGTCTAGTGAGACGGGTTAGTCTTGCTGAGCCTTATGCTCACGTTTGCGCTTTAACGATTTTTGCAGGTATTAGTTTTATTTCTGTTGTTCAGGTTGTACATGAGACTCGAGGTGTCGAGATAAATCTCATGTGAGCCACGCCGCTGCTGAATGTTCTTCATGTTGCTAGTGAGAAGCGTCCTAGGGCATGGACGTCTTCTCTCCTGCTTAGTTAGGTGAGATTATGAGTATGTATTTTTCCACTGCGTGTGTACCCCCGTGATACACTCTTTTGTAAACTCTTCTTATTATGAAATGAAAACTTTATATGTTTTGGTATCCTTTCCGTGTGTGCTGTTAGGTGCCGCATCGCACGGCACCACCCAATGAGATCCTCGGAGGTGTGGACTCCGATCCCCACAAAAGCTATGACGTGTGCTAACCCGATGTTTGAAATGGGAAAGCCGAAGTTAACTGCCGGCGCACTCAAACAAGTTGGTAAACCTTGTGTTGAGCTTCATAACTACTACATGCAAAATTACAAAAAAATACCAAGCCTTAATATGGGGATTCAAGGATAACCACTTTCTGGTGGAAGATGGCGTGTTTCTCATCGAATGGTCCGATCTCTGTGATATTTTCAACCTCGGCGCTTTGGATGTCTCTCTAATACGCTGCTTGGCATTGTAAGTCCTCAAAAACTAGGTTCTTCAATATATATACTCAATATAAGTGTTATATGTGTCTAACAAATTTGGTATTTTGCGTGTAGGCACCAGCAACAACTTACTCGTCAAAAAACGCAAAACGCGTCTCCTTCATATCTGGACCCACAAATATCAATGAGAACTCAATTGTTGAGCAGTCGAAAAGATGTTGTTTCATATTTTTCCATGGCAATGAAACACTACAGTGATAAGGAGCTCCTAATCATACCGTTCAACCCGGGTAACCATTGGGTAATCCTAGTAATTTCTATAAAGTACGACCAAGTTTGGTATTGTGACTCCTCAAGGCCGAGAGATGAACTGGCGAGCGAAGTACCCGTAATTGGGATGATATCGCTTCCGTTATTAACGAGTAAGTTCCTTCTTCACTTTAGTTTCTGACTATTTTGTCATTGCATGATAATTTTATATTAACTGTTAATATTTTTGTTTAGAGCTTTTGACACATACGTGTATAAGGTGCTAGGAGGACACGTACAACGAAAACGCCGACAACTTAAACATCATCTAGCATTCAACGTCCCACAACAAGCTCTGTGCAACACGTGCGACTTCCATGTCTGCTTACACATGGTTTTATTTGGAGAGCAGCCGAATTGCAATGTATGTGTAAGTGCATTATTTATTTTACGTTATTACTAATCTTTTGCTAAATCTCATTTTATCGTGTGGCAAAACTACGGACCCGTCTTCAGGAACGCTAAAGGTAGTACCCTCGAGCACATTAGAGACATGATATGCAGGTTCATCATTTTTGAAAGGAAAAAGTCTATTTTACTACCTTGAAGTATCATCTTTGTTCACTTAACCCTCTAAATAATTTTTTGGTTCAGTTTACCCTCCGAACTATTTAGATTGATTCAATTCACCCCCTATTAAAATTTCTCTTTTTTGTTTCTCTTTGTATGGGTTATATTCGAAGTTAGAGTTTTGTGGGATGGTAGATGATATCATAAACTATGCAAAAATAATAATTTTATAATTTTCATAAACTTTTTTAATGTATTATTTCATCTTCCAAACAAGATTTGTTAACCTAGTTTAAAAATAAAAAAATAATAGAAAAAAATTTTAAAATAAATTTCTATGTATATTCTATTGTAACATATAATCTCGTGAAATTTTACCTTCAGAAATCATGTTTACAAAGAGAAAAAAAGAAAAACATTACTAGGGGATAAATTGAACCAATATAAATAGTTTCAAGGGTAATCTGAACCAAAATTTTCTTTAAGAGGTTAAGTGAACAACACTGGTAATCGAGGGTAGTAAAATGGACTTTTTCCTTTTCTGAAATCATTCGCCCAAAAGGAGAATTTTGTTACAGTCTACAAGATTAGATGACAGTTGTTCTTTGTGTCATTAGTTACTTGTTAAGCACGATGAACATGGGGGCATTATTTGTAATAGTTATTTGGTATATAAGCAGGATGAATAGGGGGCATTCTTTGTGTAAATAGTTACTTGATAACCATGATTGACACTTTGTTAATATTTGACTGGTCAATATAATTTAATGTGTGATCTCCATTCAGCTATACATATGTTTTTGTATGTGTATGTTGCTAACCCTGGCAATGCGGCTGCCAAATCCTGGCTAGCTCCAAGATGCAGCCGGCAACCAGGATAAACAGGGGTGAGGGCACCTAATAGGAGACGAGCGTCTAACAGGGTGCGTCTCCAGTTAGTGCCGCAGTGATCCCACCGGTAAATAAATCTGCGGTGAGCTATCATAAAGACCGTCTAGGATTTCATAAATAAAGGAGACGAGCTGAATTAAAGATCAGCTCGGGTTAGTCTCACAAAAAGGAGACTGACTGACATAAAGACCATCTCGGATTTCATAAATAAAGGAGACGGTCTAAATTGAAGTCCGTCTCGAATTAGTCTCACTAAAAGGAGACGGCCGTACTTAAAGAGCGTCTCTCAATCATAACAAAAAGGAGACGAGCTGATTGGAAGAGCGTCTTGGATTAGTCATTAAATCATCAATGGGCTTCCACAAATATTGTCTTGGATTTCTTAATGAAAGAAGACGAACTTTTTTAAAGACCGTCTCATATTAGTCTTCAAATCTGCGACGGGCTGACATAAAGTCTGTCTCGGATATCTTACGTAAAGGAGACGGCCACCTTAAAGCTCGTCTCGGATTTCTTAGAAAAAAGAGACAGACTGCATTAAAGACCGTCTTGGATTTCTCACATAAAGGAGATGAACCTTCTTAAAGCTTGTCTCCCATATATACTTATCGGGGATGCGTCTGCTGCTCATCTCCAATTACTCTGTAATGCGAGACGCGACAACAGAGACACGCTTTTTGCTCGTCTCCATTCTTCTTGTGGGCTCGTCTCGAATGAGCCTTTCTCATGTAGTGTTTCTGTTTTGTGGCTCTTTTTGTTCTATTGGTATTTCAGCTTGCTATGTGTTCTACATGCTAGGGGGAGTCAGCTCCTAGAAATCGTAGGCCTCCGACTGATGTGGTTTAAACAATTGATAGATGCTAGAATTCCTTTACTTTTTGTAGAGACTAGAAGCATGACCAATTCTTTTATTTTTTGTATGGTCACATTATGATCATAACATAGTATTTATCTGAATTTTCCAACATGATAATAGAAAGACAATTGAAAACAAAACTGACACATTATTCACCAACGTTCACACTCTGACTAGTGGCCAAATTTTTATTTCGTGTACCGTCAACGTGGTTGTTGAATTACAAATAAAAAACATAGAAAGAACGACCACACACTAGCAGGGGTAAATGGATCATTTCAACCTTTCTCTCTACTCTCTTGAAACTGAAACCAGGAAATAACCAAACAGTTTATAGGGTGATTATGTTTATAGTTTGAAACCAATTTTTAAGTGAATTTAAAATGATTCTGATTCTATGTGAATCTGGAACTGTACCAAATGGGCTCTTAGTAACAAAGGTGTATGGTGTGATAATTACCTTGTTAATGCCACTACTGATGATAGAGGATACTTATGCTCCCATTTGGTAGACAATAAAATTATATCTAGTTTCTCATAAGTAGAGTTCGGTAATGCATTTGCCCATGTGTATTTTCTACCTGTAGATCAAACTCTTTTAAGTTCAAGTTGTCAATAACCGTGTTGAAAAGAAGAAGTTATTTTTTATTGTAGCTTACTTTGCTTTTTTCATCTGGTCATCTAAGGATATTAAAATCACCATCAATCAAAATTGGAGGGTATTCTTTTTCACACATGTTAACCAGTTCCACTAAGAATTGTTCATTGAATTATGTTTGTGCTGGGCCATAGACTATCATCAGCACCCATTTGAAGCAATCAGATTTATTGCACAAATGGAATTTAATGTAGTACTCTCCTTCATCAATTGCCCCAATAGAAAAAATATTCATACCAACACCTAATAGAATCCTATCTGACCTGCCACTGGGCTCTTTAGTGTACCATAAGAAATCTCTACCCGCGCAAAAAGTTTTAAGAAACGAGTACGCTAGTTGTAACACCCTAAATTTTAAAAACTTTGTAATCAAAATTTCAATCATGTTATTGTGCATTTGTGTGCTTTTTAAAATTTAGATGCGCTAGAAAACACAAATCAAAAAGAAAAGAAAAAATAAAAGAAAAAGGAAAAAAGATAAAACCCTGTGTGGGCCAAAACCCTAGCAGTAGCCCATCCTTCTCTCCCCTTTGCGCCAGCCCAGCCCGTGCTCCCCTCTCCCTCTCTTCTTTCTCTGTCGCCCGGGCCCGCAAGTCCACGCATCAACTGCGCCCGATGCCACGATTCACTCGCCGCACACACGTTCCCTGATGAGGACATCACAACAGCAGAGACGCACATTGAACTGCAAGGACCAATCACAAGAGCACGAGCACGGTTATTAAATCAGTAGGTGAATTCGTTCCTAACTTCTTTTGCATGTGAGTTTGAGAATAGATTGCTATGTGATGATTTAATTGTTATTAGGAATAATGGAGAAGATCAACAACTGAAGGAAAGAGGCCTTGGGAGCAGGGAGAAAGAGGCCTTGGGAGCATGGAGAACCAGCTTGGATGTCCACAAGTTGATGGAAATAGTTTACAACTCAGACTCGAGTTCAACTCGGAGTCCAGGAGGAGTCCACATTAAAACGGACGCCCAGGAGGCATACGGACTCCGTTTTTGATGTTCTACATATGCAAGGAAAGAGGAGAAGATAAACTTTCCAATGGTTCTAGTCCTACCTCAAAATTCCTCCGGAGTCATTGGGAACCATTGAAACAAGTTGAGTCCAGATTTCTGTCCGGTGCTGCGCCACCGAATCGGGCCTTTGGGCCTTGTATCCTGTAAGAGTCCATTAAGGACGTGTCTAATCGTGTTTTGGTCGAACCCTAGCCTACAAATACTGCAGCCTCCGGTCATATTCGGTGGGTTTCGCTTAGATCAATAATATCGCCGTTCTACAGTTTGTGAGACCCCAACTTCGCGATTTCCGATCGTGTCTTCGACGTTCTTGCTCATGTTCTCGGTTGCACTTGCAGGGATTAGCCTTCTTGGCGAGGTCAAGCGTGTGCAGCACGGTTGATAACCAATGAAGCCGTGATGTAGTGATTGCAGAGATACTCGAACCGCTCGAGTACCGCGGATCATCAACGTCGAGTTCTCCACCCCAATTGACATACATTTCAGAAGATCGGGCCTAAACCTACTCATCAATTGGTATTAGATTTCCAGGTTGCCCGTGAGGTATCTTTGTTTTCCTTCCATTAGATTGATTTTTTTTGTACCTAGAGTCCACAGAAAAGCCACAAAAAAATTAGATCATTTTTACCGCTTCCCAGACTATAGTGCCTGCAGTTTCGTTTTTCAGTTTGCATTGTTGAGTTTGCATTCGTGTGGTCGAGTCTTGTTGCTGGTTTCGCTTTGTGTTTTGGGTCCTAGTTATCATGTTTCGTCCTTGTTTTCTTGATATTTGATACCTATTCCACAATCCCTAAATAATAAACCGATCCACCACGTTCATCGGTTTGTCCTAGCTAGCCGCCTTGCGTGAACTCCCGCATCGCCAGCCCTAGATTAGGTGACAAACCTTTGTGCCATTCATCCTTGAATCATCACACACCACCCCATTAGTTGCTGTGCAAATTCCCGATCGTTTTCATATCCGATTGCGAGTTCTGTTCTCAAACCGAGTTGGAATCAACATCCAAAAAAACGTAACTCGGACAGCCTACCTTAAAACGGCCATAACTTTTGCATACGAACTCGGAATCGGGCGATTTTTTTTCAAATTCATCTACGCATAATTTCGCATCTGATTTTCCGTGGCGTAGCCGGTGTAGCCGCGTTCGGTGAAATTAGATTGCCCAAATTACCCTCGGAAGATAGGCTATCCGGCTTCCGAAGTTTCAGCACGAATTTTAAAGAATCTTCTTGATTTTCTATAGGCCGCATATTACATCCAATTGATCTGCAAATTTATGTGATTCCTATATTTGTGCTCCTGAGTAAAGAAAAAATATCAAAAAAAATATTACAAAAAAGAAAAAAATAGTGAAGAGGACGCATATTAAAGCAATTGGCCTATACCACTTGGTGTTGTTTTGTTGGCTATATCATTCTGTCTTTCTTTTGCCTTGATACTTCCTTGTGTTGTGCTAGGCTCTAGGGCACTCGGTTGACCAGCAACAGTTTCCTACATGGAATACTTATTCAACTTTGTTTAGCTGTTAACAATTTTCTGCTTATTAGCCATCATATTGTGCCATCCAAGCTCCACCTTTCTCTTGAGCATAACAGGTACCTTTGCAATCACCCCACGCTTCATTGGTTCATCTCACCGTCCACACCACCTGCTGTGTCGGTAAGAACACTCGTAAGAGCGTGGTAAGACGCTTGAGCGAGAGAGATTGTTTTCTTCCACCTTCCACATTGTCACTGTAGTTGATAGGGATAACATATTTTTTTGTTGTATTTTGTTTCCTACTAACAATGGCAGGAGAAGACAATGATGACGAATGTGTTCAACATGCTGAGTTACGTGATATGATGAAGACCATGACGGATATGTTCGCCAAATAGAACGCAGCAATGGATGAGTCATGGGCGAACTTGACCTGTCAACTGAATGACCTTGCTCTTCGAATAAATACTTTTGAGGTTCGGTTGCCTCTCACTGGAAGACAAGAAGACAATGCTTATGATGAACTGGAGCATTCGGCTAATTTAGATTGCCCAAATCCCCCTCGGAAGATAGGTTATCCGGCCTCTGAAGTTTCAGCACGAATTCTAAAGAATCTTCTTGATTTTATATAGGACGCATATTACATCCAATTGAGCTGCAAATTTGTGTGCTTCCTATATTTGTGCTCCTGAGTAAAGAAAAAATATCAAAAAATATTACAAAAAAGAAAAAAATAGTGAAGAGCACGCATATTAAAGCAATTGGCCTATACCACTTGGTGTTGTTTTGTTGGCTATATCATTCTGTCTTTCTTTTGCCTTGATACTTCCTTGTGTTGTGCTAGGCTCTAGGGCACTCGATTGACCAGCAACAGTTTCCTACATTGAATACTTATTCAACTTTGTTTAGCTGTTAACGATTTTCTGCTTATTAGCCACCATACTGTGCCATCCAAACTCCACCTTTCTCTTGAGCATAACAGGTACCTTTGTAATCACTCCACGCTTCATTGGTTCATCTCACCATCCACACCACCTGCTGTGTCGGTAAGAACACTTGTAAGAGTGTGGTAAGACGCTTGAGCGAGAGAGGTTGTTTTCTGCCACCTTCCATATTGTCACTGTAGTTGATAGGGATAACATATTTTATTGCTGTCTTTTGTTTCCTACTAACAATGGAAGGAGAAGAAAATGATGACGAATGTGTTCAACATCCTGAGTTACATGATATGATGAAGACCATGACGGATATGTTCGCCAAATACAACGCAGCAACGGATGAGTCATTGGCGAACTTGACTCGCCAACTGGATGACCTTGCTCTTCGGATGAATACTTTTGAGGCTCAGTTGCCTCTCACTGGAAGACTAGAAGACAATGCTTATGATGAACTGGAGCGTTCAGCGAAATTAGATTGCCCAAATTCCCCTCGGAAGATAGGCTATCCGGCCTTCGAAGTTTCAACACGAATTTTAAAGAATCTTCTTGATTTTCTATAGGCCGCATATTACATCCAATTGAGCTGCAAATTTGTGTGCTTCCTATATTTGTGCTCCTGAGTAAAGAAAAAATATCAAAAAATATTACAAAAAAGAAAAAAATAGTGAAGAGCACGCATATTAAAGCAATTGGCCTATACCACTTGGTGCTGTTTTGTTGGCTATATCATTCTGTCTTTCTTTTGCCTTGATACTTCCTTGTGTTGTGCTAGGCTCTAGGGCACTCGGTTGACCAGCAACAGTTTCCTACATTGAATACTTATTCAACTTTGTTTAGCTGTTAACGATTTTCTGCTTATTAGCCACCATATTGTGCCATCTAAGCTCCACCTTTCTCTTGAGCATAACATGTACCTTTGCAATCACCCCACGCTTCATTGGTTTATCTCACCGTCCACACCACCTGCTGTGTCGGTAAGAACACTTGTAAGAGCGTGGTAAGACGCTTGAGCGAGAGAGATTGTTTTCTTCCACCTTCCACATTGTCACTGTAGTTGATAGGGATAACATATTTTTTTTGTTGTCTTTTGTTTCCTACTAACAATGGCAGGAGAAGACAATGATGACGAATGTGTTCAACATGTTGAGTTACGTGATATGATGAAGACCATGATGGATATGTTCGCCAAATAGAACGCAGCAACGGATGAGTCATTAGCGAACTTGACTCGCCAACTGGATGACCTTGCTCTACGGATGAATACTTTTGAAGTTCGGTTGCCTCTCGCTGGAAGACAAGAAGACAATTTTTATGATGAACTGGAGCATTCAGCGAAATTAGATTGCCCAAATTACCCTCGAAAAATAGGTTATCCGGCCTCTGAAGTTTCAGCACGAATTTTAAAGAATCTTCTTGATTTTCTATAGGCTGCATATTATATCCAATTGAGTTGCAAATTTGTGTGCTTCCTATATTTGTGCTCCTGAGTAAAAAAAATATCAAAAAAATATTACAAAAAAGAAAAAAATAGTGAAGAGCACGCATATTAAAGCAATTGGCCTATACCACTTGGTGCTGTTTTGTTGGCTATATCATTTTGTCTTTCTTTTGCCTTGATACTTCCTTGTGTTGTGCTAGGCTCTAGGGCACTCGGTTGACTAGCAACAGTTTCCTACATTGAATACTTATTCAACTTTGTTTAGCTGTTAACGATTTTCTGCTTATTAGCCACCATATTGTGTCATCCAAGCTCCACCTTTCTCTTGAGCATAACAGGTACCTTTGCAATGACCCCATGCTTCATTGGTTCATCTCACCGTCCACACCACCTGCTGTGTCGGTAAGAACACTTGTAAGAGCGTGGTAAGACGCTTGAGCGAGAGAGATTGTTTTCTTCCACCTTCCACATTGTCACTGTAGTTGATAGGCATAACATATTTTTTTTTTGCCTTTTGTTTCCTACTAACAATGGCAGGAGAAGACAATGATGACGAATGTGTTCAACATGTTGAGTTACGTGATATGATGAGGACCATGACGGATATGTTCGCCAAATACAACGCAGCAACGGATGAGTCATTGGCGAACTTGACTCGCCAACTGGATGACCTTGCTCTTCGGATGAATACTTTTGAGGCTCGGTTGCCTCTCGCTGGAAGACAAGAAGACAATGCTTATGATGAACTGGAGCGTTCGGCGAAATTAGATTGCCCAAATTCCCCTCGGAAGATAGGCTATCCGGCCTCCAAAGTTTCAGCACGAATTTTAAAGAATCTTCTTGATTTTCTATATGCCGCATAATACATCCAATTGAACTGTAAATTTGTGTGCTTCCTATATTTGTGCTCC
Organism: Tuctoria greenei; assembly: GCA_036927565.1. Lineage (NCBI taxonomy): Eukaryota > Viridiplantae > Streptophyta > Magnoliopsida > Poales > Poaceae > Tuctoria > Tuctoria greenei. Next base: position 30,074,773 of record JAYESD010000011.1, read on the forward strand.
TGAGTAAAGAAAAATGTCAAAAAAATATTACAATAAAGAAAAAAATAGTGAAGAGCACGCATATTAAAGCTATTGGCCTATACCACTTGGTGCTGTTTTGTTGGCTATATCATTCTGTCTTTCTTTTGCCTTGATACTTCCTTGTGTTGTGCTAGCCTCTAGGGCACTCGGTTGACCAGCAACAGTTTCCTACATTGAATACTTATTCAACTTTGTTTAGCTGTTAACAATTTTCTGCTTATTAGCCACCATATTGTGCCATCTAAGCTCCACCTTTCTCTTGAGCATAACAGGTACCTTTGCAATCATCGCACGCTTCATTGGTTCATCTCACCGTCCACACCACCTGCTGTGTCAGTAAGAACACTTGTAAGAGTGTGGTAAGACGCTTGAGCGAGAGAGATTGTTTTCTTCCACCTTCCACATTGTCACTGTAGGTTATAGGGATAACATATTTTTTTGTTGTCTTTTGTTTCCTACTAACAATGGCAGGAGAAGACAATGATGACGAATGTGTTCAACACGCTGAGTTACGTGATATCATGAAGACCATGACGGATATGTTCGCCAAATACAACATAGCAACGGATGAGTCATTGGCGAACTTGACTCGCCAAGTGGATGACCTTACTCTTCGGATGAATACTTTTGAGGCTCGGTTGCCTCTCGCTGGAAGATAAGAAGACAATTCTTATAATGACCTGGAAGATCACAATAATCAGCCAAGACTGCCACTTTATCGTAGAGGTATGGGAGGTAATAATCATAACAATTATAATCGTCCTCCTGATGATCCTTTTGCTAAAGTGAAATTTATTATACCCTCTTTTTTTGGTGCTTATGATGCTGAGGCTTATCTTGATTGGGAGATGACAGTAGAGCAAAAATTTAATTCCCATCTTGTTCCTGAACAACATAGAGTTCGTCAAGCCACTAGTGAGTTTAAGGACTTTGCTATCATATGGTGGAATGAACTTGTTAAAACTAGAACTGATCCTCCAACATGGGATAGATTAAAGGAAGCTATGCGTGTTTGATTTGTTCCTCCATCTTTTCTGCGGGACCTTCACAAAAAATTGCAGCGCTTAGACCAAGGTAACATGTCCGTTGAGGAGTATTATCAAGAGTTACAAAAGGGTATGCTGCGTTGTGGGGTAGTAGAGGACATGGATGATAAAATAGCTCATTTTTATGGGGGGTTGAGGCGTGAAATTCAGGACATTGTTGATTACAAGAAATATGATACTGTTAACAGATTGTTTTAGCTTGCTATTTTGGCAGAAAAAGAATTGCAGGGCCGACAACAACAGCAACATCGCACGAGGAGCAACTTCACGCTGCGTGCAGCGACTACACCATCCAAAACAGCGCCATCTTTGACCCCCCGTGCAGCGACTACACCACCCAATGGCGGCCAACAAACTATACCTGCTGCTCCACCTTCTCACATGCCGGAAGGCAGCAAGGCGACATCATTCAAGCCTTCGTCGTCCACTCCTTCTACGGGTCATACTTCTGACATTAAGTGTCACCGCTGCCAGGGACTTGGTCATATGATGAGAGATTGCCCGAGCAAACGAGCATACATAGCACGTGACGATGGCGGGTATGATAGTACGTCGGATGTTGAAGATGAATATTCTCTTGCTGCTGACTTTATAGATCCAAATGATGAACACACCGAAGAAGACGTACTTGGTAAAGCGGCGACGGAGAACTACAGGAGCATCATTGTGCAGCGTGCCTTGAGCTCCAAAGTTGAGACCGACGACAAGCTACAATGACACAACCTCTTCCACATGTTTCTCATCGTCAAGGACTGCCGTGTACACACTATAATTGATGGAGGTAGCTGCAATAACTTGGTGAACACGGACGTCGTCAAGAAACTCGGTTTGACAACAAGAGCACACCCTCATCCGTACCACATTCAATGGTTCAACAACAGCGGTAAGGTTCGGGTAACACAAATAGTGAGAATACATTTTTCAATTGGTTAATACCATGATTTTGCTGATTTTTATGTTGTTCCTATGGATGCTTGTTCTCTTTTATTTGGTCGTCCTTGGGAATTTGATACAGATGCTATTCATCATGGTAGAACCAATAAATATACTCTCATGCATAAGGGAAAGAAAATCACTTTGCTCCCAATGACTCCTGCTGAAATTGTGCATTTTGAGAAGAGTAAAATTCGTGATGGCAAAGCAACAAAATTAGAATCTGAAAAACAGCAAGTTATTAAGTTAAAATCACCATCGTTGCTCGCAACTAAATCTGAACTTGCTGATTTATTTGATGCTAAGGGCATGTGCTATGCTTAGTTTGCAAAGAAGCCATGTTTTCACTTCATGAATTATCTATTGCATTGCCCCCTACTGTTGCTAACCTTTTGCAGGAGTTTGAGGATGTGTTTCCCTCCGAGATACCCCCTGGTTTACCACCGATGAGAGGCATTGAACACAAGATCGATTTGATTCCAGGAGCAAGTTTGCCAAATCGTGCAGCATACAGGGCGAATCCACAAGAAACTAAGGAAATTCAGCGACAAGTCCAAGATCTTTTGGACCGCGGGTACATTCGTGAAAGCCTTAGCCCTTGTTCCGTTCCTGTTCTTTTGGTTCCTAAGAAAGATGGTAGTTGGCGCATGTGTGTTGATTGTCGAGCGATTAATAACATCACCATTCGATATCGTTATCCTATTCCTCGATTAGATGACATGCTTGATGAATTGAGTGGTGATATCATCTTCACAAAAATTGACTTGCATAGTGGTTACCACCAAATTAGAATGGCACTAGGAGATGAATGGAAAACTGCATTTAAAACCAAGTTTGGACTTTATGAGTGGTTAGTCATGCCTTTTGGTTTAACTAATGCACCCAGCACCTTTATGCGATTAATGAACGAGGTTTTACGTGCTTTCATTGGACAATTTGTGGTGGTTTACTTCGATGATATCCTCATTTACAGCAAGTCATATGATGAACATCTTAATCATTTACGTGTTGTTTTTACTGTTTTGAGAGATGCACGTTTGTTTGGTAACCTCGAAAAGTGCGTCTTTTGCACCAATAGAGTCTCGTTTCTTGGCTATGTCATTTCCTTGCAGGGAATTGAGATGGATGAGGCAAAAATTGAAGCAATCACCAGCTGGCCAGCCCCAACAACCGTCACACAGGTTCGTAGTTTTCTTGGTCTTGCAGGTTTTTATCGGCGCTTTGTGCGGGATTTCAGCACCATTGCAGCACCTCTACATGAGCTAACGAAGAAGGGAGTTCCATTTCGATGGGGCGAACAGCAGCAACAAGCTTTTGATGCTCTCAAATCGAAGCTTACACAAGCACCATTGCTACAACTTCCTGATTTTGACAAGACCTTTGAGCTAGAATGTGATGCAAGTGGCATTGGTATTGGAGGCGTTCTCATGCAAGAATAAATATGTGCTGCGAGAGGGTCTCCTCTATCGTGCTAACAAGCTATGCGTTCCAGCTAGCTCTGTTCGTCTATTACTTTTGCAGGAAGCACATGGAGGAGGTTTGATGGGACATTTTGGAGTGAAGAAAACTGAAGATGTGCTGTCCACACACATCTTTTGGCCGAAGATGAGACGTGATGTCAAGCGCTACGTGTCATGATGTACTACTTGCAATAAAGCTAAGTCTCGCCTTAACCCACATGGTCTTTATATGCCTCTTCCTGTTCCTAGTGTACCTTGGGAGGATATTTCTATGGACTTTGTTTTGGGATTGCCTAGGACTAAGAGGGGGAGGGATAGTATTTTTGTAGTTGTTGATCGTTTTTCCAAAATGGCACACTTTATACCTTGTCATAAGAATGATAATGCCTCACACATTGCTGATTTATTTATGACGGAAATTGTTCATTTACATGGTGTGCCAAATACCATTTGTTTCTGATCATGATGCAAAAATTTTAAGTCATTTTTAGAGAACTTTGTGGTATAAATTGGGAATCAAGTTGCTGTTTTCAACTACATGTCACCCACAAACAGATGGATAGACCGAGGTAGTTAATCGTACTTTATCCACTATGTTGCGGGCTGTCTTGAAAACAAATTTGAAGTTGTGGGAGGAGTGTTTACCACATATAGAATTTCCTTACAACAGATCCATTCACTCCACGACAAAGGTAAGTCCATTCCAGGTAGTGTATGGTTTCAATCCCCATGCTCCTATTGATTTACTACCTTTGTCTCCTTCTGAAACTATAAATTTGGATGCTACACAACGATCTGAATTCATTCTTAAGATGCACGAAACTACAAAGAAAAATATTGAAATGATGAATGAGAAGTATAGGATTGCAGGTAGTAAAGGCAGAAAAGAAGTAAAACTTGAACCGGGTGATTTGGTGTGGTTACATTTGAGAAGAGAGCGATTTCCCGACTTGAGAAAATCTAAACTTATGCCACGAGCTGCTGCTCCTTTTAAGATCATTGAAAAGATTAATGATAATGTATATAAGCTTGAATTGCCTCCCGATTTTGGGGTTAGTCCTACATTTAACATTTTAGATTTGCGACCGTACTTGGGAGAAGAAGATGAACTTGAGTCGAGGACGACTCCAATTCAAGAGGGGGAGGATGATGAGGACATCACAACAGCGGAGACGCACATTGAACTGCAAGGACCAATCACAAGAGCACGAGCATGGTTATTAAATCAGCAGGTGAATTCGTTCCTAAATTCTTTTGCATGTGAGTTTGAGAATAGATTGCTATGTGATGATTTAATTGTTATTAAGAATAATGGAGAAGATCAACAAGTGAAGGAAAGAGGCCTTGGGAGCGTGGAGAACCAGCTGGGACGTCCACAAGTTGATGGAAACAGTTTACAACTTGGACTCGAGTTCAACTCGGAGTCCAGGGACGCGTCTAATCATGTTTTGGTCGAACCCTAGCCTATAAATATTGCAGCCGCCGGTCATATTCGGTGGGTTTTTCTTAGATAAAAATATCGCCGTTCTACGGTTTGTGAGACCCCAACTTCGCGATTTCTGATCGTGTCTTCGACGTTCTTGCTCGTGTTCTCAGTTGCACTTGTAGGGATTAGCCTTCTTGGCGAGGTCAAGCGTGTGCAGCACGGTTGATAACCAACAGGGATGTGGTGTAGTGATTGCAGAGGTACTCGAACCGCTCGTGTACCGCAGATCATCAACGTCGAGTTCTCCACCCCAATCGACATACCTTTCGGAAGATCGGGCCTAAACCTACTCATCATTCCCTACTCCTCGGATCCGCGCCCAAAATTCAAGCATGGCAGGTGCGTCAAAACGGCCGTCTCTGACGCACTATAAAAGGCCGATGCCCCCCACTTTAAACCCTTTTCATGGTGAGTCTCCACCGTTCCTCGCATTCCCGTTGATTCAACATTCTTCTCTCCATCTTTCATGGTCTCACACGTTCGCCACACTCCCTGGAGCATGCCGAACAAGCTAGCTTGGGGAGAACGACATCGCATCATTGATTCTGTCGGTCACTGGTGAGTTCTTGCGCCGTTCTTTGTTGCACCGCTCACTTAGCCACCGCGCTCACTGTCTAACAGCCCAACCTCGTGTACGACACCGTCTGCAGGCTGTCGGGCATCTTCGTTAGTGGGATTCAACGCTGCATCGCGGGAATTGACCACCACCGACGAGCTCCGCCACCTCCCTTCAATCGTCGACGCCCTTCTGCACCTCTCCAAGTCCCAAGAACGCCTCTGGTTTGTTCACATCACCTTCCTCTTCGATTTACACATCAAGATTGGAGTATTAGGGTAGATTATCGTGTGGATTAGCTAATTCCGGTGAGACCATCACCGTCGGTAGACGTGCGCCGCGCACACTGCGCTGGCGTAGGTAAGGGACAATGTGGTCCAATCTAGGCCATTGCCTCATAGCCGACGGCCATGATTAGATCGAGCGTACCCCTTTGGGTTAATTAAATCTAGGCCTTATGCTTGGAATCTGATGGCTAGGAATTCAAACTGCTGGTGTGCGGCCGCTTTTGCATCGAGACCCCCGCCCTTTTTCAATCTAGTCACTATAAAATATGATTACTGTGCAATAACCCGAGAAAATGCAATTATGCCTCTGGACTTTAGGAAAATCATGATTTTAGCTGCATATTACATGTTTAGGGCCCTGTAATTTTATTAAAAATGATGTTTAGCCTCTGTCCAGTTAGGGATAGTTATAGTATAGCCCCTGGACATATTGAAAATCATTTTCAGCATTTATATTATTTACAGTTCTACTGAAAATTACATAAAAATAGGAAATGATTGCAGAAAAGTGAATATAAATTAATAGAAATTCAGAATAATTATTTAGAGAACTTAAAATATATTTCATTACCTTTAAACTTAAATAATTCATTTCGGCCACCAAAATTTTGTAGAAAATATATGTAATTGATATTTATGAGTACAAAATTATTTTAAGCACACAAATAAATATAACATAGCATTAAAAATTACTCAATGTAATACTTTAATCTGAAATAACATAATACTAGTAAATAATTATATTTTGATGTAGGAAAATCCACCAAAAAGTGTATTGAGCACAAAAATAAATACTAAAATGATATAAAATCTCAATGCCCATTTCTAACACATAAAAATCCACATTTTAATAAACAACATTAAATGAACTTCTTCACATGAGTAGTAAATTATCTTTCGTAGGTACGTACTTGCATAGGTTATTGTGATTGTGTCCATATTTGTTTCGTAGCATTGTATGCTTAGTACTTATTGTATGTTATTTACTTTTGCCTCACATCAACACTTCGAGTAGAGTCGGTTCTCGAGCTAGAATTTAACTTTCAAGACCTTCACTTCGACAACCAACACTTCGGAGGAGGCAAGTGCCCTTGACCATCTTGTACCTATCTAGGAATTGTACTTAGTTTACATGTTAATTTAATACGAATTGTATGCTATGATTATCCTGTTGTTTTACCCTATTCCCTTGTCGCTTGGGTATGAAAGGGTGGTATTTGGGAATTACTATACACGTAGCCATGCATATTAGATGGGGGAAACAACATTTATTATATTTACTATTTATGAATTATGATCATTGTTATGATATTGGAAAATGAATTGTAGTAAATAGGAATTTGGCGGGTTGGTTTGATTGGTACGGTGCAGTACGCACGAGACCCGGGATTGGGGTTTGAACCTTGCTGTATTCTAAGGACTGGTTTATTGAATGTGGCCTAGAGGGGGGTGAATAGGCCTTTTGGATAATTGTCAGAACCTACAACACTTAACAACCAGTTCAAAACCAGAGATATCGGACTAGTCCGGTAAAGTGCGGACTAGTCCATTGTGTACGGACTAGATTGATTAAGTTTGATCGATTAATTTTATTCTGCAATATATGCAGCAGAAATATACGATTAAATAAGGTGTTACAAGGTTATAAACCAGGTTATATCACAATTCAATCTTATACTTGATATTTCAATGTAAAGTAATCAAGATCAATTGAAACCCTAGATTGATATAATGTATAGGACAATGAACATAAGAGATTTATCCCGTAGTTCAGTTCCCACAAAGGCAACCTACATCCACGTTGAGGAGTCCACAAAAGGATCGGGTCTTCTCCAACCCTACCCTCGTCGGATCGCCACGAAGGCCAATCCTCTTCCACTTATCTCAAAGGGGTGAATAATTGAATTCAAGGGGCCTTCTCACACGTTGAGAGCTCCCTTGGATTACAACCCGAAATACCACCAAGAACACACTCAAAAGATTACAATTAAATCACAGGAGTGTGTTAGAGAATCAAAGCAAGAGCTCAATGTGGTGTTGAACGTGTCTCTCCAATGAACTAGAGTGAATCCTCAAAGGATTGATCTTTGTTGCACTTAATTTCGTGGAGAGATGTGGTTTTTGAGGCTCTTGGGAGGTGTGACGGCGCTAGGGTTCAAGAGAGTATGAAATATGGCCGTCCAACTCTATTTATATGGGTTTCTAAAAGTGATTGTTAGGGTTCAGAAAGATCGGACTAGTTCGTAGTGGTCACTGGACTAGTCCGGTGTGCTGTGTGTAGCAAACCCTAAGTGTCCCGAAATATCGGACTAGTCCGGCTAGGAACGGACTTGTCCGATTTCGCTACTAGAAATCTTCGGAATAGTCAGATAGTCATCGGACTTGTCCAGACATGTGAAACCCTAAGTATATTGGATGACAAGTTCACACTTGGAGGACTTGTCCGATTTAGTTCAGAGGGTATTTCGGACTAGTCCATGCAAATATCGGACTTGTCCGATATGGACCAGAGAGAATATCGGACTAGTCCGGTTGTGATCGGACTTGTCTGATTTTGTGTGACTTGTGAAGTGTTTTGAGGACTAGTCCGCACTGGGGAGGACTAGTCCAATTCTAGTCAGAGAGATATCGGACTTGTCCGATTTTGTGCAGAGAGGATATCGGACTAGTCCGGTGTTAGTCGGACTAGTCCAGTCCTGTGAAACTTTGTGCAATGTGTGTGTTTAATTGTGATAGAGCTCTTGGGATGTGTTTTCTTAACACACTCCATACACAATGATCTATTATTCTTCTTCCTTGAGCTCATTTCCACTTTGCTCCTCATTCTTCCTTCTTTTTGGTACTTTGCTCATTTTTCTATTAAAAACCTGCACTCATCTCAACAAAGCGGTTAGGATCCCAATTGCTTGTCATAAATCATCCAAAACCCACAAGGGAGTCCTAGATGCACTTTCAATCTCCCCCTTTTTGGTGACTGATGACAATCAATTGAGATTTCACAAAATATGGTAAATTGAGATTTTCATAAAGTATGCACATATGAGTCCAAAATACATCAAGTAGTGAAAGCATAGTCCATATGTGCATTCTTTATGGTGGGATGCATAACTAAGTGCACGGAAACATGGAGAATGACATAATTGACATTAATCAACCAATAGAAAGCATATATGTCATTCTAGAGCAAAAACACAGTTTTCATAAATACTACTCAAAGGATCAAATCATTACACCACAGAACCATAATTAACTTAAGATCATTGTTAAAGCTTTACAAGCCACAAAAGAGTTAAAAAACATAGCATAGGGCTCTCTCCTTGCAAACTACAGCTAAGACTAAGACTCCCCCTCAATCTCTCTCCCTTTGGCATCAAGACACCAAAAAGAAGGAGAGGAGGGTCCTAAGGTCTTCACTCTTCGCTGTCGGTCCTCTCATCGTCGTCTTCATCATCTTCATCTTCAGCTTGATGAGGAGGAGAAGGAGGAGGAGGAGGTGCGCAGCTACTCGAGCCCCCAACGCCAAAGTAGGCAAGCTCGGAGGGGGTCAAGGGCCCGAGCTCGGTGAAGTCAGAATCTAAGTCTTCAGAGATTACTGGAGACCCAATTGGCTCAATCTCCAGTTTCTGGCAAATTTGCTTCACATTTGCCTTGATATACTTCATGTCCTCCTTTTTTTTCTTGTTGAGATTATGGGCCTTCACTTCGGCCTTTTTGAAGAAGGCAAAGATTGCAGTCCGATACTTGAGGATTCCACTGGCTGAACCTTTTTGAGGGGCTGCACTAGTAGCAGGGGCAACCGTGACATCTTCTCTTGTTCTTGCCGATGCCTCGAGACTAGAGGCCGGCGAGGGAGCAGCCTACATACTCGGGTTTTGAGGCATCTGAGGCCTCAAGGGGAGATGCTCCACATCTGTCACAAACTCAATCCCGATGACTTTCTCAATCACAAACATTAGGTAAGGAGCATATCCACAAGACCTGTTGGGAGTGCAAGATATGTTCACCATGTCATTCCAAATGTATTCCGCCACATCAAACCGGCGGTCCTTGCTTATGACCCTCATCAGAGTCCGGAGGTATCCTTGCACACTCCCAGCATCTCCATCCTTGGGAGCAATCGTCTTCTTCAAAACTCTATTCAGCACCACAAAAAATGGATTCATATTTTTGGTGGAGGGAGGGTTGAACTTTGAATTTGGCTCATATAGGAACTTCATCCTATCCTTCTCAATGACACCTATGTTGTGTATGATCAAGCAGTGTCAAGGTGAAGCAGGCTAGCAAAATCTTCTTGAGTAATATTGTACTTGGATCCATGAGTCATCCAAGTGACACTCTCCTCATCTTCACTAGAGAAGTGACAGGTTGCAAAGAACTGTGCAATCACTTCATCATTCCAGCTATTCCTGAAAGCGAAAAGATCCCTCAGGCCATGCCTCTCAATGGCTCTCACTACCTCAGTGAATGGTGAGCAACCCTTCTTCTCAAAATGTGTCCAGTCAATCCACTGACTGCGCACAACTGGTGTCTTCATTGGGAGATACACCGATTTGTAGAAATCGGCATGGAAGTTGCACTAGAATCTTCCATCAACACCTTGCTTCGATCGGCCATACCAATCGATGCTTCTGAATTTTGCCGCTGAGTCACTGCCCTTCCCGTTGAACTTCTCTTCATTGGGGTCCCGAACCCCTTCCCTTGGAGCATGGAGTTTCAATGGGCCAACCGTACCCATAGCAATCCCTTTGTCCTTGCCCTTTGCTTGGCAAGGGCCACTTGATGATGCAGCTGCCTTGGAGACTGGCTTCTTTGCCAACACCTTCCTTCGAACCTGAGGAGGGGTTAGAGCTGGCTCGGAGGGTCTTTCTTGGCGCTTCTTGCCAAGACCCGTCGAGGTCCGAGGTGCCACCTCGTGGTCCATCTCGGCCTCAAAGTCGGAGACATCATTGCCCGAGCTCGACATGACCTGAGAATGAGTGGCATGATTGAGAATGAATGATACAAGGCATAGGTATGGAAGGATAGCAAGGAATTGCATTGGGGAATTGAGAAGTTAGGTTTTTGAGTCAGGTAAATCAGACTTGTCCGGTGTACAGGCACAGACTAGTCCGGAGATATCGGACTATTCTGTGCATGGACCGGACTGGTCTGGTATTCAAACTCAAAAACCTAGGGAACTAGACAAATGGTGATTCCTAATGCACAACAACCTTAGCATAAACGTAATACATCAAAAGAGCATGTATACAGCGAGGGATGCTAGGCTATTTGATCAACAATGAAGAAATTTGGAATTTCTAGGATTTGAGTGAAAATTACTGAAGAATTTGATTGATGCTCGAAGAGAGAGGTGTTGAAGTCCGTACTTATCTGTGAACTTCAATCTTCGAGCAAGGATGCTTGATCTCCACCCAAATGCGGAGATTTTTGGTGGAGGGGACTAAAAATCGCCTTGGGAGCTCGAGTGGAAGATAGAGAACGCGTGAGGCAAGAGTTGAGGTGAATGAATTAGGGTTTGGCGGCGGCTAGGGTTATGGAAACGAAAAATAGGACAAGTCCGGAGATGACCGGACTAGTCCGAACTTTTCCAGAGGACAATATCGGACTAGTCCGTTGAATGCTGGAATAGTCCGGCCTAACCGGCACTCTGAGGTTGAACTTTGCGGACCAGTCTGCACTGGCGGACTAGTCCGGGTAACCACGGACTAGTCCGTGGTCACCAGGTGAGAATTGCTTAGCCCATTCATATATATTTGAAGGTACATAGTTAGAGAAAAGAGAGGCAAAACACATCAAATAATCTTGGTGAATATGATCAGTAAGCATACAACAATCAAGCAATGATCATAATTCATCAAGATTTAGTAATTGACATAGTTTTTCGGAGAAAAATGAGATAAATGATTTTCACAATCCAATCAACATATTTGAAGAATTCATACAGGTATGCAACATTTCAAGCCACACTCCGAGCATCAAGAATATTTAGTTCATTTCGGAGTTCACAAAAACGCTTTTCATCAAGTGGCTTGGTGAATATGTCGGCCAATTGCTTTTGAGTTTTGACATGTGAAATGGCTATGCCTCCTTTCATGGCATGATCTCTCAAAAAGTGATGTCTTATGTCTATGTGTTTAGTTCTGGAGTGCTCAACTGGGTTGTGGGCAATTTTGATGGCACTTTCATTGTCACAAAGGAGTGGCATATGGTTCATATTGTAACCGTAATCCCTTAGAGTTTGTCGCATCCAAAGAAGTTGTGCACAACAACTCCCGGCTGCAACATACTCCGCTTCAGCTGTGGATATGGCAATGGAATTTTGTTTCTTGGAGGACCAAGAAACTAAGGATCTCCCTAGGAATTGGCATGTACCGGAGGTGCTTTTTCTATCTACTTTGCACCCGACATAATCTGCATCGGAGTAACCAATGAGATTGAATTTTGAGCCTTTTGGGTACCAAAGACCAAGGTTGGGTGTATGAACCAAATATCTCAAGATCCTTTTTACGGCTGTCAAGTGACATTCCTTAGGATTGGCTTGAAATCTTGCACACAAACATACACTCAACATAATATCTAGCCTAGATGCACATAAATAGAGTAGAGATCCAATCATGGAGCAATATACCTTTTGGTCGACACTAGGTCCATCTTTATTGAGATCTAAGTGGCCATTCGTTGCCATGGGGGTTTTTATGGGCTTCGCCTTGTCCATGCCAAACTTCTTAAGTATGTCTTGCGTGTACTTGGTTTGGCTTAGGAACGTCCCTTCCTTCTGTTGCCGCACTTGGAATCCCAAGAAGTACTTTAATTCTCCCATCATTGACATTTCAAACCTGTCTGTCATGATTTTACTAAATTCCTCACAAAAGGATTGGTTAGTTGACCCAAAAATTATATCGTCAACATAAATTTGACAAATAAAGAGATCATTATCAAAATTCTTTCTAAATAGTGTATAATCTACTTTGCCAATCTTAAAGACATTTTCAATTAAGAAATCTCTAAGACACTCATACCAATCTCTAGGAGCTTGTTTGAGGCCGTAGAGAACCTTACTCAATTTAAATACGTGGTCGGGGAACTCTTTGTCTTCAAACCCAGGTGGTTGCTCGACATACACATCTTCCTTGATTGTTCCGTCGAGGAACGCGCTTTTCACATTCATTTGATACAGCTTGAAATCATGGTGAGTAGCATATGCAAGTAATATTCTAATAGATTCAAGCCTAGCTACTGGAGCAAAGGTCTCATCGAAATCCAAACCTTCAACTTGTGAATACCCTTTGGTCACAAGTCATGCCTTGTTCCTTGTCACCACCCCGTGTTCATCTTGTTTGTTACGGAAGACCCACTTGGTGCTGATGATGTTTGCATTGGGTCTTGCCACAAGTTCCCACACCTTGTTCTGCTTGAAGTTGTTCAATTCTTCTTGCATTGCCACCACCCAGTCCAGATCTTTCAATGCATCTTCAACCCTGTGTGGTTCCAAAAAGGATACAAACTAATAGTGCTCACAAAAGTTAGCTATGCGAGATCTAGTGGTTACTCCCTTTTGGATGTCACCGATGATATTGTCGATTGGGTGATCCCTTTGGACGCATTGGTGTACTCTTGGGTGTGGCACTTGAGGAGTTGTATCTTCATGATCATCTGCTTCTCCCCCTAAGTGATTGCCTTCGTTGACTTGTTGATTATCTTCATATTCTTTTGGTTGATCTTGTGTTGAAGCTCCCCCTTGATCATTGGTGTCCTCTTGTGGTTCATCTTCCTCATGTACGTGTGGAGGTGGCTCTTGTGGTCGAACCTCACCTAGAGCCATTCTTTTCAATGCTTGACAAGGAGCTTCTTCTTTACCTAGTTCACATGGATCAACTTGCTCCTTTTGGGAGCCATTAGTCTCATCGAACACTACGTCACGTGCTTCTTCAACAAGTCTAGAGGTTTTGTTGAAAACACGATAGGCGTAAGTGTTCGAATCATAACCAAGCAAGAAACCTTCATCAGACTTCGAAGCGAACTTTGAAGTCCTAGGCTTCTTGTTCAAGATATAACATGGAGAACCGAAAACTCAAAAATATGAAATATTTGGTTTGTTACCGGTGAGTAGCTCATAGGATGTCTTCTTGAGTAGTCGATGAAGTTAAAGTCGATTTACGGCGTGGCAAGCGGTGTTAATCACTTCCGCCCAAAATCGATCTGATGTCTTGTACTCATCGAGCATTGTTCTTGCCATCTCTATGAGTGTTCGATTCTTCTACAACTCCGTTTTGTTGTGGGGAGTACGGCGCTGAAAAATTCGTGCTTCATGCCTTCTTTATCAAGGTACTCCTCCACTTGCGTGTTCTTGAACTCCGTGCCGTTGTCGCTTCGAATATTCTTGATTGTCAATGAGAATTTGTTTTGAGCTCGCTTGAAGAACTTCTTGAGTATTCCTTGTGTCTCTTACTTATCATGCAAAAAGAAAACCCAAGTGAAGCGAGAAAAATCATCAACGACAACTAAACCATATTTATTACCGCCGATGCTTATGTAGGCTATTGGACCAAATAAGTCCATGTGTAGTAGCTCGAGTGGTCTTGTTGTAGTCATGACGTTTTTGGTGGGGTGAGGTGCTCCAACTTGCTTCCCGGCTTGGCACGCGCTACAGGGCCAGTCTTTCTCAAATATAACATCCTTTAAACCTCGGATGTGATCGCCTTTGAGGAGTTTTTGAAGGTTCCTCATACCAACATGCGCTAGCCGTCTATGCCACAGCCAACCCATGTTGGTCTTTGCAATCAAGCATGTGTCAAGTTCAGCTTTATCCTTTTTGAAGTCAACAAGATAGAGCTTTCCCTTTAACATACCCTTGAATGCAACGGAACCATCACTCCTCCTAGAAACGGTCACACCCTCATTAGTGAACAAGCAATTATAACTTCTGTCGCATAATTGAGATATGGACAGTAGGTTATAATCTAGGGATTCAACATGTAAAACATGAGAAAGTGTGTGTTTAGAGGATATTGCAATTTTACCGGTACCGAGCACCCTTCCTTGACTATTATCTCCAAAGTAGATGCCCTCGTTTGGGTCCTTATTCTCTTCATATTCTACGAACATTCTTCTTTCCCCGGTCATATGGTTGGTGCAGCCACTGTCTAGCACTCATTTAGATCCACCGGAGGAATAGGCCTGCAAAAACAAATCATGTTTTGGTTATAGGTACCCAAACTTGCTTGGGTCCTTGGAGGTTAGTTACAATACATTTGGGCACCCACACATGAGACTTGGTGTTCCCATAGCGTGGCCCAACATAATGAGCATAAACCTTGCCAAAATTATTTCTCATTAACACATAGGAGGCATCAAAAGTTTTAAACAATAGCTATTGTTGTTTATGTACAGGACTAGTCTGGGGGCCCGGACTTGTCCAAACACCGACCGGACTAGTCCGGCGTTCATGTGTAGTTACTATCTTAATCTGTGACTTTCCAATTTGAGAGGTCCTTCCTTTTACAAAGGTAATCCTCTCCTTGTTATTCTTATGGCTTCTAGCATGTTGCTTTTCACCACAAGAATAACAAATGCTATATTTGTCATTTGGAGGTCTTTTGACCAAGTATGCACTACATGCATATTTGATCTTCTCCTTGTCAAATATGCCACTTTGGGCAGGATATTTATCCTTTGTAGAGGTTGGCTTATCCTCCAAACTAGTGTCACCTTTCTTACATGTGCAAGCATGAGCAAAATCAGTTTTAGTGGGTTGAGAAGGTGAACTTGAAGAGGAGGAAGGTTCACTCAGCTTGAGTGACTCAACCTGCACTTCAAGGATCTTGTTAACCTTGATTAGGTCAGCAAGTTGGTCCTTGATTGTGGCATTTGAGTCAGTTAACTCCAGACAAGTTTCCTTGCTCGAAGCTAACTCAAGCTCTAAAGATTTGCTTCGTTCCTTTTCAAGTTCTAGAAGTTTGTCAAGTTCGACATATTCCTCCTTTTTGGAGATGATCATGTCCTCTTGACGATGTATTAACCTCTCCTTCTCAACAAGTTCATCAAGAAAAAATTTCATTTTAGTAGTTGTTTTCCCATCTAGTCTAATAAGCATGTCCTCATTATCACTATTGAGTTCATCATCGCTAGAATAGGAATGCATGAAGGTGGGTTTAATGGTTACCTTGCATTTACCTTCCTTTGCCATAAGGAAAGTGACATCTCCCTTCCATGCGCCAAGTGTAGGGAAAAGGGTAGACTTCTTGGATGTCTTCTTGATGGCTATGCTAGCCATCTCTTCTTCTTCGCGCGATGGGGACTCATCATTTGAGTCCCACTCTCTCCCAATGTGCGCTTGTTCGGCTTGTTTCTTCTTCTTGAAGAATTTCTTGGATTGAGGCTTGGCTTCTTTGATCTTCTTCTTGTTCTCCTCATATGTGCAATCAACTATAAAGTGGTTATACTCACCACAATTATAGCATGCCCGCCTCAACTTTGGCTTCGTCTTTCCTTGTACTTTCCTTCGCTTGACTTTGTACCTTGTCTCTTTTTCATTATTCTCTTGAATTTCTTCATGAACAATATCATGTCTTCTTCATCCAATTCACTGCTCTCGTCGTAACTATCTTCCTCTAGTTGTGCTTCTCTAGCTTCTTTGGATAGGGGCTTGAGAGTGGACTTCAAAGCAACCCCTTTCTTCTTTGCCGAGGTGAGGTCGGCAATCTCCTTGACATGTTTTGCTTATTTTTCCATCATCTCAAAGTTGATGATCTTTCCAAGCAGTTCATCCGGAGTCAACCTTTTGTATCCGGGGCTTTCTCTGATCATGGAGCATAGTGTGACATTGCAAGGCATAAAAGCTCTAAGGATGAGCTTTACTACCTCGTGGTCATTCCACTTCTTACTTCCGTATGATCTGACCTTGTTGACGAGTGTCTTTAATCGATTGTACATGTCTTGGGTGACTCGTCTTCTTCAATTGCAAATCTTCCTAACTCGCCTTCAATCATTTCGACTTTTGCTTCACGCACATGTCGGTCACCTTCATGTGCAGTTTGTAGTGTGTCCCATATCTCCTTCGCAATTTCGAGTCCATTCACCTTGGTGAACTCATCCCGACTGAGTGAAGAGGTAATTACGGTCGTGGCATGAGCATTTCGGTGAATTGCCTGCTCTTGGCTGGGGGTGAGATCTTCGTCATCGTCCGGGATATCTATCCCTGTGCACACAATATGCCACAAACTTGGATTGATGGAAATTAGATGCATTTTCATATTTTGCCTCCACCTTGAGTAATCACTTCCATCGAAGTGTGGGGCTTTTCCAAGTGGGATAAATAAATAATGATTGTTATTGGAATTGAGACGATCATAGTTAAAAGGATATGGGGAGTAGTCGGTGTGACTACTCCCCTTCTTCTTCTCTTCAACTTTTACTTTCCTTTGGAAAGTGTCTTCTTTCTTAGGAGCGCCTTTAGCTCAAGCGTCTCCTCATCGTCGTCCTCGAAGTCTTGAATGGCTTCGAGGAGCTTCTCCACCTTGAGGTTCTTTTCATCATCAACCTTCTCTTGGTTGTTGCTCTTGTGGGTGTCCTTCATGTCCGACATGATCTCCTTCGAGCGATTAGTCTCTTTCTTGAAGAACCCGCTCTGATACCAATTGAATGTGGCCTAGAGGGGGGGGTGAATAGGACTTTTTGATAATTGTCGGAACCTGCAACACTTAACAACCAGTTCAAAACCAGAGATATCGGACTAGTCCGGTAAAGTGCGGACTAGGCCGGTGTGTACGGACTAGATTGATTAAGTTTGATTGATTAATTTTATTCTTCAATATATGCAGCGGAAATATACGATTAAATAAGGTGTTACAAGGTTATGAACCAGGATATATCACAATTCAATCTTATACATGATATTTCAACATAAAGTAATCAAGATCAATTGAAACCCTAGATTGATATAATGTATAGGACAATGAACACAAAAGAAGAACACAAGAGATTTATCCCGTGGTTCGATTCCCACAGAGGCAACCTACATCCACGTTGAGGAGTCCACAAAAGGACCGGGTCTTCTCCAACCCTACCCTCGTCGGATCGCCACGAAGGCCAATCCTCTTCCACTTATCTCAAAGGGGTGAATAACCGAATTCAAGGGGCCTTCTGACACGTTGAGAGCTCCCTTGGATTAGAACACGAAATACCACCAAGAACACACTCAAAAGATTACAATTAAATCGCAGGAGTGTGTTAGAGAATCAAACCAAGAGCTCAATGTTGTGTTGAACGTGTCTCTCCAATGAAATAGAGTGAATCCTCAAAGGATTGATCTTTGTTGCACTTAATTTCATGGAGAGATGTGGTTTTTGAGGCTTTTGGGAGGTGTGACGGCGCTAGGGTTCGAGAGAGTATGAAATATGGCCGTGCAGCTCTATTTATATGGGTTTCTAAAAGTGACCGTTAGGGTTCAGAAAGATCGGACTAGTCTGTGGTGGACACCGGACTAGTCCGGTGTGCTGTGTGTAGCAAACCCTAAGTGTCCCGAAATATCGGACTAGTCTGGCTAGGAACGGACTTGTCCGATTTCGCTACAGAAATCTTCGGACTAGTCCGATAGTCATTGAATTTGTCCAGACATGTGAAACCCTAAGTGTATTGAATGAAACGTCCGCACTTGGAGGACTTGTCCGATTTAGTTCAGAGGGTATTTCGGACTAGTCCGTACAAATATCGGACTTGTCCAATATGGACCAGAGAGAATATCGGACTAGTTCAGTTGTGATCGGACTTGTCCGATTTTGTGTGACTTGTGAAGTGTTTTGAGGACTAGTCCGCACTGGGGAGGACTAGTCCGATTCTAGTCAGAGAGATATCGGACTTGTTCGATTTTGTGCAGAGAGGATATCGGACTAGTCCGGTGTTAGTCGGACTAGTCCGGTCCTGTGAAACTTTGTGCAATGTGTGTGTTTAATTGTGACTAAGCTCTTAGGATGTGTTTTCTTAACACACTCCATACACAATGATCTACTATTCTTCTTCCTTGAGCTCATTTCCACTTTGCTCCTCATTCTTCCTTCTTTTTGGTACTTTGCTCATTTTTCTATTAAAAACCTGCACTCATCTCAACAAAGCGGTTAGGATCCCAATTGCTTGTCATAAATCATCCAAAACCCACAAGGGAGTCCTAGATGCACTTTCATTTATGGAGTAGTCACTAAGCTATACAGTATCGTCACAAGATTGAGTGTGGAGCAACTTAGTCAATTAGTTAGGCCTCTCTCGGCATAGTGCTGGTAGTTAGAAGGTGCAGAGAATTGGTTCAGAGATACTGCCTCGGGATCTGCATGGCTCAAGAGGGGGCTTCCCCTGGCGAAGGAAAAATAGACTCTAGAAGTCAGAGCGATGAAAACCTCAGAGGGTCGGTACAAGTCGGGAGGACCTTTGTAAAGACCTGTGGTGATCTCATGTCCGCACACCAACGAAGTGTGTAATGTGACCAATGGGTCACGAGTATCAGAGAGGTTTACTTAGTCCACCTAGCAATAGGGGATAAAATCACGGCTTGTGGGTAAACACTACAGGAATCGCGATAATAGACGACGGTCAGAAACTGTCGTCTATAAGGTCTATACCGTCATTTATAAGTTATAGACGACGGTATACGCTTATAGACGACGGTTTCCGGGTGTTTACAATTATTTGTCGTCTATAACATTATAGATGACAGTTACCATCGTCAATAAACTAATTGACGGCGGCCGTATTTAGCTGTCGTCAATAAGGTAGCTCCATCCACGTGGCACCGTGGAGACCTTATAGACGACGGTTATGCAGTTACCGTCATCTATGAGGACACTTATTGACGACGGCCAGTGAAAAACCATCGTCTATACGGACGATTATAGACGACGGGCGAGGTGAAACCGTCGTCTATAAGTCTTGCTTTAAAAAAAAAACAGAATGCAGATATTATACAGGCAGACAGAACAAACAGCAATACAGACAGCAGATATTATAAAGTCGACAGATCAAGCCAGAATCCATACACAAATTGCAATACCACTACTGATCCCCTAACATAGAAAGCTATCACCAGCTTTTCGCCACATCTGGCTGCAATACAATGTTGGGGCTGCTTCTATTTTCTTTGATATTTGCATTCGTACCGCCATCGTAAGTAACTGCAGGTGTATCATCTTCCGTGTCCTGTTTCAGAAGTGGCATTACAGAATTAATGAGAGAAAAACAGAAGTGCACAAAAGAATCGTTAAATTGAATAACAAGAGCTGATTCAGTTTGAACACTCCATACAAGAATGCTTTTAGCTTCGTTGCTTGTAAAGAAATAAATTACTAAAAACAATGCTGTGAGAAACACATCACTTCTGATCTACATCTAAAGACAATTGACCAATGTTGATCAGCATTTCATACAGAAATAAAACAAACTTGAACAAAATAAGTTATGTTTGTTGATGCAACAAAAGATTGTCAACTAATTTTTACCAACTTCAGAACATTTTACATTATCAAAGCAGGAACCAACAAGCAACGAAGCTAAAAGGTAACCTTATCATCTGATTGTTATAATATAGTCCAAAATATGACTATATTCTTGTGTGAATATGACTACACACAAGAATACTAATGTCACTTTCCCAGTAAGGCATACACTGTATTTTAACTACTGTAGTTAGTGTTACAAAGAGCACTGAAAATAATAACTTAAATACAACCTAATAATAACTTAAATACTGCTAAAAAACATGTCTGGGTTACCAAAAAGAAGACTTGATCATCTTTTAAAACAAAAACATCATTGTGTACTTGGTTTTTTTTCAAGTAGTGTTGCTCCCCCTTTTAACCCTAATTCCCTATACAACAATGCAGGAGACTGGCATTCCATTACATTAGTGACGAAAGGATGCAAGTAGATTTCAAATCGGCTGGCCTGACTATCACACGCTACCCCGTCCGCTGTCGCCGGAGTTCAGAAAGTCGTCCTCCGGCAGTCGTCCAAGCGCTGGAATCTAGGATGACGGAGTTTGAGCCTCCGTCCCCGATCCCTATGATATGCAAGTGTGGTTAGACAAGTTATAAGTATAAAAATGCATATTTTACTAAATTTGAACAAGTTTAACTAGTTTCAGTTATTTTGAATAATTTTGTACTTGTGCTCCTGTCGTCAGCACCAGTGGCAGCTCCGTCAATGGCGGCACCCACTGCGGAAACACAGCCGGCTGTCCTGCGCCCATAGCCTGCGAATACAAATCAAATCATTATAATTGTCATTTGTATATTACAAATGTTAAGTACAACATTCAGAACTTACCTGGAAGGCAGCTTGCCACTGTAGCATGTACGAGTTTTGATACTCATCCCTAGCCCTAAGTGTTGCTGCCTGCATCTCATCCCTAGCCCTAAGCGTCACTGCCTGCATCTCGTCCCTAGCCCTGAGCGCTTCTTGCGTCCTCTAGAGCTCCTCTCGAAGGCTCTGGAGCTTCAGATCTCGTCCCGTACGGTTGAAGCTGGACCCGCCCTGCTGCGATGAAGAGGCTCTCGAGGAAGCCTGCGCCTGCCTCGAGTCAACCACTCCATCGAAGATGGCCAACCTGCACAACGAAGTAAGATTATTAAATTTATGTAACTCAAAGTTCGTGATAGTAAAATAAAATTAACAAAACTCACCGTATGTGAGGTTTCCCGCCACCGATTGCATACGCAACTTCAGGGACAATTGGCGCGCTCTACCAATCGAACTCTTCGCCTCGAAGCCTCCGTGCCTCCTGCCCGTACTTTGCCTGGAAACACAGTAAAATAACATTATTGAAACTATTAAAAAGAATTCAATTAAGTTAACAAAATAACTCACCAACATCTGAGTCGCTGTCTAAGAAGACAGCAGACCCCTCTTTCACACCTTAATAGGTGACGGCTCCTGACCCCTCTCGTGCTCCTATCGATACATGTTAGCACAATGAAAGATTATAAAATTACTTAAATAGAATTCAAGTCACACTTACCATCCATTTAGTGAGGCGTATGTAGCCGTCCCCACCCATATGGTGTTTTCCATTCGTCCCTCTACTCTCTCGACGGGTTTTAGACACGCCCTGGAAGTTTTGGCTCCCCCAACGAGCACAAAAGGCACGGTACGCGTCCGGACGGCTGTCAAGCAACGCTACACTGACCTGCACACATTTTATTACTAAATGAAAGCATTGATCACAATCATATAATGAAGTAAAGTAAAATAAACACTTTACCTCAGCGTATTGTGCCTCCGTCAAGTACTTGTCGGCCCCTTCCCTTTACTTCCCCGACTGACCCTCCTCCGGATGTGTCGGTACCCTACGTACCGGATACCCCAGGGATTGCATAGATCACAAGGAAACTCCATCTACCAGATTTGAAGACCTCCGAAGGCCCCACATGTCAGGAGTAACCGGACCTGCTTCCCCGACATGGTTATTCCCAGGGCCGCCACGTGTACCATAAGAATGGAGCTATCACCCACACATGGGAAAGCTCCAGACAAGATACCGGTATGGCATCCCCGGACCTAACCCCAGACAGAGGGAAGCTCTGGTGTCGACACGTGTCCAACAGCACCAGACCTACCTGTCCATGACGGTAAGCTCCAGAGCTGCCACGTGGCCGAACCGCTGGACCTTCAACAATCAAGCTAGTGGACCCCCAATGGCTCCAGACCTTCAAGGAGCAATCAAAGACTTCAAGACCCGATTAAGTGTCATTAATGCCATATTAATGACACACGATCAGATGGCCCTTAATACTGGTAACGGCACTATTAAGGCCCGTTACCGGGCTATTAAGGGTGATTAACCTCATTAATTGTGTATCAAACATGTGTAACCGCCGGGGCCACATGTCGGGCCAGGCTGATGGTGTAACGACCAGTCCTTGTACTATAAAAGGACTGGTCGACGGTACACAAGGGACGGCCCAGGCCTCTTCTGGACTCCCTGACCTAGACGAGCTTCTTCTTCTGGAGCTTCTTCTAGACTCACACGCTCAATACAACACTAACACACCCCATGGAGTAGGGTATTACGCTCAGGCGGGCCGAACCACGTAAATCTCTGTGTCCACTTGTCATTCACCTTCTTGAATCTCTGCGCGCCCATTACCAAACTACAACTCCACGATCTACCAACAGTAGCATCAGGAGATCTGTCGGATCCAAACACCGATAGTTGGCGCGCCAGGTAGGGGGCGCCCGAGATTTCAAGAATGGTGAACCCAGCTGTTGGATCATCCAATGGCAATCCTGCTTTTCAAACTGCTGGAGGCAACCCCTCTAACATGCAGTAACCAGCAGGTGCCACGGCTCTAGCAGAAGTCATGCCACCACCGCCACCGCCCGCACCAGCAAATCAAGCTGGGCAGCGTGATGGTGCATCGGTGTCGGTCACCGCATCGGCGAATAACAACAACCCCGAACACGCGCTCCATGCAGCGCGTGCTCTTCTCCAACGCCGACCACCTCCGGGTGCATCTCAGGGTGCAATGGAGCAATGGAGGGCTGACGTGGAACATCTGGTTGCAGCAGCAGCCGACCGCATCAGCAACCAAGGTCCTCCCCCGTCGGGGCGGGCCCCATCGTAGTGCTGGACTGTGTCGAGCAGACTTGGTCCACACGCTTCCCAAAATAGGAGGCGTGCTGCATCCCAACAAGTGACATCGCTGCCTTCCGGGGCACGACGCACCCATACGGTAATCAGGCTTTCAACTCACGACCTCTGGGCGGAGCTTGATCGCCGTTACCGTCAATAGGACGGCCGCGCCCATATCGAGCGTGCTCGCGAAAGGCGAGAGGCTTGAGACAGTCCTGCTCCTGAGGGGGTAGGGGGAGGCTGTTCTGCCCTGGCCATGCACCTACGCATGGTCAGATGGCCACAAAAGTTCCGGCCTCACCTGCTGGAGAAATTTGACGGGATTGTTATTCCCGCTAAATCTCTCCATATTTACTCCACCGCAATCCTTGCGGCCGGAGGTAACGAGGCCGTAATGTCCAACTACTTCCCAGTGGCCTTGACTGGGACCGCCAGGTCCTGGTTCATGAGCCTTCCTCACAACTCCATCAATAGTTGGGAGGAATTTTGCCAACAGTTCACCGCCAATTTTGGGAGTTCATACACCCGACCAGGCACCGAATTGGACCTTTTTGCTGTCATGCAGAAGGGGGGAGAATCCTTGCGCTCATTCATCTAGAGGTTCTCCCAGGTACGAAACACTATCCCTTCTATCTCCAACGCCTCTGTTATTGTGGCATTTAGACAGGGCGTACGAGATAAGAAGATGCTGGAGAAGCTGGCGATCAAGGAGATCACCAGCGTCACGGAACTCTTCAGTTTGGCTGACAAGTGTGCCAAAGCTGCGGAGGGCCGTGAAATGCACTCCAAACCACCTCTGGAGGATGGTAAAAAATCCTCCAAAGGCAAAGCCACTACCTCCGGGAGTGGCAAAAAGAAGAAAAAGTCCAACGGCAAGAAGAAGCCGTCGGCCGGCACATCTACTGCTGCAGCTGCTGCAGCTCTGGGTGGCCGAGGTGTAACACCCTCATTTTCATGCATCATGCCCTACATACACTCATATACATGTTTAACATTAACCCACATAAAGAGGAACGAGTTTAAAATTGATTCGGAGCATTTAAAATTGATTTGGAACAAAACCACACTTAAAACGCAGGAAAGTGCGGACTAGTCCGATTTTGCTGAGGACTAGTCCGATTTCTCTCTGACTAAAAACGGACTTGTCCGTTTTTGCTGCGGACTAGTCCGATTTTGGCTCTGGAAACTTTCGGACTTGTCCGATTTTGTGTGGACTAGTCCGATATTCCATGAATCCATGAAAAATTGCTAAGTCCTTGGACTTTTCCGGACTAGTCCGGTGTTCCATCGGACTTGTCCGATTTTCCTCTCTGTTTAAAGTCGGACTTGTCCGATGTTTGGCCAGACTTGTCTGATTTTCTCTCTGGACGACTTCGGACTAGTCTGATCCTTTCCAGACTTGACCGATATTTTGCGACTCCGAGTTGATCTTTTGTTTTACGACTTGTTTCTTGGGTTTCACGTTAAGTGGGCCTAGGGACGTCGTGCCTAAATCTTTTAGAGCCCATGTGGGACTCTAAACCGGCCTCTACTCATCCCAAACTCGAAATCCATCTAACCCTAGCCTCCACCTCAATATAAACAGCCCCACCCCTTGGTTTGACATATATTTGCCACTTTTCCACCCACCCAAACCCTAGTTCATGGAGAGCCACCATCAAGGAGGGAGGAGAAGATCCCAAGCAAGAAGAAGAAGAGGAGGAAACGAAAGAGGATCAAGATCTCCACCAAGTTTCGTCCTTCACCACCAATTCATCCCCAAGTTCATCACCAACCCTAGATCACCAAGATCCAAGTGCTACCTCCAAGTTTCTTGATTCATTGGAGTCCTAAACACCTGGTATACGTTCTATTATCTTTTCATTACGAGAATTCAACCCCTAATCTCCAAATTTACGTCGATCTAGAAAACCCTAATCTGCTGATCTCGCAAAGTGCGGACTTGTCCGGTCCCTAGCGGACTAGTCCGGTCTTCCTGGTTAAATTGTGTTGAATTAATTCTAAAATTTGATCTAATCGAATCCAAACCTGTATAAACTTGTTAAAATCTATTAGAACTAGTTAGTGATCATTAAAAGCAATCTAGTAACAAGTTCTACCTTGCATTTGCATTAATCATGCATGTCATGTCATATTGAGTAATATTTGTGCACTCTTTGATTGTGTTTCTTGTCTTGTATGTTTATTGTGTGGATTAGACGGATTTGCGCTAGAACGTGCCGCGGAGGATCTCCAGCACCAAGAGTTTGAAGGCTTTGATCCCAATCAACAGCAAGAGCAAGGCAAGTGTCCTTGAAGCATATTGATCCCGTTTTAAAATAAATGTTTTGTTTGCAAAACTATATGCTTGTGTCAATTGATGGGAATCCTATGGTAGGAAGTTTACTAGCTTTGTTTAACCACCCTTGTCACCTGGAATTTATGGTAGAGAGTCGTGAAGGGCTTTTTACCTTTTGCTTCGCTTAATCAACTGGGATGGGATACAACTATACCATTCAATTTAATTATGCATTAATGATATTTTGGTTAATGTGAACTGGTCGATATGATATGGTAATGGGTGATCTAAGCAAGCCTGGTATGTGGATGGGTTGGATGTTATGGTGGTTTGCTTGCTTTAGATCTAAGGACCGGTTCTTGCGAGAATAAGCCAGGACTACAGTGGCACCATGAGGCGAAGTATGGGTGCGGTGTAGCTGATTAATTAGGGCTTTGCTAGTGCTGTTTGGGCCATTGTGGATGCTCGGGGGAGGGTTAGTCGGATTGGGTTTGTTGATGATTGGCGGGACTACCCTGGGATCCGAATGGCTCAAGAGAGGGCCCTTGGTTGAAGATGTGCTCTGCGGGAGACATCGCCACCGGTGAAATCTCAGTGGGGTCTAAATAGGCTAGTAATCCCTTTGTAAAGGCTATTTTGTGATCTCTTGGCCACACACCAACGGAAGTGTGTAATGTGACCGACGAGTCATGGTCATAAGGGAGGTTCTTAGTCACCGAAAGGTGATGAAATCACGAACACGTGGGTAAAGTGGTACAAACTCTGCAGAGTTAAATAAAACTATCATGATAGTCGTGCTCCCGGTTATGAGCACCTGGACAACTTCCATGATTAGAGGGTACTTGGTATTGGGATGGTATTTGGGATGGTTATGGTTGGTATTATGGTTATGGATTAATTTTTGGTATTGAATATGGTTATTGGCAAATGGTGAAATCTGGAATTATTGATGAGGATGGTGAATTGTGGACTGGTATTATGGTATTACTTATGATTATGATGGGTTTACTTCACATACATATAATATATTGCTTTTCAAATGTTTTAATGTACTTTTCAGCACTTTGCCATTATTATTGTCATCATTTAAATAAGCCACATGTCATACTTTCCACACTTGCTGAGTACGACATGTACTCACTCTTGCAATCCCCCCCACAACAGTTGCAGGTCAGGATTGGGAGTTTAATGGCGATAATGCGGAGTTCTAGGCTGTGTCTACCGTCAGCTTGCCTGTGGTGTTATTGGAGCTGCGCTATCCCTTATGCTTAGTTTGCTTAGTCGCTTAATTAGTTTATTTCCGCTGCATTAGTTGAACTTGTCATTAATATTCATTAGAGCTTGTATTCGAGGATAATTTGGTTTGTGTAATAAAATTTGGTTAATTAATCTTGTTCTATGGTAATTTTCCGTATACTCTTTTGTGATTGCACTCGTGTATGTGTGATGAACATCCTGGGCACACATATGCATTAGCTTGGTTCATTTTTCAGAACCGGGCGTCACAGATTGGTATCAGAGCCACAGGTTGACCGTAGGATGCAGCCTAGATAGAATCGACACTTTAGAGCACATAGGAGCACTCAGGAATCAATGTGTTTTTCTTGGAGTGTTGTTTGCTATATATATTGCTTGCTTGTGTGCTTAATAGAGGATTTTGGGATGCTCTAGCATTGCCATGTCAACCTAGGCTAGTGTAACTAGTTGGTTAGCTTCATATCCCTTGATGCATATAGTTGGGGACGTTTTCTAATTCTTACCTATTGCTTTTCTTCAGATGGTGAGGACTGGCAACCAGAGGGATGGCAATGATGAGGAGGAGAACAATGGAGTACCTCAGAACAACATTGGACAAGGATTTACTCAGAGAGCTATCAACATTGAGCAGCTATTGGCTATGCAAAACCAGCTCATGCAGACCATGATACAGACTATGGGACAGCTGCAGGCTGGCAACATCAACAATTAGCCCCACATGCCTCCACCGCCACCCCCGCCTCCTCATAACCGATTGGGAGAGTTTATGAGGACTAGGACGCCGACCTTTGCTCAAGCTGCCGACCCTATGGATGCGGATGATTAGCTCAAGTCCGTGGAGAAGAAGCTAGCTATTGTCCAATGCAGTGACCGGGAGAAGGTCTTGTTTGCTTCTCATCAACTAGTTGGAGCAGCTGTGGATTGGTGGGATGCTTATTGCAATGCTCATGAGAATCAAGAGAGAATTACTTGGGCCGAATTCAAGGAGAATTTTCATTATCATTATGTGCCGGAAGGAGTTATGATCTTGAAGAGGCAAGAATTTGAGAACTTGAGGCAAGGAAGATCAAGCGTGAGTGAATATCTCAACAAATTCACTCAACTCTCAAGGTATGCGCCTGAGGATGTGAGTTGGGACAGCCGGAAGTAATACTTGTTCATGAGGGGATTGAACAATGAAATCCAAGTGCACCTACTCAATTGTGACTACGCAAATTTTCAGAAACTTGTGGACAAAGCAATTGTGGTTGAGAACAAGATCCGTGAGATGGAGCAAGAAATCAAGAGGAAGGCGCCATATCAAGGACAGCAACAAGGAAGTAATGTGCGCCCTCGCCTTGCACCACCCAATGCGCCCTATCACAGCTCCTCTATTCCTGCTCAGCGCCTTGGTTATGCACCACGCCCAACTCAGTTTGTGCAGCAGCGCCCTCTCGTGCAAGCACCTAGGCCTCCAATGCCTTATGCGCCTCGTGCTAATTTTCCTGCTGCAAGTGTTCAAAACCAAGCTCGTCCCAATAATTCTGGTGGAGTTAAGAAGTGCTATACTTGTGGAGAAGCTGGACACTTTGCGCATCAATGTCCTAAGTCAGGCCTTGGTCAAGGAAGCAATGCACCGAGGCAAAACCCAAGACCCAATGGAGGAGCGCCACAAGGAAGCCGTGGACAACAGAATTTTGCTCGTGGCAACGTAAACCATGTCTCAACGGAGGATGCTCAACAAGCGGACGACGTGGTCATTGGTATGTTTCTCGCAAACTCCAACCCTGTGACTATGTTATTTGATTCTGGAGCATCGCATTCATTCATTGCATCAAAGTATGTTGCCAAGTATAGTTTGCCTATCTCTCATATGAAGTTTACTCTATTGGTTAAGTCTCCTGGAGGAGAGATGAGGACAAAGATAGTATGTCTGAAAGTAAGCCTTAGAATAAGGGGGTAGATTTCTCCGCCAACCTCATTGTTTTGGATTCTCAAGGATTGGACATTATACTTAGTATGGACTGGTTGAGGAAGCACAATGGAGTTATTGAGTGTGCCACAAAGACAGTGAAGTTGACCAATGAAGAAGGGATCACCGTAGAATTTGAAGCATCTCAAACTGCACCGAAACAATTGGAGTTGAATCATATGGACGGTGCCGCCATTGAGGAGATTCCGGTGGTGTGTGAATTTTTGGATGTTTTTCCGGACGAGTTGCCAGGTATGCCACCTGATCAAGACATTGAGTTTGTTATTGATTTAATACCTGGAACTGCACCTATAGCTAAGAGGCCATATAGGATTCCTCCTTTGGAATTAGCGGAGCTCAAGAAGCAAGTTCAAGAGCAACTAGAGAAGGGTTTCATTCGCCCTAGCTCTTCGCCTTGGGGAGCGCCCGTTCTATTTGTGGACAAGAAGGATGGATCCCAAAGGATGTGTGTGGATTACCGAGTTCTCAATGAGGTAACAATCAAGAAGAAGTGCACCTTGCCACGTATAGAAGACTTGTTTGATCAGATGAAGGGTGCTTGTGCTTTCTATAAGATTGATTTGAGGTCAGGATACTTTCAAATGAAGATTAGACCATCGGACATACCCAAGACAGCTTTTAGAACACGGTATGGATCTTATGAGTACACCGTGATGTCATTTGGATTGACAAATGCGCCTGCCTACTTTATGTACCTCATGAATAAGGTCTTCATGGAGTACTTGGATAAGTTCGTTGTGTTGTTTATTGATGACATTATGATCTACTCGAAGGATGAGAAAGAACATGAGGAACACTTGAGGCTTACATTGCAGAAATTGAGAGAGCATCAATTGTATGCCAAGTTCAACAAGTGTCAGTTTTGGTAGAAAGAGGTGTCATTTTTGGGTCACATCATCTCAGGAGAAGGAGTGTCGGTTGACCCCGGAAAGGTGGGAGACGTGTTGAAGTGGGAACTGCCGCAAAATGTAAAGGAAATGAGAAGTTTTCTTGGGATGGTTGGATATTACCGTAGATTCATCAAGGACTTTTCCAAGATAGCCAAGCCTATGACGGAGTTGCTAATGAAGGGAAAGGCGTTCCAATGGACTGAAGCTTGTCAGAATAGTTTTGAGGAGTTAAAGAAGAGGTTGACAACAGCCCCGGTTTTGGTATTGCCGGACGTGAGCAAGAGTTTGGATATTTATTGCGATGCATCAATACAAGGACTTGGATGTGTATTGATGCAAGAAGGTGAAGTGGTCGCCTATGCATCAAGACAATTGAAGAAACATGAGCAGAATTACCCAACACATGATTTAGAACTTGCAGCCGTGGTACATGCATTGAAGATTTGGAGGCACTATATTCTTGGACATAGGTGCGAAATTTATACGGATCATAAGAGTTTGAAGTATATTTTCACACAAACGGATCTGAACTTGAGGCAATGGATATGGTTGGAGCTCATCAAAGATTATGATTTGGGGATCATCTATCATCCGGGAAAAGCCAATGTAGTGGCCGATGCGTTGAGTAGAAAAGGAGTAAGTCATCAACTCACGATTGAAGAATTGCCATTCGAGTTATGCAAGGAGTTTGAAAGGTTGAACCTCGGGTTTGTAAATGAGATGGAGATGATGGACTTAAATCCGACCTTGGAGCAAGAAATTCGAGAGGCACAAACCGCAGATGAGGAGATTAAGGAAATCAAGGAAAGGACTGAAGAAGGGAGAGAATTCAGATTTGATGAGGATGAACATGGTACCCTATGGCTTGGTAAGAGGATTGTTGTGCCTAATATGAAGCACATACGGGAGACAATATTAAAGGAGGCACATGACTCGCCTTACTCAATTCACCCTGGTTGTACAAAGATGTACAAAGACTTGAAGACTTGTTATTGGTGGGATAGCATGAAGAAGGACATAGCTGAATACGTAGCGTTGTGTGATGTGTGCCAACGAGTCAAGGCAAAACATCAAAGGCCAGCTGGATGATTGCAACAGTTGAAGATTCCGGAATGGAAGTGGCAAGAAATTGGAACAGACTTCATAGTTGGGTTACCACGTACTCAGTCCGGGTATGACTCAATTTGGGTAATTGTGGATCGCTTAACCAAGTCAGCTCATTTTGTCCCTGTGAAGACCAAATATACAGCTGCACGATTGGCCGAAATATACATGGAGCATATTGTGTGTCGACATGGAGTCCCTAAGAAGATAGTCTCGGATAGAGGTTCTCAATTTACCTCCAGATTTTGGCAAAAATTGCATGAAGCTTTGGGAACGAGGTTGAATTTTAGTTCAGCATATCATCCTCAAACGGATGGACAAACCGAAAGAACCAATCAAATTTTGGAGGACATGTTAAGAGCTTGTGCTTTAAAGCATGGGAAGAGTTGGGACAAAAGCTTGCCATACGCAGAATTTTCTTACAACAATAGTTACCAAGCAAGTTTGAAGATGTAACCATATGAAGCACTTTATGGGAGGAAGTGTAGGACACCTTTATTCTGGAATGAGGCAGGAGAAACTCAAGTATTTGGTCCGGATGTGTTGCAAGAAGCCGAAAAGCAAGTCCAAATAATTCGTGAAAACTTGAGGGCTGCCCAATCAAGGCAAAAAGGCTATGCGGACAATAGAAGAAGGAAACTAGCCTTTGAAGTGGAAGATTTTGTTTACCTCAAGGTGTCACCAATGAGGGGTCATAAGAGGTTTAACATAAGAGGAAAGCTAGCACCTCGTTATATTGGACCATTCAAGATTTTGGACAAAAGAGGAGAAGTAGTGTATAAGTTGGAGATGCCAGCTCATCTTTCGGACATACATGATGTGTTTCATGTTTCCCAGCTTAAGAAGTGTTGTAGAGTACTGGAAGAACAAGTGCCAATGGAAGGATTGGAATTAGAGGAAGATTTGACTTATGCTGAGCAACCAATCAAAATCTTGGAAACCAAGGAGAGAGTCACAAGGAACAAGGTTATTAGATGGTGCAAAGTTCAATGGAAGCACCACAATGAAAAAGAAGCAACATGGGAATTGGAGGATGATCTCAAGAAGGAATTTCCCTATCTCTTCTCTTCTGCGTCGAATCTCGAGGGCGAGATTTATTTTAAGGGGGGGGTAGGTTTGTAACACCCTCATTTTCATGCATCATGCCCTACATACACTCATATACATGTTTAACATTAACCCACATAAAGAGGAACGAGTTTAAAATTGATTCGGAGCATTTAAAATTGATTTGGAACAAAACCGCACTTAAAACGCAGGAAAGTGCGGACTAGTCCAATTTTGCTGAGGACTAGTCTGATTTCTCTCTGACTAAAAATGGACTTGTCCGTTTTTGCTGCGGACTAGTCCGATTTTGGCTCTGGAAACTTTCGGACTTCTCCGATTTTGTGCGGACTAGTCCGATATTCCATGAATCCTTGAAAAATTGCTAAGTCCTTGGACTTTTCCGGACTAGTCCGGTGTTTGATCGGACTTGTCCGATTTTCCTCTCTATTTAAAGTTGGACTTGTCCGAGGTTTGGCCAGACTTGTCCGATTTTCTCTCTGGATGACTTCGGACTAGTCTGATCCTTTCCGGACTTGTCCGATATTTCGCGACTCCGAGTTGATCTTTTGTTTTATGACTTGTTTCTTGGGTTTCACGTTAAGTGGGCCTAGGGACGTCGTGACTAACTCTTTTAGAGCCCATGTG
Organism: Tuctoria greenei; assembly: GCA_036927565.1. Classification (NCBI taxonomy): domain Eukaryota; kingdom Viridiplantae; phylum Streptophyta; class Magnoliopsida; order Poales; family Poaceae; genus Tuctoria; species Tuctoria greenei. The sequence goes on from JAYESD010000011.1 coordinate 30,107,369, forward strand.
GGACTCTAAACCGGCCTCTACTCATCCCAAACTCGAAATCCATCTAACCCTAGCCTCAACCTCTATATAAACAGCCCCACCCCTTGGTTTGACATCTATTTGCCACTTTTCTACCCACCCAAACCCTAGTTCATGGAGAGCCACCATCAAGGAGGGAGGAGAAGATCCCAAGCAAGAAGAAGAAGAGGAGGAAACGAAAGAGGATCAAGATCTCCACCAAGTTTCGTCCTTCACCACCAATTCATCCCCAAGTTCATCACCAACCCTAGATCACCAAGATCCAAGTGCTACCTCCAAGTTTCTTGATTCATTGGAGTCCTAAACACCTGGTATACCTTCTATTATCTTTTCCTTACGAGAATTCAACCCCTAATCTCCAAATTTACGTCGATCTAGAAAACCCTAATCTGCTGATCTCGCAAAGTGCGGACTAGTCCGGTCTTCCTGGTTAAATTGTGTTGAATTAATTCTAAAATTTGATCTAATCAAATCCAAACCTGTATAAAATTGTTAAAATCTATTAGAACTAGTTAGTGATCATTAAAAGCAATCTAGTAACATGTTCTACCTTGCATTTGCATTAATCATGCATGTCATGTCATATTGAGTAATATTTGTGCACTCTTTGATTGTGTTTCTTGTCTTGTATGTTTATTGTGTGGATTAGACGGATTTGCACTAGAAAGTGCCGCGGAGGATCTCTAGCACCAAGAGTTTGAAGGCTTTGATCCTAATCAACAGCAAGAGCAAGGCAAGTGTCCTTGAAGCATATTGATCCCGTTTTAAAATAAATGTTTTGTTTGCAAAACTGCATGCTTGTGTCAATTGATGGGAATCCTATGGTAGGAAGTTTACTAGCTTTGTTTATCCACCCTTGTCACCTGGAATTTATGGTAGAGAGTCGGGAAGGGCTTTTTGCCTTTTGCTTCGCCTAATCAACTGGGATGGGATACAACTATACCATTCAATTTAATTATGCATTAATGTGAATTGGTCGATATGATATGGTAATGGGTGATCTAAGCAAGCCTGGTATGTGGATGGGTTGGATGTTATAGTGGTTTGCTTGCTTTAGATCTAAGGACCGGTTCATGCGAGAATATGCCAAGGCTATAGTGCCACCACGAGGCCAAGTATGGGTGCGGCGTAGCTGATTAATTAGAGCTTTGCTAGTGCTGTTTGGACCATTGTGGATGCTCGGGGAAGGGGTAGTCGGATTGGGTTTGTTGATGATTAGCGGGACTACCCTGGGATCCGAATGGCTCAAGAGGGGGCCCTTGGTTGAAGATGTGCTCTGCGGGAGACATCGCCACCGGTGAAACCTCAGTGGGGTGTAAATAGGCTAGTAATCCCTTTGTAAAGGCTATTTTGTGATCTCTTGGCTACACACCAACGGAAGTGTGTAATGTGACCGACGGGTCACGGGCATAAGGGAGGTTCTTAGTCACCGAAAGGTGATGACATCACGAACACGTGGGTAAAGTGGTACAAACTCTGTAGAGTTAAATAAAACTATCATGATAGTCGTGCTCCCGGTTATGAGCACCTAGAAAACTTCCATGATTAGAGGGTACTTGGTATTGGGATGGTATTTGGGATGGTTATGGTTGGTATTATGGTTATGGATTAATTTCTGGTATTGAATATGGTTATTGGCAAATAGTGAAATCTAGAATTATTGGTGAGGATGGTGACTTGTGGACTGGTATTATGGTATTACTTATGATTATGATGGGTTTACTTCACATACATATAAAATATTGATTTTCAAATGTTTTAATGTACTTTTCAGCACTTTGCCATTATTATTGTCATCATTTGAATAAGCCACATGTCATACTTTCCACACTTGCTGAGTACGACATGTACTCACTCATGCAATCCCCCCCCCCAACAGTTGCAGGTCAAGATTGGGAGTTTAATGGCGATAATGCGGAGTTCTAGGCCGTGTCTACCGTCAGCTTGCCTGTGGTGTTATTGGAGCTGTGCTATCCCTTGTGCTTAGTTTGCTTAGTCGCTTAATTAGTTTATTTCCGCTGCATTAGTTGAACATGTCATTAATATTCATTAGAGCTTGTATTCGAGGATAATCTGGTTTGTGTAATAAAATTTGGTTAATTAATCTTGTTCTGTCGTAATTTTCCGTATACTCTTTTGTGATTGCACTCGTGTATGTGTGATGAACATCTTGGGCACACATATGCATTAGCTTGGTTCATTTTTCGGAACCGGGCATCACACGGGGGCCACGCACCAAGAAACGACCTCGACCTTCATCTGAAGACGACGGCAACACCAAAATGTGGTGTCCTATCCATAAGTCGAACAGCCACAACTTGGAAGACTGCCGGGGGGTCCAAAACCTTGTCGAGCGCTACAACAAGCGCCGGGAAGAAGTTCCTTTCTGTGAGAGGGAAGGAAAACAGAAAGCCAATGAAGCTCCGGCTGAAGAGGAGTTAGGCTTTCAAGACCCTAAAAGGGTCCTAAAGGTTGTTTACACCTCCGTCGACGACGACTCCGATGTCTCCGACAATGAGCGGTGGAAGACCATGAACACCATCTTTGGTGGTTCGTGGGACATCACCTCCTGCCGTGTCCTCAAGACAATGCGGCGATACATGGCCTCAGTAGCTCCTACAGCCAGGGCGGAGCCTCATCAAAAGTGGATGAACACTACCATCACTTTTGATGCTTCGGACTGCCCTCGGAACATGATTGGAGCTGGTCAACTCCCATTGATGGTATCACCGACCATCAACAACATTCAACTCCACCATGTAATGGTGGACAGAGTTTCAGGGCTGAACCTCATAAGCTTCGAAGTTTTTGTCAAGCTTCAGCTCCGACCTTCGGACCTTCGCCCCTCTCGACCTTTCTCTGGAGTAGGTCCGGGGTCCATAACCCCACTCGGTGCCATTACTCTCCCCGTGACCTTCAAGACTCGGGAGAACTATTGCAGTGAGAAGTTGGTCTTCGACGTCGCTCAGATCAACTTACCTTTCAACGCCATTCTGGGCAGGCCCGCCTTGTACAAGTTCATGGCTGCTGCTCATTATAGCTACCTAGTGTTGAAGATGCCAACACCAGCTGGTGTTCTCTGAATCCGCGGAGACTGCACTACCGGAGTGACTGCTCTAGAAGAACTTCATGCGCTTGCTATAGCGCAGGAGGAAGAGTCCAGGCAGGAACAAGCTCTGAAACCCCCGAGCATTCGTCAACGAGGCTCAACCTCTGCACCCCATGTGCAACCAAGCGGCGACACCGACATCCCCGTCAAAGTCGTCCAAATCGGTTCTGATGCCGCTCAGACCACATGTATATCGGGAGGTCTGAATGACAAATAGGAACTCGCGCTCATCACTTTCCTCCAGGCTAATGTCGACGTGTTTGCCTGGCAACTGTCACAAATGCCTAGGATCCCTAGGGAAGTGATCAAGTATAATCTGAAGATCTATCCTGACGCTCGGCCTGTGCACCAGAAGCCTCGAAAGCAATCAGTAGAGCGACAGAACTTCATACGACAAGAAGTGAAGAAGTTGCTCGAAGCTGGATTCATCCGAGAAGTCTTCAACCCAAAATGGCTGGCAAACCCAGTCGTTGTACCCAAGGCCGGCAGGAAGCTTCAGATATGTATCGACTACACAGCACTGAATAAGGCATGCCCAAAAGATCCATTCCCACTACCTAGAATAGATTAGATAGTGGATTTCACCTCCGGGTGTGAATTATTGTGTTTCCTAGATGCATATTCTGGGTACGATCAAATCAGAATGTCTAGGGAAGATGAAGAACATACTTCTTTTATCACAGTAGATGGATTGTACTGCTATACTGCCATGCCATTTGGTCTCAAGAAAGCAGCTTCAACATTTGTACGAGCTATGTACAAAACCTTTGGAGAGCTCATCAGAGACGTAGTGGGAGTGTATGTTGATGACATCGTCGTCAAGATTAAGGACAAGGAGTCACTCCTTGACACTTTGCAAGCTATCTTCGACAAGTTGCGAGTCACTCGCACGAAGCTGAACCCAGACAAGTGCATCTTCGGGGTTAGCTCCGGAAAGCTTCTTGGTTTCCTGGTAAACCACTGGGGCATAGAGGCAAATTCGGCGAAGATTAAAGCCATTGAGGATATGAGGCCACCAGCCCGCATCAAGGATGTCCAGAAACTGACTGGATGTCTAGCCGCCCTCAGCCGGTTCATCTCAAGACTGGCGGAACGGGCGCTACCCTTCTTCAAGCTATTGAGGAAGTCTGGACCATTCCAATGGTCTGAAGAAGCATAAAAGGCGTTCCAGGAGCTAAAGCAGCTCCTCACCACTCTACCAACCTTGATAGCTCCAAACCCTGATGAGCCCTTACTGCTTTACATTTCAGCAACTGACGAGGTTGTCAGCATGGTCCTAGTTGCGGAGAGACCAGAACCATCCCAAGATCAGGAATCCAGACCCCTCCGGGAGGGTACGGAGGTTCCTGAAGGTGAGTCTGGGTCCTAGCCCCCAGACTTGGATCTACAAGGAGTTACTCTTGTCGAACAAGAGGATCTGGACCCCTCCGAGAGGGTCCGGGTCGCTCCAGTAGAAGCTCCGGGTTCCTCCAACAAGGACCCGGAGGTCCCCGAAGCAGGCCTGGACCCCTCCGGGAGGGTCCAGGTCGATGTGGAGGAAGCTACGGGCCCCTCTGGGAGGGTCTGGACAGTCCAGCGCCCAGTGTACTTCATCAGCGAAGTACTACATGATGCCAAGACTCGATACCTAGAGGTGCACAAGCAACTCTACACAGTTCTCATCGCCTCCAGAAAGCTTCGTCATTACTTCCAAGCTCACAAGATCTTAGTGGTGACTTCTTATCCACTGCGTGTGATCTTACATAATCCCAACTCTACTGGGAACATTGCAAAGTGGGCAGCGGAATTGGCCAAATTTGATCTTGAATTTGTCCCAAGACAAGCGATCAAGAGTCAAGCATTGGCAGACTTCGTGGCGGAATAGACCCCCTCTCCATCAAACCCTAGGGGCTCTAGTGAGCAGAAGCCGGAACTCAAGGCTCCGGTCTTCACCGAGCCTCACTGGACCCTCTACTTTGACGGCTCCATGCAAAAGCAGGGGGCCGGAGCCGGAGTCCTTCTCCTCGCTCCAACCGGGGAGAAGGTAAAATACATGGTCCACCTTGACTTCAAGGCAACCAACAACATGGCAGAGTATGAAGCACTCATTTACGGACTAAAGGTGGCACTATCATATGGTGTCAAGCAGCTGTTGGTCAAGGGAGATTCGCAACTCATCATCAAATAGGTGAAGGGTGAATGCTCCTGTAATAATCCTCAACTAGCTGCTTATCTCCTTGAAGTCCAGAGGCTTCAGAAGGACTTCGAAGTCCTGGATCTCCACCATGTTCAGCATGTCCATAATGCTAAAGCTGGCGAACTCTCGATGAAAGCATCAACTGGAGCTCCGGCTCCTGACGGAACCTTCATCCGGAGGTTGTCAAAACCCACAGCTCAGCCTGCCGAACTGAGCGAAGGGGGCGAGACCAGCATCCCGAAGCTGGCGGTCCCGATGGCCCTGTTACCGTGGCAGCCATCAAGGGTCGTAGGTGCTGCCGAAAGCTTCGAGCAACCCAGCACGCAAGACTCAAATGCTCAAGCTAGCTCTGATGCATGGATCTCGGAGATCCGGAGCTACTTGAAGGATAATATCCTTCCTGACGATGATGTATCCGCTGACTGGATAGTCAGATTGGCTAAAAGGTACACGCTGGTAGAAGGGGATCTCTACCGGCGCAGTGCCAACGGCGTCCTAATGTGGTGCATCACAAGGGAAGAAGGCTGCGAGCTCCTCGTAGAAATCCATGGAGGCGAGTGTGGGAACCACGCGTCTTCCCGCACGCTGGTCGGTAAAGCCTTCCGGCATGGCTTCTACTGGCCTACAGCGCTCCAGGATGCAACTGAGCTGGTGAAGAAATGCGAAGCATGCCAGTTCCACGCAAAGAAAATTCACACACCAGCTCAGCCTCTACAAATGATACCTCCCACATGGCCTTTCGTTGTGTGGGGGATGGACATCTTGGGACCTTTCCTAAGAGCCGTCGGAGGTTACAAGTTCCTGTATGTTGCCATTAACAAATTCACCAAATGGTCGGAAGCAACTCCAGTTGAGACAACAAACAAGCAATCAGCTATCAACTTCTTGCAGTCCATCGTATGCAGATTTGGAGTCCCAAACAAAATCATAACAGATAATGGGACCCAATTTACAAGCTCTGCTTTCCAAGGATACTGCGAAGACCTCGGCATCCAAATCAGCTACGCAAGCAATGGCCAAGCCGAGAGAGCAAATGCAGAAATCGTGAAAGGACTCAAGACGCGCACATATGAGTTCCTAAAAAAACATGGAGTGAATGTGGCCTAGAGGGGGGTGAATAGGCCTTTTGAATTTCCTGCACACTTAATAGAACCGTCAAAACTTGGTTGGCCGCACTAGTCCGGTTGTGTGGGCAGACTAGTCCGGTGTGCAAAAATTATGTGTGTTGATCAGGTGTGATTTGGGAAAATAAATTTCTTTAGCAGCGGAAATGAGAACAACTGATATTTGTACTTGAGATTAATATAAGAATGCAGGTGTAACTTATAATTGCCTTAAGTTGATGTTTAGCACTCAAGTGATCTAATGAACAAAATTTAAAGTAAATGAGACGCAAGACACACGAATTTTTCCCGAGGTTCGATCTCACCACGAGATCTACGTCCTCGTTGAGGAAGCTCACACAGAGCCGGGTCTCCAACCCTTTCCCTCTTCAAGTCACCACGAAGGCCGACTTGATTCCACTATCACGGGTAATCACCAAGTTTGTGGGGCAACCTCACATGTTGAGGGCTCCCACGAGAATTACAATGAAAGAAGTGATCAAATACACTCAAAAGTATTACAATGCAGAGTATGAGTGTAGAAAGATCAAACCCCAAGAGCTCGCAATGAAAGAACGACGATCTCCCAATCCCGAATCCAAGTGTTCAATTGATTTCACTCTTTTTGAACTTTAGATGTGTGGGGAGATGTGTTTTGGGCTCTTGGGACAAAGTGGCGGTGCTAGGGTTTGCTCTTTGATCGGTATTCGACGTGTGTGTCCATAGGACAGCCGCGGACTCTCTATTTATAGGGTTTCCAAAAGCTAGCCGTTGAAAAACCCTAACACCGGACTAGTCCGGTGCAAGTCCGGACTTGTCCGGTCTCAATGTGTTTTGAAGTCCAGAAAGTCTACCGGACTAGTCCGGTCCAACCTCGAACTAGTCCGGTGCTGTGTGAAAGTGACTCCAGAAAGTTCATCGGACTAGTCCGCGGACTAGTCCGATCTCCACGAATGGGAGATTCCAGAAAGTTCAACGGACTAGTCCGGTCCATGATCGGACTAGTCCGGTCCCTCAATATGAGAGACTCCAGAAACATCAACGGACTAGTCCGGTGGATGCACGGACTGGTCCGGTCTCCTTGTAAGTGGGATTCCAGAAAGATGAACGGACTAGTCCGGTCCATGATCGGACTAGTCCGGTGCTTTGTGAAAGTTAGGTTAATTTTAATCCCTTACCCTTGCGCAAAGTTGTGAGCTCTTGGAGTGTGTCTTTCATACACTCCCTATACATTCAAATCTAATTTGGTCTTCCAAGCTTCATCAAAGTATCTCTCTTTGAACACCACTTCATTTTTCACCTTTTTGTGTGCATCAAGATGTTTCACTTGTTTGTCCTGCAATCATCTCAGTAGTTTCATTAGGATCTCATATGTTTATCATCAATTGGCCAAAACCCACAAGGGATACCCTAGATGCACTTACAATCTCCCCCTTTTTGGTGATTGATGACAACCATTTGAGATATCACAATTGAGAATAAAATCTTGATTTTCATAAGGTGTGCACATATGAGAATAATGATAAGTCCACAAAAAGCTTCTCACATATGCACACACCTTATGGTGGGGTGCCTAACTGGTGTGTGATCAACAAGGTGTGATGAAGTAAAGGTAATCAATAATGAGTGTAAAGTTAATCATCCAAGCAACAATAAGCATCACACATAAGAGAAGAAATATTGCATTACAAGGTTTTAAAATTAAGTACACATGTCCTTGATCACAAAAACATAAAGACACCAACTACTCTCAAACTATTAGTCTCAATCTCTCCTAGTCTTAATCTCTCCCCCTTTGGCATCAAGGCACCAAAAAGGGAAAAATTGAGGGGAATCACTCATCGCCACTCTCTTCCTCCGTTTTGGTCCGGTACTCATCTTCACCACCATCATCATCATTCGCTGGAGAACACTGTTCCTCGGAGTCCTCGAAGGCGGGCGGGGATCCCACCGGCTCAATCTCCAGCTTGTCGCAGATAGCTTTGATGTTGGCATTGACATATTGTTGATGATTCTTATGCCTGACTTCAATCTTGCGGCAGCAGGCAAAGATAGAGGTGAGCATTTTGAGCACACCACCGGAGGGTTCATGAGCAGGTGCAGAGCCAGGAGGAGCAGCTGAAGATCTTGTTGCATTCACATCCCGAGCCTGTTTAGTCCTCCTCTCAGCTTCAGGGGAGGGAGGTGCATCAGGGGCCGAAGGTAGAGTGTACTCGGTGGGCTTTTGCGGTTTCATCCCCGTATGGTGAACATCCTTGACGAACTCAAGTCCAGTCACCTTCTCAATCATGTACATGATGTACAGGGCATACCCGCAAGATCTGTTTGGAGTGATTGAGATGTTCACAATGTCATTGTAGATGTATTCAAAGACATTGAACAGTCTTCTCCCACCAATGACCTTCATTAGGGTCCTCAAAGTTCCTTGAATAGTCCCCGCATCTCCATATTTTGGGGCTATTGTCTTCCTCAAAATTCTGTTGAGGACCACATAGAAGGGCTTCAAATACTTGATAGTGGGAGCAACATATGGCATCCTTGTGTCATAGAGAAATGTGATCTCATCCTTCTCCAGGGGTTGCAGATTGTGGATGACTAGATCATGATCCAAGGTATGCTCAAGGTGGAGAATCCTTGCAAACTCATCATAAGTAACACTATACTTGGAACCATGGGTCATCCAAGTAAGACTGTCTCCATCACCACGAGCAAAGTAGAGGGTAGAGTAGAATTGGGTGATCACCTCATTGTTCAAGTCATTCTCAAAGGAAAACAGTTCCTTCAGTCCGTGCCTCTCCAGGGACTCAACCACCTCACGGAAGGCAGGATACCTCTTTGAGTGCATGTACCCGATGTTCACCCATTGACTCTTCACAACGGGATTCTTCATCTTCATGTACACATGCTCGTAGTAGTCGGCATGGAAGTTGCTCCAAAATCTTGGATCTGAGCATTGCCGAGGTTGAGCATACACATTAACCTGCCTGAAGCTGTCGGCAAGCTCACCCCCTTTTCCAGTAAATCCTTACTTGAGCGCTGCCTGTTGCGATGACTTGGGTTCTTCATTTTCAAGGGTCCAATGGGACAACTATCAAGCCCCTTTCCTTTGTTGAGGGTCCTATTTGGCCCTGAGGAGCTCTCACCAGCCTTTCCTAGGGCCTTCTTCACAACTACCCTCCTTTTCTTGGGCAAGTTGTCGTCGGAGGGTGGAGAGTGCACATTTACATCATGCCTTTTCTTCATGTACCTCTCCTTGGCTCTCTTCACCTTTTCGCGCTCAACTTCTTCATCAACATGGAAGGAGTTGTCATCTGAGCTTGAAGACATCGTGCCTAACAAGGAGTTCATGATTTAGATGAGAATGAACTGAGAATGAAGGTGATGCGAGGATTCAAATGTCAGAGACCAGACTTGTCCGGTGTCAGAGTGCGGACTTGTTCGGTGTACCGGACTAGTCCGTACCTGGGAGCCGGACTAGTCCGGCCTGGCACAAGAACCCTAACAAAACTAGAATCACAACTTCTATTTAAGGGTGCAAATGAGCATGAAGGTGAGAGGAATACATCTCTGAAGCTAATGTACTTCCTTGGAATCAAGAGAAATAGGCTAGAACTAGAAAAGTTGAGAGTTTGACTTTAGGGAGAAATTTACCGAGATTTGAGGATTCGCGTTGAAGGAGTACAAATCTGTCCGGGTGAGTTTGGAGAGGAGTACCAACTCGCCGAGGGGAGAATTTCCCACGGAGAAAGCTTGGATTTTGAGGGCTCAACTCAAAAATCACCTTTTAGAGGCTAGGGGTTTGAGAGGTGAGGGTTTAACTCAAGTGGAGGGAGATTTGAAACGGTTTTGGGCCGGCCAGCTGCTTATATAGGCAGCCGACCAGACTAGTCCGGTCAGAGGGCAGACTAGTCCGGTGTTACTGGACAAACTAAGTATTTAGAGATAACTAATAGTGATCCAAGGACAAGTTTTGCAAATAATCTTGGTGATTATGGCCAGAAAGCACTCAACACAAAAACATGGTCATAAATTCCAAGATTTCTTCATTAAAAATAGTTTTCTTTGGAGAAAAGGAGGTGAGGGGCAGTTTTAGCAATAAAATGTAACATTTGAAGTATCAACCAGATGTGCAACGTTTCAAGCCACATTTCGAGAGTCAAGAATATTAAGTTCATTCCTAAGTTCACAAAACCTTTTCTCATCCAATGGTTTGGTAAAAATATCCGCAAGTTGTTTTCAGTTCTAACATGTGAAATAGCAATGTCACCTTTTAATGAATGATCTCTAAGAAAATGATGACGGATATCTATGTGCTTAGTTCTTGAGTGCTCTACTGGGTTGTGTCGGTACCCTAGAAACCGTACACCCCTTGAGGTTACAAAGATATCAAGGAAAAGTCACCCACTTGATTTGAAGACCTTCGGAGGCCCACATGTCAGATGTAACCGAACCCGCTTCTCCAACATGGTTAATCCCAGGGTCGCCACGTGTACTATCAAACCGGATCTACCGCCCACAAGGGGGAAGCTCCGGGCCATGTACCGAAATGGCACCTCCGGACTTAACCCCAGACCGAGAGAAGCTACGGACCTGACACGTGTCAGGTAGCTCCGGAGCTTCCTGTTTCCCACAGTATGCTCTGGAGCTACCACGTGTCCAACCGTCGGAGCATCAGCCTCTGACCTCCGGAAGACTTCATAACGGCTCCGGATCTTCAAAGGGGAATCAAGGACTTCAAGACCCGATTAAGTGTCATTAATACCATATTAATGACACACGGTCGGATGACCTTAATTACCTGTAACGGTGCTATCAAAGCCCATTACCCGGTCATTAAGGGCAATTAAACTTGTTGAATGAATATCAATGCTAGTAACCGCTGGGGCCACATGTCGGGCCAGGCTAACTTGTAACGGCCTGCCCTTGTACTATAAAAGGACAGGCCGACGACAAACTCTACACGTTGAGTGACACTACACACGCGCCATAGACACTCGTCACAAGCTCATACAGCTAATACAACACCAACACATCCGTGGAGTAGGGTATTACGCTCAGGCGGCCCGAACCACGTAAACTCCTGTGTCTCCTGCGTCATTTACTATTCACCTTCTCGAATCTCCGCGCACCCACACCGAACATCAAACTCCTCTAACACTTTAGTAGTGTCGGGAGATCTGCCGGTTCCAAACCACCAACAGTTGGCACGCCAGGAAGGGGGCGCCTCAGATTTTGAGAATGGTGAACTCAGCTGCTGGATCATCCAACGGTCAACCTGCTGCTCAGGCTGTTGGGGGCAATCCCTCCAATAAGCAGCCACCAGCAGGAGCCTCAGCACCAGCAGGAGTCACACTTCCACCACCACCGCCTCCACCAGCAGATCAAGCTGGGCAACGCGATGGTGCGCCGGCGTCAATCACTGCGTCGGCAAATCATGACAACCCGGAACACGCGCTCCATGTAGCGCGTGCTCTTCTCCAACGCCCACCACCTCCGGATGCATCCCGGGATGCACTGGAGCAGTGGAGGGCCGATGTGGAGCATTTGGTTGCAGCAGCAGCCAAACGCCTCAGCAACCAGGGTTCTCCTCCTTCAGGACGAGCCCCGTCGCAGCGGTGGACTTTGTTTGGTAGACTTGGTCCGCACGTTTCCAATAGCAGGAGACGTGTTGCATCACAACAAGTGACGTCATTGCCCTCCGGGGCACGACGCACTCACACGGTATCTAGGCTATCAACTCATGACCTCCGGGCGGAGCTTGATCGCCGATATCGCCAGCAAGATGGCCGAGTCCATATTGAGCGTGCTCATGAAAGACGGGAAGCTTAGGACCTTTCTACTCCTGAAGGAGTAGGAGGGGGCTATTCAGCTCTGGCCATACATCTGCGTATGGTCAGGTGGCCACAGAATTTCCAGCCTCACCTGCCGGAAAAATTCGACGGGACTGTTAATCCCGCTGAATTTCTTCAGATCTACTCCACTACAATCTTGGCAGCTCTAGGAAACGAGGCCGTGATGGCCAATTATTTTCCAGTGGCCTTAACTGGGACCGCCAGGTCCTGGTTTATGAGCCTTCCACCCAACTCTATCAACAGTTGGGAGGAGCTGTGCCGGCAGTTCACCGCCAACTTCGAGAGTTCATACACCCGACCAGGCACTGAACTGGACCTTTTTGCAGTCGTGCAAAAAGGGGGAGAATCCCTGCGATCATTCATCCAGAGGTTCTCTCAGGTACGAAACACTATCCCTTCTATCTCTAGCGCCTCTGTCATTGTAGCATTCAGACAGGGTGTACGAGACAAGAAGATGTTGGAGAAACTGGCGATCAAGGAGATCACCAGCATCACGGAACTCTTCAGCTTGGCTGACAAATGTGCCAGAGCTGCGGAAGGCCGTGAAATGCACTCCAAACCAACCCCGGAGGGTCACAAGAAATCCTCCAAAGAAGAAGCCGCTACCTCCGGGGGTGGCAAGAAGAAAAAGAAGACCAACGGCAAGAAGAAGCCGTCGGCCGGCACATCCAACGTTGCACCTGCTGCAGCTCTGGGTGGCCGGGGGCCACGCCCCGAGAAGCGACCTCGACTGTATTCTGAAGACGGTGGCAAACCTAAAGTGTGGTGTCCCATTAACAAAACGGGCAGCCACTGTTTGGAAGACTGGCGGGAGGTCCAAAACCTTGTCGAGCGCTACAACAAGCGCTGGGAAGAATCTCCTTTCCGACAGAGGGAAGGAAAGCAAAAAGTCGACGAAGCTCCGGCTGAAGAGGAGTTAGGATTACAGGATCCCAAAAAGGTCCTAAAGGCCGTTTACACCTCCGTCGACGATGATTCTGACGTCTCTGACAACGAGCATCGGAAGACCATGAACACCATTTTTGGTGGATCATGGGACATCACCTCCCGCCGCGTCATCAAGACTATGCGTCGGGATATGGCTGTTGTAGCTCCTACAGTTAGGCCGGAACCTCATCGGAAGTGGATGGACACAACCATCACTTTTGATGCTTCGGACTACCCTCGAAGCATGGTTGGAGCAGGTCAGTTACCTTTGATGGTATCTCCTACCATCAACAACATTCAGCTCCACCACGTCATGGTAGACGGAGGTTCTGGGCTTAACCTCATAAGCTTCGAAGCTTTTACTAAGCTTCAACTCCGACCTTCGGATCTCCACCCCTCTCGACCTTTCTCCGGAGTAGGTCCGGGGGCCATTACCCCACTCAGAGCTATTACTCTCCCTGTTACCTTCGGGACACGGGAGAAGTACCGCACCGAGAAGTTGGTCTTCGACGTCGCTCAGATCAACTTACCCTTCAATGCCATCTTGGGTAGGCCTGCCCTGTACAAATTCATCGCAGCTGCTCATTATGGTTATCTGGTGTTGAAGATGCCAACGCCAGTAGGCGTTCTCCGGATCCGCGGAGATCGTACTGCCGAAGTAACTGCTCTGGAAGAACTCCATGCACTCACCACGGCGCAAGAGGAGGATTGCAGGCAGGAGCAAGCTCCAAAACCCTCGAGCATTCGTCAACGAGGCTCGACTTCTGCACCTCGTGTGCAGCCAAGTGGTGACACCGACATTCCCATCAAAGTCGTCCAAATTGGTTCCGATGCCGCTCAGACCACCCGTATATCGGGGGGACTGACTGACAAATAGGAACTCGCGCTCATCACTTTCCTCCGGGCTAACGTCGACGTGTTTGCTTGGCAACCATCACAAATGCCTGGGATCCCCAGGGAAGTGATTGAGCACAATCTGAAGATCTACCCCGATGCCTGGCCTGTGCATCAGAAGCCTCGGAAGCAATCCGTAGAGCGACAGAACTTCATCCGACAAGAAGTGAAGAAGTTACTCGAAGCTGGATTCATTCGAGAAGTCTTCCATCCAAAATGGCTGGCAAACCCAGTCGTTGTGCCCAAGGCCGGCGGGAAGCTTCGGATGTGCATCGACTACACCACACTAAATAAGGCATGTCCAAAAGATCCATTCCCACTACCTAGAATAGATCAGATAGTGGATTCCACCTCCGGGTGTGAATTACTGTGTTTCCTAGACGCATATTCCGGGTATCATCAAATCAGGATGTCTAGGGAAGATGAAGAGCATACCTCGTTCATCACAGTAGATGGATTGTATTGTTATACAGCCATGCCCTTTGGTCTCAAGAATGCAGCTTCAACTTTTGTACGAGCTATGTACAAAACTTTTGAAGAACTCATTAGAGACATAGTGGAAGTGTACGTCGATGACATCGTGGTCAAAGTCAGGGACAAGGAGTCACTCCTTGACACCTTGCAGGCTGCCTTCGACAAGCTGCGGGCCACCCGCACAAAGCTAAACCCAGACAAGTGTGTCTTCGGGGTTAGCTCCGAAAAACTTCTTGGTTTCCTGGTAAGTCACCAGGGCATAGAAGCTAATCCGGCAAAGATTAAGGCCATTGAAGACATGCGACCACCAACCCGCATCAAAGACGTCCAAAAGTTGACTGGATGTCTAGCAGCCCTCAGCCGATTCATTTCAAGACTGGCGGAACGGGCACTCCCCTTCTTCAAGTTATTGAGGAAGTCCGAACCATTCCTATGGTCTGAAGAAGCAGAAAAGGCATTCCAGAAGCTGAAACAGTTCCTCACCACCCTACCAATTCTGGTAGCTCCGAACCCTGGTGAGCCTTTGTTGCTTTATATTTCAGCTACTGACGAAGTCGTCAGTATGGTTCTGGTTGCGGAGAGACCAGAGCTACCTCATACTAAGGAATCCAGACCCCTTCGAGAGGGTCCGGAGGTACCTGAAAGCGAGTCTGGGTCCCAGCTCCCAGACTCGAATCCACAAGAAGTCACTTCAGGAGACCCAGACCCCTCCGGGAGGGTCCAGGTCGTTTCCGAAGAAGCCCCGGGTTCCTCCAGCCAGGACCCGGAGGTCCCCGAAGAAAATACGGATTCCTCCGAGAGGATTCGGGTCAGTGAAGAGGAAGCTTCGGACCCCTCCGGGAGGGTCCGGACCATTCAGCGCCCAGTGTACTTCATTAGTGAAGTACTACATGATGCCAAGACTCGATACCTAGAGGTGCATAAGCTGCTCTATGCAGTTCTTATTGCCTCCAGGAAGCTTTGCCATTACTTCCAAGCTCACAAAGTCTCAGTGGTGACCTCTTACCCACTTCGAGCAATCTTGCATAATCCCAATTCAACTGGGAATATTGCAAAGTGGGCAGTGGAATTGGCTGAATTTGATCTTGAATTTATTTCAAGGCAAGCAGTCAAGAGTCAAGCATTGGCAGATTTTGTGGCAGAATGGACTCCCTCTCCATCAAACCCTGGGGGCCCCAGTGAGCAGAAGACGGAGCATCAAGCTCCAGCCTTCACCGAGCCTCACTGGACCCTCTACTTCGACGGCTCCATGCAGAAGCAGGGGGCCGGAGCTGGAATCCTTCTCCTTGCACCGACCGGGGAGAAGGTGAAATACATGGTACACCTTGACTTCAAGGCGACCAACAACATGGAAGAGTATGAAGCGCTCATCTACGGACTAAAGGTGGCACTGTCATATGGTGTCAAGCAACTGCTGGTCAAGGGAGATTCTTAGCTCATCATTAAGCAGGTGAAGGGTGAATGTTCCTGCAATAATCTCCAGCTAGCTGCTTACCTCCTTGAAGTCCAGAGGCTTCAGAAGGACTTTGAAGTCCTAGATCTCCACCATGTTCAGCGTGCCCATAACGCTGAAGCTGACGAACTCTTGATGAAAGCGTCAACTGGAGCTCCGGCTCCTGACGGAATTTTTGTCCGGAGGTTGTCAAAACCAACAGCTCAGCCTGCCGAACTAAGCGAAGGGGGCGAGATCAGCATCCCGAAGCTGACGGTCCCGATGGCCCTGTTACCATGGCAGCCATCAAGGGTCGTAGGTGCTGCCGGAAGCTCCGAGCAACCCAGCACGCAAGACTCAAATGCTCAAGTTAGTTCCGATGCATGGATATCGGAGATCCGGAACTACTTGAAAGACAACATCCTTCCTGATGATGATGTATCCACTGACCGGGTAGTCAGATTGGCTAAAATATACACGTTGGTAGAAGGGGATCTCTACCGGTGCGGTGCCAACGGCATCCTAATGCGGTGCATCACAAGGGAAAAAGGCTGCGAGCTCCTTGCAGAAATCCATGGAGGCGAGTGTGGGAACCCCGCGTCTTCCCGCACGCTGGTTGGTAAAGCCTTTCGGCATGGCTTCTACTAGCCTACAGCACTCCAGGATGCAACTGAGCTGGTGAAGAAATGCGAAGCATGTCAATTTCATGCAATGCAAATTCACACACCAGCTCAGCCCCTACAAATGATACCTCCTACATGGCCTTTCGCTGTGTGGGGGATGGACATCTTGGGACCTTTCCCAAGAGCCGTAGGAGGTTACAAGTTCCTGTACGTCGCCATTGATAAGTTCACCAAGTGGCCGGAAGCAACTCCAGTTGTGACAATCAACAAGCAATCAGCTATCAACTTTTTGCAGTCCATTGTATGCAGATTTGGAGTCCCAAACAAAATCATCACTGATAATGGGACCCAATTCACAAGCTCTGCATTTCAAGGATATTGCGAAGACCTCGGCATTCAAGTTTGCTACGCCTCTGTAGCTCACCCAGCCAGCAATGGCCAAGCCGAGAGAGCAAATGCTGAAATCCTTAAAGGACGCAAAACACGCACCTATGAGCGCTTGAAAAAACATGGAGCCAACTGGATCGAAGAGCTTCCACCCACCTTATGGGCCAACAGGACATCTCCAAACCGGTCAACCGGAGAGACACCCTTCTTTCTGGTGTACGGAGCTGAAGCAATCCTTCCTCCGGAAATCACCTTGGGTTCACTCCGGGTCCGGACCTTCGACGAAGCCGCGCAGGACCAGCTCCGGCGTGAAGACCTAGACCTCCTTGAGGAGGGAAGGTGCCAAGCAGCTGTTCGGAATGCCCAATATCGCCAAGCCCTACGGCGTTATCATCAGCGGCATGTACACAACCGACAGCTCGAGGAAGGCGATCTGGTGCTACGGAGAATACAATCTAGAGAATGGTTAAACAAACTCTCCCCCGGCTGGTAGGGACCCTTCCGAGTGATTAAAGTATCCCGTCCCGGAAGCGTTCGCTTGGCTACCGAGGATGGGACACCTCTCCCAAATCCTTGGAACATCGAGCACCTCCGTAAGTTCTACACTTAATACCATGGAGGTGAGTCTTGAGTAACTTGAGATGTATGTTATAGAGTCATTGTACAGAGTCGGGTAGTTCCTCCGGGAGAGCAGCCGGACTTTTCCCGAAAGGTCCGCAAAGTTCATGCAACACTTGTCACAGTCTCAGGACTAAAAGTGTGGCTAGCTACCCTGGGTCAAACGAGAAATGAAACACGCTTAGCCTGGTTCCGTACCCTAAGAGTGTACTTGTTTCCCCTGTACCCCGGACCTATAATGAAAGACATCTTCATGTGAAACAGACTCCACGTGCATTTATTTTGTACAGGCTCAACATTTTTTATTTTTCTCTTTCTTGTCTATAACAAAGACGTGCAATTCTTAAGAAATTTTAGCTCGACCGGTTTATATACAATACGAGTTGTATTGTCAATTCTTTTGGATTCAAATATTGTTCCTGGCCAACTCGCCTGAAAGTCGCCAAGCCAATCTAGGGCAGGAGTGTGCTATCGACTTAGCCTGGTCAAGCACCCTAAGTACGCCACTCTACCTACACCCCGGCAGGCCGAAGTAAGGCGAGTCCAAATACAATTGAATATGGAAGAAAAGGCAACACGTTCGATTGTGTCTAAAATCACGTTTGACATAAAATTTTCTTGAGAATCGTAAGCCATGACGAAGTTATAGGCGAGAAACGAATTTTACTATTTTTCTTGACTTCAGTGTGCAGGAAAAATAAAATACACGTTGATGGAGAAAAGCCGGAGCTAACAAAGCTCCGACTCCCCTAGGTGGCTTGTAATCGATGTTACGCATTGAAAACGAGCATCACCGGAGTAATCAAGCTCCGGTAAAGCTAGGGGGGTCAGTCGTCGACGCTGAATAAAAGATGGTGAGAAGACCCCGCAAACGGAGTTTGCTGCCAACAAACTAAGTGTTGGCAAAGGTCACTGCCGGAGCTACTAAGCTCCGACACCATGGAGGACTAACTATCGATGCTCTACGCGTTGATAGAGACTATTGCCGGAGCTACTAAGCTCCAGCAATAAACAATGTTGGAGCTTCTAAGCTCCAACAACCTCAGGGGGCCTTCACTATCGAAGACTTCGAACCTAAATTCTACAAGTTCGAAGCAAATGAGTCTTCAACAAAAAGCAATATCCTCTTGGTACATGTTCACAATCAAATTGTGTACATCTACCAGGGGGCCAAGTGAAGACAAAAGTGTTGAAGACAAAAAGTGAAATTCACAAAAATTTGGGGATTTCATTCATCTGGAGACAAGGGATTACAAAATTGAGGAAGAAGAAGAGAAAATACAAGTGAGAACTACAGAGATGGTCCTAGACCCTATGGAAGAATTGGGCGACCTTCTGGGCAACCTCCGATACGTTGGCTCGGGCAGCTTCGCCTTCTCCTTCAACCGGACCTTCAAGCACCGGGTCCAGAGGAAATTGGGAGTTCCGGCTGGTGTAGCACGTCAGCACATATTCTGCGACGTTCTTCGCCAGGGATTGCCCCTCAACCTCCAATTGGTCCGTGATGACATCGCCCACCTTGGAGAGTTTGCCGCCTGCCGAGTTCAACGCCTGCAACACCAGGCCCGGCTCCGGCTCCGGATCATCCGGGCGCACGGGGCTGAAACCCATCGGTGTCAGCGCATCGTTGGCCTTGCCCAGGAACTCCCAAATCTGTAGGGAGTCCGCAGTCCTCAAGCCCTTTATTTCTTCCAAGGATCTTCTGGCCGCCACCAGTTCGAAATTCTCACGGGCGAGGCGCTCAACTTCTTTGGCGTTCTGCTGAATCTTCTCAGCAACCCGCTTTTCGAGTTTTCCGAGCTCCTCCTCCCGGAGGTGGATCATGATCCGGTGGTCGACCAGGTCCTTCTCTCTACCCTTCACTTTCTTCTCCCTGGCAGTAAGGGCACACTCTTGTTCGTAGAGTTCCTGCCCTCGCACCCAGGCCTTCTCCTCTTCCTCATGGCAGCGCTCTTCCAATTTCTTGGTGCGCTCCTCGAGGCCCTTGTCAGCCAGAGCCACCTTCTCGGCGAGCTCCTCCTCCCTCCTCAGGACGTCATCCCGCAACTCTAGGAGTTTCTGCTCTTCATCCTTGAGCCGTTTCTCCCTCTCTTCAAGTGCCTCTCGGTGCTTGATGAGTGTAGTGTTAATGGCCTCAAGCCTTTCATGGCGTTCATCGGCCGCACTATTGGCTGCTTTGGCCTGATCGTAGATCTCCCGGGGTTGAGCGTCGAGGCGCGAGTCAAACTCTCCCTGTCATCCAGTAACTTGCCCCAGTACTCCAGGCGGATCTTCTCCCGCTTGATCCACTCTTTGTCATCCGCTAGCCTCGACTGCGCCAGCTTGGTCTCGAAGTAGAGCCGGTTACGCCACCGCCTAAGGGTTTGGCGCTCCTCTTCAAGAGCCTTGCTGTCGTGGAAGAAGGCCAGTTGGACTTGACGCAGACTGGAACATGTGTTGTCAATAGATAGTGACAACGGGATAGGTTCCGGACCTGCTGGGGTCTCCTCCGCTGGTTCCAGCGGGTTTTCAGATACAAAAATTGGGTCCTACTCCATAAGAGTGGTCCCCTGAGCCTCCATGGCACTAGGGCCGCTCTCCGGGATGGCCTCAGTCGCCATCAAGGAAGGCCCCGCCGCCAGGTCTTCGTTCACCCCCTCGGGCAGGGGGCCAGTGACTTCGCTTGGGTACTCCAGCTCGGCCGCAGGTACCTCCGACGTTGTCACTTCAGGAGCAGGAGCCGCTGCTGGCTCCAGCCTTGGCACCTCCTCCGATGGGGGCTTGAGCTCCGTCGCCTCTTCAACAACCGGCTCGGGAGCCGGAAGATCTTCAACATCGACCGGCCCTGCGGCCGGAGCTTCAACAATGACCGGCTCTGCGGCCGATGCTACGGAGGTAGCTGGCCCAACTGCCGGAACTTCCTCAGCTTCCGGCGCGCACGCCGGGGCTTCAATCACCTTCGGCTCAACCGTCGGGGCTTCGACAATTTCCGGCTCAGAGGCCGGAATTACTGCTTCCTCCGGCTCAATAGCCGGCACTTCTGTCATTTCAGCACCAGGACCCAGAGCTTCAACCTCCGGGTCAGGTGCCGCTGGCGCATCTTCTCTCCCGTGGTCCGGCGCTACCACGGGAGCTTCTGGGAATGAGTCGAGGTCCATGACCACGACAGCCGGCGCCGGAGCTGTCGCAGCTTCAGCCACCACTTGGGGCGGCACTGGGACAGGAGCAAAAGCTTCCACCCTCACAGCTTCAGTTGCTGTGGCTGAGGGTGGAGCCTCACTCCTCTTCTTGGGAACGCTGCAAATGATGGACGAAGAAACTTAAAAAAGCAATCACTACAGCAAAACAATTGTCCAAGGTAAAGATTAAAAATTACCTTGATAGGCTTCCGCACCAGCTTGCGTGGAATATTTTTCCCGGGCGTTCCGGCCTGGTCATAGACGGAGTGGAAGCTTCGGAAGGCCCCCCGGAACTCGTCGTGGCCACGGGTGTTTCCCGGGTCGAGGCCCCCGTCGATCGGGAAGAACCCCCGGACCTAGAGGCCTCCAGCGGCCCAGGTGCTGGAGTCGTGTGCCCAGAGCTAACACCCTAGGAGGACCCCACTGCGGGAACAATCTCTCCCCAGGAGGACCCCACTACGGTAACAGTCGCCGCAGTTGTGGAAGACCTTCCCCTCTGGGGAGAAGGAGCCGACACAGAAGTAGCGGGCCTGACGGACCTTCCGTCGGAGTACTGCAGCTTCCTCTTCCGGCTCACGGGTTCATCCGCCAGCTCCTTGCCCATGCCGACAACCTATTCCCTTGGCTTCGGAGCTGGGTCGGAGCCACCTTCGGACACTCCAGGGATCGCCACCCTGGTAGTTGATCTTCTCTCGACGACACCAAGGTCATCAAGCACGGGAATCTTCCGCCAGAGCTCCCTACTATACTCCACTTCCACGTTCAGAGGAAGAAAAGCTGATGGCGGATTCAAGTCGTCGCCATCGACATCGATGCCATGCTGGAACTTCTTGAGGTGAAACTCCAAGGTTTTCCCCACCATGTTGGACTTCAGCCCGGTCTCGACCCGGTCGTCGTCCATCACGCTGTTGAGGGCCCAAGCGAGTTTCTCTCTCTTCTTCAGCGGTGCCCACCTGTTGACCAGGAAGTTACAAAACGCCGCTTGAGGGGTTAATCCCCCCTCCACGCACCGGCGAATCCTGGTCAGAACAGGGTCGAAGGCGTCTGCCAGCACCGGAGCTTCACTCCAGATCGTCGTGTAAATGTTGGGGAGGCCTTCGGGCACCTCCAGCCTCTCGTGCTCCTCCACCCGGATGACTATCCAGTCTTTCTTCTAGTCATCCCACTTCTCAGAGAGAAACGACCGGAGGTACTTGAATGGGCACTTCTTGTGCTTCACGAAGTAGTAGAAGCCAAGGTACTCATTGCTCCTACCGGTAGTATGGACGGTGAAGAAGGTACGGAAGAGTTCGATGCAGGGGGGGATGCCCACCCACATATCACAGAAGTGGACGAAGATAGACACGAGGAGAATGGAGTGAGGTCCAAGGTGGTATAGCTGCAGACCATAAAAGTCCAGCAGCATCAAGAAAAAGGAAGAAAACGGTGGGATCAACCCCACCATGGCATACGAGGAGAAGTACACCATTTTGCCGGCGCGCTCCTTCTCGAACGGGAGCTCTCCTCTGGCGCGGACCGAGCGGTTGAAGAAGTCCGAGGACCATCCCATGAGGGCCAGGACCTTCTTTAGGTCGCCGTCGGTCTTCAAGCGACTCTCGCGGAGACCCAACTCCATCACGACACGGCTAGGCAAGAGAGGAAAAGTGAAGCACAAGTTGGGAGTTTGAGCGCAAGAACAGATGAGAGGCGTAAAGGACTCCCGACGGTGCGCGCCTTCCTTCTTAAGTAAGCCCTCGCAACGCTTGGATGGAAACTGCAAGGAAGTCGAAGATACCATTCAAAAATTCCACCCAGCCGATGACAAGGGGGCCCGAGACCACCCCGACGATCAAGTCGAGGTTCTTACCCAGGCAAACGGTTGTCATCATGAGACGGGAAACCCGAAGGCGGTGGCCTGACAAGGCGCGCGGAACCGATACGGTTTTCGTATCGGGAACCGGCGACCTTCAATTGCGTGAGATCCGCACGCCAAAGATCTCATCTGCCGCACGCGGGACACGCCATGTGGCGAGGATTTAACTCCAAACCCTCGCCGACGGCACCTCTGAAGACCTTTGAAGACTCAGTTTGAAAGTCGCGAGGATGGACCCACCTCAGGTGGAATGACTTCACCCCAGTGGTCTTCTCCGGAGGTAGGTCCAGGGGGCCACTATCAGTACCCTGGAAACCGTACACCCCTTGAGTTTACAAAGATATCAAGGAAAAGTCACCCACTTGATTTGAAGACCTTCGGAGGCCCACATGTCAGATGTAACCGGACCCGCTTCTCCAACATGGTTAATCCCAGGGTCACCACGTGTACTATCAAACCGGAGCTACCGCCCACAAGGGGGAAGCTCCGGGCCATGTACCGAAATGGCACCTCCGGACTTAACCCCAGACCGAGAGAAGCTCCGGACCTGACACGTGTCAGGTAGCTCCGGAGCTTCCTGTTTCCCACAGTATGCTCCGGAGCTGCCACGTGTCCAACCGTCGGAGCTTCAGCCTCTGACCTTCGGAAGACTTCATAACGGCTCCGGATCTTCAAAGGGGAATCAAGGACTTCAAGACCCGATTAAGTGTCATTAATACAATATTAATGACACACGGTCGGATGAACTTAATTACCAGTAACGGTGCTGTCAAAGCCCATTACCCGGTCATTAAGGGCAATTAAACTTGTTGAATGAATATCAATGCTAGTAACCGTCGGGGCCACATGTCGGGCCAGGCTAACTTGTAACGGCCTGCCCTTGTACTATAAAAGGACAGGCCGACGACAAACTCTACACGTTGAGTGACGCTACACACGCGCCATAGACACTCGTCACAAGCTCATACAGTTAATACAACACCAACACATCCGTGGAGTAGGGTATTACGCTCAGGCGGCCTGAACCACGTAAAGTCCTGTGTCTCCTGCGTCATTTACTATTCACCTTCTCGAATCTCCACGCGCCCACACCGAACATCAAACTCCTCTAACACTTTAGTAGTGTCGGGAGATCTGCCGGTTCCAAACCACCGACAGGTTGTGTGCAATTTTTATAGCACTTTCATTGTCACATAGAAGTGGGATATTAGTTAAGATTGTAGCCGTAGTCGCTAAGGGTTTGCCGCATCCAAAGTAATTGGGCGCAACAGCTACCGGCTGCAATATATTCTGCTTCTGCCGTGGAAAGGGTAATGGAGTTTTGCTTTTTAGATGACCAAGATACCAGGGACCTACCCAGAAACTGACAAGTCCCTGACGTGTTCTTTCTATCGACTTTGCATCCTGCATAGTCGGCATCAGAATATCCTATCAAGTTAAATTTGGATCCTTTGGGATACCAAAGGCCCAAATTGGGTGTGTGCACAAGGTACCTTAGGATTCTTTTTACAGCAACTAAATGACACTCTTTAGGTGCAGCTTGAAACCTTGCACACAAGCAAACACTAAGCATAATATCTGGCCTAGATGCACATAAATAAAGTAAAGAGCCAATCATGGACCGATATACCTTTTGATCCACATTTGGACCGTCTTCATTGAGGTCGAGATGTCCATTAGTGGCCATGGGTGTCTTGATGGGCTTGGCTTTGTCCATATTGAATTTCTTAAGAATGTCTTGTGTATATTTGGTTTGGCTTATAAATGTACTTTCTCTTAGTTGCTTCACTTGGAATCCCAAGAAGAACTTTAATTCGCCCATCATTGACATCTCGAACCTATCTGTCATAATTTTGCTAAACTCTTCACAGAAGGATTTGTTAGTTGATCCAAAGATAATGTCATCAACGTAAATTTGACATACAAATAAATGATCATCACAATGTTTAGTGAAAAGTGTATAGTCAGCTTTACCAATTTTGAATCCATTCTGAATTAGAAAATCTCTAAGACACTCATACCAAGCTCGAGGAGCTTGTTTGAGGCCATAGAGAGCCTTACGCAGTTTGTAGACATGGTTGGGATACTTCGGGTCTTCGAATCCTGGTGGCTGCTCCACATAAACTTCCTCCTTGATTGGGCCGTTTAAGAAAGCGCTTTTGACATCCATTTGATACAGCTTAAAATTATGGTGAGTAGCATATGCCAATAAAATACGAATGGACTCAAGTCTAGCTACAGGAGCGAAAGTTTCATCGAAGCCCAAACCTTCGACCTGAGAATAACCTTTGGCCACCAGTCTTGCCTTATTTCTTGTTACTACTCCATGTTCATCTTGCTTGTTCCGAAAGACCCATTTAGTTCCAACTATGTTCGCCTTTGGTCTCTCCACTAGCTCCCATACTTCATTTCTCTTGAAGTTGTTCAGCTCCTCTTGCATTACAATCACCCAGTCTGGATCCCCTAAGGCTTCTTCCACCCTGTATGGTTCCAGAAAAGACACAAAAGAATAGGATTCACAGAAATTTGCAACTCGAGATCTAGTAGTTACTCCCTTAGCAATATATCCAATGATGTTGTTGACAGGGCGGTCTCTTTGCACGCTCTGGTGTACTCTTGGATGTGGAGCTTGTGTAGTTGCTTGTTCTTCATTATCTTCATGTGCATTGTCTCCCCCTAGATCATTGCTTCCATGATGGTCCTGATCTACTTGATCTTCCTCCTCTTGATCTTGTGCAAGGGCTCCCCCTTGATCATTGCCTCCATGTTGAGGTTCATCTTGTGCATTTGAGTCGAATGTTTGCTCTTGTGGTAAGATATCGCCAAGTCCCATTTTCTTCAGTGCTTCATATGGAGCTTCCTCTTCATCTAGCACACACTTATCAACTTGCTCCACTTGTGAGCCGTTAGATTCATCGAACACTACGTCACGTGCTACTTCAACAAGGTCGGACACCTTGTTGAAGACACGATAGGCGTAGGCATTCGATTCATAACCGAGCAAGAATCCTTCATTGGACTTCGAAGCGAACTTCGAGGCCCTCTGTTTCTTGTTCAGAATAAAACATTTGCAACCAAAAACTTTAAAATAAGAAACATTAGGCTTTTTACCAGTAAGGAGCTCATATGGAGTTTTCTTCAGTAGTCGATGGAGGTACAGTCGATTAGTGGCATGGCAAGCGGTGTTCATCGCTTCTGCCCAAAATCGATCTGATGTCTTGTATTCATCCAACATAGTTCTCGCCATTTTGATCAATGTTCTGTTCTTCGTTTCGGCCACTCCATTTTGTTGAGGGGAGTAGGGTGCTGAGAATTCATGCTTTATCCCTTCTTCATCGAGAAACTCTTCAACTTGGAGATTCTTGAATTATGTCCTGTTGTCACTTCTGATGTTCTTTATGGATTATGAGAATTCGTTCTGAGCTCTTTTTAAGAACTTCTTGAGGATCCCCTAAGTTTCTGATTTATCATACAAGAAAAATACTCAGGTAAATCTTGAAAATCATCAACAATTACTAAACCGTATTTGTTACCGCCGATGCTGATGTACGAAACTGGACCAAAAAGATCCATGTGGAGAAGTTCCAGTGGTCTTGCGGTAGTCATCACATTCTTGGCGGAGTGTGGTGCTCCGACTTGTTTTCCCGCTTGACAAGCGTTGCACGGATTTGACCACCTTTTAGAAGTTTCTGCAGATTTCTCATCCCAACATGGGCTAGCCGTCTATGCCACAGCCATCCGATGCTGGTTTTAGCAACCAAGCAAGTGTTGAGTTTGGCTTTATCTTTGTTGAAGTCAACTAGATAGAGCTTGCCCTTCAACATTCCCTTGAATGCAATCGAGCCATCGCTTCTTCTAAAAACAGTCACACCCTCATTAGTGAATAAACAGCTGTAACCTTTGTCGTATAGTTGGGATATTGACAAAAGGTTATAATCTAGAGAATCTACATGTAAAACATTTGATAAGGTATGTTGAGAGGATATTTCAATGTTACCGCTACCACGGACCTTTCCTTGGCTGTTGTCTCTGAAGTATATGCCTTCACCTGGATCCTTGTTGTACTCGTACTCCACAAACATACCTCTCTCTCCGGTCATGTGATTTGTGCATCCGCTATCAAGTACCCATTTTGTTCCACCGGAGGAGTAAGCCTGCAAAAAAGAATTATTCCTTGGTTTTAGGTACCCAAGCTTGCTTGGGTCCTCTCAGGTTAGTCACAAGAGTCTTGGGCACCCACAGACAAGTTTTCAAGTTCTTGTGGCATAGCCCTGTATATTTGGCAATGACTCTTCCATTTTTGGCTTCCATAAGAACATAAGAAGCATTAAATGTATGAAACAATATTTGTGGTTCAGATTCATGAGATTTTTCCTTGACAAAGACAATTCTATTCTTAGCATGATTAGAATTAGGCATGTGTTTGTTCTTATCAAAACCAAGGCCATCTTTGACATTAGGAGGTCTAGTGACCATATATGCACTGCGTGCATATTTGATCTTCTCCTTATCAAAGATGCCGCTTGGAGGTGCATGCATATTACGAGAAGTTGATGTATTAGAAATAATATTCTTCTTATTAGAGCAAGTGCAAGTTCCGATTGTTGTCGAACTCATATCTTTGGAGAAAGAGCTCTTGGAGGAAGAGGAGTCACTTTGCTTGAGCGGCTCAACTTGCTTCTCAAGGATCTTGTTAAATTTTGACAAGTTAGCAAGTTCTTCCTTGATTGCAATGTGCGAGTCTTCTAGCTTTGAGTAAGTTTCCTTACTCAAGGCTAACTCAACTTCAAGCGACTTGTTCTTCTCTCTTTCAAGCTCGAGAAGCTTTTCAACTTCTTGATATCTCTTCCTTTCACGGATGAGCATATCTTCTTGTCGATCAAGAAGTTCTTCCTTCTCAAAAATTTCGTTCGACAACATTTCCATTTTCTTTAGAGCAATTTTACTTAGTCCTCTAAACATTTCTTCGTTATCGCTAGAGCTGTCAAAGTCATCAATAGAGGAATTTAGCGTAGGAGGAGTGAGCCGTACCTTTTTCTTGCCTTCCTTGGCCATAAGGCAAGTGTGGTTGTTCATGTCCCGTCCTCCCATGTTTGGAAAGAGTGTGGCCTTCATAGTAGGTTTCTTGATTG
The DNA here is from genome assembly GCA_036927565.1 of Tuctoria greenei. NCBI lineage: Eukaryota > Viridiplantae > Streptophyta > Magnoliopsida > Poales > Poaceae > Tuctoria > Tuctoria greenei. Next base: position 30,135,124 of record JAYESD010000011.1, read on the forward strand.
CAATAGTGGCCATCTCTTCTTCTTCATCGGAGGAGGACTCGTCGTTTGAGTCCCACTCATTGCCAATGTGAGCTTGATGGATTTGTGTTCTTTTTCTAAAATTTTTCTTTTCTTGAGATCTTGTTTCCTTCTTCTTATTGTTTTCTTCATAGGGGCAGTCCATCATGAAGTGACCATACTCTCCGCATTTGTAGCAAGTGCGTCGAGCCTTGGATTTTCCTTTGTCCTTGCTTTTGCCTTCATTTGAGTTGTTGCCGTGTCTTCTTTTCATCATTCGCTTGAACTTCTTGATAAAGAGTACCATTTCCTCATCATCAAGATCGGTGCTCTCATCACTTGTATGTCCATCGTCTTGATCTTCACGAGCTTCTTTGAGTTTGGGTCGGCATGTAGCTTTGAGAGCGACCTCTTTCCTTTTTGAGGAAGTGAGTTCGGCCAAGTCTTTGACGAATTTTGCCTCTTTCTCCATCATCTCATGATTTATGATCTTCCCCAACAACTCATCGGGGGTCATTTTGTGAAAACCGGGGCTTTCTCTAATCATTGAGCAAAGAGTGACATTTCTTGGCATGAAGGCTCTAATCATTCTCTTGACTACCTCGTGATCCGTCCATTTCTTACTTCCATAGGCACGTATCTTGTTGATGAGTGCCTTCATCCGGTTGTACATGTCTTGAGGTGATTCGCCTTCTTCAATAGCGAATCTCCCCAACTCTCCTTCAAGCATTTCGATTTTTGCTTCACGAACCGATCTATTTCCTTCGTGAGCTGTCTTAAGTGTATCCCAGATTTCCTTTGCACTTTCTAAGCCATCAATCTTGGTGAATTCCTCTCTGCTTAATGATGACGTGATCACAGTGATGGCTTGTGCATTTCTGTGAATCTCTTGTTCTTGTTCTGGGGTGAGTTCTTCATCCGTGTTCGGGATATCTATGCCAGTGCAAACGATGTGCCATAGACTAGGATTTAGGGATATTAGATGCATCTTCATGTTGTACTTCCACATTGTGTAGTCGCTTCCGTCAAACTGTGGAGGTTTTCCCATAGGAATGGAAAGATAATGGTTGTTTGAATTGAGACGGTTGTAGTTGTAAGGCTGTCGGGAGTAGTCGTGATGACCGCTCCCCGTCATCTTCTCTTCTTCCTTTCCTTTTTGTCCTAGCAGTTTCTTTCTCAGAAGTGCCTTCAATTGTCGCACTTCTTCATCATCGTGTGGGCTCTCTTTCAGCACATCAAAAGATTTAGTTTCTTGTTCCTCCTCATTAATGTTCATCTTTGAGATATCGTTGTTCTTCTCAGAGGCCATTGATCTCTCCAAGATGTGAGTATCGTTGGTGGAGAACCTTGCTCTGATACCAATTGAATGTGGCCTAGAGGGGGGTGAATAGGCCTTTTGAATTTACTGCACACTTAATAGAACCGTCAAAACTTGGTTGGCCGGACTAGTCCGGTTGTGTGGGCGGACTAGTCCAGTGTGCAAAAATTATGTGTGTTGATCAGGTGTGATTTGGGAAAATAAATTTCTTTAGCAGCAGAAATGAGAACAACTGATATTTGTACTTGAGATTAATATAAGAATGCAGGTGTAACTTATAATTGCCTTAAGTTGATGTTTAGCACTCAAGTGATCTAATGAACAAAATTTAAAGTAAATGAGAGGCAAGACACACGAATTTTTCCCGAGGTTCGATCTCACCACGAGATCTACGTCCTCGTTGAGGAACCTCACACAGAGCCGGGTCTCCAACCCTTTCCCTCTTCAAGTCACCACGAAGGCCAACTTGATTCCACTATCACGGGTAATCACCAAGTTTGTGGGGCAACCTCACACGTTGAGGGCTCCCACAAGAATTACAATGAAAGAAGTGATCACATACACTCAAAAGTATTACAATGCAGAGTATGAGTGTAGAAAGATCAAACCCTAAGAGCTCGCAATGAAAGAACGACGATCTCCCAATCCCGAATCCAAGTGTTCAATTGATTTCACTCTTCTTGAACTTTAGATGTGTGGGGAGATGTGTTTTGGCCTCTTGGGATGAAGTGGCGGCGCTAGGGTTTGCTCTTTGATCAGTATTCGACGTGTGTGTCCATAGGAAAGTTGCGGACTCTCTATTTATAGGGTTTCCAAAAGCTAGCCGTTGAAAAACCCTAACACCGGACTAGTCCGGTGCAAGTCCGGACTTGTCCAGTCTCAATGTGTTTTGAAGTCCTGAAAGTCTGCCGGACTAGTCCGGTCCAACCTCGGACTAGTCCGGTGCTGTGTGAAAGTGACTCCAGAAAGTTCATCAGACTAGTCCGCAGACTAGTCCGATCTCCACGAATGGGAGATTCCAGAAAGTTCAACGGACTAGTCCGGTCCATGATCGGACTAGTCCGGTCCCTCAATCTGAGAGACTCCAGAAACATCAACGGACTAGTCCGGTGGATGCACGGACTGGTCCGGTCTCCTTGTAAGTGGGATTCCAGAAAGATGAACGGACTAGTCCGGTCCATGATCGGACTAGTCCGGTGCTTTGTGAAAGATAGGTTAATTTTAATCCCTTACCCTTGCGCAAAGTTGTGAGCTCTTGGAGTGTGTCTTTCATACACTCCCTAGACATTCAAAATCTAATTTGGTCTTCCAAGCTTCATCAAAGTATCTCTCTTTGAACACCACTTCATTTTTCTCCTTTTTGTGTGCATCAAGATGTTTCACTTGTTTTTCCTGCAATCATCTCAGTAGTTTCATTAGGATCTCATATGTTTGTCATCAATTGGCCAAAACCCACAAGGGATATCCTAGATGCACTTACATGGAGCCAACTGGATCGAAGAGCTTTCGCCCACTCTATGGGCCAACAGGACAACTCCAAACCAGTCAACTGGAGAGACACCCTTTTTCCTGGTGTACGGAGCTGAAGCAGTCCTTCCTCTAGAAATCACCTTGGGGTCGCTCCGGGTCCGGACCGACGACGAAGCCATGCAGGACCAGCTCCCGCGTGAAGACCTAGACCTCCTTGAGGAGGGAAGGTGCCAAGCAGCTGTTCAGAATGCCAGATACCGCCAAGCTCTTCGTCGCTATCACCAACGACATGTACACAGCTGACGGCTCGAGGAAGGCGATATGGTGATACGGAGAATACAATCCAGAGAAGGGTTAAACAAACTCTCCCCCAGCTGGGAGGGACCCTTCCGAGTGATCAAAGTATCCCATCCCGAATGCGTTCGCTTGGCAACTGAGGATGGGACACCTCTCCCAAATCCTTGGAACATTGAGCACCTCCGTAAGTTCTACGCTTAATATCACGGAGGTGAGTCTGTAATTACATGTGATGTATGTTATAGAGTCATTATACAGAGTCGAGTAGCTCCTCCGGGAGGGCAGCTAGACCTACCCCGTTAGGTCCGCAACGTCCATGCAACACTTGTCACAGTCTCAGAACTAAAAGTGTAGCTAGCTACCTTGGGTCAAACGAGAAACGAAACACACTTAGCCTGGTTCCGTACCCTAAGAGTGTACTTGTTTCCCCTGTACCCCGAACCTATAATGGAAGACATCACTATGTGAAAACAGACTCCACGTGCATTTTCTTTGTACAGGCTCAATATTTTTTATTTTTCTCTTTCTTGTCTATAACAAAGTTGTGCAGTTCTTAAGAAACTTTAGCTCGACCAATTCATGTACAATTTGAGTTGCATTGTCTATTCTTCCGGGTCCAAACATTGTTGATGGCCTACTCGTCTGAATGCCACCAAGCCAATCTAGGGCCGGAGTGTGCTATTGACTTAGCCTGGTCATGCACCCTAAGTACACCACTCTACCTACACCCCGGCAGGCCGAAGTAAGGCGAGTCCAGAAACGATCGGGCCTGAAGGAAACAAGACGGCGCTCTTGATTGTATTTAGAATTATGTTGGACCTAAAACTTTCTCGAGAATAGTAAGTCGCAATGAAGTTATAGATAGGAAATGGATTTTACTGTTTTTCTTGACTTCACTGTGCAGGAAAAATAAATATTTCATGATGATGGTGAATGAAGCCGGAGCTGCCAAAGCTCTGACATCCTCTAGGCGGCTTGTGGTCGATGTTCAAACATTGATATCGAGCGTCGCTAGAGCTACTCAGCTCCAGTAAAGCTAGGGGGCAAGCCGTCAACGTGAAGAAAAGATGGTGGAAAGACTCTATAGTAGAGTCTGCCGTTGACACACCATGTGTTGACAAAGGTCACTGCCGGAGCTACCAAGCTCCGACACCCAGAGGACTAATCGTCGATGCTTTACGCGTTAATGGAGACTACTGCCAGAGCTACTAAGCTCCGACGATGGTCAATGCCAGAGCCACTAAGCTCCGACAACCTCAGGGGGCCTACACTATCGAAGACTTCGGACCTACATTCTACAAGTTCGAAGCATGCAAGGTGTTGAAGACAAAAAATGAAATTCATAAAAAAATTTGGATTTCATTCATCTGGAGACAAGAGATTACAAAATTGGGGAAGAAGAAGAGAGAATACAAGTGGGAGCTACAAAGAGATGATTCTAGACCCTATGGAAGAACTGGGCGACCTTGTGGGCAACCTCCGACACGCTAGCTCAGGTGGCTTCACCCTCTCCTTCAATGGGGCCTTCAAGCACCGGGTCCAGAGGGAATCGAGGGTCCCGGTTGGTGTAGCACGTCAGCACGAACTCTGCAACGTTCTTCGCCAGGGACTGTCCCTCAGTTTCTAGCTGGTCCGCGATGACATCACCCATCTTAGTGAGCTTGTTGCCTGCTGAACTCAGCGCCTCCAACGCTTGGTCCAGCTCCAGCTCCGGATCATCTGGACGCACAGGACTAAAGCCCATTGGCGTCAGCGCGTCGTTGGCTTTGCCCAGGAAGTCCCAAACTTGTTGGGACTCTGCAGCCCTTGTGCTTCGCATCTCCTCCAAGGATCTTTTGCCGCCGCAAGCTCCGAGTTCTCTCGAGCAAGACGCTCCACCTCTTTGGCATTCTGCTGAATATTTTCAGCAACCTGCCTTTCGAGTTTACTAAGCTCTTCCTCCCGAAGGTGGATCTCGTTCTAGAGGTTGACCAGATCCTTCTCTCAGCCCTGCACTTTCTTCTCCCTAGTGGCAACGACATTCTCCTGCTTGTAGAGATCTTGCCCTCGCTCCCAGGCCTTCTTCTCCTCTTCCTCACAGCGCTCCTCCAATTTCTTGGTGCGCTCTTCGAGGCTCTTGTCAGCCAGAGCTGTCTTTTGGACAAGCTCTTCCTCCCTCTTCACGAGGTCGTCCTGCAGCTCCAGGAGTTTTTGCTCTTCATCTTCGAGCTTTCTCTCCCGCGCCTCAAGAGCCTCCCGGCGCTTGACAAGACTATCGTGGATGGCGGCGAGCCTCTTCTGGCGATCATCCGTTGCGCTATTAGCAGCTTTGGCCTACTCATAGATGGTCCGGGACTGGTTGTCGAGGGATCGCATCATGCTTTCCCTCTCATCCAACAGCTTACCCCAGTACTCCGGGCGGACCTTCTCCCTCTGCACCCACTCCTTGTCGTCAGCCAGCCTCGACTGTGCCAGCTTGGTCTCGAAATGGAGTCGGTTGCTCCACCTCCTAAGAGTTTGGCGCTCCTCCTCGAGGGCCTTGCTGTTGTGGTAGAAAGCCAGCTGGACCTGGTGAAGACTGGAGCAGGCGTTGTCAATAGACAACGATAGGGGGATCGGGTCCGGACCTGTCGGGGTCCTCTCTGCTAGCTCCAGCGGATCTTCAGTGACAAAAATTGGGTCCCACTCTACAAGAGCAGTCCCCTGAGCTTCCACGGCACTAGGGCCATCCTTCGGGATAGCCTCGGCTGCCGCCGAGGAAGGTCCTGCAACAGAAGTTCCGACCTCTGGAATTGGCTCCGAAAGTCCCGCCGCCAGGTCATCAACAACTGGCCCCTCAGGCGGGGGGCCAGTAGCTTCATCTTGGCACCCTGGCTCAGCAGCGGGCACCTCCGGGATCACCACTTCTGGAGCAGGTGTTGAAGGTTCGGTCGGAGTAGAAGCTACTTCAGGCCTCAGCGCAGGCGCCTCCTCCGCCACTGGCTCAGGTGCTGGCACTTCGACCATCATGGGCTCAGGCGCTGGCGCTTCGACCATCATGGGCTCAAGCGCTGACACCTCCGCGGCAACTGGCTCGGACGCCAGAACCTCTTCGACGACCGGCTCTACAGCTAGAACTTCTGCAGCAACCGGCTCTATCGTCGGAGCTTCCTCGACAACCGGCTCAAGTGCTGGAGCATCATCAACACCCGGCCCTACCGCCGAGACCTCATCAACAACCGGCTTGACTACCGGGGCTTCGACAACATCCGGCTCTAGGGCCGGAATCGCAGCTACCTCCGGCTTTGTGGCCGGAGCGTCTAACATCTCAGCATCCAATCCCGGAGCTTCAACCTCCAGGGCTGGTACCGCTGGTACATCTTCATTCTCGTGGTTTGGCGCTACCACGGGAGCTTCTGGGGATGAGTCGAGGTCCAAGACCACGACAGCCAGCGTCGGAGCTACCGCAGCCTCAGCCACCTCCTGGGGCGGCACTGTAATTGGAGCCGGAGCTTCAGCCTGCACAGCCTCAACTGCTACTGCAGGGACCGAAGCTTCAACCCTTTTCTTAGGCACGCTATGGATGAAGGATGAAGAAACTCAAAATACAAATATAACAATAAAACAACTGGCTGAGGTAAAAAATCAAAAATTACCTCGGAAGACTTCAGCACAAGTTAGCACGGAACCTCTTTTCCGGACGCTCCGGACTGACCCCAGCCGCCACTAGCGTGGTAGTCCCGGAAGGTCCCCCAGAGCTTGTTGCTGCTATCGGCGTTGCCTTGGTCGAGGCCCCCCTCGACCAGGAAGAACCTCCGGACCTAGAGCCCTCAGCTGGCCCTAGTACTGGAGTCACTTAGCCGGAGCTAGCTGAAAGTGCATCTAGGATCCCTGTGGGTTTTGGATGATTGATGACGACAATTAAGTGACTAATGAGCTCAGTGATCTTAAGCACAGGTGTGGACTAAGTGGAAGCACAATCCCTCAAAAAGTAAAAAGATGGAAACAGCGATGTCAACTCGAAAAGGAGAAACTAGGGTTTCTAGTGTGTCGAGTTTAGACTAGCCAAATTTGTGTGAGGATGTGTGTGTAAAGTGCATTGAGATCAAGTTGGGAGCTCAAAGCGATTTAGAGGTCAAACCTTTTGAGAGAAGAGAGTTGGAAGTAGTCTGGCAGTAGGGCCGGACTAGTCCGTGCAGGTGGCCGGACTAGTCCGCCCCTGGCCGGCCAAGTCCGTTTTCGGCCGGTCCAGAGGGTCTGACTGAGATCGGACTAGTCCGGGTAGTCGTGAGACTAGTCCGTTTTCACACGGAACAAAAGGTTCTGTGTGAGATCAGACTAGTCTGGTAAGGTCCGGACTAGTCCGTTGTTGAAGTGACCGTTTGAATTTGAAGTTTGGCAGGTAGTGTGATGATTGCCGCGCAGTGCAAACAGTTTTCAGGGGCGTCAGTGGTCCCCTAGGCCGGCTTAGTCCGGGCTGTAGGCCGGACTAGTCCGCCCATCTGCTGAAGTCAGCAGTATGGGCTTGGAACCTCTATAAATAGAGGACGCCTGGGTTCATTTGAACCATCCTTTGAGCAAACTGAAACCCTAGCACCGCCACAGCAACCTTGAGCCTCCAAAAGCCTCCTTCTTGCCTACATTCCCTCTAAAACTAATTCTTGTGTGGATTAGGGTTTAGAAAGGTGAAGAAGAGGAAGAACACCGCTCTTTGGCTCTCGGTTTGATCTCTTGCACTTTGTGAATTTTTGTGATCTGTGGCTTGAGTCAATCTTTGTGATTTGCAATTGTAATTGTGGTGGGAGCCTCAGATTGTGAGAAGCCCCAACGAATCTTGTATTCATTCTTTGTGATAGTGGAGAACCAAGTTAGGCCCGTGCGGTAAACTTGGTGAGGGAAGGGTTGCTGGACCCGGTCCTTTGTGGACTCCTCAACGGGGACGTAGATTCCTTGTGTGGGATCGAACCTTGGGATAAAATCCTCATGTCACTTGTGTTCTTAGCTTTCATTCATCACATATTGCCTCTAGGGTTAGCTTTACCGGTTTTGCTCATCACCTTTGCTTCACTGTGATCTTTAGCTTCATACTTGTCATATAACTTGTTAAGGCTCACTAAGTTATTCTAACAAACTTTGCATCACAAGAATTGGACTGAAACCTGTTAGAAACTCTTTTTAGGCTTCCCCCTGTAGGTGGACCGGACTAGTCCGCCCTTGGACCGGACTAGTCCGCCCCCTGTGTATTAACCTCGTTTTATTAAGTCATTTCAGGTTGATTAGCCTATTCACCCCCCCTCTAGGCAACTTTCAATTGGTATCAAAGCAGGACTCTCCTAAAATAGTCTAACAACTCGGAGAGAAGATGGCTGGAGTGGGGTAGAAGAAGTCTCTACCAGTGAGATCCAAGCAACTCCGGAAGAGATTCTCTTCTATCAAGACAAATCAACGGATGACGAAGAAGTTCACCAGCTCAAGGCGAAACTTCGAGAGAAGTTGAAGATTCCCAAAGTTGACACCTCAACCTCCACATCAAGTGGTACTATCAACTACAACCAACAAGGCTACAACTATGAGCGCCTTGTTTCCAACAACCACTACCTTTCCATCCCATTGGGGAAGCCTCCCCAATTCGATGGAACCGACTACGGGATGTGGAAGCACAACATGAAGATCCACCTTGTGTCACTCAATCCCTCACTATGGCAAATTGTGTTGACCGGGGTGCACATACCTAAGAATGAAGAAGATATCACTCCAGAGCAAGTCGTGCTCCTTCACCGCAATGCCCAAGCGGCCGGAGTGATCATCTCATCTCTCTCAAGAGATGAGTTCAACCGAGTGGATGGACTTGAGGTGGCCAAAGACATTTGGGACACTCTCAAGACGGCTCATGAAGGCAACCGAGTCATCAAGGAAGCAAAGATTGAGCTCATTGAAGGAGAGCTCGGGAGGTTTGCCATTATGGATGGTGAATCTCCCCAAGAGATGTACAACCGCCTAAAGATACTCATCAACAAGAGTAGATCTTACGGCTGTACCAAGTGGACGGACCACGAGGTGGTGAATAGAATGATTCGGGCATTCATGCCTAGGAACGTCTCTCTTTGCTCCATGATCCGAGAAAGTCCGGGGTTTGCCAAAATGACCCCGGAGGAGATCCTTGGAAGGATCATGAATCACGAGATCATGTAAAGGGAGGTGCTCTTCTACAACGACCTTCAAAGTTTCACCACCTCGAAGATGAAGAATGTTGCACTCAAAGCAACATGCCCCCCAAAAGAGCAAACAGAAGATGATGAGGAGAGCCTTGACACTGATGAGGAAGAGGCCTTCTTCATCAACAACTTCAAGAGGATGATGAGGAGAAGAAAAGGAGGATACAAGCATGAGGGCAAAAGCAAAGAAAAGGCAAGGCCCAAAAACAAGAGGGCTTGCTACAATTGTGGCGAGTACGGGCACTTCATGGTAGATTGTCCACATGAAGATGGCAAGAAGAAGAAGGAGGGCAAGCCACAAGAGAAAAAGTTCTACAAGAAGAAGAGGCCCTCCGGTCATGCTCACTTAGGCAAGGAGTGGGACTCTAACGATGAGTCCTCCTCGTTCGAAGATGAGGAGAAGATGGCAACCATAGCCATCAAGAGGAGCTCCAAGGGAAGCAAGCTCTTCCCAAATCTCCACGACTATAAGCCAAAGTGCCTCATGGCAAAACAGGGAAGAAGAAAGGTAAATTCTAACTCATCCTCTTCCATATCCTCCCATGATGATTTTGATAGTGCTAGCAAAAATGAACACATGTTTAAGGATATAAGCAAGAGCACATTGCGAAGAATGAAATTGCTTTCGGATGATATTTTTTAGAAGGAGGAGCTCTTAGATAGGCAAGAGGACTTGCTTATCCAAGAAAAGGAAAGATGTAAAGATCTCATTGAGCTCCTTGAGCTTGAGAGAGAGAAGAGCAAGGCATTAGAGCATGAACTTGCTCTAAGCAAGAAAACATGCTCAAGTCTTGAGGAGACAACTATTGAGCTCAAGGACGAACTTGGCAACTTGACAAAAGTTAACAAGATCCTTGAGACTCAAGTTGAGTCCCTTAAGACTAGTGTAGCCTCTTCCTCCACAAGCTCATCCTCCTCAAAAGTTGCATCCAAAGCAATATCAACTTGCAAATGTTCTAACTTGATTCATAAATTAAAGGATGAGCTTAAGTTGACTCAAGACAAGCAAGCACCTAAGGGTGGCATCTTTGACAAAGAGAAGGTGGCGTATGCTCGAAGTGCATACACCAACACAAGACCTCCCAATGTCAAGGATGGTCTTGGTTATACTAAAGGTGGAAGGCAAAATGCCAAAACCTTCAAGTATGGCAAAGACTTGATTGTCTTTGTCAAAGGAAGCTCATCTCCAACTAAAATTGTGAAGAACACCTCAACTAGCACTTACACGCCTAAAGCTGAACCGCATCCTCTATTTCATGATTTCGATGCATCATATGTTTTGATGAGGAACAAATATGGCAAAGTATATGCTAGATATGTTGGGCCACTTCGCAAGAGCCCCAAGCCTTGCGTGTGGATGCCCAAATGCCTTACTACTAACATCAAAGGACCCAACTCCGCTTGGGTACCTAAAAGGAAGGCATAATCTTGTTTTGTAGGCATACTCCTCCGGTGGATCAAAATGGGTGCTCGATAGTGGGTGCACAAACCACATGAACGGAGAGAGGACGATGTTCGAGGAGTATGAAGAACACGATGATCCAAATGAAGGAATCCTCTTTGGAGACAATAGCCGAGGAAAAATCCTTGGCTCCGGTAAAATTGTCATCTCCCCTCAACACACTCTTTCTAGCATTCTACACATTGATTCTTTAGACTATAACCTCTTGTCCATATCACAACTATGTGTCAAGGGTTATAATTGTGTTTTCACTAATGAGGGTGTGAACATCCTTAGAAGAAGTGATAAATCAATCGCTTTTAAGGGTGTGCTCAAGGGAAAGCTTTATCTTGTGGACTTTGCCTCGGATAAAGCTCAACTTGACACATGCTTAATGGCGAAAACCAACATGGGATGGCTTTGGCATAGACGGCTGGCCCATGTTGGCATGAGGAACTTACAAAATCTTCTTAAGGGCGAGCACATCCATGGCTTGAAGAATGGTTGTCTTCGAAAAAGACAGGCCATGTAGTGCTTGCCAAGCGGGGAAGCAAGTGGGAGCTCAACATCCCTCCAAGAACATCATGACGACAACAAGATTGTTGAAGCTGCTACACATGGACCTTTTCGGACCAATAACCTACATAAGCATTGGTGGTAACAAATATGGTCTTGTTATTGTTGATGACTTTTCTCGTTTCACTTGGGTGTTTTTCTTGCATGATAAGGGCGAAACCCATGGTGTCCTCAAGAGGTTCTTGAGGAGAGCTCAATATGAGTTCACCTCAAGAATCAAAGCTATAAGAAGTGACAATGGCACCGAGTTCAAAAACACTCAAGTGGAAGGATTCTTGGATGAGGAGGGCATCAAGCATGAATTTTTAGCTCCATACTCCCCTCAACAAAATGGGGTGGCGGAACGGAAGAATAGAACACTCATCGAGATGTCAAGGACAATGCTTGATGAGTAAAAGACATCGGACCAGTTTTAGGCGGAGGCAGTTAACACCGCTTGCCATGCCATCAACCGATTATACCTCCATCGCCTCCTCAAGAAGACTCCCTATGAGCTTCTAGTTGGTAAGAAACCAAATATCTCTTATTTTCATGTTTTTGGGAGCAAGTGTTATATTCTTAACAAGAAGCCTAGGACTTTGAAGTTTGCTTCAAAGTCCGATGAGGGTTTCTTGCTTGGCTATGACTCAAACACTCACGCCTACCGTGTCTTCAACAAAACCTCCGGAATTGTTGAAATAGCACGCGACGTGGTGTTTGATGAAACTAATGGCTCCCAAGTGGAGCAAGTTGATCAAAGTGTACTAGATCAAGAAGACTCTCCACAAGAAGCACTTAGGAGAATGGCACTTGGAGATGTTCGACCACAAGAACGACCTCAATGCTCAAGTGACCAACAACAAGATGATGCAAGTACTCCTCCACGCGATCAAGTTGTCGACGGTCAAGTAGGACCTCAAAACGACCAAGAAGACGAAAGTCAAGGGGGAGGCATTCATCAAGGGGGAGATCAAGAAGAAGAAGAAGAAGATGATGACTCAAGAGCTCAACCTCCACATCCTCGTGTACATCAAAGTGTTCAACGGGATCACCCTGTTGACAACATACTAGGAGACATTACTAAAGGGGTAATCACTCGTTCTCGTGTTGCAAACTTTTGTGAACATTACTCCTTTGTCTCTTCTTTGGAGCCCCATAGGGTTGAAGATGCCTTGAGAGACCCGGATTGGGTGGTGGCCATGCAAGAGGAGCTTAATAACTTCGAGAGGAACAAAGTTTGGGAGCTTGTCAAGCGTCCACAAGCAAATGTTGTGGGCACCAAGTGGGTGTTCCGCAACAAGCAAGATGAACATGGTGTTGTGACAAGGAACAAGGCACGACTTGTGGCCAAGGGGTACTCACAAGTCGAAGGTTTGGATTTAGATGAAAACTTTGCTCCCGTAGCTAGGTTAGAGTCAATTTGAATATTACTTGCCTTTGCCACTCACCATGATTTTAAGCTCTATCAAATGGACATCAAGAGTGTGTTCCTAAATGGCCCAATAAAGGAGGAAGTATATGTGGAGCAACCACCGGGCTTCGAAGACCAAGAATTCCCAAACCATGTCTTCAAATTGCGTAAGGCTCTCTATGGCCTCAAACAAGCTCCTAGATCTTGGTATGAGTGTCTTAGAGACTTTATAATTGAAAATGGTTTTAAGATAGGAAAAGCTGATTACACTCTATTTACAGCACTTCAATGATGATCTTTTTGTGTGCCAAATATATGTCGATGACATTATATTTGGTTCTACTAACAAAGTGTTTTTTGATGAGTTTTCTAAGATTATAACGGAAAGATTTGAGATGTCCATGATGGGGGAGTTGAAGTTCTTTTTAGGTTTGCAAGTCAAGCAACTCAAAGAAGGCACGTTCATAAGTCAAACAATGTACACTCAAGACATATTGAAGAAGTTTGACATGGACAAGGACAAACCCATTAAGACTCCTATGGCAACAAATGGACACCTAGACCTCAACGAAGATGGTCCAAGTGTGGACCAAAAGGTATATCGTTCCATGATTGGCTCATTGTTATATCTTTGTGCATCTAGACCGGATATCATGCTTAGTGTGTGTATGTGTGCACGGTTTCAAGCTGCACCAAAGGTGTGTCATTTGACCGCCGTGAAGAGAATTCTTAGATATCTAGTTCACACCTAGCCTAGGACTTTGGTACCCCAAAGGATCCAAGTCAACCTCATTGGTTATTCCGATGCGGATTATGTGGGGTGCAAAGTTAATACAAAGAGCACATCCGAGACATGCCAATTCTTGGGTAGATCATTAGTGTCTTGGTCCTCTAAGAAACAAAATTCCATTGCTCTTTCCACAGCCGAAGCGGAGTACGTCGCAGCCGGAAGTTGTTGTGCACAACTTCTTTGGATGAGACAAACTCTAAGGGATTATGGTATAAACTTGCGCCATATTCCTCTCCTATGTGACAATGAGAGCGCCATCAAAATAGCCCACAATCCAGTTGAGCATTCAAGGACCAAACACATAGACATTAGACACCACTTCTTGAGAGATCATTCCTTAAAGGGGGGTATAGTAATTTCCCATGTGAGAACCGAGAACCAACTAGTTGACATATTCACCAAGCCCCTAGATGAGAAGTGATTTTGTGAGCTTAGGAGTGAGCTCAATATCTTAGATTCTTGAAATGTGGCTTGAAACATGCACATCCGAATGCTTACTTTTGCCTTGTTCAAAAGAATGCATGTGGTTGGAAAATTCATCTCTATCTCAATTTTCTCCAAACTATTTGAAAATCTAGTGACTTTATGAGTCAATGGTCATAGTTTGAATGTTGATTGCTTACTGACCATATTCACAAAGTTTTGTTGTGCAATATGTCCAAGAGGATCTTTTATAGTGGCTAAAACTCAAATATATATGTTTTTAGCCTCCTAGGACCGGACTAGTCCGCCCTTTGGCCGGACAAGTCCGGATCCGGACTGGTCCGGGTTTGGTCCGCTGACCGGACTAGTCCGGCTCCCCTACCGGACTAGTTCGGCCCCTGGGGACTTTAACCCCCAAGGAAGTGGCTGACCCCTCCACTTCCTCATCTAGCTTCCTCTCTCTTCCACGCGCGCGAAACCGTCCCCTTTCGACGATTTTCAATTCCAACCACCAAAAACCGATTCCAATCCATGCATTGGACTCCTTGGAGGCAAGGGAGACCTTTCCCAAACATCATCGATGCGATCCCTCCCCAATCTTGTCGATTCTTCAAGATTTGAAGAGGTATTTCTCCTTTTTCAAAAACTAGCCTCATTCTTAATTCATTAAGTTTTTGGTAGATGCCTCTTCATTAAAGTTGTTTCTAGTGACCTTGTGATCATAGTCTAGGAGTATTGCGACTTGATTCCAAACTTTCTTGAAAAATCGTTAGAGTTAGGGTTTAGCCTCTGCAAACCGGACTAGTCCGGTGCCAGGCGGACTAGTCCACCTGGCGGACTAGTCCGCCCCTCGAGCGGACAAGTCCGGTCTGCACAGGTCAAACTCACACTTTGGCTGTTTTTCGTGAATTCTTTCGCATTATTCCAACTCCTTGACCGTCTATCTTATGGACTCTATTCCTTTCAGCTAAAATGGCCGCTCCTCACCGTTCCGCTTCTCCCCCCACTGATCCCGAGTGGGAGGCGGAGCAACTTTGTCTCGCTGAAGAACATGCAAGAGCCGAAGTTGAAGCTGCCGAGAAATATCTTGAGCAGCATGAGAAAGCAAAAGCAGCCAAGAAGCAACAAGTTGCTCGGGCTGCCGCATTGGCCTACGACGAGGATGAAGCAATGGCTCGGGCCATTGAAGAGTCACGGAAGGATCTCCGGAAGAAGAAGTGAGAGGAGCGTGAAGCTCACAACTCTCAGGCTTCTGCTGCACAAGTCTCCAAGAGGAAGAGACTTGTGACACTTGGAGAGAAGGACAAGGGCAAGGAACCAGCCCAAGAAGACATTGCTGAACGCCGGATCGAGAGAGATCAGAAGAAGGGCAAGGCCCCGGCTCCTGCTGAGCCAAAGAAAAAGAAGCCCTCGGTGAAGGCCTCAGCTGCGAAGGCCAAGGGCATTGCTATCAAGGAGAAGGGGAAAGCCAAACTGATTGGTCCCCTGGAAGTGCACACTCCCGAAAGGAATCCCAACAGGCAACGTGACATAGCTGCAAATATCTTTCATGGAAAGGGAGCTGAGAAAGCAAGAAGGCTCCGGACGGACAAGGTGTACAAGTATGAAAGGAGCACCCCCGACCCTCGGTTTTGGTGCGACTTTCATTGTGATTACTACCGTCTAGTCTACCAAGGAATGAAGAAGCCTGTGATTGAAGCATAGTGGGTAGACTGGGTGTACATGGCCAAGAAGCAACACTCTGCATTTGACGCCGTCATCGAAGCTGCTGAGCGCCGTGAGCTCAAGGAGATCATGGGGTTCAAATATGACTGGAACGTAGAAGTGATTCTGCAGTTTTACTCCACTATCTACTTCACCACCTCAGGTGATAGGAGGATCATATGGATGACACATGGCGAGCAATGCTCAGTCACTTATGTAGTGTTTGCCAAGATTCTAGGGCTTGAGGCACATCTGGATCATGAGATCATCATCTCTAACCTCAAGGCCGTGGACCGTGATGAGCTGGCATACATGTACCCCAGTCATGTCCAATATAGTGTCGGACATGCTCGCAACATCAAGCCCTTCTACAGCATCATGAACAGGATCCTCAGAAGGACAATAGCACCAAAGGATGGTGATGCTGGGGTGATTCAAGGAAACTTGAGGCACTTGCTACTTCTTGTTTATGGGGAGGAGAAATTCAACCTCGTCGATTACACCTTCGACGATATCTTCAACATCTCGCATACCCCCAACTGTGCTTGCGGGTATGCTCCCTACATTATGTGCCTCATAGAGAAGGTGTCGGGCTTGTCCTTTGTCAAGGACGTGTTGCATCGCCTGCTTCGTCCTCAGCATCCTCCAAATGTGTTGGCTCCTCCACGCCGGAAGAATGCAGATCCTCCATCTTGCCCCATGGCGCCTCCTTCTCCGCCTCCGCCTCAACCGATGAGCACTTTCTTCAAGTGCTTCAAGGCAATCTTCACTTCCTGCCGGAAGCAAGAGGTCTGGGCTCAGAGGGCACACAAGCGCCAAGAAAAGTATCTTAGGGCGGTGTGCGACAAGCTGGAGGTCCCTATGTCCTCTCTGGAAGTGTGTGATGGGGAGATCACTCCTTTCCCCAACTTTACCGCCGACGAGCTCGCCCAGCTCCAAGAGGACGGAAGCTCTTCCCAGGCAGCTCCTTCGGCTCGTGCCTTCGACGATGACGATGAGGATCAAGAGGACCCGGAGTCCACAGAGAGTGACTCCCGCGACGACGACGATGACGAGGAAGACGACGACTAGACTTCGAGGTCGTGTTTCCCTTCTTCTTTTCCCTTTTTGGTGTCTTGATGCCAAAGGGGGAGAGATAAAGGAGTCAGTCGGGAGAGATAGTCCATATGGGGGAGTGTTAGATAGGTTGGGCAAGGGTATTTAGGTGTGGAGAGTCGAGTGTAGTTCTTATTTTGGATCCGTGGACATGTTGCACTCCTTTATTGTAATATCTATGTTATGTCGAATGTTTCAATTTGTGCAAGACTATGTTTTGAATGCTTTGGATGTTCAATATCAATATGATGCTTTGAATGTCTATCCTTTGATCATATTAATGCTTATTATGTCTTGTCACAAATTGTTGAGCACAACACGTAGGCACCCCACCATAACATGTGTGTGTATGAAGGACTTCCTCAATCTCTCTTTTATGATGCATTCATTGAGGGGGAGTCACTCATACACCCGCACGTTATGAAAACCACAAATTTACACTCTTATATGTGAAGACTTAATATGTTGTCATCAATCACCAAAAAGGGGGAGATTGAAAGTGCATCTAGGATCCCCGTGGGTTTTGGATGATTGATGATGACAATTAAGTGACTAATGAGCTCAGTGATATTAAGCACAGGTGTGGACTAAGTGGAAGCACAATCCCTCAAAAAGGAAAAATATGGAAACGGCAATGTCAACTCGAAAAGGAGAAACTAGGGTTTCTAGTGTGTCGAGTTTAGACTAGCCAAATTTGTGTGAGGATGTGTGTGTAAAGTGCATTGAGATCAAGTTGGGAGCTCAAAGCGGTTTAGAGGTCAAACCTTTTGAGAGAAGAGAGTTGGAAGTAGTCTGGCAGTAGGGTCGGACTAGTCCGTGCAGGTGGCCGGACTAGTCCGCCCCTGGCCGGCCAAGTCCGTTTTCGGCCGGACCAGAGGGGTCTGACTGAGATCGGACTAGTCCGTATTGGGACGAACTAGTCCGGGTAGTCGTGAAGTGGGTTTTGGGGACTAAGTCCCAAAACCACGGACTTGTCCGTTTTAGTCCGGACCAAGAGGTCCTGACTAAGATCGGACTAGTCCGCCCTGGGGGCCGGACTAGTTCGGGTTTGAGAGGAGACGCTGTTTCTGAGACTAAGTTTGGGAAGGTCGGACTAGTCCGCCCATGGGGCTAGACTAGTCCGTGGTCATCAGACTAGTCCATTTTCACATGGAACAAAAGGTTCTGTGTGAGATCGGACTAGTCCGGTAAGGTCCGGACTAGTCCGTTGTTGAAGTGACCGTTTGAATTTGAAGTTTGGCAGGTAGTGTAACGATTGCCGCGCAGTACGACAGTTGTCAGGGGCGTCAGTGGTCCCATAGGTCGGACTAGTCCGGGCTGTAGGCCGGACTAGTCCGCCCATCTGCTGAAGTCAGCAGTATGGGCTTGGAACCTCTATAAATAGAGGACCCCTGGGTTCATTTGAACCATCCTTTGAGCAAACTTAAACCCTAGCACCGCCACAGCAACCTTGAGCCTCCAAAAGCCTCCTTCTTGCCTACATTCCCTCTAAAACTAATTCTTGTGTGGATTAGGGTTTAGTGAGGTGAAGAAGAGGAAGAACACCGCTCTTTGGCTCTCGGTTTGATCTCTTGCACTTTGTGAATCTTTGTGATCTGTGGCTTGAGTCAATCTTTGTGATTTGCAATTGTAATTGTGGTGGGAGCCTCAGATTGTGAGAAGCCCCAATGAATCTTGTATTCATTCTTTGTGATAGTGGAGAACCAAGTTAGGCCCGTGCGGTAAACTTGGTGAGGGAAGGGTTGTTGAACCCGGTCTTTTGTGGACTCCTCAACGGGGACGTAGATTCCTTGTGTGAGATCAAACCTCGGGATAAAATCCTCGTGTCACTTGTGTTCTTAGCTTTCATTCATCATATATTTCCTCTAGGGTTAGCTTTACCGGTTTTGCTCATCACCTTTGCTTCACTGTGATCTTTAGCTTCATACTTGTCATATAACTTGTTAAGGCTCACTAAGTTATTCTAACAAACTTTGCATCACAAGAATTGGACTGAAACCTGTTAGAAACTATTTTTAGGCTTCTCCCTGTAGGTGGACCGGACTAGTCCACCCTTGGATCGGACTAGTCCGCCCCCTGTGTATTAACCTCGTTTTATTAAGTCATTTCAGGTTGATTAGCCTATTCACCCCCCCCCCTCTAGGAAACTTTCACTAGCACCCCGGGAAGATGCCGTTGCTGGAGTAGATGCCGCCGTTGAAGACCTCTTCCTCCGGAGAGAAGGAGCCGTCATGGAAGAAGCAGGCTTGACGGACCTTCCGTTGGCATGCTTCAGCTTCCTTTTACGGCTCAAGGGCTCGGCCAACTCCTTGCCCTTGCCTAAGACTTCGGTTCTTGGCTTTGGGGCGGGGGCAAAGCCGCCTTCAGGAGCTCCGGAGATCGCCAATCCGGTGGTCGAACGCCTCTCAACGACACCAAGGTCGTCCAGCACCGGCATCACACGCCGGAGCTCCCTGCTGAACTCTGCCTCCATGTTCAGAGGGAGGAAAGTTGCCGGCAGAGTTAAGTCATCACCCTTGACGTCGATGTCGTGCTAGAACTTCTTGAGGTGGAACTCCAAAGTTTCACCCTCCATGTTGGACTTCAAACCGGTCTCGATCCGGTCATCGTCCAGCATACTGTTGAGGGCCCAAGCAAGCTTCTCCCTCTTCTTCAGCGGAGCCCACCTGTTGGTCAGGAAGTTGCAAAACACTGTCTGAGGAGTCAACCCTCCTTCCACGCACTAGCGGATCCTGGTCAGAGCAGGGTTGAAGGCGTCTGACAACACCGGAGCTTCACTCCAAGCTGCAGTGTCGAAGTTGGGGAGGCCTTCGAGCAGCTCTAGCTTCTCGTGCTCCTCCACCCTTATGACGATCCAATCCTTCTTCCAGTCGTCCCACTTCCCAGAAGGGAACGACCGCAAGTACTTAAATGGTCACTTCTTGGGCTTCACAAAATAGTAGAAGACAAGGTACTCGTCACTCCTGCTGGTAGTGTGGACAGTGAATAAGGTGCGGAAGAGCTCAACACAGGGGGGAATGCCCACCCACATCTCGCAGAAGTGGACAAAGATCGACACCAAGAGAATGGAGTGGGGGCCAAGGTGGTACAACTGCAGACCATAGAAGTCTAGCAGCATCAAGAAAAAAGAAGAGAAAGGTGGGATCAGTCCCACCATGGCGTACGCGGAGAAGTACACCATGTCACCGGTGTGCTCCTTCTCGAACGGAAGCTTGCCGGCGCGGACCAAGTGGTTGAAGAATTCAGGGGACCACCCCATGAGAGCCCGGACCTTCTTCAAATCACCGTCGATCTTCAGTCGGCTATGGCGGAGACCCAACTCCATCGCGGCACAACGGGGCAAGAGATGGAAAACAAGCGAAAGTTTGGAGGGTTTGAGCGCAAGTTCGAATGAAAGACGTAAAGAACCCCCAAACGGTGTGTGCTTTCCTTCTTAAGTAAGCCCCCGCGACGCTTGGATGCAAACCGCAGAGGAGCCGACGATACCAGTCGAAAACTTCACCCTGCCAATGACAAGGGGGCCCGGGGCCACCCCGACGATCAAGTCGAGGTCCTTACCCCGGGCGAACGGTTGTAATCATGAATGGCGGGAAACCCGAAAGTGGCGGTCTGATAGGGCGCGCGAAACCAATACGATTTTCGTATCGGGAACCGGCGACCTTCAATTGCGTGAGATCCGCACACTGAGATCTCACCTGCCGCATCCAGGATATGCCACACGGTGGTGGTTTAATTGCAAACTATCGCCAACGGCACGTCCGAAGACCCTTGAAGACACAGTTCAAAAACCGAAGAATGGACCCACCTCCGCCAGAATGACTTCATCCAAAAGGTCTCTCCTGGAGGTGGACCCAGGGGGCCACTGTCGGTACCCTACGTACCGGATACCCCTTGGGATTGCAAAGATCACAAGGAAACTCCATCTACCAGATTTGAAGACCTCCTAAGACCCCACATGTCAGGCGTAACCAGACCTGCTTCCCCGACATGGTTAGTCCCAGGGCCGCCACGTGTATCATAAGACCGGAGCTATCACCCACACATGGGAAATCTCTAGACAAGATATTGGTATAGCATCCCCAGACCTAACCCTAGACAGAGGGAAGCTCTGGTGCCGACACATGTCCAACAGCATCGGACCTACCCGTCCACGACGGTAAGCTCTGGAGTTGCCACGTGGTCGAACCATCGGACCTTCAACAATCAAGCTGGTGGACCCCAACGGCTCCGGACCTTCAAAGAGCAATCAAAGACTTCAAGACCCGATTAAGTGTCATTAATGCCATATTAATGACACACGATCGGATGGCCCTTAATACCGGTAATGGCACTGTTAAGGCCCGTTACCGGGCTATTAAGGGTGATTAACCTCATTAAATGTGTATCAAGCATGTGTAACCGTCGGGGCCACATGTCGGGCCAGGCTGACGGTGTAACGATCAGTCCTTGTACTATAAAAGGACTGGTCAACGATACACAAGGGATAGCCCAGACCTCTTCTGGACTCCCTGACCTAGACGAGCTTCTTCTTCTAGAGCTTCTTCTAGACTCACACGCTCAATACAACACTAACACACCCCGTGGAGTAGGGTATTATGCTCAGGTGGCCCGAACCACATAGATCTATGTGTCCACTTGTCATTCACCTTCTTGAATCTCTGCGCGCCCATTACCGAACTACAACTCCGTGATCTACCAACAGTAGCATCGGGAGATCTACCGGATCCAAACACCGACAACATGCAACTTGAAATACGCCTTCGTAGCTTGAATGCGATCCGTCGATAGTGGCTAAGTCACGAGCTTCCTGGCGCAGTTATGGAAGACGAGACGAGCTTGATCCGTCTGCTCGGCCTCGTTCTCCAAACGGTACTGTGCCTGGAAGAACAAATATACAAGTAAATGTATTTAATTTATAATAAATATGTATTACACAAATATTTGTTCATACTTACCTTAAAGTCGTGCCACACAGCCTCCTGGTGGTTGCCGTAATCAAGGTCAAGGGCCATAGCGCATGGTCCCAAGACGTGGCAGGGTGTCCGTTCACTACACCGGGGTAGTGCAAACGTACTAGACTGCCCAAGACACCATTCACCTGCTTGTGGTGTCCGTGCCCTGTGAACGAACAATTCTCCCAAGTCCTGATACATGATTCTCAATTAGTATATATATAAGTATTTAAATATTTGAATTGTTAAAGATTTACTTACCTCTCGCTAATAGGACAAATAATGATCCAATCATTTGGGTTTGCAGGAGCCAGAGGAGGAGCCACGTAGTGGCTCCTCCTAGTCCGTCGTTGTGCAGCTGGCTCCACATCAGGTGACCCAGAAGTGGGGTCACCCGACTGCACTGGCTCTGAACAAGGTGGCACCGAAGAAGAAGGCTCTGAAGCAGGCAACAAAGAAGGAGGCTCCAAAGCAGGCACCAAAAGAGGCATCCTAGCCTCTGAGTCCTCGGACGTAGAGTCGTCCTGATAATTTTAAAGATTCATATTATAGAATAAAGAATTAATTATATAATTTATGTTATTAAATGTTCTTTACCTGGCCACGTGATGACTGCGGTACATGGCTCACCAACTGGGCCTATCTACCTCCGCTAACCTAACTGCCCCAGAAGACCTCGTCTCCTCTTGTGGCTCTCAGTGAAAGGAAGCTCCGTGCCTCTGTCCCTCGTCGTCTGCTGCTGCTCAACGACATCCTGTTTAATAAAAAATTGCTAATGAATGAAATGGAAAATATAGAAGAAGAAAGAAGAGATGAAGGAAACATTGCTTGTACTCAATTTCAAAATTCATCAGCATCACGCTCATGTACTCTACTCCATAAATCGGACCATCGTTCTGCCAGGCTAGTTGCCCATTTTCGTTTTTGTTTTCGCATCTTAGGAGTTTCTACATCTTCTACATCTCCAACTAAGTCATCGAGTCCTAAACCAGGCTCGATGACAAAAGAGTCCAACAACTCTTGTTCTTGGTAAACAACATCAACCTCATCATCAAGGTATCCATCATTGTCTGGTGTATATAACCGCTCACGAGGATTCACCTTGTGTACAACCCACCAAACATTAAGCTTTTCACATGGATGATGTAGATAATACACTTGCTCGACTTGGTGTGCAAGGATGAAGGTGTCGCAGCCTTGTAGCCGGTCCTTGTGTTTGACTTCTACCATGCCAAATTGGTTTTGTCGAGTTCCATGGTTATGATCAAACCAATCGCGGTCAAAGAAGACTACTTTAAGGACCTTATTCCCCGCAAAACTGAATTCAAGGATATTTTTAATGATCCCATAATAATTAGTTTCACGTCCTTCGGCATCAACTACCCTTGTCACAACTCCGGTGTTACATGTTGACCTGAAAGGACGTTGAGTTTCAAATTGAGTTGAATGAAATCGGAACCCATTGATGTTGTATCGACCATAACTTTTAATTTTAATGGATCCGTAGGAAAGTTGTCGCAAATCCTCATGAACGTCTGCTTGTTTTTTGCACTGTTCAACATATAAAGTTAGAAGACTGTTTTATGCTATACACATAATTACTAAGAGAAACAAGACATGAACACGTTACTTGTGCATGAAACCAGGATAGGAAGTTAGGCCCTCCTTGTACTCCATAATTTCGCATCGATTGTATTTGTCGAAGCGTAGGTTGCTGCTTCGATTTCCAATTTTGTTGATCAAACTCAGTAAATAAGGAAAAAAACAGATAATTAGCATAGATGTATAACACAACATGCTAATTATTATAGATGGAACAAACACTTACTGAAAATATTCTTCCATCCCCTCTATATTAGCATACATGTATAACAAAGCAACTGTCTTGTCATCTGTTTCAAGATCGTAGCTCGTGCTGCTACCAACAGTAGTGCCTCTCGTTTGAAAAATAGAGAGGATGCTACAAGGAGGTGCTTCATCCATATTGTACCGCAACGTGGAAACATTAACATTGTTTTCTTATGCGAAATAGACACTTGAAAAGTATCCTATCTCCTGAATGGCATATGCTTCGGTGATGCATCCTTCAACCCTTGCCCGATTGCGAACCATTGGTTTAAGACACCTGAGTGCTCTTTCAACGTGATACATCCACCTATATTGCACAGGGCCGCCCACTTTAGCTTCATATGGAACATGAATTAGGAGATATTGCATTGGATTGAAGAACCCTGGAGGGAAAACTTTTTCCATCTTACATAAAAGCACTGGTATCTCCCTTTCCAACTTCTCCATCATCTCCCTTGTGATCTCTTTAGCACAAAGCTGTCTATAAAAGTAGCTAAGCTCGGCTAACACCTTCCACACCGCATCGTCAATGTAGCCTCGAAACATAACTGGTAGAAGTCTTTCCATGATTATGTGATAATCATGACTCTTCAACCCTGTGAGATTTCCAGTCTTAACATTTATGACTCGTCTCAGGCTAGCAGCATAACCATCAGGGAATTTCAAACTTTTCAACCACTCGAAGACTTCTTTCTTTTCTTTTGGTCGAAGATAGAAAGAAGCACGCGATTTGCCACCAGCTTCAGAGAGCTCAAGAGTTGGACGATTACAAACCTCTGCCAAATCCTTACGAGCCTTTATATTGTCTTTTGTTCTGCCAGTCACATCGAAGCATGTGCTTATGATGCATTCGCCCATGTTACATTTCTGATGCATGACATCAATGTTATGCATTAAGATTAAGGACTTAACATATGGTAGCTCCCATAGTGCACATATATGAGTCCAATTGTGGTCCTCTCCATAACCAACAAAATATCCAGGACGATCTTCATCTGGTACTAAGTTGTTCAACTGTTCAACAATCTCCGACCCGTTTAGACGTTGCGGTGGTCCTTTTTTGACAATGGTGTCCTTCCTGAAGGCATTTCTCTGTTGCCTAAATACGTGATTGGGCGGTAACCAACGTCTGTGGAATTCAAAGTACCAAATCTTGCCACCATGCTTTAAACAAAAACATTTCGTGTCCAAAGCACATATTGTACATGTCAAATGACCATGAGTGCTCCAGCCAGAAACGATGCCGTAAGCTGGAAAATCATGGACAGACCACAAGTAAGCAGCTCGAAGGTTGAATTTATGTTTTTTGTAGCAGTTGTACGCTCCAATTCCTGTCCATAACATTTTCAACTCTTCAATCAACTCCTTCAACATCACGTTTAGTCGTGAACCGGGATGATCCGGTCCAGGTACAATAAGGCAAAGGAACATGAACTCATACTTCATACAAATAGATGGTGGTAAGTTGTACGGAATAGCGAACACGGGCCAACAAGAGTATGGTGTTGCGTTTGTACTGAACAGTGAAAAGCCATCTGTTGCCAACCCGATGCGAACATTTCTCGCATCATTGGCGAAATCTGGATCGAAACGGTCAAGCGCTTTCCATGCCTCACCATCAGACAGGTGCACCATCATTCTGTCATTGTCACGTACACCTTATTTGTGCCACCTCATGTGTCTGGCTGTTTTTTTTAGAGAAACAAGCGCTTCAACCTAGGTGTGATAGGCAAGTAGCGAAGTTGCTTCTGTGCAACTTCAGTCATTACTTTTGTACCGTCTTCATTAATAACTTCGATAAATCTCGCCTTATCACATTTTAAGCACTTGTTCTCATTGACATGCTCTTTCCAGAAAAGCATGCAGTGGTCTGGACATATATCAATCTTCTCATAGTTCATACCAAGATCAGAAATCAATTTCTTAGAATGATACATATCCTTAGGCAATTTATGGGGCTGCGGAAGGACATTGCTGATCAATTTGATGAGGTCGTTGTAGAAATTATTGGAGAAGAAACACTTAGACTTAATTGCCATAAATCTAGTCATGAAATTGAGGATCGTCACTTTGGTGTGTTCATGCACCGGTTGTTCTGATGTCTTCAGACGCTCAAAGAACTCCTTTGCCTCTGTTGTAGGAGAATCCTCCGTCAACTCAGTATTTATGGCTTCAAGCATCTCTTCCATCCTATCGACCTCAGTGCTATCATAACCATGTCGATCTTCTACGGCTTGAGAAGGTGTCTCGCCGTGAAAGGTCCACAACTCATAATGTTGCATAAAACCGTTTCGACAGAAGTGGAACGTCAATGTCACATTGTTGAAACACTTCGCATTCTAACATTTGATACATGGGCACCGCACCTTGCTGTTGTTTGACAACGAAAAAGCTCGTTGTATGAAAGCATCTGTCTTGGTGAACCACTCCTCTGAGTGACTCCCATCCTTTTTCCAATCAGTATACATCCAAGTGTGGTCTTCAGCCATGTTTGAGGGTATACCTTTAGGGCAGACAAATCATTATTAGTTTCATTGTTATGTTATGTCACGACCCTACAACTAGGCAGATAGGTCATAAACCCACCCAAGAGTGACCGAGCGGAGCGTGCTCATGACGGGACGCACGGTCTGGATCCGAACGAAATTTCGACAGCGTAACCCCGTTGTTCTCCACTGCACGTCTGAAAATGTTGCAGCAGAGAACAACAGGGTTATGCCGTCGAAATCTCGTCCAGATCCAGACCCGCATCTCGTCACAAGCCATGCCCCCTCGGTCACTCCCAGGCTGTCCAAAAAGGTACAATTCTGTTCCAAACCTTCACGTCTCACATGCCAATAGCATGTGCGATGTGTCGATCCGAAATGGGTGACGCATTGCTATAGGTTATGTTACTCATTTTCATTTTTAAGTCATTTACGAGAGAGGAAAGAACGAGAGAAAGAGGAGGAAAGTTGGTCTTAGATGACAATTTCACGTTCGGATCCACCGTCTGCGCAATCGCATGTGATTGACGTCCTCACCATCGTCGTTTGCTTCTGTGTCGTCTCGACGCATACGTTACGACTACAATTGTCTATACGGCACGAACACATTTATTGTGTGTCATGTTGTGTTGGGTCGGGCCAGGCCAGCCTAACACTATCCTGGAAGTCATAACATGCCTTGCCAACAATTTCAGCACAAAAAAGACTGATTCAATTTCCACAAATAACGGTATGTGTTATTTAGAATGTCAAAAATGACTGACATAAATAAAGCAAGAAAGGTTTCTAAATTGCGGCGCATTTTGAAAAAGGACCAATCACAAAAACAACAAAAGAAGTAAAGTGGCACAATGTAAGGAGAGAAGAAACATTATACTTATAAAGCATCAACATGATAGCTAAAATAGGTGATACAAAAAATTCACGTGCGAGTTAGTTCCACCTAGCTTAAGATCACCGAGTTCATAATATATGATTCATTTAGACATTAGAATATTTGGAATAAATTAGTTGAACACCAATTAGAATAAAATTGAAATTGGCAGGTCTGAAGAAGACTTATGGTCCACAATATCCTAGTGTAAGGGATAATCAATGTCCATCATTTCAGAAAAAAAAATCACCCAGCAACGCAGCATTTGAAATGAACAAGTAATTATATTTATGAATTTCCAAATAACAACAGCATAGAGTTTCAAACTAAATCCAAAAGGTACATAGGAATTGCAATTTTGAGCAGACTTCTGTCCACACAACTTAAATACAACTTCACTTTAACTTAGTGGGTACTGGGTAGTAACAACAAAATTAGAGACCATGTCTCGCCTGTAAAGCAAGCTGATATATCATTATTCTTACCATAAAGAAGCCAGTATTATACCCAGTGATGAAAAGAAAAACGTTGAATATTCAAAAAATTGGAGCAATGCTAGAAGTATACCCAGTAAGGAAAAGCAGAAGATCCATCAACTGCAACTTTCAACAGCAAATGAAACAAAGCAATGCAGATAAAAGCCTTAACCTCAATAATCCTAGATTCCTAGTACTGCTGATTGATATCTAAGCATTAATCATCAGTCGTTACCCACAGATTTAGACATGTCCACCTATATATAGAAAATATAGCATCTGAATTAAGCAAAAACAAGCAGAGATATATAGGTGCCATCTTTGTTCAGACATGAGATATTTTACAGTGGATTTCTCCAGCCAGAGTCTAACATACCATTATCAGTGTAAGTTTACCTACATGATAGCCTGAAGATGGGCATATCAAGTAAAATAATAAGAGCAAGTTCAACAACAGAAGGAAACCAGCTTAAGAACTTTACTACGAACAGTAATAACAAGCTTGCCAGGAAGAAGATGACGAGTAATGCGGGATCGCCAAACCTGCCACAGGCGAGGCACGGGACACGGCCACCCTCGAGGTAGCCCCGTCTCTGCGCAGAGCTCTCGTTGGCGCGGCGCGGCGAGGAGCGGCGGAGCGGAGCGGGGGCGGTGGCGCGGCGCGGCAAGGAGCGGCAGCGCAGAGCGGGGGCGGTGGCGCGGCTCGGCGAGGAGCGGCGGCGCGGAGCGGGGGGCGGTGGCACGGCGGCGGCGGCGGCGGCTCGGAATCGGGGGCGCGCGGTGTGAAATGAAAACGAAGAGGCGCGGTAGGAGGAAATAATACCCAACACTAATAGACGACGGTAAACTGATAACCATCGTCAATTATGAGCCTATTGACGATGGCAGACCGTAGCCGTCGTCTATTAAGGCTCAGGTGGGCCAGGTTTCGGCCCACATTGACGACGGTCAACCGTCATCTATAATTAATTAACGACGGTACTAGGTCAACCGTCGTCAATTACAGACTTATTGACGACGGCCGGTTTCAGTCGTCGTCAATAAATTTAAAGACGACGGGGCCGTCGTCTATAAATGTGGTCGTCGTCTATTGTCGCGATTCCTGTAGTGAAAGGATGCATTCTCTGCAGAGGTTGAAAAACTATCATGACAGTCGTGCTCACGGACAAGAACGGCTTGATGTTGAATTCATAATTAGTAAATTGTTGGAAAAATGGTTGGGATGATGATTGGAATTACATTTGGTCTATACTATCTTATTCATTATTTTATTATTAATTTGAATGAGTGTATTCACCTAGATATAGGTTGCTTAATGAAAGATAAGATATATATATATATATAATGCATAGTGCTTAAATCCAATATTTGCCTTCCAGAAGAAGCAAATGAAGAATTCTACGCCGACCCGGAGGAGATGTTTTAGACGGGCGTTCCCTTGTGTAACTGCTTGTGGACTAGAGCGACTGTTACGATGCTGCTACATATCTACTTATCTATGTATTTGCTTTCTGTTGTTTATTTGAGACCTACGGATCGTTGATGTAAGATCTATTTGTAATTCGAACATAGCTTATAACATGATACTATTTACTTTTTATTTGCTTTCTGTTGTTTATTTGAGACCTACAGATCGTTGATGTAAGATCTATTTGTAATTCGAACATGGCTTGTAATATGATACTATTTACTTTTCGTCTACACATGTATAACTGACCTGACATACATGTGGAATGCATCTGGTTAACTTGTTTGGACCAGGCGTAACACTGTTACAACGAATCTAACAACTCTCTAGTTAATATTATATTATCTCTAACAGCCTCCACGGGCTCTCTGATTGAAACCACCACGTCCACACGAGACTGAAACTACCTAAGATTGTGTTATCTGATGACTGAACTTCAGTTACAGACGTCGGGTCGTCGCATTTAAATCGATTAAAAATGTCCGTTTAAAAAACCGACATTCCTAAATTAAATGAAACCGATGCTCATAATTCACTGAGCAGCATGGCATGTGCACGCCCAACACAACAAGAGTGAAGACATAACATCCTACCGCCGGGTAATACAGGGATATGTATTCACGTGACATTCTATCATTCTGTTACTAAGCGATAAGTGACCATGTTACCTGTCTCCCAATAATAGAACGATATTGTGTCTATTTAGTAAAAAACGACACTCGTTGGTTATTTATATTAAATAAATAAAAAAATCGTCACATATCTGTCTCATCGTGCAACTCAGTTTTGAGTGTTCGACCAGTGCAAAAAGAAGCCTAGCGGCTAGCACAGTGCAGTGAGCTAGCGCAACAGATGGAACATCGCAGTGCAGCATGAAAGTGGGCTAGCGGGTGCCGTAGACACAGACGCGCACGCGCTGATGGTGGTTTTGTCATAACGTCCCGCAACAGCCTTGCAGCTCATGCGGCGGCGAGGCAGGCCGTCGAAGCCCGCTCCACTTTCATCCATAGTCAGGGCAAATTTTTTTAGAATAACAAAAACATGAACTAGAGATTTCAACTAGAGAATTGAAAAATATTCCATCTGTATCAAAAAAATTATCATTTTGTAGTTCATTTTTGAACTACAAATTGACAAACTTTTTTGAACGGAAGAAATAACAATTACCCCCTTCATTTTGAAATAAATAAAATTTAAGACAACTAATTTAGTTCAAATTATGATAGCGAGGTGAGGGCAAGTTTGGCCTTTGTTTTTTTTATTTGATGGCCGATCAGATAATGACACAAACTGATATACTCTCCCTGGTTTTGCTCTATTGACACTATCAACGTCAATATCACATGATTGGAGAGAGTACCATTTCAGTTAACTTGTTATCCAAAATGAAACGTTTTAGAATTGCTTTGTCATTACACGAGATTATTTTAGTCTAAACTGTTAGATATTAATCACGTTGAAGGAGTTGGTTATGGAAATAACCAACTCCAACAGATTTAGACCTCTTGAGGAGTCCTGATCGGGGACTCCAAACCCCAACCAATTCGGTTGGGGAGGCCCCCTCAGTCGTTCCTCCATCTATAAATAGAAGGGCACCACCCTAAAGAAGATTGATGGAAAATCAACTCTTTAAGCTCTACGTACGCTAAATCCTAAGAGGGTCCGATCACTTAAGGAGGATAAGGCTGGAAAAGGTT
The DNA here is from genome assembly GCA_036927565.1 of Tuctoria greenei. Lineage (NCBI taxonomy): Eukaryota > Viridiplantae > Streptophyta > Magnoliopsida > Poales > Poaceae > Tuctoria > Tuctoria greenei. The sequence continues at coordinate 30,165,599 of JAYESD010000011.1, forward strand.
CCTCCTCGCATCTTCACCGGGGCTGCTCTTTGGTCTTCATCACGTTCAGGCTCTCTGCATCATCTACCACGTTAGTAGATGTCGCTCAAGCTTGTCTGTCTCCAGAGCCGACTTCATCTTCATCAAGCTTAAAGATGTGCAGCCGCTGCACTTGTCCTTCTCTGCACAACAAGGTATGATCCAAGGTGCGTACAATCAGTCAATAAGCAACTCGGATTAGATCTAATCTGAATTGATTAGTGGATAGTTAATATCCTAAGCATCTATTAAATTCTACAATGGTATCAGAGCTAGGCTAGACTGTTGATTTCAGTTTGGGTTTTAAGTTAAGATTAAGATCAGACTCTAAAAATAATTAGAAGGAGAATTAGGGTTTGAATTCAAACCCTTAGATTCAAACTCAGATCACCAATTTGAACCAAAGTCAGTAGACTCAAATCAGATTAAGAGATTCAGGTTCTTAGAAGCAAACTCAGAACCATGAATCCGAATCAAGAACAGCTAAGAAGTAAGAAAGGGGAATAAGATGGATCTAACTTTAGCATATTCACGGGTTGTCGTCTTTCGGGCACCTCGCCGGGTTATCACTTGGTGGGGGGCCGCGTGTAGACCACCATCGACAACCTCCGACGAGGTCGTCGGGAAGACGCGCGCCTCTCGGGACACCACCAGAGCGTTGCACTCGGTGGCTGGAGTGGCGGCGCACCACACGAGATCCTCTTCGAGGGGCCCCGGGTAGGGCGAGCTCCGTACTCGACGGATCTGTCGTTTTTAACGCGCCACGCACCACCTCTCTCGACGGCGATGCGCTCACCGTGGGTGAATGCGCACGCTTGCGAGAGGAGCGGCTGCAGCACTGCGTTTAGCTGTCGGGAAACCTAAGGTTTTTCGGTGAATCCTCCCTAACCCTAACCCTAAGGAGCGACGGGGCTCTCTCTGAGGACGTCGGCCGGTGAGTAGCATGACGGCAGCAAGCTTCCTTCACAAGCACTTGCACGCCGGTGCGCGACTTGCAGCGACACCGGAGCCACCCCGTTGCGATGAGTTTGCCGCCTCACTCAGCCGCCTCTCGACCGTGTTGCGCGAGCAGAGAGAAGGGGATCGAGGAGAAAGAGAAATGAATTAGGGTTTCATGTTTTGAGCTTAAGTATCTCACCTAATTCACTCAGCACTGTCCATATTTTGATCAACGCTAAGATCGTCCACAATAGATAGCAACCGACCACTGCGACCCGTCAGATCTTGATCACACGGGGCACGCGTGTCGGCTGCGCTCAGCAGGCCACCAGCCCATGAGGGTGCATTAGTGGGCTGGCTGGACCGTTCTTTGCATTTAGTGGGATTTTCTCCCGGTTTTTTAGCACGCTGAATGGGCCAACCGTGTGCTCCTTGGGCCGCCCACTTCCTTTATTTATTTTCCCCTAGGATTTATCAGTAGGCTGCAGGACAAATTAGCTGAGGGGCAGGCCTTCACAAGCCTTGTTCGTTTGTTTTTTCTTTTTCCAGATGAAATTTTCTCAGTGAGTTGCCTGGCCAGTTTCATGTCAGGTTGGTTTGGTTGACCAGGCGTTGGGCCCCCTTCTTTCCGGCCCAGGACACTACTGGGTTGCACGTAGTTTCAGTTTTTTTCGCATTTTCAGAAAGTGGACAGATTTCTATTCGGACCAATTAGTTAGTGGGTCGAGCCTTTAAGGTTGCGCATCCCTCACCCTTAGCTGGCCTCCGGGCTATTTTAGGCCACTAATAAGTTTTACTTTTTAGATTAGTTTTTCCTCAGTGGGTTGGGCCACTTTTAGTGTTTTTATTCTAAAATCAGCAGTGAGTCAAAAATAGTATTTTCTGTTTATGGAAAATAAAACTAGTTTTTCTGTTTTCATAAAAGAAATGAGTATTTTAGTTAACTTTCTTTTTCAGAAATTTTAGTCATGAACTAAAATCAAATAATTTAGAAAAAAAATGAGCATTTTGTTTATTAGTAATTTTAGTATGGGCTAAAATTTATTTAATGAATGTTGCAATAATTAGAAATTTATTGGTTTCATATTTTTATTGCAATAATTAATATTATTATTAGTCATTTAATTAGTTTATGTTGTTAAGCTTCCGCTGTGTACACAGTATTGTATAGTAATATTTGTTGTATAACAAAAGTTATGCTATGCGCTCAGTTTACTAAGTATTCATAGCAATTTTGTTAAGTAGCCAACGTGAACGATAAAATTTGTCGTGTTCTCAGTTGTGAATGTTGTGTTTTGTTTGAGTAGCCAACGTAAAAGACAAAAGACAACATTTTTATTTGACTCGGTTATTTAGTGCATAGAAAGTTTTGTTCGAGTAGCCAACGTGAAAGACAATAACTTGTTATGTTTCGTAAGTTATTTCGAATGTCGTATTTTGTTGGAATGACAAAAGGACGACATTTCTCCTCGGCTAAGTGATTGAATCAATTCATAGAAAATTTTGTTCAAGTAGCCAACGTGAAAGACAAAATTTACTATGTTTTCTCAGATATTTCGAAGAATCAATCCATAGAAAATTGTGTTCGGGTAGCCAATGTGAAAGACAAAATTTACTATCTTTTCTCAAATATTTTGAATGTCATATTTTGTTTAAACCACAAGAGACGATATTTTATCTCAGATACTATTATTCATATTAGTCAATAGAAATTTTTTCTTGAGTAGCCAACGTGAAAGACAAAATTTACTATGTTATCATTTACGTTATATTTTCTCAAGTAGCCAACGTGAAAATCACAATATAACATTTCCAGTCTGTTTATTTCTAAGTTGTTATTTTAGGTTTATGCATTCTTTTAAGTATTTCACTCAGGTGATTCCTCCATACTTAGTTCAGCACAATACTTAGTCTTAGTTTTCCGTCTTTCGAGATGAAGAAATTCAGTATGTTTTCTCTGTAAGGATGAAATCATTTAGTTCAAGTGCAATGTTGTTCGTACTTAGCGAGTCATTTAACATGATATGTTTGATGATTCAATTACTAAGCACATACGGGAGCAATTCTCGAATGTGACACTGCTTCTTAGAACCTTTATTAGAATAAAATGTCAGTTTACTGACTATACTAAGTTTGATGCAAGTATTCTCATAAGGAAACTTGTAACTAAGAAATAAAATAGAGGCATTGTGTGTGTGCACATACTTTGAATGACGGATAATTATGAATGTTGCGTTTTATCAAGTAGCCTACTTGAAAAACAAAACGTAGCATTTGTAACACTAAGCAAAGGCAGTGGATTTTAGAAAATCTCATGCGCTATGAGAGACTAAGTATTTAGTAAGCATGAGAATTGATCGTTAAAAATCTTTGAAATTATGGCTTTTTCGTTAACGCCATATTTCGAGGGGGGAATTGAAAGCTCTGTTTCTCAATCAATTATTCCTACTAAGATCTTTCTACTCAGATGAATGTTTAATAAGACACTGAGATTAGTATCCAATCGTGAGAGGGAGTACTACGATTGGCATACCTCACACTTTACTCAGAGATTAGTGAAGTCCTTAAACATAGCCGATTAGCTAAAGGATTGAGGCTTAAAACCTCCATTCTAATGCTAAATCGAAATTATAAATAGTTAGTGCTTAAAACACCATATTAGATAAGGACATGATATAAACCTTTATTAAAAAAATTTAATAAGGTTGTCGCTAAGTCAATTAGCCCAAACATTTGTAAGCCATCTCGATGGTTATTCTCAAATACTATTGTTTCTACCGTCTTGACCGATACTAAGTTTATGAAACAATATATGCTAAAATTAGGGGGAGTAACATAAGCCGAGTAAATGATCTTGACGAGAAGCGGACACAAGTTCCACTTCTATGATTCAAAAACCATTTTCTCGATACGTGCTGCTGTTAAGTCAACATATCTCGTTATTGTTGACTCAACCTTTTGTTAGTTCTTCAGCGGAGAAATTAACTAAAGCTCCTGTTGAACAGTACAATCTTAGTTTTCTATGTTGATCAAATTAGTCGCCTATGATGAAGGACAACAATAACCTCAATTAGTAAATTAGTAAATAATGCGTTAATAAGTGGATCTCATCATGAGATCTATATTCAAATGAAGGATGATCCCGCCTCATTTGAACTAAGCTATGTGTAGCTCTCATCTACCCGAATGGTGTCAAGCCATATAGGATTAGAATGATACATAAATAAGCCAAAAAGTTTGTAACTCAGTCAACCTTCCTAATGGAGTCGAATCAGTAGGTTGTCAAGGGTCTACACAAACACGTTACTGCAAAAGGAAAAGTCGAAAATATTAAGGACAAACATGTGGATAACAATTTCATTATGGAAAAGTTGATTACGTTAATTCATTTTCAATTGTCTCAACTAAGGATTCGTTCAGAATCTATAAAATATTAGCAATGCATTATGACTTAGTATTACATCAGATTGATATAATAATGATGATTCTCAATTGGGATCTACACGAGAACGTCTATGATAATTGAAAAGGTTGTCATTTAAGCAAAATGAACATATGAGATAAAACGTATCTCAAAGTTCTATAAGTGAAATAGTAAGTTTGGGTTATACTAAGTATTATGAGGACAAATTCAGCTTTTACTAAGTTTAGAATGAGAAATTAACTTTTCTCAGTAGTACGATATGTATGTGAACAGATTTGTCTGCTCAGAAAAGTCAAGGTTAATAGTATGAGAACCACTAAGAGCTCAATCGAATAAAATGGGTTCCAAAGCTTTTTGCTGTCGAAAGCTCTCAGTTTGCTCATGGACCAACCTTGACATAGTCTATCGGGTTACTTTTAGCATTAATAAGTTCAATCCAGATCACCGGAATGAAGGTTAGTATGAACCACTTTTGCAAAAATTTAGGCCTCATGATAAGTTCAATATTAGAAGAGCTATGAATCAGTAAAACTAAGTTTCTGTGAGATGTATAGTAAAATCCACATTAGTAAAGAACACTTGCAGATGGAGCTTTATTGTGGAAAAAGCTCCAAACCAAAGGTAATTGCATCATGACCGATGCACACCAACTTAGTGATGAGGCCGCTAAGCGGATAAAATAAGAAAACTCAGACTAAGAAGTGGTAGACAACACAAATCACATAAGATATTCGTACTTCTAAGGCAACAAGTCAAATGTGCAGCCAAATATATTGACATTAGTTGTGTGTTGCAAAGAAGTAAATCCAGGATCATACTAAGAATTGATAATCGAGCAATTAGATTCATGTGAATCCTCGAGATACCACATACACATAAAAGGGACTTCTACACATTGTGTTCTGTGAACACATAATGCACATGGGATTGAGGAAGAACCTATGTTTTCCTGGATACTTAAGGGTCAAACTCAGAATTAGTGTATGTTTCTAATTTTGAGATGTAATGTGGTCGTCGGGTCAAGCAGTACGTAACTCGCTGTTTTTGATTCGTCGTGCGCTTTATATCAAGCATGAGGAGATATACGTTAAGTTCAGTTTTGTGTTACTAAGTTACTTAGTTCCATGATCAAGGGGAAGAATGTTAGATATTAATCATGTTTGGGGAGGTGGTTATGAAAATAACAAACTCCAACAGATTTAGACCCCTTGAGGAGTCCTGATCGGGGACTCAAACCCCAACCAATTCGATTGGGGAGACCCCTCAACCGTTCCTCTATATAAAATAGAAGGGTACCACCCTAAGAAAGATTGATGGAAAATCAACTCTCTAAGCTCTAAGTGCCCTAAATCCTAAGAGGGTCCAATCACCTAAGGAGGAGAAGGCTAGGGAAAGTTCCTCTCCGTGTCTGCATCTTTACCAGGGCTGCTCTTTGGTCTTCATCATGTTCAGGCTCTTTGCATCATCTACCACGTCAATAGATATCGCTCAAGCCTGTCTGTCTCTAGAGCCGCCTTCATCTTCATGAAGCTTGAAGATACACAGTGTCGGTACCCTGAGTACCGTATACCCCTTGAGATTGCAAAGATCTCAAGGAAATATCATCTACTTGATTTGAAGACCTTCGGAGGCCCACATGTCAGACATAACCGGACCCGCTTTCCCAATATGGTTAGTCTTAGGGTCGCCACGTGTACCATCAAACTGGAGCTACCGCCCACAAGGGGGAAGCTCCGGGCTATGTACCATAACGGCACCCCCCGAACCTAACCCCAGACCGAGGGAAGCTCCAGAACTGACACGTGTCTGGTGGCACCGGACCTATCTGTTCCCCACAGTATGCTCCAGAGCTGCCACGTGTCTAACCATCGGATCTTCAGCCTCAAACCTCCGGTAGACTCCACAATGGCTCTGGATATTCAAAGCGGAATCAAGGACTTCAAGACCCGATTAAGTGTCATTAATACTATGTTAATGACACACGATCGGACGACCCTTATTACCAGTAACGGCGCTGTCAAAGCCCATAACTCGGTCATTAAGGGTAATTAAGCGCATCAAATGTGTATCAATATTAGTAGCCACCGGGGCCACATGTCGGTCCAGGCCAACTTGTAATGGCCTGTCCTGGTACTATAAAGGGACAGGCTGACGATACATAGAGGGCTCTCTGATCTGATCTGATTGGACCTGGTCTGATCGGCTCACACGTGCTCTCAACTCACATCATCTGAGTTGAGTTCATACATCCAATACAACACCAACACACCCCGTGGAGTAGGGTATTACACTCAGGCGGCCCGAACCACATAAATCTTTGTGTCTCCTGTGTCATTTTACATTTCACCTTCTTGAATCTACGCGCGCTCACACCTAACTTCAAACTCCGCAAACACTTTTAGTAGTGTCAGGAGATCTGCCGGATCAAAACCACCGACAGTTGGCACGCCAGGTAGGGGCGCCTGAGATTTCAAGAATGGTGAACTCAGCTGCTGAATCATCCAATGGTCATCCCGCTATTCAAGCTGCTGGGGGCAATCCCTCCAATATGCAGCCACCAGCAGGAACCTTAGTTCCAACAGGAGTCACACTTCCACCACCGCCGCCTCCACCAACAAATCAAGTTGGGCAGCGCGATGGTGCACCGGCGTCAATCACTGCATCGGCGAATCATGACAACCCGGAACACGCGCTCCATGCAGCACGTGCTCTCCTTCAGCGCCCACCACCTCCGGATGCATCCCGAGATGCAATGGAGCAGTGGAGGGCCAATGTGGAACACTTGGTTGCAGCAGCAGCTGACCGCATTAGTAACCCATGTCCTCCTCCTTCAGGACGGGCCCCGTCGCAGCGACGGACCTTGTCTGGCAGACTTGGTCCGCACATTTCCAACAACAGGAGATGTGTTGCGTCACAGCAAGTGACGTCGTTGCCCTCTGGGGCACGACGCACTCACACGGTATCAAGGCTTTCAACTCATGACCTCCGGGCGGAGCTTGATCGCCGATACCGTCAACAAGACAGCCGAGTTCATATCGAGCGTGCTCGTGAAAGACGAGAAGCTCAGGACATTCCTGCTCCTGAAGGAGTAGGAGGAGGCTGTTCAGCCCTGGCCATGCATCTGCGTATGGTCAGGTGGCCACAGAAATTCCGGCCTCACCTGCCAGAGAAGTTTGATGGGACCGTTAATCCCGTTGAATTTCTTCAGATTTACTGCACTGCTATCCTGGCAGCTGGAGGAAATGAGGTTGTAATGGCCAACTATTTTCTAGTGGCTTTAACTGGGACCGCCCGGTCCTGGTTTATGAGCCTTCCACCCAACTCCATCAACAGTTGGGAGGAGTTGTGCTGACAGTTCACCACCAACTTCGGGAGTTCATACACCCGACCAGGCACCGAACTAGACCTTTTTGCAGTCGTGCAAAAAGGGGGGAGAATCCCTGCGATCATTCATTCAGAGATTCTCTCAGGTATGAAACACTATCCCTTCTATCTCTAGCGCTTCTGTCATTGTGGCATTTAGACAGGGGGTACGAGATAAGAAGATGTTGGAGAAACTGGCGATCAAGGAGATCACCAGTGTCACGGAACTCTTCAGCTTGGCCGACAAATGTGCCAGAGCTACGGAGGGCCATGAAATGCACTCCAAACCACCTCCGGAGGATCGCAAGAAATCCTCCAAAGGCGAAGCCACTACCTCCAGGAGTGGCAAAAAGAAGAAAAAGGCCAACAGCAAGAAGAAGTCGTCGGTCGGCGCATCTAATGTTGCAGCTGCTGCAGCTCTGGGTGGCCGGGGGCCATGCCCCGAGAAGCGACCTCGACCGTCTTGTGAAGACGGTGGCAAACCCAAGGTGTGGTGTCCAATTCATAAGACGGACAGCCACAGTTTGGAAGACTGCCGGGAGGTCCAAAACCTTGTCGAGCGCTACAACAAGCGCCGGGAAGAAGTTCCTTTCCGACAGAGGGAAGGAAAACAAAAAGTTGACGAAGCTCCGACTGAAGAGGAGTTAGGTTTTCAGGATCCTAAAAAGGTCCTGAAGGCCGTCTACACCTCCGTCGACGACGATTCTGACGTCTCTGACAACGAGCGTCGAAAGACCATGAACACCATTTTTGGTGGATCATGGGACATCACCTCCCGCCGCGTCCTCAAGACAATGCGACGGGACATGGCCGCTGTAGCTCCTACAGCCAGGGCGGAGCCTCATCGGAAGTGGATGGACACAACCATCACTTTTGATGCTTCGGACTGCCCTTGAAGCATGGTTGGAGCAGGCCAGTTACCTTTGATGGTATCTCCTACCATCAATAACATTCAGCTCCACCATGTTATGGTAGACGGAGGTTCGGGGCTGAACCTCATAAGCTTCGAAGCTTTTACCAAGCTTCAGCTCCGACCTTTCTCCGGAGTAGGTCCGGGAGCCATTACCCCACTCAGTGCTATTACTCTCCCCGTTACCTTCGGGGCCCGGGAGAAGTATCGCACTGAGAAGTTGGTCTTTGATGTTGCTCAGATCAACTTACCTTTCAACACCATCTTGGGTAGGCCTGCCTTGTACAAATTCATGGCATCTGCTCATTATGGCTACCTGGTGTTAAAGATGCCAACACCAGTAGGCGTTCTCTGGATCTGCGGAGATCGCACTGTCGGAGTAACTGCTCTGGAAGAACTTCATGCGCTTACTACGGTGCAAGAGGAGGACTCCAGGCAGGAGCAAGCTCCAAAACCCCCGAGCATTCGTCAACGAGGCTTGACTTCTGCACCTCGTGTGCAGCCAAGCGGTGACACCGACATTCCCGTCAAAGTCGACCAAATTGGTTTCGATGTCGCCCAGACCACCCGTATATTGGGGGGACTGAATGACAAATAGGAACTCGCGCTCATCGCTTTCCTCCGGGCTAATGTTGACGTGTTTGCCTGACAACCGTCACAAATGCTTGGGATCCCCAGAGAAGTGATTGAGCACAATCTGAAGATCTACCCTGACGCCCGACCCGTGCATCAGAAGCCTTGGAAGCAATCCGTAGAGCGACATAACTTCATTCGACAAGAAGTGAAGAAGTTGCTCGAAGCTGGATTCATCCGAGAAGTCTTCCATCCAAAATGGCTGGCAAACCCAGTCGTTGTGCCCAAGGCCGGCGGGAAGCTTCGGATGTGTATTGACTACACAACACTAAATAAGGCATGTCCAAAAGATCCATTCCCACTACCTAGAATAGATCAGATAGTGGATTCCACCTTCGGGTGTGAATTACTGTGTTTCCTAGACGCATATTCTGGACATCATCAAATCAGAATGTCTAGGGAAGATGAAGAGCATACCTCTTTCATCACAGTAGATGGATTGTACTATTATACAGCCATGCCATTTCGTCTCAAGAATGCAGCTTCAACCTTTGTACGAGCTATGTACAAAACTTTTGAAGAACTCATTAGAGACATAGTGGAAGTGTACGTCGATGACATCGTGGTCAAGGTCAAGAACAAGGAGTCACTCCTTGACACCTTACAGGCTGTCTTTGACAAGCTGCGGGTCACCTGCACAAAGCTAAACCCACACAAGTGTGTCTTCGGGGTTAGCTCCGGAAAACTTCTTGGTTTCCTGGTAAATCATCGGGGCATACAGGCTAATCCGGCGAAGATTAAAGTCATTGAAGACATGCGGCCACCAGCCCACATCAAGGATGCCCAAAAGCTGACTGGATGTCTAGCAGCCCTCAGCCGGTTCATTTCAAGACTGGCGGAATGGGCACTTCCCTTCTTCAAGTTATTGAGGAAGTCCAGATCATTCCAATGGTTTGAAGAAGCAGAAAAGGCGTTCCAGGAGCTAAAACAGCTCCTCACCACCCTACCAACTCTGGTAGCTCCGAACCCTGGTGAGCCTTTGCTGCTTTACATTTCAGCAACTGACGAAGTCGTCAGTATGGTCCTGGTTGCGGAGAGACCAGAACTATCCCATGCTCAGGAATCCAGACCCCTCCAGGAGGGTCCGGAGGTTCCTGAATGCGAGTCTGGGTCTCAGTTCCCAGACTTGATTCCACAAGAAGTTACTTCAGAATACCCAGAACCCTCCGGGAGGGTCCAAGTCGCTTCTGAAGAAGCTCCGGGTCCCTCCAGCAAGGACCCAGAGGTCCCCAAAGAAAGTTCGGATCCCTCCGGGAGGATCCGGGTCAATGAAGAGGAAGCTCTAGGCCCCTCCGGGAGGGTCCGGACCATCCAGCGCCCAGTGTACTTCATCAGTGAAGTACTTCACGAAGCCAAGACTCGATACCTAGAGGTGCATAAGCTACTCTATGCAGTTCTTATCGCCTCCAGGAAGCTTCGCCATTACTTCCAAGCTCACAAGATTTCAGTGGTGACTTCTTACCCACTTCGAGCAATCTTGCATAATCCCAATTCAACTGGGAATATTACAAAGTGGGCAGCGGAATTGGCCGAATTCGATCTCGAATTCATTCCAAGACAAGCAATCAAGAGTCAAGCATTGGCAGATTTTGTGGCGGAATGGACTCCCTCACCATCAAACCCTGGGGGCCCCAGTGAGCAGAAGTCGGAACACAAGGCTCCGGTCTTCATCGAGCCTCACTGGACCCTCTACTTCGAAGGCTCCATGCAAAAACAGGGGGCTGGAGCTGGAATCCTTCTCCTCGCACCAACCGAGGAGAGGGTAAAATACATAGTACACCTTGACTTCAAGGCGACCAACAACATGGCAGAGTACGAAGCACTCATCTACGAACTAAAGGTGGCACTGTCATACGGTGTCAAGCAGCTGCTAGTCAAGGGGGATTCACAGCTCATCATTAAACAAGTGAAGGGTGAATGCTCCTGCAACAATCTCCAGCTAGCTGCTTACCTCCTTGAAGTCCAGAGGCTTTAGAAGGACTTCGAAGTCCTAGACCTCCACCACGTCCAGCGTGTCCACAATGCTGAAGCCGACGAACTCTCGACGAAAGCGTCAACCGGAGCTCCAGCTCCTGACGGAACTTTTGTCCGGAGGTTGTCAAAACCCACAGCTCAGCCTGCCAAACTGAGCGAAGGGGGCGAGATCAGCATCCCAAAGCTGACGGTCCCGATGGCCCTGTTACCATGGCAGCCATCAAGGGTCGTAGGTGCTGCCGGAAGCTCCGAGCAACCCAGCACGCAAGACTCAAATGCTCAAGTTAGCTCTGATGCATGGATCTCGGAGATCCGGAGCTACTTGAAAGACAACATCCTTCCTGACGATGATGTATCCGCTGACCGGATAGTCAGATTGGCTAAAAGATACACGTTGGTAGAAGGGGATCTCTACCGGCGCGGTGCCAACGGCGTCCTAATGCGGTGCATCACAAGGGAAGAAGGTTGCGAGCTCCTCGCAGAAATCCATGGAGGCGAGTGTGGGAACCACGCGTCTTCCCGCACGCTGGTCGGTAAAGCCTTCCGGCATGGCTTCTACTGGCCTACAGCACTCCAGGATGCAACTGAGCTGGTGAAGAAATGCGAAGCATGCCAATTTCATGCAAAGCAAATTCACACACCGGCTCAGCCTCTACAAATGATACCTCCTACATGGCCCTTCGTTGTGTGGGGGATGGACATCTTGGGACCTTTCCCAAGAGCCGTCGGAGGTTACAAGTTCCTGTATATCGCCATTGACAAGTTCACCAAGTGGCCGGAAGCAACTCCAGTTGTGACAATAAACAAGCAATCTGCTATCAACTTTTTGCAGTCCATTGTATGCAGATTTGGAGTCCCAAACAAAATCATTACTGATAACGGGACCCAATTCACAAGCTCTGCATTTCAAGGATATTGCGAAGACCTTGGCATTCAAGTTTGCTACGCTTCCGTAGCTCACTGGGCAAGCAATGGCCAGGCCGAGAGAGCAAATGCTAAAATCCTGAAAGGACTCAAAACGCGCACCTATGAGCGCTTGAAAAAACATGGAGCCAACTGGATTGAAGAGCTTCTGCCCACTCTATGGGCCAACAGGACAACTCCAAACCGGTCAACTGGAGAGACACCCTTCTTCTTGGTGTACGGAGCTGAAGCAATCCTTCCTTCGGAAATCACATTGGGGTCACTCCAGGTCCGGACCTTTGATGAAGCCACGCGGGACCAGCTCCGGCGTGAAGACCTAGACCTCCTTGAGGAGGGAAGGTGCCAAGCAGCTGTTCGGAATGCCCGATACAACCAAGCCCTTTGGCGCTATCATCAGCGGCATGTACACAACCGACAGCTCGAGGAAGGCGATCTGGTGCTACGGAGAATACAATCCAGAGAAGGGTTAAATAAACTCTCCCCCAGCTGGGAGGGACCCTTCCGAGTGATTAAAGTATCCCGTCCCGGAAGCGTTCGCTTGGCTACCGAGGATGGGACACCTCTCCCAAATCCTTGGAATATTGAGCACCTCCGTAATTTCTACACTTAATATCATGGAGGTGAGTCTGTAGTAACTTGAGGTGTATGTTATAGAGTCATTGTACAGAGTCGGGTAGTTCCTCCGGGAGAACAGTCGGACCTTTCCCGGAAGGTCCGCAAAGTTCATGCAACACTTGTCACAGTCTCAGAACTAAAAGTGTGGCTAGCTACCCTGGGTCAAACGGGAAATGAAACACGCTTAGCCTGGTTCCGTACCCTAAGAGTGTACTTGTTTCCCCTATACCCCGGACCTATAATGAAAGACATCTTCATGTGAAACAGACTCCACGTGCATTTATTTTGTACAGGCTCAACATTTTTTTATTTTTCTCTTTCTTGTCTATAACAAAGTTGTGCAATTCTTAAGAAATTTTAGTTCGACCAGTTCATGTACAATTCAAGCTGTATTGTCAATTCTTTTGGATTCAAATATTGTTCATGGCCCACTCGTCTGAATGCCGCCAAGCCAATCTAGGGCCGGAGTGTGCTATCGACTTAGCCTGGTCAAGCACCCTAAGTACGTCACTCTACCTACACCCCGGCAGGCCGAAGTAAGGCGGGTCCAAGTACAATTGGATCTGGAAGAAAGAAGGCAACGCATTCGGTTTTATTCAGAATTGTGTTTGACCTAAAACTTTCTTGGGAATTGTAAGCCGCGACGAAGTTGTAGGCAAGGAGTGAATTTTACTATTTTTCTTGGCTTCGGTGTGCACGAAAAATAAAGAATCCATGTTGATGGAGAAAAGCCGGAGCTAACAAAGCTCCGACTCCTCCTAGGTGGCTTGTGATCGATGTTAAACATTGAAAACGAGCATTACCGGAGCAACCAAGCTCCGGCAAAGCTAGGGGGGCCAGCCGTCGACGCAGAATAAAAGATGGTGAGAAGACCCCACAAGCGGAGTCTGCTGCCGACAAGCTACGCGTTGGCAAAGGTCACTGCCGGAGCTACTAAGCTCTGACACCCCGGAGGGATAACTATCAATGCTCTACACGTTGATAAGGACTATTGCCGGAGCTACTAAGCTCCGACGGTAGTCAATGCCAGAGCTTCCGAGCTCCGACAACCTCAGGGGGCCTTCACTATCGAAGACTTCGGACCTACATTCTACAAGTTCGAAACAAACGAGTCTTCAACAAAATACAATATCCTCTTGGTACATGTTCACAATCAAATTGTGTACATCTACCAGGAGGCGAAGTGAAGGCAGAAGTTTTGAAGACAAAAAATGAAATTCATTAACAAATTATGGATTTCATTCATCTAGAGACAAGGGATTACAAAATTGGGGAAGAAAAAGAGAGAATACAAGTGGGAGCTACAGAGATGGCCCTAGACCCTATGGAAGAACTGGGCAACCTTCTGAGCAATCTTCGACACGTTGGCTCGGGTGGCTTCACTTTCTCCTTCGACGGGACCCTCAAGCACCGGGTCCAGAGGAAATTGGGGATCCCGACTGGTATAGCACGTCAGCACATACTCTGCGATGTTCTTCGCCAGGGACTGCCCCTCAACCTCCAACTGGTCTGCGATGACGTCACCCACCTTGGAGAGTTTGCCACCCGCCGAGCTCAACGCTTGCAACGCCAGGTCCGGCTCCGGCTCCGGATCATCCGGACGCACGGGACTGAAGTCCATTAGTGTCAGCGCGTCGTTGGCTTTGCTCAGGAACTCTCAACCCTGTAGGGAGTCCGCAGTCCTCAAGCCCTTCAGTTCTTCCAAGGATCTTTTGGCCGCCGCCAGTTCAGAATTCTCACGAGCAAGGCGCTCAACCTCTTTGGCATTTTGCTGAATCTTTTCAGCAATCTGCTTCTCGAGTTTTCCGAGCTCCTCCTCCCGTAGGTGGATCTTGTTCAGGCGGTTGACCAGGTCCTTCTCCCGGCCCCTAACTTTCTTCTCCCTGGTAGCAATGGCACACTCTTGCTTGTAGAGTTCCTTCCCTCGCCCCCAGGCCTTCTCTCCTCCTCAATGCAATGCTCCTCCAATTTCTTGGTGCGTTCCTCGAGGCCCTTGTCAACCAGAGCCACCTTTTCAGCGAGCTCCTCCTCCCTCTTCAAGACATCATCCCGCAGCTCTAGGAGTTTTTGCTCTTCGTCTTCGAGCTTCTTCTCCATCTCCTCAAGTGTCTCCCGGCGCTTGATGAGGCTAGTGTTAATGGCTTCAAGCCTTTCTTGGCGATCATCAGCCGCACTATTAGTTGCCTTGGCCTGCTCATAAATGGCCCGGGATTGAGTTTGAGGGCACGAGTCAAACTCTCCCTATCATCCAATAATTTACCCCCGTATTCTAGGCGGACCTTCTCCTGTTTGATCCACTCCTTGTCGTCTGCCAGCCTCGACTGTGCCAGCTTGGTCTCGAAGTAGAGCCGATTACGCCACCGCCTAAGGGTTTGGCGCTCCTCTTCAAGAGCCTTGCTTGTCGTGGTAGAACGCCAGCTGGACTTGACGTAAACTGGAGCAAGCGTTGTCAATGGACAACGACAGGGGAATAGGGCCCGGACCTGCTGTGGTCTCCTCCGCTGGTTCCAACGGGTTCTCGCTTACAAAAATTGGGTCCCACTCCACAAGAGTGGTCCCCTGAGCCTCCAAGGCACTAGGGCCGTCCTCTGGGATAGCCTCAGTCGCCACCGAGGAGGGTCCCGCAGAAGAAGTTCTGACCCCCGGAAGTGGTTCCGAAGGCCCTGCCGCTAGGTCTTCATTTGCCCCCTCAGGCAGGGGGCCAGCGACTTCATCAGGGCACCCTGGCTCAGCAGCAGGCACCTCCGCCATCATCACTTCCGGAGCAGGGGCTACTTCCAGCTCCGGCATGGGCTCCTTCTCTGCTGGTGGCTCAGGTGTTGGCGCCTCGACCATCATAGGTTCGAGTGCTGATGCCTCCGCAATGATCGGCTCGGGTGCCGGAAGGTCAACAACAACCAGCCCTGAGGCCAGAGCTTCAACCTCAACCGGCTCAGGCGCCGGAAGGTCTTCAACTGCAACCGGCTCTGCAGCCGGAGCTTCAGTGGCAACCGGCTCTGAGGCTGGAGTTTTGGAGGTAGCCGGCTCAACCGCCGGGACTTCCTCAACATCCGGCTCGCTCGCCGGGACTTCAACCGCCGGGGCTTCGACAATTTCCAGTTCAGGGGCCGGAATCATTACTTCCTCCGGCTCAGCGACCGAAGCTTCCAACATCTCAGCATCAAGACCCGGGGCTTAAACCTCCGGGGTAGGTGCCGCTGGCGCATCTTCTCTCCCGTGGTCCGGCGCTACCTCGGGAGTCTTGGGGGATGAGTCGAGGTCCATGACCAGGACAGCTGGCGCCGGAGCTGCCGCAGCTTCATCCACCACTCGGGGCGGCACCGGGACAGGAGCAGAAGCCTCCGCCCTCACAGCTTCAGCCACTGTGGCTGAGGGCGGAGCCTCACTCCTCTTCTTGGGGACGCTGCAGATGATGGATGAAGAAACTTAAAAAACAGTTACTACAACAAAACAACTGTCTGAGGTAAAGATTAAAAATTACCTCAGAAGGCTTCCGCACCAGCTTGCACGGAATCTCTTTCCCGGGCGTTCTGGACTGACCATGGCCGTCGCCGGTGTGGTAGCTCCGGAAGGCCCCCCGGAACTTGTTGCAGCCGCGGGCATTTCCTTAGTCGAGGCCCCCCTCGACCGGGAAGGACCTCCAGACCCAGAGGCCTCAGCTGGCCCTAGTACTGGAGTCACATGCCCGGGGCTAGCACCCCGAGAAGACACTGCTACAGGTACAGTCGTCGCAGTTGTAGAAGACCTCCCCCTCCGGGTAGAAGGAGCTGCTGCAGAGGGTGCAGGCCTGACGGACCTTCTGTCGGCATGCTTTAGCTTCCTCTTCCGGCTCGAGGGTTCAGTCGTCGGCTCCTTGCCCTTGCCGATGACTTCGGTCCTTGGCTTCGGGGCAGGGGTGGAGCCACCTTCAGAATCCCCAGGGATCACCACCCTGGAAGTCAATCGTCTCTCGACGACACTGAGGTCATCAAGCACCAGCATCGTCCGCCGGAGCTCCCTGCTGAACTGTACTTCCACGTTCAGAGGGAGGAAAGCTGATGGCGGGGTCAAGTCATCACCTGCGACGTCGATGCCATGCTGTAACTTCTTGAGATGAAACTCTAAGGTCTTCCCCTCCATGTTGGACTTCAGCCCGGTCTCGACCCAGTCGTCGTCCATCACACTGTTGAGGCTCCAAGCGAGTTTTTCTCTCCTCTTCAGCGGTGCCCACCTATTGACCAGGAAATTGCAAAATACCGCCTGAGGAGTTAATCCTCCCTCCACACATTGGCGGATCCTGATCAGAGCAGGGTTGAAGGCATCCGACAGCACCGGAGCTTCACTCCAGACTGCAGTGTCGATGTTGGGGGGGCCTTCGGGCAGCTCCAGCTTCTCGTGCTCCTCCACCCGGATGACTATCCAGTCTTTCTTCCAATCGTCCCACTTTCCAGAGGGAAACGACCGGAGGTACTTGAATGGGCACTTCTTGCGCTTCACAAAGTAGTAGAAGCCAAGGTACTCATTACTCCTTCCGGTGGTATGGACGGTGAAGAAGGTCCGGAAAAGCTCAATGCAGGGGGGATGCCCACCCACATTTCACAGAAGTGGACGAAGATAGACACTAGAAGAATGGAATGGGGGCCAAGGTAGTACAGCTGCAGACCATAGAAGTCTAGCAGCATCAAGAAAAAGGAGGAAAAGGTGGGATCAGCCCCACCATGGCGTACGCAGAAAAGTACACCATCTCGTCGGCGTGCTCCTTCTCGAATGGGAGCTCTCCCCCGGCGTGGACAAGTCCAAGGACCACCCCATGAGGACCCGGACCTTCTTCAGGTCACCTTCGATCTTCAAGCGGCTCTCGCGGAGACCCAACTCCATCGCAGCACAACGAGGCAAGGGAGGAAAAGCAAGCACAAGTTTGGGAGTTCGAGCGCAAGTTTAGATGAGAGGCGTAAAGAACCCCAGACTGTGCGCGCTTACCTTCTTAAGTAAGCCCCTGCAACGCTTGGATAGAAACCGCAGGGAAGCCGAGGATACTATTCAAAAATTTCACCCTGCCGATGACAAGAGGGCCCGGGACCACCCCGATGATCAAGTCGAGGTTCTTACCCAGGCAAACAGTTGTCATCATGAAAGGCGGGAAGCCCGAAGGCAGCGGCTTGACAAGGCGCGCGGAACCGATACGATTTTCGTATCAGGAACCGGCGACCTTCAATTGCGTGAGATCCGCATGCCAAAGATCTCATTTGCCGCACCCGGGATATGCCACGCGGTGAGGATTTAACTCCAAAACTATCGCCAACGGCACATCTGAAGACCTTTGAAGACTCGGCTCAAAAGTCGAAGGATGGACCCACCTCCGGCCGAAAGACTTCACCCAAGGGGTCTTCCCCAGAGGTGGGCCCAGGGGGCCACTGTCGGTACCCTGAGTACCGTATACCCCTTGAGATTGCAAAGATCTCAAGGAAATGTCATCTACTTGATTTGAAGACCTTCGGAGGCCTACATGTCGGACATAACCGGACCCGCTTCTCCAATATGGTTAGTCTCAGGATCGCCACGTGTACCATCAAACCGGAGCTACCGCCCACAAGGAGGAAGCTTCGGGCTATGTACCATAACGGCACTCCTCGGATCTAACCCCAGACCGAGGGAAGCTCTGGAACTGATACGTGTCTGGTGGCACCGGACCTATCTGTTCCCCACAGTATGCTCCGGAGCTGCCACGTGTCCAACCGTCGGATCTTCAGCCTCAAACCTTCGGTAGACTCCACAACGGCTCTGGATATTCAAAGCGGAATCAAGGACTTCAAGACCCGATTAAGTGTCATTAATACTATATTAATGACACACGATCGGACGACCCTTATTACCAGTAACGGCGATGTCAAAGCCCGTAACTCGGTCATTAAGGGTAATTAAGCGCATCAAATGTGTATCAATATTAGTAGCTGTCGGGGCCACATGTCGGGCCAGGCCAACTTGTAACGGCCTGTCCTGGTACTATAAAGGGATAGGCCGACGATACATAGAGGGCTCTCTGATCTGATCTGATTAGACCTGGTCTGATCGGCTCACACGTGCTCTCAACTCACATCACCTGAGTTGAGTTCATACATCCAATACAACACCAACACACCCCGTGGAGTAGGGTATTACGCTCAAGCGGCCCGAACCACGTAAATATTTGTGTCTCCTGTGTCATTTTACATTTCACCTTCTTGAATCTCCGCGCGCCCACACCGAACTTCAAACTCCGCAAACACTTTTAGTAGTGTCCGGAGATCTGCCGGATCAAAACCACCGACACACAGCCACTGCGCCTTCTTTGCACAACAAGGTATGATCCAAAGTGCATACAATCAGTCAATAAGCAACTCAGATTAGATCTAACCTGAATTGATTAGTAGATAGTTAAGATCCTAAGCATGTGAGCCATAAAATCAAATCACTTTGTTCATGGCACCTGAGCCATAAAATATAGGTGACTGGAGAACCGCCTAGCGGTCGGATGCCTTGAGGGCTGCCCACGCTCAGGTTGGATTTTTTTTTTTCAAAATTTGTATCTCACCTTTCTCTTAAAGCATTTGGATATTACTTCGTGTGTTAAAGATATATAGGTAACATGGTGTCATGGATGGAGCTACATTGGGTCAAACTGAACACCCATGATTTTTGATAGTGAAGCAGTTATTAGAGATTTGTATTATGTATTTGTGTTAATAAAGATTAACTGACAACAAGGATGCATTCTTAAATAATGTAAAATTTTATACTAGGCCATCATAAACCCTTCTTGTCAATCCGAACTACAAAAGCTGCTACGGAGCTGTTAATTTTACACTTTTAATTTGTATGAACTATGAAACCATGATTGTGCTGTGAAATATGTTGCAAATGAAGCACCATGATCAATCACATATAGTCATATAACACTGCATATCACAGGAACACAGGCCAAAACTAAAAGTCATCTCATGGACGGTGTGTTAGAGTATATTTTATGAGTCCGTCTATGTTTCAGATGTTTGAAATTTAAGAAGATTTCAGACGGCGGATATTTAACAGCTAATTTCAATCATTAACAACTAATCTTTGTAATTAGCAGTCCTTAAAAAAATATTTTTCTATGTCTATTCAATCATTAAATCATTTTGATTGACTATTTACAACTAACATAATCCTAAAAAACATATTAACAGTTAAAAATAATCCTCACTTCTTTCTGCCTCCGGCAGTCGTGCCCCTACCGCACTGCCGTTCGCATTGAGCATGCGAGTTGTCGCGCCACCGCTCTCATCTGCCCACCCTTGCTGTTGTTGACCTTCACGCGCCGCGCCGCCACCGTGGCTCTCCACACGTCGCGTGCTCCCATCTGCATTCGATCATTTCGCAGTCGGGAGAGGAGGGAGAGAAGGTAAGGTTCAGGTGCACATATCTCAAAGCAAATTTATGGTCGTTTGAAAAATTCTTAAATTTCAGCCACCCGATGATATATGATATTTCTCATATATTATAGTTAAGATACATACCATACACGATCATATATATCCGTATCTTATTTTGCCGGCTTAGGCTATCCGCACCAGCATACTCTAAAGCATACTCTATACACTATTCTCCTTCTATTTTTACAGTGCGTACTCTAAATTACAAACGATACAGTGTATACAGTATGCTTTAGAGGCGGACAGTCTTAGAGACACAGCCTAATACAAACGACTATATAAAAAAAAAAGTCAATCTCTCTCCACTTATAGACATGTCTGACCACGTACCGTGCGCTGAGGTCACGCCAGACCGCACAGGTGCACAGCACAAGTATGTCCGGGGCCTGTTTGTGGAGGGCGACGGGCAACAGCGCACCCGCGTTGGCCTCGGCGTGCACTGCACCATCGTGTCGCCATGGGCAACGCTATCCAGGTTCTGTCGTTGCGTTCATGCATGGCAGCAGCGCAGGGCATGGGACCGTGAGAGAAAAGACGTGCGGGCCGAATCTGCCACGCCAGCGCTCGGGGGCAGAGCCGAACAAGCAGAAGGTATGCATGTGCAAGCCTGACTTCTGGAGCTGGTAAGCTGCTGGCACTGGCAGTCGAGCTCGATTGCGCAAATTTGCTCCGTTATGGGGGTAAAGATTACGAAGCCAACACGGCCTCCGCTTTCCCTGTTTCCTGAAAGCTTTGATGCCAATTGGTTGGCGCGAGTGAAACCCTGAAATTTGTGGGCATAATATTTTCCCAACCAAGGCTGATTGTATCTAGCACGGAGTGACTGGATACGTTCCTATTTCTTCTCATAGAAAAGGCTTATTTCCATCGGTTGCGAACTAGATCGTCGCATTTGAAAGCCTGATTTGGCATCAGATCGGTAAGTCATAAGTTTAATATCCAAGAACAACGATGTCATATATTAAAAACTGAGGTAGTAGAGGTTAAGAGGATTAAATACCGCATCTGTTTTCAAATTGATATCATTAGGATAAAAATATAGTTTCTATCGAATTAAATCGTTGTCGTTAGGGAGGGGAGTCAGTGAATATGCCGACAGACTCATCAACAGCAGTTGAACGGTACAATGCGCAGTTAACGCAGCAAGATTAATTGGCACCACAGTCCGTGCACAGACATGGTACCACACTCGTTAGCTGTTCCACGTCCGGTTCACACACAGCCAAGCTGAGTGCCGAACAACACACCAGCGGTCGAAAACCGACGTCCTCCTCCCGTGAGTCCCCGGGTCCCCATACGCGCTAACGAAGATTTTTCTCGATTTTCCTCGTGCACGGCACCGTCCTATACCCTCTTGCGGCCTTCACTGCCGCAACAGAGGCAGTAGGAGCTTTCCGGTCCGTGCCACTAATTTGGCAAGGTCCTTTCCGCTGGACATCGGCTTCATATTTGACTGCTTCATCCTCGATATCGATGTGTCGACAGATATGTGGCTCCGTCCTCGCTCCATATGCAACCGCAAGTGAAGTAGTGAACGCCACAGCTCACGAGTCACCAGCAGCGTGGATTGCTCTGTTTGAGAACCACAGAACTCACACATTGGCAACTGGTAAGAAGTGTGTCCCCTGCAGTCAGCAATGGCAACCACGATGGTAGACAGGAGCGGAGATGGACAGCGGGGGAAGAAGAGGAAGCAGGGGGGTTTCAAGACCATGCCATTCATACTTGGTGAGTCTACCACTGGCCATCCGAGCTTTCTCAATAAGTTAGATTACTTGATGGTCTAATGACTTCTCTATCGCAGCGAACGACATCTGTGACCGATTTGCCACGGCCGGCTTCGGCGCCAACATGATAACGTACCTGACGCAGCAGCTGCACCTGCCGCTGGTGGAGGCGTCCAACACGCTGACCAACTTCGGCGGCACGTCCAGCCTCACGCCCATCCTCGGCGCGCTCGCCGCCGACTCCTTCGCCGGCCGCTTCTGGACCATCATGGCCGGCTCCGTCTTCTACCAGCTCGGGATGATTGGGCTCGTCGTGTCCGCGCTCCTCCCTTCGCTCCGCCCGCCGCCGTGCTCCGCTCCCGGCACCCCTGCGTGCCGACGCGCCTCCGGGCGGCAGCTCGCCGTGCTGTACCTCTCATTGCTGTGCACGTCGCTCGGATCCGGTGGGCTCCGGCCGTGCGTCGTGGCGTTTGGTACCGACCAGTTTGACCATCAGGAACCGGAGCAGCAGCAGCAACATCAGAAACAGGGCAGCGCCGAGGTCGCCGAGGCGGTGGCGGAGCGGAAGCGGCGGTACTTCAACCTCTACTTCTTTACGATGGGGATTGCCGCCCTGCTGGCGCTGACGGTGGTGGTCTACATCCAGGACAATGTGGGGTGGGGATGGGGGTTCGGTATTCCGGCCATTGCCATGTTCGTCTCCATCGTCGTGTTCGTGATCGGGTACCCGTTCTACGTCCGGCTCAAGCCCGGGGGCAGCCCGTTCACGCGGCTCGCGCAGGTCGCCGCTGCCGCCTTCAAGAAGCGAAAGGCCGCCATGCCGGAGGACCTTGGCATGCTGTACCAGGATAAGGAGCTGGACGCGCTCATCGACACCAATGGCAGGCTCCTGCACACCAATCAGCTCACGTAAGTGCATTTGTTTCCGTAGTACTACTATCTTCTGTATGTTTTGATGTTATGTGTCTGTTGCATGTACGCATCAGCGAGCATGGACGGCATGTCGTGAAAGGGAAAAACTTACTCCATGTTTGGCTGTATAGTTGTAACAACAGCACCGTCCGCTGCTGCGAATTGTGCCTGCACGCGTTCGAAGTTCATTTCTGACATTTGCTGGGTGTTTCCAGGTTTCTCGACCGGGCGGCTATTGTGATGCCAGGAGACATCTCCAGCTCCGGCCAGCCCGACTTGTGGCGCCTCTCGACGGTACATCGCGCGGAGGAGCTCAAGTCCATCGTGCGCATGCTGCCCATCTGGTCGGCCGGCATCATGCTCGCTACCGCTGAATCGCACAACGGCACCTTCACCATCATGCAGGCGCGCACCATGGACCGCCACCTAACCCGGAACTTCGAGATCCCGCCAGCCACCATGTCCATCTTCGCGACGGTGGCCTTGCTCGTCAGCCTCGCCCTCTACGACCGCGCGTTTGTGCCCCTGGCGCGCCGCGTCACGGGCATGCCGTCCGGGATCACGTACCTGCAGCGCATGGCCATCGGGCTGGCCATCTCCATCCTCGGCGTCGCCTCGGCCGCGCTCGTGGAGACCAGGCGCCGTGCCGTCGCGGCCGACCACGGGCTCCTTGACAACCCGAAGGCCGTGGTCCCGCTCAGTGTGTTCTGGCTGGTACCGCAGTTCGCAATCCATGGCGTCGCTGGCGCGTTCTCGTCGGTGGGCCACATGGAGTTCTTGTACGACCAGGCGCCCGAGAGCATGCGCAGCACCGCCGCCGCGCTCTTCTGGCTCGCCAGCTCCCTGGGGCACTACACAGGCACGGTGCTCGTCACGGCGGTGCAGCGCGCCACGCGGGGCCGCGGCGACTGGCTCCAGGACAATATTAACCGTGGTAGGATCGACAGCTACTACTGGCTCGTCACCTGCCTAATGGTGCTCAACCTTGGCTATTATCTCCTCTGTTTCCGTTTTTACACCATGAAGCCATTGGAGATGGCGGAGGAACATGGTGACCATGACAAGGAGTGTGAGCTCTCCTCTCACGACAGAAATGGCGTCTGTGATGGCGCCGTGGTATAAGGCCATTTATAATGCCTCACGTAAGCAGTCTCTCATGTAATATAACGGAAGTTTTTTTATGATGTGTAACAGAGGAGCCAATTGCTATTATAGACCTCTAGACAAGTGGCTTCGACAAAACGGCACTTGTACCGTAGGCTTCGTTAAAATAGCCTTCTTAACATGCGCACACCGTTATAATAGTATTATCATATATTTTAGATCATTTTCTTATTTCTTTTCTGTTTTCCTATTTTTTCAGATCTGAAAATGACCAATTTATCCTCGCCACTGTTTCCCAGCTGCTTGCGATCTGTTTACACATTTTGCACCAAAAATTTTCCCTGCTGCCTTGGTTCTAGTGCCTATAGCCCTCAAGTGACTTGATTCGAGTGACTTGGTTCACGGTGCACCCTCCAGTGCCTTGAGCCAAATCTGTTTACACGTTTCCAGTACCTTGGTTCACGTTTCCAGTGCCCTCCGGTGAGTTGATTCACGTCAAAAAATGGATCCACAATGAGAAGACAGCCGCGCGCCTCACCTGGGAAAAGACGGAGTAGGGATCGCGAAGAAGACCAAGCCAGGAACCGGGGGCGGTGGCGCCTCGCACCTGGGAGGCGGGGGCCGAGCCGCCTCGCGCGCGTGGTCTTGCCTGCGGTGGCCCTGGGCGACCGTAGTGACGGGTGGCAGCCTGCCGATCATGGAGACGGGCGGTGGCGCTCCCCTGCGCTCGGATTCTTCAATAAGGATTGGATGAAGGACACGAATAGACTGCACCAAGGGAAAAATAAACGAGGGCAAATTGGTCATTTTTGGATCTGGTAAAATATAAAAACGGAAAAGAGCAAAGAAAATGATCTAAAATAAACGATAATGCCATTTTAAAGGTGTGCACATGTTAAGAATTCTATTTTAACGAAGCTCACCGTATAAGTGCTGTTTCGTCGAAGCCACTTCTCTAGAAGTCTATAATAACAATTGGCTCACCAAACACACCCCTAATGTTGGACCGGCAGTCCGGAACGTGTAGATCCATGAGCCACCGTGGCGATGAGCTAAGCTCTCCACTGGAAATAACACCAAATTCTATTCAGACAAAATTGATTAAGCAATAGACAATGAGGGTAGCTCCAATCATAGGTTGTTGTAACAGAAGACCTGCGCAATAAACAACAGGAGATGTGAAATGCCATTCACAATTCATGATGCAATCGCCCAGATGCGCATGCAAAATTATTATTAGTCCTTATTTTACTCTACCGTTCCTGTCTCGGTGCCTGTGCAAGGAGTTAGCTTAGACAAAAGGGAGAGCACAATGTGCGTGGGGAGTCTGATTGAACGTAAAGATTCAGGCTTTTCCGCTATCGCATAAAGCTGAATCTCTCTGACCAGGGATCTGAATACCTATAAACCTAGCCTTCATCAGCGAGCAAATCCGCATGGACGGCCATGACGACGCGGCGCGGGACATTCTTTAGGGCAAAGGCAAAGGTGTCCGAGGCGGCAGCACAGGAAAGCGGGCGAGCAGATGATCCTGCAAATAAAGAGAGCATCCGTCAGTTGGTTCATTCAGGGCCAGGGAGGTGGAGCACGCAGCAAAGCGTAGTGGAGGCATGCAGAGGATGGCAGGGATTTGATGTGTGTTGCATAAGACCATCCGCACTCGTTACTCTATACACTACTCTATACACTATTCTTCTTAGTATTTACTCTAAATTTACACTATCCAGTAACGTATCCAGTATAACTGGTGTGGACAGTCTTAGACATCATCTCGTGTCTTAACAACAAACAGGGTTAGCACAGGGACACGTGTAGCAGCTCCCTTGACGTGGTAGGTGAATTGACATGAAATGTGTGTAACTGAAGATCGTATCAGTGATGAGACGGAGGAACAGCTAGCGAGACTGAGTAATTCGTACGAGGCGAAGCCTCTTCGTTCAGTGTTTCGGTGGCCACTGTGTGCTAGCATTGTCGTTGATGCATGGCGCGCGCGGAGGATGCGGCCGGCGGGTGTTCCCAGGTCCTGGCTGCTAGTGCCGGCCGCAGTACGTGTAGATGCAGATGCATGCCATGCGGCCATCACTTGGGAGGCCGACGGCACAAAGGGATTCGAAAAATAACTGGCACTGCTACAAAAAACATTTTTATAGGCACTTCAATTTTTTAAACATAGACGGTCCTTAAAAATATGCGACTGTGATAACGAATGATATAATAACCGTCTGTAATAAAAGAACAACATAGGCGGATTTTAAAAAACAACCGCCTGGATAAATACTCGATCTTCTCAGGCGGTTATTACTTAAGAACCGGCTACAATAAATTAACATCACATGCGGATTTTAAAAAACAACCGTCTGGATAAATACATGATCTTCACAGACGGTTATTAATTAAGAACCGTCTGTAATGTAATGAACTTCACAGGCGGTTCTTAATTAACAACGGCCTGAGAAGATCATGTATTTTCACCGGCGGTCATTGTGTAAGAACCGTATGTAGTTGTTCAATTATCACAAGCGGTTTTCATTGAAATTACAATGATGTAGTCGTTGCAATTATCACAACCGTATGTAATCGTTGCGGGGAAAATTGTATCAGGAAAAAAACACAGATGAGCGGATACTAGTACAGTAATGCATTATAGGAAATGTTTGATCACCAGTGAGGCTGACTTAATTGTGATAATACACCATTAGAGGCTTTCTAATTGTTCAGAGATAACATCTTTACACACTGAGCACAAGTTTAAGTGAGCCTCTCTCTGTAACAGCTGCAAACAACGACGATGAAGCGCCCTGTCAAGTAGAAAACAAAAATCATGCTACATTCATTGTAGATCGACGATGAAGCTTCCATCGATCAATCTAAATTGTACTGTTCTGCTTGCTCTTGAACACGTCTCTTATATTCCGCTGGATCCTGAAAATATTGATATTATTTAAATTAACAAATGTCGAAGGAAGAATGAATAACCTACATTGGTCACTAAGTCAAAGTGTCATCTAACCTTGATAAGTAGATTATAACAATCATTTTCAATAACGGGCACATTTGGCTGATGCAGCAAACGCTGAACTTCAGGTAGTATAGTTTTGATTGTAAAAGCACTGCACCACCCCTACAAAATATAATTTAAGCAATATAAGAAACCAGATCAAATAAGTTCGACAACAATTAAGTAATAATTACATGAGCAAAATAGGTCTATCTTACAGTCTCTTGATCAAGAATCCCGATGCAGAGTGCTCCCGAACGATGGACATTTGGGTGGAAGAATCCACTTGGAAAGGCGCATCTTGGAGGCACCAAGGGATAGTCCTCAGAGAAGGAGATTGTTAGGGGGTAGTAACCATCTTCCCATTCAGTCTGCAAAATAAATTTATTAATAGGAGGACGATGGTTAAACTCATATTGTGCTTGTTCTTCATGACTTACTCCTTCTTTACCGGGGACGATGCACTGTCACTTCAATAAATCTCCCGATTCAGGCTTCGCAGAGAAACCCTACGCAGAGAAATTGAAAATACCAAAAACAAACAAGACGGAAAAACAAACTACAGTTAAGTTTGTCAGTATCCTAGAAACCGTACACCCCTTGAGGTTATAAAGATCTCAAAGAAAAATCATCTACTTGGTTTGAAGACCCTCGAAGGCCTACATATCAGACAAAACCGGACCCGCTTCTCCAACATGGTTAATCCCTAGGTCGCCACATGTACAACCAAACCGGAGCTACCGCCCACAAGGGGGAAGCTCCGGACCATGTACCAAAATGGCACACCCGGACTTAGCCCCTGACCGAGAGAAGCTCCGGACCTGACACGTGTCGCGCAGTCCCGGAGCTACCTATTTCCCACAGTAAGCTCCAGAGCTGCCACGTGTCTGATCGTCGGATCTTCAGCTTCTAACCTTCGGAAGACCCCGCAACGGCTCCGGATCTTCCAAGGAGAGCCAAGGACTTCAAGACCTGATTAAGTGTCATTAATGCCATATTAATGACACTTAAACGAATGATCTTAACACCAGTAACGGTACTGCCAAAGTCCGTTACAGGATCATTAATAGCAATTAAACGTGTATCAATACTAGTAACTGCCGGGGCCACATGTCGGGCTAGGCTAACCTGTAACGGCCTGCCCTTGTACTATAAAAGGACAGGCCGACGATACACATAGGGGAGAGACATACACGCGCCTCATACGCTCATCACAAGCTCATATTGCTAATACAACACCAACACACCCGTGGAGTAGGGTATTACGCTCAGGCGGCCCGAACCACGTAAATTCTTGTGTCTCCTGTGCCAATTCTTATTCACCTTCTTGAATCTCCGCGCGCCCACACCGAACATCAAACTCCCCTATCACTTTAGTAGTGTAGGGAGATCCGCCGGTTCCAAACCACCGACAGTTGGCGCGCCAGGTAGGGGCGCCTGAGATTTCGAGAATGGTGAACTCTGCTGCTGGATCATCCAACGGCCAACCTGCTGCTCAGGTTGTTAGGGGCAATCCCTCCAACAGGCAGCCACCTGCAGGAGCCTCAGCACCAGCAGGAGTCACACTCCCACCTCCACCATCTCCTCCAGCAAATCGTGCTGGGCAGCGTGATGGTGCGCCGACGTCAATCACTGCGTCGGCAAATCATGACAACCCGGAACACGCGCTTCATGCAGCACGTGCTCTTCTTCAACGTCCACCACCTCCGGATGCATCTCGGGATGCACTGGAACAGTGGAGGGCCTATGTGGAGCATTTGGTTGCAGCAACAGCCGAACGCCTCAGCAACCAGGGTCCTCCTCCTTCAGGAAGAGCCCCGTCGCAGCGGCGGACTTTGTCTGGAAGAATTGGTCTGCATGTCTCTAATAGAAGGAACGTGTTGCATCACAACAAGTGACGTCATTGCCCTCCGGGGCTCGACGCACTCACACGGTATCCAGGCTTTCGACTCACGACCTCCGGGCGGAGCTTGATCGCCGATACCGCCAGCAGGACGGCCGAGTCCATATTGAGCGTGCCCGTGAAAGACGGAAAGCTCAGGACCTTTCTACTCTTGAAGGGGTAGGAGGAGGCTGTTCAGCCTTGGCCATGCACCTGTGCATGGTTAGATGGTCACAGAAGTTCCGGCCTCACCTGCCGGAAAAATTCGACGGGACTGTCAATCCCGCCGAATTTCTTCAGATATACTCCACTGCAATCTTGGCAGCCGGAGGAAATGAGGCCGTGATGGCCAATTACTTTCCAGTGGCCCTAACTGGGACCGCCAGGTCCTGGTTTATGAGCCTTCCACCCAACTCTATCAACAGTTGGGAGGAGCTATGCCGTCAGTTCACTGCCAACTTTGGGAGTTCATACACCCGACCAGGCACTGAACTGGACCTTTTTGCGGTCGTGCAAAAAGGGGGAGAATCCTTGCGGTCATTCATTCAAAGGTTCTCTCAGGTACGAAACACTATCCCTTCTATCTCTAGCGCCTCTGTCATTGTGGCATTTAGACAGGGCGTACGGGACAAGAAGATGTTGGAGAAGCTGGCGATCAAGGAGATCACCAGCGTCACGGAACTCTTCAGCTTGGTAGATAAATGTGCCAGAGCTACGAAGGGCCGTGAAATGCACTCCAAACCAGCCGCGGAGGATCACAAGAAACCCTCCAAAGAAGAAGCCGCTACCTCCGGGAGTGGCAAGAAGAAGCCGTCGGCCGGTACATCCAACGTTGCAGCTGCTGTAGCTCCGGGTGGCCGGGGGCCACGCCATGAGAAGCGAACTCGACCGTCTTCTGAAGACGGTGGCAAACCCAAAGTGTGGTGTCCCATTCATAAAACGGGCAGCCACAGTTTGGAAGACTGCCGGAAGGTCCAAAACCTTGACGAGCGCTACAGCAAGCGCCGGGAAGAATCTCCTTTCCGACAGAGGGAAGGAAAGCAAAAAGTTGACGAAGCTTCGGCTGAAGAGGAGTTAGGGTTCCAGGATCCCAAAAAGGTCCTGAAGGCCGTCTACACCTCCATCGATGATGATTCTGACGTCTCTGACAATGAGCGTCAGAAGACCATGAACACCATTTTTGGTGGATCATGGGATATCACCTCCCGTCGCGTCATCAAGACTATGCGTCGGGATATGGCCGCTGTAGCCCCTACAGTCAGGCCGGAAACTCACCGAAAGTGGATGGACACAATCATCACTTTTGATGCTTCGGATTGTCCTCGAAGCATGGTTGGAGCAGGAAAGTTACCCTTGATGGTATCTCCTATCATCAACAACATCTAGCTCCACCACGTCAAGGTAGACGGAGGTTCGGGGCTTAACCTCATAAGCTTCGAAGCTTTCACTAAGCTTCAGCTCCGACCTTCGGATCTCCACCCCTCTCGACCTTTCTCCGGAGTAGGTCCGGGGGCCATCACCCCACTCGGAGCTATTACTCTCCCTGTTACTTTCGGGACACAGGAGAAGTACCGCACTGAGAAGTTGGTCTTCGACGTCGCTCAGATCAACTTACCCTTCAATGCCATCTTGGGTAGGCCTGCCCTGTACAAATTCATGGCGGCTGCTCATTATGGCTATCTGGTGTTGAAGATGCCAACGCCAGTAGGCGTTCTCCGGATCTGCGGAGATCGCATCGCAGGAGTAACTGCACTGGAAGAACTCCATGCGCTCACCACAGCGCAAGAGGACTCCAGGCAGGAGCAAGCTCCAAAACCCCCAAGCATTCGGCAACGAGGCTCGACTTATGCACCTCGAGTGCAGTCAAGCGGTGACACCGACATTCCCGTCAAAGTCGTCCAAATTGGTTCCGATGCCGCTCAAACCACCCGTATATCGGGAGGATTGAACGACAAATAGGAACTCGCACTTATCACTTTCCTCCGGGCTAACGTTGACGTGTTTGCTTGACAACCGTCACAAATGCCTGGGATCCCCAGGGAAGTGATTGAGCACAAACTGAAGATCTACCCCGATGCCCGGCCTGTGCATCAGAAGCCTCAGAAGCAATCCGTAGAGCAACAGAACTTCATCCAACAAGAAGTGAAGAAGTTGCTCGAAGCCGGATTCATCCGAGAAGTCTTCCATCCAAAATGGCTGGCGAACCCAGTCGTTGTGCCTAAGGCCGGCGGGAAGCTTCGGATGTGCATCGACTACACCACACTAAATAAGGCTGTCTTCGACAAGCTGTGGGCTACCCGCACGAAGCTAAACCCAGACATGTGTCTTTGGGGTTAGCTCCGGAAAACTTCTTGGTTTCCTGGTAAGTCACCGGGGCATAGAAGCTAATCCGGCGAAGATTAAGGCCATTGAGGACATGCGGCCACCAACCCGCATCAAGGTCGTCCAAAAATTAACTAGATGTCTAGCAGCCCTCAGCCGGTTCATCTCAAGATTGGCGGAACGGGCACTTCCCTTCTTCAAATTATTGAGGAAGTCCGGACCATTCCAATGGTCTGAAGAGGCAGAAAAGGCATTCCAGGAGCTGAAACAGTTCCTCACCACCCTACCGATTCTAGTAGCTCCGAACCCTGGTGAGCCTTTTGCTTTATATCTCAACTACTGACGAAGTTGTCAGCATGGTACTAGTTGCGGAGAGACCAGAACTACCCCATACTCAGGAATCCAGACCCCTTCGGGAGGGTCTGGAGGTTCTTGAAAGTGAGTCTGGGTCCCAGCTCCCAGATTCAAATCCACAAGAAGTCACTTCAGGAGACCCAGACCCCTCCGGGAGGGTCCAGGTCCCTTCTGAAGAAGCTCCGGGTTCCTCCAGCCAGAACCCGAAGGTCCCCGAAGAAAATCCGGACCCTTCTGAGAGGGTCCTGGTCAATGAAGAGGAAGCTCCGGACCCCTCCGGGAGGGTCCGGACCATTCAACGCCCAGTGTACTTCATTAGTGAAGTATTACATGATGCCAAGACTCGATACCTAGAGGTGCATAAGCTGCTCTATGCAGTTCTTATTGCCTCCAGGAAGCTTCGACATTACTTCCAAGCTCACAAAGTCTCGGTGGTGACCTCCTACCCACTACGAGCAATCTTGCATAATCCTAATTCAACTGGGAATATTGCAAAGTGGGCAGCGGAATTGGCCGAATTTGATCTCGAATTTATTTCAAGACAAGCAGTCAAGAGTCAAGCATTGGCAGATTTTGTGGCAGAATGGACTCCCTCTCCATCAAATCCTGGAGGCCCCAGTGAACAGAAGACGGAGCATCAACCTCCAACCTTCACCGAGCCTCACTGGACCCTTTACTTCGACGGCTCCATGCAGAAGCAGGGGGCCAAAGCTGGAATCCTTCTCCTTGCACCAACTGGGGAGAAGGTGAAATACATGGTACACCTTGATTTCAAGGCAACCAACAACATGGCAGAGTATGAAGCACTCATCTATGGACTAAAGGTGGCACTGTCATACGGTGTTAGGCAACTGCTGGTCAAAGGAGATTCACAGCTCATCATCAAACAGGTGAAGGGTGAATGCTCCTGCAACAATCTCCAACTAGCTGCTTACCTCCTAGAAGTCTAGAGGCTTCAGAAGGACTTTGAAGTCCTAGACCTCCACCATGTTCAGCATGCCCACAACGCTGAAGCCGACGAACTCTCGACGAAAGCGTCAACCGAAGCTCCGGCTCCTGACGGAACTTTTGTCCGGAGATTGTAGAAACCCACAGCTCAGCCTGCCGAACTGAGCGAAGGGGGCGAGATCAACATCCCGAAGATGACGGTCCCGATGGCCCTGTTACCATGGCAGCCATCAAGGGTCGTAGGTGCTGCCGGAATCTCCGAGCAACCCAGCACGCAAGACTCAAATGCTCAAGTAAGTTCCGATGCATGGATCTCGGAGATCCGGAACTATTAGAAAGACAACATCCTTCCTGATGACGATGTATCTGCTGACCGGGTAGTCAGATTGGCTAAAAGATACACGCTGGTAGAAGGGGATCTCTACCGGCGCGGTGCCAACGACATCCTAATGTGGTGCATCACAAGGGAAGAAGGCTGCGAGCTCCTCGCAGAAATCCATGGAGACGAGTGTGGGAACCACGCGTCTTCCCGCACGCTGGTTGGTAAAGCCTTTCGGCATGGCTTCTACTGGCCTACAGCACTCCAGGATGCAACTGAGCTGGTGAAAAAAATGCAAAGCATGTCAATTTCATGCAAAGCAAATTCACACTCTGGCTCAGTCCTTACAAATGATACCTCCTACATGGCCCTTCGCTGTGTGGGGGATGGACATCTTGGGACCTTTCCCAAGAGCCGTCGGAGGTTACAAGTTCCTGTACGTCGCCATTGACAAGTTCACCAAGTGGCCGGAAGCAACTCCAGTTGTGACAGTCAAAAAGCAATCTGCTATCAACTTTCTACAGTCCATTGTATGCAGATTTGGAGTCCCAAACAAAATCATCACTGATAATGGGACCCAATTCACAAGCTCCGCATTCCAAGGATATTGCAAAGACCTCGGCATACAGGTTTGCTACGACTCCATAGCTCACCCAGCCAGCAATGGTCAAGTCGAGAGAGCAAATGCTGAAATTCTTAAAGGACTCAAAACACGCACCTATGAGCGCTTGAAAAAACATGGAGCCAACTGGATCGAAGAGCTTCCGCCCACTCTATGGGCCAACAGGACTTCTCCAAACCGGTCAACCGGAGAAACACCCTTATTTCTGGTGTACGGAGCTGAAGCAATTCTTCCTCCAGAAATCACCTTGGGTTCGCTCTGGGTCCGGACCTTCGACGAAGCCGCGCAGGACCAGCTCCGGTGTGAAGACCTAGACCTCCTTGAGGAGGGAAGGTGCCAAGCAGCTGTTCGGAATGACCGATATCGTCAAGCTCTATGGCGTTATCACCAACGGCATGTACACAACCGACAGCTCGAGGAAGGCGATCTGGTGCTACGGAGAATACTATCTAGAGAAGGGTTAAACAAACTCTCCCCCGGCTGGGAGGGGCCCTTCCGAGTGATTAAAGTATCCCGTCCTGGAAGCGTTTGCTTGTCTACTGAGGATGGGATACCTCTCCCAAATCCTTGGAACATCGAGCACCTCCGTAAGTTCTACACTTAACACCACGGAGGTGAGTCTTGAGTAACTTGAGATGTATGTTATAGAGTCATTGTACAGAGTCGAGTAGTTCCTCCGGGAGAACAGCCGGACCTTTCCCGAAAGGTCCGCAAAGTTCATGCAGCACTTGACACAGTCTCCGGACTAAAAGTGTGGCTAACTACCCTGGGTCAAACGAGAAATGAAACACGCTTAGCCTGGTTCCGTACCCTAAGAGTGTACTTATTTCCACTGTACCCCGGACCTATAATGAAAGACATCTTCATGTGAAATAGACTCCACGTGCATTTATTTTGTACAGGCTCAACATTTTTATTTTTCTCTTTCTTGTCTATAACGAAGACGTGCAATTCTTAAGAAATTTTAATTCGACTGGTTTAAATACAATTCGAGTTGTATTGTTAGTTCTTTTGGATTCAAATATTGTTCATGGCCAACTCGCCTGAAAGCCGCCAAGCCAATCTAGGGCCAGAGTGTGCTATCGACTTAGCCTGGTTAAGCACCCTAAGTACGCCACTCTACCTACACCGCGGCAGGCTGAAGTAAGGCGGGTCCATGTACAGTTGGATCTAAAATAAAAGACATCACATTCGGTTGTATTTAGAATCGCGTTCGACTTAAAATCCTCTTGAGAGTCATAAGCTGCGGCAAAGTTATAGACAAGAAACAAATTTTACCATTTTTTCTTGGCTTAAGTGTGCAGGAAAAATAAAATCCACATTGATGGAGAAAAGCCGGAGCTAACTAAGCTCCGACTCCCCTAAGGGGGCCAGCCGTCGACGCCGAATAAAAGATGGTGACAAGACCCCACAAATGGAGTCTGCTGCCAATAAACTGAGTGTTGGCAAAGGTCACTGCCGGAGCTACTAAGCTCCGACACCCCGGAGGGTTAACTATCGATGCCCTACGCGTTGATAGAGACTATTGCCGGAGCTACTAAGCTCCAGCGATAGACAATGCCAGAGCTTCTAAGCTTCGACAACCTCAGGGGGCCTTCACTAGCGAAGACTTCGAACCTAAATTCTACAAGTTCAGAGTAAAAGAGTCTTCAACAATGCACAATATCCTCTTGGTACATGTTCACAATCAAATTGTGTACATCTACCAGGGGGCCAAGTGAAGATGAGAATGTTGAAGACAAAAAGTGAAATTCGCAAAATTTGGGGATTTCATTTATCTGGAGACAAGAGATTACATCTGGAGACAAGGGATTACAAAATTGAGGAAGAAGAAGAAAAAATACAAGTGAGAATCACAGAGATGGTCCTAGACCCTATGGAAGAATTGGGCGACCTTCTGGGCGACCTCTGATACGCTGGCTTGGGTAGCTTCGCCTTCTCCTTCGACGGAGCCTTCAAGCACCGGGTCCAGAGGAAATTGAGAGTTCCGGCTGGTGTAGCACGTCAGCACATATTCTGCGACGTTCTTCGCCAGGGATTGCCCCTCAACCTCCAGTTGGTCCGCGATGACATCGCCCATCTTGGAGAGCTTGCTACCCGCTGCGCTCAACGCCTGCAGCGCTAGGTCCGGCTCCGGCTCCGGATCATCCGGGCGCACGGGGCTGAAACCCATCGGTGTCAGCGCATCGTTGGCCTTGCCCAGGAACTCCCAAATCTGTAGGGAGTCTGCAGTCCTTAAGCCCTTCATCTCTTCCAGGGATCTCTTGGCCGCTGTTAGTTCGGAATTCTCGCGGGCGAGGCGCTCAACCTCTTTGGCGTTTTGCTGAATCTTTTCAGCAACCCGCCTTTCGAGTTTTCCGAGCTCCTCCTCCCGGAGGTGGATCTTGTTCCGGCGCTCGACCAGGTCCTTCTCCCTACCCCTCACTTTCTTCTCCTGGGCAACAAGGGCACACTCTTGTTCGTAGAGTTCCTGCCCTCGCACCCAGGTCTTCTCCTCTTCCTCTTGGTAGCGCTCTTCCAATTTCTTGGCGCGCTCCTCGAGGCCCTTGTCAGCCAGAGATACCTTCTCGGCGAGCTCCTCTTCCCTCCTCAGGACATCATCCCGCAGCTCAAGGAGTTTCTGCTCTTCATCCTCGAGCCGTTTCTCCCTCTCTTCAAGTGCCTCTCGGCGCTTGATGAGCGTGTTGTTAATGGCCTCAAGCTGTTCGTGGCGCGCATCGGCCGCGTTATTGGCAGCTTTGGCCTGATCGTAGATCTCCCGAGATTGAGCGTCGAGGGCATGAGTCATACTCTCCCTGTCATCCAGTAATTTACCCCAGTACTCCAGGCGGACCTTCTCCTGTTTGATCCACTCCTTGTCATCCGCTAGCCTCGATTGAGCCAGCTTGGTCTCGAAGTAGAGCCGGTTACGCCACCTCCTAAGGGTTTGGCGCTCCTCTTCAAGAGCCTTGCTGTCGTGGAAGAAGGCTAGCTGGATTTGACACAGACTGAAACATGCGTTGTCAATGGACAGTGACAACGAGATTGGCTCCGGACCTGCTGGGGTCTCCACCGCTGGTTCCAGCGGGTCTTTAGATACAAAAATTGGGTCCCACTCTACAAGAGTGGTCCCCTGGGACTCCATGGCACTAGGGCCGTCCTCCGGGATGGCCTCAGTCACCATCAAAGAAGGCCCCGCCGCCAAATCTTCGTTCGCCCCCTCAGGCTGGGGGCCAGCGACTTCGCTGGGGCACTCCGGCTCGGCCGCAGGCACCTCCGACGTCGTCGCCTCTGGAGCAGGAGCCGCTACTGGCTCCGGTCTGGGTACCTCTTCTGACGGAGGCTCAAGCTCCGTCACCTCTTCAACCACTGGCACAGGAGCCGGAAGATCTTCAACATCGTCCGGACCTGTGACCGGAGCTCCAACAATAACCGGCTCAGCTGTCGGTGCTTCAGAAGTAGCCGGCCCAACTGCCAGAACTACCTCATCTTCCGGCTTGCATGCCGGGGCTTCAGTCACCGCCGGCTCTACCACCGGGACTTCGACACTTTCCGGCTCAGAGGCCGGGATTACTACTTTCTCCGGCTCAACAGCCGGAGCTTCCCTCACTGCAGCACCATGACCCAGAGCTTCAACCTCTAGGACAGGTGCCGCTGGCATGTCTTCACTCCGGTGGTCCGGCGCTACCACGGGAACTTCTGGGGACGAGTCGAGGTCCATGACCACGACAGCCGGCGCCGGATCTGTCGTAGCTTCAGCCACCACTTGGGGCGGCACCCGGACAGGAGCAGAAGCTCCCACCTTCACGGCCTCAGACACTGAGGCTGAGGGTGGAGCCTCACTCCCCTTCTTGGGGACGCTGCAGACGATGGACGAAGAAAATTAACAAACAGTTGCCACAATAAAAATAATTGTACAAGGTAGAGATTAAAAATTACCTTGGGAGGCTTCCGCACCAGCTTGCGCGGAACCTTTTTCCCGGACGTTCTGGGCTGGCCATAGTCGGTGTAGAAGCTCCGGAAGGCCCCCCAGAACTTGTCGCGGCCACGGACGTTTCCCGGGTCGAGGCTCTCCTCGATCGGGAGGAACCCCCGGACCTGGAGGCCTCCACCGGCCC
Source organism: Tuctoria greenei (assembly GCA_036927565.1). Classification (NCBI taxonomy): domain Eukaryota; kingdom Viridiplantae; phylum Streptophyta; class Magnoliopsida; order Poales; family Poaceae; genus Tuctoria; species Tuctoria greenei. The sequence continues at coordinate 30,203,111 of JAYESD010000011.1, forward strand.
AGGTGCCGGAGTCGCGCGCCCGGAGCTAACACACCGGGAAGATCCCACCGCGGGAACTGACGCGCTCTGGGAGGACCCCACTGCAGGAACAGTCTCATTCTGGAAGGACCCCATTATGGGGACAGTCGCCGCGGTGGCAGAAGACCTTCCCCTCCGGGGAGAAGGAACCGAGGCAGAAGTAGCGGGCCTGACAGACCTTCCGTCGGCATGCTGTAGCTTCCTCTTCCGGCTCTCGGGTTCATCCGCCAGCTCCTTGCCCTTGCTGACGACCTCGACCCTTGGCTTAGGAGCAGGGACAGAGCCATCTTCGGGCATTCCGGGGATCGCCACCCGGGTGGTTGATCTTCTCTCGACGACACCAAGGTCGTCAAGTACTGGCATCTTTCGCCGGAGCTCCCTGCTGAACTCCACTTCCATGTTCAGAGGGAGGAAGGCCGATGGGGGAGTCAAGTCATCACCGTCAACATCGATGCCGTGCTGGAATTTCTTGAGGTGGAACTCCAAGGTTCTCCCTGCCATGTTGGACTTCAACCCGGTCTCAACCCGGTCGTCGTCCATCACGCTGTTGAGGGCCCAAGGGAGCTTCTCCCTCCTCTTCAGCGACGCCCACCTGTTGACCAGGAAATTGCAAAATACCGCCTGAGGAGTCAATCCTCCCTCCACTCAATGGCGAATCCTGGTTAGAACAGGATTGAAGGCGTCCGCCAGCACCGGAGCTTCACTCCAGATCGTTGTGTCAATGTTGGGGAGGCCTTCGGGCAGCTCCAGCTTCTTGTGCTCCTCCACCCGGATGACTATCCAGTCCTTCTTCCAGTCGTCCCACTTCCCAGAAAGGAACGACCAGAGGTACTTGAATGGGCACTTCTTGCGCTTCACAAAGTAGTATAAGCCGAGGTACTCATTGCTCCTACCGGTGGTATGGACGGTGAAGAAGGTCCGGAAGAGCTCGATGCAGGGGGGAATGCCCACCCACATCTCGCAGATGTGGACGAAAATAGACACAAGGAGGATGGAGTGAGGGCCAAGGTGGTATAACTGCAGACCATAGAAGTCCAGCAGCATCAAGAAAAAGGAAGAAAAAGGTGGGATCAACCCCACCATGGCGTACGAAGAAAAGTACACCATTTCGCCGGCGTGCTCCTTCTCGAAGGGGAGCTCTCCGCCGGCACGGACTGAGCGGTTGAAGAAGTCCGAGGACCACCCCATGAGGGCCCGGACCTTCTTCAAATCGCCTTCGGTCTTCAAGCGACTTTCGCGGAGACCCAACTCCATCGCGACACGGCTAGGCAAGAGAAGAAGAGTGAAGCATGAGTTGGGAGTTTGAGCGCAAGATCGGATGAGAGGCGTAAAGAACTCCCGACGATGCGCACTTTCCTTCTTAAGTAAGCCCTCGCGACGCTCAGATGGAAACCGCAAGGAAGTCGAAGGTACCACCCAAAAATTTCACCCAGCCGATGACAAACGGGCCCGGGACCACCTCGACGATCAAGTCGAGGTTCTTACCCAGGCGAACGGTTGTCATCAAGAGGCGGGAAACCCAAAGGCGGCGGCCTGACAAGGCGCGCGGAACCGATACGGTTTTCGTATCGGGAACCGGCGACCTTTAATTGCGTGAGATCCGCACGCCAAAGATCTCGTCTGCTGCACGCGGGATACACCATGTGGTGAGGATTTAATTCCAAGTCCTTTCCAACGGCACCCTCAAAGACCCTTGAAGACTCAGTTCAAAGGTCGCGATGATGGACCCACCTCCGGCGGAATGACTTCCCCGGAGGTAGGTCCAGAGGGCCACTGTCGGTATCCTAGAAACCTTACACCCCTTGAGGTTATAAAGATCTCAAAGAAAAATCATCTACTTGGTTTGAAGACCCTCGAAGGCCCACATGTCAGACAAAACCGGACCCGCTTCTCCAACATGGTTAATTCCTAGGTCGCCACGTGTACAACCTAACCGAAGCTACCGCCCACAAGGGGGAAGCTCCGGACCATGTACCAAAATGGCACCCCCGGACTTAGCCCCTGACCGAGAGAAGCTCCGGACCTGACACGTGTCGCGCAGTCCCGGAGCTACCTGTTTCCCACAGTAAGCTCCGGAGCTGCCACGTGTCCGATCGTCGGATCTTCAGCTTCTAACCTCCGGAAGACCCTGCAACGGCTCCGGATCTTCCAACGAGAGTCAAGGACTTCAAGACCCGATTAAGTGTCATTAATGCCATATTAATGACACTTAAACGGACGATCTTAACACTAGTAAAGGTACTGTCAAAGTCCGTTACAGGATCATTAATAGCAATTAAATGTGTATCAATACTAGTAACCGCCGGGGCCACATGTCGGGCCAGGCTAACCTGTAACGGCATGCCCTTGTACTATAAAAGGACAGACCGACGATACACATAGGGGAGAGACATACACGCGCCTCATACGCTCATCACAAGCTCATATTGCTAATACAACACCAACACACCCGTGGAGTAGGGTATTACGCTCAGGCGGCCCGAACCACGTAAATTCTTGTGTCTCCTGTGCCAATTCTTATTCACCTTCTTGAATCTCCGCGCGCCCGCACCGAACATCAAACTCCCCTATCACTTTAGTAGTGTAGGGAGATCTGCCGGTTCCAAACCACCGACAAAGTTCATCAGTCCATTACAGATACATATGTATATACAACCATGCGACTGGTGTGCCATATGTACATACATGGGGATGGTTCTTGCGCCACGCCGAGCGCTCCTCCTTCAATCGGCTACACGCGCGAGACATCATTATCTGAAAGACCAAACTTCCAAATTATTGAGTCCAAACGCATATGTACACAAATGCAAAAGGACACAATCCATATACCAACACACAAAACTGGCAGCTTATGAAAATATACAAAGAAAAAGGTAGCATGCAATGCATAGTAAGGAAACTATGTGAATTTACTTAGGTACCTCGTGGTGCGATGTGGGACTGGGCAGACGCGTGCCTCCGCGGGGTCTTTATATAGGCGTCAGTTTTCCATAGGTGGTTTTTAAATTTTTCACAGGCGGTTGGTACTTAATAACCGCCTGAGAAGATGTTTATCACAGGCAGTTTTTACTTACCAACCGCCTCTGATGCTGCTAAGCTCATGTCAAGCTAATCCCTGCACAGCAAGCTATTGCAGATGCAAGTAACATCCGTGGCTCATCATTTGAATTGTTGAAAGCATCAATTTGAAGCCTGACGATCCTTGGAAGGATTTTCCCATCCATTTGAACGATTTCTTTCCCTCCTGTCCATTGGAAAACTTAGGAAGATGCTCCTTTCTTAGTTTTAATGCCTAAATATATTGACTAAAAATCAGTACTCACTTTCTTAGTGCTTCACACAAGCGAGTAAGTGAACAACTTCAATCACAAATCTTGTTTTTACACTTTCATAGGGATTTAACCTTAATCTTTCAAGCATAAATTTATCAAATAAGTGAAGCTTCCTTATCACACATGTTAATAGCAGTTATAAGTGAAGGATGTGTCGAAGCTAACGAAATCTGAATCAGACTGAAGATAAAGAGATCCTGCATATGAGTGACAATATCCAAGTTAAACAGCGTGAAGGCTGTCATCATAGCTTCATGCTGTCTAACCTGGACATTATCACTTATATGCAACATCTCTTTGTCTTTAGTCCCATTGAGATTTCGTTAGCTTCGACGCACCCTTCCCTTGTAATTGCTATTAACATGTCTGATGAAGAAGCTTCAATTATTAATAAATCTATGCTTGAAAGATTAATGTCAAATTCCTATGAAAATGGTAAAAACAAGATTTATGATTGAAGTTGTACGTTTCATCGCTTGTGTAAAGCACTAAGAGAGATGGTACTGATTTGTAGTCAATATATTCAGCCATTAGAACTGATAAAGTAGCATCTTTGTAAGTTATCAAAATGGAGAGAAGAGAAAGAAATCTTGCAGGGCTTGTTTGGGTGTACTCCTATCCAAACAAGCCCTCAAATGGACGGGAAGTATCGTCAGACTTCAATTGAAGCTTTTAACGATCCAAATGATGATTCTCAGGTGTTACTTGCATCTACAAGAGTTTGATGTGAAGGGATTAGCTTGACAGGAGCTCGAAACAGAAGCTGAATTTAATAATGTCTGAAACATGCTATCTAAAGCTGAAATAGAATATTGTTCTAAGTTGATTTCAGAAGATACAAATATATACAATATATATCATCTCGCGTTGCTATATACATTTTTTCCAGCATTGACATCTTCTCGCATATAGGGTTTCAAATTCTTTTTAATGCTTCTCTCTACGCGCTTGATGTTTTCTGGTTCGGTGAAAAGGTACATCTCTTCATACTGACTATATTCCTCTTCATTATCTCCCACATTATCAACCCCAACAATATTTTGCTTTCCAGAAACAACTACGTGCATCTTCTCAGTTTCTGGATCTTGAACATAAAAAACTTGTGCAACATTATCGGCGAGAACCCACAAGTCATCTTTATAACCCACATTATTCAAGTCTACCAGTGTCAGCCCGTAATTGTCCACTTTACACCATCAGGATGTTTAACCCATTGGCACTTAAATACGGGCATTACCATTCTTTCGCCATAATCGAGTTCCCATATTTCCTCTATGAACCCGAAGTATGTGGTCATCTGCCCTTGTGAATCATAAGTCTCAATACAAACACCACTATTTTGTGCAACACTCTTACCGTCTTTTTCTTTAGTGTAAAATGTGAAATCATTGATGTCATATGCTTGCCATGATGTCACCAAAGCAGATGGGCCAGAAGCTAACTTCTTCATTGTTGCCTCTTCTATAGTGTTTCCGTATGGTATATTTTTGTCCATTAACCATTCAGTGAAACATCTTTTGTGCTCTTTCATGATCCAGTCCTCTGTGCGGTCTTGGTTTTTATCACGAAGCTCAATTTGGTGTTCCTCGATGTACGGCTCCGCTATTGCGAGATGTTGTAGTACACCAAAATGTGCACGGTGTACATTCTTGTAATCTTGAACAATAAAAGTTTTCTTACTCACTTTGCCTCTCCCACGTAGTCTACCCTCATGTACCGGTATAGGCACACCTATCGATTTTCCATCTTTGATGTAATCAGCGCAACCCTCAATCACTTCTTCAGTGGTGTATTCTTCCATAATTGAACCCTCTGGGTGAGCACGGTTCCGCACATAACCTTTGAATACTCCTAAATATCTCTCCAACAAAAACATATGATGTAAATATAGTGGCCCCAATGCTTTTATCTGATCAACAAGATGTATGATTAGGTGTACTTGCATATCGAAAAAGGATGGTGGGAAACACATCTCAAGCTTGCACATTGTCTCGACGATGTATGTTTTCAGATAGTCTAAATCTTCACGTGCTATCACCTTTCGCGATACTGCACTGAAGGAGTAACACAAACGTGTGATGACAACTTTTATATGCTCAGGTTTGATGACTCTTATTGCAATGGCAAGGAAAATTGTCATCATCATGTGACAGTCATGATAATTATAACCGAATAAAGACAAGTCTTTCATCGAGACTAGTTTGCGGATATTGGATGAGAAACTCGTGGGAACTTTAATCCCATGCAAGCATTCGCAAATTGCTTTTTTCTCTTCTAGCGTCAAGTTGTAGCTGGCTGGGGGAAGGTAATGCTTCCCGCTCGCTTTTTCTACTGGATGAAGCTCTGATCTCAAATCAAGATTTACTAGGTCCATACGTGAATTTAATCCGTCCTTTGTTTTCCTCGGCATGTCCAGCAAGGTCCCAATGATGCTGTCAAATACATTCTTTGTAACGTGCATCAAATCAATACTATGGCAAAATTCCAGATTCTTCCAATACGGAAGATACTTGAAAAAAATGGATTGTTTCTTAAGAGCCATATCAGTTGTATCATCCGAAGATGTACTTTTCTTTCTCTTAATTCCTTTACTATTTTTGCCCTTACCGAAAGCAATATGAATGTTATTGACCATTTCAAACATAAGTTTTCCACTGTAGGTTTTGGTACAGTATCTTTTTCGATTTTGTTATCAAATTGTTCTTTCATCTTCCTATACTTGTGTGTATCTATCAAGAACCGTCGGTGTCTCATGTACACCGTATTTCTGGATGAAGTGAGGTATAGAAATCCAGTTCTATCCACGCACCTAACACAACCTTTCTTCCCTTTCATTTGTCCCGATAATGTAAATAGTCCGGATAATCATGCACGATAATGAATATCATTGCTCTTAGCGTGAAATACTCCCACTTGTACTCATCCCATTTACATACCCCTTCATTCCACAATTTCGCCATATCTTCCATTAAAGGTTCCAAGAACACATCAATTTTGATGCCAGGTTGTTTCGGACCTGGGATAAGAACAGATAACAATATATATTTCCTTTTGTGACACAACCACATCGGTATGTTGTACATTGTTAAGACCACGGGCCATGTGCTGTGTATGCTCCTTTTTTTCACCAAACGGATTCATTCCATCTGTAATCAAGGCAAACCTCACATTTCTGATTTCCTTCGCAAATTCTGGATACTAAATATCAAAAAATTTCCAGTGCGTTGCATCACCAGGGTGTCGTATATGTTTTTCATTCTTCTTGCGTTGCTCAGAATGCCAACGCATAAGTTCAACCTCCCTAGGGTTTGAGAACAAACACTTCAAGCGATCAATTACTGGAAGGTACCACATCACCAAGGCAGGAATTTTTCTCTTATTCTTCCCGTCTGCATCGCCAGAAGTATCGTCATCGTCACCTTGAGGACCAATAATAAACTTCTTATCCTCCTGAGTCTTTTTCATGTCGGTAACATACTAGTGATTGTAGTCCTTCTTATATCTACTAACACCACAAATGGGGCATCTAGTTGCGAGCTCATGCTCTTTGCGATACAAAATACAATGGTTCACACAAGCGTGTATTTTTGTCACACCTAGTGCCATCGAACAAAGAAGTTTCTTCGCTTTATAAGTGCTTTTGGGCAGTTTATTTGGTTTGAAAGAATTTCTGCCAGAAGAATCAAAAGATCAGAGAAACTACAATCGGACCATCTGTGCGTAGCTTTCAACTTTAGTAGTTCTAAGACTGCACGCAATGTAGTAAACTCTTTATCACAACTGTTTGATTCATCATATAAAAGCTCCATCGCCGCATTCTGCAATGTCTCCATTTTACTTAAACCTTTGCTTGCTCCCATAGAAGTCAATACATATGGTTCAATGTGACGCAACATCACCTCACAATCAAACTCATCATGATCATCACCAGCTTGATTGTCACTACCATCATCGATATGAACATTATCATCATCTGAACCTCTCTTATCATCTTTATCCACATCATGTGTATCTAACTCACCAAGCTCTGTCCATATTGTGTAGTTTTTTTTTGAAACCTCTTTTCACCAAATGAGATTGGATTACTATAGTATCCGTCCAAGCAATCTTATTTTCGCAGTCAATACATGGACATAATATGTCATCTATCTTTTGCAACTTCGCATGTCTCTTGGATGCTTCAATAAAATTTGCAACATTATGAATGTACATAGGATCAAGTCTTGGCATGTTATACATCCATGCTCGACGGTCCATGCTTCAATAATAGAATTTTTTCAGTTTTACAAAATTTAGCCACAAATATTCTCTGAAGGTCTTCTATAAAATGAATTTACAGAGACATAACAAGTATGATTAGGGAGACTAATGTAGGAGACGGGCGACGTCTTCAGGTGGACGGAGTCGAAAGCGTCGGGAGCAGCAAGCGGAGGTGAAGGATTGAAGTCGTGGGGCAAGCAGGCCCAGTGGCATGGGCTAGGTCTGGGTGGGATCTAGGGATGGCAATTATACCCGCGGGTACGGGTACCCGACGGGTATTGCACCCGACGGGTGCGGGTATGGGTGGATTTTTGCTGCCGCCCCTGACCTGATGCGATGGAGAGGCGCGCTGTTGGAGCGTGGCACGGCTCCACTTCGCCACTTCGGTGACTGTCGCCGACTTTCCACCGACCACCGCGCGCCGTCGCCCGCGGCTCCGGCCATGACCTCTGTCTTTCGGTCTCACCGCCGCCGGCAGCTGGCCCCGGTGCCTCCAACACTGTTTCGATCCTTGTCGCCACCAGCAGCTGGCCCCGGTGCCGCCTTCCACCCCCGGTGCCATTTACCAACCTCGCCGCCGCTTGCAGATGGCCTTGTCGCTGGTTTCTGCACCCTGCCACCATTGATGTCACCTAGCAACGAGGAGGTATGGTCGCCAACGCCAAACCCTACTGCAGCTTGAGGCGGACGGAGTCGAAGGCGTCGGGAGCAACAATCGGGGGTGAAAGATTGAAGTCGTGGGGCAAACATGGGCTAGGTCTGGGTGGGATCCGGTCCGTTATATCTTGACATCAGATCCCATCCAACGATGGTAACTAAATGGGTGAGTTGTAAAACCATCTCCCTAGAAAGCTAACCCTAATCACTCCTTCGAAATATATGCAAGTAGGAGGTACGCACACACAAGTAGCATATTGAAAAGGAAAACACATAAAACTAAAATTACAAGTTCGGGTAAACTTCATGCATCTTATATATATTACAATAGCATCTGTTAATTAAACATCATATTCGTGTCACATAATAGGTACGAACTACAATAAGCTTATTACAATATAGTCCATACATCAATATATAAAAGACCAAACTAGCAGAACACACAAAAAGGAAACAATCCATATAGTCCATACATCAATATACCAGAACACAATCCATACAGTCCTTACACATGCAAAAGGATAGAATCCATATACCAGAACACACAAAACTAATAGCTTATCAGCTAATGAAAATATACAAAGAAAAAGTAAGGAAACTACATTTACCTTGCAGAGGCGTCAGCACGGTGGGCCGGCTGGGTGGAGAAGTGGCAGTGCGGGGTTGAGCGGCGGCGCGGCAGTATGGGCTGGGCGGCAGAGTGGTGGCGTGACGCAGGGGAAATTTGGTAGCCTTACGGCGTCGATATAAATTCTTCAGGGTTACATTTTGACTGTGGTGAGGGGTCCTTATATAGGCATCGGTTTTTCACAGGCGGTTTTTAACTTTTTCTCAGGCGGGTTTTACTTACCAACCACCTGAGAAGATATTTAATCAAGAATATTAATTAAGAAGAAGTAAATATCTTCACAGACGGTTGGTACTTCATAACCGTCTGAGAAGAAGTGCAGGTGTTACTTACCAACCGCCTGAGATAATGCGCGATACTGTTCTTCAGTTTCCTTATCTCTTGCTTCTTTTTTATTTAGATTCCAATATAAATACTCAAACATGTTTAGATTCTGCAAATTGTGTCCAAATTCGATGTTTCTTTCTTCTACATTTGTATAAAATTAACATCTACCACCTGAATAAAATATTTTAAAACTTGTATAGCAGACATTGTAATGTTTTGGTAAATATCAAATTTATTTCTACTCAAATATTATTCACGTTTGTGTATCTCATAAAAAAAGATCCTTCACTCAAATTTGTTTGTATGAACATATTTGTATCATTTATACATGTATGAATTTTGTTAATTTTTTTAAAAGCATTCCAACATGTCAAACTTCAAATTATCCATCATTCTAACTAAATGCTCATATACATATGAGACATTCATCAAATTATGAATACACATTGATTCAAAAAAATTTAAAAAAATCTGAAAAAATTCATAGAGGTTGGTATGATGAGTAAAAATGTCCACTGAAAAAATAAATTAAAAAAACATTATATTCATCAAGATAGAAAAATTAAAAATAGCATTTGTTATATGTTTTTTATGTTCTGACCAATTTTAAAGGATTTATGAAGTGAAATTTAATGGTAACCTTTACTTATCAATAATATTACAAGAAAGTGGAATTTTGCCTTTTTAAAGGACCCACATTTAATCAAGAATATTAATTAAGAAGAAGTAATTATCTTCACAGGCTGTTGGTACTTAATAACCGCCTAGGAAGATCTTTATCTCAGGCGGGTGTTACTGACCAACCGCCTGAGATAATCTTCTTCTCAAGCGGGTTTTAATTACCAACCGCCTGAGATAATTACCTTATGATACCCGAGTCTGAGGAACACGATAACACACTACACATTCATTCATTCACACAGTTGAAGAACACACAAGATACTCATTCATTAACAATATTCAATCACACATCTCACACAAGAACACACAAGATACACAATATTTACACAAGAACACACAAGAACACACAAGATACACAAGTAATATTCAATCACATAGATGAACAAAGATAGATTTCATTTATTAACAATATTTACAAAACAGAAGCAACTAAAAACAACAAAGAAAAACTAACTAAATCCTACTCCTACTCCTACTCCTCTTCCTCCTCCTCCTCCTCCTCGTCCTCCGGCAGCGACTCTGGCGTCGTGCAATAGGAGATAGGATCGGTTGCACCGGCTGCACCGGCGGTGCAACCCCAAGAACGAGGTTGCTAGCCGTCGCCTCCACCAGCGTTCTGCGGCCCTCGGGACCAAGAACCTGGGCCATCGTCGCGAACAGAATGTCGAGACGATCAGCCACCCCCGTGAGGGCGTAGAGGTGGTGGCCGATGGTAGTACCCATTCCAGGATACTCTGGAAGGGTACCCAGCCCCAAGGCACTAATGGCGCGAGACGTATTGTTGTACGCCTCTCGCGCCATGAGGAGGCGCTGCTGGGTGTTGATCCTCTCGGGGGGAGCTACAATATTGTTTCTTGCAAGGTGGCTCCCTCGGAGGGCTTGGCGGTGGAAGGTCGGCCATAGTGGTGTTGGATCGTCGGAGCGGAGGAAGACGAAGAAAAGAAGAGGATTCAAAGTGAGCGACGTGCTTGTGGAGAACTAAAGGGTGATGACACGTCTTTAATAAGGGCCGCGCGGAGCGGAAGATAGAAAAATGAAAAATAGCATTTGTTGTATGTTTTTTATGTTCTGACCAATTTCAAAGGATTTATGAAGTGAAATTTAATGGTAACCTTTACTTATTAATAATATTACAATAAAGTGGTATTTTGACTTTTTAAAGGACCCACATTTAATCAAGAATATTATTTAATAAGAAGTAAATATATTCACAGGCGGTTGGTACTTAATAACCGCCTGAGAAGAAGTTTATCTCAGGCGGGTGTTACTTACCAACCGCCTGAGATAATTTTATCTTCTCAGACGGTTGGTAAGTAAAACCCGCCTGAGGTAACCATCATCTCAGACGGTCGGTACTTAAAATCCGCTTGAGAAAATGGGAGTCTATATATACCCCTCGGCAACATTAGGAAAACCTAACCCGGGCGAAACACTTAGACGCCGTTAGGCTGCCAAAATTTTGTTTGCCGCCAAGTGTTCGTCGCCGTCGCCGCCGAGCTTCGCCCTCATCACTTCCAGGTACGCCGAGCGAAGCCATTGCCGTCGCTGCTGAGCTTCAAGGTAAACCCTAAACCCTTCGACCTTCCATCCTCCTTCGCCGTGCTGCCTCCCTCACCGCCCTCGCCGCCGCCTTGCATATCCTTGGTTAGGGTTCAAGAATTGGAAAATGGTAGGCATCCGTGGTTAGGGTTTGGTGGAATTCAAAAAACTGTCAAGTTCGGTGGCATCTTTGGTTAGGGTTCGGTGGGACAAGATTTATGTGGATGGTTATATCACGATAAATTGGTAGTTGGTTCTGTGTGTCTGAAATTGTGAAATCAGTAGCATTTCATCTTATGGTAGTTTGCAGAGATAAAACTGTCAAGTTCGAATGAATAGGAGTTACTCCCTTCGTCGTGGATGGTTATATCACGATAAATTGGTAGTTGGTTCTGTGTGTCTGAAACTGTGAAATCAGTAGCATTTCATCTTCTGGTAGTTTGCATAAATAATATTCTGAATAGTAGTTGTTTTTCTTCTCCTAGGATCATTAGGTTTACCAAATATATGCTGAAGAAGTTCCACTTCGTTATATTCATTAGAGCAAAGCCCGTAGGATCATGTAGCAAAACCATCAGTCTGCGCGTTCTGTCATCGCATTGTGCATGATCCTATTCTGTTCTGACACATTAGTGGTAAACATGATTCTAGACTCTAGTAACAGTAGTATATTCCCTATTTCTATCATCGGCCTTGCATATGCCACATAATTCTCTATTAGGGGCAAGATTTAGCTATATTTGGTTAAGTTGAGCAAATTTGGCTAATTTTGGCTAAGTTACATTAGATATAGTTATACTTGACTAATTTTGACTAAGTTATGCTATATTTAGCTATATTTGGCTACTTTTGCTTAGAGTTAGCTATGCTAGACTATGTTTGGCTAAGTTTGCTTTTATTTTTCTAAGTTAGCTTCATTTGAGCAATTGTAGCTAATCTGTGCTACCAAAGATGTCTGCACTTGTGGCTCCATCAGCTTCATTTGAGCAATTGTAGCTAATCTGTGCTACTAAAGTTATGTTATATTTAGCTCTGAAGCCAAACAAGTTGCTGGCCAACTCATTTGTGATGCCAGGAGCATCCTCACACTCATATCTAGGTACCACTAGGTGTGGGGATGGAGTCTGAGCATATGCTGCCGATCTCTATGATACAAGAATTTAGTTAGACCTATATAACTTCAAAAATGTGTTTTGGCTAAATTTACTTAATTGAGTCAAAATTGAGAAAAATTGTTTTAAATATGACCAAATTTAGCTAACTGAAGCATAATCAAGCAAGTTTGACTATGCAGGGCAAGATTTAGCTATATTTGGTTAAGTTGAGCAAATTTGGCTAATTTTGGCTAAGTTACATTAGATATAGCTACACTTGACTAATTTTGACTAATTCCGTGCCGCCTCCCTCACCGACCGAACCAGTGACAGGGAATAAGAGGAAACTTGAGAGCGGGGACGATAATGCCCTCTAAGCTAGGTAGGAACTGTGCAGGGATTTGCTTTTTGTCCCTTGCTTGATCAGTTATAGGTCCGAAGCTAGGCGCCGCCTAGTAAACCTCAAGAATGTGGTCGCCACTCTGAACGAAGCTAGCCTATTTAGAATAAGAAGATAAAATTGCCATTGTTGGTGAGCAACTTTAACATGCTTGTCACCCTCGCAATGTATAGGAACCTTTTGGTCAGTCGCCTTAAACCCTAGAATGCCTTATCAAATCCTAGAATGCTTCCATCTTTTTCTTCATGCAACACTTCATGTAGAGTTAATATGCCATTTATTAGATTTTTTGTCTTATTAGATCTGGCATGGAAAGCCCTAAGAAGACTGGTCCTGGTAGTAACAATAAAGAAGACAATATAAAGTTTACTGACTCCAGCAGTTCAGGCTCCTATCACAGTCCATCGGATCCTTTTCCGAATTTAAAAATTAAAAAGACTTCAGTAGATCTAGACCCGGAATATGATCCTGCCGACGAGGTATGGATCACGAATCTTAACTTCAGCAGTTCAAGTTAATGTTGGTTGTCAAGTATACGAAGTCTTATAATTTTTTTCTACCTAGATTAATCGCAAAGACAATGAGGTGACATCGGCTCCTAAAACCGCAGAAGGTTCTCCAATGGATGAATCCTCAGCTTCACTCAAGCGGAAACGAGGACAACGAGGTCCCAATAAGGGTCCATTGGACCGCATCATGTACATAACAAGGGTCGGTCCAGGTGGGCTTCCCCAAGAACCACTGGATTCAGTTACCAAGTACCGTAATGCATGTAGTTTTCTTGTTAGGGAGGTTGTGCCGATCACAACCGAGAATTGGAGAAAATTACCCGAGCAGACCAAGAATGAGTTGTGGGAAAGGATAAAGAAACAAATCAAGTTCCCGAAAGGCACAGAAGAAGCTGTAAAGAAAGCAACATTGGTCTCTTGCGGCAAAAAGTTTCGTGGCTGGAAGAGTGAAATGAATGCTTATGTTAAGGCCGATAAGGTCCCTAGCCCGAAGAAGATGGGAAAAATCACACAAGCTCAGTGGCAAGAGTTTGTTCGTCAAAAGAGCACACCTGATGCTAAAGCTCTAAGTGCAACTAGGTCAGAGCTTGCAAAAAAGAACAAATACCATCATCACTTGGGATTTGCCAGATAAGGCCCCAAAATCCAGAAATGGAATAATATATTAGACGAAATTACGAGTAAGGGCAATCCTCACCCATTAGAAGGGTGCGATAAGCGAACTCAATGGTGGGTCTTTGCTCGGTCAGGTTTGACCGACGAGGGCAAACATGAAAAGCCCGACTCTCTGAATGAAGTATAGGATAAAATAAAAGAAGTAATTGAAAAGCAACAGAAGGGTCTCTTCAAGCCGAAGAGGGAGAATGAACAACTTACCGCTATCTTAGGAAACCCTGAACACAGCGGACGGGTTCGAGCGTTCTCTTCTCAAATTTCTTGGCTAGATGGTTTCCCTAAAGATAAAGACACATATAGAAGACGTGAGAAGTTTAAGAAAACACTTGATGAAACGATTGCTCAAAAGGTCAAAGAAAATATGCAAGAAATAATGGAACAACTTATACAATCGGGACAATTAGTGACACCGAGTACAGTGATGGTTCTGGTGCAAAAGGAGCAATTAGTATCTCCAACTGCCTACCCTAGCAGCGTTGTTTCTGTGCCAGGCTCAGGGTCAACCCATAAGTTCCCTGTCGATGATATTGCTAATGACAAATCTTGTCGCCTTCTTGTCCCGATAGGCAGAGCAGGGAACAAAACCAAACAGGTTGCCACTGCTATGGCAAAGCCTGATCGTGACTTCAACGGGAATCCACTTCCGTTGTATTATGCTGTGGTGCAAGTTCTTCAGATCATTGATAATGATTATGAAGATTATGAAATAGACCATGTCACACGTGAGGGGATCACGACTCTGGGGCAGGCTGTCAACCAATTGATCCTTTGGCACCGACACGATATCGTGTTGGACAATGAGCCAATTTCTAGCCCCATCGCATCTCCAAATACTGCAACCCCATCTTCTAAGGTGAAAGTGCATGAAGATCCACTCCCAGTCCAGGAAGATCCACTCCCCCTATGTCTCAACAAGGATGATAGTAACCTTGCTAGTAAAGATATCCAAGAACAATAAGTTGGACAACAGCTTCAAGCAATACCAGAGCAAGCTGTTGCTAGTAAAGAGCAACCAGTTGAGCAACAGCTTGAAGTAGTACTGGAGCCAGCTGCTGGGAGTAAAGAGCAATCAGTTGAACAACAGGTTCAACAAGCCAGTGTCCAACTTCCGATGACTACTCCTCGATCATTAGTGCCTATCAAAGTTAGCCCATACGAAAATAAGAAACCTTCATCAGAAGTGTCAAAGTATTTGGAAACTATGAAGGAAAATATTATAAAATCAAGTGTATCTCGTTCTTCTTATGAGCCAAAATTAGGAAATATCGAGGAGTGGGAAGAAGACGGTGTCATGTATAATCGGCGGACGACTTTAGTTAAACCAGGAGTTCCAATATACAAGCTTGAGGATGTTCCTCCTAAATTTGAGAATGGGAAGCCGCTCATGACATCCCTACAACTTAGCAAACAACCCGTACCGCTCAGAAGAATGCATGAGTGGTACATACTTGCCAGCACAAGATATGGTCTTAATTGCGTCACATTTCGTATTCCAAAACAAGCATTCTGGAGCACTGGAGAAGATAGACGAGTCATTTTATTTGAAGAGTTGTGTCCCCTTTTGCATCGGGGCATGCTCGAAATCAACCTGCTGCTCGTCTGGTGCTTGTAAGTGCTCTAATATTTTGTATTTGCTTTTCTTACTACACGCATACGCATTTCATGATATTATAACAATTTTGGACTTCTTCAATAGGATGCAATACATGGATAATGAAAAGTTGACGTGCAAGACAGGTATCCTTGACCCTACTGGGATTGCAAAGGCGTTATTCGATGTCCAGGCGGATCGAAACTCAGAACAGTTCAAGCACATGAAAAAAAAAAGATTTTGAAAAAGCAATCGCAAAACTTAAGAAGGATAAAAGGACAGAAGTTGCATCTTACATAGGACATGCAATATTTAACTTTGTCAGAGACGACAAGGACCTCGTAAAGGCTCCGTACAACTTTGAGTAAGTTCGACACATGACATTGAAATAGCAGTTATTGGTAATTGTTAACACATGTGTTTGTGTGTTTGCAGTAATCACTACATAATGATCTTCAGCAAGCCAACGCAGGAAAAGGCAACAATCTTGGACTCGATCGATTTCCCACCAGATCGTTATAAAGATTTCCTTTCCATTTTGAAACTGTACGTTTATTCAATAATTTTAATTTACACACATTTAGAATGTGTTGAAAAGTTTTATATGACATTTCTTGTATTACAGCGCTTGGCGGTTTTACGCAGAACAGCTTGGCGGTGAGAGACCTTCCAATACGAATGCATTGGACATTAAAACGTATTATGCTTGTCTGAAGCAGCCTGTTGGGAGTGTCTTATGCGGATATTATGTATGCGAGCATCTTCGGACCGCCGGCGTATATAGAGTGAATCGTGAGGATGTAAGTTATCCTTAATGTCGATACCTTATTTTCTTACTTTTGAGTTTCATTTTCATTGTAATTAGCATAGTTTAATATTTATATTCTCTCCTGTTCAATATTACTAGAAACATTATTTTCATATTTTGATTCCAACTTCAAAATTCAATTGCTCATAGTACAACTGCTCCAAAAATACCAACTAAATTCCTATATACTCTCACTTTGATCTATACTTTGAGATTGTTCAAACCAACACATTCTAAACCTTGTTATGTGTTATATTGCAGCACACGAAGAATTTGAACGAAGAATGGCCGGTTTGTAGAAGTATTCCTGATAGAGGAGTCGACAGGATTGCTTCTGAACTCTATCAGTTCATTCGTCGCGAAATTTTGCACAAAAAAAAAGAAGTTCTTTGATGAGAATGGTGCAACAGCTGATGTGTCAGAACTTTGTGACTATGCCAATAGAAACAGTTTTTAGTGAAAACTTGTAAACTATAAGATGAATTGTATGTGTAACTTGTACATATGTATATTATTTTAGTGAAATTGACTTCTGTGATAATAATATTGTTGACTTTTGTTCTGTGATGATATTGTTGATGTTTGTTCTGTGATTATATTGAACTGACCTGGAAATTAAAAATAACAGCAGTAGTAATGCATAGGTTATACCTTATCACAGACGGTTATTAATCAACGGCTAGGCATGCCTGTGAAAAACAATTATCACAGGCGGCTAGATACATGTAAAGAACCATCTGTGATAACCTAATTATCACAGGCGGTTACTGTTAAGGTAGAAACCGGCTGCGGTAAAAGGTCTTCATAGGCGGCTTGATGTAGGTCAACATCCGCCTGTGATAACACCATTATCACAGACGGTTAGTTATGCTGCAAGACCCGCCTGTGATAAGACAATTATCACAGGCTGATATATATATGCTGAACCACCCGCCTGTGATAACTTATATTCACAGGCGGCTAGCATAGTGAAAACCGCATGTGATAATGTTTCTTCACAGGCGGCTAGCATAAGTGAAAACCGCATGTGATAATGTTTCTTCAGAGGCGATATCACTTCTCCGCCTGTGAAGTTGCGGATTATCACAGACTCTTCATTTCAGACGGTTTTAAAAACTGTGTGTGATAATAAGTTTGGAGCCGTCTGCGATAAGGCTTATTGTAGTAGTATGGTTTGCTTGCTTTGGATCGAATCAGCGTTACAGGTGTGCCGTGTGCGGCAGGAGTATCCGCCGCGATGGAACGTGTTCCCGCGCAAGCTAGCGCGTGAGTAAAGGCGGAAAGAACACTGTCAGATCTCTCTTTTTTCTCCGATGAACTGACGCATCTTTTTCTCCCCTCCAAGATTGTCGAGAACGAGAAGTCTTACGTGTCTTTGGTCTGAGGAGTGACGTGACGGCCTCTTATTTTCGTAATTGTGAATAATTAAGTTAGATGTTGCGGTTATGCTGATTACCTGAGACCAAAAGATCATTTCTACCCGAAAAATCAACAATAGACCGACCAAACATGCGGTTCATTGGTGCAACTCGTCCTTGGTTTACCACTGGACACGAGACTACGACTACGAGCCGTGCATGCATGGGCCAGTCAACCTTTGCCAACTGAGAGTCTAATTGGAATATCAAACTAAATTTAGAAAAAAAAACTCAGTCATCATGGTTGTTTCTCTTATAGTTTACTCACTGCTAGTTACGTACGTCAAACCTCTATATGTAAAATCGAGAAAAAATAGCACTGTCAAACCTTTTTGACCATGGTTCGGCCTAAGGTGAAACCGAGCTGAAGAAATATGAAGCCCAACTTCACTGTCGGAATGAGTTGGACAATAGTTACTACAAACAACATACTGATTTTTTTCAATTTTCCAAGAAAAATGGTCGATTTTCCAAGCCCGATCCTTTCTCCTTTACAATGTCGGCAATAGTGTCATCGGAGCAAGATTTGGTCGATGCACTTGTACTGCCGCTACCGTATAGCCCAGAATGCCTTGTCCTCTTCTTTGTCAGCCAAATTATCCTGCAGTGCCCCATCGTTTTCCGGGACAACTTGATAGTGTCGGATTGCCCTCCGAAACCTTTGATAAAGCAGCCATACCTCTCGGAGTAGAGCAAGAGCCAACAAAACGGCCAACTTCTCTGACGGATGCACAAACTGCAACTGTGGCCGCCCCAGTCTACTTCACCACCATTTGACTATAGTGCTGGCCCCTTGGATCTCTTGGCGCCAATTTTCAGCACCGTTATTACGAGCCTATCTGCATGGGCTAGTAATTTCAAAAGAAACTTGAACAGTATAAATGCGTGAAAGATATTATCTCTGAAAGCACAACAACTGATATGTTGCCTGGCAGAGTGATAGTCCGAGCAACATGCATAGTAGGCATTTTTTTTTCTTTGACAAAGACAAACTTTAGCAGGGGTTTTGTTGCATTGATTTAAATAGTTTGAGAGATTTAATTGATACTCACTCTGTTCTCAAATAAATGAAGTTTAGGACAGCTTATTTAGTTCTTAGATTGATTTAAATGAAGCTCCGGAGTTCCATACTGTTTTCAGCAATTGAGTAATTTACAAAGAGAACATCAACGTGGTCTAGACCTTGAGATATTTTCTCTCGTATGTCTTCACTCTTCAGTTACCAAACTAACACCGTTTGTCCACGTTTTTTTTCATCTTTAAAGAACAGAGGAATTGGGTGGGTTCTACGAGGCACCTAAGAAGGGATCTGGGAATCGGTTCCTCACAGCACCTGAGAAGGGATCTCTCGGACGCCAATGTTTTCTTCTCTCTCTTTGTAGAACATAACCAACGTGGGTTGCCGAGACGCTCCCAGCTGACCATCGAACAAACCCTAGTGATAACAGTTTGCATATACATTAATTTCTACAGACGGACAGTTGACATTGCTGATTCCCCTGAAGTGACCTGGGAAGAACAAATGCTGCAAGAAATAGTCTACTAGCTATTGCTGCCACCGTGAAAGTTGCGGTCCGTCGAGGTCGCAGGTCTCCCACTAGAGCAACGTCGATATCCCTCGGTCACTCATCCGCGTAGCTGGAAGTTTTGGGATGGATATATATGTGGGCATATATATACAATGTGTATCACTGATGTGGCTGTTTATGAGCCATACACAACACAGCTCCGTGCGTGCCACACGGATCGAATAAGCATCACTACTACAAAAAGCATTTTTACAGGCGCCTCAATTTTTCAAACACAGGCGGTCCTTAAAAATATGTGACTGTGATGACGAATGATATAATAACCGTCTGTGATGAAAGAACAACACAGGCGGATTTTAAAGAACAACCGTCTGGGTAAATACATGATCTTCAGAATCGGTTCTTAATTAAGAACCGCCTGTAATGCAACGAACTTCACAGACGGATTTTAAGAAACAACCGTCTGGGTAAATACATGATCTTCATAGACGGTTATTAATTATTAACCGTTTGCAATGCAATGAACTTCACAGGCATATTTTAAGAAACAACCGTATGGGTAAATACATGATCTTCACAGACGGTTATTAATTATTAACCGTCTGCAATGCCATGAACTTCACAGACGGATTTTAAGAAACAACCGTCTGGGTAAATACATGATCTTCGTTGGCGGTTCTTGATTAATAACCGTCTGTAATGCAATGAACTTCACAGATGGATTTTAAGGAACAACCGTCTGAGTAAATACATGATCTTCGTTGGCGGTTCTTAATTAATAACCGTCTGTAATGCAATGAACTTCATAGCCGGTTCTTGATTAACAACGGCCTGAGAAGATCATGTATTTTCAGTGGCGGTCATTGTTTAATTATCATAAGCGGTTTTCATTGAAATTACAGGGATGTAGTTGCAATTATATATCACAGCCGCATGTAGTCGTGCAGGCAAAATTGTATCAGGAAAAAAACACAGATGAGCTAGCGGATACTAGTACAATAATGCATTATAGGAAATGCTCGATCACCAGTGAGGCTGGCTTAATTGTGATAATACACCATTAGAGGCTTTACAATTGTTCAAAGATAATTTCTTTACACACTGAACAAAAATCATGCTACATTCATTGTAGATCGACGATGAAGCTCCCATCGATCAATCTAAATTGTACCGTCCTGCTTGCTCCCGAACACGTCTCTTATATTCCGCTGGATCCTGAAAATATTGACATTATTTAAATTAACAAATGTCGAAGGAGGAATGAATAACCTACATTGGTCACTAAGTCAAAGTGTCATCTAACCTTGATAAGTAGATTATAGCAATCATTTTCAACATCAGGCACATTTGGCTGATGCAGCAAACGCTGAACTTCAAGTAGTATAGTTTTGATTGTAAAAGCACTGCACCACCCCTACGAAATATAATTTAAGCAATATAAGAAACCAGTTCAAATAAGTTCGACAAAAATTATAAGTAATAATTACATGAACAAAATAGGTCTATCTTACAGTCTCTTGATCAAGAATCCCGATGCAGAGTGCTCCCGAACGATGGACATTTGGGTGGAAGAACCCAATTGGAAAGGAGCATCTTGGAGGCACCAAGGGATAGTCCTCAGAGAAGGAGATTGTCAGGGGGTAGTAACCATCTTCCCATTCAGTCTGCAAAAGAAATTTATTAATAGGAGGACGATAGTTAAACTCATATTGTGCTTGTTCTTCATGACTTACCCCTTCTTTACCGGGGACGATGCACTGCCACTTCAATAAATCTCCCGATTCAGGCTTCGCAGAGAAACCCTACGCGGAGAAATTGAAAATACCAAAAACAAACAACACGGAAAAACAAACTACAGTTAAGTTCATCAGTCCATTACAGATACATATGTATATACAACCATGTGACCGGTGTGCCATATGTACATACATGGGGATGGTTCTTGCGCCACGCCAAGCGCTCCTCCTTCAATCGGCTACACGCCCGAGACATCATTATCTGAAGAAAGACCAAACTTCCAAACTTCCAAATCATTGAGTCCAAACGCATATGTACACAAATGCAAAAGGACACAATCCATATACCAACATTGTTCTAAGTTGATTTCAGAAGATACAAATATATACAATATATATCATCTCGCATTGCTATATACATTTTTTCCAGCATTGACATCTTCTCGCATATAGGGTTTCAAATTCTTTTTAATGCTTCTCTCTACGCGCTTGATGTTTTCTGGTTCGGTGAAAAGGTACATCTCTTCATACTGATTATATTCCTCTTCATTATCTCCCACATTGTCAACCCCAACAATATTTTGCTTTCCAGAAACAACTACGTGCAACTTCTCAGTTTCTGGATCTTGAACATAAAAAACTTGTGCAACATTATCGGCGAGAACCCACAGGTCATCTTTGTAACCCACTTTATTCAAGTCTACCAGTGTCAGTCCGTAATTATCCACTTTCAAACCATCAGGATGTTTGACCCATTGGCACTTAAATACGGGCATTACCATTCTTTCGCCATAATCGAGTTCCCATATTTCCTCTATGAACCCGAAGTATGTGGTCTTCTGCCCTTGTGAATCATAAGCCTCAATACGAACACCACTATTTTGTGCAACACTCTTACCGTCTTTTTCTTTAGTGTAAAATGTGTAACCATTGATGTCATGTGCTTGTCATGATGTTACCAAAGCAGATGGGCCACAAGCTAACTTTTTCATTGTTGCCTCTTCTATAGTGTTTCCGTATGATATATTTTTGTCCATTAACCATTCAGTGAAACATCTTCTGTGCTCTTTCATGATCCAGTCCTCTTTGCGGTCTTGGTTTTTATCACGAAGCTCAATTTGGTGTTCCTCGATGTACGGCTCAGCTATTGCGAGCTGTTGTAGTACACCAAAATGTGCACGGTGTACATTCTTGTAATCTTGAACAATAAAAGTTTTCTTACCCACTTTGCCTCTCCCACGTAGTCTACCCTCATGTACCGGTATAGGCACACCTATCGATTTTCCATCTTTGATGTAATCAGCGCAACCCTCAATCACTTCTTCAGTGGTGTATCCTTCCATAATTGAACCCTCTGGGTGAGCACGGTTCCGCACATAACCTTTTAATACTCCTAAATATCTCTCCAACGAAAACATATGATGTAAATATAGTGGCCCCAATGCTTTTATCTGATCAACAAGATGTATGATTAGGTGTACTTGCATATCAAAAAAGGATGGTGGGAAACACATCTCAAGCTTGCACATTGTCTCGACGATGTATGTTTTCAGATAGTCTAAATCTTCACGTGCTATCACCTTTTGCGATACTGCATTGAAGAAGTAACACAAACGTGTGATGACAACTTTTATATGCTCAGGTTTGATTACGCTTATTGCAATGGCAAGGAAAACTGTCATCATCATGTGACAGTCGTGAGAATTATAACCGAATAAAGACAAGTCTTTCATCGAGACTAGTTTGCGGATATTGGATGAGAAACTTGTGGGCACTTTGATCCCACGCAAGCATTCGCAAATTGCTTTTTTCTCTTCTAGCGTCAAGTTGTAGCTGGCTGGGGGAAGGTAATGCTTCCCGTTCGCCTTTTCTACTGGATGAAGTTCTGGTCTCAAATCAAGATTTACTAGGTCCATACGTGAATTTAATCCATCCTTTGTCTTCCTCGGCATGTCCAGCAAGGTCCCAATGATGCTGTCAAATACATTCTTTGTAACGTGCATCAAATCAATACTATGGCAACATTCCAGATTCTTCCAATACGGAAGATACTTGAAAAAAATTGATTGTTTCTTGAAAGCCATGTCAGTTGTATCATCCGAAGATGTACTTTTCTTTCTCTTAATTCCTTTACTCTTTTTTCCCTTACCGAAAGCAATATGAATGTTCTTGACCATTTCAAACACAAGTTTTCCACTGTAAGGTTTCGGTGCAGTATCTTTTTCGATTTTGTTATCAAATTGTTCTTTCATCTTCCTATACTTGTGTGTATCTGTCAAGAACCGTCGATGTCTCATGTACACCGTCTTTCTGGATGAAGTGAGGTATAGATATCCAGTTCTATCCACGCACCTAACGCAACCTTTCTTCCCTTTCATTTGTCCCGATAATGTAAACAGTCCGGTATAATCATGCACGGTAACGAATATCATTGCTCTTAGCGTGAAATACTCCCGCTTGTACTCATCCCATGTACGTACCCCTTCATTCCACAATTTCGCCATATCTTCCATTAAAGGTTCCAAGAACACATCAATTTCGATGCCGGGTTGTTTCGGACCTTGGATAAGAACAAATAATAAGATATATTTCCTTTTGTGACACAACCACGTCGGTAGGTTGTACATAGTTAAGACCACGGGCCATGTGCTGTGTATGCTCCTTTTTTCACCAAACGGATTCATTCCATCTGTACCCAAGGCAAACCTCACATTTCTGATTTCCTTCGCAAATTCTGGATACTGAATATCAAAATTTTTCCACTGCGTTGCATCACCAGGGTGTCGTATATGTTTTTCATTCTTCTTGCGTTCCTCGGAATGCCAACGCATAAGTTCAGCCTCCCTAGGGTTTGAGAACAAACGCTTCAAGCGATCAATTACCGGAAGATACCACATCACCAATGCAGGAATTTTTCTCTTATTCTTCCCGTCTGCATCGCCAGAAGTATCGTCATCGTGACCTTCAGGACCAATAATAAACTTCTTATTCTTCTGAGTCTTTTTCATGTTGGTAACATACTGGTGATTGTAGTCCTTCTTATATCTACTGACACCACAAATGGGGCATCTAGTTGCGAGCTCATGCTCTTTGCGATATAGAATACAATGGTTCACACAAGCGTGTATTTTTGTCACACCTAGTTCCATCGGGCAAAGAAGTTTCTTCGCTTTATAAGTGCTTCTAGGCAGTTTATTTGGATTTGGAAGAATTTCTGCCAGAAGATTCAAAAGATCAAAGAAACTACAATCGGACCATCCGTGCATAGCTTTCAACTTTAGTAGGCATAGCTTTCAACTTTAGTAGTTCTAAGACTGCACGCAATGTAGTAAACTCTTTATCACAACCGTTTGATTCATCATATAAAAGCTCTGTGGCCGCATTCTGCAATGTCTCCATTTTACTTAAACCTTTGCTTGCTCCCATAGAAGTCAGTACATATGGTTCAATGTGACGCAACATCTCCTCACAATCGAACTCATCATCATCATCACCAGCTTGATTGTCACTACCATCATCGATATGAACATTATCATCATTTGAGCCTCTCTCATCATCTTTATCCACATCATGTGTATCTAACTCACCATGCTCTGTCCATATTGTGTAGTTATTTTTGAAACCTCTTTTCACCAAA
Organism: Tuctoria greenei; assembly: GCA_036927565.1. Taxonomy (NCBI): domain Eukaryota; kingdom Viridiplantae; phylum Streptophyta; class Magnoliopsida; order Poales; family Poaceae; genus Tuctoria; species Tuctoria greenei. Next base: position 30,227,950 of record JAYESD010000011.1, read on the forward strand.
TGAGATTGGATTACTATAGTATCCGTCCAAGCAATCTTATTTTCGCAGTCGATACATGGACATAATATGTCATCTATCTTTTGCAACTTCGCATGTCTCTTGGATGCTTCAATAAAATTTGCAACATTACGAATGTACATAGGATCGGGTCTTGGCATGTTATACATCCACGCTCGACGGTCCATGCTTCAATAATAGAATTTTTTGTCAGATTTACAAAATTTGGCCACAAATATTCTCTAAAGGTCTTCTATAAAATGAATTTACAGAGACATAACAAGTATGATTAGGGCGACTAATGTAGGAGACGGGCGACGTCTTGAGGCGGACGGAGTCAAAGGGGGAAACAGGCCCAGCAGCATGGGCTAGGTCTGGGTGGGATCCAGTCCGTTATATCGGGAAACAAGGCCCAGATGCATCTTATATATATTACAATAGCATCTGTTAATTAAACATCATATTCATGTCACATAATAGGTACAAAAAGGAAACAATCCATATAGTCCATACATCAATATACCAGAACACAATCCATACAGTCCTTACACATGCAAAAGGACAGAATCCATATACCAGAACACACAAAACTAACAGCTTATCAGCTAATGAAAATATACAAAGAAAAAGTAAGGAAACTACATTTACCTTGCAGAGGCGTCAGCACGGTGGGGAGGCGTCAGCACGGTGGGCCGGCTGGGTGGAGAAGTGGCGGTGCGGGGTTGAGCGGCGGCGCGGCAGTATGGGCTGGGCGGCGGAGCGGCGGCGCGGCGCAGGGGAAATTTCAACAGCCTGGCGGTGTCGATATAAATTCTCTAGGGTTGCGTTTTGACTGCGGTGAGGGGTCCTTATATAGACGTAGGTTTTTCACAGGCGGTTTTTAACTTTATCGCAGACGGGTTTTACTTACCAACCGCCTGAGATGATGTTTATTAATTAAGAAGTAAATATCTTCACAGGCTGTTGGTACTTAATAACCGCCAAGGAAGATTTTTATCTCAGGCGGGTATTACTTAACAACCGTCTAAGATAATGCCAACTGAACAAAATATTTTTAAAACTTGTATAGCTGACGTTGACATGTTTTGGTAAATATCAAATTAATTTCTACTCACATATTATTCACATTTGTGTATCTCATAAAAAAAGATCTTTCACTCAAAATTGTTGGTACGAACATATTTGCATAATTTATACATGTATGAATTTTTTTAATTTTTTTAAAAGCACTCCAACATGTCAAACTTCAAATTATCCACCAGTATTCATTGACACTTGATTGAAATATGTACAAAACACAAGAAAAATGTACAAGAACACTTGATTGAAATCCTAAAACTACACTACGGCCCCGCCTCCTCCATCCTCTCCGCCAGCTTCTCAAACCAAGCCAAGCGGTCCTCCTCCGACTCGTCGTCGTCGTCGTAGTCGTCACCATGGTGGTGGTCGCCGTCGTCGTCGTCGCCGTCGTCAGTGGACGACTCGTCGTCGCCGTCGTCGGTGGACGACTCGTCGTCGCCGTCGTCGGAGGACGACTCGTCGTCGCCGTCGTCGGAGGACGACTCGTCGTCATCATCGTCATCATCGTCGTCGTCGTCGAAGTCGTCCTCCTCCTCCTCCTCCTCCTCCGGCGACGATGCAGCAGGAGAGAGGGTCGGCTTCTCCGGCTGAGCCGATTGCTCCGGCTGTACCGGTGGCTCCGGCTGCACCGGCGGTGGAATGCGCTGGTCGTCGTTCACCCTCTCGGGGGAGCTGCAGCGTATCCGCTTGCAGGGTGGCTGCCTCGGCGGGCTAGGTGGCGGAAGGTTGGCCATGGCTGTGGTGGTTAATCGGCGGCGGGCTAGGAGAGGTGGAACGATGGAAGAAGAAGAAAGGAGTGGAGAAAAGTTTTGTGCTTGTCCATAACCGACGACGCGCCTTATATAGGTCTGTGCGGAGTAGACGAGGGAGCGGTTCGTTTCCCGCGCATTGAACTCTTTGCAGACCTCGTGCGGCGCACAATTAAACCACTGTGGAAGACGATCTTGAGAGATCCTTGCACGCGTCCCTGCACCACGGCTTCTCAACTTCTCCGCAGACCTCGTGCGGCGCGTCAGTTAATTAACACTTCTCAGGCTGTTAATTAACATATTGTAGTTTCAAAAATGATTATCTCAGGCGGGTATTACTTATAAACCGCCTGAGAAAAAAGAAGTAAAAATCTTCACAGACGGTTGGTACTTAACAACCGTCTACAAATATGTTTATCTAAGGCGGGTATAACTTAACAACCGCCTGGGATAATGCCCGATACTGTTCTGCAGTTTCCTTATCCCTTGCTTCTTTTTTATTTAGATTCCAATATAAATACTCAAACATGTTTACATTCTGCAAATTGTGTTCAAATTCGATGATTCTTTCTTCTACATTTGTATTAAATTAACATCTACCAACTGAACAAAATATTTTGTTCATTGCGCATTGAACTCTTTGCAGACCTCGTGCGGCGCACAATTAAACCACTGTGGAAGACGATCTTGAGAGATCCTTGCACGCGTCCCTGCACCACGGCTTCTCAACTTCTCCGCAGACCTCGTGCGGCGCGTCAGTTAATTAACACTTCTCAGGCCGTTAATTAACATATTGTAGTTTAAAAATGATTATCTCAGGCCGGTATTACTTATAAACCGCCTGAGAAAAAAGAAGTAAAGATCTTCACAGACGGTTGGTACTTAACAACCGTCTACAAATATGTTTATCTGAGGCGGGTATAACTTAACAACCGCCTGGGATAATGCCCGATACTGTTCTGCAGTTTCCTTATCCCTTGCTTCTTTTTTATTTAGATTCCAATATAAATACTGAAACATGTTTACATTCTGCAAATTGTGTTCAAATTCGATGATTCTTTCTTCTACATTTGTATTAAATTAACATCTACCAACTGAACAAAATATTTTGTTCATTGCGCATTGAACTCTTTGCAGACCTCGTGCGGCGCACAATTAAACCACTGTGGAAGACGATCTTCAGAGATCCTTCCGTCGTACGCGTCCCCTGCACCACGGCTTCTTAACTTATCAATAATATTACAAGAAAGTGGATTTTTGCCTTTTTAAAGGACCACATTTAATCAAGAATATTAATTAAGAAGAAGTAAATATCTTCACAGGCGGGTATTGCTTAACAACCGCCTGTGATAATGTCCGATACTGTTCTTCAGTTTCCTTATCCCTTGCTTCTTTTTTATTTAGATTCCAATATAAATACTCAAACATGTTTAGATTCTGCAAATTGTGTCCAAATTCGATGATTCTTTCTTCTACATTTGTATAAAATTAACATCTACCACCTGAACAGAATATTTTTAAAACTTGTATAGCTGACATTGTAATGTTTTGGTAAATATCAAATTAATTTCTACTCACATATTATTCACATTTGTGTATCTCATAAAAAAAAGGTTCCTTCACTCAAAATTGTTGGTATGAACATATTTGTATAATTTATACATGTATGAATTTTTTTAATTTTTTTAAAAGCATTCCAACATGTCAAACTTCAAATTATCCACCATTCTAACTAAATGCTCATATTCATATGAGGTATTCATCAAATTATGAACACACATTGATTCCAAAAAATTTAAAAAAATATGAAAAAATTCGTAGATGTTGGTATGATGATTAAAAATGTCCACTGAAAAAATAAATGAAAAAAGCATTATATTCATCAAGATAGAAAAATGAAAAATAGCATTTGTTGTATGTTTTTTATGTTCTGACCAATTTCAAAGGATTTATGAAGTGAAATTTAATGGTAACCTTTACTAATCAATAATATTACAAGAAAGTGGATTTTTGCCTTTTTAAAGGACCACATTTAATCAAGAATATTAATTAAGAAGAAGTAAATATCTTCACAGGCGGGTATTGCTTAACAACCGCCTAAGATAATGCCCGATACTGTTCTTCAGTTTCCTTATCCCTTGCTTCTTTTTTATTTAGATTCCAATATAAATACTCAAACATGTTTAGATTCTGCAAATTGTGTCCAAATGCGATGATTCTTTCTTCTACATTTGTATAAAATTAACATCTACCACCTGAACAAAATATTTTTAAAACTTGTATAGCTGACATTGTAATGTTTTGGTAAATATCAAATTAATTTCTACTCACATATTATTCACATTTGTGTATCTCATAAAAAAAAAGTTCCTTCACTCAAAATTGTTGGTATGAACATATTTGTATAATTTATACATGTATGAATTTTTTTAATTTTTTTAAAAGCATTCCAACATGTCAAACTTCAAATTATCCACCATTCTAACTAAATGCTCATATTCATATGAGGTATTCATCAAATTATGAACACACATTGATTCCAAAAAATTTAAAAAAATATGAAAAAATTCGTAGATGTTGGTATGATGATTAAAAATGTCCACTGAAAAAATAAATGAAAAAAGCATTATATTCATCAAGATAGAAAAATGAAAAATAGCATTTGTTGTATGTTTTTTATGTTCTGACCAATTTCAAAGGATTTATGAAGTGAAATTTAATGGTAACCTTTACTAATCAATAATATTACAAGAAAGTGGATTTTTGCCTTTTTAAAGGACCACATTTAATCAAGAATATTAATTAAGAAGAAGTAAATATCTTCACAGGCGGGTATTGCTTAACAACCGCCTAAGATAATGCCCGATACTGTTCTTCAGTTTCCTTATCCCTTGCTTCTTTTTTATTTAGATTCCAATATAAATACTCAAACATGTTTAGATTCTGCAAATTGTGTCCAAATGCGATGATTCTTTCTTCTACATTTGTATAAAATTAACATCTACCACCTGAACAAAATATTTTTAAAACTTGTATAGCTGACATTGTAATGTTTTGGTAAATATCAAATTAATTTCTACTCACATATTATTCACATTTGTGTATCTCATAAAAAAAAAGTTCCTTCACTCAAAATTGTTGGTATGAACATATTTGTATAATTTATACATGTATGAATTTTTTTAATTTTTTTTAAAGCATTCCAACATGTCAAACTTCAAATTATCCACCATTCTAACTAAATGCTCATATTCATATGAGGCATTCATCAAATTATGAACACACATTGATTCCAAAAAATTTAAAAAAATATGAAAAAATTCGTAGATGTTGGTATGATGATTAAAAATGTCCACTGAAAAAATAAATGAAAAAAGCATTATATTCATCAAGATAGAAAAATGAAAAATAGCATTTGTTGTATGTTTTTTATGTTCTGACCAATTTCAAAGGATTTATGAAGTGAAATTTAATGGTAACCTTTACTTATCAATAATATTACAAGAAAGTGGATTTTTGACTTTTTAAAGGACCACATTTAATCAAGAATATTAATTAAGAAGAAGTAAATATCTTCACATGCGGGTATTGCTTAACAACCACCTAAGATAATGCCCGATATTGTTCTTCAGTTTCCTTATCCCTTGCTTCTTTTTTTATTTAGATTCCAATATAAATACTCAAACATGTTTAGATTCTGCAAATTATGTCCAAATTCGATGATTCTTTCTTCTACATTTGTATAAAATTAACATCTACCACCTGAACAAAATATTTTTAAAACTTGTATAGCTGACATTGTAATGTTTTGGTAAATATCAAATTAATTTCTACTCACATATTATTCACATTTGTGTATCTCATAAAAAAAGTTCCTTCACTCAAAATTGTTGGTATGAACATATTTGTATAATTTATACATGTATGAATTTTTTTAATTTTTTTAAAAGCATTCCAACATGTCAAACTTCAAATTATCCACCATTCTAACTAAATGCTCATATTCATATGAGGCATTCATCAAATTATGAACACACATTGATTCCAAAAAATTTAAAAAAATATGAAAAAATTCGTAGATGTTGGTATGATGATTAAAAATGTCCACTGAAAAAATAAATGAAAAAAGCATTATATTCATCAAGATAGAAAAATGAAAAATAGCATTTGTTGTATGTTTTTTATGTTCTGACAAATTTAAAAGGATTTATGAAGTGAAATTTAATGGTAACCTTTACTTATCAATAATATTACAAGAAAGTGGATTTTTGCCTTTTTAAAGGACCACATTTAATCAAGAATATTAAATAAGAAGAAGTAAATATCTTCACAGGCGGTTATTGCTTAACAACCGCCTGAGATAATGCCCAATACTGTTCTTCAGTTTCCTTATCCCTTGCTTCTTTTTTATTTAGATTCCAATATAAATACTCAAACATGTTTAGATTCTGCAAATTGTGTCCAAATTCGATGATTCTTTCTTCTACATTTGTATAAAATTAACATCTACCACCTGAACAAAATATTTTTAAAACTTGTATAGCTGACATTGTAATGTTTTGGTAAATATCAAATTAATTTCTTCTCACATATTATTCACATTTGTGTATCTCATAAAAAAAAGTTCCTTCACTCAAAATTGTTGGTATGAACATATTTGTATAATTTATACATGTATGAATTTTTTTAATTTTTTTAAAAGCATTCCAACATGTCAAACTTCAAATTATCCACCAATCTAACTAAATGCTCATATTCATATGAGGCATTCATCAAATTATGAACACACATTGATTCAAAAAAATTTAAAAAAATCTGAAAAAATTCATAGAGCTTGGTATGATGAGTAAAAATGTCCACTGAAAAAATAAATGAAAAAAGCATTATATTCATCAAGATAGAAAAAATGAAAAATAGCATTTGTTGTATGTTTTTTATGTTCTGACAAATTTAAAAGGATTTATGAAGTGAAATTTAATGGTAACCTTTACTTATCAATAATATTACAAGAAAGTGGATTTTTGCCTTTTTAAAGGACCACATTTAATCAAGAATATTAAATAAGAAGAAGTACATATCTTCACAGGCGGTTATTGCTTAACAACCGCCTGAGATAATGCCCGATACTGTTCTTCAGTTTCCTTATCCCTTGCTTCTTTTTTATTTAGATTCCAATATAAATACTCAAACATGTTTAGATTCTGCAAATTGTGTCCAAATTCAATGATTCTTTCTTCTACATTTGTATAAAATTAACATCTACCACCTGAACAAAATATTTTTAAAACTTGTATAGCTGACATTGTAATGTTTTGGTAAATATCAAATTAATTTCTTCTCAGACGTGAAATTTTAATTAACGATGAACACACTACATTCATTAACAATATTCAATCATTCACACAGTTGAAGAACACACAAGATACTCATTCATTAACAATATGCACATCTCACAAAAGAACACACAAGATGCACAATATTTACACAAGAACACACAAGAACACAAAAGATACACAAGTAATATTCAATCACATAGATGAAAAAAGATAGATTTCATTCATTAACAATATTTACAAAACAGAAGCAACTAAAAACAACAAAAAGAAAAACTAATTAAATCCTACTCCTACTCCTCTTCCTTCTCCTCCTCCTCGTCCTCCGGCGGCGACTCCGGCACCGGTGCAACAGGAGACAGGGCCGGCTGCACCGGCTGCACCGGCGGTGCAACCCCGAGGTTGCTAGCCGTCGCCTCCACCAGCGTTCTACGGCCCTCGGGGCCAAGAACCTGGGCCATCGTCGCGAACAGAATGTCGAGACGATCAGCCACCCCCACGAGGGCGTAGAGGTAGTGGCCCAAGGTACCCATTCCAGTATACTCTGGAAGGGTACCCAGCCCCAAGGCACTCATGGCGCGAGACGTATTGTTGTACGCCTCTCGCGCCATGAGGAGGCGCTGCTCGGTGTTGATCTTCTCGGGGGAGCTGCAACATTGTTTCTTGCAAGGTGGCTCCCTCGGAGGGCTTGGCGGTGGAAGGTCGGCCATAGTGGTGTTGGGTCGTCGGAGCAGAGGAAGACGAAGAAAACAAGAGGATTCAAAGTGAGCGATGCGCTTGTGAGCGATAGCGCGTCTTTAAGGCCGCGCGGAGTGGAAAAGAAAGGTCGCGCACGCGTGACATGGTCACTGACGTGTGGGACCGGGTCCACATGTCAGTGACCGCTGATTAAGTCAGGGGATCCTCATCCCGGTTGGTGAGGGGTCTTTATGTAGGCGTTCATCAAATTAAGAAGAAGTAAATATCTTCACAGGCCCATGTTTAACTCAGGCGGGTGTTACTAACCAACCGCCTGAGATAATTGTATCTTCTCAGGCGATTGGTAAGTAAAATCCGACTGAGGTAACAGTCTTCCCTGACGGTCGGTACTTAAAATCCGCCTGAGAAAATGTGAGTCTATATATACCCCTCGGCAGCATTGGAAAAACCTAACCCGGGCGAAACACTTAGACGCCGTTAGGCTGCCAAAATTTCGTTTGCCGCCAAGTGTTCCCCCTCGTCACTTCCAGGTACGCCGCCGAGCTTCGCCGTCGCCGAGCTTCGCCGTCGTCGCCGAGCTTCGCCGTCGCCGCCGAGCTTCGCCCTCCTCACTTCCAGGTACGCCGAGCGAAGCCATTTCCGTCGCCGCCGAGCTTCAAGGTAAACCCTAAACCCTTCGACCTTCCATCCTCCTTCGCCGTGCCGCCTCCCTCCCCGCCCTCGCTGCCGCCTTGCATATCCTTGGTTAGGGTTCGGGAATTAGATAATGGTAGGCATCCTTGGTTAGGGTTCGGTGGAATTCGAAAAACTGTCAAGTTCGGTGGCATCTTTGGTTAGGGTTCGGTGGGGCAAGATTTATGTGGATGGTTATATCACGATAAATTGGTAGTTGGTTCTGTGTGTCTGAAACTGTTCTGACACATTAGTGGTAAACATGATTCTAGACTCTAGTAACAGCAGTATATTCCCTATTTCTGTCATCGGCCTTGCATATGCCACATAATTCTCTATTAGGGGCAAGATTTAGCTATATTTGGTTAAGTTGACCAAATTTGGCTAATTTTGGCTAAGTTACATTAGATATAGTTATACTTGACTAATTTTGACTAAGTTATGCTATATTTAGCTATATTTGGCTACTTTTGCTTAGAGTTAGCTATGCTAGACTAAGTTTGGCTAAGTTTGCTTTTATTTCTCTAAGTTTCATTTGAGCAATTGTAGCTAATCTGTGCTACCAAAGATGTCTGCACTTGTGGCTCCATCAGCTTCATTTGAGCAATTGTACCTAATCTGAGCTACCAAAGTTATGCTATATTTAGCTCTAAAGCCAAACAAAAGTTGCTGGCCAACTCATTTCTGATGCCAGGAGCATCCTCACGTCCATATCTAGGTAACACTAGGTGTGGCGATGGAGTCTGAGCATATGATGCCGATCTCTATGATACAAGAATTTATTTAGACCTATATAACTTCAAAAATGTGTTTTGGCTAAATTTACTTAATTGAGCTAAAATTGAGAAAATTTGTTTTAAATATGACCAAATTTAGTTATGCCATTTATTAGATTTTTGTCTTATTAGATCTAGCATGGAAAGCCCTAAGAAGACTGGTACTGATTGTAACAACAAAGAAGACAATATGGAGTTTACTGACTCCAACAGTTCAGGCTCCTATCACAGTCCTTCGGATCCTTTTCCAAATATAAAAATTAAAAAGACTTCAGTGGATCTAGACCCGGAATATGATCCTGCCGACGAGGTATGGATCACGAATCTTAACTTCAGCAGTTCAAGTTAATGTTGGTTGTCAAGTATACGAAGTCTTATAATTTTTTTCTACCTAGATTAATCTCGAAGACAATGAGGTGACATCGGCTCCTAAAACCGCAGAAGGTTCACCAATGGATGAATCCTCAGCTTCACTCAAGCGGAAACGAGGGCAACGAGGTCCCAATAAGGGTCTATTGGACCGCACCATGTACATAACAAGGGTCGGTCCAGGTGGGCTTCCCCAAGAACCACTGGATTCAGTTACCAAGTACCGTAATGCATGCAGTTTTCTTGTTAGGGAGGTTGTGCCGATCACAACCGAGAATTGGAGGAAATTACCCGAGCAGACCAAGAATGAGTTGTGGGAAAAGATAAAGAAACAATTCAAGTTCCCGAAAGGCACAGAAGAAGCTGTAAAGAAAGCAACATTGGTCTCTTGCGGCAAGAAGTTTCGATGCTGGAAGAGTGAAATGAATGCTTATGTTAAGGCCAATAAGGTCCCTAGCCCGAGGAAGATGGGAAAAATCACACAAGCTCAGTGGCAAGAGTTTGTTCGTCAAAAGAGCACACCTGATGCTAAAGCTCTAAGTGCAACTAGGTCAGAGCTTGCAAAAAAGAACAAATACCATCATCGCTTGGGGTCTGCCGGATATGGCCCCAAAGTCCAGAAATGGAATAAGATAATAGACAAAATTCTTAGTAAGGGCAATCCTCACCCATTAGAAGGGTGCGATGAGCGAACTCAACGCTGGGTCTTTGCTCGGTCAGGTTTGACCAGCGAGGGCAAACTTGAAAAGCCCGACTCTCTGAATGAAGTAGAGGATAAAATGAAAGAAGTAATTGAAAAGCAACAGAAGGGTCTCTTCAAGCCGAAGAGGGAGAATGACCAACTTACCGCTATCTTGGGAAACCCTGAACACAGCGGACGGGTTCGAGCGGTCTCTTCTCAAATGTCTTGGCTAGATGGTTTCCCTAAAGATAAAGACACATATAGAAGACGTGAGAAGTTTAAGAAAACACTTGATGAAACAATTGCTCAAAAGGTCAAAGAAAATATGCAAGAAATAATGGAACAACTTAGACAATCAGGACAATTAGTGGCACCGAGTACAATGATGGTTCCGGTGCAAAAGGAGCAATTAGTATCTCCAACTGCCTACCCTAGCAGCGTTGGTTCCGTGCCAGGCTCAGGGTCAGCCCATAAGTTCCCTGTCGATGATATTGCTAACGACAAATCTTGTCGTCTTCTTGTCCCGATAGGCAGAGCAGGGAACAAAACCAAACAGGTTGCCACTGCTATGGCAAAGCCTGATCGTGACTTCAACGGGAGTCCACTTCCGTTGTATTATTCTGTGGTGCAAGTTCTTCAGATCATTGATAATGATTATGAAGATTATGAAATAGACCACGTCACACCTGAGGGGATCGCGACTCTGGGGCAGGCTGTCAACCAATTAATCCTTTGGCACCGACGCGATATCGTGTTGGACGATGAGCCAATTTCTAGCCCCGTCGCATCTCCAAATACTGCAACCCCATCTTCTAAGGCGAAAGTGCATGAAGATCCACTCCCAGTCCGGGAAGATCCACTCCCCCTATGTCTGAGCAAGGATGATGATATCCAAGAGCAACAAGTTGGACAACAACTTCAAGCAGTACCAGAGCAAGCTGTTGCTAGTAAAGAGCAACTAGTTGAGCAACAGCTTGAAGTAGTACTAGAGCCAGCTGCTGGGAGTAAAGAGCAATCAGTTGAACAACAGGTTCAACAACAAGCCAGTGTACAACTTCCGACGACTACTCCTCGATCATCAGTGCCTGTCAAAGTTAGCTCATACGAAAATAAGAAACCTTCATCAGAAGTGACAAAGTATTTGGAAGCTATGAAGGAAAATATTAGAAAATCGAGTGCATCTCGTTCTTCTCATGAGCCAGCATTAGAAGATATCGAGGAGTGGGAAGAAGACGGTGTCATGTATAATCGGCGGACGGCTTTAGTTAAACCAGGAGTTCCAATATACAAGCTTGAGGATGTTCCTCCTAAATTTGAGAATGGGAAGCCGTTAATGACATCCGTACAACTTAGCAAACAACCCGTCGCGCTCAGAAGAATGCATGAGTGGTACATCACTGCCAGCACAAAATATGGTCTTAATTGCGTCACATTTCGTATTCCAAAAGAAGCATTCTGGAGCACTGGAGTAGATAAACGAGTCATTTTATTTGACGAGCTGCTTTCCCTTTTCCATCGTGGCATGCTCGAAATCAACCTGCTGCTCGTCTGGTGCTTGTAAGTGCTCTAATATTTTGTATTTGCTTTTCTTACTACACGCATACGCATTTCATGAGATTATAACAATTCTGGACTTCTTCAATAGGATGCAATACATGGATAATGAAAAGTTGGCGCACAAGACAGGTATCCTTGACCCTACTAGGATTGCAAAGTCGCTATTCGACGTCCAGGCGAATCGAGAATCAAGCCAGTACAAACACATGAAAAAAAAGATTTTGAAAGAGCAATTGCAAAACTTAAGAAGGATAGAAAGGCAGAAGTTGCAGCTTACATAGGACATGCGATGTTTAACTTTGTCAGAGATGGCCAGGACCTCGTAAAGGCTCCGTACCACTTCGAGTAAGTTCGACACATGGCATTGAAATAGCAATTATTGGTAATTGTTAACACGTGTGTTTGTATGTTTGCAGTAATCACTACATAATGATCTTCATCAAGCCAACGCAGGGAATGGCAACAGTCTTGGACTCGGCCGATTACCCACCAGATCGTTACAAAGATTTCCTTTCCATTTTGAAAAAGTACGTTTATTCAATAATTTTAATTTACGCACATTTAGAATGTGTTGACAAGTTTTATATGACATTTCTTGTATTACAGCGCTTGGCGGTTTTACGCGGAACAGCTTGGCGGTCAGAGACCTCCTAATACGAATGCATTGGACATTAAAACGTATTATGCTTGTCCGAAGCAGCCTGCTGGGAGTGTCTTATGCGGGTATTATGTATGCGAGCATCTTCGGACCGCCGCCGTATATAGAGTCAATCGTGAGGATGTAAGTTATCTTTAATGTCGATACCTTATTTTCTTACTTTTGTGTTTCATTTTCATTGTAACTAGCATAGTTTAATGCTTATATTCTCTGCTGTTCAATATTACCAGAAACATTATTTTCATATTTTGATTCCAACTTCAAAATTCAATTGCTCATAGTACAACTGCTCCAAAAATACCTACTAAATTCTTGTATACTCTCACTTTGATCTATACTTTGAGATTGTTCAAACCAACACATTCTAAACCTTGTTATGTGTTATATTGCAGCACAAGAAGAATCTGAACGAAGAATGGCCGGTTTGTAGAAGTATTCCTGATGGAGGAGCCGACAGGATTGCTTCTGAACTCTGTCAGTTCATTCGTCGCGAAATTTTGCACAAAACGGGGAAGTTCTTTGATAAGAGAGGTTCAGCAGCTGATGTGCCAGAACTTTCCGACTATACCAATCTAAACAGTTTTTAGTGAAAACTTGTAAACTTTGAGATGAAATTGTATCTGTAACTTGTGTGTATGTATATTGTTTTAGTGAAATTGACTTCTGTGATGATAATATTGTTGTCTTTTGTTCTGTGATGATTGTTGTTTTTTGTTCTGTGATTATATTGAATTGACCTGGAAATTAGAAATAACAGCAGTAGTACTGCATGACTGTGAAAAACAATTATCACAGGCGGCTAGATACAAGTAAAGAAACATCTGTGATAACCTAATTTTCACAGGCGGTGTCTGTTATGGTAGAAACCGGCTGCGTTAAAGGGTCTTCACAGACGGCTGATATAGGTAAACTCCGTCTGTGATAACACCATTATCATAGACGGGTTAGTTATGCTTCAATAACCGTCTGTAAAGACACATTATCATTGACGGTTAGTTATGCTTCAAAACCCGCCAGTGAAGACATATTATCATAGGCGGTTAGTTATGCTTCAAAATCCGCCTGTGAATACACATTATCATAGGCGGTTAGTTATGCTTCAATACCCGACTGTGAAGACTCATTATCATAGGCGGTTAGTTATGCTTCAAAATCCGCCTGTGAAGACAAATTATCATTGGCGGTTAGTTATGCTTCAATACCCGGCTGTGAAGACTTCTTATCATAGGCGGTTAGTTATTCTTCAATAACCATCTGTGATAAGACGTTTATCACAGACGGTTATATACGCTGCACGACCCGTCTGTGATAAAGTATTTTCACAGACGGCTAGCGTAAGTAAAGAACCGCCTATGATAATCGGTCTTCACAGGCGGCTATCCTTAGTGAAGAACCGCCTATGATAATTAGTCTTCACAGGCGGTTTCACTTCTCCGCCTGTGAAATTGCGGATTATCACAGACTCTTCGTTTCAGGCGGTTTTAAAAGCCGTCTGTGATAATAGGTTTGGAGCCGCCTGTGATGAGGCTTATTGTAGCAGTGCATATCGCGACACGTAGTCCTGGAACCCATCAGTCCAACTGTGCGTTCTCTTTTCCTCGATCGACCGGCCGGGACAATCGGGGCAGCTTCCCTGAAACGTGATTCCGGCGAGTTCGAATCAGATGCTGGGTGCGGCCACAACTTGGCACAGAACATGCAGAGTGAAGTATGTGGCTGCTGCTCGGGCCCAGGAGAGAAAGCTTGACAGGAACTAACGCGGGGGGATCTCTGCGTCACGGGCTCATGCAGCCAACGGCGCGCCGACACGCGAGCAGCGCGCGTGGTGCGTGTCACGGCGCACCGAGTCGTCCGCGTCCCCCTCCACTTCGCTCCTATTTGCCGCCACGGGGGCATACACACAACCACAAATGATTCTGTCTGATTATCCGTCGCTATCCGGTTCTGACGAATTGTTCTGCAACGTTCGCACAGGGATTAGGCCCTTCCATTTTAGGCTTATGATATTTGTATTGTTCAGGGTGTGAAGATACACGATGGAGAGCTGATTTTGGGTTATTGGCTCTCTCGTCTCTCCAAGGACCGAGGAGGAATCCCAGGTATGTACGGAGTTTGTGTCTTCATCTTGGGACCATGCTTCAAGTGTATCCTACTGTACCGAACAAAAGAACAACATGCAACACCACATGTACTCTATGTGTGTGGTCCAAAGACGACCTTTAGATTAAGCAGAAACATAGAAATGTTTTCACCGCTAGTAGCACGACACAATTCACGTTCTAAAAAGCAGACAGCTCGCCATTCAGCTACCAGTAAACCAACATGTAAATCAAAGGGCCACTGAACGGTGGTTACGGAAACTATAGAGCTTAGCATCCTTTCGTTTCTTTTTACAGTAATCATATTCTACATGCGTCTGAAATCTAAAAAAAATTTCAGGTGACCTTAGATCTTCTTTAAGATTCGTGCTGACCCTTTATCATGCTCTTCCTCAACCCTATCATCACTCTCTGTCTCCCGATAGTTCATCCGCCTCCCGATAGTTCAGCCGCGAACCTTCGATTTGGGGCGGGGCCCGGCCGCGGCGCGCCCCCCGGCGGCGTCGCGACTTCCCCATAGGCGGCGCGGCCTCCCCCCAACAGTGGCGTGACCCCCGGCAGCGATGGCGCGGCCCCAACAACGGCCCCGCCATCCAGCCGGCGATCCCGACGGCGGCATGGCGCATCCCGGCAGCGAAACGGCGTGCGGTATCATGGGCATGATGGCGCAATGGGCACGGCGACGGCCGGCGTCGGTACAGTGACCGGAGATGAGGAAGAAGGTAAGTGACTCCGTAATTTTGTAATTGTTAATTCATAATTTGTAGTTGTTAATCCGTAGTTTGTAGGTGTCAGTACCCCGACATACCGGATACCCTCGCGCACAGGCTAAAGCCGCCTAGGAGCCCAGCCTTCCTACCAAGGTAGGATCCGAGGGCGTCACGTGTCCACAAGTACGGGGTCCGAAGTATCCACATGGACCTCAAGGAGGAGTCCAGCTCCCCCACAGGGACGAGCTCCCAAGCGGCCACATGTCCAGCAGGACGGGATCTCACTCCCCCCATAGGATAGGGCTCCAGTTCTGCCACATGGTTCGAGACAATAGATAGGCCACCTCCCCGAAGAGGCGGGCTCCGGCTCTTCCACGTGTCCCGCAGCCCTGGAGCCCCCGCTCTACTCAGGAGCAGGCTCTGGGGTTGCCATGTGGTCCGAGGGCCGGGACCCGGCCTCCCCTGTGAAGGCTAGCTCCCGAGCTGCTACGTACTTTGCAACTGGTCCTGAGCGTTGGGCTACGGGAGTTAAGAGGGCGGTGCGTCTTCCCCAGACAAATGACGCGACACACGCCTGCTGTCAGGTACCGCTGCGCCCAATCGCATCACAGTGAAGACGCCGCAGGCCTACCCCACTCTGCCAAGTGGGTAGCTTACGGTGACAAGGACAGACGGATGGGACATTCTCTGCCATCATCAACAACTACGCATGGGCCCCTGGCCACCGAGGTGGCAAGACGACGAGACTTCAAGCCGCGGTTAGAGGAAGCTTATGCAAGAAGCCCTAGATCTTTAGGATAAGATCGCCCGGGAGCCACCTGTCGGGCCCCGGACCCCACTTGTAAGGCGTCCGACATTGTCTATAAAAGGACCGCACCGCCACCGTTACAAAGGATCCCCAATCTATGCATACAAACACACACACCAGCAATACAACCTCACTGTGGAGTAGGGTGTTACACTCTTGCGGCCCGAACCACGTAAAAACCACAGTCTCACACTCTCATACCACTCGATAGAGGACTAAGCCCAACCGATCAAAGAACCTCCATAGGTTGCTCCTTAGAAAATCCGGGGAAGTGTCGCATTAACACTTCGACCTTTGGCGCGTCAGGTAGGGGCTTTTTCCCTCAAAAAAGTGGTTGCGCTTTCATCGCTATGGTGTTCATCAAACCCGTGGTAGCGGTGTCCAAGGCCGCCGTTCGGTGATCAGATCCATAGCCCTAGCGGCACACTCTGGTCCATCATGCCCCCGCACAAATGCAGCTGACCAGGGTGGCGCCTCCGGGCACGTCCTGACCCAGTCAGCGCCCCCGCAACCACCGGCTGCGAGTCCGAAGAGCGCTCTGGCAGCAACCAGAGCCCTGCTCCATGACCCACCATCGATGAACGCTTCCCAGGGAGCGGCTCAGCAGTGGCTCCACGACATCGACCACTTAGTCGTGGCGGCCATCAACTCTCCCAACAGAGGGACGTCACATGTCGCTATCGCGCACGCCGTCCATCGACCGTCGCACTGCTGACTCAAGATCCACCAGGCTTACTAGCGCTGCTAAGATCCCCATGGAGGACCTAAGGGCTGAGCTTTAACGTCGTCAAGCTCAAATAGATGGCCGAGTCGTCATAGAGCGGCAGAGGGAGAGGCGGCATAACCTTGACCCCGAGTATGGTCCTCAAGGGCCTGAGCACGAGGCATCCTCCGTTCAAGGTGGACCACTGGTAAACCCTCCGCCACCACCGCCAGACCAGGATTACGTTGGATCGACCGCACCCCTGCAGTACTCTGTGCAGCAGGTTCCATAGCAGCAGTACTTGCCATAGTAGCAGACTCCACAACAGCCACATGTGGCGCAACAAATCCCGCCGGGGTATGCTATTCTGTACGCCTCTCCGACGAAGCCCATTGGAGGGTGCATGGCCTTGGCGCCATACCTACTAGAGAAGTTTGATGGGAGCGTCAACCCAGCCGAGTTCCTGCAAATCTACACTATGACACTCCTTGCTGTAGGAGCGGATGAGTCCGTCCTGGCGAACTACTTCCCCGTCGCCCTGATCGGCTCAGCCTAGTCACGGCTGATGAACCTGCCCGAGGGGTCCATAACCTCTATGATGAGCTATGCCAACAGTTCATGGAGAACTTTGGTAGCTCCTACACGCGCCCCGACACCAAGCTCGATCTCCATGATGTGCGTCAGCAACCCAAGGAGACGTTGCAATCATTCATAGTGCGTTTCTCCCACGTACACAACTCCATCCCCAACATCCCGAATGCTTCTATCATAGTAGCATTCCGGCAGGGAGTGCATAACCAGAAGATGCTCGAGAAGCGAGCCATGTACAATGTGCAAGATGTCTCTGAGCTCCTCTCCATCGCTGATCGATGCGCCCGAGCGGCAGAAAGCCATGACTGGCACACCCAGCCAGCCCCCGGAGTGGGTGGAGTCGCCCATACCAGCGAAGGTGTCATTACTGGGTAGCGGCAAAAGAAAAACAAGAACCTGGGCGGCGGCAAGAACAAGCCGCTACATGGGTCACCCGTCGCCGCAGCAACGGCGACCGGTGGAGGAAGACCCCCATGCTCTGACAAACGCCCACGTCAGCCACCTGCATCTGATGGTGACGTTGAGCCTTGCATGGTGCACAAGAATCGCGACCACACCGCGAGCGAGTGCTGGGAGATCAAGAGTTGCGTCGAGTGATGCCAACAGCGGGCACAACAGCGTCGTGACGGCGCCCCCTTCTGCCAGCGGGAGGGCAAGCAGCAGATCAACCCCAAGGTCAACGACGACAAGGAGATGGAGTAACAGAAGCAAGAACGGGTCGTCAAGGTGGTCCACCAAGACGAGGACTCCAATGTCGGCAATGACCATGAGCGTTGCAAGACTCTCCACGTCATATTCGGGGGGGGGGGGTATTGGGATCTCGCGTCCTGGAACGCGGCCAAGACCCTGCGCTGAGCAGTGGCTTCGATAGCCCCTGCTCCTGCTCCGGCGCTGCACCACAAGTGGAAGGAAACGCCGATCAGCTTCGACGCCTCTGACTGCCCCAAGAATATGGCGCGAGCTGGGATCCTGCCTCTCCTGGTTGCCCCCACCATTGCCAACGTCAGGCTCGACTACGTCTTGATAGATGGCGGGGCTGGCCTAAACCTCATCTGCCTTGTGGCCTTCAACCGGCTGCAGATCCTGGTGTTGAAGCTCACCGCCTCGAGCCTGTTCTCAAGGGTGGGGCCAGGAAACATTATCCCGTACGACAACATCAACCTCGGATGACCTTTGGGACACTCGACAACTACAAGACCGAGAGCATCCTATTAGACATCGCAGACGTCAGCCTCCCCTTCAGCGACATCATCGGCAGGAATGCCCTGTACTGATTCATGGCCGTGGCCCACTATGGCTACCTTGTACTGAAGATGCCGACCCCCTCCGGCGTCCTAAGGATCCGCGGATACCGCACTGCTGTGGTTTTAGCCTTGGAGAAGCTCCAAACCCTCACAGCAGACCCAGCACCAGCCCAGGGCAGCGCTGGGCCGAGTCAGCCTCCGCCAAGCTCGCGCCAGTGCGGCTCACCCGCTGCACCCCATCTGCAGCCTTTCGACAGCACTGAAACTCCCATCAAAGCGGCGGGGGGGGGGGGGGGGGGGGGGGGCAAGGCAGAAAGTATGAACGCCTGCTCAACGCCCCACTGGTAGCTATCGACGACAACTTGCCCAACAACCATTGCAGCTACTCTCAGAGCTTTGGGCACCCTATATATATATATATATATATATATATATATATATATATATATATATAAAGCTTAGTAGGACAGTGTGAAGCTGTTCATAGTGTTTAGGAGCAGCATTTAGGACAACCAAGATTCGGGAGGGTCAGGTCCAGAGTGCGCAGTCACCTTAGCCTGGTCCCGAACCCTAAGCCTGTGCATCCTGCCTCCCTCGGCATCCGGAAGCACGCAGTTGCCCTCTTTTGTAAAAGTCTGTCTCCTCCTAAGAATACCGATATAAAAGAATCACTGTCTTACTTCATGTTTCCCTAACAATGTTCATTTACTTACGCGCTAATTTTATGATCAACCATGCTAGACTTGTTTACTGTATATTTCCTTCATATACACGGTTGCACACTCTGTATCTCCCCTTGTTGGAGTCGTGCAATCCTACTGCAGGTGGGCTTGCTTGAGGTACCTGCGATGTGTGACGGGTTCTTGCGACTGCCCCCATCCTTGGAGTTCTGTGAAGCCGGATGGCCTCCCAGGAAAGGCCTAAGCCAATTCGGAGGTCCAGGACATGTGAACTGCTTAGCCTGATCCTATACCCTAAGCACGCACACCCTGCCTCTCAGCGCTGCGACCGAGTACTGGGGGCCAAGAGGATCCCACCCTAAGGACGGCGGGAGCCAGACCCCGAAGCACTAATGAATTGCATTACCCAAGCCCCGTGTGTCAGCTCAGGACAATAAGACATGACAAAGCTAAGGAAGAGGAACAGGAAAAACCAGCGAGCAAACTTGTCCCTCCTTTATCGTGTGTAGGACAACCAGCTCTAGCACCACAAAAGGGGTCTGCCGTCGACATCCCCACATGTTGATGACAACAACAAGCGCTGATAAGTGAGTACACTCTCCTGCCCTACTCTTGTTGCTAACAGGGTTCTCTTGTGGTACCTGTACACTAGGGGCCCGCCGTCGAAGTGCTACACATCGGTAGTGGACGACGCTGGAGCAGCCAGCTCCAGCACCACCCAGGGGGCCTGCTGTCGACGTTTCTGTGATGATGATGGGCGACGCCGGAGAAGCCAGCTCTGGCATCACCAAGGGGCCTATCGTCGACATCCCCGCATGTTGACGACAACAACAAACGCTGAGAAGTGAGTACACTCTCCTGCTCTACTCTTGTTGCTAACAGGATTCTCTTATAGTACCTATACACCAGGGGCCTGCCATCGAAGTGCTACACATTGGTGGTGGACGAAGCCGAAACAGCCAGCTTCAGCACCAACGAGTGGGCCCGCCGTCGATGTTTCTGCGATGATGGTGGGCGATGCTGGAGCAGCCAGCTCTAGCACCACCCAAGGGACCTACCGTTGATGTCTCGACGATGATGGTGGGCGATGTCGGAGCAGCCATCTCCGGCACCACCCAAGGGGCCCGTCGTCGATGTCTCTGCGATAATGGTGGGCGACACCGGAGCACCCAGCTCCGGCATCCCCCAGGGGGTCTGCTGTCGACGACTCTACAACGATGGTGGGCGATGCCGAAGCAGCCAGCTACGACACCACCCAAGGGACCCGACGTCGACACCTCTGCGATGATGGTGGGCGACGCTGGAGCATCCAGCTCCGGCACCCCAGGGGGCCTGCTTTTGACAACTATGCGACAATGGTGGGCGACGCCAGAGCGGACAACTCCGGCACCACCTAAGGGGCCTGGCGTCGACGTCTCTACGATGATGGTGGGCAACGCCAGAGCATCCACCTCCGGCACTTCCCAGAGGGCCTGCCGTCGATGACTCTGTGATGATGGTGGGCGATATTGGAGCAGCCAGCTCTGGCAACACCCAAGGGGACTGTCGTCAATGTCTCAGCATGTTGACGACAGCAACAAGTGCTGATAAGTGAGTACACTCTCTTGTCCCGCTCTTGTTGGTAACAGGATTTTCTTGTTGTAGCCTGTACACCAGGGGCCTGCCGTCAAAGTGCTACACATCGGTGGTGGATGACGCCAGAGCAGCCAGCTCCAGCACCTCTCAAGGGGCCTATCGTCGGCAACTCAACGACGATGGTAGGCGACGCCAGAGCAGCTAGATCCATCACCTCCCAGGGGGCCTGCCATCGACGACTCTACAACGATGGTGGGCGACGCCAGAGTAGCCAGCTCCTGCACCACCCAAGGGGCCTGTCGTTTACGTCTCTACGATGATGGTGGGCGATATCAGAGCATCCAGCTTTGGCTCCATCCAAGGGGCCTGTCGTCGACGTCTCTGCGACGATGGTGGGCGAGGCCAAAGCATCCAGTTCTAGCACCTCCCATGGGTCCTGTCATCGACGACTTTGCGATGATGGTGGGCGACTCCAGAGCAACCAGCTCCGGCACCATGCAAGGGTCCTGCCGTCAACGTCTCAACGATGATGGTCGACAATGCTGGAGGAGCCAGCTCCGACACCAACCAAAGGGTTTGTCGTCGACGTCTCCACTCAAACAAAGATCAGCGCCTCTGGAGGGGCCACACCGAGGTCAGCCACTCAAACTCCCCCGCTCCACTAGGGGCCCGTCGAAGACATCCTGCGATCAAGTGGTAGGTGTGCCCAGCCACCTGGCCACATCTACCAGGGGGCCTCTAAGGGGGCTCCATAGGAAGGACGTCAACCGACAATGAATAAGCCATGTCAACTATGAGATCGTTGGTTCCTCAAAAGCTAACGAGCTCGACAAAAGTTCTTCAAGCCCTTACGCAGCTAAGGACTCAGAGCAACAATTTGAGAAGCACAAGACAAGCCAAGAAACCAAACACAAACTCAAATTCATTGAAGAATATTTACAAAGGGGCGAACCTCGGATACAAAGGTGGGCTGCCGGCCTCAATCCCGGGCGAATTGCGCAATGACATGTTTGGCGGCATCGTTGACCTCCGCCGCAGCTGTCTTCTTGCGCTGCTCGACGGGACCGTCGAAAACTGGCTCCAGTGGCATCTCACGATAGCGACTCTGGTAGCACACCAGGACATGGGATGCCACTGTCTCCGCCACTGCTCTACCCTCAACTTCCAGACGTTGGGCCAGCTGACACTCCTGCAGATCGAGCTCCCGAGCGTGATGCTCTGAATATTGCTCCCAAGACCAAACATCAAGCTCTAGTAGGAGGAGTTCTTGGCGCTTGACTAGGTGCTGCTCTCAGTCCCTCGCCAGATTGCTCTCCCGAAGCTCAAGGTCTTCGATGCAGGACTGCAACCTGTCTCGATCTATCGCAACTTGAGTCATCATCGCCTGGGTTGCCACCTCTTGCTCGGCGATAGCATCTTCCTGCTTAGCAACAGCGGCTTCGCGGCGACCCAAGGCCTCTCGAACCTCTTCAAGGGCACGCAGGTGGGCGTCAGCCATGTCATTGGCTACCTTGGCATTGGCCATAATCTTCTAGGATATTGCATCCATAGCCTTTACCAAGCGGTGTCTCAGCTCTTCCTCACTCTCCTTCTGGTACTTTGCCTTCCCCTCAGCGATCCTTGACCTCAGAAGGTCCTCCCAGGCACGGAGGCGCTCGCCCTCAGCATGCAGCTTCTCCCACTCTATGCGAGGGCCCCCCGCGTGGCAAAGGTCCATGACGTCGGAGAGGCGCTCTGGTTGCGCCGAAGTTATGGAAGGCCGCTCGGTGATCATGTCGAGAACCTCTTCCTCCTGCGGTAGTGAAGGCGAGACCACCAGTATCGGGGACCTCGTCCCCGGGGACTGAACGGAAGTCGCGGTGCTACCCGAAGTGGCAGCACCATCGTCGCCCGAGGAGCCACCCGCCAGATCAGCAGCAGCGGAGGCCAGGCCCTCAGCCCACTGAGTCAACTCTAACATTGCCTCCAGTACGATGGTCGGAGGTGCCTCCTTCACGACGGCCGGAGATTCTTCACTACTCGCGCCAGGCGCGAACGCCAGAGCAATGCTCCCCTGTGCCGGCTTGGCATTCTGCTCTATTTTGGTGTAGCAGTAACCCCCTGGGCCAACTTTGGAGCGCTTCGAGACACTACCCCAGCAGTAAAGGCGTCACAACAGCTGATGTAGACTTGCAGATCAAGTTTAAAATCTGACCAAAATAGAAGAACAGAAGCGGTAATGAAGCAAGCATTGGCAAGAATGCCTTACCGACGTCCTCAGAAGCTCCAGTGGGCCTCAACCTTCGGTAGCTTTGATGTTGCGGGCCCTGTAGACGGGGTGGCTGGCGTGGTCGCCCTGGCTGGGTCTCCATAGGAACCATCGACGATGTTGCCACCCAGCGTCGGCGTACCTGCACCGACTCCAATGGTGCCACTCCCAGAGCCTCCTCCCGAGCCGCCGCCGCCGTCGGCCCGAGGCCTCTTGGCCTGAGGCTCCATGGGTGTAGTGCTCCCATAGCCCTCTTTGGCGCCTTGGACTACACCAATGGCAGAGATGGTGGCCGGTGCGCCGGCCACAAACGATTGTGGAACCGCCGCTGGATGAGCTCGACCTCCCCCTAAAGAGGCGCCAATGCCTGATCTAGAGGAAGGACGCTCCAGCGGATATTGACTTGGAGCCAGGACCGCCCGCGGCGGCATCCTCAGCGGTGGGCGAGGGTGTTTCTCCTTCGCAACCTCGATCATCGGCGACATCCCTTCCCTACATTGGGGACACGTGCCTTCCCCCCCGTGTCGGGGACCGACACCTTGCCTTTCCCTCCAACGGAGTGTGCGTCTTCCGAGCCCGGAGCAGGTGTAGACTCTTGTGGAGTGTCGACGATGACCAGTCCACGGTTTGCATTGCCAACCTACCACGGCACGAGACCGAGCGCGTCCAGGTTCAACATCTTCTTCAGGATCTTCACCCAAAGGCTCCGATCCGAGCAAAGCGGCGGACAGGGCTGTGAAAGGTTAAAGACGTCTGTTAGTACCCTGCGTACCGAATACCTCTTGGGACTGCAAAAAGAGCAAAAGAACTTCACCTGTCTGAGTTGAAGACCTATGAAGGCCCCACGTGTCATACAGAACCGGACCTGCCTCCCTTCTATAGTTAGTGCCCATGCTACCACGTGTATGCTGCAACCGGAGCTACACCCCACATACGGGAAAGCTCCGGGTTAAATACCTGCGCGGCACCCCCGAACCTAAACCCCGACAGAGGGAAGCTCCGGTACCGACATGTGTACAACAACACCAGACCTACCCATCCCAAACGGTAAGCTCTGGAGCTGCCACGTGTCCAACCGCCGGACCTTCAACTTCAACAAGCACACTGGTGGACCCCAACGGCTCAGACCTTCAAGGGGCAATTAAAGACTTCAATACCCGATTAAGTGTCATTAATACCATCTTAATGACACACGATCGGAAGGCCCTTAATACCAGTAATGGCACTGTCAAGGCGCGTTACCACACTATTAAGGGTAATTAAGCTCATTAATTGTGTATTAAGCATCAGTAACCGCCAGGGCCACATGTCGGGCTAGGCTAACGATGTAACGACCAGTCCTTGTACTATAAAAGGACTGGCCGAGTGATACACAGGGAACTCTCTCGGCTCAGAGACTCTTCCAGACTCGACTCTGACACACGCTCACAAGTGCTCATGCGCTCAATACAACAACTACACACCCCGTGGAGTAGGGTATTACGCTTAGGCGGCCCGAACCACGTAAATCCTCGTGTCAACTTGCCATCGTGTTCTGAATATCTGCACGCCCACTACTGGACTACAAACTCCGCGGGCTACCAATCGTAGTACCGGGAGAATTGCCGGAACCAAACTCCGACAGTTGGCGCGCCTGGTAGGGGATGACCGAGATTCAAACATGGTGAACTCTGCTACTGGATCGTCTAATGGTAACCGTGCTGCGCAACCAGCTGGAGGCAATCTCTCCAACATGCAGCAGCCAGCAGGTGTTGTGGCTCCAGCAGGAGTCATTCCACCACCGCCACCGGCCGCACCGGCGAATCAAGCTAGACAGCGAGATGGGGCGTCTGCGTCGGTCACGGCATCGGCGAACAACAACCCAGAACATGCGCTCTATGTCGCGCGTGCTCTTCTCCAATGTCCACTGCCTCCAGGAGCATCCCAGGGTGCAATGGAGCAGTGGAGGGCTGATGTGGAACATTTGGTTGCAACAGCATCCGATCGCATCAGCAACCAAGGTCCCCCCCCCTTGGGGCGGGCCCCATCACAGCATCGGACCGTGTCGGGTAGACTTAGTCCGCACACTTCACAATATAGGAGGCGTGCTGCATCTCAATAGGCGATGTCGCTGCCTTCCGGGGCACGACGCACCCATACGGTAACCAGGCTTACGACTCGCGACCTCCGGGCGGAGCTTGATCGCCGTTACCGTCAACAGGACGGTCGCGTCCATATCGAGTGTGCTCGCGAGAGGCGAGAGGCTCGGGACAGTCCTGCTCCCGAGGGAGGATGAGGAGGCTGTTCTGCCCTGGCTATGCACCTACACATGGTCAGATGGCCGCAGAAGTTCCGGCCTCACCTGCCGGAGAAATTTGACGGGACTGTCAATCCCGCTGAGTTTCTCCAAATCTACTCCACCGCAATCCTTGCGGCTGGAGGCAATGAGGCCGTAATGGCCAATTATTTCCCTGTGGCTTTGACTGGGACCGCCAGGTCCTAGTTCATGAGCCTTCCGCTCGACTCCATCAACAGTTGGGCGGAACTATGCCAACAGTTCACCGCCAATTTTGGGAGTTCATACACCCGACCAGGCACCGAACTGGACCTTTTTGCTGTCAAGCAGAAGGGGGAGAGTCCCTGCGATCCTCTATCTAGAGGTTCTCCCAGGTACGAAACACCATACCTTCTATCTCAAGCGATTTTGTTATTGTGGCATTTAGATAGGGCGTACGAGATAAGAAGATGCTGGAGAAGCTGGCGACCAAGGAAGTCACCAGCGTCACGAAACTCTTCAGCTTGGCAGACAAGTGCGCCAAAGCTGCGGAGGGTCGTGAAATGCACTCCCAACCACCTCCGGAGGACAGCAAAAAGTCCTCCAAAGGAGAAGCCACTACCTCCGGAAGTGGCAAGAAGAAGAAAAAGTCCAACAGCAAGAAAAAGCTGTCGGCCGGCACACCTACTGTTGCAGCTGCTGCAGCTCTGTGTGGCCGTGGGCCACTCCCCGAGAAAGGACCTCGGCCGTCGTCTGAAGACGGAGGCATCTCCAAGATGTGGTGTCCTATACACAAGACGAACAGCCACAACTTGGAATGCTGCAGAGAGGTCCAGAACCTTGCTGAGCGCTACAACAAGCGTCGGGAAAAAGTTCCTCTCTGTCAAAGGGAAGGAAAACAAAAAGTCGACGAAGCTCCGACTGAAGAGGAGTTAGGCTTTCAGGACCCCAAAAAGGTCCTGAAGGCTGTTTACACCTCCGTTGATGACGACTCCGACGTCTCCGACAACGAGCGTCGGAAGACCATGAACACCATCTTTGGTGGTTCGTGGGACATCACTTCCCGCCGTGTCCTAAAGACAATGCGACGGGACATGGCCTCAGTAGCTCCCACTGCCAAGGCGGTGCCACACTGGAAGTGGATGGACACTTCCATCACTTTTGATGCTTCAGACTGCCCTCGGAACATGATCAGAGTTGGTGAATGTAGGCCTAGAGGGGGGGGGTGAATAGGCCTTTTTGAAATTTCTCGGTTCCTATAGCACTTCAACAACAAGGTCAAAACCAGATATATCGGACTAGTCCGGTAAAGTGCGGACTAGTCCGGATTTCACGGGCTAGGTTGATCAAGTTAGGTCAATTTGATTGTTTCGTTGACGTTTGCAGCGGAAATATAAACTTTAATAACAGTTCAATAGTTGTATGTCAAGTTCTATTGCAAGTATGATTCTTGTTCAAATAACTTGAATTCAACAAAATGAATCAAACCCTAGATAATGTTGATCAACTAGAATGATGAACACAAACGAACAAGACACAAGATTTATCCCGTGGTTCGGTTACCACGAAGGCAACCTACGTCCACGTTGAGGAGCCCACAAAAGGACCGGGTCTTCACCAACCCTTCCCTCGTCAGATCGCCACGAAGGGGCCAATCCTCTTCCACTAATCACACAGGGGTAAATCACCAAGTTGAAGGGGCGATCTCACAAGTTGAGAGCTCCCTTGATTACAAGTTTCAAGACCACCAACAACACACTTCGAAATATACAAATTGAGATACAAGAGTGTGTTAGAGATTCAAACCAAGAGCTCAATCGTGTGCCAAGTGCCCTCTCCAATGATCTACAAGTGATCTTCAATGGATTGATCAATTTTTCACTTAGTTTCATGGAGAGAGGTAGTTTTTGAGTCTCTTGGGAGGTGTGACGGCGCTAGGGTTCGAGAGAGGTGAAAGTGGGCCGTGCACCTCTATTTATATGGGGTTTCTAAAAGTGACCGTTAGGGTTCAGAAAGATCGGACTAGTCCGTGGTGGTCACCGGACTAGTCCGGTGTGCTGTGTGTAGCAAACCCTAAGTGTCCAGGAATATCGGACTAGTCCGGTTGAAAACGGACTTGTCCGATTTCGCTACTGGAAATCTTCGGACTAGTCCGGTTGCCATCGGACTTGTCCGGACAAATGAAACCCTAAGTGTTTGGGATGACAAGTCCGCACTTGGAGGACTTGTCCGATTTAGATCAGTGTGTATATCGGACTAGTCCGTGTAGACACCGGACTTGTCCGAAGTGGATCAGAATGAATATCGGACTAGTCCGGGTCACAACGGACTTGTCCGATTTTGTGTGACTTGTGCATTGTGTTAAGGACTAGTCCGCATTGGAGAGGAATAGTCCGAAGTGGATCAGAAAGATATCGAACTAGTCCGGCTGATATCGGACTAGTCCGGTCCTGTATAGCTTTGTGCATTGTGTGTGTGTGATTAAATGAGATTGAGCTCTTGGGTGTGTTTCCTTAACACACTCCATACATGCTAAACTACTAATTTCTTCTCCTTGAGCTCAAATTCATTTTCCTTCTCAATTTCCCTCTTTTTGGCACTTTGCTCATTTTTCATCATTTTCCTGCATTCATCTCAACAAAAGGATTAGGATCCCAATTGCTTGTCATAAATCATCCAAAACCCACAAGGGAGTCCTAGATGCACTTTCAATCTCCCCCTTTTTGGTGATTGATGACAACCAATTGAGATTTCACAAAATGAGGTATAAAATGAGATTTTCATAAAGTATGCACATATGACTCAAAAATACATCAAGCAACAAGATAATTATTCATGTGTGCATTCTTTATGGTGGGATGCATACTAAGAGCATGAATGCATTAAGAATGACAGAATTTGCATTGATCAACTAATATCAAGTGAATATGGCATTTCAGGAGCAAAAATTCAGATTTCATCACACACTTGCAAATTAGTTGAGCAATTTAACACAGGACCAAACATGATATGAAAATAGTGTTAAACAAATACAATCACAATTAAAAAATACATAGAGAGCTCTCTCCTCGCATCCTATTTAGCTAAAGCTAAGACTAGAGACTCCCCCTCAATATCTCCCCCTTTGGCATCAAGACACCAAAAAGAGAGAGAGGAAGGTCCTAGGGCTTCACTCTTTGCTGTCAGTCCTCTCGTCGTCTTCATCGCTTTCCGCTTGACGAGGTTGAGAGGGAGGAGGAGGAGCGGAGCTGCTCGAGCCCCCAATGCCAAAATAGGCAAGCTCGGAGGGAGTCAAGGGGCTGAGATCGGTGATGTCCGGATCAGAATCTTCAGAAAGTACTGGAGATCCAATTGGGTTGATCTCCAGCTTCTCACTCAGCTGCTTCACATTGGCTTTTATGTACCTCATGTTTTCCTTCCTCTTCTGATTTAGCTTGTGAAGCTTCACTTCAGTTTTCTTGCATGAGGAGAAAATTGCAGCCAAGTACTTGAGGATCCCACTGGCGGATCCTTTCTGAGGGCCTTCCCTGGAGGGAGGAGGAGCCCTAGCAGCTTCTTCTTGCCTTGCCGGTGCCTCGGGGCTTGAGGCCGGCGATGGAGCAGCCTGGACACTCACTGGCTGAGGCTTCTGAGGCCTCAGTGGGGTGTGCTCCACATCCTTCACAAACTCGATCCCTGTGACCTTCTCAATCATAAACATCAGGTAGGGAGCATAGCCACAGGACCGGTTGGGGGTGCTTGAGATGTTGACCATATCGTTCCAAATGTAATCTGCAACATCAAACTGTCTCCTCTTGCTTATGACCCTCATTAGAGTCCGGAGGTAGCCCTGTACACTCCCTGCATCCCCATCCTTGGGGGCAATGGTCTTCCGGAGAACTCTGTTCAGGACCACAAAGAAGGGCTTCATGTTCTTTGTGGAGGGAGGAACATACTTAGAGTTGGGCTCATACATGAACTTCATTCCGTCCCTCTCAATGACCCCTATGTTGTGGATGATTAGGTGGTCATTTCCAGCAGAGTCTAAGTGGAGCAGTTTTGCAAAATCCTCCTGAGTGATGGAGTACTTGGATCCATGGGTCATCCAAGTCACACTTTCTTCATCTTCACTCGAGAAGTGGCACGTTGCATAGAATTGTGCAATCACTTCATCATTCCAATTGTGTCTGAAGGCAAACAGATCCTTCAGACCATGTCTCTCTGCAGCTGCTATCACGTCATCAAAAGCTGCACATTTCTTCTTCTCAAGGTGGGCCCAGTCAATCCATTGACTGCGCACCACCGAGGTCTTCATCGGCAAGTAGACCAGCTTGTAGAAATCAGCATGGAAATTTGACCAAAATCTGCCATCAGCTGCTTGCTTGGGCCTTGCATAGCAATCAACACTTCTCAACTTCGCAGCCACATCGCTGCCCTTGCCAGTGAATCTTTCCTCATTGGGGTCCCGGACCCCTTCTCTGGGAGTATGCAGCTTCAGGGGCCCAACAGGCCCTGTGGCAACTCCCTTGCCTTTTCCTTTTGCTTGGCGAAGGCCGCTTGTAGATGGAGCAACCTTCAAGGCAGGCTTCTTGGCACAGACCTTCCTCCGAAACTGGGGAGGGGAAGTAGCAGGCTCGGAAGGTCTTTCTTGGCGTTTCTTGCCAAGACCCGCCGAGGACCGAGATGCCACCTCGTGGTCCAACTCGGCCTCAAAGTCGGAGATTTGGTTGTCGGAGCTCGACATGATCTGAGAATGAGTGATCAAGAGAAAGGACAAATTATACAAGGTATTGGTGAGGTAAGATGGCAATGGAAGGCATTAGGGAATTAAAGAATTAGGTTTTGGTTCAGAAACAACGGACTTGTCCGGTGCACAGGCACGGACTGGTCCGGTCCCCAAGTTGTGAACAACAACTCCCGGCTGCAACATACTCCGCTTCGGCTGTGGATAATGCAATGGAATTCTGTTTCTTGGATGACCAAGAAACTAAGGATCTTCCTAGGAATTGGCAAGTGCCGGAAGTGCTTTTTCTATCAACTTTGCACCCGACATAATCTGCATCGGAATACCCAATGAGATTGAATTTTGAGCCTTTTGGGTACCAAAGACCAAGGTTGGGTGTATGAACTAAATATCTTAGGATTCTCTTTACGGCTGTCAAATGACATTCCTTAGGGTTGGCTTGAAATCTTGCACACAAACATACACTCAACATAATATCTGGCCTAGATGCACATAAGTAAAGTAAAGATCCAATCATGGAGCGATATACCTTTGGTCGACGCTCGGTCCATCTTCATTGAGATCCAAGTGGCCATTCGTAGCCATGGGAGTCTTTATGGGCTTTGCCTTGTCCATGCCAAACTTCTTGAGTATGTCCTGCGTGTACTTGGTTTGGCTTATGAATGTTCCCTCCTTTTGTTGCTGCACTTGGAATCCCAAGAAGTACTTCAATTCTCCCATCATTGACATTTCAAACCTGTCTGTCATAATTCTAATAAATTCTTCACAGAAAGATTGGTTAGTTGACCCAAAAATTATGTCATCAACATAGATTTGGCAAATAAAAAGATCATTATCCAGGTTTTTCGTGAATAGTGTATAATCTACTTTGCCAATCTGAAAGCCATTATCAATTAAAAAATATCTAAGACACTCATACCAAGCTCTAGGAGCTTGTTTGAGGCCATAGAGAGCCTTACGCAGTTTATACACGTGGTCGGGGAACTCTTCGTCTTCAAATCCGGGTGGTTGCTCCACGTACACCTCTTCCTTGATCGGTCCGTTGAGGAAGGCGCTTTTCACGTCCATTTGATACAGCTTGAAATCATGGTGAGTAGCATATGCAAGTAATATTCTAATTGATTCAAGCCTAGCTACTGGAGCAAAAGTCTCATCGAAATCCAAACCTTCGACTTGTGAGTAACCTTTGGCCACAAGTCGTGCCTTGTTTCTTGTCACCACCCCGTGTTCATCTTGTTTGTTGCGGAAGACCCACTTGGTGCCCACAATATTTGCATTGGGTCTTTCCACAAGTTCCCAAACTTCGTTTCTCTTGAAATTGTTCAACTCTTCTTGCATTGCCACCACCCAGTCCGGATCCTTCAATGCATCCTCAGTCCTGCGGGGTTCCAAAAAGGAGACAAACGAGTAATGTTCTCAGAAATTTGCTATACGAGATCTAGTGGTTACTCCCTTTTGGATGTCGCCGATGATGTTGTCGATTGGATGATCCCTTTGAATGCATTGGTGTACTCTTGGGTGTGGCACTTGGGGGGTCGTATGTTGGTGATCATCTTCTTCTCCCCCTGAGTTGTTGTCCTCGTTGATTTGTTGATCATGTTCATATTCTTGTGATTGATCTTGTATCGAGGCTCCCCCTTGATTGTTGATCTCCTCTTGTGGTTCACTTTCCTCTTGTATTTGTGACAATGACTCTTGTGGTCGTACTTCGCCTAGAGCCATCCTCTTCAATGCTTGATAGGGGGCTTCCTCTTTACCTAATTCACATTGATCAACTTGCTCCTTTTGGGAGCCATTAGTTTCATCGAACACTACGTCACGTGCCACTTCAACAAGTCCGGAGGCCTTGTTGAAAACACGATAGGTGTAAGTGTTCGAATCATAACCAAGCAAGAAACCTTCATCGGACTTCGAAGCGAACTTTGAAGTCCTGGGCTTCTTGTTCAAAATATAGCAAGGAGAACCGAAAACTCGAAAGTATGAAATGTTCGGTTTGTTACCGGTGAGTATCTCATAGGGGGTCTTCTTTAGTAGTCGATGAAGGTAGAGTCGATTTGTGGCATGGCAAGCGGTGTTGATTGCTTCCGCCCAAAATCGATCCGAAGTCTTGTATTCATCGAGCATTGTTCTTGCCATCTCTATGAGCGTTCGGTTCTTCCTTTCGGCAACTCTGTTTTGTTGTGGAGAGTATGGTGCTGAGAATTCGTGCTTGATTCCTTCCTCATCAAGGTACTCCTCCACTTGTATGTTCTTGAACTCCGTGCCATTGTCGCTCCGAATACTCTTGATTGATAGTGAGAACTCGTTTTGCGCTCACTTGAAGAATTTCTTGAGTGTTCCTTGTGTTTCTGACTTGTCATGCAAAAAGAACACCCAAGTGAAGCGGGAAAAATCATCAATAACAACTAAACCGTATTTATTACCGCTGATGCTTATGTAAGCAATTGGACCAAACAAGTCCATATGAAGTAGTTCGAGCGGTCTTGTCATGGTCATGATGTTCTTCGCGGGATGTTGTGCTCCAACTTGCTTCCCTGCTTCGCACGCGCTACAAGGCATGTCTTTCTCAAACACAACATCTTTCAAACCTCGGATGTGATCGCCCTTGAGGAGTTTTTGAAGGTTCCTCATACCAACATGTGCCAGGCGTCTATGCCACAGCCAACCCATGTTGGTCTTTGCAATCAAGCATGTGTCGAGTTCGGCTTTATCCTTGTTGAAGTCAACAAGGTAAAGCTTTCCCTTCAACATACCCTTGAATGCAACAGAACCATCACTTCTCCTTGAGACGGTCACACCCTTGTTAGTGAACAGGCAATTATAACCTTTGTCACATAATTGAGATATGGACAACAGGTTATAATCTAAAGATTCAACGTGTAAAACATGCGAAAGAGTATGTTCAGAGGATATTGCTATTTTACCGGTACCGAGGACCCTTCCTTGACTGTTATCCCCAAAGTAGATGCCTTCGTTTGGGTCCTTGTTCACTTCATACTCCACAAACATCCTCCTTTCTCCGGTCATGTGGTTGATGCATCCACTGTCTAGCACCCATTTGGATCCACCAGAGGAGTAGGCCAGCAAAAACAAATTACGCCTTGGTTTTAGGTACCCAAGCTTGCTTGGGTCCTTGGAGGTTAGTAACAATACATTTGGGCACCCACACATGGGATTTTGTGTTCCCATGGCGTGGCCCAGCATAATAAGCATACACTTTACCAACATTATTTTTCATTAATACATAAGAAGCATCAAAGGTTTTAAACAAGAGTTGTTGTTGATTATGGGTCGGACTAGTTTGTGTGACCGGACTTGTCCGGATGATCGGACTTGTCCGGACCACAACCGGACTAGTCCGGTTTTCATGAGAGTTCAGGTTTTTAGTTTTCGAGTTACCAGGTTGTGAGGGTCCTCCCTTCACAAAGGTAATCCTTCCCTTGTTATTCTTATGATTTCCAGCTCTTTGCTTTCCATCATAAGAGTAACCAATGCCATACTTGACATTTGGAGGTCTTTGGACCAAATATGCACTACGTGCATAGTTGATCCTCTCCTTGTCGAATATTACACATTGGGTAGGATTTTTGTCCTTTGTGGAGGTAGAATTTTCCTTCAACCCGGTGTTAATTTTATCACA
Organism: Tuctoria greenei; assembly: GCA_036927565.1. Lineage (NCBI taxonomy): Eukaryota > Viridiplantae > Streptophyta > Magnoliopsida > Poales > Poaceae > Tuctoria > Tuctoria greenei. The sequence goes on from JAYESD010000011.1 coordinate 30,261,797, forward strand.
TTTGCAAATATGAGCGATATTAGTTGAAGTGGGTTGAGAAGGTAGGCTTGAAGAGGAGGAAGGTTCACGAAGCTTGAGTGACTCAACCTGCACTTCAAGGATCTTGTTGACCTTGATTAGGTCATCAAGTTGATCCTTGATTGCAACGTTTGAGTTGGTTAACTCCAAGCAAGTTTTCTTGCTTGAAGCTAGCTCAAGCTCTAGTGAGTGGTTTCTCTCCTTTTCAAGAGCTAGAAGATTGTCAAGTTCGACATGCTTCTCCTTTTGGGAGATAATCATGTCTTCTTGACGATCAATTAGCTCTTCCTTCTCAACAAGTTGGTTAAGCAAGAATTTCATTTTAGCAGCAGTTTTTCTATCTAAACCAATTAGCATATCTTCGTCATCACTATCTAGATCATCATCACTTGAGTAAGAATGCAAGGAAGGATTTTTGATGTTTACCTTGCGTTTACCTTCCTTAGCCATGAGGCAAGTTCCATTTGCCTTCTTTGCACCGAGCGTGGGGAAGAGTGTGGGTTTCTTGGACATGCTTTCAATGGCTATGCTAGCCATTTCTTCTTCATCGGACGATGAGGACTCATCGTTTGAGTCCCACTCCTTTCCGATGTGTGCTTGTTCAGCTTGTTTCTTCTTCTTGAAGAATTTCTTCGGTTGAGGCTTGGACTCTTTACTCTTCTTCTTGTTGTCCTCATACGGGCAATCGACTATAAAGTGATTGTACTCACCACAATTATGGCATGCCCGCCTCATCTTCGGCTTTGTCTTCTCCTTGTATTTTCCTTCACTCGATTTTGTTCCTTGTCTTTTCTTCATAATTCTTTTGAACTTCTTCATGAACAAAATCATATCTTCTTCGTCCAGCTCGCTGCTTTCATCATCGCTATCCTCCTCAAGCTGTGCTTCTCTTGCTTCTTTGGATAGAGGCTTGAGTGAGGACTTTAGGGCAACTCCCTTCTTCTTGGCTGATGTGAGGTCGGCTATTTTTTTTACGTGCTTGGCTTGCTTCTCCATCATCTCAAAGTTGATGATTTTGCCAAGCAGTTCATCCGGAGTCATTTTCTTGTACCCGGGACTTTCTCGGATCATAGAGCAAAGTGTGACGTTGCGAGGCATAAAGGCTCTAAGGATGAGCTTTACAACCTTGTGGTCATTCCACTTTTTGCTCCCATATGATCGAACCTTGTTCACAAGAGTCTTCAGTCTGTTGTACATGTCCTGGGGAGACTCATCTTCCTCAATCGCGAACCTTCCTAGTTCGCCTTCAATCATTTCAATCTTTGCCTCCCGCACATGCCTGTCACCTTCATGTGCTGTCTGTAGTGTGTCCCAGATTTCTTTGGCAATTTCCAATCCGTCCACCTTTGTGAATTCATCTCGACTTAGAGCTGAGGTGATAACGGCTGCGGCTTGGGCATTCCTGTGGATGGCTTGCTCTTGACTTGGCGTGAGCTCTTCATCGTCATCAGGGATGTTTATTCCTGTGCACACAATATGCCATAAACTTGGGTTAAGGGAAATCAAGTGCATCTTCATATTTTGCCTCCACATGGAGTAATCACTCCCATCGAAGTGTGGGGCTTTTCCGAGAGGAATAGATAGATAATGACTGCTGTTAGAATTTAAACGGTCATAATTAAAAGGATATCGGGAGTAGTCGGTGTGACTACTCCCCTTCTTCTTTTCTTCGACTTTAGATTTCCCTTTGGAAAGCGCTTTCTTTCTAAGGAGTGTTTTCAGCTCCAATGTCTCCTCATCATCATCATCGAAGTCTTGAATGGCTTCGAGATACTTTTCAAGCTTTTGGTGCTTGTCATTGTTCATTTCTTCCTGGTTGTTGATTTTCTGGACTTCCTTCATGTCCGACATGATCTCTTCGAGTGGTTGCACTCTTTCTTGAAGAACCTGCTCTGATACCAATTGAATGTAGGCCTAGAGGGGGGGGGGTGAATAGGCCTTTTTGAAATTTCTCGGTTCTTGTAGCACTTCAACAACAAGGTCAAAACCAGATATATCGGACTAGTCCGGTAAAGTGCGGACTAGTCCGGATTTCACGGGCTAGGTTGATCAAGTTAGGTCAATTTGATTGTTTCGTTGACGTTTGCAGCGGAAATATAAACTTTAATAACAGTTCAATAGTTGTATGTCAAGTTCTATTGCAAGTATGATTCTTGTTCAACTATTTAACTTGAATTCAACAAAATGAATCAAACCCTAGATAATGTTGATCAACTAGAATGATGAACACAAACGAACAAGACACAAGATTTATCCCGTGGTTCGGTTACCACAAAGGCAACCTACGTCCACGTTGAGGAGCCCACAAAAGGACCGGGTCTTCACCAACCCTTCCCTCGTCGGATCGCCATGAAGGCCAATCCTCTTCCACTAATCACACAGGGGTAAATCACCAAGTTGAAGGGGCGATCTCACAAGTTGAGAGCTCCCTTGATTACAAGTTTCAAGACCACCAACAACACACTTTGAAATATACAAATTGAGATACAAGAGTGTGTTAGAGATTCAAACCAAGAGCTCAATCGTGTGCCAAGTGCCCTCTCCAATGATCTACAAGTGATCTTCAATAGATTGATCAATTTTTCACTTAGTTTCATGGAGAGAGGTAGTTTTTGAGTCTCTTGGGAGGTGTGACGGCGCTAGGGTTCGAGAGAGGTGAAAGTGGGCCGTGCACCTCTATTTATATGGGGTTTCTAAAAGTGACCGTTAGGGTTCAGAAAGATCGGACTAGTCCGTGGTGGTCACCGGACTAGTCCGGTGTGCTGTGTGTAGCAAACCCTAAGTGTCCAGGAATATCGGACTAGTCCGGTTGAAAACGGACTTGTCCGATTTCGCTACTGGAAATCTTCGGACTAGTCCAATTGCCATCGGACTTGTCCGGACAAATGAAACCCTAAGTGTTTGGGATGACAAGTCCGCACTTGGAGGACTTGTCCGATTTAGATCAGTGTGTATATCGGACTAGTCCGTGTAGACACCGGACTTGTCCGAAGTGGATCAGAATGAATATCGGACTAGTCCGGGTCACAACGGACTTGTCCGATTTTGTGTGACTTGTGCATTGTGTTAAGGACTAGTCCGCATTGGAGAGGACTAGTCCGAAGTGGATCAGAAAGATATCAGACTAGTCCGGCTGATATCGGACTAGTCCGGTCCTGTATAGCTTTGTGCATTGTGTGTGTGTGATTAAATGAGATTGAGCTCTTGGGTGTGTTTCCTTAACACACTCCATACATACTAAACTACTAATTTCTTCTCCTTGAGCTCAAATTCATTTTCCTTCTCAATTTCCCTCTTTTTGGCACTTTGCTCATTTTTCATCATTTTCCTGCATTCATCTCAACAAAAGGATTAGGATCCCAATTGCTTGTCATAAATCATCCAAAACCCACAAGGGAGTCCTAGATGCACTTTCAGTTGGCCAATGCGATGCATGCCAGTTCCATGCAAAGCAAATTCACACACTAGCTCAACCTCTACAAATGATACCTCCTACATGGATATTCGCTGTGTGGGGGATGGATATCTTGGGACCTTTCCCAAGAGCCATCGGAGGTTACAATTTCCTGTACGTTGTCATTGACAAGTTCACCAAATGGCCTGAAGCAACTCCAGTTGTGACAATAAACAAGCAATCATCTATCAACTTCTTGCAGTCCATCATATGCAGATTTGGAGTCCCAAACAAGATCATAACTAATAACGGGACCCAATTCACAAGCTCTACATTTCAAGAATATTGCGAAGACCTCGGCATTCAGGTCAGCTACGCTTCTGTAGCTCACCCGGCAAGCAATGGCCAAGCTGAGATATCAAATGCAAAAATCCTAAAAGGACTCAAGACGCGCACATATGAACGCCTGAAAAAACATGGAGCCAACTGGATCGAAGAGCTTCCGCCCACACTGTGGGCCAACAGGACAACTCCAAACCGGTCAACTAGAGAGACACCCTTCTTCCTGGTGTACGGAGTTGAAGCAGTCCTTCCTCCGGAAATCACCTTGGGTCACTCCGGGTCCGGACCTTCGACGATGCTACGCAGGACCAACTCTGGTGTGAAGACCTTGACCTCGTTGAAGAGGGAAGGTGTCGAGCAGCTATTCGGAATGCCCGATACCGCCAAGCTCTTCAGCGCTATCACCAAAGGCATGTTCATAGCCGACAACTCGAGGAAGGCGATCTGGTGCTACGGAGAATACAAACTCGAGAAGGGTTAAATAAACTCTCCCCCAGCTGGGAAGGACCCTTCCGAGTGATCAAAGTATCCTGTCCCGGATGCGTTCGCTTGGCAACCGAGGATGGGACACCTCTCCCTAATCCTTGGAACATTGAGCACCTCTGTAAGTTCTACGCTTAATATCATGGAGGTGAGTCGGTAGTTACATGTGATGTATGTTATAGAGTCATTGTACAGAGTCGGGTAGCTCCTTCGGGAGAACAGCCGGACCTTCCCCGGAAGGTCCGCAAAGTTCAGGCAACACTTGTCACAGTCTCAGAACTAAAAGTGTAGCTAGCTACCTTGGGTCAAACGAGAAATGCAACACACTTAGCCTGGTTCCGTACCCTAAGAGTGTACTTGTTTCCCCTCTACCCCGAACCTATAGTAAAAGACATCATTATGTGAAAATAGACTCCACGTGTATTTATTTTGTACAGGCTCAATATTTTTTATTTTTCTCTTTCTTGTCTATAACAAAGTTGTGAAATTCTTAAGAAACTTTAGCTCGACCAATTCATATATAATTCAAGTTGCATTGTCAATTCTTCCGGGTCTAAATATTGTTAATGGTCTACTCGTCTGAATGCCGCCAAGCCAATCTAGGTTCGGAGTGTGCTATCGACTTAGCCTGGTCCTGCACCCTAAGTACGCCACTCTACCTACACCCCGGCAGGCCGAAGTAATGCGAGTCCAGAAACAATCGGATCTGGAGAAAACAAGCCAATGCACTTTATTGTATTTAGAATTGCGTTCGACCTAAAAATTTCTTTCGGGAATAGTAAGCCGCAAACGAGTTATAGAGAAGAAATGGGTTTTACTGTTTTTCTTGAATTTAGTGTGCAGGAAAAATAAAGATCTCATGATGATGGTGGATGAAGCCAGATCTATCAAAGCTCCGACACCCCCTAAGGTGGTCTATTGTCGACGTTCTGGCAAATCAAACATTGATAGTAGACATCGCCGGAGCTACAAAGTTCTGGCAAATCCAGGGGGCCAGCCGTCAACGTGAAGAAAAAATGGTGGGAAGACTCCCAGTGGGGTCTGCTGTCGACGCACCGCATGTTGACAATGGTCGCTGCCGGAGCTACCAAGCTCTGACAACCCCAGAGGATAACCGTCGATGCTCTACGTGTTGACAAGGGTCACTGCCAGAGCTACTAAGCTCCGACAACCTCAGGGGGCCCCTACTATTGGCGACTTCGGACCTACAAACTACAAGTTTGAAGTGCGCAAGTCTTCAACAAAATGCTACATTCTCACGGTACATGTTCACAATCAAATTGTGTACATCTACCAGGGGGCCAAGTGGGACAAAGGTGTTTAAGACAAAAAATGAAAGTCATAAAATTCTTGGATTTCATTAATCTTGAGATAAGAGATTACAAAATTGGAGAAAAAGAAGAGAGGATACAAGCGGGAGCTAAAAAGAGAGAGTCCTAGACCCTATGCAAGAACGAGGCGACCTTCTGGGCAACCTCCAACACGCTGGCTTTGGCGGCTTCTCCCTCTTTGTCAATGGGGCCTTCAAGCACCGGGTCGAGTGGGAAGTGAGGGTCCCGGCTTGTGTAGCACGTCAGCATGTACTCTGTGATGTTCTTTGCCAGGGATTGTCCTTCGGTTTCAAGCTGGTCCGCGATGACATCGCCCATCTTGGTGAGCTTGTTGCCCGCCGAGCTCAACGCTTGCAATGCCTGGTCCAGCTCCAGCTCCGGATCATCCGGACGCACGGGACTAAAACCCATCGGCGTCAGCGTGTCATTGGCTTTGCCCAAGAAGTCACAAACTTGTTGGGACTCCACATCCCTTGAGCCTCACTTCTCTTCCAAGGATCTCTTCGTCGCCGCAAGCTCCAAATTCTCCCGAGCAAGGCGCTCGACCTCTTTGGCGTTCTGCTAAATCTTTTCAGCAACCTGCCTTTCGAGTTTGCCGATCTCCTCCTCCCGGAGGTGGATCTTGTTCCGGCGGTCGACCAGGTCCTTCTCCCGACCCCGCACTTTCTTCTCCGTGGCATCAATTTCATTCTCCCCCGTGGTGAGGTCCTGTCCTTGCTGCCACACCTTCTTCTCCTCTTTCTCGTAGCGCTCCTCTAGCTTCTTGGTGCGCTCCGCGAGACTCTTGTCACTCAGATTCAGCCTTTGAGTAAGCTCCTCCTCCCTTTTCATGAGGTCATCCCGCAGCTCCAGGAGTTTTTGCTCTTCATCTTCGAGCTTTTTCTCCTGCTCCTCAAGAGCCTCCCAGCGCTTGACGAGGCTGTCGTGGATGGCACTGAGCTTCTCTTGGTGGTCATTCGCTGCTTCATTAGAAGCCACGACCTGTTCGTGGATGGCCCGGGACCGGTCGTCGAGGGATCGCGTCATGCTTTTCCTCTCATCCAGCAGCTGACCCCAGTACTCCAACCGGACCTTCTCCCTTTTCACCCACTCCTTGTCGTCGGCCAGCCTCGTCTGCGCCAGCTTGGTCTCGAATTGGAGCCGGTTGGGCCACCTCCTAAGGGTTTGGCGCTCCTCCTCGAGGGCCTTGTTGTCGTGGTAAAAGACCAGCTGAACTTGATGAAGGCTGGAGCAGGCAGTGTCGATGGATAACGACAAAGGGATTTGCTCCAGACCTGCCGGGGTCCTCTCCGCTGGCTCCAGCGGGTTCTCCATAACAAAAATCGGGTCCCACTTTACAAGAGAGGTCCCCTGAGCTTCCACGGCACTAGGGACGTCCTCTAGGATAGCCTTGTCCGCCGACGAGGAAGGTCCTGCAGCAGAAGTTTCTACCTCCGGAGTCGGCTCTGAAGGTCCCGCTGCAAGGTCATCAGCAACTGGTCACTGAGGTGGGGGGACCGGAAGCTTCCTCTTGGCACCCTGGCTCAGGCGCGGGCACCTCCGGAACCACCATCTCTGGGGCACGCGTTGAAGGTTCGACCGGTGCTGAAGCCACTTCCGGCTCCGACGCTGGCACCTCCTCCGCCGCCAGTTCAGTCGTTGGTGCCTCGACCGCCATTGGCTCAGGCGCTAGCACTTCTGCGACAACCAGCTCAGGCGTCGTAACTTCTTCAACCACCGGCTCTACCGCCGGCGCTTCATCAACCACTGGCTCCGCTGCCGAGGCTTCAACAATATCTGTCTCTAGGACCGAGACTGCAGCTACCTCTGGCTCTGAGGCCGGAGCGTCCATCATCTCAACATCCAAACCCGGAGCTTCAACCTCCGGGGCTGGTGTCGCTGGTACATCTTCATTCTCGTGGTTCGGTGCTACCACGGGAGCTTCAGGGGATGACTCGAGGTCAAGGACCACGATAGCTGGCACCGGAGCTGTAGGGGTCTCAACCACCTCTTGGGGCGGCGCTGGAACTGGAGCCGGAGCCTCCGTCTGCGCAGCATCAGTTGCTGCTGCAGGAACCGGAGCCTCAACCCCTTTCTTGGGTACCCTGCGGATGAAGTATGGAGAAACTCAAAATATGATTACAACAAAAACAATCAACTGATGTAAAAAATCAAATTTACCTCGGAAGGCTTCCGCTCCAGCTAGCGCGGAACCTCTTCACCGGACGCTCAGGACTGTTCCCTGTCACCACTGGTGTAGAAGCTCCGGAAGGCTCCCCGGAGCTTGCTGCCGCTGTTGGCATCGTCTTGGTTGAGGCCCCCCCTCGACTAAGAAGGACCTTCGGACCTAGAGCCCTCAGCTGGCCCTGGTATTGGAGCCACAAGGCTGGAGCTAGCGTCCTGAGGAGATGCCGATGCTGGAGTGGTTGTCGCCGCCGAAGACCTCCTCCGCCGGGGGGAAGGAGCTGCAGTGGAAGGAGCAGGTTTGACTGACCTCCCGTCAGAATGCTTCAACTTCCTCTTGCGGCTCGAGGGCTCGACCAACTCTTTGCCCTTGCCTATGACTTCAGCTCTTGGCTTCAGGGCGGGAGCAGAGCCACCTTTAAAAGCTCCGGGGATTGCCACCTCGGAGGTTGATCGCCTCTCCATCAGGCCCAAGTCGTCCAACAGCGGCATCTTCCTATGGAGCTCTCTGCACTCCTCTGGTATCATATTTAGAGGAAGGAAAGCCGTCAGTGGAGACATGTTGCCAGGGCCAATGTTTCCAGGCTGGAACTTCTTGAGATGGGTCTTCAAGGCTTCACCGGTCAAGTTGGTGCCCGAACCAACCTCGATGCGGTTGGTATCCATCTCACTGTTGAAGGCCCAGGCAGGTCGCCCCCTAGCCCTCAGCGGGGCCCACTTGTTTGTCAAGAAGTTGTTGAAGACCATCTGAGGGGTCACCCCACCGTCGACACACTCCTGGATTATGTCCAGAATGGGCCTGTACTCCCTCAACAGCTACGACACGTCACTCCAAATGTCGGTGTCGGTGCGAGGGAGGCCTTCAGGCAGTTCCAGCCTCTCGTGTCCCTCGACGGTGATGACCACCCAGTCTTTCTTCCAGTCGTCCCACTTGCCAGAAGGAAAGGACCTCAAGTACTTGAGGGGGGAGTTTTTCCGCTTCACGAAGTAGTAGAAGTCGATGAACTCACCACTCTTCTGGTGGGGTGGACAGTGAAGAAAGTTCAGAACAACTCCACACAAGGGGGCACTCCCACCCACATCTCGCAAAAGTGGACGAAAGTCGCCACCAGCAAGATTGAGTGGGGGCCGAGATGGTGGAGCTGCAGACCATAGAAATCAAGCAGCATCAGAAAGAAAGTGGAGAAAGGCGGGATCAAACCCACCATGGCGTACCCAAGGAAGTACACCATATCTCCGGCTTGCTCCTTCTCGAAGGGAAGCTTGCCGCAGCGAATGTCATTGTTGAAGGAGTCTCTGGACCAACCCATGTAGGTCTGGACCCTAGACAACTCCTTCTTGCTCCCAATGCAGCTCTTGGGTAGTCCCAAATTCATCGTAGCACAGCGGGGCGAGAGATGAAAAGCAGGCAAAAGTTTGGAGGATTCGAGCGCAAGTACAAATGAAGGCATAAAGAATCCCCAAACGGTGCGTGCTTTCCTTCTTAAGTAAGCCCCCGCAACGCTTGGATGGAAACCGCAGAGGGGCCGACGATATAGTTCAAAAACTTCACCCTGCCCATGACAAGGGGGCCCAGGGCCACCCTGATGATCAAGTCGAGGTCCTTACCCCAGGCGAATAGTTGTCATGATGAAAGGCGGGAAGCCCAAGGGCGGCGGCCTAACAAGGCGCGCGGAACTGATACGGTTTTTGTATCGGGAACCGACGACCTTCAATTGCGAGAGATCCGCACGCTCAGATCTCACCTGCTGCATCCTGGATATGCCACGCGGCGATGGTTTAACTGCGAACTACCGCTAACGGCACATCCAAAGGCCCTTGAAGACACGGCTCAAAAACCGAAGGATGGACCCACCTTAAGCAGAATGACTTCATCCTAAAGGTCTCTCTGAGAGGTGGGCCCAGGGGTCCACTGTCGGTACCCTGCGTACCGAATACCCCTTGGGACTGCAAAAAGAGCAAAATAACTTCACCTGTCTGAGTTGAAGACCTCCGAAGGCCCCACGTGTCATACGGAACCGGACCTGCCTCCCTTCTATGGTTAGTCCCCGTACTACCACATGTATCCTGCAACTGGAGCTACACCCCACATACGGGAAAGCTCCGTGCTAAATACCTGCGCGGCACCCCCTGACCTAACCCCCGATAGAGGGAAGCTCTGGTACCGACACGTGTACAACAGCACCGGACCTACCCGTCCCAAACGGTAAGCTCCGGAGCTGCCACGCCTCCAACCGTCGAACCTTCAACTTCAACAAGCAAACTGGTGGACCCCCAACGGTTCGGACCTTCAAGGGGCAACTAAAGACTTCAAGACCCGATTAAGTGTCATTAATACCATCTTAATGACACACGATCGGAAGGCCCTTAATACCAGTAACGACACTGTCAAGGTGCGTTACCACACTATTAAGGGTAATTAAGTTCATTAATTGTGTATTAAGCATCACTAACTGCCAGGGCCACATGTCGGGCCAGGCTAACGATGTAATGACCAGTCCTTGTACTATAAAAGGACTGACCGAGCGATACACAGGGGACTCTCTCGGCCTGGAGACTCTTCCAGACTCGGCTCTGACACACGCTCACAAGTGCTCAGACGCTCAATACAATAACTACACACCCCGTGGAGTAGGGTATTACGCTTAGGCAACCCGAACCACGTGAATCCTCGTGTCAACTTGCCATCGTGTTCTAAATCTCTGCGCGCCCACTACCAAACTACAAACTTCGCGGGCTACCAACCGTAGTACCGGGAGAATTGCCGAAACCAAACTCCGACAATGTCGGAAGTCAGCGGGTCGTCACACGCCTTCGTCATTAAATCAAACACCTCTTGCGGTATCATCTCCTTGTCACAACCCCGCACCATCCTGGTGTCGTCCTGTGCCCCGAAGTATAGCCACACGGGGCAGCTATGATGCTGGAGGGGGATCGAGCGTCGATGCACGAAGTCCGCCATCACCATCAGCTTTGACTAACCATGATTCGTCAAGAATAGGAACATATCCATCACCGGGGGTTACGCCTGCTCAACTTCGGGCACTCCTCCCAGATCTTCTTCCTGAGTACCAGTCAGTTGGCGGGCAGGACCATGCAATCATGGGCATTGACCTGTACGATCACCCAGTCGTTCCTCCAGTTGGCCCACTTCATTGTGCAGAGCGAGGTGATGTACTTGAAAGGATTGTTGGCCCGATGCTGGAAGTAGTAGGCGCCGAGGAAGCTCGTCTTGATCTTCTTCTCGGTCTGCCTCAACACGAAGAATTGCCAGAACATTAGCATGGACGGGTACACCCCGACAAATATCTCGCAGAAGTGCGAGAACACCGCTTCCACCACCAAAGAGTTTGGCGACAAGTGGTGAAGCTGGAGCTCGAGTACCTCCAGAAGCATCACCAGGAAGGAGGAAACCGGAGGAACAAACCCGGAGTATGCATACAACTTGAAGAAGACGATCCCCTTCTCCCCCAACTCTAGAGGCAGGGAGTCAGGATGTATCACATCCCACCGCTCCTCGTCCTCCCAGCAGAATAGCCTCCTCACAAACGCTACGTCCTCTATGCAGGAAGGAGGCAAGGCTGAGTCCATTGGAGTAGGAGTCGAGAACCTTGAAGGTGGGGAAAGAGTGGATGCTCAAGGAGGTAGACGAAGGATCGAACGTTGGGGTGTGCATAAGGAGGAACCACCTTTGCCCGAAAAGGTTTCCTTTTAACACCCTGTTGGTGTTTGAGTGCACCAAGCAAATCGCTCGGGGCCAAAACCCGCTGCTCAACCCATAGCGTCCCTGACAGCGGGACCCAGATCTCCTGTGAGAGATATTGGCCCGAGGGGGCTTCGACCTGAGAAGGCAACCCGACAGTTCCCATAAAGGCGGGAGTGGAAATAGTAAAAGCGCAGCAGCAACATTGGGAACCGTCGTAGTACAGAAGCTGCAACAAACAATGATCCCGTCGCTACGAGCCCTCAACCAGAGAGGGTCGTGTGGCCACTATGGCAGAGGTGCACACCGTTCCGCCTGATCAAGACAAAATCAAAAGACAGCGCAGGAAAGCAGGGATAGGGCTCCACCCTCAGGCTCATCACCTCCCCCAGGGTGGACCCAGAGGCCAGTGTCGGTACCTATCATAGCGGGTACCCTTGCGCACAGGGGCTGCCTAGGAGCCCAGCCTTCCTACCAAGGCAGGGTCCGAGGGCGCCACGTGTTCAGAAGGCCCGAACCCTTCTACCTCAGATACGGAATCCGGAGTATCCAGATGGACCTCAAGGAGGAGTCCAACTCCCCCTTAGGGACGAGCTCCCAAGCGGCCACGTGTCCAGCAGAACGGGATCCCACTCCCCCCATAGGAGAGGGCTCCTGTGCTGCCACATGGTTCGAGGCAACAGATAGTCCACCTCCCGGAAGAGGCTAGCTTTGACTCTTCCACATGTCCCGCAGCCCTGGAGCCCCCGCTCTACTCAGGAGCGAGCTCCGGGTCTGCCACGTGGTTCGCGGGTCGGGACCCGGTCTCCCACGTGGAGGCTAGCTCCCGAGCTGCCACGTACCCTGCAACTTGTCCTGGGCGGTGGGTTGCGGGAGTTAAGAGGGCGGTGCGCTTTGTCCAGATCAGGCATTGAAGACTCGCGTCTTCCCCGGGCAAATGACGCGGCGCACGCCTGCTATCAGGTACCGCTGCACCCAATTGCATCGCAGTGAAGACGTCGCAGGCCTACCCCACTCCGCCAAGTGGGTAGCTTACGTCGACAGGGATAGTCGGATGGGACATTCCCTGCCATCTTCTACGTTTACACATGGGCCACTAGCGATCGAGGCAGCAAGACGGCGAGACTTCAAGTCGCGGTTAGAGGAAGCTTATGCGAGAAGCCTTATATCTTTCAGATAAGATCGCTCCGGGGCCACCTGTCGGGCCCCGAACCCCACTTGTAAGGCGTTCGGCCTTGTCTATAAAAGGACCGAACCGTCGCCGTTACAAAGGATCCCCAATCTACGCATACACACACACCAGCAATACAACCTGACTATGGAGTATGATGTTACGCTCTTGCGGCCCGAACCACGTAAAAATCATTGTCTCGCACTCTCATATGCACGATCACTCGATAGAGAACTAAGCCCTGCCGATCAAAGAACATCCACCGGTTGTTCCTTAGCAGATCCGGAGGAAGTGTCGCATTAACACTTCGACAGTAGGAATATGTCAATTGTAAAATAATCACACAAATAAAATTTGTGATTGATTAACCTATAGAAGCGAGTGTTAATAGTTAATTACATGGTTAATGATAGTAATTAGTCACTAATACTCGGTGCCTGAATTTTTTTTTTTCAAATTTCAGGCACCTGACAAGTAGATGTTCCTTCTTTTATTTTTTCATCAGTTAGTACAAAATAAACTAGCCGGTACAAATAAAACTAAACGGGGGAAATATCATGTAAAACAAACACCGAGCGTGGCGTGACAAATCGCATCAGCAGCCACGCAAATTTCTGTCCCGAATAGTCGTGCCTTTGAACTTTCCCGCACAGAGGAGCACCCATGCCATGCAGAACGGCAGGAGCCGCCGGCCGGCAGCTCCGACCATTACCAGAAAAGATGCACGCCGGGTACGTAAGTGCTGCCCCCCACCGCGAACAGAACCGCACACTACTCGCCGACCGGCAACCCCTATAAATACTCGCCGCGCGCTTGCCACTCCCTTCTCAGGCGACAAGAGAGCGAGCGAACAGCCGAGCACGCCACTCTGCGCGTCTCCGAGTCTATCTATCTAGTGCACCGACTAGCTGTGATAAGCTGCAAGATAATGGCGGTCGGCGAGGGTGAGTCGCTGATGCAGCGGTGCAAGCCGTACGTGGCGATGATCTCGCTGCAGTTCGGGTACGCCGGCATGAACGTGATCACCAAGGTGTCGCTCAACCACGGCATGAGCCACTACGTGCTCGTCGTCTACCGCCACGCCTTCGCCACGCTCTCCATCGCGCCCTTCGCGCTCCTTATCGAGCGCAAGGTCCGCCCTCGGATGACGCCCTGGGTCTTCCTCCAGATCTTTGTCCTCGCACTGCTGGGGTCAGTACTTAATCTCTCTTTTAGTACATAGTAATTCTGACTCTGTTTCTCCAGACTCTGCTCTGGCATGCATCAGTTGAGACTCACTGACCATGCGTACATATCGTGTAGGCCGGTGATCGACCAAAACTTCTACTACGCCGGCCTCAAGTTCACCTCCCCGACCTTCTCCTGCGCCATGAGCAACATGCTCCCCGCCATGACCTTCGTTATGGCCGTGCTCTTCAGGTATATACGCCCGCGCGCTAGAACGACGAGCAAGAGCTAACACCGATGAACAGTTCGTCGGTATGGCATAACGAACTGATGAAACCGAGTGATGAAAAACAACAGGATGGAGAAGGTGAATCTGAAGAAGGCGAGGTACGTGGCCAAAGTGGTGGGCACGCTCGTGACGGTGGCCGGCGCCATGCTCATGACGCTCTACAAGGGCCGCGTCGTCGAGATGGTCTGGACCAAGCATATGCATCTCCACAGCCCGCACCCGGACGCCGCTGCTGCCGCCACCGCTGACAAAGACTGGTTGATAGGCTCCATCTTCCTCATCATCGCTACCCTCGCCTGGGCCTCCCTCTTCATCCTCCAGGTCCGTAGTACTCTGCACACGCGGCAGGCCGCCATGGTGGCTGGCGCCATGCAAGCACACCTAGCTAGTTCCGGGAAAGTTGAAGTGTTAGTGAAGTTTTCTTCACTTTTGCAGGCCGCGACGCTTAATAGGTACAACGCGCCGCTGTCGTTGACCACCCTCGTCTGCTTCATCGGGACGCTCCAGGCTATCGTGGTCACCTTCGTCATGGAGCGCAGCGTCTCTGTATGGAAGATCGGCTTCGATATGAACCTCCTCGCTGCTGCCTATGCTGTCAGTCCCTCATCAGACACTGATCTGCTCCACTCGCAGCACGAAAGATACCATAGAATCCATTTATGCAACGACTCTGATGAAGAATCTCTGCCCTGCGTGCATGTGCAGGGAATAGTGACGTCGAGCATCGCCTACTACGTGCAAGGGCTGGTGATCCAGATTCGAGGCCCGGTCTTCGCCTCGGCCTTCAGCCCCCTCATGATGATCGTCGTGGCCATCATGGGTTCCTTCATCCTTGCCGAGAATATCTATTTAGGAGGGTAAGTTGCATTATCGCCGCCATGGCTCCTCGAGCTCACTCATCTTTCAGGGGACATATGGTCATCACGTCCACGCCGTTAATTTCTGGTTTCCAGGATCATCGGGTCGGTGCTCATCGTTGCCGGCCTGTACTCGGTGCTGTGGGGGAAGCACAAGGAGAGCCTGGAAAAGAAGGAGGCCGAGGCCATGGAGATCCCCGTAGCGATCAAGGCCATCGACGGCAACGGAAGGATCATGGAGATCCTAGAGCTCGACGAGGTGCAGCTGGAGAAGGCCCAGGCCAACGCCAAGGCTGTGGTAGCGCACGAGCATGCGGCGGCAGTCACCGTCCCTGTCGAAGAGATCCGGATGCATGCGGGCCAAAGATGAGGCTTGATCCATCTAAAAATTATGTCTCGTGCATCTAGCTTGCATCATTTCTGTTGGGATATGACTCTATCTCTTGTACATTTTGTTGGGATATGATTGTATCTCTATCAGTTGTACGCCTATAAATATAGGCCACCTCTGTACTTGTATCCTTAACCCATCATAATAGATCTGTTTTTCCGTGGTTGTTTTTCTCCTCCACCTTGGGGAAGTTTTTCCACACTAAATCTTGTATCCCTTTTTTCCCTAACAAGTGGTATCAGAGCCTCTACTATCAGATCTATTTTTCTCGGGTGCGCCGCCACCGCCGCCGCGCTCTCTGGCCGTCCGCTCGCTGCTTGCACACCTCCCGCGCGTCGTCTGTGCGCCGCCCGCGTGCGCGCCTTTTCCCGCAGCCGTGCTACAGCGGGCCCCATCGCGTCGCCGTTCACGCGGCTTCATAAGCATCAGTCAAAGCTTGTTTTCACTTTATCGGGTTCCTTGCCCGTTGTGCCTCACAGCGGATCGTAACCGGTGAAGGTCTGATCTTTGGCGTGCTGGACTTTGGACAGTGAAGGTACTTCTCGATTTTCGTGATGCACTGGTGTCTCGTGCTTCTACAGATCAGTTCCAAGACAGTCTCTCTGCACATCTTCATCCAGAGAGAGAAAAGTGTTGATCTTTGCTACGCGCACACAAGAAAACTACCAGATCTGGTGTTGGCTTATTAATCTTTTCTAGGCACACACAGAAAGTCTACCAGATATTTTTTTTCTCTGTTATTTGCTGCATGCCATGTCTACTAAATTGAATATTCCGAAATTTGATGGAAAAACCAGCTTTTCCATATGGCAAATTCAGATTAAGGCCGTTCTTACTCAGTTGGGCATGTACAAGGCTTTAAATGGTAAGCCTAATGATATGTCAGCTGATAAATAGGAGGAACTTGATGAAAAAGCTTTGTCCGCCTTGCAGCTCAGTTTATCTACAGATGTTTTGCGTGAAGTTATGACCGCAAAATCAGCCGCAGAATTGTGGGAGAAATTAGAGGAGCTTTACATGACTAAGAGTCTTGCAAACAAGCTCCGTTTTAAGGAACGTCTGTACACTATTCGCATGACGGAAGGTACCTCTATTCAATCACATATCGCTGAATTTAATTCGATTTGCGTTGATCTTGCAAGTTTGGATGTGAAAATTGATGATGAAGATAAGGCAATTTTGTTGGTTATTTCTTTGCCCGCTTCGTTTAAGTATTTTAAGGAAATTATGCTTTATAAAAATAATACCTCACTCAGTTTTGAGAATGTTAAATCAAATTTGTTGTCTAAGGAGAATTTTGATACTGATTCTCGTTCTGGGTCAAAGGGTGAGGGTTTAATTGTTCGTGATCGAACTCAACAAGCGGACAATTCTAAGTCTAAGAATTGTAAATCCAACATTTTTTGCCGATATTGTAAAGCTGACAATCATGAGATCTCCCAATGTCTTAAGCTGAAAAATAAGGAAGAAAGAAAGAAAAAGAAAGAGTTGGATAAATCTTCTGCTGAAGTTAGTATTGCTGAGATTTTTGATAGTGGAGAGTCACTTATGGTCATCTCTAATGTTGAAAAGCGTATGTCTTGGGTTCTTGATTCGGCATGCTCTTTTCACATTTGCTCGCATAGAGAGTGGTTTTCTGATTATTCTGACATTCACAATGGTGATGTTATTATTGGTGATGAATCTTCACTTGAAATTGTTGAAATTGGTTCTATTCAAATTAAAGTTCATGATGGCACTTTCAAAACTCTTACCAATGTGCGTTATGTTCCAAAATTGAAGAAGAATCTTATTTCTTTGAGCACCTTAGAAGCAAAAGGATTCAAATTTTCTACTGATAAAGGTGTTCTTAAGGTCTCTCAAGGTAACTGTGTGGTTTTGAAGGCAAATCGTATAAATAATCTTTATTATTTGCAAGGTTCCACAGTTACAGGTACTTCAGCTGTTTCTATTGCATCCAACACATCAAACACAAAACCATTATCTACCGACGCTTTTGGGTTATCAATCGCGGGCAATGTTATTCCACTATGTGATGGCGTTTCGTGTTGCACGCTTCATCTGTTGAAATCCGGTTGCTGCGGGCGACCATCTACCCAGTTTTTGTCCGGTGTTAGGCGTCCCTCGGGGCGGGGCAGCGTGTGCAGATCTCCTCTCGGAGCTTAGCATCCTAGTGGTGTTTGGGAAACAATTTTCTATAGATTTAGAGTCAGGAGGAGATTTATTGGGATATGACTCTATCTCTTGTATGTTTTGTTGGGATATGACTGTATCTCTATCAGTTGTACGCCTATAAATATAGGTCACCCCTGTACTTGTACCTTAACCCATCATAATAGATCTGTTTTCCTGTGATTGTTTTTCTCCTCCACCTTGGGGGAGTTTTTCCACATTAAATCCTGTGTCCCTTTTTTCCCTAACAATTTCACCCCATTTTACTTCTTACTTTTGTTCGCCCCCATGACCATGATGCTGTAGTGTGGGGTGTGGCTGTGAGCAACATAATGGTGGTAGTAGTAGTAAGCTAGTAGTAATCATGGAAGATGAGGATGCAATTAGGGAGAGTTTTGTATCCTCTCCTGCATGCTAAGCAGATGCTGCCAGTTTAATTGGGAGAATCACCTCCTCCACATGTCTTGTAACACCATATGAGTCTTCAGTTAAATATGACATATGCAGATTATGCCCTCATCTTCCAATGATCAAATCACAGTTCAGGAAAGTGTTATATCACTTCATTGAGGTCTTTTTTTTTTCTAAAAAATTGAAGTGCAATATCATGCCACTTATGCTGCTTATTTTAGTTTTCGCTCCCATTTCTTCTACCCAAGAGGAATCATAGTCGTTGAGCTCATATGATTGGGTGTGTTGGCAAGCAGCATTTCTGGAACTCTAGAAAAGCAAGAACTTGGCCCACCTAAAACGCAAAGCCTTTTCAGGCTTTAGATTGTTTATTTCTCTACAACATCCTTTTTAAATTTTATATACATAAAATGCGATCAATGGCGGTTTCATCATGCCTCATATTGATGCGGCGATTGGAACATAGCAATATATTTATCAGTATCCCCATTGCACCTTATAAAAAAATGCTTCCACTAACTTGTGTATATGCTTCTGTTAACAAAACATGTGTATATGCTTTTGGTGGACTAGGCAACCCACCATGATGCATAGTGATTCCAAGAACCCTGTCTTAATTGGAAAGGATAGGATCAAATCATCATTAAGTAATCTCAAAGAATCAACATTTAGTTGTGATGGGAGTTGAGGGAATAATTCCCCCAAAACATGCAGTCCTACTTAGCAAGCACTTGAAAGATTCAGTGTTGAGCCCTAAACCAACATGCATCTCTTTAGCTGAAATGAAAATGGATTCCACACCTGAGGTCCCATCTCCACTCCAACTGCACCAGTACAGTGGGCAAGTTTCTGCTGTAAAGCTCACGGCCAGAAACAAGAACAATATTTGAAGTTGATACCCTACTCCTCCTTCCCAAAAGAAATTCTTATTTTAAATTTTGGGCATGGATATATCAATCAATATGCAAATTCGATAAACACTTCTAGGTTCCCTACCTGATTTGCATTGCCTCAGCCCTCATGGAATATCAAGGTACTCTTAGATTGCCAATTGTTATGAATAGTGCTTGTATTATTATGAGAGCTAGAGGCCATAATATATAATGGTATAGAAAATTACAAATATGCAGAAAACTCCTCAGACAATGAGGGAAATACAATATACTCCTATCTCTCTAACATCTTTCTCAAACTCATGGTGAATCACGAACACCGAGTTTGAAGAGACAAAAACTATGCTGAGCTCGAATTTTTGCATTTGGGAAGAAATCATCCAACTGAAGCTCTGAAGGCACATACTGAAGATCAACAACATCATCATTTACCTATGTGGTGCATAAGAAGCATCAACACCAATATCTTTGATAAGCTCATGCTTAACCGGATCACGAGCAATGTTGATAGCATCTGTACTGTCAGACCAAAAAGAAGTCGACGTAGAAACAGAAACAACAAAATCATCAAGCAACCACCGTAACCAAGTAACCAAGTAACATTTGCAGTCACGAGAGCCATAGCATGCAACTCAACCTGTGCACTCAAATGATAAACTGTATTTGCTTCTTAGTCTTCAAAGTAATGAGAGAACCACCAAGAAAAACGCAATAAGCAAAAAGAGATAAAAAATCAGAGAAATCACTAGCCCAAGTGGCATCAGAATATGCATTGAGCTCTAAAGAGCTAGAGCATGGAAAGAACAAATGTCTATAAATAGTCCTACAAAGATAATGCAAGACACGAAAAAAGTGACTACAATGGATTTGGGTGGGAACCGAAACAAATTGGCTCAGAATGTGAACGGAATACGAGATATCAGGACGAGTTATACCAAGACACATTAGACACCCTACAATATAACGATAACGAGTAGGATCATCAAGAGGCTAACCATGAGTGGCTCGAAAATGAACATTGAGCTCCTTGGGAGTATCAACAGTCCTGTGATCAAAAACAGAAGCCCAATCAAGTAGATCTTAAATGTACTTCTTTTGAGATAGATAACTTCCCTAAGAGGTAGAGAAAACTTCATCCCAAGAAAATAATGAAGATGGCCAAAATCTGACATGCAAAACTGCTCACTGAGACGAGCCTTCACAAGGCTATGTACGCAGAATCATCTCTAGTGATGATCGTATCATCAACATAAAGAACAAGAAGAGTCCAACCACGAGATGATGTATGCACAAAAAGCAAATGATCATGAGCGCTGGTAGAGAAATTGGCAGTGATGAACACATACGCAAAAGGCTGAAACCAAGCACGAGGAGCATGTTTAAGCCCATAAAGAGTGCGACGAAGGTGACAAACCATACCCTCAGGAACAGAATACCCAAACGGTGGTTGCATATAAATCTCCTCACGTAGCTCACCATTAAGAAAGATATTTTTCACATCACGATGAGAGATGGACCAGTCTGGAACAGAGGCCTCGACAAAAAGAGTGCAAACAACGATTATGTGAGTGTCGGTACCCTAGAAACCGTACACCCCTTGAGGTTACAAAGATCTCAAAGGAAAGTCATCTACTTGGTTTGAAGACCCTCGGAGGCCCACATGTCAGACATAACCGGACCCGCTTCTCCAACATGGTTAATCCCTAGGTCGCCACGTGTACTACCAAACCGGAGCTACCGCCCACAAGGGGGAAGCTCCGGGCCATGTACCGAAATGGCACCTCCGGACTTAACCCCAGACCGAGAGAAGCTCCGGACCTGACACGTGTCGGGTAGCCCCGGAGCTACCTGTTTCCCACAGCAAGCTCCAGAGCTGCTACGCGTCCAATCGTCAGATCTTCAGCCTCTAACCTCCGAAAGACCCCGCAACGGCTCCGGATCTTCAAAGGGGAATCAAGGACTTCAAGACCCGATTAAGTGTCATTAATACCATATTAATGACACTTAAACGAACGATCTTAACACCGGTAACGGTGCTGTCAAAGCCCGTTACAGGGTCATTAAGAGCAATTAAACGTGTATCAATACTAGTAACCGTCGGGGCCACATGTCGGGCCAGGCTAACCTGTAACGGCCTGCCCTTGTACTATAAAAGGACAGGCCGACGACACGTTCAGGCTAGAGGCTACACACATGCCATAGACACTCGTCACAAGCTCATACTGTTAATACAACACCAACACACCCGTGGAGTAGGGTATTACGCTCAGGCGGCCCAAACTATGTAAACTCTTGTGTCTCCTGTGTCAATTCCTACTCACCTTCTTGAATCTCCGCGCGCTCATACCGAACATCAAACTCCCCTATCACTTGAGCAGTGTAGGGAGATCTACCGGTTCCAAACCACCGACAGTTGGCGCGCCAGGTAGGGGGGCGCCTGAGATTTTGAGAAGGGTGAACTCAGCTGCTGGATCATCCAACGGTCAACCTGCTGCTCAGGCTGTTGGGGGCAATCCCTCCAATAGGCAGCCACCAGCAGGAGCCTCAGCACCAGCAGGAGTCACACTTCCACCACCACCGTCTCCTCCAGCAAATCGTGCTGGGCAACGAGATGGTGCGCCGGCGTCAATTACTGCGTCGGCAAATCATGACAACCTGGAACACGCGCTCCATGCAGCGCGTGCTCTTCTCCAATGCCCACCACCTCCGGATGCATCCCGGGATGCACTGGAGCAGTGGAGGGCCGATGTGGAGCATTTGGTTGCAGCAGCAGCCGAACGCCTCAGCAACCAGGGTCCTCCTCCTCCAGGAAGAGCCCCGTCGCAGCGACGAACTTTGTCTGGAAGACTTGGTCCGCACGTTTCCAATAGCAGGAGACGTGCTGCGTCACAACAAGTGACGTCATTGCCCTCCGGGGCACAACGCACTCACACGGCATCCAAGCTTTCGACTCATGACCTCCGGGCGGAGCTTGATCGTCGATACCGCCAGCAGGACGGCCGAGTCCATATTGAGCGTGTCCGTGAAAGACGGGAAACTCAGGACCTCTCTACTCCTGAAGGAGTAGGAGGAGGCTGTTCAGCCCTGGCCATGCACCTGCGCATGGTTAGATGGCCACAGAAGTTCCGGCCTCACCTGCCAGAAAAATTCGACGGGACTGTCAATCCCGCCGAATTTCTTCAGATCTACTCCACTGCAATCTTGGCAGCTGGAAGAAACGAGGTCGTGATGGCCAATTATTTTCCAGTGGCCTTAACAGGGACCGCCAGGTCCTGGTTTATGAGCCTTCCACCCAACTCTATCAACAGTTGGGAGGAGCTGTGCCAGCAGTTCGCCGCCAACTTCGGGAGTTCATACACCCGACCAGTCACTGAACTGGACCTTTTTGCAGTCGTGCAAAAAGGGGGAGAATCCCTGCGATCATTCATCCAGAGGTTCTCTCAAGTACGAAATACTATCCCTTCTATCTCTAGCGCCTCTGTCATTGTGGCATTCAGACAGGATGTACGAGACAAGAAGATGTTGGAGAAACTGGCGATCAAGGAGATCACCAGTGTCACGGAACTCCTCAGCTTGGCTGACAAATGTGCCAGAGCTGTGGAGGGCCGTGAAATGCACTCCAAACCAACCTCGGAGGATCACAAGAAATCCTCCAAAGAAGAAGCCGCTACCTCCGGGGGTGGCAAGAAGAAAAAGAAGACCAACGGCAACAAAAAGCCGTCGGCTGGCACATCCAACGTTGCAACTGCTGCAACTCCGGGTGGCCGGGGGCCACGCCCCGAGAAGCGACCTCGACTGTCTTCTGAAGATGGTGGCAAACCCAAAGTGTGGTGTCCCATTCACAAAACGGGCAGCCACAGTTTGGAAGACTACCGGGAGGTCCAAAACCTTGCCGAGCGCTACAACAAGTGCCGGGAAGAATCTCCTTTCCGACAGAGGGAAGGAAAGCAAAAAGTCGACGAAGCTCCGGCTGAAGAGGAGTTAGGATTTCTGGATCCCAAAAAGGTCCTGAAGGCCGTTTACACCTCAGTCGACGATGATTCTGACGTCTCTGACAACGAGCGTCGGAAGACCATGAACACCATTTTTGGTGGATCATGGGATATCACCTCTCGTCGCGTCATCAAGACTATGCGACGGGACATGGCTGTTGTAGCCCCTATAGTTAGGTCAGAACCTCATCGGAAGTGGATGGACACCGCCATCACTTTTGATGCTTCGGATTGCCCTCGGAGCATGGTTGGAGCAGGTCAGTTACCTTTGATGGTATCTCCTATCATCAATAACATCCAGCTCCACCATGTCATGGTAGACGGAGGTTCGGGGCTTAACCTCATCAGCTTCGAAGCTTTCACTAAGCTTCAGCTCCGACCTTCGGATCTCCACCCCTCTTGACCTTTCTCCGGAGTAGGTCTGGGGGCCATTACCCCACTAGGAGCTATTACTCTCCCCGTTACCTTCGGGACACGGGAGAAGTACCGCACCGAGAAGTTGGTCTTTGATGTCGCTCAGATCAACTTTCCCTTCAATGCCATCTTGGGAAGGCCTGTCCTGTACAAATTCATGGCAGCCGCTCATTATGGTTATCTGGTGTTAAAAATGCCAACACTAGTAGGCGTTCTCCGGATCCGCGGAGATCGCACTGCCGGAGTAACTGCACTGGAAGAACTCCATGCACTCACCACGGCGCAAGAGGAGGACTCCAGGCAGGAGCAAGCTCCGAAACCCCCGAGCATTCATCAACGAGGCTCGACTTCTGCACCTCGAGTGCAGCCAAGCGGTGACACCGACATTCCCGTCAAAGTCGTCCAAATTGGTTCCGATGCCGCTCAAACCACTCGTATATCGGGGGGATTGAACGACAAATAGGAACTCACGCTCATCACTTTCCTCCGGGCTAACGTCGATGTGTTTGCCTGACAACCGTCACAAATGCCTGGGATCCCCAGGGAAGTGATTGAGCACAATCTGAAGATCTACCCCGATGCCCGGCCTGTGCATGAGAAGCCTCGGAAGCAATCCGTAGAGCGATAGAACTTCATCTGACAAGAAGTGAAGAAGCTACTCGAAGCCGGATTCATTCGAGAAGTCTTCCATCCAAAATGGCTGGCAAACCCAGTCGTTGTGCCCAAGGCCGGCGGGAAACTTCGGATGTGCATCGACTACACCACACTAAATAAGGCATGTCCAAAAGATCCATTCCCACTACCTAGAATAGATCAAATAGTGGATTCCACCTCCGGGTGTGAATTACCGTGTTTCCTAGATGCATATTCCGGATATCATCAAATCAGGATGTCTGGGGAAGATGAAGCGCATACTTCATTCATCACAGTAGATGGATTGTATTGTTACACAGCCATGCCCTTTGGTCTCAAGAATGCAACTTCAACTTTTGTACGAGCTATGTACAAAACTTTTGAAGAACTTATTAGAGACATAGTGGAAGTGTACGTCGATGACATCATGGACAAGGTCAGGAATAAGGAGCCACTCCTTGACACCTTGCAGGCTGTCTTCGACAAGATGCAGGCCACCCGCACAAAGCTAAACCCAGACAAGTGTGTCTTCGGGGTTAGCTCCGGAAAACTTCTTGGTTTCCTGGTAAGTCACCGGGGCATAGAAGCTAATCTGGCGAAGATTAAAGCCATTGAAGACATGCGGCCACCAACCCGCATCAAAGACGTCCAAAAGTTGACTGGGTGTCTAGCAGCCCTCAGCCGGTTCATTTCAAGACTGGCAGAACGGGCACTCCCCTTCTTCAAGCTATTGAGGAAGTCCGGGCCATTTCAATGGTCCGAAGAAGCAGAGAAGGCATTCCAGGAACTGAAACAGTTCCTCACCACTCTACCGATTCTGGTAGCTCCGAACCCTGGTGAGCCTTTGTTGCTTTATATTTCAGCTACTAACGAAGTCGTCAGTATGGTTCTAGTTGCGGAGAGACCAGAACTACCCCATACTCAGGAATCCAGACTCTTTCGGGAGGGTCCGGAAGTTCCTGAAAGCGAGTCTGGGTCCCAGCTCCCAGATTCGAATCCACAAGAAGTCACTTCAGGAGACCCAGACCCCTCCGGGAGGGTCCAGGTCGCTTCTGAAGAAGCTCCGGGTTCCTCCAGCCAGAACCCAGAGGTCCCTGAAGAAAATCCGGATTCCTCCGAGAGGATCCAGGTCAGTGAAGAGGAAGCTCCGGACCCCTCCGAGAGGGTCCGGACCATTCAGCGCCCGGTGTACTTCATTAGTGAAGTATTACATGATGCCAAGACTCGATACCTAGAGGTGCATAAGCTTCTCTATGCAGTCCTTATTGCCTCTAGAAAGCTTCGCCATTACTTCCAAGCTCACAAAGTCTCAGTGGTGACCTCCTACCCACTTCGAGCAATTTTGCATAATCCCAATTCAACTGGGAATATTGCAAAGTGTGCAGCGGAATTGGCTGAATTTGATCTTGAATTTATTTCAAGACACGCAATCAAGAGTCAAGCATTGACAGATTTTGTGGCAGAATGGACTCCCTCTCCATCAAACCCTGGGGGCCCCAGTGAGCAGAAGACGGAGCATCAAGCTCCAACCTTCACCGAGCCTCACTGGACCCTCTACTTCGACGGCTCCATGCAGAAGCAGGGGGCCGGAGCTGGAATCCTTCTCCTTGCACCGACTGGGGAGAAGGTGAAATACATGGTACACCTTGACTTCAAGGCAACCAACAACATGGCAGAGTATGAAGCACTCATCTACAGACTAAAGTTGGCACTGTCATATGGTGTCAAGCAATTGCTGGTCAAGG
This sequence comes from Tuctoria greenei, assembly GCA_036927565.1. Classification (NCBI taxonomy): domain Eukaryota; kingdom Viridiplantae; phylum Streptophyta; class Magnoliopsida; order Poales; family Poaceae; genus Tuctoria; species Tuctoria greenei. The sequence continues at coordinate 30,287,366 of JAYESD010000011.1, forward strand.
GAGATTCACAGCTCATCATTAAGCAGGTGAAGGGTGAATTCTCCTGCAATAATCTCCAGCTAGCTGCTTACCTCCTTGAAGTCGAGAGGCTTCAGAAGGACTTTGAAGTCCTAGATCTCCACCATGTTCAGCGTACCCATAACGCTGAAGCTGACGAACTCTCGACGAAAGCGTCAACCGGAGCTCCGGCTCCTGACGAAATTTTTGTCCGGAGGTTGTCAAAACCAACAGCTCAGCCTGCCGAACTGAGCGAAGGGGGCGAGATCAGCATCCCGAAGCTGACAGTCCCGATAGCCCTGTTACCATGGCAGCCATCAAGGGTCGTAGGTGCTGCCGGGAGCTCTGAGCAACCCAGCACGCAAGACTCAAAAGCTCAAGGTAGTTCCGATGCATGGATCTCGGAGATCCGGAGCTACTTGAAAGACAACATCCTTCCTGACGATGATGTATCCGCTGATCGGGTAGTCAGATTGGCTAAAAGATACACGCTGGTAGAAGGGGATCTCTACCGGCGCGGTGCCAATGACATCCTAATGCGGTGTATCACAAGGGAAGAAGGCTGCGACCTCCTCGCAGAAATCCATGGAGGCGAGTGTGGGAACCACGCGTCTTCCCGCACGCTGGTTGGTAAAGCTTTTCAGCATGGCTTCTACTGGCCTACAACACTCCAGGATGCAACTGAGCTGGTGAAGAAATGTGAAGCATGCCAATTTCATGCAAAGCAAATTCACACACCAGCTCAGCCCTTACAAATGATACCTCCTACATGGCCCTTCGCTGTGTGGGGGGTGGACATCTTGGGACCTTTCCCAAGAGCCGTCGGAGGTTACAAGTTCCTGTACGTCGCCATTGACAAGTTCACCAAGTGGCCGGAAGCAACTCCAGTTGTGACAATCAACAAACAATCTGCTATCAACTTTTTGCAGTCCATTGTATGCAGATTTGGAGTCCCAAACAAAATCATCACTGATAATGGGACCCAATTCACAAGCTCCGCATTCCAAGGATATTGCAAAGACCTCGACATACAGGTTTGCTACGCCTCCGTAGCTCACCCAGCCAGCAATGGCCAAGCCGAGAGAGCAAATGCTGAAATCCTTAAAGGACTTAAAATGCGCACTTATGAGCGCTTGAAAAAACATGGAGCCAACTGGATTGAAGAGCTTCCGCCCACCTTATGGGCCAACAGGACATCTCAAAATCGGTCAACTAGAGAGACACCCTTCTTTCTGGTGTACGGAGCTAAAGCAATCCTTCCTCCGGAAATCACCTTGGGTTCACTCCGGGTTCAGACCTTCGACGAAGCCGCGCAGGACCAGCTCTGGCGTGAAGACCTAGACCTCCTTGAGGAGGGAAGGTGCCAAGCAGCTGTTCGGAATGCCCGATATCGCCAAGCCCTACAGCGTTATCACCAGCGGCATGTACACAACCGACAGCTCGAGGAAGGCGATCTGGTGCTACGGAGAATACAATCCAGAGAAGGGTTAAACAAACTCTCCCCCGGTTGGGAGGGGCCCTTCTGAGTGATTAAAGTATCCCGTCCCGGAAGCGTTCGCTTGGCTACCGAGGATGGGACACCTCTCCCAAATCCTTGGAACATTGAGCACCTCCGTAAGTTCTACACTTAATACCACGGAGGTGAGTCTTGAGTAACTTGAGATGTATGTTATAGAGTCATTGTACAGAGTCGGGTAGTTCCTCCGGGAGAGCAGCCGGACCTTTCCCGAAAGGTCCGCAAAGCTCATGCTACGCTTGTCACAGTCTTAGGACTAAAAGTGCGGCTAACTACCCTGGGTCAAACGAGAAATGAAACACACTTAGCCTGGTTCCGTACCCTAAGAGTGTACTTATTTCCCCTGTACCCTGAACCTATAATGAAAGACATCCTCATGTGAAATAGACTCCACGTGCATTTATTTTGTACAGTCTCAACATTTTTATTTTTCTCTTTCTTGTCTATAACAAAGACGTGCAATTCTTAAGAAATTTTAGTTCGAACGGTTTATATACGATTCGAGTTGTATTGTCAATTCTTTTGGATTCAAATATTGTTCATGGCCAACTCGCCTGAAAGCCGCCAAGCCAATCTAGGGCTGGAGTGTGCTATCGACTTAGCCTGGTCAAGCACCCTAAGTACGCCACTCTACCTGCACCCCGGCAGGCCAAAGTAAGGCGGGTCCATGGACAGTTGGATCTAGAAGAAAAGACAACGCATTCGGTTGTATTTAAAATTGTGTTTAACTTAAAGTCTTCTTAAGAATCGTAAGCCACGACGAAATTATAGATAAGAAACGAATTTTACTATTTTTCTTGGCTTAAGTGTGCAGGAAAAATAAAATCTACGTTGATGGAGCCGGAGCTAACTAAGCTCCGACTCCCCTAGGGGGGCCAGCCGTCGACGCTGAATAAAAGATGGTGAGAAGACCCCGAAAATGGAGTCTGCTGCCAACAAACTGAGTGTTGGCAAAGGTCACTGCCGGAGCTACTAAGCTCCGACACCCCGGAGGATTAAATATCGATGCTCTACGCGTTGATAAAGACTATTGCCGGAGCTGCTAAGCTCCCGCGATAGACAATGCCGGAGCTTCTAAGCTCCGACAACCCCAGGGGGCCTTCACTATCGAAGACTTCGAACCTAAATTCTACAAGTTCGGAGCAAAAGAGTCTTCAACAAAACGCAATATCATCTTTGTACATGTTCACAATCAAATTGTGTACATCTACCAGGGGGCCAAGTGAAGACAAAAGTGTTGAAGACAAAAAGTGAAATTCACAAAAATTTGGGGATTTAATTCATCTGGAGACAAGGAATGACATCTGGAGACAAGGGATTACGAAATTGAGGAAGAAGAAGAGAAAATACAAGTGAGAACTATAGAGACGGTCCTAGACCCTATGGAAGAACTGGGCGACCTTCTGGGCAACCTCCGATACGCTGGCTCGGGTAGCTTCGTCTTCTCCTTCGACGGGACCTTCAAGCACCGGGTCCAGAGGAAATTGGGAGTTCCGGCTCGTGTAGCACATCAGCACATACTCTACGACGTTCTTCGCCAGGGATTGCCCCTCAACCTCCAGTTGGTCCGCGATGACATCGCCCACCTTGGAGAGCTTGCTACCTGCTGCGCTCAACGCCTGTAGCGCTAGGTCTGGCTCCGGCTCCGGATCATCCGGGCGCACGGGGCTGAAACCCATCAGTGTCAGCGCGTCGTTGGCCTTGCCCAGGAACTCCCAAATATGTAGGGAGTCCGCAGTCCTCAAGCCCTTCATTTCTTCCAAGGACCTCCTGGCCGCCGTCAGTTCGGAATTCTCACGGGCGAGACGCTCAACTTCTTTGGCGTTTCACTGAATCTTTTCAGCAACCCGCCTTTCGAGTTTTCTGAGATCCTCCTCCCGGAGGTGGATCTTGTTCCGGCGGTCAACCAGGTCCTTCTCTCTACCCCTCACTTTCTTCTCTCTAGCAGTAAGGGCACACTCTTGTTCATAGAGTTCCTGCCCTCGCACCCAGACCTTCTCCTCTTCCTCTTGGCAGCGCTCTTCCAATTTCTTGGCGCGCTCCTCGAGGCCCTTGTCAGCCAGAGCCACCTTCTCGGTGAGCTCCTCCTCCCTCCTCAGGACGTCATCCCGCAGCTCTAGGAGTTTCTGCTCTTCATCTTCGAGCCGTTTCTCCCTCTCTTCAAGTGCCTCTCGGCGCTTGATGAGTGCAGTGTTAATGGCCTCAAGCTGTTCATGGCGTGCATCGGCCGCATTATTGGCTGCTTTGGCCTGATCGTAGATCTCCCGGGATTGAGCATCGAGGGCACGAGTCATACTCTCCCTGTCATCCAGTAACTTGCCCCAGTACTCCAGGCGGATCTTCTCCCGCTTGATCCACTCCTTGTCATCCGCTAGCCTCGACTGCGCCAGCTTGGTCTCGAAGTAGAGCCGATTACGCCACCGCCTAAGGGTTTGGCGCTCCTCTTCAAGAGCCTTGCTGTCATGGAAGAACTCCAGTTGGACTTGACGCAGACTGGAACATGCGTTGTCAATGGACAGCGACAACGGGATGGGTTCCGGACCTGCCGGGGTCTCCTCCGCTGGTTCCAGCGGGTCTTCGGATACAAAAATTGAGTCCCACTCCACAAGCGTGGTCCCTTGAGTCTCCATGGCACTAGGGCCATCCTCCGGGATGGCCTCAGTCGCCATAGAGGAAGGCCCTGCCGCTAGGTCTTCGCTCACCTCCTCAGGCAGGGGGCCAGCGACTTCGCCTGGGCACTCCGGCTCGGCCGCAGGTACCTCCGACGTCGTCGCTTCCGGAGCAGGAGCCGCTACTGGCTCCGGTCTGGACACCTCTTCCGATGGGGGCTCAAGCTCCGTCACCTCTTCAACAACCGGCTCAGGAGCCAGAAGATCTTCAACATCAACTGGCCCTGTGGCCGGAGCTTCAACGATGACCGGCTCAGCGGTCGGTGCTTCGGAGGTAGCCGGCCCAACTGCTGGAACTACCTCAGTTTCCGGCGCGCACGCCGGAGCTTCAATCACCTCCGGCTCAACCGCTGGGGCTTCGACAATTTCCGGCTCAGAGGTCGGGATTACTGCTTCCTCCGGCTCAACAGCCGGAGCTTCCATCATCGCAGCACCAGAACCCGGAGCTTCAACCTCCGGGACAGGTGCCGCTGGCGCATCTTCATTCCCGTGGTCTGGCACTACCACGGGAACTTCTGGAGATGAGTCGAGGTCCATGACCACGACAGTCGGCACCGGAGCTGTCACAGCTTCAGCCACCACTTGGGGCGGCACCGGGACAGGAGTTGAAGCTCCCACCCTCACGTCTTCAGCCACTGTAGCTGAGGGTGGAGCCTCACTCCCCTTCTTGGGGACGCTGCAGATGATGAACGAAGAAAATTAAAAAATAGTTGCTACAATTAAAACAAATATCCAAGGTAGAAATCAAAAATTACCTTGGGAGGCTTCCGCACCAGCTTGCGCGGAACCTTTTTCCCGGGCGTTCTGGGCTAGCCATAGCCGGCGTGGAAGCTCCAGAAGGCCCCCCAGAACTCGTCGCGCCACGGGTGTTTCCCGGGTCGAGGCTCCCCTCGATCGGGAAGAACCCCCGGACCTGGAGGCCTCTACCGGCCCAGGCGCTGGAGTCGCACGCCCGGAGCTAACACCCCGGGAGGAACCCACTGCGGGAACAGTCGCGTTCCGGGAGGACCCCATTACGGGAACAGTCGCCACGGTTGTAGAAGACCTTCCCCTCCAGGGAGAAGGAGCCGAGGCGGAAGTAGCGGGCCTGACAGACCTTCCGTCGGCATACTGCAGCTTCCTCTTCCGACTCTCGGGTTCATCCGCCAGCTCCTTGCCCTTGCCGACGACCTCGACCCTCGGCTTTGGGGCAGGACAGAGCCATCTTCGGGCATTCCGGGGATTGCCACCCGAGTGGTTGATCTTCTCTCGACGACACCAAGGTCGTCAAGTACGGGCATCTTTCGCCGGAGCTCCCTGCTGAACTCCACTTCCACGTTCAGAGGGAGAAAGGCTGACGGGGGAGTCAAGTCATCACTGTCGACGTCGATGCCGTGCTGGAACTTCTAGAGGTGGAACTCCAAGGTTTTCCCCACCATGTTGGACTTCAACCCGGTCTCAACCCGGTCGTCGTCCATCACGCTGTTGAGGGCCCAAGCGAGTTTCTCCCTCCTCTTCAGTGACGCCCACCTGTTGACCAAGAAATTGCAAAATACCGCCTGAGGAGTCAATCCTCCCTCCACGCATTGGCGGATCCTGGTCAAAGCAGGGTTGAAAGCTTCCGCCAGCACCGGAGCTTCACTCCAGATCATCGTGTCGATGCCGGGAAGACCATCGGGCAGCTCCAACCTCTCGTGCTCCTCCACCCTGATGACTATCCAGTCTTTCTTCCAGTCATCCCACTTCCCAGAGGGAAATGATCGGAGGTACTTGAATGGGCACTTCTTGCGCTTCACGAAGTAGTAGAATCCAAGGTACTCATTGCTCCGGCCGGTGGTGTGGACGGTGAAGAAGGTCTGGAAGAGTTCAATGCAGGGGGGATACCCACCCACATCTCACAGAAGTGGACGAAGATAGACACGAGGAGAATGGAGTGAGGGCCAAGGTGGTATAACTGCAGACCATAGAAGTCTAGCAGCATCAAGAAAAAGAAAGAAAAAGGTGGGATCAACCCCACCATGGCGTACGAGGAGAAGTACACCATTTCGCCGGCGTGCTCCTTCTCAAATGGGAGCTCTCCACCGGCACCGACCGAGCGGTTGAAAAAGTCCGAGGACCACCCCATGAGGGCTCGGACCTTCTTCAAATCACCGTCGGTCTTCAAGCGACTCTTGCGGAGACCCAACTCCATCACGGCACGGCTAGGCAAGATAAGAAGAGCGAAGCACAAGTTGGGAGTTTGAGCGCAAGATCAGATGAGAGGCGTAAAGAACTCCCTATGGTGCGTGCTTTCCTTCTTAAGTAATCCCTCGCAACGCTTGGATGGAAACCACAAGGAAGTCGAAGATGCCATTCAAAAGTTCCACCCAACCGATGACAAGAGGGCTCGGGACCACCCCGGCGATCAAGTCGAGGTTCTTACCCAGGCGAACGGTTGTCATCATGAGGCGGGAAACCCAAAGGCGGCAGCCTGACAAGGCGCGCGGAACTGATACGGTTCTCGTATCGAGAACCGGCGACCTTCAATTGCGTGAGATCCGCACGCCAAAGATCTCATCTGCCGCACGCGGGATGCGCCACGTGGCGGGGGTCTAACTCTAAATCCTCGCCAACGGCACCCTCAAAGACCCTTGAAGACTCAGTTCAAGAGTCGCGAGGATGGACCCACCTCCGGCGAAATGACTTCACCCCAGTGACCTTCCCCGGAGGTAGGTCCAGGGGGCCACTGTCGGTACCCTAGAAACCGTACACCCCTTGAGGTTACAAAGATCTCAAAGTAAAGTCATCTAGTTGGTTTGAAGACCCTCGGAGGCCCACATGTCAGACATAACCGGACCTGCTTCTCCAACATGGTTAATCCCTGGGTCGCCACGTGTACTACCAAACCGGAGCTACCACCCACAAGGGGGAAGCTCTGGGCCATGTACCGAAATGGCACCTCCGGACTTAACCCCAGACCGAGAGAAGCTCCGGACCAGACACGTGTCGGGTAGCCCAGGAGCTACCTGTTTCCCACAGCAAGCTCTGGAGCTGCCACGCGTCCAATCGTCGGATCTTCAGCCTCTAACCTCCGGAAGACCCCGCAACGGCTCCGGATCTTCAAAGGGGAATCAAGGACTTCAAAACCCGATTAAGTGTCATTAATACCATATTAATGACACTTAAACAGATGATCTTAACACCGGTAACGGTGTTGTCAAAGCCCGTTACAGGGTCATTAAGAGCAATTAAACGTGTATCAATACTAGTAACCGCCGGGGCCACATGTCGGGCCAGGCTAACCTGTAACGGCCTGCCCTTGTACTATAAAAGGACAGGCCGATGACACGTTCAAGCTAGAGGCTACACACATGCCATAGACACTCGTCACAAGCTCATACTGTTAAGACAACACCAACACACCCATGGAGTAGGGTATTACGCTCAGGCGGCCCGAACCACGTAAACTTTTGTGTCTCCTGTGTCAATTCCTACTCACCTTCTTGAATCTCCGCGCGCCCATACCGAACATCAAACTACCCTATCACTTTAGCAGTGTAGGGAGATCTGTCGGTTCCAAACCACCGACAGTGAGCAACAGGAGTAAATGTCTCATCATAGTCAGGATCGTGTTTCTTCTAGAAGCCACGAGCGACTAGTCTAGTCTTATTACGCTCAAGAGAACCATCAGAGCGGGTCTTAACCTTACAGACGCACTTACATGTGACAGGACAAATACGTGGGGGACATGCCACAAGATCCCACATGCCAGTTGTTGACGGTCCTTAAATGTCAAATTTGACCGTCAATTCATTGCATAAAAGTTATAAAATTGAGAACACAACATAGTGGTAGGGGTTAATACTAACTAATTCTACAAGTGTTAGTGTCTATTTGCAAGATGAATTAAGCCCCAAAATCAGGCGATGACACATGGCACTACATGGATCCATAGACCCATCCAAGCGTACTCAAAGGGATCAATCGTCGATTAACGTGGGGTGAGGTTAGGGCCCACCAAACAGTACTTGGAGGAAGCACACCCCGAGGAGCGCCAAGACCAAGTCGGCCGAACCAGAGGTTCTACCGACTCCTTCCTAGCACCAAACCCGGTCAGCCTACATGTGTCAACTTCCTGTGGTGCCCTGAAGTCGGTGGAGACTTATTCGTGCGCAAAATATGGCAGAATTGCCTCTACTACGTGTATAAATATGGGGAGAGGCCTCACTTCACACACACACACACACACACACACACACACACACACAAACACACACACACACACACGCACGCACGCACACACACGCACACACACACACACACACACACAAACCACAAATTTGAGTTTAGACTTTGACTCCAAAGGGTTAGCGATGGCCAAGTGGCCATCCAAGTAGAAGGAGAGTGAGGAGGAGCTAGGAGGAGGAGGCTTGGGCTTGTCAAGTCTCTCTTCCACACTTGTATCTCTACGGAAGCTCTCTCAGAATCGAGTAAAACTTTTGTGAATTCAATACAAGTTTGATTTTTATTCCATAGTAGTTTGCTTCATAGCTGCTTGTAGGTTCACTGCTTTAATTCGTTAGAGCATCTAGTCATAGCTTTGCAGTCGACATGATTAGAGTTGTGAATTAGAACTTAAGCATAGTGATTAGGTTAGGATTCATCAGTAGATATCTCGTAGATCAACGGGATGAAGAGGTAGGTAGTAGGTGGTGACAATCCTATCTGTCCTTAGTAATCCTCTACATCCGGCTCTCTTAGCATGAATCGTCTTGGTTTTGCCAGGGGTAAACCCGTTCTCGAAGCAAGTATCTGCCATAGGCTGTTGTGCCTTAGAATCAAAGCATTGAATGTGTAGGTACCCCACATATGGGGTACCCTCACACACAGGCTGAAAGTGCCTAGGTACGTTCAGTGGCGCCACATGTCCAAAAGGTGCCAGACCCCGGCCTTCCTCAAGTACGAGACCTGACACTGCCACATGGACCACAAAGATGGGACTCGACTCCTACGGTGGGACAGGCTCCCAAGATACCACGTGTTCGGGCGGGATCTCATCCTACTATAGGGATGAGCTCCGGCGCAACTACGTGGCTCGAAGCACAAGGTCGGGCGCCTCCCGCAGAGAAGGGCTCTAGAGTTGCCACGTGCCCCGAAGGGCTCCGGAGTTGCCACGTGCCCCGAAGGGATCCGGAGCTGCGACATGCATCGAAGATCTCCGGGGATGACACATGTCAGGAAGAACCAAGCCTGGCCTCTCCTAGCAGAGGCCAGCCCCGAAGCTACCACGTGTCCCGCAACTCACCCTGGGAGGTGAGGTGCGGGAGTTAAGGGATGGTGCGCCCTGTCTAAATCAAGCATTGAAGACAGGACCCACCTACAGCGAGTAACGCGGAGCACGCCAACAGTCAGAGACCACTGCACCCAATGATATCACAGTAAAGACACCACAGGCCTACCCCGTTGTACCAAGTGAGTAGCTTGTGGTGACTAGACAGACGAACAGGACATCTCCTGACACCATCAGGGACTGCGCGTGGGCCACTGGCGACTGAGGCGGCAAGGCGGCGAGTCTCCACGCCATGGTCAGAGGAAGCCTATGCGCGAAGCCATAGATCTTTAGGATAAGATCACCCTGGGGCCACCTGTCGGACCCCGGATCCCACTTGTAAGACGTTCTGCCTTGTCTATAAAAGGACCAGACCGCCACCGTTACAAAGGATCCCCAACCTACGCATACACACACACACACACACACACACACACAATAGCAATACAACCTCACTGTGGAGTAGGGTGTTACGCTCTTGCGGCCCAAACCACGTAAAAACCACAGTCTCACACTCTCGTATGCGCGATCACTCGATAGAGGACTAAGCCTTACCGATCAAAGAACCTTTGTCAGCTGCTCCTTAGCAGATCCAGAGGAAGTGTCGCATTAACACTTTGACAGAATGCCTCTAAAATCCTTACCTACCAAACAAACTGTGTGTCCTTGGGATCACAAGATTAGGAGATCTCACACATTCCTTGGATTCAATACCCTTGGGAATACTCTTTAAGGGGATGTGCTGCAGTGGTTTCTCCTTGTGCTTGCAGATTTCATCTGTGACATACCAACCGTCAACACTGATGCGCTCGAGAGAAGCAATCTCCTTAGCCATCGTGTGTTGCCATTCTGGATGAGGAACGACAACATGATATGTAGCCAAATCAGAAAGAACGGTAGCAACAAGGATAGAAGAAGAGTACCGATCAGGTAGCTGATGAGAGTGATGGCCATGTCCAAGAGGCTCCTCGGGAGAAGAATCATCAGAAGGAGATGATTCCTCAAGAGAAGATGGTGCATCTGGGGAAGATGGGTTATCACAAAAACATGATTTAACTAGAGTAGATGGCTCATATAAATAAGGTGTGACTCGTCGAGTGGAGATATGTGTCTGAGAAGGCTTCACAGTATAGTCAGAGACCATAGAAGAAGGCTTCGAAGAAGACAATGTGGGACGTTGTACCAAATGTGAGGGAGGTATGCTAGCAAGGGAGGTATTTGGAAGTAATAGGAACGAAATAGGATTGACCATAGATACATGTGGAGTATTTGAAGAAATACGAGGGTATAAAGGACATGTCTCATCAAAGACAACATCCTGTGAGATTCTCATCTGTTTACCAACAAGGTACCAACAACAATACCCCTTCTGCTCAGCACTGTATCCTAGAAAAACACACTAGATTGACTGAGTAGTGAGCTTAGTGCGCTCATGAGGTGCGAGAAACACATAGCACATATAACCAAAAATACAAGAGTTGATATAGTCAGGCGTCATGCTAGTAAGATGCTGGAAAAAAATCTCACCCTCAATAATATATGAAGGTTGAATGTTAATTAAGTAAGTGGCAGCAGAAACAACCTCGCACCCAAACTGAGGAGGAGCAGAGGAAGCGAGCAGAAGAGTACGACTAGCCTTAAGGAGATGTTTATTCTTGCGCTCAGCACACCATTCCGCGCATGAGCAACAGGACAAAAAAATTGAGCAACAATGCCTTGCTCAAAAAGAACCTAACGAAGAGCATCAGAAAGGTACTCACTAGTAGAATCAGCACGAAAGAAGATGTTGGATTTCCAGTCCCCATTCCTGCTAGAGCGATTGGAAGAAGGAACACGCAGTAGCCCCAGCCCCTGCTCATGGAAGGAAACAAAGAAGACCACCTCGTCAAGCCTCAGATCGGGGGTGACGTCTCCCTTAAGGACACGTAAGTTATGAAGGTCACTCAGCAGCATAGCAAGCTTCTCTGCCAAGGCGCTGACTTGATCCTCCTTCACGCGGGACTTCAATCACGATGCCATCAGACGGAAGCCGAGCAGACAGTGACCTTGTCATTTTATTTACCCTCTGAAACGACTGACTCTCTAGTTTTTTGACAGGAAGGAAGGCCAAAGCGCAAGGAAGGAGGCAATCAAGGAAATAATGAGGAGGAAAGGGGAGATAAACGCCAAGACCCTTTTATACCACACGACGTGGAGGTTACAGGGAAAGCCTTGAACCGCATGAAGCAGTAGATGTGGGGGTACTCATTTAGGACGAACCGCCACGCCTGCCGCATCGTGACAGGCCCGCCAACCAAAATGGTCGCAGATGGTGCCACACACCCCTGGCCCCTTGTAATCGGCCCTGCTCCAATATCTGGTTTCGCGTGCGGTGTTGTTGAACCCCTTGGAAACTAGCGGCAACCTAAAAGTGTTGCGGCAACCCACCTCCTTCTTATTTGTATCGGTGTTGACTACAAGTTGTGTGACACCTCCTCGTCTCCCACAAAGCGAGGCATGCGAGCGTGCCCAGGTAAGAAGGTATGTTTTCAGCCCACTTTTGGGGCCACATATAGTTCAGGGCACCTACCTGTATGACAGGTCATAGTGTGTTGTCTCGAACGAACAAGAGTGAGGGATGGATGACTTGAGATGGTCTGCAGTCGGGCATACTCGGCAGTGCTTCTCTCCCCAACATCTCCAACTATTCGTGTCTAGGTCTTAGCTTCGCGACTCCTTAGTAGACTGAGGGTTGTCTCCTGAACCACTCGGGTCCCTTGGTGGACATGAGAAATATGTAGATGTCCCCAGGAAAATTTATGAAACATGGCCATCCGTACCCTAATGTACTGCCGTCACTATTGAACAACGATGGACATGTTTCGGTCACCCCAAACGAAATGGTTCAACCGGGTTGCACTTGGATTACCCATTAGAAAACCCATCAAGCACGGGATTTAGACCCTACGGTGGGAGCTTTCCGATATGCTCACCTCTCCAGTGCCATGAACGACTCATCGGCGGGGCGCAAATAAACTTGCGAACTGACAATCCACCCTTGTAAGAGGCTCGAGGTACGCCATGCATTCTGGGCTAACAACGATCGAGCACCTGCGCCCCACTAGAAGTAGTTCGGGTCGCTAGTGGTCAGAGGTATAAATTGAACTGATACTAATAAGTTCATTGAACTTTTATTTTTCAGGGTCCCCGACGCAAGCACAAGTTCAACCAACGACCAACTCCGCGAAAACTCGACCGAAGGCTTGGGGTCTAGTGACATAGTTCTGTACCCGGGATACCAAACATACGAGACCCGTTGATACATGACCACTACGCGGCTACGAATCATAGCTACCCTCTTTATCGAGGAGGGGGCCTGCTAGCAACGCCGCGACCTGCTGAGGTCGGGGTATCCAGCCTGCCCAAGTCCCGACCTGAGAGGTCAGGCGAACGACTCCTCACGGGCTCGAGCTCGAGAGAGAGTGGCAGTTGGGGGCATTTGTGACGAAAGGTGGATGCAGTAACTTCGATAGAAGGCACAGACATACGATGTGACCTGTTGCAGGATAAGCATGCCATCTATCCCATCTGTCATAGAGGAATTATTAACCCACACACAAGCGATGACTTGAAGGCTAAGAAGAAGTCAAGACTGAAGCTTTCACGCCTTGAACAGTCTGGGTGGTTAGAACGAACACCGTACAACCCGACCCTACTATGAAGAATGTCGGTAAGATAGGACCGCCTCACCCCCATATAAAAGGAACCTCAAGGCCTTCCGTGAGGGGGGATTCACTTTGTACTCATTTTACTTACGTATTTTACCTTATGCATTTACCTTGTGCACTTTTCTTGCGCACTTTTTCTTTGATGCACTTGTGTTCGTGTCTTACTTTCATACGCTCGGGCGCATTTCCTTTACACATTCCTTTTCTAGAGTTAATTTTACTTTCTTAGAAATCATGTACTCGAGCAAGGCTCGTTTGTAATCTGTTCTCTCTCACCTTTTGAGCTAACAAAGATCGTGGATGCACCCCCTCTGGACATAGGGCCTTTTTTTTTACTGGACTAGGATAAATATTTTGTATTTTGCAGCTAGTCATACGAATACGAACATGATTCAATATAAATTTACTAGTCGATTTCCGAAACGATGACACACACCTTCCAAGATGTGCGATTGAGGATGAAGTGATGACCAGATCGAAGCCGCTTCCAATCGGAGAAGATCGGCAGATGGCGTAGAGGATCAAGAGGTGAGAGGGATCAAACGAGATTCAAAAAAATGCCAAGATCCAACAAGATCGAAGAAGCACAAAGATTAGTAGCTAGGATAGTAGAGAAAAAAACTAGACCTAGTTTTTTTTTGCTTTGTACTATGTTATGAATAGTGCTTGTATTATTATGAGAGCCAAAAGCCAAAATATAGAGGTACAAGAGATTACAAATATGCATAAAATCTCTCAAACAATGGGGAAAATACAATATACCCTTATATTTCTAACACCAACAAATGAACCAACACTCATCATACTTGACAACAGAATATAAGCAGGAGTCACTTGTAGCATGTTCATGGATTCTGCATCACTTTCTACTCAACATGTCATTTTGCATGGTGAGACTTATCACGCCCACGTACATGTCATGACACGACAATGTCTCATGTGAGGTTCATGTTTGGGGATAATGTTAAGCAGAAGAAGTATGTGACGAGTCGTAAAATATTTCGCACTCATCTGGATAAAAGATTATCGTGCGAGTGTAGAAGATACAATGCAAAGGTCAATTGTAGAGCCATGGCTAATGTTAAGCTGAAGAACTATGTGACGAGTTATAAAATATTTCAACATACTCATCTGGATAAAAATTCATCGCGTGAGTGTAGAAAAAACAATGCAAGAGTGAATTGTAGAACCAGGGCTATATCTCATTAGTTGCTTGAGATAAGTTCCCTTATGCAATTCTGCATCTTATTTTCATGGAATTTTACTCCTCTCTTTCAGTAACTAGAACACAATGTAGCAGTCGGAACCTTGGTTCCATTATAAAAAAATATAACACAAAAAATTTACAGATGCGTATGTAAGATTCCTGTTTCAGTTAGTTTAGGACTGAAGAATTTAGAGACCATCATTTACCCCGGATCAGGCAGTAGGAAAAACCGAAAGTGCTGCCATTAAACATCTGTCAACATCTCCAGATAACAGAAAAGCAAGAGAAACAATGCAACCATAAAGCAAACGACAAACACAAATTTAGTGACTCCACACTCAACCAATATTTTCTTAATTTTGTCATTTATTCTACAAAATCTATAATGTTTTCACTACATGATAACCTGAGCACTTCTCAGATTCCGATTTCGATTTTTCTTTGTGAGTGATTTTCATGCTGAATTTAATGATATTAAATACAGTTGTTCTACGGAGAAATTTATAGGTGTTGAACTTGGGCACACTCTACGAGGAACTCGTGATGCCGAATCTGGGGTGCAATAAAAAAATGTGAGAGAACAAACATGATACAAGCGGAATGTGTGGTCCACAGACATGTGTGTGTTTAGCCATCCAATTATCATCAACTTTTTTAGACAATAAAATTGTGAGTGTCTGAATTTGTATTCAATAGTAATGAGTTTCTCATAACCTCCATTAAGGATAAGAGCGTAACTTCCACCCATTATCTAAAAAAACATGATAACCTCAGCAGAGTACTAAAAATACAGTGCACAAGTGCTGACATTAAGAGTTGTTGGGATTTGGCATGTAACTGCAGTTTCGTCGACTGATTTATTTGGGGCAATTTTCCTGATGGAAAGCTAAGGTGTTGTGAAGAGGTGGCAGGTAACTTTAGTCCTATATTGCTCACCTAGATGGGTATACCCCAATATATATAGGGCAACATCTATAATGCAATCTCCCTCGTGACACAATCTTGCAATCAGTCCCTTCCAACCATTAGATGTGCATCCAATGATTACTGAACTTTTGCACTTAACTTCCTCCATCGGCTGCCAGGAGGTTAAGTGCAAAAGGTAAGAGTTAAGTGCAAAAGTACAACAACCGTTGGATGCACATCTAATGGTTGGTAGAGTTTGATTGCAGGATTGCACCACAAGAGGGATTGCATTCTAGATGTTGCTTATATATAGTGGCTCTTTGTGTGGTTCTCAACATAAAAATAATAAGAATAATGGTGGTTGCCGCTACAAATACAAACAATCACGCACACGCGCGTGCTTTTCGCGATTGTACGTGTGTTTATCGCGTGACTTGTGACATTGTACGTCTGCATCGTGATGAGTTGTGTTCTACCATGCGGTTACTTTTCTGCCACGCGTATAAAAGAGTATCTATCAACAGCTAGATTGTCACATCGACATGAGGAGTAATTTAAAACATAATTGTTGGCACACGTTTTCTGTGCGTAATGCTCTATAACTACTCCCATTAGTTGCATGTTGAGGAATTTCAGGAGGCGTTTTCCAAAAATTATGGCAGATCAAATCTAAGACATTTGTCTGGCTCGAGTATAAAAGAGATGTCATGTATACTAGACACAACACGCACATAAACTTGCCTCTCAAGCGACTGCTTCGATGCTGCTATTTTTTTCACCCTGTCACCCCTTCGTTCATCGTGAAGCGAACCAAGGGAGACCGATTTATCCGAGCCGACACTGGTGATCTGAAGACCTGCACGGGCCCCAATGATCAGGTTTCTATGAGGTGCACTCGCACGACCGCTTGTTGTACTTTTTTGATCCTCGACTTGTTGTTCTAGTTTATTGTTTTCTCATCCTCTACTTTATAGCGGGACACTCTGTAAGTAAACCACTCGATCCTTGGTTATTTTGATACGACGACATTCATGTTGAGCGATTTATTCACATATGGTTATTTCTATGGCATAACTATTTTTTGTGTAATAGTAGCACTGTTTATTTTGACTGCTAGTAGATTTGTTCTAGTTGTTTTCTTGTTTTGATTCATCAAATTAATTGCATGTCCTGTTAATTTTGCAACAGCTGTATGCCAAAAGATAATCTTGTTGGCCTTTACTGTCAAATTATCATGCCCCGGGCAACATGTCGTTTGATGCTATGTCACACCCGGTTTTATTAAGAATAAAACCAGCTGCAAATTACATGTATCCAAGGATCAATTTTATCATACATGTAGGATAAATAGTTATAAACAGTTATATATCGAATACAAACAACTTTTATTACATTTAAAAGAGTTTTGAATAGCAGCGGAAGAGGAAAAACTCTAGGGCAACTACAGTCAAATCGGCTGGCAGCAACAAAACACACCATCTTCAATAGAAGCTTGTCTTCGTTGAATCTTCTTCTCATTGAGCATCATTTATAATAGAAAAATATGGCAAGTGCATGAATACATAGAGTACTCAGCGAGTGTGGGAAATAAATGACATGAATGGCTATATCAAGGTAGGCCAACATTGTCTTAAGCACTATGCTTAGAACCTAAACTTAGCTTTCATTATCAATACTTAACTAAATGAATACTTCAAATAAATGATAATAATGAAGATTAACTAGAATCATAAATAACCATCATACTCCCATCCATAGACAAATTATGAACTCGGCGCCAAGTTGCTCCTCATTGTGAGCACGACTGTCTAGGGCTCTGTTTGGCACAACTTCTGCTGCAGCTTCTTCATAAAAATAAGCTGAGGGTGTGCCAAACAGGAAACTTCTGTAATAGTTTATTAGTTTAGTTGCTTCTTAGAATGAACTAAAAGCAGCATATAAGCAGAAGCTGCTTTTCACCAGCTTTTCAAACAAGTTGCTTTTGTAACAAGTTCCAGTTGTACCAAATAGGGCCTAGACAGTTTGACAAAACTCTGCAGAGTGTGTACCCTTTACCCACAAGCAGTGATTTCATCTCTTGTTGCCAGGTGGACTAAGTGAACCTCCCTGTCATCCATGTCCCGTCGATCATATTTCACACTTCTTTTGGTGTGTGGCCAGGAGCTCATTGCATGGTCTTTACAAATGTACTCCCAACTAGTGCTAGCCCTCTAAGGTTTCACCACTGAGGCATTTCCAGATTAACCCTCTGCCTCAAAAGCCCCCTCTTGAGCTATGCAGATCCCAAACCAGTACAACTGCATCATTCTCCGCACCTTCCAACTACTAGCATTTCGTAAGGAGAAACCTAATTAATTGATCAAGCCGCCCCATCTCAGTCTCGTGGTGGTACTGTAAAGCTTAGTGGCTTCCTCCATAAATCGGTCCTTAGAATTCGGCGGTGTCAACCCAAACCCGAGTCTCGTGCAAACTGCACCGCACCAAACCATTCAACCGTCAGACTCCTACCAACTACTATCATGTGTCCATCATGGTTATAATAACCATCTTATATTTCATGTGTAGGAATCCCTTTCCAAAAGTCTAAGCATGGCTAAGCGTGATCAAAACCTATCAACTACCCAACCCAATCCGAGCGACAAGGAATAATGTGGAACAGAGCATATAAGATGAAATATAATACCTTTTTATTAAGCATGCAACTAACTAGATATCCTAAAAATAGGTGCAAGATGTTCAAGGGTACTTGCCTGTTTTTATATAGTTGCTCAGTTCTTCTTCATTAAACTCTTGATCTCCATATTCTCCGTGTTGCTTCTTGATCGTAATATAAATGTGTATAACTACCGACGAAAGGTAAACAAGAGCAATCAAGCACAATACACCAAAATATTCACATAAACATAAAATCCTATACTAATACGTCCCTACGAAGGATTTATTATTTTTCATGGCCAAAGAAATGCATTTACCATTTATTTTCTATTTTAATATTTATTTATAGGCTAAAACCATTTTTAATAAATTTTCCATAGTACAAATATATTTTATATGCACTTTATAATATTATTTTAGCTTAAAAGGTTTTATCCATTTTTAGTATATTATGGATATAAAAATTTATTAAAATTTCCATGGTAAATATATATTTTATATGTATCTAAAATTTTGTTTCATCCTAAAAAGATTTATAAATAATTTTTTTGCATTTTCTATATTTATTCTATCATTTATAAACATATTATATTCACTAATTGCATTTTGGAATAAAATTCTGCAATTAAATAATTCCTCACGCGTTGTTTAGTGATTTTCCTTAACTAGGCAGGGGTTAAAGTGTGATTCATGAAAATTACAGGGGCCTAAATCATTATTTTCTTGATATATCCTAATTCCAGAGAAATCCAAGGGCTAAAGTGCAATTACAGAGGCTAAATGATTATTATTATTACAAAGCTCAGGGGCTAGTCCGCAAGATTCCAAGGGCCTATATGCAATTTTGGATTTTTCTTAGGTTTTTCATATTTATTTTTCTACATGAAAATGTGTGGATGGAGTCCATGGGTCTATGGACACGGGGCGGCAGGGCTGGCTCATGGTCCATTATGGACCAGGGGCACACCCCTTCAGCGCTCTAATTTGGGCCATCCATCCCGGATCCGATGGCCCAGGGAGGTCCAGCGGGGCAAGCGGTGTCCGGTGGCCATAGGCGGCGGCGCCATGGCCGGACTTTCGCCAGTGATGGCTGAGACACCGCTACGGGGCTCCATTCTAATGAGAACTTGATGCAAAATGGAGAGAAGGATGAGGGGAACTCACTGCGGGTGTTGCTAGCACGGGAACATGGCCGGGGACGGGCGCGCGACCGTGCGGTTGGTGGCTCGATCTTCGGCGTTGTCGCGATGGCCGCTCGGGCAATGAAACTTGCCGATTTTGGATCGTACGCGGGTGGAGAGGCGTCGGGATCCTTAGCAACCTGTCGGGGTTGACCGGAACAGCTTCTCCATGCGAGGCATCGAGGTCCAAGCGACGGCCATGGCGATGGCTATGCGAGGCTAGGGTTTCGGGCAAGGGAGTGGGAGAATGGCGGCACAATGGGGACTAATAGGGGGAGTGGTTGCTCGGGGTGTGGGGGCAAGGGGCGTGACGCCGACGGTTGCCAGGCACTGGTGCGCGCGGCGAGCGCGATTTGGGCGGCGGTTGGGGAAGGAAGAGGGGGAGGGGAGGGATGACAGGTGGGGCCGCATGGCAGTGAAGAAGAAGAGGGTGCGGGTTGGGCGATGGTGAAAAGGGGAGATGGGACGCGTGATGGTTTTTGATCCAGGTAAGTTGTTATTTCATTTTCTTTTTCTTTCCTTTTCACTTTTGATTTGTTTTCGAATTCAAATCCTAGCGATTTCCACTCGTTTGAATTCAAACAAACACAAAAATACACAACCAAATATACTTAAATTATATTTCTTTGTTTTGAAAATGTGGGTGTTACATGCTAGCTCAAATTCCTGAAAAATCAACCGATGTTTACCCGTAGAGAATTGTAACCCCCTCTGAGCTGAAGAAAAATTTGATCACATAATATTTTGCAGCTTGCGAAGGTGCTCACGGCGCGGCAAGGTGCTCACGGCGCGGTGGACCGGTGGTAAATCCACTAGGTGCGAAGGCGCCCGCCCGAATTCAATTCCTGGCGCCGCACCTTCCAGTGTTGAAAATCGCTCTAGCTGCTCCGGGTGAGTGTGAGTGAACCACCCAGTTCAAAAAAAAATATTTTGCAGCATGAGCGTTTTAATTCAAAGTTTAGCTGTGTTGTAATTAGACAATGGCTATAGAAATAAACCCTGATATATGTACGGCCAATCTATTAGACTAATGCACGACCGAAGACACAAAGCCACACTGGGTCCGCCATCACAGTAGGTTTACATGCACTAGTCAGACAAGAGTCGGTAAAATTTAGTCAGATGTGAAGCATTATTGTATAGAGATGCCAAGCTTTTTGTTCCATCTATTATTGATACATGATTGAAGCCAGTAAAGAACAGTTCCCTAGATGACCAAGAGAGTATTCAGGACTTGAGACAATTATAGCTTAAAAAAATTGGAACATTTATGCCTTTTTAGTATTCAAACAAAAGAATTCTGGTCCTTTAACTACCATTTTCATTTTTAACTTGCCAAGTAACATCATCGACTATAAAAATATTTTAAGGATTTACTGACTTTCACTGCATTCAAGGTTACTTTCTTCTAAAGTACTTTCAGTTGCTTACTTAACGAACAATTTACACCACTGTTATCTTTAGGAAAGCTAGTGCTGTAGTTCAGCCGCGTCGTTTTGCAGGGGAAGATCTAATTTCTTCCAGTTCCAAGTCGATCCATCCAGATCGCTGCACACTACACAATATTCTAGAGACCAATTGTGTTAGCCAACAGGGATATCATAACACACAAGATGGACAAAGCGATAATCCTAGTCTGCATTAGAGCTAAAGAATAAAAAGTAGTGTCGAATAATATTCTAAAAATCCGAGGTTGCATCTTGTTACCGTTCTCACTAGGGAAACATTTATGACTTGGATTACATGAATCTTACTTTGGGATAAAATCTTAACAGAATGATGTCACTAAATTCTTTCGCTGTAGATTCACTGACTTTACCAGTTGGATTAGCAACATGGGAGAGGGGACAAGCAGCACCAAAACTACCTTTGGGATCAATGGAGTGACAAGGCAGTGCACATATATATCTAGTGTGGTTCAATGAGATCATATGCATGACATTAGTGACCACTGAGCTTTTGGAGAAGGCTTTAAAATCGGTTTGAAGGAACACTGACATTACTCAGGAAATTACAATATTGTTCAGTAGACCACAAACACAAAAATTGTCAAGTTTAAATTACTTGAGAAATTAAAGATTAGAAACGGAAGAATAAACTACACTATGATGGCATTTTTTATGAAGGGACATGATGCTGTGATCTTGTTGGACCAGTGACTACCATAGCAAAAACTTATGAAAATCAATGCGAACTATGTTTTCCTAAAGACATGCAGACTCATGGAATAGAGAATATTGCTAGCTTACACCAGATATACAAAACAAGAGACGGGATTCTCTGATTGCAATTGTCATGTCAAATGCTGTTGAGTACCAGAATTTCCAATTGAGACAGGATTCTCTGATTGCAATTGTCACATCAAATATTGTTCATTACTAGAATTTCCATCTGTTCAATATCGAGAGAAAATATATTATTTAGGATAACTTTGAAATCTGAAAGTTCACATCAGATTGAGGTCATGGAACTTGAGCATTAGCAAGCAGCTAATCTAGATCACAAGGAAAAGGTCAAGCAACGTTCAGACTAGCTACAACTTGGTGGACATTTCATTTCAAAGGGAAGTATTGTCTGTGCAATCTTTCGGAAGGGCAACATAGTTTGCAGGTGTGGCGGTAGCATTGGCTGCTTCCTTCACCTTTCCGGAGGAGAGACCTCCCTTTCGTGACATTGGGGTCGAAACACGGCAGCTAGTTGGAGTTCCACCAACGATATTGGCATTCAAGCTCTGCCCAAGAGGCTTCCTTGCAGGAGGACGTATGGGGCTTGGCTTCGTTCCAAACATCGTACCTTGTTCTGCTGCAAATTGCTCTTGCAGCTTCTTCAGCTCCTGAAAGTAGTTGAAAGACACTATATACTTGAGATTTGCAAGAGTTACAAAACCAAAAAGTGAGCAGCAACAACAACAACCAAAGCTTTGTCCCAAGCAAGTTGGAGTTAGCTAGAAATGAAATCCAACAATTTTTTAAGATAAGTAATAGAAAATAAGATGAAAGTAACAGAATACAAATAAAACAAGATTCTGAATTTTATTTATTTTGAAAATAAAACAATAAGAAACAAGATAAGATTAAGAAAATACGAATAAACTAAGATTCCGGCACATGAATTGTTAATTTCCGTGCAGTTCTATCATGAGACAAATCTCTAGTTATGTCCCACTTTTTAAGTCTCGCTTCACCGCCTCCTGTCATGTCAATCTTGATTGACCTCTGCCTCTCCTAAAATTTTCTCTACCCTTTATAATCCCACTGCTAAACGGTGTTTATAGAGGTCTATGCTGGATATGTCCAAACCATCGTAGGCGATGTTGAACTAGCTTCTCCTCAATCGGTGTCACCCCTACCCTGTCACGTATCACCTCATTTCTAATTTTGTCTCTTCTTGTGTAACCAAAGAGTAAGCGCATAGAAGAAAATAGAATGAATCTGTTGTATAAGGAATTATTTTGAACCATATCAATGAGGATAATTGAACTCTTGGAGCTTAAAATTGCTGCATCATTTCTTTAAGTGAAAATGTGCCAAATTACCATTAATCGCAAACCATTATCTTAGACAAAACAGGAACACAGGGTAACATACAAAAAGAAAACATGCTGAATGTGACCAAGACTGAAAATGCAGGGAAATGTAAAACCAACCCGTGATCGGCGCTTTTCATCTTCTTTTTGCTGTCTTGTAGAGGTGTATTCTTCTAAAGTATCCAGCAGTCTCGTCTGTAAGTATTTCAAATATTTAAGATGATACCCACAATTTCACACTAACATGCCTTCTTAATTGACATAAGATATATACTGAATAATTCAACTTGCCTTGTCGAACATAAATGGAACATTCCTCTCTTTTTCCCAAGCTTCAATTTTAGTATTCAAATTCTCCAGAAGAGCTGTAAGGTAAAATTTAGATTGAGCTCAACTTGGAAATTTAAAATACATGTAATAGGAGCAGAAACATTCAATGGATGGAAATGAAGTTATGCTGTTATAAACACTCCCATCCATCCCAAATATGTCATAGGGTTGAGCATGAATAATGAAAAATTGTATGGATAAAATGATAACATAAGGTTGGTGTTACTATATTCATTATGTAAAGTACCTCTTCTGATTTGGAACAATGTATTCTTATTGTTATTAACAGTCCAAATACGTGGGGGGGGGGGGGGGGGGGGGGGGGAGTACCACACATCTAACTGTGCATTGCCAGTCTAAAACAGCAAAACTCTAAAAACGAATCCAACATAAATAAGCCAAAACTCTCTAACCAAAGCAGCAGAGTCTTCGGTTAACTCATCATTTCCCACCCTGAATGTTACAGTACAGCATAGCAGTCAGTTACACTATCATCAAACCATGGACCATGATCAAGAAGGTGATAGACATATCATTTGCACAACCCCAAAACAGCAACAACGGCAATGGGGCTATGATAATACAGCCTTCTGATATGTCGATTTATATAGGGGCTCATTAAACTTAGATATTAATAATACAAGATCAAAGAGGCATATAACTTACATGGGATTTTGCTGACCAACATCCTTGCTTTCTCCGCACGTTTTAAATTCTTATGAGCTCCTCGACCAGCAGTATAGCGGTTCTGATCCTGGAATGGAATTCAAGGTAGGTGTTGGTGGTTGGTTCATGACATATTGTACTGTTATATTTGCTTTTAGGTACAGATGAAATGATCTCTTTAGAAAATAGCATGTATGGTTTAGATGCTGTAAAACAAATTAGGTACCCTCTCATATTCATCAAGCCAAGTCTCCTCCGCAGACGCCAATGTCCATTTTTCAACCTTTTCTAAAATTTCTTTTCTGCTTAGAGCATGTTCTCTTGCCTCTATAATTCGGTGATCCATACTTGCGAGCAACTCTGAGAGATCTGCTGTGCCTACAAATCAAAGGTGGATAGCAATATATTGAATCGACCACAAGGCAAAGTATTCATAGAACTTAGAGAAGAGCAAACAAAAGTTACATGGCTGTTAACCAGGAATTACATAGAGTTGCTGGATACACTGTGCATCAGGATCTAGAGTTAAGGTAAGAACACCATGAAAATATGGAACTCAGGAGAAAATTGAGAAATGTACTCACACACTGTACAACAAAGGAACTATAGGACAATGGAAAACTGAACAACCAATGTATTCATATGTTTTTTCAATATCATCCTTTCAAGAGTTACAAGTTATAGATTCCAGTGGCGGAATCATGGAGCCCAATAGTCATAGGACCTCAAACAGGGGAATAAGCTCTTACAGTGCATTGAAATAGACAACAATGTAGAGGAAAACATTTTGGGAAACACTAAAGAAGATAATAGTTCATCACAAGTCAAACATAAGAAGTGATGATTGAGGACAGATATAAAATGATAGTACAATTTTTGCCACGGTTGCAAGCGTATTTTAGTCCAGAAAGGTAGCAACAACATAATTGATCCTGACACCACAAGCTCTTCAAATCTTACATGGAATACCTATCTGTCCTTATATGAAGATATGTGTCTATTCTCTATTCAAATATTTAAATGCCACTATCAAACCCAGTTGACTAGGTAGCTAATATTAAGGTAATTACAGAATCCAATTTCATTGCATTTAACTTTAACATAAAATTCATAGATGAAATTCAAACACATTTCAAGCAACAGGTAGAACATAAAATTCATAGATGAAATTCAAACACATTTCAAGCAACAGGTAGAACATCAAGCTCCGTACAGTACATTACAGGAAAAAGGAATGATGTGTGTATTAGGAACAGTAACAATATTTCATTATGAAAGAAAAGAAAGAAACGAACCAGAATCGATGAGGTCACTGAGAACCCGGTGCTCAGAATGACTATCAATGTCCATGTGAGCATTTTTACATATTTCCTCAAGCTCGGTCATTTTCTTGAAGACTAGCTCTTTCATTTTGCAGGCCTTTAAGTGATTCAACCTTTTAACCTCAATCTCTACCTGCACAAGGAAAAAGGTGTAAATTTTATGCAATCACTGGGATAATGAGAATAAAAAAGAAAAGAAAAAATACGAAAAACAGTAACCTTATTGATAAGGTCATGTGTGAGGCATCCTTGTGGCATCACTGTATTTGGTGAAACTTTAATCAGAGAAGTAACATGGTCAAAGCATCTTTGTTCTTCGATTGGTGTGTCCATGAGGTTCCACAACTCAATAAGTGTGCTACCAAGATCTTGGAGCTTCATTAGAGAATGCAAATTTCAGTGATCTAGATAAAAAATATATTATATACTTACAGTCAGTGTTGTAAAAGGGCGCCTGGACGCCTAGGCGCCCGCGGGGCGACTGGACGCCCAGGCGACCGCCTAGGCGCCTAGGCATCCGGCCAGGCGGTAACAGCCCGAGAGGGCAGCCGGGGAGGAGCAGGGGCAGCGACCGCCCAGGGTAGAGGAGCAGGCGGCGTCAGAGATCCGAAGCAGAGGAGCAGGAGCCGTCGTCGACCGGAGCAGAGGAGCCATGGCGGCGGCGGCCTTGAGCGGAGGTGTGGCGGGTGGCGGCGAAACGGGCGCATCGCGCCGGGATGAAGGAGAACGGACGCGATGCGTCTGGACGAAGGGGAATAGGCACGGTGCTTCTGGTATGTTTTAAGGCCCATTAGGCCCAATACCTTCTAAACCCTAAGCCTCTCTAAAACTATCGTTTCCAGGCTTCCAGAAGCCTCGACTCAGAAAGCGGCCGCCACTTTCTTCGTCTTCTGTCCGGCCGCCGCATCGCCTCGACTCAGCACCATCTGCGGCTCCTTTCTCCTCCCCCTCTCTCTTCCCTCAGCGGTGCGCCTCTGCCCACTCATCCCAACGGCGGACGGCGGGGGCACCCGGCGGCCAGGCGAGGCGACCGGCCATGGCGTCTGGTCTGGAGCGACTGGACGCCTAGGCGTCGCCTAGGCAACGCCTGGACAACACTGCTTACAGTTATAGAAATACATATAATAATGACAATAGAAACATGTGGATAAAGCACATGAAGCAAGAGGAGCATATATTCCTCGTACAGAAGACAAGCTATGGAGATTCAAGTAGGAAAGATAAAAATAAGTTACTAGCAAATGCAGTGATAATAACTGATTAGTACTTTCCAAAATACAAGACACAAGCAAGAAAACGATGAGGATAAAAGTGTCACTCTGAAAACCAATGTGATAAGTAGTTTCATTCAGAAAAATATAGATGTTAAACACACTAAATAGTGCTATGGAAATTGATTTTAAAATATTTTTTATTCATGTTTTATTATACAAATTATGCATTGGTGATCGTGAAAAGACAAATATGGCTTACATTAGTGCCAGCAGTAGTAAGATTGTGTGTATATGGTACACTTCCATGAACGGGAATATGATATATAACCCATCCTGATAGTTTTACCTTCAACACAAAACCGCTAGGGATTTCCAACAGTGATATATAAGGGACTTTTCTCCAACATTATATGAATACTCCTTAAAGCACAATCGTATGTTAAGGTAGAGCTTAATAGCTGTTGTGCTTTTAATCGGAAATAAAAAAAGGGAAAATTACACCATTAACAAGCTACTGAAATGTATATCCAATCTCTGTTTCATAGAAAAAAATAGCTTCAGCAAATATACAGACCTTCCGGAGTCTCTGTTTCTTTTCATGGTTTAATGCATGAACTTTTCCTGCAAGCCTCTCTAGTGTGCTGTTACTAATACTGATTGATTTACTTCTTCCCAATTCAGTGTAAGTGGGATGAACATCAGATAGTGCCTTCTGAAGATCAACAGACATCATGTTGCACATGTCATTCACGCATTTGATCTGGGTGTAGATTTTTTCCAGCCTAAGATTCTGAAATATTAAATAAATAAATTTTTAGCATAATACCTGAGGCAATGGAAATCATTTTTGGGGCTGATGCGTAACCTTTTCCATCTGCAACTCATTGAGCTGCGCCTTCAATTCTTCTAACCACTTCAACGATAGGTTACTCTCATCTACCAAGGGAACTGGGGGATCCCCATGATCAATGGTTCCTGAAATTTCTGCTTGTAGACGAACTATCAGCAGCTCAACAGCCCTGAACTCATCTATTCGCTCATCCCTCCTCTGTCTCAAATCTTTCAGCACTGGCTCAATCTTGGCAAGCTGTTCCATCAATGTGCCCCCAAGCTTCTCTGACTGAAAAAAAAAAAGAGCGGAAGGAGAGAATAGCAAGTAAGACAATGCTACATACAACAGAAAGATGAAAGAAGAACTTACCCTTGAAAAGGAATCACACTCCCCAAGAGCAGAAAGAATTTCCTTGATATCAGCTTCACCAATGGACAGCGCCTGAAGCATGTCTGCCTTTTGCTTTCTAGTTTGATCCACTTTCTTCCTGTAGACATTGAGGCAATCCTCCTCCAGTTGCAGTATCATCCTGTCTCTTTCCATTTCGTCCTGACCGATTTCGCCCCACAGTCCCTGATTCAGTAAGAGGAATCTTCAGAGCCATACCAAAAGGTAAGAAAGGATATCCAGAGAAACCGACCCAATCAGGACCTGATCCCCCAAGATTCACACGCTTCAACGGCCACCGAGCACACATTTCCGGCAAAAAAAAAAAAAACAAACCGCCTACCTTCCCAGCAAAGAAACTGATGCGGCTGCAACCGCAGCCCAAGAGCGCGAAACCCTAGATCCAGCCTACCCGTACTCTCCCAGACAAAACAACCGAAATTGCGCTGACAGAAATCACGTATCGCGTCGTGGGACCTCACCTGCAGTTCCTGGAGGAGGGAGCCGCAGGAGGCGCGCCTCGGCGGAGGCAGCAGCGGCGGGGTCTCCATGAGGAAGCAGCGCAGCGGACGCGATCCGGCGTGGAGTGCACGCTCCCTCTCCTAGCCTAGAGTTTATAGAGAAGTGGGGGAGGGAGAGGAGAAAGGATTTGATTTGAAAGGGGGGGAGCGGGAGAAGCGAAGCGGCGAGGTGAGGTGGTGGTGTGGTTTGAAAACGGGGCGCTCTTCTCGCCTGCTTTGCTGGTCGTGATTGGCAAACGGCTACTAGATTTGAATCTAGGTTAGGAGTCGGGTAGGTCTCGGTTTGAACGCAACAAAATGGACGGTTTAAACGCAAACAATATTTAGACGGTTTAAACAGACAAAGAAGGGCACTGGCAGGCCCGACGACACTAATGTGAGTCGGCGAGCTGTGAGTTATTGTAGCTCAAGCTATATATAACTTCCATCAAAGAGATTGAATTCATTTATAATATTGCAGGTGCATTAGCGATCACTACCACGGGCATTTGACTTTGTCGTCTCATCCGCCTACATGTCAGAGACCGCTAATGCACATAAGGTACTGTAGAAGATTTGAATCTCCAGCAGAAGAGAGATGATAACTACGAGGTGAGACATGCTGGAGTAGTGGCAATGATACTATGATGTCGTGGGTGCCAAGGGTCCCTTTAGTTCAGCTTTCTCAACCAAATTCTCTACTAAAAAGATAAAATCATAACCAAAGGGCTTCCCCACAAAATTAGATTGTTGAAAATCTGCAGATTTTACTAGTGTAACTGTAGACCCCAGATTTTTCATATTCCTATTCTAACTCTTCCCTCAAATTTATCCAGCATGCCACTGGTTAGACCATCCGCAACGGTTTCCTCTAAAACTTATTTTATCCCTTTATACTTCAAGTATATTCTCTATACTTCCAGCATTTCACTCTGGACACTAACTCTATACTTTCAGTAATCTACTCTATATTTCCAGTCCAGTAAACTTTAAAGTGAACCACTGCGGATGGTTTTACACAACCAATCATTATTTTTCTTTTTCCCCTCCCACCCGGCACCCCATCGCGAGAAGGCGGTCGTCCACACGCCGGCGGCTAGGCCGGCGGCGCCACCACCGGCGCGCCTCCACCGGTAAGGGGCCTTCTCTCCTTGCTAACTCCTCTCCCCGACGGTGTCTTGCCCGCACGGGCCACCGCCACCTCGTTCGCGCGCAAGGGCCGCCGCCGCCCTGTCGCCTCTCCACGGTGATGCCCTGCCGTCCCTTCGCTTCGCGCCTAGGAGGCCGCCCATGCCCTGCCTTCGTCGCTTCCGATGGTCGCTACCGGCGCCACAGCCAAAGCATGGACGACGTTGTATCCGGCAGCAGCAGGGGGCCCCTTCGCTTCGCGTGTAGGAGGCCGCCCGTGCCCTGCCTTCGTCGCTTCTGGTGGTCGCTACTTCACTTGTCTCCCTGTTCGCGAGACTCCCTGTTCTGCTCCCTCGCTCTCTGTTCTATGGCTCAGCTCTCCACGGCCCTGTCACCTCTGCGTTATGGCTCCCTCGCTCTCTGTTCTGCTCCAATTTTCGGTTGTATTACACATGATTGAACATTGTTTGTGCGGTGCAGATCTTTGCTTACTTGTGATTGATTTCTGTTAATTATGTTTGTTGCAGGACTTGACAATTTAAGACCGAGTTGACAATCATTCCCAGAGTGCAGATTGTTTAAGAATTAAGGTAGTAATTGTAAATGTTATTATGCTTGTTAATTGAATGCTTGCAGTGTTTATATGGCTGTCAATTTCGTCTTCGCAGTCACTGTGCACTTCAAAGGAAAGTATGAGACCTTTAATTATTTACATTCCTCACTTCGTAATGTCATTGAGCGTGCATTCGTAGTTCTCAAGCAAAAGTGGCGTATTTTGAAGGCGATGCCAAGTTTCTCACCTCGTACTCAGAAGCATGCTATTATTGCTTGTATGGCATTACACAATTTTATCCGAGATAGTGCATTGGCTGATAAATAGTTTGAGAGATGTGATGAAGATGAGAATTATATACTTGAAGTGATACAAACAATGATGCAAACACGAGAAGATGACATTCCTGAAGAAGAGAATGAGATAATCATGAACAATATCCGTGATAACATAGCTAATGCTTTGGTTAGTTAGTGGGAAGTAATTAATATTTTTACTATGAAAAACTTTGTACGTGTGACTCACTAGTCTTGTGATAGTTTGTGACTTTATATTATTTATGTTAAATCAGTTTTATATTTATATTATTTATCCATGAAAAAATACGCATTCATAATGGTATTACTGATATTTTTTTACAAAATTCACAGCTGACAGTTGTTTTCAGTCAAACATATTTCAGCTTCCCCACAGCTGACAGGTCACAGTAGCTTTTCCATAGCTCACAGCTAGAATAAGATTTTTAGGAATCCACAACTGAACCAAACACACCCTAAGCAGGAGGATGTGTACGTGCTCGGTGGTCGTGCGACAAGCGAGGTGGAGTGCGACGGTGTTGGCAGCATCATCTCCTTCCTCGTTGTCGCATCTGGTAGCCCAAACTCAATCCAAGCCTTTGATGACATTTCAGTAGATACCAAGGGTTATCATGGGGCGGAGATGGACACGGAGGTGATCGAGGCCACCGGTGGTAATTGGTACTCCCTCTATGAAAGCATCTAGGCCCCCCCATGAGGTATGGTTTCGGTGATTAATGACAATCATTGGATTTTACTAATGAATTTGTAGATGCAAGGTCTCCCATATCACTCAATCAAATGAAATCTATATGAATATGAACATCAACTAATGATCATTGGAGACCCCTAAACAATCACTTTATGAGATCAATCAATGTTATGAATATTAGAAGTAAAAGCTCATATGTCAAAGTTATTCAACTATAATTGACAACACTCAATGCTTGACAATCATCAGAAGAATATTTACAACAAGTGTCTAAGAGGTCAATCGAGAAAATTCCAAAAGAATCACTTAGAACAACTCGAAGCAAACAAAATCAACTCACCGGATCAACCGATGTTTTCAGAAAACAACACATCGGTCGAGTTGGTTCAGCAGAAGAAGAAGACCTCAGAACAAAGTACTCACCGGATCATCCGATGTTAAGGGCAATGTTACATCGGTCCATCAGTACAGTATGCAATATCCTTGGACCAAGTGTAGCACCGGATCATCTGATGTACAACAATATACACATCGGTCAATCACTCTAGTAAGCATCAAGTCTGAACCAATTCTGGAGGAAGTGCCACCGGATCATTCGATGAGAAGACAAGAGTAACATCGGTCTAACAACGGTCATATCTGACACAGTGACATCAGCTAAAGTGAACTTGACCGATGATAACTGAAGGGAGAGCATCGGATCATCCGGTATTCGCAGAGCAGTGATGTCAGCCTACTTTTCCAACGGCTATTTCGTGGAGGCTGGCTATTTATACCCCTTCAACCTGTCTATTCGACAAGTCTTGATCACCAGACATACTCTACACATTCTCAAGCATTCAAGACGTTGAGCTACCACTTTTAGATCATCTACATCACCTACACACCAAGAGATAGGCTAGAACTAGCTAGAGATAGTGCTCGTGTGCTTCCATTCTTGGTGAGTGGAATCTCTAGTGTAGTGAGAGCTGTAAGGGAGTGTCCCTTGGTGTTTGTAATTGAGAAAGACTTCTGAAGCTTGCCAAGACGATTGTGGAAGCCCGGAGGATCCAAGTTGTACAAGGCTTGAGCTCCACCTTGCCGAGGTTGGCAAACGGAGAAGAATAGTGAAGATCCCTAGTCTCGGTGACTTGGGTGTGGCTATACCCTTTGGTGGGTGCCACAACGTGGACGTAGGAAGATCTTGACGAACTTGTTGAACCACGGGATAAATCATCGTGTCTCTTCGGGAGTTTGCATTCTCTTTCTCTCCCTTACACTTATGCATTTCGTATATCGCAAAGTTACTATTCACTTGAATGCATAGGTTGTTTGCTTAGGGAATTGGGCTTTTAGTAATTAAGTTTTATTGCCTTAATTTTTGAAAAGAAGCCCAATTCACCCCCCCTCTTGGGCATTCGATCCTTACAATTGGTATCAGAGCAAGGTTGTTCATAGGATCATTCTAACTTCACCGCAAGAGAGCTAAAATGGCCAAGGTTAGGAGTTCGGTTCCTATCTTTGAGGGCAAGAACTTTGCCTATTGGAAAGCACACATGCGCGCTTATCTAGAGGCTATTGCTCCCGAAGTATGGGAAGCGACCCACGTGGGGTTTGGTGAGCACAATTATGTTGGTGATCAAATTAAGTGGGATGCTAAAGCTAGGAATGCAATTTATGAATGTATTAGTCAAGATGTGTTTGCTAGGATTGCTAGTAAGGAAAAGGCTTGTGAAATTTGGGCTTGCTTGATAGAAATTCATAAGGGTTCTTCTCGTGTCAAAGAACTAAAATATCACATGGTTAAAGCCAAATATGATGAACTTAAAATGCTACCTCATGAAAATGTCAATGAAATGTTCTCTCGCTTGAATGTGCTTATCGAAGAAATCAATGCTATTGACATTGCTTCTCTTGGCAAGGGACTCATCAATCGCAAGATTCTCATGCTCCTTCCCAAGCCAAAGTACAACATCATCAACTCCATGCTTCAAAAAGAATCTCTTGACCACATTGAAGTTTCGGAACTCATTGGAGAGATTCACGCTCATGAGATGAGTGTATTTGGGATGATAGAGCCATCATCTTCAAAAACTGCTCTAAAGGCCTCCACCAAGAAAACAAGTCTCAAGAAAAAGAAGGTGGTTGAGCCTAGCTCAAGTGAAGAAGAGCAAGCATCAAGTGAAGATGACGATGATGAGCTTGCGTTGATGATGAGAAAGTTCTCTCGCTTGAACTCCAAGATTGCCAAGAAGGGATACACCTTTGATCCCAAAAAGAAAGCATTTCTACCAAGGAGAGACGACCACAAGACTTGCTACAATTGTGGTGATCAAGGCCACATCTCCTATGATTGTCCAAAACCGGACAAAAGAAGAGAGAACCACAAGAGCAAGCATCGCAAGCTAGAAGATAGTGAAGATGATGAAGAAGAGGTCAAACCCAAACCAAGATCCTTTGGGAAGAAGAAACATGACAAGGGAAAGAAGGCAAAGCTATTCCCAAAGAAAAGAAATGGCCCACAAAAGGTAACACCAAGGTATGTGATGACTCTAGCGATGATGAGCTTTCCCCCGATGATTTAACTTCATTAATAAATGAATATCATACTATCATTAAGAGGGAAAAGAGTAAGGTTAAAGCTCTTGAAGAAACTCGTGTCAAGCTTGAGAATGCTAACCTCGATTTGCTTGACAAGTATGAAAGCATACTTAAAGAGCATGACACGCTCAAATCCCATGTCAAGCAAATTGAGAAGGATAAGACTAAAATCAAGCTAGATCATCATGAGCTTAACTTAGCACACCAAACACTCTTGGGAGAGCACAACAAGTTAATACAAGAACATCAAACACTTAACCTTGCTTATGAAGTGCTTGATCAAGAGTTAAAAAATATGAATAAACAAACTCTTAATGATAAGGTATCCATTACTTCTCATGCTACTAATGTCTTGCACAAGTCTTTGCCTTTGAAAGAAAATGCTAGGAAGAAGGACTTGTTGGAAGAAATTGAGAGTCTCTGCACTAGTGTGGCTAGACTATCAAAAGGAGAAGTCAAGCACAAGGAAATCCTCTTCCAACAAGCAAAAGCCTTCAACAAGAGAGGACTTGGATCCTTCCCGGTGCCTAACAAAGGAAAGGTGCCCTCACCGGAGCTTAGAACTAGCTTCATCAAGGAAGTTGGTTATTATTGCCAACATTGTGAGGTCACCGGTCACCACACAAGGGAGTGTCCTCTTCCTAACCGGCCTTCTCCAAAATTGTCCATTAACTACAAATCTACTTTCAATGATCGTTTTTATCTCTTGAGTAAAGTAGATGGCAAGGTGAAGGCAAGATTCATTGGCAAGGATATGAAGGGCATGAAGGGGAAGCTCCCCAAGCAACTTTGGGTCCCAAAAACACTTGTATCACACATATAAGGACCTAAGTTGGCTTGGGTGCCTAAAGTTAAAAATTAAATTCATGTGTGTAGGTGAACTACAAAGCCGGAGGAAAGCATTGGGTACTCGATAGCAGGTGCACTCAACATATGATCGGCAATGATGGTATGTTCACCACCATAGAAAACCCCGACAATCATGAGCAAGTCACCTTTGGTGATAACTCTAAGGGTAAGGTAATTGGGTTAGGTAAAATTGCTATTTCAAATGATTTATCTATTTCCAATGTATTGTACGTTAAGTCACTTAGTTTTAATTTACTTTCTATTGCACAATTATGTGATCTTGGACTAACGTGCACCTTTAGCAAAAATGATGTTGTTGTGAGTAGTGAAACAAGCAAATAACTAATCTTCAAAGGATTTCGGCATGGACATCTCTATCTAGTAGACTTCTCCAACAAGGATGCTAGCTTGACCACTTGTCTTTTCACTAAGACAAGTTTGGGTTAGCTATGGCATCGACGCATAGCGCACATTGGGATGAGCAATCTCAAGAAGTCATTCAAGCTTGGGATGGTGACCGGCGTGAAGGATGTCACATTTGAGAAGAACAAGCTTTGTAGCGCTTGTCAAGCCGGGAAGCAAGTTGCTTCACACCATCCAATGAAGACAATGGTGTCAACCTCCAAGCCACTTGAGCTACTTCACATGGACCTCTTCAGACTGTCCACATATCAAAGTCTTGGTGGTAACCTCTATTGTCTTGTTATAGTTGATGACTACTCTCGCTATGCTTGGACTTTGTTTCTAGGTGACAAGAGTGAAACTCCGGAAGTGTTCAAGACCTTCGCTAACCGCGCGCAAAGGGAATTTCAACTTCCCATCATCAAGGTCCGGAGTGACAACAGCACCGAATTCAAGAACTACAACATTGGAGAGTGGTGTGACCGTGAAGGCATGAAGCATGAGTTTTCGGCCACATACACTCCTCAACAAAATGGTATTGTTGAAAGAAAGAACAAGAATCTCATCACTCTTGCGCGAGCAATACTTGATGACTATGTCACGTCGGAGAAGTTTTGGGCCGAAGCAATCAACACGGCGTGCCATGCCGCAAATAGGGTCTACCTACATCGACTACTTCAAAAGACCCCGTACGAACTTCTCATTGGGAGAAAGCCCAACATCTCCTACTTTCGAGTCTTTGGGTGCAAGTGCTACATCTACCGCAAGAAAAGGCTCGGTAAGTTTGAAAGAAGATGTGATCTTGGTATATTTCTTGGTTATGCATCAAACTCAAAAGCATATCGAGTATTCAACCAAACCTCCGGTTTAGTTGAGGAAAGTTGTGATGTTGAGTTTGATGAAACTAATGGCTCCCAAGAGGAGAGTTTTGGTCATGATGAAATAGATGATGAGCCTCTACGAGAAGCTATGAAGAACATGACCATTGGAAACCTCAAGCCTAAAGTTGAGGAGAGCCATGATCAAGGGGGAGCTTCAAGTTCCAACATCAACACTTCTATGGCGCCTCAAGTTGATGAAGAAGAAAAGGATGATCCATTGCCGACTCAAGACTCACAAGCCACACAACATCAAGAAGAAGAAGTCCATGATCAAGTCCAACCACAAGAAGAGCAACACGCATCACTACCGCCAAGTGCTTCACAACCACTTATGAGGCATGGACGCATCTCCAAGGCACATCCGATGGACCAAATTATCGGAAGTCCGTCAAGGGGAGTAAGTACACGTTCTCGCCATTTCGCTTCGTTTTGTGAGCACTACTCGTTTGTTTCATGTGTAGAACCCACTCACATTGAGGAAGCACTCCAAGATCCAAATTGGGTGAAGGTCATGCAAGAAGAACTTAACAACTTCATCCGCAATGAGGTTTGGATGTTGGAGGAGCGACCCAAGGACAAGAACGTCATCGGAACAAAGTGGGTGTACCACAACAAACAAGATGAGAACGGCGTTGTGGTCCGTAACAAGGCAAGACTTGTGGCCAAGGGGTTCTCGCAAGTTGAAGGACTAGACTTTGGGGAGACATTTGCTCCGGTCGCCAGGCTAGAAGCCATCCGTATACTTCTTGCCTTTGCATCACATCATAATATTAGACTTTATCAAATGGATGTGAAAAGTGCCTTTCTTAATGGTTACATTAATGAGCTTGTTTATGTTGAGCAACCTCCCGAGTTTGAAGATCCGAGGAATCCTAATCATGTGTATAGGTTGCACAAGGCGCTCTACGGTAGGGCTGTCAATGAAGCTCGAAGCTCGTGAGCTACTCGAGTTCGGCTCGTTAAAAGCTCGATTCGAGCTCGACTCGACAAATAAATGAGCCGAACTCGAGCTTCATCTCGAACTCGCGAGCTTGACGAGCTCGAGCTCGTTAAGTTCGATAAGGCCCGTTTAGATAAATTACGTTTTATAAATATTATTTATTAATATTTTTCTCTTGATTATTATTAATTTTTACTGTTTAAACGAGCTTCTCGAGCTTGAACTCGAGCTTTTACGAGCTTAAACCGAGCCTAACTATTTAAACGAGCCTTATCGAGCCGAGCTCGAGCTTGACTGCAGGATCGACCGGATTTCAGGCTCGGCTCGAGTTCGACTCGAATTCTTAACGAGCTCGAGCCTCGGAGGGCAAGCTCGCTCGAGCTCGGCTCGTTGACAGCCCTACTCTACGGGCTCAAGCAAGCACCTAGGGCATGGTATGAACGACTACGGGATTTCTTGATCATGCAAGGATTCAAGATTGGGAGGGTGAACACTACAATCTTCACCAAAGACATCAATGGATAATTATTTATTTGTCAAATTTATGTTGATGATATTATTTTTTGTTCAACTAACGAAGCTCTTAGCCATGAGTTTGGCAAAATGATGTTTAGGGAATTCGAGATGTTGATGATTGGAGAGCTCAACTTCTTCCTTGGATTCCAAATCAAGCAACTTCAAGAGGGAACCTTCGTCTGTCAAGAGAAGTACACCAAGGACCTCTTGAAGAAATTTGAGATGGGAGATTGTAGCTCAAGAAGCACTCCAATGGCAACAAATTGTCATCTCGACGTGGATAAGGACGGTAAACCTATTGATCAATCTAACTACCGTTCTATGATTGGTTCATTGCTTTATCTTATCACATCTAGGCCCGATATCATGTTTAGTGTATGCTTGTGTGCTCGCTTTCAAGCGGCACCGAAAAAATCGCATCGGAAGGCGGTCTTTAGGATACTTAGGTATCTTAAGCATACCCCTAGTGTGGGCTTGTGGTACCCTAAAGGTGCAAAATTCCACCTCTTAGGTTACTCGGATTCGGACTTTGCCGGATGCCGTGTGGACCGCAAGAGTACCTTCGATGGGTGCCACTTTCTTGGGCGTTCTCTAGTATCTTGGTCTAGCAAGAAGCAAAATTCCGTCGCCTTGTCCACAACGGAAGCGGAATATATTGCGGCCGGTGCATGTTATGCCCAAATTCTCTATATGAAGCAAACCCTTTTGGACTTTGGTATTAAACTTGGTTGTGTGCCTCTCCTTTGTGACAATGAAAGTGCGGTTAAGATAGCAAAAACCCCATTCAACACTCCCGCACTAAGCACATTGATATTCGCCATCATTTCTTGAGGGACCATGAAGCTAAGGGAGACATCTCATTGCGAGGTGTTAGGTCTGAAGAACAATTGGCGGATATCTTCACTAAACCACTTGATGAGAAAACTTTTTCTAGGCTAAGAAGTGAATTAAATGTGCTAGATGCATCAAACATCATGTAAGTTGCCATGTAAGAATGCATCTCATATAGGTCTTGTCTAACTTTCAAAGGATAGGGGTGAGCAAGGGTTAGCTTGGGATGGAGGTTCTTTTGGGTTTCCCTAAGGCTTGGAGAGTGGCTCTCCCTGAAGAAGCCTTTGAAAGGTTCAAACTTGGCAATATATATTACTTTATGTCTTGTATGATGCCTACCATATAGACTTGCACTCATATTTAGACTTCTTGCATTGTAAACTGGTTGACATTGCATACGATAGATTGTCACAAAGGGGAACCCACCTCATGAGAAAGAGACTTGTTTGAAATGCAATATCTCAACTCATATGATGTGGGAAGAACAAAATGTTAGGTGCGTTAATGCCTAAAGGAACATGCCTTTAAGAGATGGAAGGCTTCATCCTCTAGCTCACAGAGCATGGGCCTTACATTTTATTTGGATAATTTCCTTCCCATTTTCTTTGGTGTTCTGTTTGCTTTAAGGCTTAGCCAAGTTATTGGCAATTAGTACTTTTGAGGGGTAAGGGGTTGCCCAAAAAGTCCTAAGACATGTGTTCCTCATTGTTTGTTTGTTTGGTCAAAGGACATATATGGGATGTTGTAGTCATCGGATTATCCGATGCTTAGGCCAGACCATCATCGGATCAGTTGGTGCTCAAAGACCAAGAGTCAGCTCAGTCAGTAACACAAATCGACCGACGAGTTCATTCTGAGAGACATCGGTGCATCCGATGTTCACATTTCTGGAACTGTGCTGA
The DNA here is from genome assembly GCA_036927565.1 of Tuctoria greenei. Lineage (NCBI taxonomy): Eukaryota > Viridiplantae > Streptophyta > Magnoliopsida > Poales > Poaceae > Tuctoria > Tuctoria greenei. Next base: position 30,325,858 of record JAYESD010000011.1, read on the forward strand.
AATCCACCGATGCTATTCCCTTCCACGTCGGACCATCTGGTGCCAACAATACTTTTTTGAATACTCTTACTGTGCCATTCGACCGATGCTCCTATCTTTTAACGTCGGTCTATCCGGTGTTAAAATTCAAGCTAGGGTTCAGGACCCACCTTTTAAACATCGCTCCGCCTCCTCACTTTCTCTCTCCCCGACCCCGACACCGCCCGTGCCCTTCCGCCGCCGCCGCTCCCTCACCCTACCGCCACCGACCGCCACCGCCCTCCGGTCGCCGTCGCCCTCCGGCCGCCGCCGCACCACCGCAGCAGGGCCACCGCTGCCGCCACTTCCTCCAGCGCCGCCGCCGCTCTCCTCCACTGCCGCAACCGCTCCACCCAAGCACCGCCGCCGCCGCTTCCTCCAGCGCCACCGACCGCCGCCTTCCGTGCACCACCGCCGCCCCAAGCACACCGCCACCCTCGCTGTCGTGGTGCCTCCCTCTACGTCGCCGTCTCCACGCCGCTAGGGTTACCACCCGCGACCGTGCACCCGACACAACTTCATTCTCGCGCACCGCCTCATTGCAATGGCTCGTGACAAGAAAGGAAAGGGCAAAGCCATTGTGGAGCCGGACGCAAAGAAGCAAAAGCTGTCGAAGGAAGAAAAGAAGGCTTTGATGGCCGCTCACGCCGCTGAGGAGAGAGAGCGTGGCCGAGGAGGATCACTGAGGATCCGCGAGGCTCGTCAGAGGCAGCCTCCCATGCCGGATGAGTCTGAGGAAGAAGAAGAGCCGGAAGTGCCGCTTGTTCACCTGCGCTCAGCCAGGACCCGTGGGGGTCATCTGCCGGCAGTACCACGTTCGAGACCATCTGCTGCCGATCTTCGAGAGGACAGGGCGGCCTAGAGAGCCGTCTATGAGATGGACACCAACGTCTGTGTTGGTGAGGGTGTCCGACTGACAGATTACAGGAAGATGAAGGCCAAGCAGCTCAGAAGACTCAGATGGAGCGTGTTGCTTGAGGAGTGGTTCGCGCAACCCAGAGAGGCACGTGTGGACAACCGCTTTTGGACCTTGACACAGCCGTCGCTGTACGAGACGTACAGACGTCGGGGCCATAAGCTCTTCCAGCACAACTTCTTGGACTGGGATCAGCTTGCACTAGTAGCCGAGACAGAGATACACCCCTACTTTGCGAGGTATAGAGGGCTGGTGGAGCTCATGTCCTACGAGAGGAGTGCATATGTGGAGGACTGGGTCCGCGTATTCTACGCTACCCTCTACGTCTCTGAGGGCCGCAAATCTATAGACTTCATGTTCATGGGCCAGCACCATCACCTGACGAGACAGACTTTGGCACAGCTGCTAGGAGTGGATCTCCACGACACTTGCCTGCACGAGAGAGTGTATGGACAGGCAAACCCACCGAGGAGGCCGCTCACTGGAGGAGTGGCACCACTACTGGAGGAGATACGCTCCCTGTTTGCACCGTCCTTCTCTCCAGATCAGCCGAGGGTACCAGCACTGCTGACTCCAGCTGCACGCACAGTGCACCTTGCCTTGTGCCGCACACTTTTGCCGAGGTCCGGTTACCTAGAGTGGTTCACCAGCCTGCAGCAGACCCTCCTTTTCTACATCATGAATGGGATGGAGTTCAATATTGTGGATATCCTCATATGTGAGATAGAGGACGTGATCACTGACGGAGTTGGCATGATGAGGCAGCTTGTGTTTGGACACTGGATCAACTACTTGCTCTCCATGGTTGTTCCTGAGGAGTCTGCCATGCGTGACAGTCTCACTGACGAGAGTGTCACACGGTTTAGCCACTACCGTGCTCCAACTCCTGGAGACCGTCGCCTTGGCCGTCCAGTCGAGCGTCAGGTCCGTGCTCGGCTATCCGAGGAGGATTGGTCTGACCTGGAGAAGGAAGACGAGAGGCTTGCACAGGCAGAGGCTCAGGGTGAGGACCTTCAGCACATTTGGTCCGAGAGTGACACAGATGATAGTGTTGAGGAGTACTTCCCACCTCCTCCCTCACCCAGGCAGCACGACGCGGAGGCTGGAGGCTCGACCGTGCCCCCTCCTACTCCACCTCCTGTCTCAGAGGCACAAGTCTCTTAGCCGTCCGATCTCACTTCACTCCTACAGCAGATGATTGAGCAGCAGCGCCTGGACCGGCTTGCAGCTGAGCAGGCCCGAGCTGAGCAGACAACACGTCTTTTGGAGCTCCAGCAGCAGCAGCAGGAGATGCAGCGCCAGATCGCCCGCGAGAGGCGAGAGGACACTGACCGGTTGACGGGGCTGATAGATCAGATGCACCAGCGCTCCCTCGACCAGCAGCAGCAGACGCAGCAGGCGATGATGGGCATCCTAGGGTTGATCACCAACCTCTACACCCAGACCGGGATTGCTATGCCGTCGCAGCTGCCAGGCTTTGCTCCACCCCCGCCTGTCCTTGCTCCAGCTGCAGCTCCAGTGCCGACCATGCCGATCTCGATGATGAGCATGTCTCCACTGCTTGCTCCAGGCGCACCGATCCACTCTCCGCTGCCGGCTACGACGTTGTTCCAGCAGACACCGACATCCATTGTCAGTGCCCCGTTGCCAGTAGCTCCGACTCAGCAGGCACTGACAGCGGCTCCTACGGCTCCTACAGCTCCCTCCGCTTCTACTCCAGCCTCGACCACAACAGTAGGAAGTAGCTCCGACGACAACACCCCCGATGGTGACCAGTTCGTCATCGCTTCGAGCACTCAGGGTTCTTAGGTACTCGGATTCCTTTTTGGTGTCTTGATGCCAAAGGGGGAGAAGAGTTAGAGAAGGGTGAGTCAGGGGGAGGATAGCTCAGTCTCAGGGGGAGTCCTAGCTGAAGGGGGAGTCTTTATCTATATCTTTTGTAATTTGGTGTTTTTGCTACTCATTTGCTATTCATTGAGTATTCATGTGCACTTATTCTCTTGAGTTATTGATCGATTGAGCTTTTGTGTTATTAATCTCTTTTGAGTCTTCAAGTTTAAAATGCCATATCTTATACTCATTGCATATCTTCTTGAGTATCGTACTATCAAATTCAATTATAATTATGCTTCACTTGTTGTGTTGTCATCAATCACCAAAAAGGGGAAGATTGAAAGCATCTAGCCCCCCCCATGAGGTATGGTTTCGGTGATTAATGACAACCATTGGATTTTACTAATGAATTTGTGGATGCAAGGTCTCCTATATCACTCAATCAAATGAAATCTATATGAATATGAACATCAACTAATGATCATTGGAGACCCCTAAACAATCACTTTATGAGATCAATCAATGTTATGAAGATTAAAAGTAAAAGCTCATATGTCAAAGTTATTCAACCATAATTGACAACACTCAATGCTTGACAATCATCAGAAGAATATTTATAACAAGTGTCTAAGAGGTCAATCGAGAAAATTCCAAAAGAATCACTTAGAACAACTCGAAGCAAACAAAATGAACTCACCGGATCAACCGATGTTTCCAGAAAACAACACATCGGTCGAGTTGGTTCAGCAGAAGAAGAAGACCTCAGAACAAAATCACCGGATCGTCCGATGTTAAGGGCAATGTTACATCGGTCTATCAGTACAGTATGCAATATCCTTGGACCAAGTGTAGCACCGGATCATCCGATGTACAGCAATATACACATCAGTCAATCACTCCAGTAAGCATCGAGTCTAAACCAATTCTGGAGGAAGTACCACCGGATCATCCGATGAGAAGACAAGAGTAACATCGGTCTAACAACGGTCATATCTGACATAGTGACATCAGCTAAAGTGAACTTGACCGATGATAACTGAAGGGAGAGCATCGGATCATCCGGTGTTCGCAGAGCAGTGATATCAGCCTACTTTTCGAACGGCTATTTTGTGGAGGTTGGCTATTTATACCCCTTCAACGTGTCTATTCGATAAGTCTTGATCACCAGACATACTCTACACATTCTCAAGCATTCAAGACGTTGAGCTACCACTTTTAGATCATCTACACCACCTACACACCAAGAGATAGGCTAGAACTAGCTAGAGATAGTGCTTGTGTGCTTCCATTCTTGGTGAGTGGAATCTCTAGTGTAGTGAGAGCTGTAAGGGAGTGTCTCTTGGTGTTTGTAATTGAGAGAGACTTCCAGAGCTTGCCAAGACGATTATGGAAGCCTGGAGGATCCAAGTTGTACAAGGCTTGAGCTCCACCTTGCCGAGGTTGGCAAAAGGAGAAGAATAGTGAAGATCCCTAGTCTCGGTGACTTGGGTGTGGCTATACCCGTTGGTGGGTGCCACAACGTGGACGTAGGAAGATCTTGACGATCTTGCCGAACCACGGGATAAATAATCGTGTCTCCTCGGGAGTTTGCATTCTCTTCCTCTCCCTTACACTTATGCATTTCATATATCGCAAAGTTATTATTCACTTGAATGCATATGTTGTTTGCTTAGGGAATTGAGTTTTTAGTAATTAAATTTTATTGCCTTAACTTTTGAAAAGAAGCCTAATTCAGCCCTCTTCTTAGGCATTCGATCCTTACACTCCGTCATAATGAACTTGTCACTTTGTAGTTCAAAAATGAACTACAAAGCGACAAGATCGTGAGACAAAAGGAGTATCGTCTAAGGATGAGTGCCCAACCAGGGCCTCGTGCCATCATTCTCAAAAACAAGGGTAATTGGATCACACTAGGATGGAAGATTTATCCGAGAAATGTGAGGTATAATCTAGACAAATAGGGTGTGGCTCAATCAAGTGGTGCTTCCTGCTCACGTGGCCCTCAAATGAAGGATAGGAAGAGAAATAGGAGTTTCCCTAAACTTACGATTTGGATTTTTTATTCCCCCTCTATTACCACAATTTGTTGCAAGGAGACCACGATTTTGCATTTGCTACATCATCGGGTCCATGATTTGTGGGTTGTTCTAAGATTAAAAGAAGATTACTTCGTTCCAACAACACTTCTTGGTCAGAAGAGGAATCAATAAATAAACAGCAGTTAGGTACTAGTACTAGCGCTAGCATAGAAAGATTGCATTAACAGACATGGAAATGGACAACATATATGAATTATACAGGTCCATTTTTTCCAAGTTCCAAAGGCAATATACTTATAGTCAAGCCCGGATTCAAAGCATTTCAACTTCACAGCAAGCTACTATCCGTTCCTGTACAAATTAAACATTTGCACATAGTAACTACGGCTCAGGTCCACAGGTAGAATCTTAGTTACTTTGCGCCTTCCATCCTCTCCTGAAAGCCAGAGTCACACCAACTATACGTCTAAAATTGAAAAAGACAACAGGTTCAAAAGTGCTTAGTCACATTATGTCACTATGTAAGAAATTTAAATAGGAGACAAAGATCGGTGACGAGCGCAAAAGTGAATGTCTCTAATATGGGTAAAGAGACGCGCCCGGTTCAGCGAGGATCTGTACATAGCTCAGTTGAGTGTAAAAGAAGACGAGCTACTTTACGGCGCGTCTCATTTAAGTTAATATTAGAGGTGCGTCTGCTCCTCTGACAAAAAGGAGACAAACTTAGCACAAAGCTCGTCTCCTATTTACGAAAGGAAATGAGACGTCCTTACAGAAAGCTCGTCTCTTTTTATTATCACGTCTTCAATTCACGGGTGTACTTCATGATCTTTTCTCTTTTGCTTCGTTCACTTGATATCACACGGAGATGAACATATTCACTGAACGAATGTAGAGCACATTCACTTGATAATTAAATAGATTGTCATTCCAATGTATAGCACCTTCACTGAATGAATTAGTCCGATTTAATCCAAAAAATAATCAAATCTCCATTCCTTATTAATTGTCATTCCCGACGGACACGATGAACACACAAGATAACATTCATTCATTCACACACACGAACACACAAGATAATATTCATTCACACAGGTGAACACAGATAACACATTCATTCATTAAGACAATATATTACAAAACACAAGAAAAAGGTACAAGAAGACACAAGAAAAAAAATAACATCAACTAAAAACAACAAAAGAAAAACTAAATCCTCCTCCTCCTCCTCCGGCACAGGCTCTCTAGAAGTCTGTGCACAAGGAGCCTGGACCGGCTGCTCCGGTGGTGCAACCTCGAGATCGAGGTTCCTCACCGTAGCCGCCACCAGGTTCCTGCGACCCTCGGCGCCGAGCTCCTAGGCCACACCCATGAGGGCATAGAGGTAGTGGGCGGTGGTACCCATTCCAGTAAACTCTGGAATGGTATTGACACCCAAAGACCTCATGGTGCGAGACGTACTTTTGTACGCATCTTGCACAATAATAAGGCACATGTCGTTCTTGAGTCGCTCGAGGGAGTCACTTCACTATTTCTTGAAGGGTGGCTCCTCGGCGGGCTTGGCGGCGGAACGTTGGCCATGGTGGGTCATGACACGGAGAAGACGAAGAAGAGGAGAAACGAGAGGATGCAAAAAGGGGACACACTTGTGGAGAACGGGTGTGCGGAGAAGTCGACGATGGCGCACCTTATATATGGTATGTGCGGAGTCGAAGCTGGAGCGGTTCATTTTATGCGCATTGATGGAATGACGGGACGCTTCGAAACCGCTCGCCTCGAGGAAACGAAAAGTCACACGTCGGTTGCATGTCTCCGTACCACCGGCCGCAATTAAGTTATTCACACCACCTGTCGCTCTCATCAAATAAACGAAAGGATGCAAAATGGAGACACGCTTCTCTCCCGCCCGTCTCCCTTTATCAACGATCAAAGAAGCGTTTTTTCTCGCGAGTCTCCCTTTTGACCTAGCTATTTAAGCTCTTAGGCACTCTCTTAGAACACTTAGCTAAGTTTTTGACAAATTTTTGATATGTCGCGCTCTTTCACTCTATCGCCCTAAAGACTGTTTCAGTTCCAATCACGATCCAACTCCACTGCGACTGCCACCTGCCGTCCACTATTCGTCATCACTGTCGTTATCGTCGCTATCCTCACTGTAGTCGTTGTCCTCACTGTACTGTCCTTGCCATCGCTATTCTCTCCTATTCTATGCTACTTATATTCCATTTTATATGTAGTTCATGGCTGGGAAATTTGTTATCGACTTGGTGTGTGGCCGACTTAAGGAGGAGCGCTTGGCGTGGCGCAAGAACCACCCCCATGTATGTACATATGGCACACCAATCACATGGTTGTATGTAGCTCTGTAATGGACTGATGAACTTAATGACACAATTTGTAGTTTTGCTTTTGCGCCACTGATTATGTCCCGTCTTGTTTGTTTTCGGTGTTTGCAAATTCATTGCTCGCCATTTGCATCACTTGTTGTCCAATTTCTCTGCACAATCCAGTATAACCATTGTCCCCCTTATTAATGAATTTCATTTGTAGATTGACTGAGAAGGTAGTTACTACCCACTGACAATCTCCTTCTCGGAGGACTATCTCATGGTACCTTCAAGATGCGTCTTTCCACCTAGTTTCTTCCACCCGAATGTCCATCGCTCAGGAGCACTCTGCCTTGAGGTTCTTGATTAAGAAATTGTAAGATAGAGTTATTCTGTACAAATAATTAGTAATTGTTGTTGAACTTATTTGAAATGGTTTCTTATGTTGCTTAAATTGATATTTCGTAGGTGTGGTGTCCTGGTATTACTGTCAAAATTTTACTATTTGAAGTTCAACGTTTGCTTCATCAGCCAAATGCACCCGATGTTGAAAATTATTGCTATAATCTACTTATCAAGGTTAGTAACTTTGTGTTAGTGAGCAACCTAGGTTATATATCATTCATCATTCAACATTTGTTAATTTGAAGAATATCAATGTTATTTTCAGGATCTAGAAGAATATAAGAGGCGTGTTTGGTAGCAAGCTCGATGGTACAGTTCAGATCAACTGATGGGAACTTCATGGGAATATAAGTCTGAAATGTATAGTTTATATATATATATATATATATATATATATATATATGGTTTGAAATGTATATCAGTGAGTTGCAAATGTTTATCTCTGAATTCCATTAATGTTGATTGCAATTAAAGATCGTCTCTCATGTGTACTAATCAGCGATGAGTCCAGAATAGTATGTCACTGATGACTCAACTCAGCCTGTCTCAGATTTCTTAAAGAAAGGAGACGAGCTACATCAGAGAACGTATCCCATGAGTAGTTATCGGTGACGAGCCCAGAGGTCCGACTCCGATGACCACGTAATGCGAGACGCGACGATGGAGATGTGCAATCTGCCCGTCTCTATTCTTCGTGAATGTGCGTCTCGAATGAGCTTTTCTCACGTAGTGTGTTCACCAAATGGTGTATATCAGAGTTCAGGAAAAAAATATACCACACATGGTTGTTTTATGCAGGAGAAAATTGTATGACATTGGCAAAAAGAGACCTATGCTTCGTAGTTCACAGCATACTAACAACAAGTTCCACCACATTTCCCTTAGGTATAAGAGAGAGTGGATAAGGATCTAAGACCATCCGCACCAGCAACATCTAAAGCATACTCTATCCTCTAAATCATACTCCATATACTTCATACTTCCAACATGTACACTCACAAAAAATTTCTAGTATGCTTTTCAGTATGCTTTACAACGTACCACTGCGGATGGTCAAACTCATGTCAGGTTTCAGAGCTATATGAGAGCATGCGGCATAAAAATAAAATTTCAATGTTTTATTTTTATCAATTAATTAGAATAATTGTATGCCAATTAGGAGGTCCAGAAAAGTTTTCACTAATTATTGTACAAGAAATTCCAAACTTGGTACATACATTATTTCCTTAATTTAATTCTAATTCCCGTCACTTTTTGTTGAACAAGAATGCATAATAACTGATTTAACAACAAGTAAGAGTTGTAGGTAGTATGCATTAGAAAAAACAATAAGCAGAACAGAAGCACATATTTCAATAGATGCCGAAAATCAAAGGTCTTTCTGCAGACTGATGCAAGCAGAGGCACACAACAAATAGGTTATTACTGGATCCCGACACGGAAATGACTATAAACTGGATTACTATGCTTGAGAAAAAAAAATGAACAACCAATCTCAGGCAAAAGCAAAAATCCATTCTATGACTAATTGAACATATCAAACACGCGGCATCCTCAACCTTCTCGTGGTGCGAGGCGGGCATGCCCCTCACGAGATCGCTCTCGTCGTCCTCACCCCGAGGTGGAATGCCTCCACCCAAGGACCTCCCTCACCACGGTGGGTATGAGAAGCAGGAGAGCCGCGAGGACGACGACGCCATGCATCATGGCAGCAAGCTCTCTGATCCAAAACTACCAGTCAGTTGGTTGGTTTGTCAGCTTGCGGCGTTTGACACTTCGGCTGTTGCTGCTTTGCTTCGGGAAGGGGTTGGTGCACCCTAAGACTGTCCATTGAGGAGATACTAAAAAGCATACTGAATAGTGTAAATTTAGAGGATTTAGAATAAGATACTGAAAAAGTAGAAGAAAAATAATGTATAGAGTATGCTTTATATTACACGAGTGCGAATAGCCTAACCTGGGTGGTGGGGGCAAGGATGTGTGATCTGATTGGAGCTGTGAGTGCCTTGGATCGGGTGGTGGATGTAGACAGAGTACGACACAGACGCTGATTTGTATGCTTCTAATATTTTTTGCGCCGACAAAAACATCATTAAAGCTGTCAATGAAGCTCGAGGTTCGTGAGCTACTCGAGCTCGACTGGTTAAAAGATCGATTCGAGCTCGGTTAGACAGATAAACGAGTCGAACCCGATCTTGCAAGCCTGACGAGCTCGAGCTCGTTAAGCTCGATAAAGCTCGTTTAGATAAATTATATTTTATAAATATTATTCTCTTAAATATTATTTATTTTTATTATTTAAACGAGCCCCCGAGCTTGAATTCGAGCTTTTCTGAGCTTGAACTGAACCTAACTATTTAAACGAGCCTTATCGAGCTGAGCTCGAGCTTGACTGCAGAATCGGTCGGATTTCAGGCTCGGCACGAGCTCGAGCCTCGGAGGGTAAGCTCGCTCGAGCTCGACTCGTTGACAGTCCTACAAGTCACCCATTAATGTTGGTCTAGACGCACGTACCATGTCTTACCCTAAATGTGAACTCTAGAAACATATTATCTATTTTCAATATTGTTTAAAAGATTTCATAATCTATTAATTACATTTTTTTTCATATTCATTGTAATCTAAATTTATACTCGGTATCAACTACCTCATATTTTATACAATGACTGTTCACTTCACTCCATTCTTTTCAGTTTTTTATTTCCTACTTCCTTTCTTGGGTGTTCATGTAGTGCACTGGTATCGTAATCTATTTTTACCGAACATTTTAGCATGTGCTTGGTAGCGACGGTTTACACTATCGTATGTTATGTGTGGTGTACTGTACAGCAGGTGCGGCGAGTCAGGCAGGCAACCAGTTTGCTTCGGCCTGCGTCGACTCTGCTACAATACAATTTAGACATGTAATTACTTGAAGAGTAATATGCAGTTGTAACTTCCCCCATCAAAGAGTCATGTCTCCTCTCTAATAGCCACTATCACATATATAAATAGAAAGCAAGTGAATGAATAAAACATACTTGAATCATTTTGCAATTCTCTCAATTGTCTCTCTCAATTCTCTCTCAATTAGTATTCAACACGTTATCAGCACTTTGTTCTACGAACAAGAGAGAAAGGAAAGTAACAAGAACTGGTAAGATGTCTGAAAGACTTACCGATTTTGTTCTTGTTGTTCTTCAAGACGGAGACACTCTCCATCGTCTTCACCAATGGATGAATGAACATGGTCGTCGCCATGGCAATAACCACCAATGGTTCAACCCTGCACGAACAAGATAGAGGAGATGTCCTTGCCGCCGTGCACGTCGTGCCGGTCGGCACTGCCGTCGTTGCCGCGAGTGTCGCCGTGGAAGGCAGTGCCACCGCCGAGCAGTGGTTGCCCCTTTGCCACCACCACCAAGAAGTATATTGCGATGCCGCGTCGAGAACCATTCTCCAACTCCTTTTCCCCGCCTTGCCTCGGATCCGGATGACCAACAAATGGGTCGTCAAGAGGAACCGAACGCCGTCCTCGGTGGGGCGATCCCCAACTGGGTTGCACCGGTTCAAGGATCTTCGTCATCGGACAGACAAGGGGAGGGGGAAGGAGAAGGAACAGATGGCGGACCAAACATCACGGCGGCCACCAGATCCATGGCACCGGCAGTTGCCGACGTCGCCACGCCGCCACCAATACGGCGGACGGCGAGGATACGGATTGGACCCCGAGGTCTTCCCCGAGGTCCTTTGGCCGCATGCACCACTCCTCTGTCGGCACCACCTGCAACAATAGCATTATATGTTCCTATGACTGCAACACCTTACCGTGAAAATGAGACGCCGAAAGTCGGATCTACACCGGCGCTTCTGAGCCTGAGCGGGAACCAAATCCTCTGTCGGTTCGCCCACCTCACAACCCCAACCGGTAGAACCCGAAGGTCCGGATCTCGAACCTCGGCTGCCGGTTCAAACCAGTAAAAGTGGGGGAGGGTTGAGAGGGTGCGGCGCCAGGACAAGAGAAGTGAATGTGGCCTAGAGGGGGGGAGCTGAATAGGCTTTTTTTATTTTCTGTCGGAACCTGCAACACTTAACAACTAGATCAAATCTCGAGATATCGGACCAGTCCGGTCAAGTGCAGACTAGTCCAGTGTGTACCGACTAGGTTAATCAAATTTGATCGATTAACTTGATCCTAGAATGTAAGCAGTGGAATTATACTTGTAATTTAAGTGTTGCACAACTATGAACTAGGGTGTATCACAATTTAATCTTAAACTCAATGTTTCAACGTAAAGTGAGCACGATTGATCAAAACCCTATATATATATATATATATATATATATATATATATATATATATATATATATATATATATATATATATATGAAATGTAAGAACAATGAGAACAAAGAAAGAACACAATAATTTTATCCCGTGGTTCGGTTCCCACAGAGGCAACCTACGTCCATGTTGAGGAGTCCACAAAAGGATCGGGTCTTCTCCAACCCTACACTCGTCGGATCGCCACAGAGGCCAATCCTCTTCACTTATCACAAAGGGCAAATAACCAAATTCAAGAGGCCTTCTCACACGTTGAGGGCTCCCCAAGATTACAACAAGAACACAATCAAGAAAACACTCAAAAGATCATAATGAAAGCCACAGGAGTGTGTTAGGGAATCAAACCAAGAGCTCAATGAGTGATGAATTGTGTCTCTCCAATGATTCAAAGTGTATCCTCGAGGGATTGATCTTTCTTGCGTTTGATTTTGTGAAGATAGGTGTTCTCTAGGCTCTTGGGAGGTGTGACGGCGCAGGGGGTCGAGAGATGTGAAAGATGGACCGTGTACACCTATTTATATGGGGTTCCCAAAAGTTACCGTTAGGTTTTAGAAATATCAGACTAGTCCATGGTGGACACTGGACTAGTCCGGTGTGCTGGGTGTAGCAAACCCTAGGTGTCCCGAAATACTAGACTAGTCCCGGTGTGCTGGGAGGACTAGTCCGATTCTAGTCAGAGAGATATCAGACTAGTCTGTGATGATATCGGACTTGTCCGATCTTGTGCAGAAAGATATCAGACTAGTCCGGGGTCAGTCGGACTAGTCCGGTCCTGTGTAAACTTGTGCAATGTGTGTGATTATTTGTGCTTGAGCTCTTAGGGTGTGTTTCCTTAACACACTCCATACACAATGATCTACTACACTGGTTTCTTGAGCTCTTTTCCACATTGTTCCTCATTCCCCTTTCTTTTTGGCACCTTGCTCATTTTCTCATTAGAACCTGTGCTCATCTCAACAAAGTGGTTAGGATCTCATTTGCTTGTCATAAATCATCCAAAACCTACAAGGGATTTCTAGATGCACTTTCAATCTCCCCCCTTTTGGTGATTGATGACAAGCAATTGAGATTTCACAAAATATGATAAAAAGTTGAGATTTTCATAAAGTGTGCACATATGAGTTTAAAATACATTAAGCAATGAAAACATGATCCATATGTGTACTCTTTATGGTGGGATGTAGAACTAAGTGTATAGAAGCAATAATAATGATGAGAATGACATAATTGACATCAACACATCAACAACAAGCATATATGTCATTCTTATAGCAAAATCACAGATTTCATCAATTTCTTCATAAGTAGTTCAAAACATTGCATCACAGGACCAAAAGTATCATAAGAGCATATTAAAAGTTTTACAACCCACAAAATAGACAAAAGACACAAAAAAAAAGAAGCTCTCCTCACATTCTACAGCTAAAACCTAAGACTCTCCCTCAATCTCTCCCCCTTTTGGCATCAAGATACCAAAAAGAAGGAGAGGAGGGACCTAAATTCTTCAAGCCTCACTACCGGTCCTCTCATCGTCTTCATATTCATCTTCTGGTTGATGATGAGGAGGAGGAGGAACGGAGCCACTCGAGTCCCCACTGCCAAAATAGGCAAGCTTGGAGGGAGTCAAGGGCCCGAGCTCGGTGAAATCAAAGTCGGAGTCATCAGAAATTACTGGAGATCCAATGGGCTCGATCTCCAACTTTTGGCAAATCTGCTTCATGTTCTCCTTGACATATCTCATGTCATCCTTTCTTCTTTTGTTGAGCTTGTGAGCCTTCACTTCAGCCTTTTTGCAGGAGGCAAAAATGGCAGTCGGGTACTTCAAGATGCCACTGGGGGACCCCTTTTGAGGAGGGGCCCTATTGGCGGGAGCAGCCCTAGCAACGGCATTGGCTCTCGCTGGAGCCTCAGGGCTGGAGGCCAGAGATGGAGCAGCTTGAACACTTGGCTTTTGAGGCATCTGGGGCCTCAAGGGGAGGTGCTCCACATCCTTGACAAACTCTATGCCTGTGACCCTCTCAATCATGAACATGAGGTAAGGTGCGTAGCCACAAAACCTGTTTGGCGTGCAGGATATGTTGACCATGTTGTTCCAAATATAATCAAAGACATCAAACTTATTGTCTTTGCTTATGACCTTCATCAAGGTCCTGAGGTATCCCTGCATGCTTCCTGCATCCCCATCCTTGGGGGCAATTGTCTTCCTTAGAACCCGGTTCAACACCACAAGGAAGGGCTTCATGTTCTTCGTGGAAGGAGGGTTGAACTTGGAGTTGGGTTCATAGAGAAACTTCATCCTGTCCTTCTCAATGACACCAATGTTGTGGATGATCAAGTTATCATTGCTTGAGGTGTCAAGATGCAGCAATCTTGCAAAATCTTCATATGTGATGGTGTACTTGGATCCGTGAGTCATCCAAGTCACCCGCTCTTCCTCGTCACTAGCAAAGTGAAAAGTAGCATAAAACTGGGCAATCACCTCATCATTCCAATTGTTCCGGAAGGAGAATAGATCCTTCAATCCATGCCTCTCAATAGCCTCGACCACCTCAACAAACGATGAGCATCCCTTCTTCTCAAAATGCGCCCAATCGATCCATTGGTTGCGCACCACTGGCGTCTTCATTGGGAGATATACGGTCTTGTAGAAATCTGCATGAAAATTGCTCCAAAACCTCCCATCGGCAGCTTGCTTCGGACGGCTGTAGCAATCAACATTCCTGAACTTGGCCGCCGTGTCACTGCCCTTTCCGTTGAATCTCTCCTCTGCGGGATCCCTGGCCCCTTCCCTTGGAGCCGACAACTTTAGGGGGCCAATCGGGCCCATTGCAATTCCCTTGCCCTTGCCCTTGGCCTGGCGAGGGCCACCTCCAGCAGAAGCCTTGGATGCTGGCTTCTTTGCGAGCACTTTCCTTCGATCCTGGGGAGGAGAGGTAGCCGACTTGGATGGGCACTCTTGGCGCTTCTTGCTTAGGCTTGTCAAGGACCGAAGCACGACTTCATGGTCCATCTCAGCCTCGAAATTAGAGATTTCGTCGTTGGTGCTCGACATTGTCCTGAGAATAGATTTCAAAAGACATTGATGAGAATAGATGACAAGGAATTGCATTGAGGAATGGAGAAGTCAGGGTTGAGTCCAGAAAAATTGGACTAGTCCGGTGTACAGGCACAGACTAGTTCGTACCTGGATCGGACTAGTCCGGTGTTCAACCTCTAGAACCCAAACTATGAGACGAATGGTAATTCCTAATGCACAACTAGCTTAGCATCAATGAAATACATCAAGGAAGCATGTATATGGTGATAGGAACCAAGCTAGTTGATCAACATTGAAGGAAATAGCAATTTCTAGGGTTAGGGAGGAAAATTTACTGAAATTGCTTGATTCACAGAGATGTAGGTGTTGAAGGATCGGACAAGTCCGTGGTCTTCAATCCCTACGCAATGAGGTCGATTTCCACCCAAACTTGCGAAGTTTTGATGGAGGAATCAAAGAATCGCCTTGGGGAGCTCGAGCTTGGAGAGAGAAAGCCTGAGGCAAGTGTGGGGTGAGGAAGATTAGGGTTTGGTGGCGGCTAGGGTTATGAATATGAAAAATTGGACAACTCCGAAAATGATTGAACTAGTCCAAACTTTTCCAGAGACTATGTCAGACTAGTCCGGCCTAACCGTCACACTGCGGACTAGTCTGCACGGGCGGACTAGTCCGGGCAACCACGGACTAGTCCATGGTCACTAGACAAGAAATGCTTAGCTGTAACACCCTAAAAATCAGTTGAACAAAAAAAAGAAAAAAAACATTTGCTTGCACCGGCCCAGGCCCAAGTCACGGAGGCTACCTCCTGCCGAACCCTAGTGCTTGTGGGCACGCTGCCGTCGCCAAGAGCAGATGCATTGCCGCCGCTAGACCACGTTCGCACATGATGCCGCCTCCACTCCGTGCGTGTGTGCGCCCCAGCCCCGCGTCCTTGTCTCTCTCTTCCAGGCGGGCCCCACATGTCAGCAGTTTCTTCCCCCCACAACCGTCACGCCAAATCACGCCAACCTTCACACGCCCGACAGCGATGCACAACAACTGCCGTGACCTCTGCGTTCTTGCCCCTTCCCCGCCTCACTCGCGCCCCAACAACCACCCTCCCTATTTAATCTCCGGTTGCACCCGTTCATCCCCACCCCAACACCAAAAACCCAGTCGATGCCCTGACCCACGGTGGGAGCTCGGTGTCGCGAGGAGGAGCCCTCCTCTTCTTCGATGGTGCGCACGAAGTCGCGACGCCCCCGTGGGACCCCTCCGCGATGGATACTCGAGCCCGAGTCCCTCCCCGACGCAACCGAAGGGTGGATTCCGCCACACCACCGTCGGGATCCCGTGTCTGGCCGTCTTCGCATGCGTTCAACCCCATGGTAAGGATCTTGTCGACCTCCTCTCTCTATTCATGCATAGGTTGATTAATTTGAGCCACAATAGCATCTTTCCGGCGATGCGCTGACGAAACTCCAGCCATGGCGCTGCCGCAAATGGCCGTCGACCGTCGCTAGCCACCGCTCCCTCCCTATGGGCGTCAGATCAACCACGTACAACCAAGATTAGAAACACATACCCCTTCATTGTACATAAAATATAAGCCGTCCAAATTATATCCAATGGTCCAGATTAGATATTAGAATACCCCTTCGTAGATTTGCATCTAGGTCCCTGTTCTCTACAAAAATCAGGAAAAGAAAATAATAAATTACACCGAAGCCCTTGGCTTGCAGTTTAGCCCTTAGACTTTATTTAAATGTTGTTTTAACCAGTATTTTAGCATTTTAAGCCCCTGAAATTATATTAAATATCATACCAGTCCCTAGAATGTCTTGGAAAATGGCAAAACAACCATGAGATCGTTTTTTTATTGCTAAATATTGATTAAAAGTGTATTTAGTGAATAGAGAATATTTATAAATGATAAAATAAATATAGAAAATAGTAGAAAATTAGTTATAAATCATATTAGGCTAAAATAAAATTAAAGATGCATATAAAATATATTTTGACTATATAAAATTCATTAAAAATGTTTTTAGCTTATAAATAAATACTAAAAATAGAAAAATAAACGGTAAATGCATTTCTTTGGCTATGAAAAAAAATAAATACTTCGTAGGGACATATTGATATATGATTTTATGCTATGTGTATGTTTGGTGTATTGTTCTCGATTGTTTTTATTTCTCTTTTGATGATAGTGTACACACATTCGTATCTCGATCAAGAAGCTACATGAAGAAGTGAAGACCAAGAGTTCACTCAAGAGGACTGAACAACTAAATAATAGAAGGACAGTGCCCTTGACCATCTTGTGCTTATTTTAGGAATTATAGCCAGTTGCATGTTTAATTAATGTGAATCCTATTTTATTTACCGTTCCATATAATTCCTTGTCGCCCGGGTTGAATTGGGTGGTTTTGGATATTTCAATCACGCTTAGCCATGCTTAGTAGTTGGGATCGAAATCTGGACACATGATTATATTATTATTTATGATCATTATGTTACATTGGAAATGATGAAGTAATTGATATGAATTTGACGGTTGGATGGTTTTGGTATGGTACAGTTTGCACGAGACCCGGGATTGGGCTTGACACCGCCGGATTCTAAGGACCGGTTTATGGAGGAAGCCACTAAGCTTTATAGTACCACCACGAGACTGAGATGGGGCAGCTTGGTCAATTAATTAGGTTTCTCCCGATGAAATGCTAGTAGTTGGATGGTGCAGGGAATGATGTAGGGGTACTGCTCTAGGAACTGCAAGGCTCAAGAGGGGGCTCTGAGGCGGAGGGTTACTCCGGAAATGCCTCAGTGGTGGAAACCTTAGAGGGCTAGCATTAGTCGGGAGTACCTTTGTAAAGACCATGTAGTGATCTCCTGGCCACACACCAAAGGAAGTGTGTAATGTGGTTGGCCGCCACGGGCATCAGGGAGGTTTACTCAGTCCACCTGGCAACAGGGGATGAAATCACTGCTTGTGGGTAAAGGGTACACTCTCTGCAGAGATTGGAAAACTGTCATGACAGCCGTGCTCACAGACAAGAGCGGCTTGGTGTCGAATTCATAATTAGTCAATGGTTGGAATGGTGGTTGGGATAATGCTTGAAATTAATGTTGATATTATTATAATTACTACTACTATTATTACGGTGGGATTACTCACCTAGATGTAGGTTGCTAATGAAAGCTAAGGTTAGGTTTAATGCTTAGTGCTTAAACCACTATTAGCCTTCTCCGTTGATTTGGCCTTCATGTCATTTATTTCCCACACTTGCTGAGTACCACGGGATGGTACTCACACTTGCTTTGTTGTATTTTTGATATGCTGCTCAGTGAAGAGAAGATCTAATGAGGACAGTGACAAGTGAAGACGGTGTATAGGTCGCGTTGCTGCCAGTCAATTTTCCTGTGGTTGCCCTGAAGTTTTTCCTCTTCCGCTGCTATTCAAAACTCTTTTAAAGGTATAAATGTTGTTTGCATGCGATATAGAATTGTTTATCACTTTTTGTCATACATGTATGGTGAAACTAATCTTGGCATACATGAATTTTGCAGCTGGTTTTATTTCTATTAAAACTGGGTGTGACAAAGTGGTATCAGAGCTATATATCGACTCTAGGCACGTGACCTTAGTTAGAATGGACTTATTAGGCATCCCTTGAAGCTTGCTCATGAAGACAAAGGTTTGACTCAATCGATAGGAGCTTGAAGATCGACGTATGAGGACAACACAAAGAAAGAAGAAGACTCTTGAATATTACCACTCATCACTTGCTTAGGTCCCCATTGGTTAGCAAGTGAAGCCCATGCCTTTCTCACATCGAATTAGAACACGCTGCTTGATGTATTGTAATAGATTAATAATAATAACAACAAGAAAATATAGCATTTGTCTGTTTAAGGAGGGTAGCCAACCCGCTAATAAATCAAATTCATCTCTTCTAAGTATAACCCACTTGAATCCCGAGGGCAAGATTCCTTGTAAGCTGGGTGGGATCGTGACCCTCATATATATAAAAAGTAAAAGAAACAATAAAAATAAATATAGTAATCATGACAATGCATTTGAAATGGAAGACTTTAAAATTAAAATCATAGTGCACATTTAAGGCAAGTTCAAGATAATAATAATAAAAAGAAGAATAAGAATGTAGAAGAACATAAAAATAATGTGTGTGTTGTTGTGTGATAATAGTTTAAATTTAACTAAATCAACATATTTCATTATAATTTCTTATTTGTGAAAAATGCAAATTTCAATTTTTAAAGAATACGTTTGAATTCAAATAGAATTAAGGCATGACGAAGAAAACTCAATCACACCTCATGTTTCCCCATTTATGTATATTCGAAGGTACTTATTTAGAAAATAGGGAGGCAAATCAAATTAAATAATCTTGATGAATATGATCAGTAAGCATACAACAATCAAGCAATGATTATAATTCACCAAGATCTAGTAATTGACATAGTTTTTTGGAAAAAAATTGGAGAGAAGATTTTCACAACACAATCAATGAATTTTGAAGATAGCATTCAGGTATACAAGATTTCAAGCCACACTCTGAGCATCGAGAATATTAAGTTCATTTCAGAGCTCGCAAAAGCATTTTTCATCAAGTGGCTTGGTGAATATATCGGCTAGTTGCTTTTCGGTATTGACATGTGAAATGGCTATATCTCCCTTCATTGAATGGTCTCTCAAAAAGTGATGCCGGATGTCAATGTGTTTGGTCCTAGAGTGCTCAATGGGATTATGAGCAATTTTAATGGCACTCTCATTATCACAAAGTAGTGGAATGCGATTCATATTGTAACTGTAATCCCTTAGAGTTTGTCGCATCCAAAGGATTTGTGCACAACAACTCCCGGCTGCAACATACTCCGCTTCGGCCGTGGATAGGGCAATGGAGTTTTGTTTCTTGGAGGACCAAGAAACTAGGGATCTCCCTAGAAATTGGCATGTACCGGAGGTACTTTTTCTATCTACCTTGCATCCGACATAATCTGCATCGGAGTAGCCAATGAGATTGAATTTGGAACCTTTGGGATACCAAAGGCCTAGATTGGGTGTATGCACTAGATACCGCAAGATTCTCTTAACGGCTGTCAAATGACACTCTTTTGGGTTGGCTTGAAACCTTGCACACAAGCATACACTCAACGTAATATCTGGCCTAGATGCACATAAGTAGAGTAGTGATCCAATCATGGAGCGATATACCTTTTGATCGATGTTTGGTCCATCTTCATTGAGATCCAAGTGGCCATTCGTTTCCATGGGAGTCTTTATGGGCTTCACCTTGTCCATTCCAAACTTCTTGAGTATGTCTTGAGTATACTTAGTTTGGCTTATGAACGTCCCTTCCTTTTATTGCCTCACTTGGAATCCCAAGAAGTACTTTATCTCTCCCATCATAGACATCTCAAATCTATCTGTCATAATTTTACTAAATTCCTCATAGAAAGATTTGTTAGTTGAACCAAAGATTATATCATCAACATAAATTTGAAAAACAAAGAGATCATTGTCAAGGTTCTTTGTAAACAATGTGTAATATACTTTACCAATCTTAAAACCATTTTCGATTAAGAAATCTCTAAGACACTCATACCAAGCTCTAGGAGCTTGTTTGAGGCCGTAGAGAGCCTTACACAATTTAAATACGTGGTCGGGGAACTCTTCATCTTTAAACCGGGGGGTTGCTCCACATACACCTCATCCTTGATTGGTCCGTTGAGGAAGGCACTTTTCACATCCATTTGATAGAGCTTGAAATCATGGTGAGTAGCATATGCAAGTAATATTCTAATAGACTCAAGTCTAGCTACGAGAGCAAAGGTCTCGTCGTAATCCAAACCTTCGACTTGTGAATACCCTTTGGCCACAAGTCGTGTCTTGTTCCTTGTCACCACCCCGTGTTCGTCTTGTTTGTTGCGGAAGACCCATTTGGTGCCGACAACGTTGGACTTGGGTCTTTCGACTAGTTCCCACACCTCGTTCCTTTTGAAATTGTTGAGTTCTTCTTGCATGGCCACTACCCAATCCGGATCCTTCAACGCATCCTCAACCCTGCACAGTTCCAAAAAGGATACAAAAGAATAATGCTCAAAGAAATTAGCTATGCGAGATCTAGTAGTTACTCCCTTTTTGGATGTCACCGATGATGTTGTCGATTGGGTGATCCCTTTGGACGCATTGGTGTACTCTTGGGTGTGGTACTTGTCGTCTTGAATCTCCAAGATCATCTTCTTCTCCCCCTAAATGGTTTCCCTCATTGACTTGTAGGTCATTTTCGTCTTCTTGAGGTTGATCTTGTATGGAAGCTCCCCCTTTGATCATTGGCCTCCTCTTGTGGTTCATTTTCCTCATGCATATGTAGAGGTGGATCTTGTGGTCGAACTTCGCCTAATGCCATTCTTCTCAATGCTTGACAAGGAGCTTCTTCTCTATCTAGCACACATGGATCAACTTGCTCCTTTTGGAAGCCATTAGTTTCATCGAACACTACGTCACGTGCTACTTCAACAAGTACGGAGGTCTTGTTGAAGACACGATAGGCGTAAATGTTTGAATCATAACCAAGCAAGAAACCTTCATCGGACTTCGAAGTGAACTTTGAAGTCCTAGGCTTCTTGTTCAAAATATAGCGTTTGGAACCAAAAACTCGAAAATATGAAATATTAGGCTTGTTACCGGTGAGTAGCTCATAGATGTCTTCTTGAGTAGTCGATGAAGATAAAGTCGATTTATGGCGTGGCAAGCGGTGTTGACCGCTTCCGCCCATAATCGATCCGAGGTCTTGTACTCATCGAGCATATTTCTAGCCATCTCTATGAGAGTTTGGTTCTTCCTTTTGGCAACTCCATTTTGTTGAGGGGGGGTAAGGAGCTAAAAACTCATGCTTTATGCCTTCTTCATCTAGGTACTCCTCAACTTGTGTGTTATTGAACTCCGTGCCGTTGTCGCTTCAAATGTTCTTGATCGTCAATGAAAACTCATTCTGAGCACACTTGAAAATTTTCTTCAAGATTCCTTGTGTTTCTGCCTTATCATGTAGAAAGAAAACCCAAGTGAAGCGAGAAAAATCATCGACAATTACTAAACCATATTTGTTACCGTCGATGCTTATGTAAGCAATTGGACCTGTCGGTACCCTCCGTACCGGATACCCCTTGGGATTGCAAAGATCACAAGGAAACTCCATCTACCAGATTTGAAGACCTCCGAGGGCCCCATATGTCAGGCGTAACCGGACCTGCTTCCCCGACAGGGTTAGTCCCAGGGCCGCCACGTGTATCATAAAATCGGAGCTATCACCCACACATGGGAAGCTCCGGTCGGAATACCAGTATGGCACCCCCGGACCTAACCCCAGACAGAGGGAAGCTCTGATACTGACACGTGTCCAGTAGCACCAGACCTACTCGTCCACGACGGTAAGCTCCGGTGTTTCCACGTGGCGACTGTCGGACCTTCAAGGAGCAATCAAAGACTTCAAGACCCGATTAAGTGTCATTAATACCATATTAATGACACATGATCGGATGGCCCTTAATACTGGTAATGACACTGTTAAGGCCTGTTACCAGGCTATTAAGGGTAATTAACCTCATTAATTCTATATGAAACATGTGTAACCACCGGGGCCACCTGTCGGGCCAGGCTAACGATGTAATGACCAGTCCTTGTACTATAAAAGGACTGGTCGATGATACACAAGGGACGGTCCCAGACCACGACTGAACTCCCTGATCTAGACAAGCTTCTTCTTCTAGAGCTTCTTCTAGACTCACACGCTTAATACATCACCAACACACCCCGTGGAGTAGGGTATTACACTCAGGCGGCCCGAACCACGTAAACCTCTGTGTACACTTGTCGTCCAGCTTCTTGAATCTCTGCGCGCCCATTACTGAACTACAACTCCTTAATGTACCAAAGGTAGTGTCAGGATCTCCGAATCCAAACACTGACAGTTGGCGCACCAGGTAGGGGCGCCCGAGATTTCAAGTATGGTGAACTCAGCTGCTGGATCATCCAACGGCAACCCTATTGTTCAACCCGCTAGGGGCAATCCCTCCAACATGCAGCAACCAGTAGGTGTCGTGGCTCCAGTAGGAGTCATGCCTCCACCGCCACCGCCTGCACTAGCACGTCAAGATGGGAAGCGTGACGGTGCATCGGCGTCGGTCACCGCATCGGCGAATAACAACAACCCTGAACACGCGCTTCATGCAGCGCGTGCTCTCCTTCAATGTCCACCACCTCCAGGTGCATCCCAGGGTGCAATGGATCACTGGAGGGCTGATGTGGAACATCTGGTTGCAGCCGCAGCCAACCGCATCAACAACCAAGGTCCTCCTCCTTCGGGGCAGGCCCCATCGCAGCGTCGGACCGTGTCTGGCAGACTTGGTCCGCATGCTTCCCAAAATAGGAGGCGTGCTGCATCACAACAAGTTACGTCGCTACCTTCTAGGGCGCGACGTACTCATACGGTAACCAGGCTTTCAACTCATAACCTCCGGGCGGAGCTTGATCGCCGTTACCGTCAACAGGACAGCCGTGTCCATATCGACCGTGCTCACGAAAGGCGAGAGGCTCGAGACAGTCCTGCTCCCGAGGGAGTAGGAGGAGGCTGTTCTGCACTGGTCATGCATCTACGCATGGTCAGATGGCAACAAAAGTTTCGGCCTCACCTGCTGGAGAAATTTGACAAGACTGTTAATCCCACTGAGTTTCTCTAAATTTACACCACCGCAATCCTTGCGACCGGAGGTAACGAGGCCGTAATGGCCAACTACTTCCCCGTGGCCTTGACTGGGACCGCCAGGTCCTGGTTCATGAGCCTTCCTCACAACTCCATCAATAGTTGGGAGGAATTGTGCCAACAGTTCACCGCCAATTTCGAGAGTTCATACACCCGACCAGGCACCGAACTGAACCTTTTTGCAGTCGTGCAGAAGGGGGGAGAATCCCTGCACTCATTCATCCAGAGGTTCTCCCAGGTACGAAACACTATTCCTTCTATCTCTAGTGCCTCTGTTATCGTGGCATTTAGACAGGGCGTACGAGAAAAGAAGATGCTGAAGAAGCTGGCGGTCAAGGAGATCACCAGCGTCACGGAGCTCTTTAGCTTGGCAGACAAGTGTGCCAAAGCTGCGGAGGGTTGTGAAATGCACTCCAAACCACCTCCGGAGGATGGCAAAAAATCCTCCAAAGGCGAAGCCACTACCTCCAGAAGTGGCAAAAAGAAGAAAAAGTCCAACGACAAGAAGAAGCCGTCGGCTGGCACATCTACCGCTGCAGCTGCTGCAGCTCCGGGTGGCCGGAGGCCACGCCCCGAGAAACGACCTCGGCCATCCTCTGACGATGGTGGCAATTCCAAAGTGTGGTGTCCTATCCACAAGTTGAACGGCCACAACTTGGAGGACTGCCGGGAGGTCCAAAACCTTGCCGAGCGCTACAACAAGCGTCGGGAAGAAGTTCATTTCCATCAGAGGGAAGGAAAACAAAAGGTCGATGAAGCTCCGACTGAAGAGGAGTTTGGCTTTCATGACCCTAAAAAGGTCTTGAAGGTTGTTTACACCTCCGTCGATGATGACTCCGACGTCTCCGACAATGAGCGTCGGAAGACCATGAACACCATCTTTGGTGGTTTGTGGGACATCACCTCTCGCCGTGTCCTCAAGACCATGCGGCGGGACATGGCCTCAGTAGCTCCTACAGCCAGGGCGGAGCCCCATCCAAAGTGGATTGACACCACCATCACTTTTGATGCTTCGGACTGCCCTTGGAACATGATCGGAGCTGGTCAGCTACCTTTGATGGTATCACCTACCATCAATAACATTCAACTCCACCATGTAATGGTGGACGGAGGTTCGGGGCTGAATCTCATAAGCTTCGAAGCTTTCGTCAAGCTTCAGCTTCGACCTTTGGACCTTCGCCCCTCTCGACCTTTCTCCGGAGTAGGTCCGAGGGCCATAACCCCACTGGGTGCAATTACTCTCCCCGTGACCTTCGGGACTCGGGGGAATTATCGCACTGAGAAGTTGATCTTTGAAGTCGCTCAGATCAACTTACCTTTCACGCCATTCTGGGCAGGCCCGCCTTGTACAAGTTCATGGCTGCTGCTCATTATGGCTACCTGGTGTTGAAGATGCCAACACCAGTTGGTGTTCTCCGAATCCGCGGAGACCGAACTGCGAGAGTGACTGCTGTGGAAGAACTTCATGCGCTTGCTACAGCGCAGGAGGAAGAATCCAGGCAGGAGCAAGCTCCAAAACCCCCGAGCATTCGTCAACAAGGCTCAACCTCCGCACCTCACGTGCAACCAAGCGGCGACACCGACATCCCCCTCAAAGTCGTCCAAATCGATTCCGATGCCGCTCAGACAAATAGGAACTCGCGCTCATTACTTTCCTCTGGGCTAATGTTGACGTGTTTTCCTGGTAGCCGTCACAAATGCCTAAGATCCCCAGGGAAGTGATCGAGCATAATCTGAAGATCTATCCTGATGCTCGGCCCATACATAAGAAGCCTTGGAAGCAATTTGTAGAGCGACAGAGCTTCATATGACAAGAAGTGAAGAAGTTGCTCGAAGCTGGATTCATCTGAGAAGTCTTCCACCCAAAATGGCTGGCTAACCCAGTTGTTGTACCCAAGGCCGGCGGTAAGCTTCGGATGTGTATCGACTACACAACACTGAATAAGTCATGCCCAAAAGATCCATTCCCACTACCTAGAATAGATCAGATAGTGGATTCCACCTCCGGGTGTGAATTACTGTGTTTCCTAGAGGCATATTCTGGGTACCATCGAATCAGAATGTCTAGGGAAGATGAAGAACATACTTCTTTTATCACAGTAGCTGGATTGTACTGTTATATTGCCATACCATTTGGTCTCAAGAATGCAGCTTCAACATTTGTATGAGCTACGTACAAAACCTTTGGAGAGCTCATCAGAGACGTAGTGGAAGTGTATGTTGATGACATTGTTGTCAAGATCAAGGTCAAGGAGTCACTCCTTGACACTTTGCAAGCTGTCTTCGACAAGCTACGGGTCACCTGCACGAAGCTAAACCCAGACAAATGCGTCTTTGGGGTTAGCTCCGGAAAGCTTCTTGGTTTCCTGGTAATCCACTGGGGCATAGAGGCAAATCCGGCGAAGATTAAAGCCATTGAGAAGATGCGGCCACCAGCCCGCATCAAGAACGTCCAGAAACTGACTAGATGTCTAGCCGCCCTCAGCCGGTTCATCTCAAGACTGACGGAACGGGCGCTACCCTTCTTCAAACTATTGAGGATGTAGGATCGAATATTACGTGAAAAGCTACCAGAGGGGGGGGGGTGAATGGTAGATTTAAAAATCTTACGCAGCGGAAACAATTAAACCCCAACCCCTTCGGCAGAAAAACGATCTCTTAAAGAAATCGTGTGTGAAACTAATCTAAATGTGTTTCACCATGACAAAAGTGATGTATATCAGAGAGAATCAAGTCACGAAGACAACACAAAAAGAATCACTCAAATCCGTCGAGAAAAACTCAAGTTATGATCGAAAGATCAAACAATGGTCAATCTGCCCTACCCGAGAAAAAACAGTTCTGGAACGCTGCAAAGAAACTCGTGTAGATCAGAAACCACAAATCCAATGACCGTGAAATTTTTACATATGATATATAATCAAGTTGTGAAGACAACCCAAAAAGAATCACGTCAATTGGATCTGTAAAACTTGAGTTATGATAAAACCACCGACAGAAGGTAGTGCTGTCTAGAAACTCGACGAGTAAAACTTGTCTAGAACAAGTCGGACGAACAAGACACAAAAGTTCCTTCAACCTACGAATTTTATTCAATAGAACAACAGAGGAACAGCCTCAAAGTCGTTCACCACGAGCTCTGGGCTCCCTTGCTTATATAACCAGCCCTTAGGCCAACCCAATATCAACTAGGACTCCAATCCTACTCAGATCACGAATCGTAACTTTCCATAACTGATCAAGATTCTTCTATACGCAGATAGAATCAATCTTAAGACTTCCAAACACCTTAGGAATGTATCACACATTCCTAAACAACTCAAATTCGTGACCCACACGAAATCCTAACATAACCAACTCAAATCTTTCCATATTTGAGTCAAACCCGACTCAGCCGCAGCCTGAGTCCATAACCTAGTCGGTTAAACCTTTCCGACCAACTCTTTACGTCCACATCTCTTCATCACGTCTCGGAACCATGTAGCCACGTCCATGCACTCCTTGCACACGTGCAAACATCTTCCAATGACGTCCACGATACCTTCATATGCATTGTTCTTGATTCAATCATGTTGCGCAACCTCCTGATCAGCTCAACCACAATTCCTCCTGAATTTGGTTGTTGGAACCTCATCTCCTCCCTGAGACTAGTCCAATGGATCCCGTCACCAGCCATGTCTTGAACTCAAGCAACACCTGCACAATAATAAACAACCAATCCATACGAGCCTAAGTCCTCAACTTGACTCAAGTTAGTTTGTAAGACCTATATGTGCTGAATACATTGGCTTGTAGTGAATACACTTGGCTTTGATGATAAAAAGTTTTAAATATCACCAAAACACCCTTTTATCAAGGTCCGACTCTAGCTCTGAGCTACAACAAGGTCCGACGGTAGGTCCGGCTTGCTTTGGTTAGCTCCGGTGAGCTTTATCTTTAGCTCCGACATGTCTTTGATAGCTCTGGCATGTCTTTGATAGCTCCGGCATATATTTGATAGCTCCGACATGTTTTTGTTAAGCTCCGAGTTGATTTTTCTAGCTCTGGCTTTTGGGATTACTAGTTCCGACTAGTTTTGGTTAGCTCCAGCGCTAGATCCTGCTAGTTTTGTAAGCTCTGGCGGGAGCTTGGTTGTACTAGTTTTGGTAAGCTCCGGCGCTAGGTTCTACTAGCTTTTGTTAGCTCCAGCTCAAGCTCCGGGTTGCTCTGGCAAGGTCCGGAACTTGACTGCAGTGCTTCTGCTTTTCATTTGCAATGTTTCGTACTTGCTTTACATTGTTGGAAAGTTTGCTTAGTATTCTTTTACTAAGTTTTTGGTGTGTTTTGGATGATATGATTGATATCGTTTTGCTATGCTTTGCAACATGCTTATGTGAGGTTCTCACGTAAGGTGTTGTGTTCGGAACTAACTTGAGTCAAGTCGAGGACTTGGGCTCGTATGGATTGGTTGTTTATTCATGTTCATGTGTTGCTTGAGTTCAAGTCATGGCTGGTGACGGGATCCATTGGACTATTCTCAGGGAGGACATGAGGTTCCAACAACCAAGTTCGGGAGGAACTGTGGTTGAGCTGATCAGGAGGTCGCGCAGGATGATTGAATCAAGGGCAGTGCATATGAAGGTTACTGAACGTCGAATGAAGGTGTTTGCACGTATGCATGTGGTGCACGACGTGGCAACATGGTTCCGAAGATGGGATAAGGAAGGAAAGATCTGGTTGGAAGGATCGGATCGTATTGGTTGATGACTTTGGCTGCGGCGGAGTCGGTTATGACTCGGTATGGAAAGTATCGAGTTGGTTATGTTAGGATTTCGTGTGTGTCACAAATTTGAGTTGTTTAGGAATGTAAGATACGTTCCTAAGGTGTTTGGAAGTCTTAATATTGCTTCTATCTGCGTATAGAAGAATCTTGAGCAGTTATGGAAAGTTACGATTCGTGATCTGAGTAGGATTGGAGTCCTAGTTGATATTGGGTTGGCCTAAGGGCTGGTTATATAAGCAAGGGAGCCCAGAGCTCGTGGTGGACGACTTTGGAGGCTGTTCCTCGTATGTTCTATTGAATAAAATCCGTAGTTTGAAGGAACTTTTGTGCCTTGTTCGTCTGACTTGTTCCAGACAAGTTTTACTCGTCGAGTTTCTGTACAGCACTACCTTTCGTCGGTGGTTTTATCATAACTCGAGTTTTACAGATCCAATTGACGTGATTCCTGTTGGGTTGTCTTCACAACTTTATTATCTATCATATATCAAAATTTCAAGGTTATTGGATTTGTGGTTTCTGATCTACACGAGTTTCTTTGCAGCATTCCAGAGCTGTTTTTCCTCGGGTAGGGCAGTTTGACCTATGTTTGATCTTTCGATCATAACTTGAGTTTTTCTCGACGGATTTGAGTGATTACTTTTGTTTTATCTTCATGACTTGATTCTCTCTGATATCCATCACTTTTGTCACGGTGAAACACGTATAGATTAGTCTCACACACGATTTCTTTAACAGATCGTTTTTCTGCCAAAAGGGTTTGGGGTTTAATTGTTTCTGCTGTGTAAGATTTTTAAATATACCATTCACCCCCCCCTCTGGTAGATTTTCACGTGCTCTTCGATCCTACAATTGGTATCAGAGCCACAGTGGTCTAATCCTTGAGATTTGCACGTGTTTTTGACTAATCATCATGGAGAAGTACTCCGCCAAACCTTGTGTGTTTGCTGGTATTGATTTCCAGGTTTGGAAGGCACGCATGGAGGCTTTCATCCAGGCACAAGGCTTTGCAATATGGGAGAAGGTGTATAAGCCTTATGAAGTGCCACCCAATGATCAAGTCACGGCCACAAACCTACGGGACGTTGACAACAACAACAAAGCCCGAAACTTGATCATCCAAGGACTCACTCAAAGCGACTTTGATCGTGTCGCGCACCTCTGATCAGCATACGATGTTTGGAGATCTCTCTGTGATTACCATGAAGGCTCCAACACAATCAAGGAGGTAAAACAAGATATGTTCAAAAAGGAATATATGTGTTTTGAGATGCAACCAGGTGAGTCTATCAATGACCTTTTTGCTCATTTCAATAAAATTCTCAGCAACTTACGTAGTGTCAATGTAAATTTTTCTGATGCTAAGAATGCTAGGCAACTTCTTAGTGCGTTAGACATGTCAATTTGGGAGATGAAAGTAACATCTATCTGTGAATCAACTGTCATGAGTTCTCTTACATTAGATGTACTTTATTCTAAACTAAAAACTCATGAAATTGACATCCTAGCACGTAAGAACCCAAATAAGTCTATTGCATTTGTTTCACAACATGATATGTCTAGCTCCGGCCAATCATCATCCTGCAGTACTCTTGCTTTGTTGTCCTCACTAACCCTGGAGCAGATCGAAGAATTTCCAGAAGAGGATTTGGCACTCATCTCTACTAGATTCTCAAAAGCATTGCAAAATGTGAGAACTAGAAGGAGAGGAAGCTCCGGACCTCAATGCTGTTTTGAATGTGGTAAAACAGGACACTTTCGTACAGAATGCCCTAAACTTTCAGGTCCGACCGCCCGAGAAGAAAAACAAAGCAAGGTTCGAACCTCCTCTGGAAATTCCAACAAGAAGAAGAAAGGTACCATAGGAAGCAAGATGATCAACAGCTTCATCACCGCGCTTCAAGAACTTAGTTCAAGTGATGTAGACTTTGAAAGTGATGAAGATGATGACGATCTGGCCAACTTATGCTTCATGGCGGGCAAAACAAGATCAAGATCAAGTCAGGAGGATGCAGAACACAACAGTGAAGACGATGAGGTATGTTCTACCTGCAATGAAATGTGTGATGCTATTTCTCGTGCAACTATTATTGTCAAGAAAAAGGACAAAAAGCTTAGGGATAATGCTGCTAAAATTGAATCACTAGAATCTGAAATTAACCGTTTAAAAACTTTGATTCCTAGTGATGATGCATGTCCCTCATGTGACTTAATCTATGAACAATTGTCCACATTAAGAAGTGCACACTCCTCCACTCTAGATAGACTTGATGAAGAAATTGAAAAGAACAAAGAGCTTGCTGCACTTAATGATAAAAACTTGAAAGATGCTAGCTGTTCTACAATTGATTTGCATTATTCTACTTGTGAGGATCTTGATAAAAAACTGCAAGATGCTATGAATGAAATTTCTATATTGAACAATGCTTTACGTTATCATGAAGTTAAATTTTGTTCCAATTGCAAACTAAAAAGAAAAACTTCATGTGAAAATTGCCTTGATCTGTCAAATAAACTTGACAACATGCATAGGACATTAGATCGGTTTTGTAATGGGAATAAGAACCTAAACTTACTGCTGAATTCTTCCAAGTCTTGCCATGATAAAACTGGTTTAGGTTTTGATTCTCATGCTCATGCTGAGGCACATCCACCTAAAATTGTAAAGTCATTAGGAAGTGGTTTGATTCAAACAGTTCCTAAACAAAAAGGAGTGGTTTTCAAATCTACAGGAGTGTTGTCTCATTCGATTTCAAATAAAAATATTGCTTGCTCATCTAGACATGAACACAAAGTTAAATTTCATTGTACCTTCTGTGGTAGAGATGGTTATGTCATAAATTTTTGTTATAGACTAGCTAAACAACAGAAAAAGGAAAGAAAAATTGCTAGATCTTATAACCTTCATGAAATAGAAAAACACAACCTGCTTTAGTGAGTCAGAAATTTGAAAAGGTAGCTTCCGGACCTTCTCGTAAGAAATCCGCAAAAGCAGCTCCGATAGTTCCGATAGCTCCCGGACCTTTTGTTGTTTCCTTTGGAACTTCAGCTTTTGTTACCGGAGCTTCAGCCTTGTCTTTTGGAACTGCTGCTTTTACCTCCAGAGCACTGGTTTTTGTGCTAAAAGAGTTAAGAATAGAAAACCTCAAACTTCGACTCATAAACCTGCTGTTTTATCTCAGCTTTCGCGTGTCTTTCCTGCTGCATGTCGTGTGACTCAGTACTGGATACCTAAATGCCTTTTGACTAACCCCAGTATTGAGTCATCGACGTATTGTGCTTCTATGTAGGTTACACGTTTGAGGAAGGAGAACATTTAGATTGTGGATTCAGGTTGCTCACGCCACATGACCGGTAACAAAGATTGGTTCTCCTCCCTTTCCTTTGTGTCATGTGTAGAGAATGTTACTTTTGCCGATAATTCTTCAACTCCTATAATTGCTAAGGGTTCGATTAGAGTAAATGATCACTACACTTTAAAGGATGTGGCACTTGTCAAAAATTTGAAATACAACTTACTTTCTGTTGCACAATTGCTAGATGAAAATCTAGAAATTATTTTAAATAAAAACTGCTGCAAAGTTGTAGGTTCGAATAGTGAGCTTATTTTTAACATGTCTCGGTTTGGAAGAGTTTTTAAAGCTGATTTTGATATGTCTTCCTCTAAGCATAGGTGTCTAGTTGCTAATGATTCAAAGGACTTATATTTTTGGCATCGTAGACTTGGTCACGTAGGCTTTGATCACCTAACGCGTGTTAGTGCTCTTGATCGCATACGTGGGCTGCCTAAGCTTAAAGGGGACAAAGAAATTGTGTGCTCTTCTTGTAGACATACTAAGATGGTTGCAGGTTCACATACCCCTCTCACAATGATCATGACAACTGAACCATGTCAACTTTTGCATCTTGACACCGTAGGACCTTCACGTGTTCAATCCTTCGGAGGTAAATGGTATGTTCTTGTTATTGTTGATGATTATTCTAGATACTCTTGGGTTTACTTTATGGCGTCTAAGAATGAAGTTTTTAGTCACTTTAGAACTTTATTTCTTAGATTATCAATTGATCACCCAGGATCATTAAAAGCAATTAGAAGTGATAATGGAACTGAATTTAAAAAATCAATCTCTTGATCACTTTTGTGCTGAAAATAGAATAGATCATCAATTCTCTTCACCATATGTACCTCAACAAAACGGTGTTGTAGAAAGAAAGAACAGAACCCTAGTTGAGATGGCTAGGACTATGCTTGATGAATATCAAACTCCTAGGAAATTTTGGGCTGATGCGTTAGCAACCGCTTGTTATGTCTCAAATCGTATTTTCTTGCGTGCTAAGCTAGGTAAAACACCATATGAGCTCCGGTTTGGACATAGGCCTAGTGTTACACACTTTCGGGTCTTTGGTTGCAAATGCTTTGTTAAGAAGCATGGTAATCTTGATAAATTTGAACCTAGATCCATTGATGGCATGTTTCTTGGTTATCCATCTCATACTAGAGGCTACCGTATGCTTTTACTTGGCACTAACAAAATTGTGGAGACTTGTGAAGTGTCTTTTGATGAAGCTAGCACAGGCACTAGCTCCAATGTTGCAGGACCAGATCCGTATCCTCAGGGGGGGTATTTTCGAAGATGAAGAAGAGCCGGTGATACTGCCTGGTAGTTCCAAAGTTGAAACGTGTCCAGCTCCGGAAATTGAACAAGCTCCGGCTATCACCTATGATGGTCCTGATTGTCGACAAGTCACAAGCTCATCAATCTACGATGAACCTAATGAAGAAGAAGCTTGTGGGACATCTGTTCCCCTACGTTTTTACAAAGATCATCCCCCACAACAGATGATTGGAAGCCTACACGAACGAGTCACACGGTCCAGGTTTTGCGATCCAAACTCTCATGCTCATTCTGCTTTTGTTGCTTCTTTTGAACCCAAAGATATATCACACGCACTCACTAATGAATCTTGGATTATTGCTATGCAAGAAGAGTTAGAAAATTTTGAAAGAAATAATGTTTGGAAACTTGTACCTCCACCTCAAGGTCACACTTTAATTGGAACTAAATGGGTATTTAAAAATAAACAAAGTGAGGATGGGGTTGTGGTTATGAATAAGGCTAGGTTGGTTGCTCAAGGTTTCACTCAAGTTGAAGGTCTAGATTTTGATGAAACTTTTGCTCCTGTCGCTAGATTAGAAGCCATAAGAATTTTGTTAGCTTTTGCAGCATCTAAAGGTTTAAGCTATATCAAATGGATATTAAAAGTGCTTTTCTTAATGGCTACATAGATGAGGAGGTTTATGTCAAACAACCACCGGGTTTTGAAAATCCAGATTTTCCTAATCATGTTTACAAACTGTCCAAAGCTTTATACGGTCTCAAACAAACCCCTAGAGCATGGTATGATAGGTTAAAAACATTCTTACTTGAAAAGGGGTTTACCATGGGCAAGGTTGATAGAACTCTTTTTGTGCTTAAACATGGCAATGACTCATTATTCGTTCAAGTGTACGTGGATGATATTATCTTTGGTTGTGCTTCTCATGATCTTGTGTCCAAGTTTTCAGCAATGATGAGTTCCGAATTTGAAATGAGTATGATGGGTGAACTCACTTACTTCTTGGGGCTGCAAATCAAGCAAACCAAGGAGGGTACCTTTGTGCATCAAACTAAGTATACCAAAGACCTCCTAAGGCGCTTCAACATGGACAAAAGCAAGCCTCTTCGGACACCAATGGGAACAGCAACAACAGTTGAACTTGATGAAGATTGTGAATCCGTGGATCAAAAAGAATATAGAAGCATGATTGGATCACTTTTGTACCTCACAGCATCAAGATCGGACATACAATTCAGCGTATGTCTTTGTGCACGGTTTCAAGCTCCCCCACGTGTTTCACATCGTCAAGCCGTCAAAAGGATTCTCAGGTACTTACATGGAACTCAAGAATTTGGCATTTTTCTTCCTTCTTTCTCAACCGTTACTCTGAAAGCTTTTTCGGATGCTGATTTTGTGGGTTGTAGGATTGATAGGAAAAGTACTTCCGGTGCTTGTCATTTTCTTGGTAATTCTCTTGTTGCTTGGTCCTCTAGAAAACAAAATTCAGTTGCACAATCCACAGCCGAATCTGAATATGTAGCTGCTGCTAGTGCTTGCTCACAAATTCTTTGGATTATTCAAACACTTAAGGACTATGGGGTTGATCTAGATAGTGTTCCACTATTATGTGATAACACTAGTGCCATTTGCATTGCTAAAAACCCCGTGCAACATTCTAGAACTAAGCACATTGACATTAGGTATCACTTTCTCCGAGATAATGTTGAAAAAGGAAACATTGTGCTTCACCATGTAGATACCGAACAACAATTGGCTGACATTTTTACAAAACCTTTGGATTTCACTCGTTTTTGTTACATTCGTAGTGAAATAGGGGTTATGCATCCTCATGGCTTAAATTGAGGGGGAGTTTTGAAACTTGGGAAGTCTATGTGTGAATCTGAAATTAAAATAATATGAGCATAGTATTTCATACATATATGACTTTGTGATTCCTTTTACATACTGAAAGTTCTTACTACATTACTCGTGTTATACATTTTGTAGTTTTTGCCATGTCTAGTAATTGGAATAATTACTTACACTAAATCTGGTCATGGTCGAACTTTCTTGCTGTTTTGAACTTGTTGCATGCTCACAAATGCTTTTAATCATTAAGAATTTATCAAGTAATCAACTCACATGTTGAGTTTTTATGAACAAATATAAATTGAGAAAAGATCAAGAGAATATGCATGCATCGCACTTCTTTTTTTGAGATGGCTTATCATTGCACTTAGATATGAACTTGGAAGAAGTTGTGTATGACTAAAACCATGTTCTTAAGCTTATGATTGTCAAATGACATAGGCTTGGCTTAGTTGGTTAGAATAAGGCTCATGTGCATATAATCTCTTACAAATATCATATGATCTAAATTTATGCTTTGAAAAATGCTAAAATGCAGCAACTAGTGTCATGCTTTCAGGTTTTGAAATAGTTAAGTTTGTGAGATCATGACTTGCTTAAATTGAAAATTACATTTGATCTCTAGCATGGCTTACACTACTTTATGTATTTCATTGATGTGATAATGTAAGGTACTTGATAGTATGACTTGGATGAGCTTTGTTTATATGTATATGTTATAATATGCTCATAACAACTAAAGAGGGAGAGATAATTTGTTTACATGCTCATGACTTGCTGAATACATTGTCAAAGGGGGAGAGATAAGCATGAAGAGAAAAAGATAGCTCCGACATGTTTTTGCTAAGCTCCGAGTTGATTTTTCTAGCTCCGGCTTTTGGGATTACTAGTTCCGACTAGTTCTGGTTAGCTCCGGCGCTGGGTCCTGCTAGTTTTGTAAGCTCTGGCGGGACCTTCGTTGTACTAGTTTTGGTAAGCTCTAGCGCTAGGTTCTACTAGCTTTTGTTAGCTCCGGCTCAAGCTCCGGGTTGCTCTGGCAAGGTCCGGAACTTGACTGCAGTGCTTCTGCTTTTCATTTGCAATGTTTCGTACTTGCTTTACGTTGTTGGAAAGTTTGCTTAGTATTCTTTTACTAAGTTTTTGGTGCGTTTTGGATGATATGGCTGATATCGTTTTGCTATGCTTTGCAACATGCTTATGTGAGGTTCTCACGTAAGGTGTTGTGTTCGGAACTAACTTGAGTCAAGTCGAGGACTTGGGCTCGTATGGATTGGTTGTTTATTCATGTGCAGGTGTTGCTTGAGTTCAAGTCATGGCTGGTGACGGGATCCATTGGACTATTCTCAGGGAGGAGATGAGGTTCCAACAACCAAGTTCGGGAGGAACTGTGGTTGGGCTGATCATAAGGTCGCGCAGGATGATTAAATCAAGGGCAGTGCATATGAAGGTTACTGAACGTCGAAGGAAGGTGTTTGCATGTATGCATGCGGTGCATGATGTGGCAACATGGTTCCGAAGATGGGATAAGGAAGGAAAGATCTGGTTGGAAGGATCGGATCGTATCGGTTGATGACTTTGTCTGCGGCGGAGTCGGTTATGGAGTATCGAGTTGGTTATGTTAGGATTTCGTGTGTGTCACGAATTTGAGTTGTTTAGGAATGTGGAATACGTTCCTAAGGTGTTTGGAAGTCTTAAGATTGCTTCTATCTGCATATAGAAGAATCTTGAGCAGTTATGGAAAGTTACGATTCGTGATCTGAGTAGGATTGGAGTCCTAGTTGATATTGGGTTGGCCTAAGGGCTGGTTATATAAGCAAGGGAGCCCAGAGCTCGTGGTGGAAGACTTTGGGGGCTGTTCCTCTTGTGTTCTATTGAATAAAATTCGTAGTTTGAAGGAACTTTTGTGCCTTGTTCGTCCGACTTGTTCCAGACAAGTTTTACTTGTCGAGTTTCTGGACAGCACTACCTTTCGTCGGTGGTTTTATCATAACTCGAGTTTTACAAATCCAATTGACGTGATTCTTATTGGGTTGTCTTCACAACTTGATTATATATCATATATCAAAATTTCAAGGTCATTGGATTTGTGGTTTCTGATCTACACGAGTTTCTTTGCAGCATTCCAGAACTGTTTTTCCTCGGGTAGGGCAGTTTGACCTGTGTTTGATCTTTCGATCATAACTTGAGTTTTTATCGACGGATTTGAGTGATTACTTTTGTGTTGTCTTCGTGACTTGATTCTCTCTGATATCCATCACTTTTTTCACGGTGAAACACGATCAAATTAGTCTCACACACGATTTCTTTAACAGATCGTTTTTCTGCCGAAAGGGTTTGAGGTTTAATTGTTTCCGCTGCATAAGATTTTTAAATCTACCATTCACCCCCCTCTGGTAGCTTTTCACATGCTCTTCGATCCTACATAGTTCCGAACACAACACCTTACGTGAGAACCTCACACAAGCATGTTGCAAAACCACAGTAACACAATATTATCCATATCAACCAAAATGCACCAAAAACTTAGCAAATGAATACTAAGCAATCTTTCCAACAATGTAAAGTAAGTACGAAACATTGCAAATGAAAAGCAGAAGCACTACGGTCAAGTTCTGGACCTTACCAGAGCAACCCGGATCTTGAGCCGGAGCTAACAAAAGCTAGAAAAACCTAGCGCCGGAGCTTACCAGAACTAGTACAACCAAGCTCCCGCTAGAGCTTACAAAACTAGCAGGACCTGGCGCTGGAGCTAACCAGAACTAGTCGGAACTAGTAATCCCAAAAGCCGGAGCTAGAAAAATCAACTCGGAGCTTAGCAAAAACATGCCGAAGCTATCAAAGACATGCCGGAGCTAAAGACAAAACTCACCGGAGCTGACCAAAGCTAGTCAGACCTAGCATCGAACATAACCGAAGCTACCCAAAACAAGCCGGACCTACCGTCGGACCTTGCTGTAGCTCAGAGCTAGAGTCGGACCTTGATAAAAAGGTGTTTTGGTGATATTTAAAAGTTTTATCATCAAAGCCAAGTGTATTCACTACAAGCCAATGTATTCAGCACACATAGGTCTTACAATCTCCCCCTTGATGAATGCATTGGCAACACCATTTAAAATCCGAACATTGGCTTATTCACATAAAAGTTTCGAAGGTAATTTCTCCCCCTTTCTAAATCAAAAGTAAAATGAGAAGAAAATCCAAAAATTTATCCCATATTATCTCCCCCCCTTTATTATCTCTCCTTATGCACATATTCTCATTCTCTTCATGCTTATCTCTCCCCCTTTGACAATGTATTCAGCAAGTCATGAGCATATAAACAAATTATCTCTCCAACTTTAGTTGTTATGAGCATAGTATAACATATACATATAAAAAAAGCTCATGCAAGTCATACTATCAAGTACCTTACATTATCACATCAATGAAATACATAAAGTAGTGTAAGCCATGCTAGAGATCAAATGTAATTTTCAATTTAAGCAAGTCATGATCTCACAAACTTAACTATTTCAAAACCTGAAAGCATGACACTAGTTGCTGCATTTTATTATTTTTCAAAGCATAAATTTAGATCATATGATATTTGCAAGAGATTATATGCGCATCTGCCTTATTCTAACCAACCAAGCCAAGCCTAGGTCATTTGACAATCAGAAGCTTAAGGACATGGTTTTAGTCATACACAACTTCTTCCAAGTTCATATTTAAGTGCAATGATAAGCCATCTCAAAAGAAGAAGTGCGATGCATGCATATTCTCTTGATCTTTTCTCAATTTATATTTGTTCATAAAACTCAACATGTAAGTTGATTACTTGATGAATTCTTAATGATTAAAAGCACTTGTGAACATGTAACAAGTTCAAAACAGCAAGAAAGTTTGACCATGACCAGTTTTAGTGTAAGTAATTATTCCAATTACTAGACATGGCAAAAACTACAAAATGTATAACACGAGTAATGTAGTAAGAACTTTCAGCATGTAAAAGGAATCACAGAGTCATATATGTATGAAATACTATGCTCATATTATTTTAGTTTCAGATTCACACATAGACTTCCCAAGTTTCAAAAACTCCCCCTCAATTTAAGCCATGAGGATGCATAACCCCTATTTCACTACGAATGTAACAAAAACGAGTGAAATCCAAAGGTTTTGTAAGAATGTCAGCCAATTGTTGTTCGGTATCTACATGGTGAAGCACAATGTTTCCTTTTTCAACATTATCTCAGAGAAAGTGATACCTAATGTCAATGTGCTTAGTTCTAGAATGTTGCACGGGGTTTTTAGCAATGCAAATGGCACTAGTGTTATCACAGAATAGTGGAACACTATCTAGATCAACCCCATAGTCCTTAAGTGTTTGAACAATCCAAAGAATTTGTGAGCAAGCACTAGCAGCAGCTACATATTCAGATTCGGCTGTGATTGTGCAACTGAATTTTGTTTTCTAGAGGACCAAGCAACAAGAGAATTACCAAGAAAATGACAAGCACCAGAAGTACTTTTCCTATCAATCCTACAACCCCCAAAATCAGCATCTGAAAAAGCTTTCAAAGTAACGGTTGAGAAAGAAGGAAGAAAAATGCCAAATTCTTGAGTTCTATGTAAGTACCTGAGAATCCTTTTGACGGCTTGACGATGTGAAACACGTGGGGAAGCTTGAAACCGTGCACAAAGACATACGCTGAATTGTATGTCCGGTCTTGATGACGTGAGGTACAAAAGTGATCTGATCATGCTTCTATATTCTTTTTGATTCACAGATTCACCATCTTCATCAAGTTCAAGTGTTGTTGCTGTTCCCATTGGTGTCCGTAGAGGCTTGCTTTTGTCCATGTTGAAGTGCCTTAGGAGGTCTTTGGTATACTTCATTTGATGCACAAAGGTACCCTCCTTGGTTTGCTTGATTTGCAGTCCCAAAAAGTAAGTGAGTTCACCCATCATACTCATTTCAAATTCGGAACTCATTATTGCTGAAAACTTGGACACAAGATCATGAGAAGCACAACCAAAGATAATATCATCCACATACACTTGAACGAATAATGAGTCATTGCCATGTTTAAGCACAAAAAGAGTTTTATCAACCTTGCCCATGGTAAACCCCTTTTCAAGTAAGAATGTTTTTAACCTATCATACCATGCTCTAGGGGCTTGTTTGAGACCGTATAAG
The DNA here is from genome assembly GCA_036927565.1 of Tuctoria greenei. Lineage (NCBI taxonomy): Eukaryota > Viridiplantae > Streptophyta > Magnoliopsida > Poales > Poaceae > Tuctoria > Tuctoria greenei. The sequence continues at coordinate 30,365,931 of JAYESD010000011.1, forward strand.
GCTTTGGACAGTTTGTAAACATGATTAGGAAAATCTGGATTTTCAAAACCTGGTGGTTGTTTGACATAAACCTCCTCATCTATGTAGCCATTTAGAAAAGCACTTTTAACATCCATTTGAAATAGCTTAAAACCTTTAGATGCTGCAAAAGCTAACAAAATTCTTATGGCTTCTAATCTAGCGACAGGAGCAAAAGTTTCATCAAAATCTAGACCTTCAACTTGAGTGAAACCTTGAGCAACCAACCTAGCCTTATTCCTTACCACAACCCCATCCTCACTTTGTTTATTTTTATATACCCATTTAGTTCCAATTAAAGTGTGACCTTGAGGTGGAGGTACAAGTTTCCAAACATTATTTCTTTCAAAATTTTCTAACTCTTCTTGCATGGCAATAATCCAAGATTCATTAGTGAGTGCGTGTGATATATCTTTGGGTTCAAAAGAAGCAACAAAAGCAGAATGAGCATAAGAGTTTGGATCGCAAAACCTGGACCGTGTGACTCGTTCGTGCAAGCTTCCAATCATCTGTTGTGGGGGATGATCTTTGTAAAAACATGGGGGAACAGATGTCTCACAAGCTTCTTCTTCTTCATTAGGTTCATCGTAGATTGATGAGCTTGTGACTTGTGGACGATCAGGACCAACATAGGTGATAGCCGGAGCTTGTTCAATGTCCGGAGCTGGACACGTGTCAACTTCGGAACTACCAGGCAGTATCACCAGCTCTTCTTCATCTTCGAAAATACCCTCCCCCTGAGGATACGGATCTGGTCCTGCAACACCAGAGCTAGTACCTGGGCTAGCTTCATCAAAAGACACTTTACAAGTCTCCACAATTTTGTTAGTGTCAAGTAATAGCACACGATAGCCTCTAGTATGAGATGGATAACCAAGAAACATGCCATCAAAAGATCTAGGTTCAAATTTATCAAGATTACCATGTTTCTTAACAAAGCATTTGCAACCAAAGACCCGAAAGTGTGTAACACTAGGCCTATGTCCAAACCGGAGCTCATATGGTGTTTTACCTAGCTTAGCACGCAAGAAAACACGATTTGAGACATAACAAGCGGTTTCTAACGCATCAGCCCAGAATTTCCTAGGAGTTTGATATTCATCAAGCATAGTCCTAGCCATCTCAACTAAGGTTCTGTTTTTTCTTTCTACAACACTGTTTTGTTGAGGTACATATGGTGAAGAAAATTGATGATCTATTCTATTTTCAGCACAAAAGTGATCAAAAGATTGATTTTTAAATTCAGTTCCATTATCACTTCTAATTGCTTTTAAAGATCCTGGATAATCAATTGATAATCTAAGAAATAAAGTTCTAAAGTGACTAAAAGCTTCATTCTTAGACGCCATAAAGTAAACCCAAGAGTATCTAGAATAATCATCAACAATAACAAGAACATACCATTTACCTCCAAAGGATTGAACACGTGAAGGTCCTACGGTGTCAAGATGCAAAAGTTGACATGGTTCAGTTGACATGATCATTGTGAGAGGAGTATGTGAACCTGCAACCATCTTAGCATGTCTACAAGAAGAGCACACAATTTCTTTGTCCCCTTTTAGCTTAGGCAGCCCGCGTATGCGATCAAGAGCACTAACACGCGTTAGGTGATCAAAGCCTACGTGACCAAGTCTACGATGCCAAAAATATAAGTCCTTTGAATCATTAGCAACTAGACACCTATGCTTAGAGGAAGACATATCAAAATCAGCTTTAAAACTCTTCTAAACCGAGACATGTTAAAAATAAGCTCACTATTTGAACCTACAACTTTGCAGCAGTTTTTATTGAAAATAATTTCTAGATTTTCATCTAGCAATTGTGCAACAGAAAGCAAGTTGTATTTCAAATTTTTGACAAGTGCCACATCCTTCAAAGTGTAGTGATCATTTACTCTAACCGAACCCTTAGCAATTATAAGAGTTAAAGAATTATCAGCAAAAGTAACATTCTCTACACGTGACACAAAAAAGAGGGAGGAGAACCAATCTTTGTTACCGGTCATGTGGCGTGAGCAACCTGAATCCACAATCCAAATGTTCTCCTTCCTCAAATGTGTAACCTACATAGAAGCACAATACGTCGATGACTCAATACTGGGATTAGTCAAAAGGCATTTAGGAATCCAGTACTGAGTCACGCGACGTGCAGTAGGAAAAACACGCGAAAGCTGAGACAAAACAGCAGGTTTATGAGTCAAAGTTTGAGATTTTTTATTCTTAACTACTGACCTATAAGGTGTTACTTGTGTAGCACAAAAATCAGTAGCTCCGGAGGCAAAAACAGAAGGTCCGGAGGTAAACTTTGAATGTTTTTGACTCAAAACAGCAGGTTGTACATTCGGTTCAATGTGTGCAGCAAATTTTGCATGAAAGTTATGAGATCTAGCAACCATTCTTTCCCTTTTCTGTTGTTTAGCTAGTCTATATCAAAAATCTATGACATGACTATCTCTACCACAGAAGGTACAATGAAATTTAACTTTGTGTTCATGTCTAGATGAGCAAGCAATATTTTTATTTGAAACCGAATGTGACAACACTCCTGCAGATTTGAAAACCACTCCTTTTTGTTTAGGAACTGTTTGAATCAAACCACTTCCTAATGACTTTACAATTTTAGGTGGATGTGCCTTAGCATGAGCATGAGAATCAAAATCTAAACCAGTTTTATCGTTGCAAGACTTGGAAGAATTCAGAAGTAAGTTTAGGTTCTTATTCCCATTACAAAACCGATCTAATGTCCTATGCATGTCATCAAGTTTATTGGACAGATCAAGGCAATTGTCACATGAAGTTTTTCCTTTTAGTTTGCAATTTGAACAAAATTTAACTTCATGAGAACGTAAAGCATTGTTCAATATAGAAATTTCATTCATAGCATCCTGTAGTTCCTTATCAAGATCCTCACAAGTAGAACAATGCAAATCAATTGTAGAACAGCTAGCATCTTTCAAGTTTTTATCATTAAGTGCAGCAAGCTCTTTGTTCTTTTCAATTTCTTCATCAAGTCTATCTAGAGTGGAGGAGTGTGCACTTCTTAATGTGGACAATTGTTCATAGATTAAGTCACATGAGGGACATGCATCATCACTAGGAATCAAAGTTTTTAAATGGTTAATTTCAGATTCTAGTGATTCAATTTTAGCAGCATTATCCCTAAGATTTTTGTCCTTTTTCTTGACAATAATAGTTGCACGAGAAATAGCATCACACATTTCATTGCAGGTTAGAACATACCTCATCGTCTTCACTGTTGTGTTCTGCATCCTCCTGACTTGATCTTGATCTTGTTTATCCCGCCATGAAGCATAAGTTGGCCAGATCATCATCATCTTCATCACTTTCAAAGTCTACATCACTTGAACTAAGTTCTTGAAGTGCGGTGATGAAGCTGTTAATCATCTTGCGTCCTATGGTACCCTTCTTTTTCTTCGTATCTTTTGCAGAGGAGTGCTTCGTTCTTGTTTTCTTTTCATCCCGGGAAGTAGGACCTGAAAGGTTAGGGCAATCTGAACGAAAATGTCCCGTCTTACCACATTCGAAGCACCGTTGAGGTTCGGAGCTTCCTCTCCTTCTAGTTCTCACATTTTGCAATGCTTTTGAGAACCTCGTAGAGAGAAGTGTTAGCTCCTCCTCTGGAAACTCCTCAATATGTTCAAGGGTTAGAGACGACAACAAAGCAAGTGTACTACAAGATGAAAATTGGCCGGAGCTAGGCATATCACGTTGAGAAACTAAAGCAATAGACTTGTTGGGGTTCTTACATGATATTATATCAATTTCATGAGTTTTTAGCTTGGAATATAGCACATCTAAAGTAAGTGTACTCATGACAGTAGATTCACGAATAGATGTAACTTTCATCTCCCAAATTGACATGTCTAATGTACTTAATAATTGCCTAGCATTTTCAGCATCTGAAAAATTAATATTGACACTATGCAAGTTGCTGAGAATCTTATTAAAGCGAGCAAAAAGGTCATCAATAGACTCACCGGGTTGCATCTCGAAGCGCATGTATTCTTTCTTGAACATGTCTTGCCTTACCTCTTTGATTGTGTTGGAGCCTTCATGATAGTCACAGAGAGCTCTCCAAACATCGTATGCTGATCGGAGGTGCGCTACACGATCAAAATCGCTTTGAGTGAGTCCTTGGATGATCAAGTTTCGGGCTTTGTTGTTGTTGTCGACGTCCCGTAGGTTTGTGGCCGTGACTTGATCATTAGGTGGCACTTCATAAGGCTTATACACCTTCTCCCATATTGCAAAGCCTTGTGCCTGGATAAAAGCCTCCATGCGTGCATTCCAAACCTGAAAATCAATACCAGCAAACACACAAGGTTTGGCAGAGTACTTCTCCATGATGATTAGTCAAAAAACACGTGCAAATCACAAAGATTAGAGCACCGTGGCTCCGATACCAATTTTAGGATCGAAGAGCACGTGAAAAGCTACCAGAGGGGGGGTGAATGGTAGATTTAGAAATCTTACGCAACGGAAACAATTAAACCCCAACCCCTTTGGCAGAAAAACGATCTCTTAAAGAAATCATGTGTGAAACTAATCTAAATGTGTTTCACTGTGACAAAAGTGATGGATATCAGAGAGAATCAAGTCACGAAGACAACACAAAAAGAATCACTCAAATTCGTCGAGAAAAACTCAAGTTATGATCGAAAGATCAAACAATGGTCAATCTGCCCTACCCGAGAAAAAACAGTTCTGGAACGCTGCAAAGAAACTCGTGTAGATCAGAAACCACAAATCCAATGACTGTGAAATTTTTACATATGATAGATAATCAAGTTGTGAAGACAAACCAAAAGGAATCACGTCAATTGGATCTGTAAAACTCGAGTTATGATAAAACCACCGACAGAAGGTAGTGCTGTCCAGAAACTCGACGAGTAAAACTTGTCTGGAACAAGTCGGATGAACAAGGCACAAAAATTCCTTCAACCTACGAATTTTATTCAATATAACACAAGAGGAACAGCCCCAAAGTCGTGCACCACGACCTCTGGGCTCCCTTGCTTATATAACCAGCCCTTAGGCCAACCCAATATCAACTAAGACTCCAATCCTACTCAGATCACGAATTGTAACTTTCCATAACTGATCAAGATTCTTCTATACGCAGATAGAATCAATATTAAGACTTACAAACACCTTAGGAACGTATCCAACATTCCTAAACAACTCAAATTCGTGACCCACACTAAATCCTAACATAACCAACTCAAATCTTTCCATATTTGAGTCAAACCCGACTCAGCCGCAGCCTGAGTCCATAACCTAGTCGGTTGGACCTTTCCGACCAACCCTTTACGTCCACATCTCTTCATCACGTCTCGGAACCATGTAGACACGTCCATGCACTCATTGCACACGTGCAAACATCTTCCAATGACGTCCATGATACCTTCATATGCATTGTTCTTGATTCAATCATGTTACACAACCTCCTGATCAGCTCAACCACAATTCCTCCTGAATTTGGTTGTTGGAACCTCATCTCCTCCCTGAGACTAGTCCAATGGATCCCGTCACCAGCCATGTCTTGAACTCAAGCAACACCTGCACATGAATAAACAACCAATCCATACGATCCCAAGTCCTCGACTTGACTCAAGTTAGTTCCGAACACAACACCTTACGTGAGAACCTCACATAAGCATGTTGCAAAACCACAGTAACACAATATTATCCATATCAACCAAAACGCACCAAAAACTTAGCAAATGAATACTAAGCAATCTTTCCAACAATGTGAAGCAAGTACGAAACATTGCAAATGAAAAGCAGAAGCACTACGGTCAAGTTCCGGACCTTGCCAGAGCAACCCGGAGCTTGAGCCGGAGCTAACAAAAGCTAGAAAAACCTAGCGCCGCAGCTTACCAGAACTAGTACAACCAAGCTCCCGCCGGAGCTTACAAAACTAGCAGGACCTGGTGCCGGAGCTAACCAGAACTAGTCAGAACTAGTAATCCCAAAAGCCGGAGCTAGAAAAATCAACTCGGAGCTTAGCAAAAACATGCCGGAGCTATCAAAGACATGCCGGAGCTAAAGACAAAACTCACTGGAGCTGACCAAAGCTAGTCGGACCTAGCATCGAACGTAACCGGAGCTACCCAAAACAAGTCGGACCTACCGTCGGACCTTGCTATAGCTCAGAGCTAGAGTCAGACCTTGATAAAAAGGTGTTTTGGTGATATTTAAAACTTTTATCATCAAAGTCAAGTGTATTCACTACAAGCCAATGTATTCAGCACACATAGGTCTTACAGAGGAAGTTCGGGCCATTTCAATGGCCTGAAGAAGCAGAAAAGGCGTTCCAAGAGCTAAAGCAGCTCCTCACCACTCTACCAACCTTGATAGCTCCGAACCCTTGTGAGTCCTTACTGCTTTATATTTCAGCAACCGACGAGGTTGTCAGCATGGTCCTGATTGCGGAGAGACCAGAACCATCCCAAGCTCAGGAATCCAGACCCCCCCCCCCCCCCCCCCCGGGAGGGTCCGGAGGTTCCTGAAGGTGAGTCTTGGTCTCAGCCCCTAGACTTGGATCTACAGGGAGTTATTTCAGAAGATCTGGACCCCTCCGGGAGGGTCCGGGCCGCTCCAATAGAAGCTCCGGGTTCCTCCAGCAAGGACCCAGGGGTCCCCGAAGCAGGTCCGGACCCCTCCGGAAGGGTCCAGGTCGATGTGGAGGAAGTTTCGGGCCCCTTCGGAAGGGTCCGGATAGTCCAACACCCAGTGTACTTCATCAGTGAAGTACTACATGATGCCAAGACTCGATACCTAGAGGTGCACAAGCTGCTCTACGCAGTTCTCATCGCCTCCAGGAAGCTTTGCCATTACTTCCAAGCTCACAAGATCTCAGTGGTGACCTCTTATCCACTGCGTGCGATCTTGCATAATCTCAACTCTACTGGGAACATCGCAAAGTGGGCAACGGAATTGGTCGAATTCGATCTTGAATTCGTCCCAAGACAAGCGATCAAGAGTCAATCATTGGCAGACTTCATGGCGGAATGGACCCCCTCTCCATCAAACCCTGGGGGCCCTAGAGAGCAGAAGTCGGAACTCAATGCTCCGGTCTTCACCGAACCTCACTGGACCCTCTACTTCGACGGCTCCATGCAAAAGCAGGGGGCCAGAGCTGGAGTCCTTCTCCTCGCTCCAACCGGGTAGAAGGTAAAATACATGGTCCACCTTGACTTTAAGGTGACCAACAACATGGCGGAGTATGAAGCACTCATTTATGGACTAAAGGTGGCACTATCATATGGTGTCAAGCAGCTGTTGGTCAAGGGAGATTCGTAGCTCATCATTTAACAAGTGAAGGGTGAATGCTCCTGTAACAATCCCCAACTAGTTGCTTATCTCGTTGAAGTCCAGAGGCTTCACAAGGACTTCGAAGTCCTGGATCTCCACCATGTGCAGCGTGTCCATAACGCTGAAGTTGACGAACTCTCGACGAAAGCGTCAACCGGAGCTCCAGCTCCTGACGGAACCTTCGTCCAAAGGTTGTCAAAACCCACGGCTCAGCCTGCCGAACTGAGCGAAGGGGGCGAGATCAGCATCCCGAAGCTGGCAGGCCCGATGGCCCTGTTACCATGGCAGCCATCAAGGGTCGTAGGTGCTGTCGGAAGCTCCGAGCAACCCAGCATGCAAGACTCAACTGCTCAAGCAAGCTCCGATGCATGGATCTCGGAGATCCAGAGCTACTTGAAAGACAATATCCTTCCTGACGATGATGTATCTGCTAACTGGATAGTCAGATTGGCTAAAAGATACACGCTAGTAGAAGGGGATCTCTACCGGCGCGGTGCCAACAGCGTCCTAATGCAGTGCATCACAAGGGAAGAAGGCTGCGAGCTCCTCGCAGGAATCCATGGAGGCGAGTGTGGGAACCACACGTCTTCCCGCACGCTGGTCGGTAAAGCCTTCCAGCATGGCTTATACTGGCCTACAACACTCCAGGATGCAACTGACCTAGTGAAGAAATGCAAATCATGTCAGTTCCATGCAAAGCAAATTCACACACCGGCTCAGCCTCTACAAATGATACCTCCTACATGGTCGTTCGCTGTGTGGGGGATGGACATCTTGGGACCTTTCCCAAGAGCCGTCGGAGGTTACAAGTTCTTGTATGTTGCCATGGACAAGTTCACCAAATGGCCGGAAGCAACTACAATTATGACAATAAACAAGCAATCAGCTATCAACTTCTTGCAGTCCATCGTATGTAGATTTGGAGTCCTGATCAAAATCATAACAGATAATGGAACCCAATTCACAAGCTCTGCTTTCCAAGGATACTGCGAAGACCTCGGCATCCAAGTCAGCTACGCCTTCATAGCTCACCCGGCAAGCAATGGCCAAGCCGAGAGAGCAAATGAAAAAACCTCAAAGGACTCAAGACGCGCACATATGAGCGCCTGAAAAAACATGGAGCCAACTGGATTGAAGAGCTTCCGCCCACTCTATGGGCCAACAGGACAACTCCAAACCGGTCTACTAGAGAGACACTCTTCTTCCTGGTGTACGGAGTTGAAGCAGTCCTTCCTCAGAAATCACCTTGGGGTCGCTCCTGGTTTGGACCTCCGACGAAGCCACGCAGGAACAGCTCCGGCGTGAAGACCTTGACCTCCTTGAAGAGGGAAGGTGTCGAGCAGCTGTTTGGAATGCCCGATACCGCCAAGCTCTTCGGCGCTATCACCAACGGCATGTTCACAGCTGACAGCTCAAGGAAGGCAATCTGGTGCTACGGAGAATACAATCCAAAGAAGGGTTAAACAAACTCTCCCCCAGCTTGGAGGGACCCTTCCGAGTGATCAAAGTATCCCGTCTCGGATGCCTTCGCTTGGCAACCGAGGATGGGACACCTCTCCCAAATCCTTAGAACATTGAGCACCTCCGTAAGTTCTACGCTTAATATCACGGAGGTGAGTCTGTACAGAGTCGGGTAGCTCCTCCGGGAGGGCAGCCGGACCTACCCCGTTAGGTCCGCAACGTCAATGCAACACTTGTCACAGTTTCAGAACTAAAAGTGTAGCTAGCTACCTTGGGTCAAACAAGAAACAAAACACACTTAGCCTGGTTCTGTACCCTAAGAGTGTACTTGTTTCCCCTGTACCCTGGACCTATAATGAAAGATATCATTGTGTGAAAACAGACTCCACGTGCATTTACTTTGTACAGGCTCAATATTTTTTATTTTTCTCTTTCTTGTCTATAACAAAGTTGTGCAGTTCTTAAGAAACTTTAGCTCGACCAGTTCATGTAAAATTCGAGTTGCATTGTCTATCCTTCCGGGTTCAGACATTATTGATGACCTACTTGTCTGAATGCCGCCAAGCCAATCTAGGGCCGGAGTGTGCTATCGACTTAGCCTGGTCATGCACCCTAAGTACGCCACTCTACCTACACCCCAGCAGGCCGAAGTAAGGCAAGTCCAGAAACGAATGGACCTAAAGGAAGCAAGATTGCGCTCTTGATTGTATTTAGGATTGTGTTCGACCTAAAACTTTCTCGGGAACAGTAAGCCGCAATAAAGTTATAGATAGGAAACGGATTTTACTGTTTTTCTTGACTTTAGTGTGCAGGAAAAATAAATAAGCTATGACATCCTCTAGGCGACTTGTGCTCTATGTTCAAACATTGACATCGAGCATATCTGGAGCTACTCAGTTCCGATAAAGCTAGGGGGCAAGCCGTCAACGTGAAGATGGTGGAAAGACCCTAAAGTGGAGTCTGACGTTGACACAACACGTGTTGACGTAGGTCACTGCCGGAGCTGCCAAGCTCCGACACCCTAGAGGACTAACCATCGATGCTTTACGCATCGATGGAGATTACTGTCGGAGCTACTATGCTCTAGCGATGGTCAATGTCGGATCCACTAAGCTCCGACAGCCTCAGGGGGCCTACACTATCGAAGACTTCAGACCTACATTCTATAAGTTCAAAGCACGCAAGTCTTCAACAACCGTTACATCCTCTTGGAACATGTTCACAATAAAATTGTGTACATCTACCAGGGGGCCAAGGGAGACAAAGGTGGTGTTGAAGACAAAAAATGAAATTCGAATTCACAAAAATTTGGATTTCATTCATCTGGAGACAAGATATTACAAAATTGGAGAAGAAGAAGAGAGAATACAAGCGGGAGCTACAGAGAGATGGTCCTAGACCCTATGGAAGAAATGGGCGACCTTCTGGGCCACCTCCGACATGCTGGCTCGGGCGGCTTCACCCTCTCCTTCGATGGGGCCTTCAAGCACTGGATCCAGAGGGAATTGAGGGTCCCGGCTGGTGTAGCACGTCAGCACAAACTTTGCGACATTCTTCGCCAGAGACTAACCCTCTGTTTCTAGCTGGTCCGCGATGACATCGCCCATCTTGGAGATCTTGTTGCCTACTGAACTCAGCGCCTCCAACGCCTGGTCCAGCTCCAGCTCCGGATCATTCGGACACACGGGACTGAAGCCCATTGGCGTCAGCGCGTTGTTGGCCTTACCTAGGAAGTCCCAAACTTGTTGGGACTCCGCAACCCTTGCACCACGCATCTCCTCCAAGGATCTTTTGGCCACCGCAAGCTTCGAGCTCTCCCGAGCAAGACGCTCCACCTCTTTGGCATTCTGCTGAATCGTTTCAGCTACCTGCCTTTCGAGTTTGCTGAGCTCTTCCTCCCGGAGGTGGATCTCATTCCGGCGGTTGACCAGATCTTTCTCCCGGCCCCGCACTTTCTTCTCCCGGGCGGCGATGGCATTCTCCTGCTTGTAGAGATCTTGCCCTCGCTCCCAGTCCTTCTTCTCCTCCTCCTTGCAACGCTCCTCCAATTTCTTGGTGCGTTCTTCGAGGCTCTTGTCAGCCAGAGCTGTCTTTTGGACAAGCTCTTCCTCCCTCTTCACGAGGTCATCCCGCAGCTCCAGGAAATTCTGCTCTTCATCTTCGAGCCGTCTTTCCCGCGCTTCAAGAGCCTCTCGGCACTTGACAAGACTATCGTGGATGGCGGCGAGCCTTTCCTGGCGATCATCCGCTGCGCTATTTGCAGCCTTGGCCTGCTCATAGATGGCCCGGGATTGGTTGTTGAGGGTCTACATCATGCTTTCCCTATCATCCAACAACTTACCCCAGTACTCCAGGCGGACCTTCTCCCTTTGCACCCACTCCTTGTCGTCATCCAACCTCGACTACGCCAGCTTGGTCTCGAAATGGAGTCGGTTGCGCCACCTCCTAAGGGTTTGGCATTCCTCCTCGAGGGCCTTGCTATCGTGGTAGAAGGCCAGCTGGACCTGGTGAAGGCTGGAGCAGGAGTTGTCAATAGACAACGATAGGGGAATCGGGTCCGAACCTCCTAGGGTCCTCTCCGCTGGTTCCAGCGGATCTTCAACAACAAAAATTGGGTCCCACTCTATGAGAGCGGTCCCCTGAGCTTCAACGGCACTATAGTCATCCTCCAGGATAGCCTCGGCCGCCGCCGAGGAAGTACTTGCAGCCGAAGTTCCAACCTCCGAAATTGGCTCCGAAGGCCCAGCCACCAGGTCATCAACAATTGGCCCCTCCGGTGGGGGGCCAACAGCTTCATCATGGCACTCTGGCTCAGCAGCGGGCACCTCCGGGATCACCTCTTTCGGAGCAGGTGTTGAAGGTTTGGTCGGAGCAGAAGCTACTTCTGGCTCCGACGCAGGCGCCTCCTCTGCCTCTGGCTCAGGTGCTGGCGCTTCAACCATCATGAGCTCGGGCGCTGGCGCTTCGACCACCAAAGGCTCAGGCGCCGACACCTCCGCAGCAACTGGCTCAGACGCCAGAACCTCTTCAACAGCCGGCTCCACAACTGGAACTTCTATAACAACCGGCTCTGTCGCCGGAGCTTCCTCAACAACCAGCTCAAGTGCCGGAGCTTCATCAACACCCGGCTCTACCGTCGGGACCTCATCAACCACCAGCTCGACTGTCGGGGCTTCAACAACATCCGACTCTAGGGCCGGAATTGCAGCTACCTCCGGCTCTACGGTCGGAGCGTCCAACATCTCAGCATCCAAGCCCGGAGCTTCAACCTCTGGGGCTGGTGCCGCTGGTACCTCTTCAGTACTGTGGTCCGGCGATACCACGAGAGCTTCTCGGGATGAGTCGAGGTCCAAAACCACAACAGCCAGCGCCGGGGCTGCCGCAGCCTCAGCCACCTCTTGGGGCAGCACTGGAATCGGAGCCGGAACTTCAGCCTGCACAGCCTCAACCGCTGCTGCAGGGACCGAAGCTTCAGGCCTTTTCTTGGGCACGCTGTGGACTAAGGACGAAGAAACTCAAAATACAGTTAACAATAAAACAACTGACTGAGGTAAAAAATCAAAAACTACCTCGGAAGGCTTCTGGACCAGTTACCACGGAACCTCTTCTCCGGATGCTCCAGACTGGCCCCAGCCGCCACTGGCGTGGTAGTCCTGGAGGGTCCCCCGGAGCTTGCTGCTCTATCGGCGTTGCCTTGGTTGAGGCCCCTCTCAACCGGGAAGGACCTCTGGACCCAGAGCCCTCAGCTGGCCTTGGTACTGGAGTCACCTGGCCAGAGCTAGCACCCCAGGAAGAAGCCGCTACTGGAGTAGATGCCACCGGCGTAGACCTCCCCCTCTAGGGAGAAGGAGACGTCGTGGAAGAAGTATGCCTGGCAAACCTTCTGTCGGCATGCTTCCTCTTACGGCTCGAGGGCTCGGCCAATTCCTTGCCCTTGCCGATGACTTCGGTTCTTGGCTTAGGGGCGGGAATGGAGCCACCTTCAGGAGCTTCGGAGATCGCCAACCCGGTGGTCGAACGCCTCTCAACGACACCAAGGTCGTCAAGCATCGGCATCGTCCGCCAGAGCTCTCTGCTGAACTCTGCCTCCATGTTTAGAGGGAGGAAAGTTGCCGGCGAAGCCAAGTCGTCACCCTCGATGTCGATGCTGTGCTGGAACTTCTTGAGGTGGAACTCCAAAGTTGCACCCTCCATGTTGGACTTCAAACCGGTCTCGATCCGGTCGTCGTCCAGCATACTGTTGAGGGCCCAAGTCAACTTATCCCTCCTCTTCAGCGGAGCCCACCTGTTGGTCAGGAAGTTGCAAAACACCGCCTGAGGAGTCACTCCTCCTTCCACGCACAGGCGGATCCTGGTTAGAGCAGGGTTGAAGGCGTCCGATAACACCGGAGCTTCACTCCAAACTGCAGTGTCGATGTTGGGGAGGCCTTCCGGAAGCTCCAGCTTCTCGTGCTCCTCCACCCTGATGACAATCCAATCCTTCTTCTAGTCGTCCCACTTCCCAGAAGGGAACGAACGCAAGTACTTGTACAGGCACTTCTTGCGCTTCACAAAATAGTAGAAGCCAAGGTACTCATCACCCCTGCCCGTAGTTTGGACAGTGAAGAAGGTGCGGAAGAGCTCAATGCAGGGAGGAATGCCCACCCACATCTCGCAGAAGTGGACAAAGATTGAAATCAGCAGAATGGAGTGGGGGCCAAGGTGGTACAGCTGCAGACCATAGAAGTCTAGCAGCATCAAGAAGAAAGAGGAGAAAGGTGGGATCAGTCCCACCATGGCGTACGCAGAGAAGTACACCATGTCGCCGGCGTGTTCTTTCTCGAACGGAAGCTTGCTGGCGCGTACCAAGTGATTGAAGAAGTCAGGGGACCATCCCATGAGGGCCCGGACCTTCTTCAAATCGTCATCGGTCTTCAGTCGGCTCTGGCGGAGACCCAACTCCATCGCGGCACAGCGAGGCAAGAGAGGAAAGGCAAGCGAAAGTTTGGAAGGTTTGAGCGCAAGATCGAATGAAAGGCGTAAAGAACCCCAAACGGTGTGTGCTTTCCTTCTTAAGTAAGCCTCCGCAACGCCTGGATGGAAACCGCAGAGGAGCCGACGATACCAGTCAAAAATTTCACCCCGTTAATGACAAGGGGGCCCGGGGCCACCCCGACGATCAAGTCAAGGTTCTTACCCCAGGTGAACGGTTGTTATCATGAAAGGCGGGAAACCTGAAGGCGGCGGCCTGACAGGGCGCGCGGAACCGATACGATTTTCGTATCGGGAACCGGCGACCTTCAATTGCGTGAGATCTGCACGCTGAGATCTCACCTGCCGCCTCCTAGATACGCCACGCGGCGGAAGTTTAACTGCGAACTATCGCCAACGACACGACCAATGATCGTTGAAGACACGGCTCATAAACTGAAGAATGGACCCACCTCCAGCGAAATGACTTCATTCAAAAGGTCTCTCCTGGAGGTGAGCCCCGGGGGCCACTGTCGGTACCCTCCATACCGGATACCACTTGGGATTGCAAAGATCACAAGGAAACTCCATCTACTAGATTTGAAGACCTCCGAAGGCCCCACATGTTAGGCGTAACCGGACCTGCTTCTCCAACATGGTTAGTCCCAGGGCCGCCACGTGTATCATAAAACCAGAGCTATCACCCACACATGGGAAGCTCCGGTCAGAATACCAGTATGGCACCCCCGGACCTAACTCCACACAGAGGTAAGCTCTGGTACTGACACGTGTCCAGTAGCACCGGACCTACTCGTCCACGACGGTAAGCTCCAGTGCTGCCACGTGGCGACTGCCGGACCTTCAAGGAGCAATCAAAGACTTCAAGATCCGATTAAGTGTCATTAATACCATATTAATGACACACGATCGGATGGCCCTTAATACTGGTAACGGCACTATTAAGGCCCGTTACGAGTCTATTAAGGGTAATTAACCTCATTAATTGTATCAAGCATGTGTAATCGCCGGGGCCACTTGTCGGGCCAGGCTAACGATGTAACGACCAGTCATTGTACTATAAAAGGACTGGTCGATGATACACAAGGGACGGTCCCAGACCATGACTGAACTCCCTGAGCTAGACAAGCTTCTTCTTCTGGAGCTTCTTCTAGACTCACACGCTTAATACATCACCAACACACCCCGTGGAGTAGGGTATTATGCTCAGGCAGCCCGAACCACGTAAATCTCTGTGTACACTTACTGTTCACCTTCTTGAATCTCTGCGTGCCCATTACCGAACTACAACTCCTTGATCTACCAAAGGTAGTGTCGGGAGATCTGCCGGATCCAAACACCGACAGGACCAAATAAGTCCATGTGAAGTAGCTCGAGCGGTCTTGTTGTAGTCATAACATTTTTAGCGGGATGAGGTGCTCCAACTTTCTTCTCGGCTTGGCACACGCTACAAGGCATGTCTTTCTCAAAAACAACATCCTTCAAACCTCGGATGTGATCGCCCTTGAGGAGTTTTTGAAGGTTCCTCATACCAACATGCGCTAGCCATCTATGCCACAGCCAACCCATGTTGGTCTTTGCAATCAAGTATGTGTCAAGTTCGGCTTTATCTTTGTTGAAGTCAATAAGGTAAAGCTTTCCCTTTAACATACCCTTGAATGCAATGGAACCATCACTCCTTCTAGAGACGGTCACACCTTCGTTAGTGAACAAACAATTATAACCTTTGTCGCATAATTGAGATATGGACAACGGGTTATAATCTAAGGAATCAACATGTAACACATGAGAAAGAGTATGTTGTGATGATATGGCAATTTTACCGTTCCTGGGCACCTTTCATTGACTATTGTCTCCAAAATAGATGCCCTCGCTTGGATCCTCATTTTCTTCATACTCAACGAACATCCTTCTTTCTCCGGTCATATGGTTGGTGCAGTCACTGTCTAGCACCCATTTAGATCCACTGGAGGAATAGGCCTACAAAAACAAATTATGCCTTGGTTTTAGGTACCCAAGATTGCTTGGGTCCTTGGAGGTTAGTTACAAGAGATTTGTGCACCCACACATGAGACTTGGTGTTCCCATGGCGTGGCCCAACATAACGAGCATAAACTTTTCCAAAATTACTTCTCATTAAAACATAATATGTATCAAAAGTTCTAAATAGCAACTGTTGTTGTTTATAAACAGGACTAATCTGAGAGATCGGACTTGTCTGGAGGATCGTACTTGTCCAGATCCCAACCGGACTAGTCCGGTGATCATGCGTATTGAATGTGTTAACTTTGGATTTTCCAGTTTGAGAGGGTCTTTCCCTTACAAAGGTAATGCTTTCCTTGTTATCCTTATGGCTTCTAGCATTTTTCTTTCCACCATAGGAATACCCAATGCCATATTTGAGATTTGGAGGTCTTGTGGCCAAGTAAGCACTACGTGCATATTTGACCTTCTCCTTGTCAAATATGTCACTTTGGGCAGGATGTTTATCCTTCGTAGAGGTTGACTTGTCTTTCAAACTGGTGTCAACTTTACTACATGAACAAGTAATGATAGCTTCAATTTTAAGTGGTTGAGAAGGTGAGCTTGAAGAGGATGAAGGGTCACCTTGCTTGAGTGACTCAACTTGTACTTCAAGGATCTTGTTAACCTTGATTAGGTTAGAAAGTTCGTCCTTGATTGTAGCATTTGAGTCGCTTAACTCCAAGTAAGCTTCCTTGCTTGAAGTTAACTCAAGCTCCAGTGAGTTGCTTCGCTCTTTTTCAAGTTATAGAAGCTTGTCAAGTTCAACATATTCCTCCTTTTGGGAGATAATCATGTCTTCTTGATGATGTATCAACTTCCCCTTCTCAACAAGTTGATCAAGTAAAAATTTCATTTTTGTGGTTGTTTTCTTATCTAATCCAATGAGCATATCTTCATTATAAATATTAATTTCACTATCACTAGAATAGGAATGCAAGGAAGAGGATTTTGTTGTTACCTTGAATTTACCTTCCTTTGCCACGAGGCAAGTGTCATTCCCTTTTCGTGCGCCAAGAGTGGGGAAGAGAGTGGACTTCATGGATGTCTTCTCGATGGCTATGCTAGCCATCTCCTCTTCTTCTTCAGATGAGGACTCGTCATTTGAGTCCCACTCTTTTTCAAGATGCGCTTGTTCAACTTGCTTCTTTTTATTGAAGAACTTCTTGGGTTGAGGCTTCGCTTCTTGTTCTTGTTCTCTTCATATGGGCAATCAACTATAAAGTGGCTATACTCACCACAGTTATAGCATGCCCGCTCAACTTCGGTCTTGATTTTTCCTTGTACTTCCCTTCACTCAATTTTGCCCCTTGTCTCTTCTTCATCATTCTCTTGAATTTCTTCATGAATAGTATCATGTCATCTTCATCCAAGTCACTGCTCTCATCATCACCGTCTTCTTCTAGTTGAGCTTCTCGAGCTTCTTTAGACAAGGGCTTAAGGGTGGACTTTAGAGTGACCCCTTTCTTCTTTGCTGAGGTGAGATCAGCAATTTCCTTAACATGTTTGGCTTGTTTTTCCATCATCTCAAAGTTGATGATTTTCCCAAGTAGCTCATCTGGGGTCATCTTCTTCTACCTAGGGCTTTCTCGTATCATCGAGCATAAGGTGACATTGTGAGGCATGAAGGCTCTAAGAATGAGCTTCACCACCTCGTGGTCGTTCCACTTATTGCTTCTGTATGCTCGCACCTTGTTGATGAGCGTCTTTAGTCGGTTGTACGTATCTTGTGGCGACTCATCTTCTTCGATGGCGAATCTTCCCAGCTCGCCTTCAATCATTTTGATTTTTGCTTCTTGCACATGACGATCGCCTTCATGTGCGGTTTGCAATGTATCCCATATCTCTTTTGCGATCTCGAGTCCATCCACCTTTGTGAACTCATCCTGACTGAGTGATGAGGTGATGACTGCTGCAGCTTGGGCATTTCAATGGATTGCTTGCTCTTGGCTAGGTGTGAGCTCCTCATCATCATCCAAGATATCTATTCCTGTACATACTATGTGCCACAAACTTGGATTGAGATAAATCAAATGCATTTTCATGTTTTGCCTCCACATTGAGTAGTCATTGCCATCAAAATGTGGGGCTTTTCCAAGTGGAATAGATAGGTAGTGATTATTGCTACAGTTAAGACGATCGTAGTTGAAAGGATATCGGGAGTAGTCGGTGTGACTACTCCCCTTCTTCTTCTTCTCATCTTCAATCATTACTTTCCCTTTGGAAAGAGTTTTCTTCCTTAGGAGTGCCTTTAGTTCCTGTAACACCCTAAATTTTCGCATCCTGCATTGCATACATGATCATGCATTAAACATTAGTGGGATAAAAGAAAAATAATAAAACATAAAAGATGGAGCATATATATATACAAATATGGGTAGCAAAAGAAGAAAAAAAATAATAATTATCGCCTAAAACTTGTAATAGGGAATAAGTATAAAAATAATAATAATAAAAATATATATAAATATATCTATAGCAATTATATATATACAAAAAAATAATATAAATAATAAATATATAATAATAATAATATATAAAAAGAAATATATAAATAAATTATATAATAATAAATAAATATATATATATAAAATAATAAATAAAATGAATAAGAAAAATAAAATAAATAAATAATATAAAATAAATAAATAAATAGTAATATGTTTCAAAAAAAAAGGGCGACCACTGGCCAGGAGGCCGAGTCAGCCCAGCCAGCCGGCCCCGACCCCCGCTGGGCACGCGCCCCGCCGCCCGGCACGGGCCCCACCGCAGCCCGCACGCCCGAGCCACCCGCGCCCCGACGCGCCCCGCCGTACCGCGCGGGGCCCCCCGCCTCCCACGCGCGCTCATGCGCGGCGCGCCCGCCTCGGGGGCCCCACCTGCCGCCTGCCCCGGCTGACGCGACGCCCGCCCCGCGTCCCACCCCGTGCCCGGGCCCCGGTACCGCCCCCCCCCCCCCCCCCCCCCGCTGACGCGCGCCGCACGGCCCCCCCCCCACGCGCCGCGCTGGCCCCGCGATGGGCCCTGCCGCCGCCCAGCTTCACGCGCCCACCGCGCGCAGCGCCTGGGCCCTGCCTCCCACCGCGTGCCGCGCCTCCCACGCCCCGCGCCAACCGCCTGGGCCGCCGAATCCCGCCAACCCCGCCGAAATTTCCGCCCCCGCGTCCGATTTTCCCGCCCGCCAAAACTCCCGCCCGCGTACGTGACTCTAGCGCCCTACCGCGCCTATAAAAGGACCGTAGGTCCCTAGGGGTTTTTCCCCGATCCCAACAGCACGCCGCCTCCACGATAGAGCCCGCTGCCGGAACAGAGAAAAAAGGGGAGGCACCAGAGAGCTGCGCCGCCAGGAAAAGAAGGGGAAGAAAAGGAAGAAAAAAAGAGGGGAAGAAGAGGAAGAAAAAGAGTAGGGTACCACCGTCCACCGGAGATCGTCGCCGTCGTCGTGCCACCGAAGGTCTGCTGCACCATCTACTTCGTCTACGCGTCGCATTTGTTCCGCGACCGTCAAGCCGTCAGATCTACGGTAGGACATGTTCCTGATGCGAATTTTAGCGATCATACTGAATCTAATAGGCGTAATTTGATTTTAGTTGCACCATAATTTTATTTTCAGCAGCATTAATCCACCCTAAAACCCCCGTAAAGCCGTATGAACACGTATGAACTAGTTGCATCTAATTAATAAACAACCGTAGTTAATTAATTATGGTACTTTGCATGCATGCATATCATCGCATGTTGATTAATGTGTGTGCATCATGTTGATTGTATATGTATTTTCTTGTATGTGTGATCGTGAGTAGAGGGAAGTGCTCAAGAGGTCGTGTACGAGGATTTCCAGAACCAAGAATTCGAAGCGCTTGAGCAACCCCATCCGCCGGAGCAAGGCAAGTGTCTTTGAAGCATATTGATCCTGTTTTAAAATAAATGTTTTGTTTGCAAAACTGCATGCTGTGTCAATTTGATGGGAATCCTATGGTAGGAAGTTTACTAGATTTGCTAAACCACCCTTGTCACCTGGAATTTGTGGTAGAGAGTCGGGAAGGGTTTTTACCTTTTTGCTTCGCTTAATTAATTGGGATGGAAAACAACACTACACATTTAATTATACATCAATGATAATCTGGTTAATGTGAACTGGTCGATACGGTATGGTGATGGGTGATCTAAGCAAGCCTGGTATGTGGATGGGTTGGATGTTATGGTGGTTTGCTTGCTTTAGATCTAAGGACCGGTTCATGCGAGAATATGCCAGGTCAACAGTGCCACCACAAGGCCAAGTATGGGTGCGGCGTAGCTGAATAATTAGGAGCGCTGCTAGTATTGTATGGACCATTGGATGGCGCGGGGAATGGGAGTCGAGGAGGACTACCCTGGGATCCGCATGGCACACGAGGGGGCCCGTGGGTGGGAGAATAGAGATTCAAGCCTGCCGGTGAAACCTTAGTGGGCCCGTACATACTAGTAGTCCCTTTTGAAAGGCAATTTTGTGATCTCTTGGCCACACACCTACGGAAGTGTGAGATGGCACAATGGAGGTTTCTTAGTCATCGAAAGGTGATAAAATCACAAACATGTGGGTAAAGTGGTACAACCTCTGCAGAGTGTTTAAAAACTATCATGATAGCCGTGCTCCCGGTTATGAGCGCCTGGATGACCTACATGATTAGAGTGGGAATTGGGATTTGGGATGGTTATGGTCTGGTAATGGTTATGGTTGGTTTATGGTTATGGTTGGTTTATGGTTATGGTTTATGGATTATGGACATGGATAATGGTAATGTTGGCAATAATTGGATATGGTTTATATTATGTTAATATGATGGTTATGATGGGATTGTTTCACATAGACATAGTATAATGCTTTTCAAATGTTTTACTGTACTTTTCAGCACTTAGCCATTATTACATTCGTCATTTGAATCAGCCACATGTCATACTTTCCACACTTGCTGAGTACGACATGTACTCACTCTTGCAATCCTCCACCCAACAGTTGCAGGTCAGGATTGCTAGTTTAATGGCGATAATGTGGAGATTTAGGCCGTTTCTACCGTCAACTTTGCCTGTGGTGTTGCATGGAGCTGCGCTATCCCTTTTGCTTAGTTTGCTTAGTTGCTTAATTAGTTTATTTCCGCTGCACTAGTTGAACTTATCATTAATATTCATTAGGGCTTGTATTCGAGGATATAATGAATTATGTAATAAGAGTACTCATTTAATAATTTGAGCTGTGGTAATTATCTGGTTATCATTTGTGAATCACTCGTGTATGTGTGTTGAACATCCTGGGCACACATATGCGTTAGCTTGGTTCAATTTTCGGAACCGGGCGTCACAGATTGGTATCAGAGCCACAGGTTGATCGTAGGACGCATCCTAGATAGAATGGACACTTTAGAGCACATAGGAGCACTCAGGAATCGATGTGTTTGCTTGGTGTGCTGTTTGCTATATATATTATTTGCTTGTGTGCTTAATAGAGGATTTTGGGATGCTTTAGCATTGCCATGTCCACCTAGGCTAGTATAGCTAGTTGGTTAGCTTCATATCCCTTGATGCATATAGTTGGGGACGTTTCTAAATTCTTACCTATTGCTTTTCTCTAGATGGTGAGAACTCGTAACCAGAGGGATGCCAACGAGGAGGAGGAGCGCAATGAAGTACCTCAGAACAACCAGGGACATGCTCATGGAGCCATCAATATTGAACAACTGTTAGCTATGCAGAACCAGCTCATGCAGACCATGATACAGACCATGGGACAGCTGCAAGCTGGCAACAACAATCAGCCCCACCTGCCTCCACCGCCACCCCCGCCACATCACAACCGTTTGGGAGAGTTCATGAGGACCAGACCGCCTACCTTTGCTCAAGCCACAGACCCAATGGAAGCTGATGATTGGCTCAAGTCTGTGGAGAAGAAGCTAGCTATTGTCCAATGTAGTGACCGGGAGAAGGTCCTATTTGCTTCTCATCAACTCGTTGGAGCAGCCGCCGATTGGTGGGATTCACTATGCAATGCTCATGAGAATCAAGAGAGGATCACCTGGGCAGAATTCAAAGAGAGTTTCCATTCTCATTACGTGCCGGAAGGTGTTATGCTCTTGAAGAGGCAAGAATTTGAGAATTTAAGGCAAGGAAGATCAAGCGTGAGTGAATATCTCAATAAATTCACTCAACTCTCAAGGTATGCGCCCGAGGATGTTAGTCGAGACAGCCGGAAGCAATATTTGTTCATGAGAGGCCTCAACAATGAGATCCAAGTGCAACTACTCAACTGCGATTAAGCCAATTTCCAGAAGCTTGTGGACAAAGCAATTGTGGTTGAGAATAAGATCCATGAGATGGAGCAAGAAATCAAGCGGAAGGCGCCATACCAAGGACAACAACAAGGAAGTAATGTGTGCCCTCGCCTTGCACCACCCAATGCGCCCTATTACAACTCCTCTATTCCTGTTCAGCGCCCTGATTTTGCACCACGCCCAACTCAGTTTGTGCAGCAACGCCCTGTTATGCAAGCAATGCCTTATGCGACTCGTGCTGATTTTCCTGGAACCAATGCTCAAAACCAAGCTCGTCCCAATAATTCTGGTGGAGTCAAGAGGTGCTATACTTGTGGAGAAGCCGGACACTTTGCGAATCAATGTCCTAAGTCAAGCCTTGGTCAAAGAAGCAATGCGCCGAGGCAAAACCCAAGACCCAATGGAGGACAACCACAAGGAAGTCGTGGACAGCAAAATTTTGCTCGTGGCAACGTGAACCATGTCTCCACGGAGGATGCTCAACAAGCGAATGACGTGGTCACTGGTATGTTTCTTGCTAACTCCAACCCCGCGACTATGTTATTTGATTCTGGAGCATCGCATTTATTCATTGCATCGAAGTATGTTACCAAGTATAGTTTGCCTATCTCTCATATGAAGTCTACTCTATTGGTTAAGTCTCCTGGAGGAGAGCTGAGGACAAATATAGTATGTCCAAAAGTAAGCCTTAAAATAAGGGGGGTAGACTTCTCCGCCAACCCCATTGTTTTGGATTCACAAGGAATAAGAGAATCCGTTGGTGCAAAGTGCAAAAGAAACACCATACGGAAACCGAAGCTACATAAGAACGTGAAGAAGACCTGAAGGCAGAATTCCCTCACCTTTTCTCCACGCTATCGAATCTCGAGGGCGAGATTCACTTTAAGGGGGGTAGAATTGTAACACCCTAAATTTTCGCATCCTGCATTGCATACATGATCATGCATTAAACATTAGTGGGATAAAAGAAAAATAATAAAACATAAAAGATGGAGCATATATATATACAAATATGGGTAGCAAAAGAAGAAAAAAAATAATAATTATCGCCTAAAACTTGTAATAGGGAATAAGTATAAAAATAATAATAATAAAAATATATATAAATATATCTATAGCAATTATATATATACAAAAAATAATATAAATAATAAATATATAATAATAATAATATATAAAAATAAATATATAAATAAATTATATAATAATAAATATATATATAAAAATAATAAATAAAATGAATAAGAAAAATAAAATAAATAAATAATATAAAATAAATAAATAAATAGTAATATGTTTCAAAAAAAAAGAAAAAAAAAAGGGGGACCGCTGGCCAAGCGGCCGGGCCAGCCCAGCCAGCCGGCCCCGACCCCCGCTGGGCACGCGCCCCGCCGCCCGGCACGGGCCCCACCGCAGCCCGCACGCTCGAGCCACCCGCGCCCCGACGCGCCCCGCCGTACCGCGCTGGGCCCCCCGCCTCCCACGCGCGCTCACGCGCGGCGCGCCCGCCCCGGGGGCCCCACGCGCCGCCTGCCCCGGCTGACGCGATGCCCGCCCCGCGTCCCACCCCGCGCCCGGGCCCCGGTTCCGCACCCCCCCCCCCCCCCCCCGCTGACGCGCGCCGCACGGCCCCCCCCCCCCACGCGCCGCGCTGGCCCCGCGATGGGCCCCGACGCGGCCCGGCTTCACGCGCCCACCTCGCGCAGCGCCTGGGCCCCGCCTCCCACCGCGTGCCGCGCCTCCCACGCCCCGCGCCAACCGCCTGGGCCGCCGAATCCCGCCAACCCCGCCGAAATTTCCGCCCCCGCATCCGATTTTCCCGCCCGCCAAAACTCCCGCCCGCGTACGTGACTCCAGCGCCCTACCGCGCCTATAAAAGGACCGTAGGTCCCTAGGGGTTTTTCCCCGATCCCAACAGCACGCCGCCTCCACGATAGAGCCCGCTGCCGGAACAGAGAAAAAAGGGGAGGCACCAGAGAGCTGCGCCGCCAGGAAAAGAAGGGGAAGAAAAGGAAGAAAAAAAGAGGGGAAGAAGAGGAAGAAAAAGAGTAGGGTACCACCGTCCACCGGAGATCGTCGCCGTCATCGTGCCGCCGAAGGTCTGCTGCACCATCTACTTCGTCTACGCGTCGCATTTGTTCCACGACCGTCAAGCCGTCAGATCTACGGTAGGACATGTTCCTGATGCGAATTTTAGCGATCATACTGAATCTAATATGCGTAATTTGATTTTAGTTGCGCCATAATTTTATTTTCAGCAGCATTAATCCACCCTAAAACCCCCGTAAACCCGTATGAACACGTATGAACTAGTTGCATCTAATTAATAAACAACCGTAGTTAATTAATTATGGTACTTTGCATGCATGCATATCATCGCATGTTGATTAATGTGTGTGCATCATGTTGATTGTATATGTATTTTCTTGTATGTGTGATCGTGAGTAGAGGGAAGTGCTCAAGAGGTCGTGTACGAGGATTTCCAGAACCAAGAATTCGAAGCGCTTGAGCAACCCCATCCGCCGGAGCAAGGCAAGTGTCCTTGAAGCATATTGATCCTGTTTTAAAATAAATGTTTTGTTTGCAAAACTGCATGCTGTGTCAATTTGATGGGAATCCTATGGTAGGAAGTTTACTAGATTTGCTAAACCACCCTTGTCACCTGGAATTTATGGTAGAGAGTCGGGAATGGTTTTTACCTTTTTGCTTCGCTTAATTAATTGGGATGGAAAACAACACTACACATTTAATTATACATCAATGATAATCTGGTTAATGTGAACTGGTCAATACGGTATGGTGATGGGTGATCTAAGCAAGCCTGGTATGTGGATGGGTTGGATGTTATGGTGGTTTGCTTGCTTTAGATCTAAGGACCGGTTCATGCGAGAATATGCCAGGTCAACAGTGCCACCACAAGGCCAAGTATGGGTGCGGCGTAGCTGAATAATTAGGAGCGCTGCTAGTATTGTATGGACCATTGGATGGCGCGGGGAATGGGAGTCGAGGAGGACTACCCTGGGATCCGCATGGCACACGAGGGGGCCCGTGGGTGGGAGAATAGAGATTCAAGCCTGCCGGTGAAACCTTAGTGGGCCCGTACATACTAGTAGTCCCTTTTGAAAGGCTATTTTGTGATCTCTTGGCCACACACCTACGGAAGTGTGAGATGACACAATGGAGGTTTCTTAGTCATCGAAAGGTGATAAAATCATAAACATGTGGGTAAAGTGGTACAACCTCTGCAGAGTGTTTAAAAACTATCATGATAGCCGTGCTCCCGGTTATGAGCGCTTGGATGACCTACATGATTAGAGTGGGAATTGGGATTTGGGATGGTTATGGTCTGATAATGGTTATGGTTGGTTTATGGTTATGGTTGGTTTATGGTTATGGTTTATGGATTATGGACATGGATAATGGTAATGTTGGCAATAATTGGATATGGTTTATATTATGTTAATATGATGGTTATGATGGGATTGTTTCACATAGACATAGTATAATGCTTTTCAAATGTTTTACTGTACTTTTCAGCACTTAGCCATTATTACATTCGTCATTTGAATCAGCCACATGTCATACTTTCCACACTTGCTGAGTACGACATGTACTCACTCTTGCGATCCCCCACCCAACAGTTGCAGGTCAGGATTGCGAGTTTAATGACGATAATGTGGAGATTTAGGCCGTGTCTACCGTCAACTTTGCATGTGGTGTTGCATGGAGCTGCGCTATCCCTTTTGCTTAGTTTGCTTAGTTGCTTAATTAGTTTATTTCCGCTGCACTAGTTGAACTTATCATTAATATTCATTAGGGCTTGTATTCGAGGATATAATGAATTATGTAATAAGAGTACTCATTTAATAATTTGAGCTGTGGTAATTATCTGGTTATCATTTGTGAATCACTCGTGTATGTGTGTTGAACATCCTGGGCACACATATGCGTTAGCTTGGTTCAATTTTCGGAACCGGGCGTCACAGTTCCAGCGTCTCCTCATCGTCATCCTCGAAGTCTTGAATGGCCTCGAGGAGCCTCTCCAATTTTTGGTTCTTGTCTTCATCAACCTTCTCTTGGTTGTTGCTCTTGTGTACGTCCTTCATGTCCGACATGATCTCTTCGAGCGATTAGTCTCCTTTTGAAGAACCTTGCTCTGATACCAATTGAATGTGGCCTAGAGGGAGGGGTGAATAGGCCTTTTTGATTTTTTGTCGGAACCTGTAACACTTAACAACCAGATCAAATCTCGAGATATTGGACTAGTCCGGTCAAGTGCGGACTAGTCCGGTGTGTAACGACTAGGTTAATCAAATTTGATCGTTTAACTTGATCCTAGGATGTAAGAAGCAGAATTATACTTGTAATTTAAGTGTTGCACAACTATGAACTAGGGTGTATCACAATTTAATCTTAAACTCAATGTTTCAACGTAAAGTGAGCATGATTGATCGAAACCCTAGATATATATATATATATATATGAAATGTAAGAACAATGGGCGCAAAGAAAGAACACAATGATTTTATCCCGTGGCTTGGTTCCCACAGAGGTAACCTACGTCCATATTGAGGAGTCCACAAAAGGACCAGGTCTTCTCCAACCCTACCCTCTTCGGATCGCCACGAAGGCCAATCCTCTTCACTTATCAAAAAGGGCAAATAACCAAATTCAAGGGGCCTTCTCACACGTTGAGGTCTCCCCAAGATTACAACAAGAACACCACCAAGAACACACTCGAAAGATCACAATGAAAGCCACAGGAGTGTGTTATGGAATCAAACCAAGAGCTCAATGAGTGATGAATCGTGTCTCTCCAATGATTCAAAGTGTATCATCAAGGGATTGATCTTTCTTGTGTTTGATTTCGTGGAGAGAGGTGTTTTCTAGGCTCTTGGAAGGTGTGACGGCGCAAGGGGTCGAGAGATGTGAAAGATGGGCCGTGTACACCTATTTATATGGGGTTTCCAAAAGTTACCGTTAGGGTTTAGGAATTTCGAACTAGTCTGTGGTTAACACCGGACTAGTCCGGTGTGCTGTGTGTAGCAAACCCTAGGTGTCCCGAAATATCGGACTAGTCCGGCTGAAAGCGGACTTGTCCGAATTTGGTTCTGGAAATCTTCGGACTAGTCCGATGGATATCGGACTTGTCCGGAAAAGTGAAACCCTAAGTGAATTGGGGACAAGTCCGCACTTGGAGGACTTGTTCGATTTAGGTCAGGGGGTTTTTTGGACTAGTCCGTGCTAATATCGGACTTATCCGATTTTGTGCAACTTGTGAAATGTTTGGAGGACTAGTCCGCCCTGGGGAGGACTAGTCCGATTCTAGTAAGAGAGATATCGGACTAGTCTGTGGTGATATCGTACTTGTCTGTTCTTGTGTAGAAATATATCGGACTAGTCCAGGGTCAGTCGGACTAGTCCGGTCCTGTATAAACTTGTGTAATGTGTGTGATTATTTGTGCTTGAGCTCTTGGGGTGTGTTTCCTTAACACGCTCCATACACAACGATCTACTACACTGGTTTCTTGAGCTCTTTTCCACATTGTTACTCATTCTCCTTTCTTTTTAGCACCTTGCTCATTTTCTCATTAGAACCTGTGCTCATCTCAACAAAGTGGTTAGGATCTCATTTGCTTGTCATAAATCATCCAAAACCCACAAGGGATTCCTAGATGCACTTTCAATCTCCCCCTTTTTGGTGATTGATGACAACCAATTGAGATTTCACAAAATATGATAAAAGTTGAGATTTTCATAAAGTGTGCACATATGAGTTTAAAATACGTTGAAACGAAAACATGATCCATATGTGCACTCTTTATGGTGGGATGCAAAACTAAGTGTATAGAAGCAATAATCATGATGAGAATGACATAATTGACATCAACACATCAACAACAAGCATATATGTCATTCTTATAGCAAAATCACATATTTCATCAATTTCTTCGTAAGTAGTTCAAAACATTGCATCACAAGACCAAAATTATCATAAGAGCAAATTAAAAGTTTTACAACCCACAAAATAGACAAAAGACACAAAAGAGAAGCTCTCCTCGCATCCTACAGCTAAAACCTAAGACTCCCCCTCAATCTCTCCCCCTTTGGCATCAAGACACCAAAAAGAAGGAGAGGAGGGACCTAAAGTCTTCAAGCCTCGCTGTCGGTCCTCTCATCGTCTTCATCTTCATCTTTTGGCTGATGATGAGGAGGAGGAGGAACGGAGCCACTCGAGTCCCCAATGCCAAAATAGGCAAGCTCGGAGCGAGTCAAGGGCCCGAGCTCGGTGAAATCGGAGTCGGAGTCATCAGAAATTACTGGAGATCCAATGGGCTCGATCTCCATCTTTTAGCAAATCTGCTTCATGTTCTCCTTGACATATCTCATGTAATCCTTTCTTCTTTTGTTGAGCTTGTGAGCCTTCACTTCGGCCTTTTTGCAGGAGGCAAAAATGGCAGTCAGCTACTTGAAGATGCCACTGGGGGACCTCTTTTGAGGAGGGGCCCTAGTGGCGGGAGCAGCCCTAGCACCGGCATTGGCTCTCGCTGGAGCCTCAGGGCTGGAGGCCAGAGATGGAGCAGCTTGAACACTTGGCTTTTGAGGCATCTGGGGCCTCAAGGGGAGGTGATCCACATCCTTGACAAACTCTATGCCTGTGACCTTCTCAATCATGAACATGAGGTAAGGTGCGTAGCCACAGGACCTGTTTGGCGTGCAGGAGATGTTGACCATGTCATTCCAAATATAATCAAAGACATCAAACTTCTTGTATTTTCTTATGACCTTCATCAAGGTCCTGAGGTATCCTTACACGCTTTCTGCATCCCCCTCCTTGGGGGCAATTGTCTTCCTTAGAACCCGGTTCAACACCACAAAGAAGGGCTTCATGTTCTACGTGGAAGGAGGGTTGAACTTGGAGTTGGGCTCATAGAGAAACTTCATCCTGTCCTTCTCAATGACACCAATGTTGTGGATGATCAAGTTATCATTGCTTGAGGTGTCAAGATGCAGCAATCTTGCAAAGTATTCATATGTGATGGTGTACTTGGATTCGTGAGTCATCCAAGTCACCCGCTCTTCCTCGTCACTAGCAAAGTGACCAGTAGCATAAAATTGGGCAATCACCTCATCATTCCAATTGTTCCGGAAGGTGAATAGATCCTTCAATCCATGCCTCTCAATAGCCTCGACCACCTCAACAAACAGTGAGCAGCCCTTCTTCTCAAAATGTGCCCAATTGATCCATTGGCTGCGCACCACTGGCGTCTTCATTGGGAGATAGACGGTCTTGTAGAAATCTGCATGAAAATTGCTCTAAAACCTCCCATCGGCAGCTTGCTTCGGACGGCTGTAGCAATCAATATTCCTGAACTTGGTCGTCGTGTCACTGCCCTATCCGTTGAATCTCTCCTCTACGGGATCACTGGCCCCTTCCCTTGAAGCTGGCAGCTTTAGGGGGCCAATTGGGCCCGTTGCAATTCCCTTGCCCTTGCCCTTGGCCTGGCGAGGGCCATCTCCGGCAGAAGCCTTGGATGCTGGCTTCTTTGCGAGCACTTTCCTTAGAGCCTGGGGAGGAGAGGTAGCCGGCTCGGATGGGCACTCTTGGTGCTTCTTGCTTAGGCTTGTCGAGGACTGAAGCACGGCTTCGTGGTCCATCTCAGCCTCGAAATCAAAGATTTCGTCGTCGGTGCTCGACATTGTCCTGAGAATAGATTTCACAAGGCATTGATGAGAATAGATGACAAGGAATTGTATTGAGGAATTGAGAAGATACATTTTAATTTATGTATTTAGTTTGAAATTTCAATTAGAATTTGAATTTAATTCTAGCAAGTGTGTATGTATTGTAAATATGTGTAAATATAATTATGATCAATGTAAATATTGATCAGGACAATGTGTATATTGCATTTAAATATTATTTGCAATACATTCTAAAATTTGGCTAATTTTCAAATTTTGGCCAAAATAGATAGAATTAAAAAATCACATTGTCCAAAATTCATTGTTTAGGCTATTTGGAAAATTTGGCCTCAACTTTGAAATTTATTTATTATACTTACAAATTTTGTCATTTAAGCTAATTTTAAAATTTTGGCTTATGATGGAAAATAACACTACACATAAAATATAAAGTAAATTGACTCATTTTGATTAAGCCATTTTTCTATAGTTTGGCTTAATGTATGATGAATCATACCTTAATACAACAAAGTGTATAATTCATTTTAATTTGGCTATTTCTTTGATTGGCCATCTTGAACATGAAATAAACATACATTTGTTCTTGTTGTCAAGCCATTTTCCTAAATTTGGCTAGATAAGAGAGAATAAATTTATTGTGTTTTTCATTATGATTAACACACATTACAACACCACCATGATGAATTTATTAATAAAATCTCTGGTTTCCTATATGTAGGAATCAATGTCTTGCGAGTTTGAAGAACTTGCTCTTGATGGTCATAATTACCCGACATGGGCTCTTGACATCAAGATTAGTTTGGCTTTCACAGGACTCATGGCTGCTCTTACTCTTCCTGAAGAAAGACATGCAACATTTCTGGATACATTCAAGTACCAATCACTATACATCATCCGTAATCATCTCCATCCTGACTTGAAATCAGAATATGTGATGGAAGAAGAACCTCATACCCTTTGGACGGCATTAAAAAGTCGTTATGAACAGCAAAATGCAACATTATTGCCTGAGGCCAATCATGAATGGACGCAATTTCATCTTCAAGATTTTAAGTCTATAGAAGACTATAATCATGTTGTTCATAATGTATGTGCAAAATTAAGGTTTTGTGAGAAAGAACCATCAGAAGAGGACAAAATAGAGAAGACTCTTCAAACTATGCTCCCTTCTGATAGGGTCTTACAACATCAATACCGGGCTCGCAACTACCAACGTTATGCTGATCTCATTAGAGATTTACTTCAGGCAAAAAAGCATGATGAACTTACTATTAAGAATCATCACCAACGTTGTGTTGGGGCTGCTCCTCTACCTGAAATTCATCATAATGAGAAGAAAGCTAATGCTTCTTAGAATGTATATTCTAAGGAAAATGGTAGATCTGCTAGACGCCACCGTAATAGGCAAAAGAATAAAAAATTCTCAAAGACAATGAGAAAGGACGGTGTTCCCTTCAAAGGGAAAATTATGCAGTGTAAGGCATGTAGCACTTATAAGCATTGTGACACCCGATTCCGAAAATGAACCAAGTGAATGCATATGTGTGCCCAAGACGTTCAACACACATACACGAGTGCATCAAAAAAGAGTATACAGAAAATTACCACAGAACAAGATTAATTATCAAATTTTATTGCACAAACCGTATTATCCTCGAGTACAAACTTTAATGAATATTAATGACAAGTTCAACTAATGCAGCGAAATAAACTGAATAAGCAAACTAAATAGCTAGGCAGCATAAGCAATAGGGTATAGCGCAGCTCCAATCAACACCACGGGCAAGCTGACGGTAGACACGGCCTAGAACTCCACATTATCGCCATTAAACTCCCAATCCTGACCTGCAACTGTTGGGGGGATTTCAAGAGTGAGTACATGTCGTACCCAGCAAGTGTGGAAAGTATGACATGTGGCCGATTAATGACGATAATAATAATGGTTGAGTGCTGAAAAGTACATTAAACATTTGAAAAGCAATATATTATATGTATGTGAAGTAAACCCATCATAATCATAAGTAATGTCATAATGTCAATCTGAATTCATTACCATCATCAATAATTCCAGATTGCACCATTTGCTAATAATATAACCAGCCATAACCATTATCAAACCATAACCATCCCAATACCGAGTTCCCTCTAATCATGGAAGTTGTCCAGGTGCTCTTAACCGGGAGCACGGCTATCATGATAGTTTTATTTGACTCTGCGGAGTTTGTACCACTTTACCACGTGTTTGTGATTTCATCACCCGTTGGCGACTAAAGAACCTCCCTTATGCCAATTACACTTCCTTTGGTGTATGGCCAAGAGATCACAAAATAGCCTTTACAAAGGGATTGCTAGCCTATTTAGACCCCACTGAGGTTTCACCGGTGGCGATGCCTCCTACAGAGCACATCTTCAACCAAGGGCCCCCTCTTGAGCCATTCGGATCCCAGAGTAGTCCCACCAATCATCAACAAACCCAATCCGACTACCCCTTCCCCGAGCATCCACAATGGTCCAAATAGCACTGGCGAAGCCCTAATTAATCAGCTACGCCGCACCCATACTTGGCCTCGTGGTGGCACTGTAGTCTTGGCTTATTCTCGCATGAACCGGTCCTTAGATCTAAAGCAAGCAAACCACCATATCATCCAACCCATCCACATACCAGGCTTGCTTAGATCACCCATTACCATATCATATTAACCAGTTCATGTTAATCATAGTCTCATAAATACATTATTAATGTGTAGTATTGTTTTCCCATTCCAATTAATTAAGCAAAACAATAAGGTAAAAAGCCCTTCCCGACTCTCTACTATCTATTCCAGGTGACAAGGGTGGTCAAACAATGCTAGTAAACTTCCTACCATAGGATTCCCATCAATTTGACACAAGCATGCAGTTTGCAAACAAAACATTTATTTTAAAAACAGGATCAATATGCTTCAAGGACACTTGCCTTGCTCTTGGATTGGTTAGGGTCAAAGCCTTCAAACTCTTGGTGCTATAGATCCTCTGCGGCACTCTCTAGCGCAAATCCGTCTAATCCACACAATAAACATACAAACAAGGAAACACAATCAAAGAGTGCACAAATATTACTCAATATGACATGACATGCATGATTTATGCAAATGCAAGGTAGAACTTGTTAATAGATTGCTTTTAATGATCACTAACTAGTTCTAATAGCTTTTAACAAGTTTATACATGTTTGGATGTGATTAGATTAAATTTTAGAATAAATTCAACACAATTTAACCAGGAAAATCGGACTAGTCTGCAGAAGGTTGGACTAGTCTGCACTTCGCAAAACTAGCGAACTAGGGTTTTCTAGATCGACGTGAATTTGGAGACTAGGGGTCAAATTCACGTAAGAAAAAGAGACTAGAAGGTATACCAGGTGTTTAGAACTCCAATGAATCAAGAAACTTGAGGTAACACTTGGATCTTGATGATCTAGGTTGGTGATGAACTTGGAGATGAATTGGTGACGAAGAACGAAAGCTTGGCGGAGATCTTGATCCTCTTTCGTTTCCTCCTCTTCTTCTTCTTGCTTGAGATCTTCTCCTCCCTCCTTGATGGTGGCTCCTCACGAACTAGGGTTTGGGTGGGGTGGAAAAGTGGAAAATAGATGTCAAGCCAAGAGGTGGGGTTGCTTATATAGAGGTGGAGGCTAGGGTTAGATGGATTTCGAGTTGGGATGAGTAGAGGCCGTTTAGAGTCCCACATGGGCTCTAAAAGAGTTAGGCACGACGTTCCCTAGGACCACTTAACGTGAAACCCAAGAAACAAGTCATAAAACAAAAGATCAATTCGGAGTCGCGAAATATCGGACAAGTCCGGAAGGACCGGACTAGTCCGAAGTCATCCAGAGAGAAAATCGGACAAGTCTGGCCTAAAATCGGACAAGTCCGACTTTAGTCAGAGAGGGAAAACGGACAAGTCCGCTGGAACACCGGACTAGTCCGGAAAAGTCCAGGGACTTAGCAAATTTTCAAGGATTCTTGGAATATCGGACTAGTCCGCACAAAATCGGACAAGTCCGAAAGTTTCCAGAGGCAAAATCGGACTAGTCCGCAGCAAAAATGGACAAGTCCGTTTTTAGTCAGAGAAAAATCAGACTAGTACTCACTAAAATTGGACTAGTCCGCACTTTTCTGCATTTTAAGTGCGGTTTTGTTCCAAATCAATTTTAAACTCGTTCCTCTTTATGTGGGTTAATGTTAAACATGTATATGAATATATGTAGGGCATTATGCATGAAAATGAGGGTGTTAAGAGCATACTACTGATAAATGTCGCACATCTAAATACCTTGTGACTTTATATTAGAAATCACTGCGAAAAGACAAGAAAGCTCAAGGATCTCAAAATGAGTATGAAACTCATTTAAGTAATCAAACAAAGCCAACATTTGATGTCGGTTGTTCAAGCAAGGATATTGAAGATCCTAGCAACAACGATTCAACATTGAAAGATGATGACAACATGGACTTGGACAATGCTATGGTGGAATATAATTCGAATGATGTATTCAATAATCTTTTATAGATCTTCTACCATAGAAAATTTACATATGTTTAAGTCTATATAAATATAAGTGTGTTGTAATGTAAATATTAAGTATATTGTATTAGGGTTGTTCAACACTCTAATATTTTATGTAAATATATGTATTTCAATGCAACTCCTTATGTCATTATAATTCTTATTTATTAGATTTCACGGGAAATTTCTGATGGAGGAAGAAATGTGTCTTGTGTATAGTTGCACCACAAACTCTATACTTAGGGATACAAAATATTTTTAGACCCTAACAAGGAGGTCGGGAAATGTTTTGACCATCGCAGGACGCGATGCGACAATAGTTGGCTATGGACAAGCCACTATTACATTTCCGAATGGGACACAAGTAATGATTGAGGATGCTTTATTGTATCCCGATTCTACATGTACCTTCATAAGTTTTAGAGATATTCGTAAAAATAGGGTTACATATACATACCCATGAAGGAAATAAAGAAGAATTTCTTCTTATTTCTAAATCTTCCGAATATGGCTAAGAAGTTCTGGAAAGAATTCCTTCTACTCCATTTGGATTGTATTTTACGTACATAACCCGTACCATATTTTGCATACAAGGGTGATTTTCCAGAATGTTGATATATTTAAGACTTGGCATTCACGCCTAGGCCACCGCGGAATACGGATGATGCGGAAAATTATGGGAAATTGCACCGGCCATGATTTAAAGAACACTAAATTTCCAAAATCAAATGATTTTATATGTTCTTCATGTGCTATGGGCAAGTTGATCCTGCGGCCCTCCCCGCTTAAGATCCATGCTGAACTATTAAAATTCCTTGAAAGGATTCAAGGTTATATTTATGGACCCATACAACCAATGTGTGGTTCATTTAGATACTTTATGGTTTTAATCGATGCATCTACAAGATGGTTGCACGTGTGTTTAGTATCTATACGTAACCATGCTTTCGCCAAATTTATGATACAAGTCATAAGATTGAAAGCAAATTATCCTGAATATAGGATTAAAAGTATCCGTATGGACAATGCTGCCGAATTCTCATCTCGAGCTTTCAATGATTATTGTATGGCTCAAGGAATTGAAGTACAACATTATGTTCCATATGTTCATACACAAAATGGTTTAGCAGTATCTCGCAAGGAATTGTTGGGGTCATGCAGTTTTACACGTTGCTGATCTTCTACAATTAAGACCAAATGCATATAATACCACCTCCCCTTTACAACTTGTACATGGAGATCAACCTAATATCTCCCATCTGCGGAAATTTGGTTGTGTTGTATACACACCAATTTCACCACCTAAGCGAACTTCTATGGGCCCTCACACGAAATTAGGAATATACTTGTGTCGGTACCCTGGGTACCATATACCCCTTGGGATTGCAAAGATCTCAAGGGAATATCATCTACCTGATTTGAAGACCTTCGGAGGCCCACATGTCAGACATAACCGGACCCGCTTCCCCAACTTGGTTAGTCCCAGGGTTGCCACGTGTACTATCAAACTGGAGCTACCGCCCACAAGGGGGAAGCTCCGGGCTATGTACTATAGCGGCACCTCCGGACCTAACCCCAGACCGAGGGAAGCTCCGAAACTGACACGTGTTAGGTAGCACCGGACCTACCTGTTCCCCACAGTATGCTCCAGAGCTGCCACGTGTCCAACCGTCGGACCTTAAGCCTCTAACCTCCGGAAGACTCACAACGGCTCCGGATCTTCAAAAGGAATCAAGGACTTCAAGACCCGATTAAGTGTCATTAATACTATATTAGTGACACACGATCGGACGACCTTAATTACCAGTAATGATGCTATCAAAGCCCGTAATTCAGTTATTAAGGGTAATTAAGCGCATCAAATGTGTATCAATATTAGTAACCACCGGGGCCACATGTTGGGCCAGGCTGACTTGTAATGGCCTGCCCTTGTACTATAAAAGGACAGGCCGACGATACATAGGGAACACACTTGCTGGAGACACGCACACTCTACACTCTCAACTGACGTTGAGCTCATACATCCAATACAACACCAACACACCCCGTGGAGTAGGGTATTACGCTCAGGCGGCCCGAACCACGTAAATCTTCGTGTCTCTTGTGTCACTTAACACTTCACCTTCTTGAATCTCCGCGCGCCCACACTGAACCTCAAACTCCTCTAACACTTTAGTAGTGTCGGGAGACCTGCCGGATCAAAACCACCGACAGTTGGCGCGCCAGGTAGGGGGCGCCTGAGATTTCAAGAATGGTGAACTCAGCTGCTGGATCATCCAACGGTCATCCTGCTGTTCAAGCTGTTGGGGGCAATCCCTCCAATATGCAGCCACCAGCAGGAGCCTCAGTTCCAGCAGGAGTCACACTTCCACCACCGCTGCCTCCACCAGCAAATCAAGCTGGGCAGCGCGATGGTGCACCGGCGTCCATCACTGCGTCGGCAAATCATGACAACCCGGAACACGCGCTCCATGCGGCGCATGCTCTCCTTCAACACCCAACACCTCCGGATGCATCCCGGGATGCCATGGAGCAGTGGAGGGCCGATGTGGAACATTTGGTTGCAGCAGCAGCCGACCGCATCAGCAACCAGGGTCCTCCTCCTTCAGGACGGGCCCCGTCGCAGCGACGGACCTTGTCTGGCAGACTTGGTCCGCACGTTTCTAACAACAGGAGGCGTGTTGCGTCGCAGCAAGTGACGTCATTGCCCTACGGGGCACGGCGCACTCACGCGGTGTCAAGGCTTTCAACTCATGACCTCCGGGCGGAGCTTGATCGCTGATACCGTCAACAAGACGGTCGAGTCCATATTGAGCGTGCTCGTGAAAGACGAGGGGCTCAGGACATTCCTGCTCCTGAAGGAGTAGGAGGAGGCTGTTCAGCCCTGGCCATGCATCTGCGTATGGTCAGGTGGCCACAGAAGTTCCGGCCTCATCTGCTGGAGAAGTTTGACGGGACTGTTAATCCCGTTGAATTTCTTCAGATTTACTCCACTGCTATCCTAGCAGCTGGAGGAAATGAGGCCGTAATGGCCAATTATTTCCCAGTGGCTTTAACTGGGACCGCCCGGTCCTGGTTTATGAGCCTTCCACCCAACTCCATCAACAGTTGGGAGGAGTTGTGCCGACAGTTCACCGCCAACTTCGGGAGTTCATACACCCGACCAGGCACTGAACTGGACCTTTTTGTAGTCGTGCAAAAAGGGGGAGAATCCCTGCGATCATTCATCCAGAGGTTCTAACAGGTACGAAACACTATCCCTTCTATCTCTAGCGCTTCCGTCACTGTGGCATTCAGACAGGGTGTACGGGATAAGAAGATGTTGGAGAAACTGGCGATCAAGGAGATCACCAGTGTCACGGAACTCTTCAGCTTGGCTGACAAATGTGCCAGAGCTGCGGAGGGCCGTGAAATGCACTCCAAACCACCTCCAGAGGATCACAAAAAATCCTCCAAAGGCAAAGCCACTACCTCCGGGAGTGGCAAGAAGAAGAAAAAGACCAACGGCAAGAAGAAGCCATCGGCCGGTGCATCTAATGCTACAGCTGCTGCAACTCCGGGTGGCCGGGGGCCATGCCCCGAGAAGCGACCTTGACCGTCTTCTGAAGACTGTGGCAAACCCAAAGTGTGGTGTCCAATTCACAAAACGAACAACCACAGTTTGGAAGACTGCTGGGAGGTCCAAAACCTTGCCGAGCGCTACAACAAGCGTCGGGAAGAAGCTCCTTTCCGACAGAGGGAAGGAAAACAAAAAGTTGACAAAGCTCCGGCTGAAGAGGAGTTAGGTTTTCAGGATCCCAAAAAGGTCCTAAAGGCCGTTTACACCTCCGTCGACAACGATTCTGACGTCTCTGACAATGAGCGTTGAAGACCATGAACACCATTTTTGGTGGATCATGGGACATCACCTCCCGCCACGTCATCAAGACTATGCGTCGGTACATGGCTGCTGTAGCTCCTACAGCTAGGGCGGAGCCTCATCGAAAGTGGATGGACACAGCCATCACTTTTGATGCTTCGCACTGCCCTCGAAGCATGGTTGGAGCAGGACAATTACCTTTGATGGTATCCCCTACCATCAATAACATCCAGCTCCACCATGTCATGGTAGACGGAGGTTCGGGGCTCAACCTCATAAGCTTCGAAGCTTTTACCAAGCTTCAGCTCCGACCTTCAGATCTCCACCCCTCCCGACCTTTCTCCGAAGTAGGTCCGGGAGCCATTACCCCACTTGGTGTTATTACCCTCCCCGTTACCTTTGGGACCGGGGAGAAGTATCGCACCGAGAAGTTGGTCTTTGATGTTGCTCAGATCAACTTACCCTTCAATGTCATCTTGGTTAGACCTGCCTTGTACAAATTCATGGCAGCTACTCATTATGGATACCTGGTGTTGAAGATGCCAACACCAGTAGGTGTTCTCCGGATCCGCGGAGATCGTACTGCCGGAGTAACTGCTCTGGAAGAACTCCATGCGCTTACTACGGCGCAAGAGGAGGACTCCAGACAGGAGCAAGCTCCAAAACCCCTGAGCATTCATCAGCGAGGCTCGACTTCTGCACCTCATGTGCAGCCAAGCGGTGACACCGACATTCCCGTCAAAGTCGTCCAAATTGGTTCAGATGCCGCTCAGACCACCCGTATATCAGGGGGATTGAACGACAAATAGGAAAACGCGCTCATCGCTTTCCTCCGGGCCAATGTCGACGTGTTTGCCTAGCAACCGTCACAAATGCCTGGGATCCCCACGGAAGTGATTGAGCACAATCTGAAGATCTACCCCAACGCACGGCCTGTGCATCAAAAGTCTTGAAAGCAATTTGTGGAGCGACAGAACTTCATTCGACAAGAAGTGAAGAAGTTGCTCGAAGCTGGATTCATCCGAGAAGTCTTCCATCCAAAATGGCTGGCAAACCCAGTCGTTGTGCCCAAGGCCGGCGGGAAGCTTCGGATGTGTATCGACTACACAACACTAAATAAGGCATGTCCAAAAGATCCATTCCCACTACCTAGAATAGATCAGATAGTGGATTCCACCTCCGGGTGTGAATTACTGTGTTTCCTAGACGCATATTCTAGGTATCATCAAATCAGAATGTCTAGGGAAGATGAAGAGCATACCTCTTTCATCACAGTAGATGGATTGTACTGTTATACATCCATGCCATTTGGTCTCAAGAATGCAGCTTCAACCTTTGTACGAGCTATGTACAAAACCTTTGAAGAACTCATTAGAGACATAGTGGAAGTGTACGTCGATGACATCATGGTCAAGGTTAAAAACAAGGAGTCACTCCTTGACACCTTGCAGGCTGTCTTCGATAAGTTGCGGGTCACCCGCACAAAGCTAAACCCAGAAAAGTGTGTCTTCGGGGTTAGCTCCGGAAAACTTATTGGTTTCCTGGTAAGTCACCGGGGCATAGAAGCTAATCCGGCAAAGATTAAATCCATTGAAGACATGCGGCCACCAGCCCGCATCAAAGATGTCCAAAAGCTGACTGGATGTCTAGCAGCCCTCAGCCGGTTCATTTCAAGACTGGCAGAACGGGCACTCCCCTTCTTCAAGTTATTGAGGAAGTCCGGACCATTCCAATGGTCTGAAGAAGCAGAAAAGGTGTTACAGGAGCTAAAACAGTTCCTCACCAAGCTACCAACTCTGGTAGCTCCGAACCCTGGTGAGCCTTTGCTGTTTTACATTTCAGCAACTGACGAGGTCGTCAGTATGGTACTGGTAGCGGAGATACCAGAACCATCCCGTACTCAGGAATCCAGACCCCTTCGGGAGGGTCCGGGGGTTCCTGAAAGCGAGTCTGGGTCCCAGCTCCCAGACTTGATTCCACAAGAAGTCACTTCAAAAGACCCAGACCCCTCCGGGAGGGTCCAGGTCGCTTCTGAAGAAGCTTCGGGTTCCTCCAGCAAGGACCCGGAGGTCCCCGAAGAAAATCCGGATCCCTCTGGGAGGATCCGGGTTAGTGAAGAGGAAACTTCGGGCCCCTCCGGGAGGGTCCGGACCATTCAGCGCCTAGTGTACTTCATCAGTGAAGTACTACATGATGCCAAGACTCGATACCTAGAGGTGCATAAGCTGCTCTATGCAGTTCTTATTGCCTCCAGGAAGCTTCGCCATTACTTCCAAGCTCACAAGATCTCAGTGGTGACTTCTTACCCACTCCGAGCAATCTTACATAATCCCAATTCAACTGGGAATAGATCTCCACCATGTCCAGCGTGCCCTCAATGCTGAAGCCGACGAACTCTCGATGAAAGCGTCAACCGGAGCTCCGGCTCCTGATAGAACTTTTGTCCGGAGATTGTCAAAACCCACAGCGCAGCCTGCCGAACTGAGCGAAGGGAGCGAAATCAGCATCCCGAAGCTGAAGGTCCCGATGGTCCTGTTACCATGGCAGCCATCAAGGGTCGTAGGTGCTGCCGGAAGCTCCGAGCAACCCAGCACGCAAGACTCAAATGCCCAAGCTAGCTCCGATGCATGGATCTCCGAGATACGGAGCTACTTGAAAGACAACATCCTTCCTGACGATGATGTATTCGCTGACTGGGTAGTCAGATTGGCTAAAAGATACACGTTGGTAGAAGGGGATCTCTACCGGCGTGGTGCCAATGGCATCCTAATGCGGTGCATCACAAGGGAAGAAGGCTGCGAGATCCTCACAGAAATCCATGGAGGCGAGTGTGGGAACCACGCGTCTTCCCGCACGCTGGTCGGTAAAGCCTTCCGGCATGGCTTCTACTGGCCTACAGCACTCCAGGATGCAACTGAGCTGGTGAAGAATTGTGAAGCATGCCAATTTCATGCAAAGCAAATTCACACACCGGCTCAGCCCCTACAGATGATACCTCCTACATGGCCCTTCACTGTGTGGGGGATGGACATCTTGGGACCTTTCCCAAGAGCTGTCGGAGGTTACAAGTTCCTGTATGTTGCCATTGACAAGTTCACCAAGTGGCCGGAAGCAACTCCAGTTGTGACAATCAACAAGCAGTCTGCTATCAACTTTTTGCAGTCCATTGTATGCAGATTTGGAGTCCCAAACAAAATCATCACTGATAATACGACCCAATTCACAAGCTCTGCATTTCAAGGATATTGCGAAGACCTCGGCATTCAAGTTTGCTACGCCTCCGTAGCTCACCCAGCAAGCAATGGCCAGGCCGAGAGAGAAAATGCTGAAATCCTTAAAGGACTCAAAATGCGCACCTATGAGTGCTTGAAAAAACATGGAGCCAACTGGATCGAAGAGCTTCCGCCCCCTCTATGGGCCAACAGGACAACTCCAAACCGGTCAACTGGAGAGACACCCTTCTTCCTGGTGTACGGAGCTGAAGCAATCCTTCCTCCGGAAATCACCTTGGGGTCACTCCGGGTCTGGACCTTCGACGAAGCCACGCAGGACCAGCTCCTGCTTGAAGACCTAGACCTCCTTGAGGAGGGAAGGTGCCAAGCAGCTATTCGGAATGCCCGATACCGCCAAGTCCTTCGGCGCTATCATCAGCGGCATGTACACAACCGACAGCTCGAGGAAGGCGATCTGGTGCTACGGAGAATACAATCCAGAGAAGGGTTAAACAAACTCTCCCCCAGTTGGGAGGGACCCTTCCGAGTGATTAAAGTATCCCGTCCCGGAAGCGTTTGCTTGGCTACCGAGGATGGGACACCTCTTCCAAATCCTTGGAACATTGAGCACCTCCGTAAGTTCTACACTTAATATCACGGAGGTGAGTCTGTAGTAACTTGAGGTGTATGTTATAGAGTCATTGTACAGAGTCGGTTAGTTCCTCCGGGAGAACAGCCGGACCTTTCCCCGAAGGTCTGCAAAGTTCATGCAACACTTGTCACAGTCTCAGGACTAAAAGTGTGGCTAGCTACACTGGGTCAAACGAGAAATGAAACACGCTTAGCATGGTTCCGTACCCTAAGAGTGTACTTATTTCCCCTGTACCCCGGACCAATAATGAAAGACATCTTCATGTGAAACAGACTCCATGTGCATTTACTTTGTACAGGCTCAACATTTTTTATTTTTTTCTTGTCTATAACAAAGACGTGCAATTCTTAAGAAATTTTAGTCCGACCGGTTCATGTACAATTCGAGTTGTATTGTCAATTCTTTTGGATTCAAATATTGTTCATGGCTCACTCGCCTGAATGCCGCCAAGCCAATCTAGGGCCGGAGTGTGCTATCGACTTATCCTGGTCAAGCACCCTAAGTACGCCACTCTACCTACACCCCGGCAAGCCGAAGTAAGGTGGGTCCAAGTACAATTGGATCTGGAAAAAAAGACAACGCATTCGGTTGTATTCAGAATCGCGTTTGACCTAAAACTTTCTTGAGAATCGTAAGCCGCGACGAAGTTATAGGCAAGGAACGAATTTTACTATTTTTTTTGGCTTCAGTGTGCAGGAAAAATAAAGAATCCACGTTGATGGAAAAAAGCCGGAGCTAACAAGGCTCCGACTCCCCCTAGGTGGCTTGTAATCGATGTTAAACATTGAAAACGAGCATACCCGGAGCAACCAAGCTCTGGTAAAGCTAGGAGGGGCAGCCGTCGACGCTAAATAAAAGATGGTGAGAAGACCCCACAAATGGAGTCTGCTACCGACAAACTACGTGTTGGCAAAGGTCACTGCCGGAGCTACTAGCTCCGACACTCCAGAGGGCTAACTATCG
The DNA here is from genome assembly GCA_036927565.1 of Tuctoria greenei. Taxonomy (NCBI): domain Eukaryota; kingdom Viridiplantae; phylum Streptophyta; class Magnoliopsida; order Poales; family Poaceae; genus Tuctoria; species Tuctoria greenei. The sequence continues at coordinate 30,408,983 of JAYESD010000011.1, forward strand.
ATGCTCTACGCGTTGATAGGGACTATTGTCGGAGCTACTAAGCTCTGGCGATAGACAATGCCGGAGCTTCCAAGCTCCGACAACCTCAGGGGGCCTTCACTATCAAAGACTTCACTCTACGAGTTTGAAGCAAATGAGTCTTCAACAAAACACAATATCCTCTTGGTACATGTTCACAATCAAATTGTGTACATCTACCAAGGGGCCAAGTGAAGACAAAAGTGTTGAAGACAAAAAGTGAAATTCACAAAAATTTGGGGATTTCATTCATCATTCATCTGGAGACAAGGGATTACAAAATTGAGGAAGAAAAAGAGAGAATACAAGTGGGAACTACGGATATGGTCCTACACCCTATGGAAGAACTGGGTGACCTTCTGAGCAACCTCCGACACGTTTGCTCGGGCGGCTTCACCTTCTCCTTCGACGGGACCATCAAGCACCGGGTCCAGAGGGAATTGGGGATCCCGGCTGGTGTAGCACGTTAGCACAGACTCTGCGACGTTCTTAGCCAGGGATTGCCCCTCAACCTCCAATTGGTCCGCGATAACGTCGCCCACCTTGGAGAGTTTGCTACCTGCCGAGCTCAACGCCTGCAACGCCAGGTCCGACTCCGGCTCCGGATCATCCGGACGCACGGGACTGAAGCCCATCGGTGTCAGCGCGTCGTTGGCTTTGCCCAGGAACTCCCAAACCTGTAGGGAGTCCGCAGCCCTCAAGCCCTTCAATTCTTCCAAGGATCTTCTGGCCGCCGCTAGTTCAGAATTCTCACGAGCGAGGCGCTCGACCTCTTTGGCATTTTGCTGAATCTTTTCAGCAACCTGCTTCTCGAGTTTTCCGAGCTCCTCCTCCCAGAGATAGATCTTGTTCCGGCAGTCAACCAGGTCCTTCTCCCTGCCCCTCACTTTCTTCTCCCTAGCGGCGATGGCACACTCTTGCTCGTAGAGTTCTTGCCCCCGCACCCAGGCCTTCTCCTCCTCCTCAGTGCAGCGCTCTTCCAATTTCTTGGCGCGCTCCTCGAGGCCTTTGTCAGCCAGAGCCACCTTTTCAGTGAGCTCCTCCTTCCTCTTCAGGACGTCATCCCGCAGCTCAAGGAGTTTCTGCTCTTCATCTTCGAGCCTCTTCTCCCTCTCCTCAAGTGCCTCCCGGCGCTTGATGAGAGTAGTGTTAATGGCTTCCATCATTTCTTGGTGTTCATCAGCCGCACTATTAGCTGCTTTGGTCTGCTCATAAATGGCCCAGGATTGAGCGTCGAGGGCGCGAGTCATGCTCTCCCTGTCATCCAATAATTTGTCCCAGTATTCCAGGCGGACCTTCTCCCGCTTAATCCACTCTTTGTCATCTGCTAGCCTCGACTGCGCCAGCTTGGTCTCGAAGTAGAGCCGTTTACGCCACCGCCTAAGGGTTTGGCACTCCTCTTCAAGAGCCTTGCTGTCGTGGAAGAATGCTAGATGAACTTGATGCAGACTGGAGCAGGCGTTGTCAATAGACAATGACAACGAGATAGGTTCTAGACCTGCTGGGGTCTCCTCTGCTGGTTCCAGCGGGTTTTCAGTTACAAAAATTGGGTCCAACTCCACAAGAGTGGTCCCCTGAGCCATTATGGCACTAGGGCCGTCCTCCGGGATGGCCTCAGTCGCCATCGAGGAAGGTCCTGCTGATGAAGTTCCGACCTCCGGAAGTGGTTCCGAAGGCCCCGTCGCACGGTCTTCATTTGCCCCCTCAGGCAGGGGGCCAGCAACTTTGTCTGTGCACTCCGGCTCAACCGCGGGTACCTCTGGCGTCGTCACTCCCGGAGCAGGGGCTGCTTCTGGCTCCGACCTGGGCACCTCCTCTACTGGGGGCTCGAGCACTGACGCCTCCGCAACGACCGGCTCGGGCGCTGGAAGATCTTCAACAATAGCCGGCCCTGCGGCCGGAGCTTCAACAGCAACCGGCTCGGGAGCCAGAAGGTCTTCAACATCAACCGGCCCTGCGGCCGGAGCTCCAACAATGACCGGCTCTACGGCCGGTGCTTCAGAGGTAGCCGGCCCAACCGCCGGGACTTCCTCAACATCCGACGTGCACGCCGGGACTTCAATTACCTCCAGCTCAACCGCCGGGGCTTCGATAATTTCCAGCTCTGGGGCCGGAATTACTGCTTCCTCCGGCTCAACGGCCGGAGCTTCCATCATCTCTGCACCAAGACCCGGAGCTTCAACCTCTGGGGCAGGTGCCGCTGGCGCATCTTCTCTCCCGCGGTCCGGCGCTATCACGGGAGTCTCTGGGGATGAGTCGAGGTCCATGACCATGACAGTTGGCGCCGGAGCTGTCGCAGCTTCAGCCACCACTTGGGGCGGCGCCTGGACAGGAGCAGAAGCTTCCGCCCTCACAGCTTCAGCTGCTGTGGCTGAGGGTGGAGCCTCACTCCTCTTCTTTGGAACGCTGCAGATGATGGATAAAGAAACTTAAAAAACAGTTACTACAACAAAACAACTGCCTGAGGTAAAGATTAAAAATTACCTCGGGAGGCTTCCGCACCAGCTTGTGCGGAACCTCTTTCCTGGGCGTTCTGGGCTGACCATAGCCGCCGCTGGCGTGGAAGCTCCAGAAGGCCCCCCGGAACTCGTTGCAGCCACAGGCATTTCCCTAGTCAAGGCCACCCTCGATCGGGAAGAACCTCCGGACCTAGAGGCCTCAACCGGCCCTGGTGCTGGAGTCGCATGCCCGGAGCTAGCACCCCGGGAGGACGCCGCTGCGGTTACAGTTACCGCAGTTGTAGAAGACCTCCCCCTCCGGGTAGAAGGAGCTGAGGCCGAGGTTGCAGGCCTGATGGACCTTCCGTCAGCATGTTGCAGCTTCCTCTTCCGGCTCAAGGGTTCTTCTGTCGGCTCCTTGCCCTTGCCGACGACTTCGATCCTTGGCTTCGGGGCAGGGTCGGAGCCACCTTCGGAAGCCCCAGGGATCAACACCCTGGAGGTCGATTTTCTCTCGATGACACCAAGGTCGTCAAGCACAGGCATCTTCCACCGGAGCTCCCTGCTGAACTCTACTTCCACGTTCAGAGGGAGAAAAGCTGATGGCAGGGTCAATTCGTCACCCGCGATGTCAATGCCGTGCTGGAACTTCTTGATATGAAACTCCAAGGTCGTCCCCACCATGTTGGACTTCAGCCCGGTCTCGACCCGGTTGTCGTCCATCACACTGTTGAGGGCCCAAGCGAGTTTTTCTCTCCTCTTCAGCAGTGCCCACCAGTTGACCAGGAAGTTGCAAAACACCGCCTGAGGAGTTAATCCTCCCTCCATGCACTGGCGGATCCTAGTCAGAGCAGGGTTGAAGGCATCCGCCAGCACCGGAGCTTCACTCCAGACTGTAGTGTCGACGTTGGGGAGGCCTTCGGGCAGCTCCAGCTTCTCGTGCTCCTCCACCCGGATGACTATCCAGTCCTTATTCCAATCATCCCACTTCCCAAAGGGAAACGACCGGAGGTACTTGAATGGGCACTTCTTGCGCTTCACGAAGTAGTAGAAGCCAAGGTACTCATTGCTCCTACCGGTGGTATGGACGGTGAAGAAGGTCCGGAAGAGTTCAATGCAGGGGGGATGCCCACCCACATCTCACAGAAGTGGACGAAGACGGACACAAGAAGAATGGAGTGGGGGCCAAGGTGGTACAGCTGCAGACCATAGAAGTCTAGCAGCATCAAAAAAAAGGAGGAAAAGGGTGGGATCAACCCCACCATGGCGTACGAAGAGAAGTACACTATTTCGCCTGCGTGCTCCTTCTCGAACGGGAGCTCTCCCCTGGCACGGACCAGGCGGTTGAAGAAGTCCGGGGACCATCCCATGAGGGCCCGGACCTTCTTCAGGTCACCGTCGGTCTTCAAATGGCTCTCACGGAGACCCAACTCCATTGCGGCACAGCAAGGCAAGAAAGGAAAAGCGAGCACAAGTTGGGAGTTTGAGCGCAAGATCAGATGAGAGGCGTAAAGAACCCCAGACGGTGCACACTTTCCTTCTTAAGTAAGCCCTCGCAACACTTGGATGGAAACCGCAAGGAAGTCGAAGATACTACTCCAAAATTCCACCCAGTCGATGGCAAGAGGGCCCGGGACCACTCGGACGATCAAATCGAGGTTCTTACCCAGGCGAACGGTTGTCATCACGAGGCAGGAAGCCCGAAGGCGGCGGCCTTACAAGGTGCGCGGAACCGATACGATTTTTGTATCGAGAACCGGCGACCTTCAATTGCGTGAGATCCGCACGCCAAAGATCTCTATTGCCGCACACGGGATACGCCACGCGGCGAAGATTTAACTCCCAACTATCGCCAACGGTACATCTGAAGACCTTTGAAGACTCAGTTCAAAAGTCGAAGGATGGACCCACCTCCAGCGGAATGACTTCACCCAAGGAGTCTTCCCCAGAGGTGGGCCCAGGGGGTCACTGTCGGTACCCTGGGTACCATATACCCCTTGGGATTGCAAAAATCTCAAGGGAATATCATCTACCTGAATTGAAGACCTTCGGAGGCCCACATGTTAGACATAACCGGACCTGCTTCCCCAACTTGGTTAGTCCAAGGGTTGCCACGTGTACTATCAAACCAGAGCTACCGCCCACAAGGGGGAAGCTCCGGGCTATGTACCATAGCGGCACCTCCGGACCTAACCCCAGACCGAGGGAAGATCCAGAACTGACACGTGTTAGGTAGCACCGGACCTACGTGTTCCCCACAGTATGCTCCAGAGCTGCCACGTGTCCAACCGTCGGACCTTCCGCCTCTAACCTCCAGAAGACTCACAACAGCTCTGGATCTTCAAAAGGAATCAAGGACTTCAAGACCCGATTAAGTGTCATTAATACTATATTAATGACACACGATCGGACGACCTTAATTACCAGTAACGGTGCTATCAAAGCCCGTAATTCGGTTATTAAGGGTAATTAAGTGCATCAAATGTGTATCAATATTAGTAACCGTCGGGGCCACATGTCGGGCCAGGCTGACTTGTAACGGCCTGCCCTTGTACTATAAAAGGACAGGCCGACGATACATAGGGAACACACTCGCTGGAGACACCCACACTCTACACTCTCAACTGACGTTGAGCTCATACATCCAATACAACACCAACACACCCCGTGGAGTAGGGTATTACGCTCAGGCGGCCCGAACCACGTAAATCTTCGTGTCTCTTGTGTCACTTTACACTTCACCTTCTTGAATCTCTGCGCGCCCACACCGAACCTCAAACTCCTCTAACACTTTAGCAGTGTCGGGAGATCTGCCGGATCAAAACCACCGACAACTTGGCATATCAATCCCTATCTATTATTAAATATTAGGAGCCTTTAACAGGAGATTTATTCACAACCCGGTTCGTTGATTGTATTTTTAATGAGGATCATTTCCTGGCTTTAGGGGGAGATAATAAATTTATCAATAATCGCCGAGAAATAAATTGGGATGAAAACTCCATCCTAAATGTTGATCCACGTACAAAGGTGTCGGTACCCTGGGTACCATATACCCCTTGGGATTGCAAAGATCTCAAAGAAATATCATCTACCTGATTTGAAGACCTTCGGAGGCCCACATGTAAGACATAACCGGACCCGCTTCCCCAACTTGGTTAGTCTAAGGGTTGCCATGTGTACTATCAAACCGGAGCTACCGCCCACAAGGGGGAAGCTCCGGGCTATGTACCATAGCGGCACCTCCGGACCTAACCCCAGACTGAGGGTAGCTCCAGAACTGACACGTGTTAGGTAGCACCGGACCTACCTGTTCCACACAGTATGCTCCGGAGCTGCCACGTGTCCAACCGTCGGACCTTCAGCCTCTTACCTCCGGAAGACTCACAACGGCTCCAGATCTTCAAAAGGAATCAAGGACTTCAAGACCCAATTAAGTATCATTAATACTATATTAATGACACACGATCGGACGACCTTCATTACCAGTAACGGTGCTATCAAAGCTCGTAATTCGGTTATTAAGGGTAATTAAGCGCATCAAATGTGTATCAATATTAGTAACCGCCGGGGCCACATGTCGGGCCAGGCTGACTTGTAACGGTCTGCCCTTGTACTATAAAAGGACAGGCCAATGATACATAGGGAACACACTCGCTGGAGACACGCACACTCTACACTCTCAACTGACGTTGATCTCATACATCCAATACAACACCAACACACCCCGTGGAGTAGGGTATTACGCTCAGGCGGCCCGAACCACGTAAATCTTCGTGTCTCTTGTGTCACTTAACACTTCACCTTCTTGAATCTCCGTGCGCCCACACCGAAACTCAAACTCCTCTAACACTTTAGTAGTGTCGGGAGATCTGCCGGATCAAAACCACCGACAGTTGGCGCGCCAGGTAGGGGGGCGCTTGAGATTTCAAGAATGGTGAACTCAGCTGCTGGATCATCCAACGGTCATCCTGCTGTTCAAGCTGTTGGGGGCAATCCCTCCAATATGCAGCCACCAGCAGGAGCCTCAGTTCCAGCAGGAGTCACACTTCCACCACCGCCGCCTCCACCAGCAAATCAAGCTGGGCAGCGCAATGGTGCACCGGCGTCCATCACTACGTCGACAAATCATGACAACCCGGAACACACGCTCCATGTAGCGCGTGCTCTCCTTCAACGCCCACCACCTCCGAATGCATCCCGGGATGCCATGGAGAAGTGGAGGACCGATGTGGAACATTTGATTGCAGCAGCAGCCGACCGCATCAGCAACCAGGGTCCTCCTCCTTCAGGACGGGCCCCATCGCAGCGACGGACATTGTCTGGCAGACTTGGTCTGCATGTTTCTAACAACAGGAGGCGTGCTGCGTCGCAGCAAGTGACGTCGTTGCCCTCCGGGGCACGGCGCACTCACACGGTGTCAAGGCTTTCAACTCATGACCTCCGGGCGGAGCTTGATCGCTGATACAGTCAACAAGACGGCCGAGTCCATATTGAGCGTGCTCGTGAAAGTCGAGAGGCTCAAGATATTCCTGCTCCTGAAGGAGTAGGAGGAGGCTGTTCATCCCTGGCCATGCATCTGCGTATGGTCAGGTGGCCACAGAAGTTCCAGCCTCATCTGCCGGAGAAGTTTGACGGGAGTGTTAATCCTGTTGAATTTCTTCAGATTTACTCCACTGCTATCCTAGCAGCTGGAGGAAATGAGGCTGTAATGGCCAATTATTTCCCAGTGGCTTTAACTGGGACTGCCTAGTCCTGGTTTATGAGCCTTCCACCCAACTCCATCAACAGTTAGGAGGAGTTGTGTCGACAGTTCACCGCCAACTTCGGGAGTTCATACACCCGATCAGGCACTGAACTGGACCTTTTTGCAGTCGTGCAAAAAGGGGGAGAATCCCTGTGGTCATTCATCCAGAGGTTCTCTCAGGTACGAAACACTATCCCTTCTATCTCTAGCGCTTCTGTCATTGTGGCGTTCAGACAGGGTGTACGGGATAAGAAGATGTTGGAGAAACTGGCGATCAAGGAGATCACCAGTGTCACGGAACTCTTCAGCTTGGCTGACAAATGTGCCAGAGCTGCGGAGGGCCGTGAAATGCACTCCAAAACACCTTCGGGGGATCATAAAAAATCCTCCAAAGGCGAAGCCACAACCTCCGGGAGTTGCAAGAAGAAGAAAAAGACCAACGGCAAGAAGAAGGCATCGGCCGGCGCATCTAATGCTGCAGCTCCGGGTGGCCGGGGGCCACGCCCCGAGAAGCGACCTCGATCGTCTTCTGAAGACGGTGGCAAACCCAAAGTGTGGTGTCCAATTCACAAAACGGACAGCCACTGTTTGGAAGACTGCCGGGAGGTCCAAAACCTTGCCGAGCGCTACAACAAGCGCCGGGAAGAAGCTCCTTTCCGATAGAGGGAAGGAAAATAAAAAGTTGACGAAGCTTCGGCTGAAGAGGAGTTAGGTTTTCAGGATCCCAAAAAGGTCCTAAAGGCCGTTTACACCTCCGTCGATGACGATTCTGACGTCTCTGACAATGAGCGTCGGAAGACCATGAACACCATTTTTGGTGGATCATGGGACATCACCTCCCGCCGCGTCATCAAGACTATGCGTCGGGACATGGCTGCTATAGCTCCTACAGCTAGGGCGGAGCCTCATCGAAAGTGGATGGACACAGCCATCACTTTTGATGCTTCGGACTGCCCTCGAAGCATGGTTGGAGCAGGACAGTTACCTTTGATGGTATCTCCTACCATCAATAACATTCAGCTCCACCATGTCATGGTAGACGGAGGTTCGGGGCTCAACCTCATAAGCTTCGAAGCTTTTACCAAGCTTCAGCTCCGACCTTCAGATCTCCACCCCTCCCGACCTTTCTCCGGAGTAGGTCTGGGAGCCATTACCCCACTTGGTGCTATTACCCTCCCTGTTACCTTCGGGACCCGGGAGAAGTATCGCACCGAGAAGTTGGTCTTTGACGTTGCTCAGATCAACTTACCCTTCAATGCCATCTTGGGTAGGCCTGCCTTGTACAAATTCATGGCAGCTGCTCATTATGGATACCTGGTGTTGAAGATGCCAACACCAGTAGGTGTTCTCCGGATCCGCGGAGATCGTACTGCCGGAGTAACTGCTCTGGAAGAACTCCATGCGCTTACTACGGCGCAAGAGGAGGACTCCAGACAGGAGCAAGATCCAAAACCCCCGAGCATTCGTCAGCGAGGCTCGACTTCTGCACCTCATGTGCAGCCAAGCGGCGACACCGACATTCCTGTCAAAGTCGTCCAAATTGGTTCCGATGCCACTCAGACCACCCATATATCGGGGGGATTGAACGACAAATAGGAACTCGCGCTCATCGCTTTCCTCCGGGCTAATGTCGACGTGTTTGCCTGGCAACCGTCACAAAAGCCTAGGATCCCCAGGGATGTGATTGAGCACAATCTGAAGATCTACCCCGACGCACGGCCTGTGCATCAAAAGCCTCGAAAGCAATCCGTGGAGCGACAGAACTTCATTCGACAAAAAGTGAAGAAGTTGCTCAAAGCTGGATTCATCCGAGAAGTCCTCCATCCAAAATGGCTGGCAAACCCAGTCGTTGTGCCCAAGGCCGGCGGGAATCTTCGGATGTGTATCAACTACACAACACTAAAAAAGGCATGTCCAAAAGATCCATTCCCACTACCTAGAATAGATCAGATAGTGGATTCCACCTCCGGGTGTGAATTACTGTGTTTCCTAGCCGCATATTCTGGGTATCATCAAATCAGAATGTCTAGGGAAGATAAAGAGCATACCTCTTTCATCACAGTAGATGGATTGTACTGTTATACATTCATGCCATTTGGCCTCAAGAATGCAGCTTCAATCTTTGTACGAGCTATGTACAAAACCTTTGAAGAACTCATTAGAGACATAGTGGAAGTGTACGTCGATGACATCGTGGTCAAGGTTAAAAACAAGGAGTCACTCCTTGACACCTTGCAGGCTGTCTTCGATAAGCTGCGGGTCACCCGCACAAAGCTAAACCCAGACAAGTGTGTCTTCGGGGTTAGCTCTGGAAAACTTCTTGGTTTCTTGGTAAGTCACCGGGGCATAGAAGCTAATCCGGCAAAAATTAAAGCCATTGAATACATGCGGCCACCAGCCCACATCAAAGATGTCCAAAAGCTGACTGGATGTCTAGTAGCCCTCAGCCGGTTCATTTCAAGACTGACGGAACGGGCACTCCCCTTCTTCAAGTTATTGAGGAAGTCCGGACCATTCCAATGGTCTGAAGAAGCAGAAAAGGCATTCCAGGAGCTAAAACAGTTCCTCACCACCGTACCAACTCTGGTAGCTCCGAACCCTGGTGAGCCTTTGCTGCTTTACATTTCAGCAACTGACGAAGTCGTCAGTATGGTACTGGTGGCGGAGAGACCAGAACCATCCCGTACTCAGGAATCTAGACCCCTTCGGGAGGGTCCGGAGGTTCCTAAAAGCGAGTCTGGGTCCCAGCTCCCAGACTTGATTCCACAAGAAGTCACTTCAGAAGACCCAGACCCCTCCGGGAGGGTCCAGGTTGCTTTTGAAGAAGCTTCGGTTTCCTCCAGCAAAGACCCGGAGGTCCCCGAAGAAAATTCAGATCCCTCCGGAAGGATCCGGGTTAGTGAAGATGAAACTTCGGGCCCCTCCGGGAGGGTCTGGACCATTCAGCGCCCAGTGTACTTCATCAGTGAAGTACTACATGATGCCAAGACTCGATACCTAGAGGTGCATAAGCTGCTCTATGCAGTTCTTATTGCCTCCAGGAAGCTTCGCCATTACTTCCAAGCTCACAAGATCTCAGTGGTGACTTCTTACCCGCTCCAAGCAATCTTGCATAATCCCAATTCAACTGGGAATATTGCAAAGTGGGCAGTGGAATTGGCCAAATTCAATCTCGAATTCATTTCAAGTCAAGCAATCAAGAGTCCAGCATTGGCAGACTTCATGGCGGAATGGACTCCCTCTCCATCAAACCCTGGGGACCCCAGTGAGCAGAAGCCGGAACACAAAGCTCCGGTCTTCACCGAGCCTCATTGGACCCTCTACTTCGACGGCTCCATGCAAAAGCAGGGGGCCGGAGCTGGAATCCTTCTCCTCGCACCAACCGGGGAGAAGGTAAAATGCATGGTACACCTTGACTTCAAGGCGGAGTACGAAGCACTCATCTACGGACTAAAGGTGGCACTGTCATACGGTGTCAAGCAACTACTGGTCAAGGGAGATTCACAGCTCATCATTAAGCAAGTGAAGGGTGAATGCTCCTGTAACAACCTCCAGCTAGCTGCTTACCTCCTTGAAGTCCAGAGGCTTCAAAAGGACTTCGAAGTCCTAGATCTCCACCATGTCCAGCGTGCCCACAACGCTGAAGCCGACGAACTCTCGACGAAAGCGTCAACTGGAGCTCCAGCTCCTGATGGAACTTTTGTCCGGAGGTTGTCAAAACCCACAGCTCAGCCTGCCGAACTGAGCGAAGGGGGCGAGATCAGCATCCTGAAGCTGACGGTCCCGATGGCCCTGTTACCATGGCAGCCATCAAGGGTCGTAGGTGCTGCCGAAAGCTCCGAGCAACCCAGCACGCAAGACTCAAATGCTCAAGTTAGCTCCGATGCATGGATCTCGGAGATCCGGAGCTACTTAAAAGACAAAATCCTTCCTGACGATGATGTACCCGCTGACCGTATAGTCAGATTGGCTAAAAGATATACGTTGGTAGAAGGGGATCTCTACCGGCGTGGTGCCAACGGCATCCTAATGCGGTGCATCACAAGGGAAGAAGGTTGCGAGCTCCTCGCAGAAATCCATGGAGGCGAGTGTGGGAACCACGCGTCTTCCCGCATGCTGGTCGGTAAAGCCTTCTGGCATGGCTTCTACTGGCCTACAGCACTCCAGGATGCAACTAAGCTGGTGAAGAAATGTGAAGCATGCCAATTTCATGCAAAGCAAATTCACACACCGGCTCAGCCCCTACAAATGATACCTCCTACATGGCCCTTCACTGTGTGGGGGATGGACATCTTGGGACCTTTCCCAAGAGCCGTCGGAGGTTACAAGTTCCTGTATGTTGCCATTGACAAGTTCACCAAGTGGCCGGAAGAAAATCCAGTTGTGACAATCAACAAGCAGTCTGGTATCAACTTTTTGCAGTCCATTGTATGCAGATTTGGAGTCCCAAACAAAATCATCACTGATAATGGGACCCAATTCACAAGCTCTGCATTTCAAGAATATTGTGAAGACCTCGGCATTCAAGTTTGCTACTGTCGAAGGTCGTAAACGACACTTCCCCCGGACCTGCTTAGAGAGCAGCCCGCGGAGGTTCTTTGGATTCACGAGGGCTAGTCCCAGGAGATCGAACATAGCAGAATGATGGACATAGGGGTTTTACGTGGTTCGGGCCGCCGGAGCGTAATACCCTACGTCCACGGGAGTGTTGTGTATTGCCTTGCTTGAGCGTGTATGAGCCTTGGTCTAATTTTTTGTCCGTCCCTTGTGAAGGTCGTCTGCAGAGCCCTTTTATAGTTCAAGGACTCTGTAGTCACAAGTTGGGTCCCAGTACCCGACAGGTGGTCCTGGGGAGAGCCAAATCCTATACAAGATCTAGGATTAATTGCTATCTACTTCCCTTTGTCAGGGGAGTCAATGCGCCATCCCGCCGCATCGTGCGCCAGGGCTACACATAGTTGGTGATGATGGTGGTGCACGTCTCGTCTGTCTTGTCCTCGCGGCCCATTCGTCCGTCTTGCGACGTGGGTCTGTACCAGCTACTTGGACAAGACAGGACACTGGAGCCTTGACTTTTGTAAGTGCGGCTCAGCCTGCCTGGGGAAGGCGTGTGTACTTAATGTCTGTCTAAGCAGCGCACGCATTCCTTTACTGCGGCTTCCTACCGCAATGAGTTGGGCGTCCGCCACGTGGTTACGCCAGAGCCTGCCTCTGCGGGGAGTAAAGCACTTGACGGAACAGGCCACGTGGCGCATTTGGAGCCCACCCCTACGGATGGGTGGGGGTTCAGCCCTGCAGGCCACGTGGTAGCTCCGGTGCCTTTCCCAGGAGGGCGCGGACTTGGCCCTGAGGTCCCGATCGGCCACATGGCGGCTCCGAAGCCCTCCTCAGCGGGGAGGCGTGGGCTTGGCCCTGCCGGCCACGTGGCAGCTTGGGAGCCTCCACCTACGGGGAGGTAGGATCGGGTCCTTCCCTCCTCTACGTGGTAGCCTCGGATTCGGCTTCTTAGGTAGAGGCGGAGTCCTTAGCGGTTTTCTCCTGTGCGCGGGGGTACCCGGTCTGCAGGGTACCGACAGTGGCCCCCGAGCCTACCTCGGGAGAGTCGTTGATACCGCAGGTGGGGTCTTCTCCCTTTTCTTCCCGCGCAACTCTTCCGATTCCGCTTCAAGGCAGTTCCCCATGCGACACGCCCCTGCCGTTGAGGCGGTGTGTCTCCTTCCGGTTAGCGAAGGCGTTGAACAGGCGCCGCGCGACGTGACTCCTGCCTTCAATCGTGCTTTAACTACGGTGGTTCCCAAGGTGGCTCCTGCGCTTCCGCTACTTTTGCCCTTTCGGAAACCGCCGAGTTACCTCCCGCATAGCTAGCTGCCCGGCTCGCATTCCTTGTCGAGCGAACTGGGCCCTCATGTCATTGCCCATTCGGGTTCATTACTCCTCTACTGGGGATGCGGCGATCCACACTTTTGCGCCTGTTGGCCTGCAATGGTGCATAAAAAGAGAACTTTCCCCCTGAGGGTTCTTTATCCCGCCTCTGCATCCCTGCGCTCGTGTTTCCGCCTCAAGCCCAGTTCTTGCGCTCTAGTTCCCAGTCTCCCCGTCCAGAGCTTCCAACCTCAGCCCTCATGGCGAGCATCTTGCCCAAGTCCAGGCTGTCCAGGCCCGCCGACCTGGCCCCTATGCGCCGGCTTCTTGGCTGGCACACTCCTGAGCGGGAGTCGTGGCTCCGTCCTGGGAGGCTCCCGCTGAGCCTCTCCGCCGGGGAGATGGTTCTCTTCTCGTCGTACGTGCTGGCCGGCTTCGTCCCGCCAGCATCCGCCTTCTTGGTCAAGCTCCTGGAGACCTTCGGCCTCCAACTCCACCACCTCGCGCCTAACTCAATCGCCATGCTGGCGGTCTTCGCTCACCTCTGCGAGATGTTCGTGGGGGTGATGTCGTCGGTAAAGCTCTTCCGGTACTTTTTTGTACTGAGGGCCACCGGCAGGAGTTCGAAGGAACACCTTGGCGCCTACTACTTCCAGCACCGGACTAAGGTCCCCACGAGGTACATTGCTTCCTTCAACTCGGCAAGGTGGGAGATTTGGCGCGAAGATTGGATGATCGCCAAGGTCGAGGCCCACGACCGGATGTGTCTCCCGACCGGGATCCCCTACTCCGAGCGATCATTCTGGGAGGAGCGCCCAGAGCTGGAGGAGTCGTTTAACCTGGTGCTGGAGAGGATCCAGATGCTGGCGGACATGGGCTGTCGTCTACCATGGTGCTGAGGGACTTCATGTCCCGCCGCATAGCCCCGCTTCAGCACCGTGCCTGCCCGGCATCGATGTTCACCGGCTTGTCGGACTGCACCCGGCTCGAGACCGGCCCCGGCTCCAACCTGGGCGAGCAGCAGCTGCTCGACATGCTGGCCCGGGTCTACCCCGTCGACATCTCCGCTGAGGCACTTACTCTTCCGTCGGCCTGCCGCCCCTTGTGCTCGGACTCCGAGTTGAGGAGGCAGCTGCTGAAGACGATGTCGACCCTTGACGAGTCCGGGCTGGCGCGGCGCTAGATCGGGGACCCGTTCCGGGGGGTTAGCATTGCTGACAACACTGAGGGAGGTGAGGCTCCCTTAAGCGACGTTGGTTCTTCAAGCGGTGACTCCTCGAGCGGCCCCCAGCACCATCCATGGGGTGGCGTCGTCGCCCCCGATGACAAGGGGAAGGGGAAGGTGCCGATTCCGGTGCTGGACCCGTCCCCCAAGAAGCGCGCCCGGTCACCGCCGCCGGCCCCTTCTGCCCTTCGTCAGGACTCCGGATCCCTGCCTCGCTCGTCGCCACGGGGCGCCGATGGCGCCACCTTGCCGCCCGAGTCTTCCACACGCAAGAGGGGGAGGCTCCTCAACGCCGACGGGACCCCAGCATTCCCTCTCCATTTGGAGGGGCGCCAGACCTCGGGGGTGCCGCCGACACCACCACCACAGGGGCCCCCAGCACACTCCGGGGCCCCCACTACGGGTTCGGGGGGTCCGAACCCCCCCCCCCCAACCATTTCGGGAAGCGGTGGAACTTCAGCGTCCCCCGGTAAGCCTACTCAGATTTTACCTTGGGTGTTCTTTGTTGTGCGCCTACCCTGTCAATCTCTTATGGTCTGAGCTTGCTTGGTTTCAGCGCTTCCGCAGCTACTCCACCACCCGCGGGCACTTCTGCTGGAGGGTCTGCTGCTCTAGTCGGCTCGCGGGGATCGTCCGCTGCTTCGGGCCCTGCTCCGATGCCCCAGGTTGCTGCCGTTGGGGTACCTCGGTCCCCCGTGTCTGAGATCCCCGCAGCGGCTGCCGGAGCCCAATCACGCGCGCCGATGACCGCCACCGCGCCTACCAACGACCCCGCGTCCACCGGCCACTCCGTGCCGGCCGACGCTGTCGCGCCCTCCAACACTGCTGCGTCGACTGGCGCCACCGCCCTGGGTGCTGCCATCCGGGAGGGGGCCCTGGTCCCTGCCTCCCCAGTGGTCCTCCAAATGGAGGACGATATTGAGGAAGTGGGGAGGCAGGGGCCTGCTGCTACGGTGGAGCCCCTCCCCTTGTCCGAGGCTACGGCCGTGGCCTACTCCGGCTTCCGGCAGGCCCAGGCGGCCCTTGCTCGGGAGAAAGGGCGGCTCGAGGACGAGGACGACCGGCTCCGGGAGTGGGCGAGGGCCCTGGAGGCCCGGACTCGGCTGGCAAAGAGCCGAGCGGCCCAGCGGGAGGCGGTTGTTCAGGAGGAGATGAAGATCCTCGAGCAGGAGCGCAACCTCATTGCCCAGCTGGACGCCGTCACCCAGAAACTGAAGGCAGACACCGAGGCCATCCACGCTGAGGCCAGCTCTCGCCTCCAGGCCTGCGAGGACCTTCAGCACCTGTTGTCCCTCCGGGAGGCCGCTCTAGCCAAACGGGAGCAGGAGTTGGCGGCGAAGCGGGCCGAGGTGGAGGCGAACTGCCGCGGGCTCATCCTTCAGCAGGAAGGGGCGAGAGTCTGCGCTGCCAAGCTGGACCGCCGGGAAGCCGCCATAGCTGAGGCGCAGCAGGCCCAGTCCGCTGAGCGCCAGGCCCTTCTGGACCGCGAGTTCAACGTCGCCCTCAAGGAGGGTGACTCGAACCGCCGTGAGGCGGGGGTCGGCGAGTGCGAGAGGGCCCTGGCGGCCAGGGAGAAGCGGTTCCTGGACGGCGGCCCCCGAGCACTGGCGGCGGCCCAGCAGGAGGTGGCGGAGCTGCGGGCGGCGCGCTCCGCCGAGGCCCAGAAGGTCTGGGAGTTCCTCGGCGGTGCTGACTCGGCTCTGGTGCCACTCGGCTTCAGCCCGACGTGCGTGGGGGAGCCGGCGCAGGAGGTGAGTCAGGTGTTCCCGGCGCTCGACTCTACCAGCTCGAGGATGCGCTCACTAGGGGCCATCCTTGACAACCAGCTGGAGGCTGAGGGACGGATGCTGGTGAAGGAGGTGGCGACACACATCCTGTCCTGCTACCGGAGCTGGTACCCTGACGTCTCCCTGCAGCTGGTCCTCGAGGGGCCCATCGCCGAGAGGGAAGAGGCCGCCAAGTCTGAAGTTTCGGATGCGGTGGCACTCATCGCCTCAAGGTTCCAGCGGAGCGGCTGAGGGCTCCTCGGGCGTCTGTTTAAGTTTTTGTCTTGTGGTTGGCTGTGATGACAAACTCTTTATTTGTGCGATAAAAAATCTGTTTGTGGTGCCCTTTTATACTCAGCTTGCTTTTGTTTCCAGCAGTGTCTTCCGGCTGCTTGTTGTTCCTTAGCTTCCCGGACCTGCCGTCCCCCAAAGTATGGCCCCCTGACAGGCGTGGCCAGTTGTTATGGGCACTCCTGTCATACACTTAGGGTTTAGGGCGGACCAGTGCAGGAGGAGCCTAGGATTTGCAGGTAGCATTGCCATAGCTGAGTTTGCAGGTATGTCGACATCGGCCCCCCTGGGGGTGCCGCCAGAGCTTCAGTTCCGCGGTGCTTGCCATCTTCGGCGAGAGGTCGACAGCGGGCCCCCTGGGGGTGCTGCCGGAGCTTCAGGCTGGCAGTGCCCAATGTCTTCGCGGGTACTCTGACGGTGGTTGCTGGAATAACTTCCTCAAAGACCTGTACATAGATCAAAAAAGAGAAGTAATTCTGTCCGCTGGTCACTTTACCCCTGCTCGTTTTGTAGTGTCGCTTGACTTACGATCCTGGACTGACTCGTGAGGTTTGGGTAATTCAGTGCTTCTGCACCCAGGGCTCGTTGTCCAGAATACCCAAGGTTGGTCCATCTGGCCCCCAACATTTGGCTGTAGTGCTGGGGAGGCAGAACGCACAGGCTTAGGGTACGGGACCAGGCTAAGCAGGCTGTGGCCCTGGACCTCCCGCTCGGCGTAAGCCGTTTCCGGGGGGGAACCATCTGGAGACACAGGCCCCCGAGTATTGGAACAACCGAGGCCCCAGGCGCATCGCAGGTACCTCAAGCAACCCCACCTGCAGTCCAGACAGCAAGGCTCCCACTATTGTTAAAGCAGGGGAAAAACGACAGCGCTCATGATAGATCACGAGCTATGGCGGGCTTACAGCAACATCATAAAAATTAAAGACAATTTTTGAATTGACAAACCCTATACCAGGCAGGACAACATTCTTTCATTGTAGTTTCTCATAAGATGAAGCAGACTTTACAAGGGGAATAACCCGGCCTGGGTGTTAGGTGGAGTCGAGTGCACCTACTTAGGGTTCTGGACCAGGCTAAGCGGAATGTGCACTCGGAGCCCCACCCCCCTATACTAAGTGCTATCCTGAGATAATGTGTAACCTTTACAATGAAATAGCATTGCCCCAACCCTGGTCTAGGGGTAGAACTTACGGAGGTGTTCGATGTTCCATGGGTTGGGTAACCGCTGTCCATCCTCCGTAGCTAGGCGGACGCATCCTGGGCGGCAAACCTCTATTACCCGGAAGGGACCCTCCCAGCTGGGGGAGAGTTTGTTAGACCCTTCTCGGGAGAGTATGCAGCGCAACACCAGGTCGTCAACCTTTAGCTCCCTACTCCGCACGGTCCTCTGATGGTAGCGCCGGAGTGCCTACCTGTACCGTGCATTTCGGAGAGCTGCTCGCACTCGTCCCTCGTCGACGAGGTCCAGGTCTTCACGCCGGAGCTGGTCCTGCGCGGCTTCGTTGTACCTCCGGGCACGGGGAGAGCCCATGGTAATTTCTAGGGGGAGGACGGCCTCCGCCCCGTACACCAAGAAGAAAGGCGTTTCCCCCGTGGCCCGGCTGGTTGATGTCCGGCTAGCCCACAGCGCACACGGAAGCTCATCCACCCAATTTGCACCATGCTTCTCAAGGTGTGAGAACGTGCGAGTCTTGAGGCCCCTGAGGATTTCTGCATTGGCTCTCTCGACCTGCCCATTGCTCTTTGGATGAGCAACAGATGCATAGCAGACTTGGATCCCCAGGTCCTCGCAGTATTCTTGGAACGCTGCACTTGTGAACTGGGTCCCGTTATCAGTGATGATTCCGTTCGGGACCCCGAACCGGCAGACGATCGACTTAATGAACTTTACTGCTGACTGCTTGTTGATGGTGACAACTGGGGCGGCCTTCGGCAACTTGGTGAACTTATCTACAGCGATGTAGAGATGCCGGAATCCTCCGACGGCTCTGGGAAAGGGTCCCAGGATGTCCAACCCCCATACAGCGAACGGCCATGAGGGAGGGATCATCTGCAGCACCTAAGCTGGTGTATGGATCTGCTTGGCATGGAACTGGCATGCCTTGCATCTCTTTACCATCTCGGCGGCATCCTGGAGTGCTGTCGGCCAGTAGAAGTCATGCCAAAAGGCTTTACTGACCAGCGTGCAGGAGGACACGTGGTTCCCGCACTCGCCTCCATGGATCTCTGCGAGCAGGTCGCAGCCCTCCTCCCGAGTAATGCATCGCAGTAGGATGTCGTTGGCGCCACGCCAGTAGAGATCCCCTTCCACCAGCGTGAACCTTTTAGCCATGCGAACAATCCTTTCTACCAGGGCATGTTCTTCGGGAAGGATATTGTCCTTCAAGTAGTCCTGGACCTCCGAGATCCATGCATCGGGACTTGCTTGAGCTTCTGGATCTTGGGCGCCCGGTAGCTCGGAGCCCTCGGTGGCGCATACGATCCTTGGCGGACTCCATGGTAGCAGGGTCGCCGGGACTGCCAGCTTCGAGGTGCTGGGCTCGCCCCTTTCGCCCGGCTCGGCTGCTCGGGCGGTTGGTCGCGGTAACGTCCTTGCAAAGACTCCTTGGGGCACTGGGGCCCCTGTGGAGGCCTTCGTTGACAGGTCGTCTGCGACTGAGTTGTCGGCTCGGGGTACATGGCACAAGTCCAAGACTTCAAAGTCCTTTTCCAGCTTCCGGACGTGCAGCAGGTATGCAGCCAATTGAGGGTCGTTGTAGCTGCACTCTCCTCTGGCTTGCTTGATGATCAGTTGAGAATCACCTTTAGCCAGTAGCTATCGGACATTGAGGGTCAGGGCAGTCTTCAGCCCAAAGATTAGGGCTTCATACTCCGCCATGTTGTTTGTCGCCTTGAAGTCGAGGCGCACCATGTACTTGAACTGCTCCCCAGTCGGGGTGAGAAGCAGGACCCCAGCGCCGGCCCCCTGCTTCCGCGAGGAACCGTCGAAGTAGAGCGTCCAGGGGGTCTCGGTGAAAACCGGAGCCTTCGGCACCGTTTCGCCGTTGTCCGGGCCCCCCGGGTTGCTTGGTGATGGGGTCCATTCGGCCAAGAAGTCCGCCAGTGCTTGGCTTTTGACTGCATGTCGAGGTAAGAACTTCAACTCGAACTCACCCAGCTCCGCTACCCACTTGGAAATGTTGCCAGTCGAATTGGGGCTGTGGAGTATGGTTTTCAGTGGGAAGGAGGTGACCACTGAAACTCGGTGAGCCTGGAAGTAATGTCGGAGCTTCCTCGATGCTATGAGCATTGCATACAGTAGTTTGCGTACCTCCAAGTATCTTGTCTTTGCTTCATGGAGGACCTCACTGACGTAGTAGACTGGCCGTTGGCAGGTCCGAACCCTCCCTGGGGGGTCCGGGGCTCCTGGCAATGCGTCTGCCTCCTGGGTAATGTGGCTCCCAGGGTCTAGCTGGGCCTCCGGGGGTTGGGACCCGTAAGGCACTTGGTCACTGGAACTCACAGCAGGGGGGGCTCTTCTGGGTTCGGGCCTTGAGGCTCGGCCTCCCCCTCTGGGGCTCCTTCTGGTACTTGTTGCGGTAGTAGTTCCGGCCGCTCTGCAACCAAGACCATGCTGACCACTTTCGTTGTTGCGGTGATGTACAACAGGAGTGGTTCACCGGGTTCTGGCGCCACCATAATGGGTAGCATCGTCGGGTGTTTCTTGAGCTCCTGGAAGGATGCTTCAGCTTCCTCAGTCCACTCAAATGGGCCTGACTTCCGCAGAATCTTGAAGAAGGGCAGGGCTCGCTCAGCCAGTCTTGAGATGAATCGACTGAGGGCTGCCAAACATCCTGCAAGCTTCTGCACGTCCTTGATGCGGGACGGCGGCCGTATCAGCTCTATCGCCTTGATCTTCTCTGGGTTAGCCTCGATCCCTCGGTGCGATACCAAGAAACCAAGGTGCTTCCCTGCAGAGACCCCAAAGACACACTTGTCGGGGTTCAGCATCGTGCGTGTCGTGTGCAGCTTGCTGAAGACTCTGGCTAGGTTGTCTAATAGGGATGTGTTGTCCCTCATTTTTACCACGATGTCATCGACATACACCTCTACCAGATCTCTAATGAGGTCCCCGAATGTCTTATGCATTGCACGTACAAAGGTGGGGAGAGCATTTTTGAGACCATAAGGCATGGAGACATAACAATACAGGCCGTCTACTGTTATGAAAGCAGTGTGTTCCTCATCTTCCCTAGACATAGGTATTTGGTGAAAACCGGAATACGCATCTAGGAAACACAGAAGGTCACAACCTGATGTTGAGTCTACTATTTGATCTATCCTAGGAAGAGGGAATGGATCCTTAGGACATGTCTTATTGAGATTGGTGTAGTCGATGCACATCCGGAGCTTCCCGCCAGCCTTAGGAACGACAACAGGGTTGGCCAACCACCGTGGGTGGTGAACCTCCCGGATGAAACCAGCATCGAGCAGCTTCTTGATTTCTTCACGGATGAAGTTCTGCCACTCGATGGACTGTTTCCTGGGCTTCTGCTGTACCGGGCGGGCGTCGGGGTAGATCTTCAGATGGTGCTCAATCACCTCCCTGGGGATCCCGGGCATCTGTGATGGTTGCCATGCAAACACATCAAAGTTGTCCCGGATGAAAGTGATGAGCACGCATTCCTATTTGCTGTCCAGGTTCCCCACGATTCGGGTCGTCTGGGCAGCCTCAGAGCCAATCTTGACGACCTTCACAGGGACGTCATCGTCGTTGGCAGGTTGCACATGAGGTGCAGCAGTGGAGGCTCGCTGCGCCGGGCCTTGCTCTGGCCGACTCTCCGTCGAGCCTCCTGGGACCGGAGCCCTCCCCGCTGCAAGTGCTTGGAGCTGCTCCAAGGCTGACACTACGGCTGAGCGGTCCCCTCTGATCCTGAGGACACCGGAAGGTGTCGGCATCTTCAGGACGAGGTAGCCGTAGTGGGCTACAGCCATGAACCTGTAGAGGGCTGGCCTCCCGATGATTGCGTTGAAGGGGAGGTCGACGTCTGCCACGTTGAATAAAACACTCTCCATACGATAGTTCTCCGGGGTCCCGAAGGTCACCGGGAGGTGTATGTTACCATACGGGAGGATTTGCCCAGGTCCGACGCCCGAGAACGGGCTCGAGGGTGTGAGCTGGTACATCGGCAGCTGCAGCTTCCGAAAAGCCGCAGTGGAGATGAGGTTGAGGCCCGCCCCTCCATCTATCAACACGTGAAAGACCTTCACGTTGGCGATGGTTGGGGACACCGGCAGCGGGAGCACTCCTGCTCCTACCATGTTCTTCGGGCAGTCCGAAGCATCGAAGCTGATCGCCGTGCTCATCCACTTGTGGTGGGGAGCCGGACTTGGGGCGGGGGCCACTGCCTGACGCAGGGTTTTCACCGCGTTTCGGGACGTGGGGTCGGTGGCTCCCCCATAGATGACATGGAGGGTCTTCCGGTGCTCCTTATCACTACTGGAGTCGGATTCGCCACCCTCGAAGACGGCTTTGACCGCCCGCTGGGGTTCCTGGAACCCCATCTCGCTGTCATCCTGTTTCTCAGGATCAGCCTTCTGCTTGCCCTCCCTCTGGCGGGGGGTGCACCCTCCTGGCGCTGCTGCCTCTGTTTCTGTTCGCGGAATCGTTCCGCGAATCTCTTCACTTCTCGGCACTCGCTAGCATTGTGGCTATTAGTACGGTGCACTGGGCACTTGAAGTCAGACTCCTCGGGATCAGGCGACTGCCTAGGGCGCTTGTCTCGGCGCGACGCTCGGGCTCCGCCGGGCGCCGCAGCCGCCACTGCCTGGGCTCCGGGCTTTGGCCTGTTCTTGCCACCGCCTTTCTTCTTCTTGTCGCTGCTCCTCGCAGAGGCCCCTTCCTCAGTCGGGGTGGTTTCCCTTGCTTCTGAGGATGGCTGGGAGTGCCATTTGCGCCCCTCAGCTGCCCTAGCACATCTAACCGCCAGGGAGAACAGCTCGGAGACATCACGCACCTCGTGCGTGGCTAACTTCTCGAGCATCTTCTTGTCCCTCACACCCTGTCTGAATGCAACGATAACCGATGCGCTAGCAACATGAGGGATGGTGTTCCGTACCTGGGAGAACCGCTGGATGAACGATCACAGCGACTCTCCAGCGCGCTGCCTAACGGCGTGGAGGTCAAGCTCGGTGCCAGGGCGCTTGTAGGAACTGCCGAAGTTAGCCACGAACTATCGGCACAACTCATCCCAGGAGGTTATGGACCCCTGGGGCAGGTTCATGAGCCATGACCGAGCTGGGCCGGTCAGGACGACGGGGAAGTAGTTAGCCATAATGGCCTCGTCGCCTCCTACAGCTAGTATCGCAGTGGTGTAGATCTGCAGGAACTCGCTCGGGTTGACACT
Source organism: Tuctoria greenei (assembly GCA_036927565.1). NCBI lineage: Eukaryota > Viridiplantae > Streptophyta > Magnoliopsida > Poales > Poaceae > Tuctoria > Tuctoria greenei. The sequence goes on from JAYESD010000011.1 coordinate 30,431,719, forward strand.
CCCATCATACTTCTCCGGCATGTGTGGCCGGAACTTTCGTGGCCAGACCACGAAACGGAGGTGAGGCGCTAGCGCCGCATACCCTTGGCTAGGGCTGACTGGTGCCGGCGGCGGCAGCGCATACCCTGGGTGAGCAGGCGGGCCTGCGCACACCTGGGGTTGGAGTGGTGTTGCGTACGCCTGTATAGGAGGCGCGACGTACGCCTGGTGCGGTGGAGGCACGACGTACGTCTGGTGTGGTGGAGGCGCAGCATGAGCCTGGGGCACGTGGCCCAGCACGCTGTAATATGCCTCGAGGTTGCGCCGATGTTCCCTCTGGCGCTCGATGGTGACTCGGCAGTCCTCTCCAGCCCTGCGGCGCTGCAGCCTGGTTCTCAGATCTGTTGTTGAGACCCTGGTTGAGCGCGAGTCTGCCGTCCACTGGTCAACTGTCGGCGTTCGCGACAATGACACATGCACCGGCTGGGCATGTGTTTCCCTCGCCGGAGGCGCATTGAGTGCGGCGGTGACGAGGTGGTCGACATCGTTGATCCATTGCTGAGCTGCTCCCTGAGGGGCATCCCCAGTCGGAGGGTTGTGGAGTAGTGCGCGCGCTGCCGCGAGCGCGCTCTCCGGGCTTGCAGCCAGTGGCGCCGTGACTGCTGTCACGGCAGGAGTATGCCATGGAGTGGCATGTCGGCCTGCAGCCTGTGAAGTGACTGCGGGGCGGCGCGAAGGTCCTGACCTTCCTGCCCTAGAGCGGTAGCCTGCTCTAGAGCAGGATGACGCTTGATCCTCTGCCACTGTCTGTCGCCGTGACTGCGCCCTGGATGATCCAGCGTTGGATTGGTCGTTCACCATTGCTGTTGGTGGAGATCTTGACGGGGAAAAAGCCCCCTACCTGGCACGCCAAATGTCGAAGGTCGTAAACGACACTTCCCCCGGACCTGCTTAGAGAGCAGCCTGCGGAGGTTCTTTGGATTCATGAGGGCTAGTCCCAGGAGATCGAACACATCAGAATGATGGACACAGGGGTTTTACGTGGTTTGGGCCGCCGGAGCGTAATACCCTACGTCCACGGGAGTGTTGTGTATTGCCTTGCTTGAGCATGTATGAGCCTTGGTCTAATTTTTTGTCCGTCCCTTGTGAAGGTCGTCTGCAGATCCCTTTTATAGTTCAAGGACTCTGTAGTCACAAGCTGGGTCCCAGTACCCGACAGGTGGTCCTGGGGAGAGCAAAATCCTATACAAGATCTAGGATTAATTGCTATCTACTTCCCTTTGTCAGGGGAGTCAATGCGCCATCCCGCCGCATCGTGCGCCAGGGCTACACATAGTTGGTGATGATGGTGTTGCACGTCCCGTCCGTCTTGTCCTCGCGGCCCATTCGTCCGTCTTGCGGCGTGGGTCTGTACCGGCTACATGGACAAGACAAGACACTGGAGCCTTGACTTTCGTAAGCGCGGCTCAGCCTGCCTGGGGAAGGCGCGTGTACTTAATGCCTGTCTAAGCAGCGCACGCATTCCTTTACTGCGGCTTCCTACCGCACTGAGTTGGGCGTCCGCCACGTGGTTACGCTGGAGCCTGCCTCTGCGGGGAGTAAAGCACTTGACGGAACAGGCCACGTGGCGCATTCGGAGCCCACCCCTACGGAAGGGTGGGGGCTCAGCCCTGCAGGCCACGTGGTAGCTCCGGTGCCTTTCCCAGCGAGGGCGCAGACTTGGCCCTGAGGTCCTGATCGGCCACGTGGCGGCTCCGGAGCCCTCCTCAGCGGGGAGGCGTGGGCGTGGCCCTGCCGACCACGTGGCAGCTTGGTAGCCTCCACCTACGGGGAGGTAGGATCAGGTCCTTCCCTCCTCTACGTGGCAGCCTCGGATTCGGCTTCTTAGGCAGAGGCGGAGTCCTTAGCGGTTTTCTCCTGTGCGCGCGGGTACCCGGTCTACAGGGTACCGACAGCTACGCCTCCGTAGCTCACCCGGCAAGAAATGGCCAGGCCGAGAGAGCAAATGATGAAATCCTTAAAGGACCCAAAACGCGCACATATGAGTGCTTGAAAAAACATGGAGATAACTGGATTGAAGAGCTTCCGCCCACTCTATGGGCCAACAGGACAACTCCAAATCGGTCAACTGGAGAGACACCCTTCTTCCTGGTGTACGAAGCTGAAGAAATCCTTCCTCCGGAAATCACCTTGGGGTCACTCCGGGTCCGGACCTTTGACGAAGCCACGCAGGACCAGCTCCGGCGTGAAGACCTAGACCTCCTCGAGGAGGGAAGGTGCCAAGCAGCTGTTCGGAATGCCCGATACCGCCAAGCCCTTCGGCGCTATCATCAGCGGCATGTACACAACCGACAGCTCGAGGAAGGCGATCTGGTGCTACGAAGAATACAATCCATAGAAGGGTTAAATAAACTCTCCCCTAACTGGGAAGGACCCTTCCGAGTGATTAAAGTATCCCGTCCCGGAAGCGTTCACTTGGCAACCAAGGATGGGACACTTCTCCCAAATCCTTGGAACATTGAGCACCTCTGTAAGTTCTACGCCTAATATCACGGAGGTGAGTCTGTAGTAACTTGAGGTGTATGTTATAGAGTCATTGTACAGAGTCGGGTAGTTCCTCCGAGAGAATAGCCGGACCTTTCCCTGAAGGTCCGCAAAGTTCATGCAACACTTGTCACAGTCTCAAGACTAAAACTGTTGCTAGCTACCCTGGGTCAAACGAGAAATGAAACACGCTTAGCCTGGTTCCTTACCCTAAGAGTGTACTTGTTCCTGTACCCCGGACCTATAATGAAAGACATCTTCATGTGAAACAGACTCCACGTGCATTTACTTTGTACAGGCTCAACATTTTTTATTTTTTTCTTGTCTATAACAAAAATGTGCAATTCTTAAGAAATTTTAGTCTGACCGGTTCATGTAAAATTCGAGCTGTATTGTCAATTCTTTTGGATTCAAATATTGTTCATAGCTCACTCGCCTGAATGCCGCCAAGCCAATCTAGGGCCGGAGTGTGCTATCGACTTAGCCTGGTCAAGCACCCCAAGTATGCCACTCTACCTACACCCCGGCAGGCCGAAGTAAGGCGGGTCCAAGTACAATTGGATCTGGAAAAATAAGACAACGCATTCGGTTGTATTCAGAATCGCGTTTGACCTAAAACTTTCTTGAGAATCGTAAGTCGCGACGAAGTTATAGGCAAGGAACGAATTTTACTATTTTTATTGGCTTCAGTGTGCAGGAAAAATAAAGAATCCACATTGATGGAAAAAAGCCGGAGCTAACAAGGCTCCGACTCCCCCTAGGTGGCTTGTAATCGATGTTAAACATTGAAAACGAGCATCACCGGAGCAACCAAGCTCCGGTAAAGCTAGGGGGGCCAGTCGTCGACGCTAAATAAAAGATGGTGAGAATACCCCACAAATGGAGTCTGCTGCCGACAAACTACGTGTTGGCAAAGGTCACTGCCGGAGCTACTAGCTCCGACACCCCGGAGGGCTAACTATCGATGCTCTACGCGTTGATAGGGATTATTGCCGGAGCTACTAAGCTCTGACGATAGACAATGCCGGAGCTCCTAAGCTCCGGCAACCTCAGGGGGCCTTCACTATCGAAGACTTCGGACCTACACTCTACAAGTTCGAAGTAAACGAGTCTTCAACCAAATACAATATCCTCTTGGTACATGTTCACAATCAAATTGTGTACATCTACCAGGGGGTCAAGTGAAGACAAAAGTGTTGAAGACAAAAAATGAAATTCGCAAAAATTTGCATTTCATTCATCTGGAGACAAGGGATTACAAAATTGGGGAAGAAAAAGAGAGAATACAAGTGGGAGCTACAGAGATGGTCCTAGACCCTATGGAAGAACTGGGCGACCTTCTGAGCAACCTCCGACATGTTGGCTCGGGTGGCTTCGCCTTCTCCTTCGACGGGACCTTCAAGCACCGGGTCCAGAGGGAATTGGGGATCCCGGCTGGTGTAGCACGTCAGCACATACTCTGCGATGTTCTTCGCCAGGGACTGCCCCTCAACCTCCAACTGATCCGCGATGACGTAGCCCACCTTGGAGAGTTTGCTACCCGCCGAGCTCAACGCCTGCAACGCCGGGTCCGGCTCCGGCTCCGGATCATCCGGACGCACAGGACTGAAGCCCATCGGTGTCAGCACGTCGTTGGATTTGCTCAGGAACTCCAAACCTGTAGGGAGCCCGCAGCTCTCAATCCCTTCAATTCTTCCAAGCATCTTCTGGCGGCCGCCAGTTCAGAATTCTCGCGAGCGAGGCGCTCGACCTCTTTGGCATTTTGCTGAATCTTTTCAGCAACCTGCTTCTCGAGTTTTCTGAGCCCCTCCTCCCGGAGATAGATCTTGTTCCGGCGGTCAACCAGGTCCTTCTCCCTGCCGCTCACTTTCTTCTCCCTGGCGGCGATGGCACACTCTTGCTCGTAGAGTTCCTGCCCCCGCACCCAGGCATTCTCCTCCTCCTCAGAGCAGCTCTCTTCCAATTTCTTGGCACGCTCCTCAAGGCCTTTGTCAGCTAGAGCCACCTTTTTGGTGAGCTCCTCCTCCCTCTTCAGGACGTCATCCCGCAGCTCAAGGAGTTTCTGCTCTTCATCTTCGAGCCTCTTCTCCCTCTCCTCAAGTGCCTCCCGGCGCTTGATGAGAGTAGTGTTAATGGCTTCCAGCCTTTCTTGGCGTTCATTAGCCGCACTATTAGCTGCTTTGGTCTGCTCATAAATGGCCCGGGATAGAGCGTCGAGGGCGCGAGTCATGCTCTCCCTGTCATCCAATAATTTGCCCCAGTATTCCAGGCGGACCTTCTCCCACTTAATCCACTCTTTGTCATCTGCTAGCCTCGACTGCGCCAGCTTGGTCTCGAAGTAGAGCCGGTTACGCCACCGCCTAAGGGTTTGGCACTCCTCTTCAAGAGCCTTGCTGTCGTGGAAGAATGCTAGCTGAACTTGACGCAGACTGGAGCAGGCGTTGTCAATAGACAATGACAACGGGGTAGGTTTCGGACCTGCTGGGGTCTCCTCCGCTGGTTCCAGCGGGTTTTCAGCTACAAAAATTGGGTCCCACTCCACAAGAGTGGTCCCCTGAGCCTCTATGGCACTAGGGCCGTCCTCCAGGATGGCCTCAGTTGCCATCGAGGAAGGTCCTGCTGATGAAGTTCCGACCTCCGGAAGTGGTTCTGAAGGCCCCGCTGCCAGGTCTTCATTTGCCCCCTCAAGCAGGGGGCCAGCAACTTCGTCTGGACACTCCGGCTCAACCGCGGGTACCTCCGGCGTCGTCACTCCCGGAGCAGGGGTTGCTTCTGTCTCCGGCCTGGGCACCTCCTCTACTGGGGGCTCGAGCGCTGACGCTTCCGCAATGACCGGCTCGGGCGCCGGAAGATCTTCAACAACAGCTGGCCCTGCGGTCGGAGCTTCAACGGCAACCGGCTCGGAAGCCGGAAGGTCTTCAACATCAACCGGCCCTGCGACCAGAGCTCCAACAACGACCAGCTCTGCTGCCGGTGCTTCAGAGGTAGTCGGCCCAATTGCCGGGACTTCCTCAACATCCGGCGCGCACGCCGGGACTTTAATTACCTCCAGCTCAACCGTCGGGGCTTCGACAATTTCCGGCTCTGGGGCCGGAATTACTGCTTCCTCCGGCTCAACGACCGGAGCTTCCATCATCTCTGCACCAAGACCCGGAGCTTCAACCTCCAAGGCAGGTGCCGCTGGCGCATCTTCTCTCCCGCGGTCCGGCACTGTCACGGGAGTCTGTGGGGATGAGTCGAGGTCCATGACCACGATAGCTGGCGCCGGAGCTGTCGCAGCTTCAGCCACCACTTGGGGCGGTGCCTGGACAGGAGCAGAAGCTTCCGCCCTCACAGCTTCAGCTACTGTGGCTGAGGGTGGAGCCTCACTCCTCTTCTTGGGAACGCTGCAGATGATGGATAAAGAAACTTAAAAAACAGTTACTACAACAAAACAACTGCCTGAGGTAAAGATTAAAAATTACCTCGGGAGGCTTCCGCACCAGCTTGCGCGGAACCTCTTTCCCGGGCGTTCTGGGCTGACCATAGCCGCCGCCGGCGTGGAAGCTCCGGAAGGCCCCCCGGAACTCGTTGCAGCCACAGGCATTTCCCTAGTCGAGGCCCCCCTCGATCGGGAAGAACCTCCGGACCTAGAGGCCTCAACCGGCCCTGGTGCTGGAGTCGCATGCCCGGAGCTAGCACCCCGGGAGGACGCCGTTGCGGGTACAGTTACCGAAGTTGTAGAAGACCTCCCCTCCGGGGAGAAGGAGCTGAGTCTGAGGTTGCAGGCCTGACGGACCTTCCATCGGCATGTTGCAGCTTCCTCTTCCGGCTCAAGGGTTTGTCTGCCGGCTCCTTGCCCTTGTCGACGACTTCGATCCTTGGCTTCGGGGCAGGGTCGGAGCCACCTTCGGAAGCCCCAGGGATCACCACCCTGGAGGTCGATCTTCTCTCGATGACACCAAGGTCGTCAAGCACAGGCATCTTCCCCCGGAGCTCCCTGCTGAACTCTACTTCCATGTTCAGAGGGAGAAAAGCTGATGGCGGGGTCAATTCGTCACCCGCGACGTCGATGCCATGCTGGAACTTCTTGAGATGAAGCTCCAAGGTCATCCCCACCATGTTGGACTTCAGCCCGGTCTCAACCCAGTCGTCGTCCATCACACTGTTGAGGGCCCAAGCGAGTTTTTCTCTCCTCTTCAGCGGTGCCCACCTATTGACCAGGAAGTTGCAAAACGCCGCTTGAGGAGTTAATCCTCCCTCCACGCACTGGCGGATCCTAGTCAGAGCAGGGTTGAAGGCATCCGCCAGCACCGGAGCTTCACTCCAGACTGTAGTGTCGATGTTTGGGAGGCCTTCGGGCAGCTCCAGCTTCTCGTGCTCCTCCACCCGGATGACTATCCAGTCCTTCTTCCAATCATCCCACTTCCCAGAGGAAAACGACCGGAGGTACTTGAATGGGCACTTCTTGCGCTTCACGAAGTAGTAGAAGTCAAGGTGCTCATTGCTCCTACCGGTGGTATGGATGGTGAAGAAGGTCCGGAAGAGTTCAATGCAGGGGGGATGCCCATCCACATCTCACAGAAGTGGACGAAGACGGACACAAGAAGAATGGAGTGGGGACCAAGGTGGTACAGCTGCAGACCATAGAAGTCTAGCAGCATCAAGAAAAAGGAGGAAAAAGGTGGGATCAACCCCACCATGGCGTACGAAGAGAAGTACACCATTTCGCCAGCGTGCTCCTTCTCAAACGGGAGCTCTCCCCCGACGTGGACCAGGCGGTTGAAGAAGTCCGGGGACCATCCCATGAGGGCCCGGACCTTCTTCAGGTCACCGTCGGTCTTCAAACGGCTCTCGTGGAGACCCAACTCCATCGCGGCACAGCAAGGCAATAGAGGAAAAGCGAGCACAAGTTGGGAGTTTGAGCGCAAGATCAGATGAGAGGCGTAAAGAACCCCAGACGGTGCGCGCTTTCCTTCTTAAGTAATCCCTCGCAATGCTTGGATGGAAACCGCAAGGAAGTCGAAGATACTACTCAAAAATTCCACCCAGCCGATGACAAGAGGGCCCGGGACCACTCGGGCGATCAAGTCGAGGTTCTTACCCAGGCGAACGGTTGTCATCACGAGGCGGGAAGCCCGAAGGCGGAGGCCTGACAAGGCGCGCGGAACCGATACGATTTTCGTATTGGGAACCGGCGACCTTCAATTGCGTGAGATCCGCACGCCAAAGATCTCACTTGCCGCACACGGGATAGGCCACGCGGCGATGATTTAACTCCCAACTATCGCCAATGGTACATCTGAAGACCTTTGAAGACTCAGTTCAAAAGTCGAAGGATGGACCCACCTCCGGCGGAATGACTTCACCCAAGGAGTCTTCCCCAGAGGTGGGCCCAGGGGGCCACTGTCGGTACCCTGGGTACCATATACCCCTTGGGATTGCAAAGATCTCAAGGGAATATCATCTGCCTGATTTGAAGACCTTTGGAGGCCCACATGTCAGACATAACCGGACCCGCTTCCCCAACTTGGTTAGTCCCAGGGTTGCCACGTGTACTATCAAACCGGAGCTACCGCCCACAAGGGGGAAGCTCCGGGCTATGTACCATAGCGTCACCTCCGGACCTAACCCCAGACCGAGGGAAGCTCCGGAACTGACACGTGTTAGGTAGCATCGGACCTACCTATTCCCCACAGTATGCTCCGGAGCTGCCACGTGTCCAACCGTCGGACCTTCAGCCTCTAACCTCCGGAAGACTCACAACGGCTCCGGATCTTCAAAAGGAATCAAGGACTTCAAGACCCGATTAAGTGTCATTAATACTATATTAATGACACACGATCGGACGACCTTAATTACCAGTAATGGTGCTATCAAAGCCCGTAATTCGGTTATTAAGGGTAATTAAGCGCATCAAATGTGTATCAATATTAGTAACCGTCGGGGCCACATGTCGGGTCAGGCTGACTTGTAACGGCCTGCCCTTGTACTATAAAAGGACAGGCCAACGATACATAGGGAACACACTCGCTGGAGACACGCACACTCTACACTCTCAACTGACGTTGAGCTCATACATCCAATACAACACCAACACACCCCGTGGAGTAGGGTATTACGCTCAGGCGGACCGAACTACGTAAATCTTCGTGTCTCTTGTGTCACTTAACACTTCACCTTCTTGAATCTCCGCGCGCCCACACCGAACCTCAAACTCCTCTAACACTTTAGTAGTGTCGGGAGATCTGCCGGATCAAAACCACCGACAAAAGGAAACTGAACTTCAAGTTCATAAAATTATAGAGTTACAAAAAATTGCTAGTAACCTACCAGATGCATTTATTGACTATAATAATGTCACAAAGTCTTTGAATCCTGCTGTCAATGCACCTTGCCGAGTGGAGGTACCATTAAAAACTACTCAACCTCAGAAAAGGGAGATAGCAAGTAAGGAAATTGATGCTTCAATCAAGCTTCCAAAGACTACGAGATTAAGATCTTCCTCAAGGAAATTAAATGCAAGTCAAAAAAATATTGGCATACATCAAAGGGATATTTTAAATCCATTATCCAACCCCCAAGTGCGCACTATAGAGCAGGCTGGACAATCGGAAAACCCTGATTCTTCTATGTTGGGAAGTCAAGAAGAATTACAGGGGATAAGAGAAATTTTCATCAATTATACTAGTTCTGGAGAATTATTTAACCATAATACAACAGTTGTCAACTCATGCTTTTCAACCATGATAGCTGATCTTCTCCAAGATCCTGATCCTAAGACCATGGTAGAGTGTAAACAATGCTCGGACTGGATCAAGTAGAAAGAAGCAATCAAGGCAAAACTTAACTCACTTAAAAAGAGAGAGGTATTTAGTAACGTAATACCTACTCCTCCTCGAACATATCCTGTTGGGTTCAAATGGGTTTTCCTCCGAAAACGGAATGAAAACAATGAGGTTGTGAGATACAAGACAAGGCTAGTTGCACAAGGGTTTACGCAGAAACTCGGCATTGATTTCAATGAAACATATTCTCCTGTTATGAATGGAATTACTTTCCGATACTTGATATCTCTGGCAACACAAAACCATCTATATTTGCAGTTGATGGATGTCGTGACTGCATATTTATATGGGTCACTAGATTCTGATATTTATATGAAGGTTCCCGATGGGATACCCATACCGAATGGAAAAGTAGATCGCAACATGTTTTGTGTTAAACTTAACAAGTCTTTATATGGCTTAAAACAGTCTGGAAGGATGTGGTATAGCCGACTGAAGGAGTTCCTTTTAAACAAAGGCTACTCTACTAATGATGATTACCCTTGTGTCTTCATTCGAAGATCCTCAACTAGTTTTTGTATCATATCAGTATGTGTTGATGATTTAAATATCATTGGCACTGAGAATGACATTAAGGAGGCACAAAATCATCTTAAAAGAGAGTTTGAGATGAAGGATTTAGGTAAAACTAAATTTTGCTTGGATTTACAACTGAAAGTGCATCTAGGCATCCCCCGTGGGTTTTGGATGATTGATGATGACAATTAAGAGACTAATGAGCTTAGTTGATCTTAAGCACAGGTACAAGGATTGAAATGAGATGAAAACCCTCAAAAAAAAAAGGCTAAAACGGGCGTCAAAGACTCAAGCGTAGAAATTAGGGTTTCTATGGTATTGAGCTTATATGAGCCGTATCATGTGAGAGGGTTGATGTATCATATGCATTGAGATCATACCAAGGGGCTCAAAGTGGTGGTTTAGAGAAAAACCCAAGTGAGAAGCCTAAAATGAGAAAAACCCTAGGAGGTCGGACTAGTCCGGGACTCAGGGCCGGACTAGTCCGGCCATGGTAGACAAGTCCGTTTTGAGATGGACCAAACGTATCTGGAGTGAATCTGAGTGAATTTGAAGCTAAGTTCGAGAAGTCTGGACTTGTCTATTTTTGGACGGACTAAAGCTCTCTGGAGTAGTTCGGACTTCTCCGTTTGAGACTTAGTGAGATAGACCGAGAGAAACCCTAGGGGGGCAGACTAGTCCGCCCCTGTGGCCGGACTAGTTCGGGCCAACCCAGAAGAGTCCGTTTTGAAACGGACCAAGTGGTTCTATTCCACTTCAGACTAGTTCGTTGTTGACCGAACTAGTCCGTTGTCTACTGACCGTTTGAATTTGGAAATTTGGCAGGTAGCGTGACGATCGTTGCTCAGTGTGGCAGTTGTCGAGAACTGACCAGAGGTTAGTGGTCCCATAGGGCCGGACTAGTCCAGGGTCAGAGGTAGGACTAGTATGCCCCTCTGCTGAGGTCAGCAGAGGACTCCTATAAAAAGGGACCCCCGAGCTCATTTTGAACAAGTATTGAACCCTAGCGCCGCCACAAGCATCCTAGAGCCTTCCAAAGCCTTCTACTCGTCCTACTAACCCTTTAAGAGCAAATCTTGAAGAGATTAGGGTTTGGGGAGAAGAGTAAAGGAATATTATCGCGCTTTGGCTCTCGGTTTGATCTCTTGCACGTTGTGTTGTGTTTTGTGGCTTGTGTGAGTTGAGCTTCGTGTGCTCCTCGTTATATTGATTTGTGGGAGCCTCAAGTTGTAAGCAGCCCCATCAAACTTGGCGATTACCCATTGATATAGTGGAAACCAAGCCGACCATCGTGGTGTCTTGGTGAGAGAAGGGTCAAGTGAGACTCGGTCCTTGTGTGGACTTCTCAACGTGGAGGTAGGCTTCTTCGTGGAGCTGAACCACGGGATAAATCTCGTTTCACTTGTCTCTCGCTTTTCGTGTCACTAGTATTGCTATTAGGGTTCATCTCGCTCTTATTGCCCTACACTTTGAGCATTATTGTAAACTTGTAATCTAAGTGTTTAAACTTCATAATCTGAGCTTTACTAGTTCACCACACATTGTTTATCTCTTTGGTGAACTTTAATTCCGCAAATAACTTGTAGAAACCAAGTTTTAGGGTTTTCACCTTGTGTTGAGCGGACTAGTCCGACCCTGTGCAGACTAGTCCGGCCACAGGAATTTAATCTTGTTTGATTAAGTGATTTCAGGTATTATTGCCTATTCACCCCCCCCCCCCCCTCTAGGTGACTTTCAACAACTCAAACACCTTCATACGGGCGTTCTCGTACACCAATCAGATTATATTCAAAAAGTATTGGAGAAATTCAATATGAACAAAGCTTATCCATCTAAAACTCCAATGGTAGAAGAGGCTTAAAAAGTGATACAGATCCGTTTCGGCTGTGCCAAGAAGGAGATGAGGTTTTGGGTTCAGAATACCCTTACCTTAGTGCTATTGGTGCACTTATGTATCTTGCAAATAACACAAGACTCGATATTGCTTTTGCAGTAAATTTATTGGCAAGATATAGTAGCGCTCCTACCATACGTCATTGGAATGAAGTGAAAAAATATTTTAAGATACCTTCAAGGTACACAAGATCTTGGACTATTCTTTCCAAAGAAACAAGATCTTAACCAAATTGGTTATGCCGATGTAGGTTATTTAAGTGATCTCCACAATGGTAGATCACAAACAGGGTTCGTGTTTTTAAACGGACAGGCGGCAATTTCTTGGAAGTCATCTAAACAGACTCTAATTGTTACGTCTTCTAATCACTCCGAAATCATAGCATTATATGAGGTCGCACGTGAATGTGCTTGGCTAAATAGGATGATTAATCATATCCAAGTCTCAAGTGGCATTGGGCCCATTGAATCACCAACCATTATCAATGAAGATAATGCAGCTTGCATTGCTTACATGCAGTCAGGTTATGTAAAGACTAATGTTACTAAACACATAGCTCCTAAACTATTTTACCCACATGAACTTCAGGTGAATGGAGAAATTGATCTCTAACAAAATAAGTCATGTGGTAATTTAGCTGATTTATTCACTAAGTCCCTACCATACTCCACATTTTCTAAATGTGTTGCAGGTATTGGTATGTGTAGACTTAGAGATTTACAAGGTTTAGGGGAAGCTTTATCATAAGAGATTCATGACTATTGCATCAAATTGTACTCTTTTTCTTATGTGAGTTTTTACTTTTAATAGTTTTCTCACAATAAGTTTTAATGAGACAATAAGAATGCAAGATAATGTCAGTTTTCTTATTTTCCGCACAGGGGTTTTTAATATGAAAACATATATGACATTTAAATGTTGTGTTTTTCTCCTGTTTTAATAATATTTTCAAGAGTTTTTACACAAGTATTCAATTATATATCTTCAAATTTTTCCCACTGGGTTTTTCAAAGATTATAGCCATTGACAAGGAGTTCAAGTGCTCAAAGGGGAGTGTTACAATACAATTTAGACATGTGATCACTTGAAGAGTCATATGCAGTTGTAACTTCCTCCATCCAAGAGTCATGTTTTCTCTCCAATGGCCACCGTCACATGTATAAATAGAAGACAAGTGAACGAATAAAACATAGTTGAATCATTTTGCAATTCTCTCAGATGTCTCTCTCAATTCTTTCTCAATTAGTATTCAACAAACTCGAACACTCCTTCCGCCCATCCCCACCTGACTCCATCCCTCCCTTTCTTTTCCAACTCCGGTCATCCAGACCCTCCCACTGTCGTCTCTTTGGAGCTACTGCTGCTCCTAGCAATTGTTGATGACTTCATTGGTGTCACGCCCTCCCATCCCTCCTCCAGTTCCCGTGATGGGTGTGTCCTCGTTGCCTTGCCACGCCGTCCTCCTCCCACTAGCAGGGGCGGACCTAGGGGGTATGCCGGGTGGGCCCCAGCATACCCTGGCCATATGCCCAGCAAGCCTACTAGTTGGACTATGCAATGCAGAGAGGCAGAAATCTATGTACGGGAGCAGGCCACAACACAAAGAGGGAGAAGAAAACTACGTACGGGAGCAGCGGCAGGGACAACGGACATGAGATCCAGCGCTCACGAGGCCATATTATGATCCGGCTATGCCCGCATGACCGTGACGCGAAGCACATACACCCACGAGACATCCATGACCATGAGAGCAAGACGATCATCAACCTACACGGCTAATATGAAGACAAATAAGGTGTCGTCCCTGACGTGTCTGTTTGGATCGGATTTGGATATTGACCATGTGGATTGATTCTCTCTGTATATATGATTTTTTGTGTTTGTATGAATTTTTCATGTTTTTATTGTTCTGCATATTTTTATCGGTAATTTTTTTGTATACCGGAAGGATGGACACCAACCAGATCAATAGTTCAATAAAATAGATACCCGACTGAATGATTGTCTAGTTACGTTCATTGATCGGATATATTATTCGAGATGGATGACGATGATATCAATCAATACATTCATAGCTTTTTAAAAGTGTCATTTATTTTTGAACTATCAATATTTATATGTAAATTATTTATATTATAATTTGTTTAATTTAAGACATAGCAGTTACTTACTGAATTACGTTAAATTATGATATTTTATCAAAATAATAAAAAAGTTATCAAATTACATGTACTCCCTTCAACTTCAAAAGTTCACACATTTTGTAGTTCATTTTTGAGCTACAACCGATACTTTTTTAGTGACGGAGGGCGGCATACCCTGCAGTAAAATCCTAGATCCGCCACTGCCCACTAGTTGTTATTGCCTCGACCCCGCCCTCCACTAACCTCTATGTCTCGTCTCCTCACCCAATCATCGATCCTTCCCACTAACCTCTATTGCCCGCGACCACGATAGTTGTCGTGTCGTCCCGCTAGGCTACCGCCCACCACCATTTGATCGCCTCTCACTAACGACCTCTAAGCTCGAAAGCTTCAACCTTGACAACCCTCAACCCTAACCACCTTATCATTGCTAGCGAGTCGAAGGGTGTCGAGTAAGAAGGGGCAGACGGGTGGGTGGAGGGTGATTTCATTTTTCTTAGGGAGAGGGGATGGATCCCGACCATTTTCGCCTCCCTAGTGTGCTGAACTGCTATCATCAAGGTAAAAAAACATCATTTGATCTTCGGTGAAAGCAAAATTTAAACTTGTATATTTAATCATCCAGTTATCATTTGTCTTGTTCTAAAGAATAAAATGTGAATGTTTGTATTTGTGTTCGCTTGTAATTAAGCTGATCATAACATCCTTAGAGAAAAATGTTAGGACTTTACCATCATCTGAAAAAGCCTTAGCATCTCAGTTTTCGGTAGAAATAGATTTGATGCAAAATCTGATACCTTATCCATCGAAGTACATACTCCCTCCGTTTCAAAATAAATGACATTTAGAATAAAAATGTAGTTTAACTCAGGTTAGAAAACATCTAAACAGTAAGTGAAAATATCCACACTAGTTATTACTCCAGGTTTTTTCTTGATAACATTAGATCACTGTTTTTTTGAATTGAAAAATCATCCTAATAATAATTAAGAACTGGCAACAATTAAAACCCGTAGTGAGCACGAGCTCATCAACAGAAGTGTTAGCTAAATGTGAAGTTTGAAGTACACTGACCAGACGTCAACGAAAGAAATGAGTAAGCAAGTTAATATGTACAATAATAATATATAGTAGTATGTGAACTGATCTGGGATAATTCTATGGCGAATTCGTGAAGCCATCGGCCTCCTCAAGACAAATGCCTATTTGACGGTCAAATCTCCGCACTCATACAAAACACACCAATTAGATAATTGAACGTTTACAGATTCTTATTATAATTTTTATTCATACGCTCTGCCGCTCCAGTTGCCCACCCTGCTACTCTTGGACATTGTCGACAAAATCCCAGTCCTCGGTGGTGTTGCAGTCATGTTGCTTCGAAGTGTCCCAAACAGCTGTGCCGTTGCCATCAGACACTTCCACTATTCTCTCATTGCCATCCAGATCTCTCACAGGTATCGCAGCTTCTGCGATTGTGTGCTTATCTGTAGACTCAACGGCTTCAACAGTCCTATCTGAAGAATTCCCGCTCTTGTGGAGAGATGAATGCAACGAAGAGGAGAGGCTTGACATCGCTGAACGCTGCAGCTTGCTCAATGACAGGCGCCCATCAACCACTTGCTTAAGCAGCGATACATCCTCACAAATCACAGCCATCTCGCCTCTGTATTAGGACAATGATATGAATACAGGATTGTTTTAAGTTTAGAGCCCCTAAACACTACAATGTTTTTAAAAGATGTAAGATTATTTGTAAATTTACAGATAGAACAGAACTAGAAATATTGTAGGATTATACAGTAGAAAACAAAAGCTCCCACACATTATGGGGTCTGGAAAGGGAATTTCTAGACAGCTTATTTTGCAAAGAGGCTGATTCGAACTCAGGAACCCACAGGAAACAAGTGGAGAGACTATCACTGCACCAGACCCGCCCTTCATACACTAGAAAACAAAGTATTTTTTATGAAAATGTTGCATAAGAATTTCCAGTTTCAGTTTAACTGAACAACAATTATCAAAGACATAATGTTGAACGTGAAAGAGCTCTTTAGGCCCTGTTTGGCACAGCTTCTGCTGCAGCTTCTTCATAAAAATAAGCTGAGGGTGTACCAAACAGAAAACTTCTGTAACAGCTTATTAGTTCAGCTGTTTCTTAGAATGAACTAAAAGCAGGATATAAGCAGAAGCTGCTTTCCACCAGCTTTTCAAACAAGCTGCTTTTGTAACAAATTCCAGCTGTGACAAACAGGGCCTTAGTGACCTTATTTGACAGATGAAGAGGGAAAAACAGTTCCAAGCTCAAACGGGACTAGGGTTTAAGACACCTTTAGCAATCCTAGCTGAAATGAAATGAAAACTTACTGCAGCGTATCAACAATTTGACCCCTCTCAACCAGGAATTCCTTCAACTGTCCATCAAACAAAACAAAAAGACAATCAATAAATAATCAAAGCTTAGTTTATTATGTTGTCTTTTGTAAACATAGTTATTTTGCTTTTATCAGTGGGAAAGAGAAAACGTCCCTGGACACCATAGGGCATCCGCACAGCATTTCAATTATAGTATTATACGATCAAATAGTAAATATCAAATGTAAAACAGGTAAGCTGTCAAAATCCGAACTATAAACAAAGCATATTACCCGGTAAAAAGCACATTATACCTTCAAATTATCCTCTGCTTCCTTCTGTAGCCTTCTTGATTCTTCAACAATAGAATTCATCATCTTTTCTTGTTCATCAAGTAGTGCTTGAGCAACAGCCTCTTTTTCTATCTTTTCCTTCTCAGCAGCTGCAATTTCTTGTTGTGCAGCAACCAATCTTTCCTCTAGAGTTTGGCATATCTGTACATATTAAAGGTAAAAAATCACATTTAGCTTTATTTCAACATATTATAATATATTGCAACTATACTTCTAAGTTCCAACATGAATACAAAAATTGTTTCATTTTTAGCACCTATGGTTTTCTGGAGGAATTTCATCTAGTCCAGGTTAAACAAAAAAAATAGCATATCACCAGAATAAATTTTAACCGAAGGAACCATCAATTCCATTTTTTGATACCAAGCCCAGGGGCCCCAGGATAAATTTTCATCGGACATT
The DNA here is from genome assembly GCA_036927565.1 of Tuctoria greenei. Lineage (NCBI taxonomy): Eukaryota > Viridiplantae > Streptophyta > Magnoliopsida > Poales > Poaceae > Tuctoria > Tuctoria greenei. Next base: position 30,448,733 of record JAYESD010000011.1, read on the forward strand.
GAAGAACAAATTCATGCATTCATGTAAACTGTAAATTATTAGGCAGTATTCCTTTATCATCATGCAACAAGCCCTAAATAATGCTATTATCAAAGAAACAACATACCTCTTCAATTACCACCAAATATTTATTCCTCTCATCTGACAGCCTCTGAAGTCGAGATTGAAGCTCACGTGCCTCTGTAGTTAAAATAGATTTCTCACCATAAACCTCACCAGCATGCTGCATACAGAAAACTGTCAGATATCCTTTAGGGTCAAGAACAAGAGGATTTGTGAATCATTAGATCAAGTAAGGGGGGACCATATCATTTGCTTCCTTTGCATGAGTCGACATTTCTTTTAGCTCCTCAACTTTAGTCAAAATGTTTTTCCCAGCAACAGAAGATTCATGCTTGGCTATTTTAGCCCTTTGTTCAAGAAGCTCTACATTTTCTATCATTTTTGTAACCATCTCTAGAGAAGGTAAGAGATCATTCTGCATCATGTAGCACACAAGAATAAGTCACCAACATCAACGTTAATATGTCAACCGGCCATTAAAGCACATAATGGTTCATTGTAAGAAATACAGTACATGTAGCTTATACTAAGTTACTAACAAGAAATGTTTTAAACTTGAGGAAATATCAGTAAGTGAATAAGACTCATGGTTGATTCAGCTTCTCACACGGAAGCTTTAGGGACTCGAGTGGTTTTCATTCTTCAGAATATTGCTTCGAGCAAGTTATCCCAGGATGGTTCTATGTGGCTCCCAGGCTGTACAACAATCTAATGAAACAACTTAATATGGTGATCATTTACATTACATTTCTTGGTGGAGTGAAGGGGTAAAACTCATGCTGTCATCCTGAGGTTAAAGAAGCTAGACACACTAGCCTACATAGAGAAAACTGTATCTATTCACTTTCACATGATGTTACTTTATTCTGTACTTTTGTAAAACCAAAATACTTAAGCCCACTAGTGAACATGGTGATTTTAGAGGTCTTCTTTCACTCTGTTGATAAAATTGACTGAAAGTATTAATCTGTCATCTTTGTTCAAAATAGAAAATACTCACTAACAAGTACCGGTTGCCATAATAATAAACCAGAACGGTATAGAGTTAAGAGTCTAGATCTTCTTTTATGCACCTACATAAGCCAGACATAAGATTGACAGATAGTAAAAAAGAGTAACTCCCTGCTCACTTTGTTCGTCAATGAGGACCATGGCAGTGTGTGCAATAAGTGCCAGTGGTAGCACACTCATGCAATCCCCAGAAATGAATGTACTTAAAAAGATAACACCTAAAAATGTTTCAAAAAGGCCACTGCAGCGCTAGTTTAAATATACCTTATTGCTTCTGGCATCAGCAATGGAGTCCTCAAGAGACTCGATATTAACAGAGTAACTTGAATGAGTTGAAGCCGTAGAAGCAAAGTGATCCAAATTAAGATCAGGAAGCATGTCTGCTTTAGAAGACAAGAGAATGTCACCATCCTCAGCTACATCCCCTAAAGACTGCCCATTATAACTGGTGTCAGTGTTGCTTGTATCCTTCTGTTCTTTGAATCCACCAAACCCGACAGAGGATCCTTCAGTATCTGGCATGGGAACATCAGGCAAAGATGCCAATGCATCTTTTCCATTACTCAGAGTCCCAGAAGATACTTCAGTATAAGAAGCAACCGCCAAAAGCTCAGACAAGAATGAATCCCCGCCATTATTCAGGTCCACATAACCACTAAAAGACTTAAATGAATTGTTCTGGGGAATGCAATCCCTAACTGTAGTTAGGTTATCAGAACCTTGCTTATAAATTTGTGGAGCTTTAATGCTTATGCTGTCACCACCATTATCCCCAACTGATGAAGGAGACAAACATTTACTTGATAAATATTCACCATGCCCAGCTTCGTTATCTGAGTTAAACTCTATATTGGCACTGAGATTTGCACATGCTACATCGAAATTGGGAACACGATCATATTCAAACATCTGTACAAGTCCTCCCATGTATGATTTTCTGTCCATGTTTTCTTGTGTACCAGTTTCCACGTCCACAGAAGATGTGCGATGCAGATAATGAACACTTCCATTGGCCTCATCAACATGTGTATCATGTCCTGACATGTGGTAACAAACAACCCAATCATTAACATAACTTCCAAAGATAGGAAAGGTAATAAACAGCAACACCATCACAGAGAAAAAAAATATGCTTGATTCAACAAAGAGAGTAAAAGAACAGTACAGATCGGCTAGATGTTCTGACATAGAATTTAACCCCAGCATATGAGATGTTCTAATCATTAAGGCATAAGATAATTATTAAAAATTGACAGATAAGTGAACTAGCTAAAACACTAGTGGTAACTGAGCCAAATGGGAAGAAAGATGCATGCATTAGTTTTTGGGACGAATTGGCTTAGCCTTCACACTCACCCGCAGACGATGACCTTCCCACTTCACATGTGCTGCGTGCAAACAAATTTCCGGCAGAATCATCCATTGCTTCATGATGTGCAGTCAAAGCACCCATCGAACCAGTCATAGACGGCATCACTTCGTCAAGGACAGCAACCACCGCAGAATCAACATCTTTACTGTGCTCAATGGCAATAGCCTTTAGTATACGATGATCAACCTGCAGAAAAGAAGTGTAAAACATTTTCACCACCCGGAAGACATCCATGGAAGACACAAACCCTATGATGCAGGTCTCCGATGCACATGACATACAACACCTCTAAATCTGAACCGATACTTTCACAGCAACGTGGAGTTTCTCCACTGCCTACCGAAATTGCATCAAACCACACCTACCCCTCCTCCTCCTCCACACGAAATCTCGAGAGCTGTAGGGGGGACACGAGCAAGAATCGATCGTACCTGAGGGAAGAGTTCCTGAAGGGAGCGGAAGACCTCCTTGTGATCGCCCATATCGGAACGGGCGGGGCCGAGTATCCGGACAGGACGCCTGAACCGAGCTCCCACGGCAGCTGACTCCAGCTGCGAGGAGTAAAAAGGTTAGGTTTTGGGCTTTCCCTCTGATCGCGAAATGGGGGGCAGGTGAGGGAGGGGCGAGGAGCGAGGTTACAATTATACCAGACCAGATGGGAAGGCGGGGCGGCATCCGTTTCCCTTTTCCGTTTAGGCCGTCCTTTTTACGAGAAACAGAGTTGCGGATCTAAACATTCTTACTTCGACGAGGGCGAATACATCACTAAAGCTGAAAGTCCCAAAAAGTTTGTTAATATGCTTCTTCTACCCATATTTTTTTGAAATTTAGACAGCAGCTTATTTAATTTGAATTGTACATGTTGTTGTCTGAAAGTCACACAATTGCGATGATAGAGATTATAGTAACAAAATAATAATAATAATAATAATAATAATAAAGAGATATAATATAAACGTGTGTCATCAGTAACTAATATGTTTATATCTTTGAAAACACTAGTTTTCAGTCGCATAAAGCGCGGTCGTGGCTTCAGGCGACGGTCGGGGATCCTTTTACTCGTTCGAGAGTCTCCGTCCTTCTTCCACTCCGTCCCGAAGACTAACTAAGACCAATTGAGTCACGTTTTCATGTTCTAATTGAACACTTTTCTATTTATGATTAAAGGAGAAGATTGTTCTTTTACCAAACATATGCGGATCAAAATTTATAGTTCTTTTTTTTATAAAATTGTTTCTGATTCACCAAACCTATTCTTATTTCTTTCTGAAGGAATTAAAAAAAACAAAATAAGAATAAGAAAAAATACTGGAATTCTGATTTTTTTCATTCATTATTCCATGAATTCCTCAAAACGAGGCTCGTCAAAATGCAAAATCTAAGACTACTAATAAAATAAGAAAAAAAATCCGAACGATTAAATTACTTCTCCCGAATATCCAACTGACTTATTAATTTCTTATAACGTACTCTATTTTTCTTTGCCAAAAAGCCATCAAACGTTGACGTTTTCCCAAAAGTCTTCGTAGACCTCTTTCTGATGAAAAATCTTTTTTTTGTGTAATTCCAAATGTGAAGCAAGTCTTCGTATCTTATTGGTGAAACTGAATACTTGAAATTCCACGCGCGACTGTTGCACGGTACGTACCTTAGAATTAAAATCTTGTTTAGTTATTTTGTTAATTGTTAATTTGTGATTTGTAAGGAGTATATTAGTTGTAAAATAATCAAATAAAATAATCTTGTGATTGATTAACCTATAGTATTAAGGGATAAAAATTAATTACAAGAATTAGTTGTTAATAATAATAATTAGCTGCTAATTATTGTACTTGATTTTTTACATTTCAAACACTTGAAATCTAGATAGACCCTTATATCTTTCCAAACTCAAACCCTGTCTGGAACCTATAAAACTAATAATTAGCTAGCTAATAATCTATTAGCTGAATTGGGCTAACTAATTATTAGCTAGCTAATTATTAGCTGGTGGTTGTTTGGAACCACTAGAGCTAATTTTTTCCGGACACTAAAAGATTGTTGTACCCCTAAATTGAGCCTGACGTGGATCTTTTTGAAGCTCTTGTGCAGACGGTAGGGGACGTGGATTACAATGTGGTACCGCTGAGTGGAGCTTGAGGCGCAGGGCGACGGAGCAAGCGCGCCGATGCGACAGTGCGGGGGATCCACGGACCAAGCGCAGAGATGCGATGGGGCCGGGGAACCACGGCGACAGAGCGACAGAGATGCGACAGGGCGGGGGATCCACGGCGACGGGGCGGAAGAGATGCGACGGGGCGGGGATCCACGGCGACGGAGCTGGAGGACGGCGGCACGGGTCCAACGGAGGCGCCGGCTCGAACGTTTGACGGGACGGCGACGATGCAACTGCTATGTAGGGGCGGGGCCAACAAGCCGATGTGACGGGGGCGGCGGTGCCACGCCGACGGAGACGGGGATACACGGCAACGGGGAGGCCGCACGGGCAGATTCCTTCGGGTGTAGATGGAGAGAGAGGAGAGGGACAAATGGGGGAGGGAGGGAGGGAGGGAGGGGTAATTTTGATTTTAGGCAACTATTAGCTGGAGGGAGGGAGGGGGTAATTTCGATTTTAGGCAACTATTAGCTGGGATTAGCTGGGTTGGAGCAGCTAATGAAATAATAGTTAGTTGGAAAGTTAGCTATTTTTTAGTCCTGCTATTAGCTGGGGGGTTTGTAACCCCTAGGGCTAATTTTTAGTAGCTAACTATTAATTTTAGGGATTCCAAACAGGACCTCCGTCAAGACGTTCCGTTTGATAGGTTTTATGATTTCAGTTTAAACTATTACCGAAACTGAAGATAGTTTCTTCAAACAAGAGCAAGGTTTTGGTTTTCAATGACTTGAGCAGAGAAGGCTCGGATAGAGCTCTCGCAGCTTCCTGTATTCTATCAACTCCACGCAATTACTTGGATGGCCGTAGTAATTCACGCACTGCCAGCCAAAAGATGAGGTCATCAACTCAACGAGTGTATTTTATCCTGAATTTTTTAGATAATGGGATATAATCCAACCTTCACCTCCGGAGAGGATACGGCCGACATAATATTCTTACATCCAGAAGATGATAAAACAAAAGAAAATACAAAATAGTGATGCATCCTAATACAGCTTATTACATTGTAATTTTGTAACTAAAATTTCAACCAAATCTAGAGAATACTTCTATGACTGTAGACTCCAATGATGTGGATGTCACTCTTATCAAAGTGGACCTTTCCTCAACCTTCTGCAGTAATTCCCAAGTTCGGCTCCAGTATGTACTTCTGAATAAAACCTGCATATATGTTTTTATTAGACAATTATAAACAATAACATCATTCTGACATGTCTATAAAGCCCAACAGAAGGCTGCAATGCCAATTATAATCAATTTCCTGACTTTTTGGATGAAAAGAAACAATCCATTCATTAAGCAAATGAGAAACATAGACTGGAGTACTAACATTAAAGATAAATTTAATTATTCTCCAAATGAATTTAGCATAATGGCAATCAAAAAGGAGGTGTTGAATTGTTTCTTCATTTCTGTAGAAAACACATTTACTGTCGCCCCTCCAATTACGGGGCAAAAGATTATCTTTTGTTAATATTACCCCTCATTGTAGGTACCACAAAAATATTTTAATCTTAATCGGTAGTTTAGCTTTCCATAACCTACTGGTATGTCTCACATTGCCATTAAATATTAACGCTCTGTACATAGAGCTCACTGTAAAACCTCCATGCTGATGTAAATCCCACTTAAAGGTGTCATCCGCATCGTTAAGCCTTACATGAGCAATTGTTTCCGTAAGTCTATACCACCGGTGTAAGTTAGCACCCACCAGTCCTCGTCTAAAAGAAATATTAAACGGAATAGTACTAAAAACTTCCGCTACCATGGCATGCTTGTATCTGGTTATGCCGTACAGAGCCGGAAACCTATCTTTCAAAGTATAGTTCCCCATCCATCTATCCTTCCAAAACCCGACACACTCCATTGTTGACTTTAAATTTTCCAAAACCTAGGAATTTCTCTTTTACTTTCATAAGGCCAGACCAAAACTAAGAATCACCTGCTTTCTTTGTAACTTGTCCTAAAGTCTTGTTTTTTAAATACTTTCTCTTTAAACGCCTCTGCCACGATCCATCTTCATTTATTAATTTAAACAAACATTTACTTAATAAGCATTGATCCTAAATACTATCTTTATTTTAAAATATTTGTCACTCTCTAGATTATTTTTCAATTAGGAAGTGATAAGTGTTTTGAGATGAATGAAGTAAATATTTTTCAGCTGCTCTAAACTTTGGGAGAAAAAAAGGGAGAAGTGATTGCGTGTCTCCTCGGGATCTAGTAATGAAACACATTAATTCAACTTTACATCCTTCCATGCAAATGCGTCGCGCTTGATGCTGACTTAAATGTGAACGGGCAAGCCAGCACACTGGCATGCAACGGGCCAGCCCACACCCCGTCCGCATGCACACGCCAATCCTGTTGACACGCGCAGGCATGGGATCCTAGTAAACGCTACAACAGTATACGCCGCTCGTTCCATTTCCAACAGTCAAACACTCAAACTAAATATAGGCCATACCAGCAAAAGAAAAGTGAAAAACAGTACACCAGTCGTCTATCAAACCTCACATTCATATCGACGCGTATCACCATAGCCATGTGAATCCAGCACCAAAGGTGAATCGGAAGCATCAGTGTCAGTGTCAGCACATGATGGCGAGGGCCAAGGAGCATGACCACGCACGGGTTTCGAGCATGCTAACCAAGTCTACCTGCGGCGATGACGGCCCAGCTAAGCGCGGCAACGGCGCGCGTCGAAGTGGCGGCGGCACTGGACCGCGACGTGTAGGCCGAGGAGTCGCAGTTGGAGGTGGAGTTCCAGTCCCCGCAAAGGCACAGGTCGTCGTGGCTCTCCATGTCGTGGCCGCACGCCCCGCCCGTGGCGCGGCACGCGCCGCAGAAACCGCGGTTCACCTCCGACAGCGACCACACTGCCCGGATCCCGTACGCCCACCCGGCGGCCCCGCCCGCCGCGCACACAGGCGCGAGGCTGTACGCGCTGCTGTACCCCTCGCACTCGAGCCGGCTCACGTTCACCGCCCGGACGGCGGCCCAGGGCAGCGCGCAACACTCGTGTGGCGCGCTCGCGGACGTGTCCCTGGAGGAGGGCTGCCGGCCGCTGCCGTTGTAGTCGTCCCACGCGAGGCAGGCGTGGTAGTCGTCGTACGCCATCCCCGACACGTTCCGGCAGGTGAGGTGTTGGTAGGGAAAGCCCTGAAAGAGCGGCGACGTGGCGCGGCAGCCGAGCAGGAGGAACACGTTGTCCTGGTCGGGCGCCAGGTATGGCTCCCGCATGGCTCGACCACGAAGCCGTTCCCCCGGCGTGCGGCAGTCGGACATGGCCGGGTCGTGCAGGGTGAGGCCCCGGTAGACGTAGTCCACGTCCAGGACGATGTTGGAGCCCGAGGGGGGGGGGGGGGGGGGGGGGGGGGCAGCATGAGCGCGCCGTTGATGCAGAAGAGCATGTCCCCGGAGCCTCGCGTGGCCGCACCCCGGCCGAAGCGCGAACGGGTAGTCCACCGTGATGTTGTCGCGGAACATCCTGCACTTCGTGATCGGCACGTTGGCGGCGGCAACGACGGAGGCCGCCGGCACCGTGGTGCACGCGCACAGCACGAGCAATGTGGCTAGGTAGCAGGGGAGCGGCGGTGCCATTGCGCTGTGCGCGCGTGATGCAGATGAGACTAAGACTACTAGCACTAGTGGAACTCTATATTCCACCTCTATATTTCATCTTTAAAAAAATTTCTCCTTTACACTTTCGTTCTTCACACTCGTTCACCTCTATATGGAACATCTATATTTACTACCACCTATTTTATACTATATTCCTCCTCTTTTCTTTCTTTTTCCCTTCCCTTCTCTTCTCTTTCTCTCTCACTTTCCTTCTCTCTGATCGGTAGCGGCCGCGTTATATTTGGCGTTGCACTGTGGAGATCGGAATAATAGAGTGGCGCTTAGCGGTGCTGCTGCGGACGTACGCACCACTAAAGTTAGCATAGCGGTGCAAATAGCGGTGCCACTGCTAGCCGTCTAAGTGAGAGTGGCAACAATTGAACTACGCCCCGACTTCGAGGTAGCGGAAGAGTATATGGCGTGCGTGATCTCCAATGAGCAATGAAGCAACAAAACACAGATCGATTCCTTGCTTTCTCTGGAAGAAGAGTTGGAAGATCATTCGCCTTACTTTTCTTGCGCATTAGCTTTAACTTACTTTCGTTTTTGTTTCCACACTCCTCTCACGTACTTCCTCAATTCTGAAAAGTATGTCATTTTGTACTTAAAAAAACTTTTGAAGATGGAGGAAGTACCTTGTTTCCCGGTTCTTCCTCTCGTTGCCCACCCAGTAGTGATCAATACTCCCTTCGTCTTCGGAAATCTATCGTTTTCTAGTTTATTTTTGAACTAGAAAGTGACAAACTTTCGAGAACGGAGGAAGTAGCGTATAATGGATGATGTAGGTAGGTACTCCTTCAATCCAACGATATAAACATTTTTAGATCTGGTTAAAGTCAATCTTTCAAATTTTAATCAATAAAATCTCTAAAAATATATTATTTCAAATAAAAGATTTACTTATTATGATACTCTCTTTGTCACTGAATAAATGACGTTTGTTGAACTAGGTAATTCATAAACGCTATTTATTTGGGAATGGAAATAGCACTTAGTTTTATAATGAATCAAATAGCATCATTGGAAACACATTGTGAATTTTTTCGCTATTAATTACTTATATTGTTCGATAGAGTAAGTATATCTGATATATGCAAGTTGTGTACATAGGCATCGTTGTATAGGTGGCTATATGGGTCGTGCCGATCGGGTCAGCCCGAGGCACAACAAAAATGACCCAGCACGAGCATGACTCAAGAGTGAGGGATCGGGTTTGGGCTGGTTCGGACACCGGTTCGCGCCATGCCCGGGCCTCAGTGCAAGCCTGTAGTACTAGTATGACACATCCCATTTATTGGCAGCTCGACCGGCTCGGCGTGCAACTCATTTAGCCTGTTTGGGCTGGCTCGGCATACACATGACTCATTTAGCCCGATTGCAGTATATAAGGTGCGGCCCAGACACCCACAAACCCTCCCCTTGCCCGCAAGATGCTCACTCGGTCTCTCCTCCTACCTTCGCCTCTTCTCCTCTGATCCTCCCTCCTGCACCACGAGCATCGAGCAGTCGAGCGATCATCCTTCCTGCATCGCGAGCAGTCGAGCTCCCCCATCGTCGTGCGATGTGGAGCTCGTCGACCGAAGGCAGATCCGGTGCCCAAGGGGTCCCTTCTCTCTGCGCTCAAGGCGTCATAACGTCACTTCTTCGGGCATAACGCGGAGCTCAATGGTTGTGTGCGCGAACGGACAAGTGTCCTCGCGCGAGCACGTGACACCGATCTCGCCAGCCTGAGCCACCTTTGCCTCACTACCATCCGTCCCTCGTGCGCCACTCCCCAACAACGGCAATAGATCTGGCGGTGGCTCTTTGGCTCCTGACGCCACTCCACCGACGAGGTAGTGGGCTCTTCGGCTCCTGGTGGATCCAACGATAGATATGGCGCTCAACGATAATTATTGAAACGGCGGAAAAACTATCTCCCAGTCGTCTGAAATCAGAGCCAATTTCTGGCACCGACGAGAGCAGACCGGCGGGTTTTAATCAGCTAGTTTTAGTCTTGTTCAAACAAATTAATTTATGATTGATAGACCATAAAATAGTCAAATAAAATATAATTAATAGATTAATTACAACAATTAGTTGTTAATAACGGTAATTAGTTGTTAATTATCGATTGCTTGATTTTTTCTCAAATTTCAAACACCTGAAATTTAAACACACCCTTATGAAAAAATTTGATTAGTTTGTGGCTTTTAATTATTGAGATATTTGATTAGACAAAAATTGGAAGATTTTGAAAAATTGAGATGTATTATTATTTTGACGGACTTCGGACTGACTCGATACAACCAGATTTTAACGGGGCCAACACAGTACAACGCGTAAAAAAATGGTCCGGACCGTGTCTGGCCAAGGGTCCAAGCTGTCGTGCCGACACGACACGGTCGGGTCCTTTCGCGTGAGGACCGTTTTCAGGTGAAGCACTTTTGGCAGCGTCATGTCTCTTGAACAACCTGCGATTTGGAATTAGCATCCGCTTGAAACATGATTGCTTGTTGACATCCAGCCATGATATGTTCTAGTTCTACCCTCTACCCTAATGTAAGAGTTACGAAAAAGAAAAATCACGCAACAGTTGAATTTCCATATAAAAAACATAGGATTTGAAAAGGTTCCAGCAATACATAATGGGCCTAGATCTATGTGGCTTGCCACAACCACAGCATATATCGCTCTGAAATAACTGTGCTTCGACAGCCCACGGGCCACAGCGATGGCCTATCACGACGAACGGAATTACGGAAGTTTTGCGTTGGGCTGATTCAAGCTGTCGCACGGTTGGGCCACGTCAGGTCCATATTTATAACGGGCCGGACCCAACAACTCTACCAGGCTCACCACCCACGTCCGAAACATTCAGGGCTGGTTTGGCGGATTTGGAGGGCTCATTCCCGGTCCCTTCCCCGGTCCCTTCCCCGGTCCCCTCAGGGCAACAACTCTTCCAATTTTACCCCGCCGTTGGGATCCACGCACGCGGAGTCGCGGACTCAGGCAGGCGCCGTCTCACCCACACCACCCGCGCACGGAACGCGAGACTGCAAGAGACCAGCCAGCTGCAGCCCCTCGCGCGGCTCGCAGGCCAGGCCAACCCAACCCAACGCAAGCGCACCCCACCCGACCGCTTGCCTGCTTGTGTCCTCCCTCTCTTCCCCCCACCCCTCGGCTGTCTCGCTCGCCTCTCTCTCGTCCTCGTTTCCATTTCCTCCCCACCCCCACCCGCGTCGACCAACCACCGCGCGCCCGTCCTCGACCCCTCGCCGCCGCCTGATCTCTCGTCGCTAGCGGGCCAAAACCCTACACCCTCGCTCGACGACGACGCCGGTAAGCTCCCCGTCTCCACCGCCCGTCCCCCATCTCTCTCGCTCTCTTTGATCTCTCTCCGTCACGATTCGATTCGGGCTCGGCGCCGCGTCCCGCGGTTGATCCGCCGGCGCGCGGAAATGCGACCGCTCGGCGGAGCGGCTGGCAGGCGTCCCGCGCCCGCGGAATTTTACTGCCGGACGGGCGGTCCGGCGCCAGGGGATCGCTCGATTCAACGGCTGTGGCGGGCGCACCGTGCTTGCATGGGCCTCGTGGAACGCTTCGCGTCGAGAATTTTCGGGGAATTCGATGGGAGGCGAGGTAGTAGCACGCTTGGGTTGCAGGGGGTCCTCTAGGTTTCGCGATTAGTTGGTCAAGCTGCGGGTGGGCTTTCATTATAAACGGAAATTGCTTTGTCTTTTTTCTTGGCTGATGATTAAGTTTTAAAATTTGAAAGGCATGGGAATTGAAAAAGATGGTTTTATAGAAGCTAATAGGTGCTGAATGCTTATGCACCCAATGGTTACGATTGATTTAAACTTGTTTTGCTCTGAGTCGATAATCGACAAAAAGGGAACGTAAGTGAATATACTCTGAGCCAATCACATGAGTGATTGGTTTCAGATTCTGTGATCTTGTAGTAGATATCTAATGTCCTAGTTCTGGTTGTTACGTGCACAAGGTTTTTAATTTTTTATATTGTGCTTTGGGAGATCGCGACATGAACAATTTATCGTAGATGAAAACCAAAATAAATTTAGATCTTTGGCGGAGATTGTAAATACCAAACAGTAACGGTTCCAAAACGTGTCTGTTGTAATTACTTTTTTGGATTGGGAAACTCAAACTCATCGCGTTGCATAGCGAACAACATGACGTGCATGTATTGTCTGCTCATCAGGCCTCTTTATTGTTATTATAATAGCTCTAAACATAGATTGTGTAGTATCAGATTTTTTTTAAGTAAAGGACGTGCGAGTTGGTGTTGGCCTCCTTAGATTTAGTTAGATAAGCACTTTATGTTCTTTACAATTTTAATTATTCATTTTCCTTGCACGTCATTGATATCTCTATTTGTTATTACTAGACTTGCTTTCTTTACCTATAAGTCTGCATTGTTGTTTAGAAACTTCAAATTTGTATAATGTCCACGGTGGAGCAAATAAAACGACTCCATTTGGTCTGTTAAAAAAGAAAATTACTAGTAGGATTCACAATTCCTGTTAAACCCAAACATATCTCAGTGAAATGACTCTGATATGCTTAATTTTAGAGTTATTCTAGATTGATTGTAGTTCATCGATTACTCTTGGAAACTCTGTTGGATCATCTAAACTGTGCTGTTATATACATATTTTGTAAGGACGCAGCTACTTTATACACAACCTATGTCAGAAATTTGGATCCTTATATTGGTTCTAATTCGATTGCAGGTATAATCTCTTGTCAAAATGCCTTCTGCGTCCAAGTCCAAGTCGAAGGACCGATCAGCTGCAAAAGCTGCAAAAGAGCAACCTAAAGTTGCTGCGAAGCCACTGGGGAATGGTACACTTGCAAGTACGTGCAACAACCACTCTGGAAAGTTCCATGTACTGGAACCATCTGCATCTTTGTTGGGTAGCCAAGGCAATGAAAAATTCAGGATCATGGATGAAATAGATGAGCATTCTCGTAGCTCCCATGGTACAGGGGACTTCGATTGTGCCTCCAACATTGGAAGCAGTTCCGGTGAGTCAGAAGATTCAAAGGAAAAGGCAACCAGCACTGCGCCTCGAGTGGACTCTGTTCCTGGATGTGATATGGATAAACGTGAGAAGATCAGACAGAAGAATGAGAAGAAGCATCAAAGGCAGAAGGAGAGGCGTGCCCAGGAGTTACATGAACGTTGCAAGGGTTACCTTATGTCCAGAAAACTGGAGGTGCTCGCGCAGAAACTTGTTGCAATGGGTTTCTCATCAGATCAAGCAACAATGGCCCTTATACAGAATGAGGGTTGTGTTGAGGAGTCTGTTACCTGGCTCTGCAACTTTGATGGCAGTGAGGAAGCCAAGCATCAACTTGCAGCGGGTCAACAGTCTGCGGCTAACTTGAAGATTGATATAGCTGATGAGCTTGCAAAAATTGTGAGCTTGGAGGCAAAATATAAGTGTACAAAGCAAGAAGTTGAAAGGGCAGTTGTTTCCTGCGAGGGTGACCTGGAAAAGGTTGAGGGGGTCTTGAAGGCACATAAACAAGAATCAAATACAGTCCCATCAAAGCCTGAGGGATCTGGTCATTCAAGTGGCTTGGCTAACAAGCAGCAAATTGTGCTTTCGCAGAACCCTGCAAGGCCTCAAGCAAATGGATTTTCTTCAGTAGGTGGTCAGCTAATGAAGAGAGGGGAGAAGGACTTAAACTATAAGCTTCTGGTAAATGGTAGTGGTCCAAAGGAATCTGCTATTAAAGCTTTTCAGCCATTGGCTGCGCAATCTAAACCAGAGTTGGTCCGTCAACAAATTGTTCCACCTGAGAAGAGGCGGCTTAATTCCAACTCAGTTCCATCAGTTTCTTATGTGGCGTCTTCTCCTTTGCCTGTTGCCGTACCACAACTGAAGTCAGACATGCGACATGTGGCAGGAGGCAATGAGGTGAGAAGTGCAGTGTCCAATGGAAACTTGCGAGAGTCGGTGACTGTAATGCAGCGTCCTCAATTCACATCTGCTAAGCAGAGCCTACCGTCCACAAGCCATAGTATGTTCGCATCAGAACCATCTTCAAGGGACTGGTACTTGAATGGCACATCAAGTGTGGATATGATGCTGAATGGTGGTGGCTTAGGCCATGGACTAAGGAATATGAGTTTGAGCAATGTTAATTCTGTCAAGCTGTTTGGACATGCAAACCACAAACAAACTTTTGATTCAAATCCTATAGAGCTGGCTGCTAACGGCTGGGGTGGCACCTGGGGTTCTGGAGGTACATCTTCTTCCGGTGCTGTTGTGTCATCACTTGGGGCATTTAGTGGATGGAGCTCCTCTGAGTCCTCCTCAACTTTGTCTCATGCTGATTGGAGAACCAATGGGCTGGCACCTTATGACTACACCTCAGTGGACTGGAGCGTGGACTCATCATTGTTTAACCCAGCAGGAAAGAGCGAGCAGCTGTCAGACACATGGTCAACGATGTTCATGGGTGGCAGATCCGCAAGAGCACCTGGTAACCTTGGTGGCGTAGGCATATCTGGGTTGCATGACAACAATCACCCAATGGATCCTGCTCCAACATCTCGTTCAAATGATTGGCATTCTTTCTACAGGGGTGGATCTTCCTAGATTCGCCTACCCTGTAGGTAAGAAGCCATTGAATAAAAAAAGGTGAAAGTTGTCATTTGTTTCTGTTGGTTTGGTCTCTGTTGGTTGAAAAAGTTCTACTTGTGTATCGAACCATGCCTGTGTATCTTGACTTTTGGCCAAGATAAGTCATCTTTCTATGACAGGTTAAGTGCATGAAAAAATGAACGAAAAAGCAAAGCAACTTGGCTGAAATTAACGTGTGCCCTATGTTTTCCCCGTGAATTGTTTCGCAATAGCTCATCAACCCCTGCTTCTTCTCAGGATCAGGGCAAGTATAGCTTCTTACTGGGGCTGTTCTGATGGCGTAATAGTTCTTTTTTATTGTGTCAAGAAAGTTTTCATTTGTATATCCATTCCATCTAGTTTCCAGGACGGCAGCAAAAGGTTATATCTAGGCATCTAGCTTTGCGGTAGAGATATTAACTGTATCCTTAGTTTCGCCCACATGTCATGTGTTTCTTTATTGCATTCTATGTTGATTGAGCCATTGAGGTCTAATGTGATTGCAAACCATCTGGGGCTATTTTTTTCCTTTCCTTTAGGCTTTAGGTATTGAAAGAAGTTGTTGCTCCATGTCTACGTTTTGTTATATTTTTACTGCATTGTTGTGAAACACTTTCTCATTGTAGAAAAGTTCAAATTAATTATATTTACTGTTTTGCTGAATTAATGGTATTAAACTTTTTCTAATTATGTTAACCTTTTAGCGTATGAAACTATGAAACACATTGGATTGGGTCCTTATTTGGATTGTGTGAAGACCATGCAAGGTCTTATTCCCCTAAACCCTGAGGCAAATGGGTGCAAAAATATCGGTTACGGGTAACTTGGTGCTGGTGCACCCACCGTGTCATCAGCGTCTCAGCAAGACATCGAAAGGCGGCCTGTTATTCCATGTTGTTGGCGAAAGGGTCTAGTATAACCCTTAGCCCTTAGGGATCGTTGGTACAATTAGCATATGTAACCGCCTATCTCACTGAAGGTAGTGTTAATACTGCAACTTAAGTATTGGTTTTAAATCCAAGTGGGGCGGACTAGAGTAGACATTGTTCAGCGTCTTTTAATATTTGAATTTGGCAACTTGTGCTACCTGCTTATCTTAACAAATTGTGCATGTGTAACTATGGGCTAATTGGTGTGCATAGGCTGGATCTGAAGCAAATTATTTTCTTGATACATGATGATGAGCTTGCATTTTCCCCCCCGCCTTGTTCCGTGGTTCATGGTCTCTCACATTGCCTTCGAGATGCCTGTCCCAAATCGTTGAAGAATGTTTTGTGTTTGGTGCCATTACTCAGCTTGGTCCATCTAACTAATGTTATTTCTTAGCCTGTGCTGCCCTCTTCAGACCTCTTTGCAGTGCACATGATTGTGCCTGTCGGTCATATTTTCTGCTGCGTTCATTTTCGTTTCATGATGAAGTAAAATGTCCCGAGAATGTGATGGAGCGACCTGGTGGTACTAATATACAAGCTGCAATCGTGACAACTCAGCAGTGGGAAGTTTGATTGGAATCTGGCAGTTCTTATTGGGCTGTATCTGACACCGGAGCTGCCAAGTGATAAACCAGCGGTTCAATACCAACCGAGAATGAATCGCATGGCCACACGTCGTTCTGCTTCCCGCCGCCATGGAGACACCGGCGCGTTTTCTTCGCCGTTTGTCAAAGTTGAAAACAGGGCAATACTGTTTTCCTCGTGCCTCGGCGAAGCGATTGCGATTCGCTGCCGGAGCCGGGGCATGTCAGCCATCATGGCTCACGGCTCGTCCTTTTTAAACGCACGTCTGTATCACAATGTTCGTAGGGTTGGCAGTTTGGCAGGTTGCATCGATTCGGAGCTGGAGCACGCGGCATGGAGATCCGCTAAATATTCGTGGCGCCGCAGTGAGAGGCCCTGTGCTGCTGTGCAAGTGCAACGCATGTAAACGCCGCGCCAAAAATTATTCGCGTCCGATCACGTTATTCGATCTGCTGCGTCTCCGGCATGGTTACTGGTCAACACGTTCACGTGACAGCTTCTCATTCTCTGTGGACAGAGGCCACAGTCTCCACAGGCAGAGCATCGCAGTTCCCCGCGATTTGGTCTCGTCTCAGACGGCCGCAGGGCCGAGGAGCCCGATCTGCCGTAAGGCACTACGCAGAAGGCACAGACAAGCCATCCATTGGAACCTCGAAATGTTCTTCACATTTTTCTGGTTCAAAGAACATGATCTACACTACGCGGCCGCAGATATACCCTGTCGACGTTGTACTTCCAGAGATGCACTTTTTTTTTTTTTTTTACAAATGGACGGACTGCATGCTAGTGGAACCCTAGCGAGCGAGCGAGCAAGCCATCTACGAGGATCGAGGAATGATGCACACACAACAAAAGAGAACGTAGATTCTGTAACGTGGTACTTGGTACGTTTTCCGTTCGAGCACAGATGCTCCACTGAATGCTCTGTTACATCGCCACCATGCGAAAGCTCTGAACCAGAAAATGCACCGACCCGTGCGTGCAAGTACGAACAGCGCGCAGACGACGCGCACAACGGGACCCACCGTCCGGCCGGTCATCCCGTCCCGTCGCACTTGAGACTTGACCTCGCGGCCGGGAGTGCGCGGCCGGTGGTGGTGCGCGGAAGTGGCGCGGCACGACCGACGGAGCGGGGCGCGCGGGCACGACGACGGATGATCGATCCCCGAAGCGACACATGCACGCGAGCTGCGACGGCGACAGGCACCCTCCCCGTCCCGCCGCCCACGCTGCGCCACCGCTCCGGGCACCGGTCGCCGTCTCGGCAGTCGGCAGGCAGGCGCGGTGCGGGGTGCACGAACCGTGAGGCGATGACCTGGAAGCACGCACTCTTTTTGGTCCGGGGGCCCGACCATTTGCGCGCCGACGTGCGTCGCTCGCACGACGCACGTATTTTGACTCGTCTGAAGATGCAATGGTCGATGCGACGGTCGTGCCTGCCATTCGGAACGTGACACGTTTGGGAGCGTCGTTTGGACGTTGCTCGAAGTCGGTACTGTGAGATGTGATGCCGTTCGATCGACGAGATAAGGGGCCGGCCGCCGACGACCATGCACGGTCTTTGTTGCATGCCACGCCAGAGAGCGGGAACCTAATTAAATGTTTTTGTTGATCAGGTCATAAGGATCCACGATTGATCGGAAATGTGTGCTGCAGGAAAACGTGTCGCCTGGTACAGTCACTTGACATGAAGTTATCGAAGAATGTGATGCGGAATTAGGAGTCCACACGAAGATGGCAACCTACACGCTGCTAATCTAGTTCAAGTGAAAAATAAAAACAGAAGGCAAAGACCCCGTTTCAGATTCATCTTGAAATGTTTTAGTTTCAGAATCTCTCATGAAACGTTCCTATGTTAGAGTCATAATAGATTTGTAGAAACAGTTGATTTTGACTGTCCGCCGTGGTATACTGTAAAACATACTAAATATGTAAAAATTTAGAAGATATATTGTAAAAGTAAAAGGGGAATAGTGTATTGTTTTAGAGAAAACGAGTGCGGATAGCCTTATTGCTTAGATTCGAAATTAGCTTCTTGAAATGTCAAGGAAGTGAATCAGAATAAGGTGAAACACCTTTTTGCATGTTTCTGGTTTCTAGTATAAAAAGGAGAAACATTACAATCTTTTCTGATTTGAATCACTTTCTAAAAAACTCTGTTTGTTAGGGATTCAATGATTCAGTCTTCAATCAGAAACATTTCAGATTGCCAACAGGGTCTAAATGTACAATGACGAGTTGCAGTTTGAATTTGTCTAGTAAAAACAAAAACTAGAGACATGCATACTTACATGAGCAACGAGACCGATCATCAACTGAGCTTGTAGACACGATCAAACTAAAACCTAGAACTTTCAGAATTCTGAAGGATACTAAATTGCAAAAGTAGTACTAAATGGTCTCCTTAATCCCAACACATAAAAAGAATGTCACATGGTGCAATTTTGCGGAGCAGTTCAGCTATCTGCCACTAGACTCGATCCTTCAGCCTACCCGATAATTCGGGTTGGGTATCTCGGTTTTTTCAAATTTCAGATTTTGAAATAACTATCTAAAATATTGTAAAAGTTTAGGTACTCGAATATTTTGGGTATAAAATTTCGTTTTTGTCTTCGATCTTGTCCGAAATATCCGAGTTGTACATTATATTCATATCATAATCTCAACAATTGGTATAAGTCTAATATCATTCGTAAATTTTATCTCATAGTTAGTAATTATAAGTTCACTAATGAGAAATTATAAAAAAACGATAGAATCTAGCAACTTCGCATATCACAACTTAAAAATGAAATATCAAACTTCAGATTTTTCATAGTTTGTCGATCATAAATTAACTTGAGAATTTATAAGCCGGTAATTTGGGTACCCGAGGGTGGTAACTGAACACAAAATTTGTATACCTGTTATTTAGATTCGCTACCTGAATCAGTGTCTGATACCCGATATTTCAGTTTTTTATTTTGGCTGTTTTTAGGTTTCATTTTTTCAATTCAGTTTTTTTTTTATGCCCACCCCTACTTGCAACATACACCTAGTGGAGGTGTGCCTATGACAAAACCTGAGCTGACATGCAACAGTAATCAGTAGTACAACTCTTACATAAGTTGAGTTTATACATTACACTCAATTTGTTTCCCATCTTATATTTATCAGCAATTTTTAGGAAGAAAATTCCATGTATCCATTCCCTCTCCGTAATTGATATCTCTATGATTTTTTATTATGTGAGTTGTCAATTTTCAGTCGTACGAAATTTGTATCATCTTTCAACATACATAATGAGTCGTCAAATCTAGATCGAATTACTATAATTATATTTTTTATATAGTCAATATATTAATATTTTTTATATAGTTCATACATAATTCTATAAAAGGAAAATAAAAGATAACTTATAACAAAGCATAAATTTTAAAATAGTTTTGTCGACTAAGAGCGTAGGTTGAAAGCATGCTAATTTTAGACAATTAAAATTAGCATTCCGGTTATCTTATCCCATGTTATCCTGTCGTGATACTTGGTTGAGCTGGGCCAATGAGGTGCTAGATTGGTAGGACACCAATTGCTCTCACTCGCCCCGGCTCTCCGTTTGCTCGACGTGGAAGAGGACAGCGCCGTGGGCAGCAGCGAAAAAAGCAAGCGGGCACAGGCGATTCGGCGAATGAATTCCAGCCACACACGCAGCGGCCATGGCCTTCCCCACCTGCGTGGTTGCTCCGCTCCCGTACCTATCGCCATCTCGCATCACCTATCACCCCGCGGCACTACTACTATAGGCAGGCACTTCCTGCCGGAGCACCTCCTCCTCACTCTCGTCCCCCTTCCACTTTCCAGCTTCATCCATAATTCCCACCATTCTTGCACTTTGTACGCTGTTAGCGCCACTGGCATTTTGAGCTCATCTGTGCATTGAGACTGTGAGGTACTTAGCTTGAATTTTCTTTTCCCAGATAAGACATAGAGCAAGCAGGAGGTTTGAGCTGTTACAACCTTGAGGAGGAGGAGGAGAAGAAGGAGCAATGGCACTGTCGACCTTCTCTGTTCCAAGGGCCCTCGGCGCGCCGAACCAGGACCCCCATTTCGCTGCGGCGGTCGAGCTCCATGTTCACAAGCAGCTTCGGGCCAGGCCTCTCAAGGTTAGTCATCAGCACGGCATATCCCCTTTTCTGCTCATCATGCTTGAATTGCCATTTCAGTCACTGCTCAACGAACTAAGCTGACAGTGTGTTCAAATTCTTGTTGCTGACGCTCCATTCCCCGATGATGGTGGTGGCTGCAGCCCAGGAGGAGGTCATCGGCATGCGTGTCCGCGTCGCTGTCGGAGCGCGGGCGGGAGGCCGAGTACTACTCGCAGCGGCCGCCGACGCCGCTGCTTGACACCATCAACTACCCCATTCACATGAAGAACCTGTCCGCCAAGGAGCTGCGGCAGCTCGCCGACGAGCTTCGCTCCGACGTGATCTTCCACGTCTCCAAGACCGGCGGCCACCTCGGGTCCAGCCTCGGCGTGGTGGAGCTCACCGTCGCGCTGCACTACGTCTTCAACGCGCCGCAGGACCGCATCCTCTGGGACGTTGGCCACCAGGTACGAGTACGACACACACAATTGCATACGCTGAAGACTGGCGAGACGGACGCCGGATGAGATACAGCCTAGCTGGCCACCGAGCATGGCGCCGCTCGGCGACAACAGCGTGAGCCCCATGTGTGGCTGCCGGGGGCAGGTCGGGGAACGGGACAATGATCCGTGTTCTGCTTGTTTATTCGCGCGTGCAGGCGTACCCGCACAAGATCCTGACGGGGCGGCGCGACAAGATGCCGACCATGCGGCAGACCAACGGGCTGGCCGGGTTCACGAAGCGCGCCGAGAGCGAGTACGACTGCTTCGGCACGGGGCACAGCTCCACCACCATCTCCGCCGCGCTGGGCATGGCAGTAGGGAGGGACCTCAAGGGCGGGAAGAACAACGTGGTGGCGGTCATCGGCGACGGGGCCATGACAGCGGGGCAGGCGTACGAGGCAATGAACAACGCCGGGTACCTCGACTCCGACATGATCGTCATCCTCAACGACAACAAGCAGGTGTCGCTGCCGACGGCCACGCTCGACGGGCCCGCGCCGCCGGTGGGGGCGCTCAGCAGCGCACTCAGCAAGCTGCAGTCCAGCAGGCCGCTCAGGGAGCTCAGGGAGGTGGCCAAGGTACGCCCGTACAAATTTTCAACGCTACAACAGAGCACTGCATGCACGACCTGATAATAATCGGCTCGGGCACGACGCGTCGACGCCAAAAGTAGCGGTGTTCAGAACTCGGCTGAATTAACGACCGTCGTTGCAGTGCATTCTGTATTAAATTAGACAATTAGTATAACTTATTTTGGAAATGAGAATTGGAATGAAACGGTAGGAAATTCAGTGGCGAAGCTAGACCACAAGTTAGAGTGGTACCTGTATCAAATTTATGCTTAAATCTCATAATCATCTTAGTGTTAATTTTTTGCTTTACCTGGTGCCAGTGCACCTGGGTAGCATAACCTGGCTTCGCCAGTGAGGAAATTAGCAGCATGCAGGCAGCAGACGTGTCGTCAGTATCACCATGAAGCGCGCTTGGCACTTCCGGTCCTAATCTTTTTGGACGAGAGAGCCTGAAACTTCTGAACCATATAAAGTTTTTGTATGCCAAAATAAGCCGCGTCAGATGCAAGTGACGTGCCCTTGTCTCCTTCTAGGTGCCATGCATATACATGAGAAATGTGGTTGCTTCTACTTCTATATTATATTACTAGTGCTAGTCATCTAGATTCCAGTACTGCCGCATGCCGATTTTGTCTTGGTGAAGCAGCTGAACAATGCATTTCAATACGTTGGTGTCCCTTATTTGAATATGAAAAACGTTATTGTCCTGTTTACTGCCGAGTTTTGCCTCGAACAGTAGTCATCATCGCCAAAAAGTCTTACTGCTTGCAAGATGCAAAATATTCAAATTTGATCCATACATGATACATGAGCCATTGAAATTGCTTCATGTACGGGCAATTGGGCTTTTAACTTGAAGTTCAATGCTGGGCTTGGCCATAAAAATATCCTTGGTTAGGCTCGAAGTTCATGTGCGGCTGAGAGGGATTTCAAAAGAAAACGGGCCAGTTTATCAACTCTCGCTGATCATTTTTGTGCGCTCTTGCTTGCTTCCAGGGAATGACGAAGCAGCTCGGCGGGCCAGTGCACGAGCTGGCGGCCAAGGTGGACGAGTACGCCCGAGGCATGATCAGCGGCCCCGGCTCCACGTTCTTCGAGGAGCTCGGCCTCTACTACATCGGTCCCGTCGACGGCCACAGCATCGACGACCTCATCTCCATCCTCAACGACGTCAAGAGCACCAAGACCACCGGCCCCGTCCTCATCCACGTCGTCACCGAGAAAGGCCGCGGATACCCCTACGCCGAGCGCGCCGCCGATAAGTACCACGGTGAGCCGGCGGACATGACTCTCTTGTTGGAGTGGATCATCGCTCGAGAGCCCCGTTTGAATTTTTTTTGAGGTTTAATTCGCAGGCGTTGCCAAGTTCGACCCGGCGACGGGGAAGCAGTTCAAGGTCCCCGCCAAGACGCAGTCCTACACCAACTACTTCGCCGAGGCGCTCATCGCCGAGGCGGAGCAGGACAGCAAGATCGTCGCCATTCACGCGGCCATGGGGGGCGGCACGGGGCTCAACTACTTCCACCGCCGCTTCCCCGACCGATGCTTCGACGTCGGGATCGCCGAGCAGCACGCCGTCACGTTCGCCGCAGGCCTGGCCTGCGAGGGCCTCAAGCCATTCTGCGCGATCTACTCGACGTTCCTGCAGCGAGGATATGACCAGGTGCGTTCCGCTTGCCATTCTTCACTCCTTCGGTTCACGTCGGTGGGTGCTGCAAGTCGTTTCCATGTAGCTCCTCTGTACGCGATTGTTGAATCTTATTGATGCCGTTTTCTGTTTCGTGATCTACGTGGTGTGGTTCAGGTGGCGCACGACGTGGATCTGCAGAAGCTCCCGGTGAGGTTCGCCATGGACAGAGCAGGTCTGGTCGGCGCCGACGGGCCGACCCACTGCGGGGCGTTCGACGTGACGTACATGGCGTGCCTGCCCAACATGGTGGTCATGGCCCCGTCCGACGAGGCCGAGCTCTGCCACATGGTCGCCACCGCTGCGGCCATCGACGACCGTCCATCCTGCTTCCGGTACCCGAGAGGCAACGGCATTGGCGTCCCGTTGCCGCCCAACTACAAGGGCGTTCCGCTTGAGGTACCTTACGCACCATTCGCTGATTTAACGGAAAAGAAATGTGACTCTTTTACTGACAATTGAATTGTTGAGCAGGTTGGCAGAGGCAGGATTCTGATGGAGGGCGAACGCGTGGCGCTGCTCGGGTACGGGTCAGCGGTGCAGAACTGCCTGGCCGCCGCCGCCCTCGTGGAGCAGCACGGCCTCAAGGTCACCGTCGCCGATGCGAGGTTCTGCAAGCCGCTGGACCACGCCCTGATCAGGAGCCTGGCTAAGTCCCACGAGGTGCTCATCACCGTGGAGGAAGGTTCCATCGGTGGGTTCGGCTCGCACGTCGCACAGTTCATGGCCCTGGACGGCCTCCTCGACGGCAAGCTCAAGGCAAGTCACAGACTTATTACGGCTGACAAGATCCCTCCCGTTCTATTGCAAAAGTGAGATATGCATTCGCTGGCTGACTAACGACGGTTTCGAATTTTGGGTGCTGCAGTGGCGGCCGCTGGTGCTTCCGGACAGGTACATCGACCATGGATCGCCGGCCGACCAGCTGGCTGGTGCCGGGCTGACGCCGTCGCACATCGCCGCAACGGTGTTCAACATCCTGGGTCAGAACAGGGAGGCCCTTGCCATCATGGCAGCACCGAACGCGTAAGAGTTGGACGTGGGGTGATGCCGGTTTATAGAGATGCTTGTATATTTGTGTCATTATATGTCGTAGGGAGATTAAATTAGTGCGCTTGGATAATGATCTTGGGGAACAATAACAGCATTAGTTCTTTATTCTGACACGAATGTACGTATTCTTGTTCTTCTCCTAGCTAAATGTTCGTTGGCTGGTATTTGTTTAGGTTATTTTTCAATAACACTATCATGGAGGTCATTTTTGAAGGATGGAATTGGTCAGCGGTAGTGTGTCGTCCCGAAGTCTTGGGTTCGAACAAGTTTCTTTATATAAACAAGAATAAGACTTCGAAAAAATAATTCTTTTCAAATCCTCACAATATATCAGAGCCTTCGGCACTGCATACACCCTTTAATAATCATAGAGGGGTGTGAACAAGTCGCTAGCTCATGGTAGTGCCCGCGGTTGCCAGCCTACTCACCCCAAGTTGGATATATGAGATTGACTCTTGTGTCACATCGTGGGTGAGTTCCAAAATATATTTGCAGGTGTATCTTGTGTTGGGAGTGGTGGGAGCTGTGGTGGAGATTGCGGATGACGAGGGCGCGATAAGGGGATGATGTCAGTGCCGGGAGGAGAGGAGGGGATGACAATGATGGGAGAAGAGGCAAAGACAGGTAGGGGGCAGGGCAGGGTCGGTGGGACGAAGATGGGGGCGGCATATGCAATCCGACCAATGTTCGGAAGCGAAGAAAACAAAGGAGGACGATAGATGGTTCAGAAAAAGATAAGGAAATAAACAAGAAAAAAGGAAAATAGAAAGGAAAAAATATGAAAAGGAAAGAAAATGGAAGGAAAGAAGAGAGAAAAAGGAAACAATAAATAAATAAAATAAAAAGAAAGATGGGAGTGGAGTGATGAAGATTGTGGGCGAGTGTCCGGTGACTCTAGGCTTACAAATCCTCAGGAAAACCTTGTCACACCTGGTTTGAACAAGACAACCAGATGCATTTCACATGTATGTCAAGATCAATTTATTTCATACATGTGTAGGCAAAAGTAAAATACCATTAAAATGAACTATGTTAGAGTACATCATTTATTACATCAATGACTTTCAAGATCTAAAAGAAAAGTACCCGTAGCTGAAAATAAACTAGTGAAGCTCCATGCACAGACAGTTGCCCGAAGGTTTCACCAGCCTAGAACGTCTCATCCGGATCACCGTAGAAGTCTTTGTCTCCACTTCTTCATCATTGTAGACTGGGGAAAGATAAGCAACATGCAAGTTTGAGTACCAACGATACTCTTCCAGTGGGATAAATGTATGTCATGAGGGTCATAACAAGGAAGTCAAACAGCAGTAAAACACTATAGCAATTTTAACCTATCCTTACTGTTATTTAGCCACCTATCTCCAAGTGAATACCACCCATAATCCCAAAATGATCATATAAATCCCAAACCAACCACCAACCATTAGACCATGTGAGCTAATCATGAACTTAGTCTCAAACCGCGCTTGTCTATGAGCGCGACTGTCTAGACAGTTTGACAAAACTGTGCAGAGTGTGTATTCTTTATCCATAGTTCGTGATTTCATCCCCCGTTGCCAGGTGGACTAAGTAAACCTTCCTGTTGCCAGTGACAACCAACCATAATACACACTTCCCTAGGTGTGTGTGTTGCCAGAAGGTCACTACGAGATATTTCTGATGGTTATCCCGACTTGCATTGGCCCTCTGAAGTTTCACCGCCCCGGCGCCTAGAGTCTATTTTCCCTCCGCCAGGAGAAGCCCCCTCTCGATCCATGTGGATCCCAAAACAGTACTCTGAACCAATTTTGCGCCCGTACCATTTACCAACGCTATATCTGAAGAGACCAAATTACTGAACCAAGATGTCCCATATACAACCATGTGGTGATACTATAAAGCTTAGCAACTTTCTCCACAAACCGTTCTTTAAAATCCAGTAGGTGTCAATTCCCAAACCAAGATCTCGTGCACGCATGCATCTTTCCATTCAAATCGTCTATCAGATTCCTATCAACTACAATCATCATTTCCAATATCTCATGAACGTATTGCATTCAAAATGTAACATGTGATTAATATTTATCCCCATCTTCTAAGCATTGCTAAGTGTAAGTAAAGAATGAAATAACCCACGTCCAACCCTAGCAACAAGGAATAATATGAAAAAACTTGGGAAATCATATCATGAGATTCAAATTTAAAGTTAACATGCAATTAACAAAAAACTTAGTAAAAAAGGTGCAAGATGGTCAAGGACACTTGCCTCCGGAAAAGTGATGGTTACCGACTTGGAAGTTGTGTTCTTGAAGATTGTACGTCGGCTCGAGAACCGACACTAACCATGAAGTCATACGCGCAATAAAAATAATAAACATACAATAAGAAACACTCACAAGAATCCAGACAACACAATTTAAATGATCATTTCATAAGACCTACGCATTTATGATGTTACGAGAAATTTACCTATTTTGGGTTATAATTCATTTATTAATGAATATTCTAATGTGACATTATGAGTGAAAATATGCATTTAACAATTTTGTATCACTCCTATATTTTATTTGAAGCCTAAAATTATTCTAATGTAATAACATATTCGAAATGCACTTAAAAAGTTAATCTTAGTGTAAAAGTATGTATTAAATAATTTTTATATCATTTTTCTATTTATTTCTATGTCCAAAATAATTTTAGATTCAAAATATACTTGAAATACAATTATATATATATATATATATGTGTGTGTGTGTGTGTGTGTGTGTGTGTGTGTGTGTGTGTGTGTGTGTTTCACAAATAATTTAGTAAGTTTGGAATTTATTATAATTATTTTAGAAATAAAATAATTCTTCTAGGTAAATATTAGTGTAAAAAAATTGGTAATAATTTTCTAGGATTTATTCCAATTTATTTAGAATTTATAGAATTAATTTTGAATTATTAGGAATTTTCTGGAATTAATTTGTTACTTTAGAAATTAATTGAGCATTTATTCTATTTACTATATGCTGAAATAATAATTACACAATAATCTAAATGTGAAATATCATTATTTTCTTGTCCAGGGGCTATTTCATGAATATGGGTAATTATAGGGTTTTCCTAGTAATTCAAAATTGAATTAATATAAATTATTTCTTATTACAGGGGCCTAAACCTAAATTTACCATTAATTTGTAATAATTGCAAAGGACAGGGGCATGTTGACGGCCGTTATATATCAATTTCAACCATCAATAACTCAGTTATGTGAAGGAATGAATATTTCTTACACAGATTGTAGTTAGAAATGACCTAGTTCCACTCGTACTTGGAGAAATTGGTGCATGCAAGTATTTTATACATAATTGAAGTGAAACAAAAGGATGGATCCTATAAATTATCATCCCAGCCAATCAAGCGCCGATATGTGGCACCACATAGATCAAATAGCTCACAAACAGAAGTATTCGAGACCATCTAATGGTGTATCACCTATATTAGTAAGGGGGGCCCACCTGTCAGGGACTTGGTGAAAACACAGCCCCAACGGAGCCCTGACCAGGTCGGCTGATCCCTCTGGTCGGTCGACCTGGTCCTGGTGCCAAACTCGATCAATTGACAGGTGTTGGCTCCTCCCGAGTTCTTGAAGTTGATTATGACTTATTCGCGCGCATTTGGTGACGGGAGCTGACCCTTCTCCACATATAAATAGGACCCCCTACCCTCACTTCACACACACACACACACACACACACCACTTGAGCATCATTCTATTGTATACACTAGTTCTCCTAGTTCCTGAGTGGAGGTTAGCCTGTAAAGAGGAGCCTCTAGTCCCAAGTCCAAATTGGGAAAGGTATAGCTCATGTATCTTTTCTTGTATTTGTGACTTTATGCATGATTATTTTTAAACTTCTTTTATTCATATACTTGGATGAAGCGTTTCTTGTTTGATTGTGGATTCCATGTATGTGGTAGGAGTAGTCTTTATAATTATGCCATAATGATCATAACTTATCGTTATAAACACTACAAACCCCTGATATAGTCTAATTAGTTATGATGTGATCATGTTAATATGAATATCTTATGTTATGTATCAACATTGGTTCAACGATGTTTAGGTTAGTCATTGCCTTAGAGAGGTACTTGTACTCAAGCTTCTAAGGTATTTACTTAGTATGCTAGCATGGTGCTAGGATAGTAAGTAACATTGGATGTCTTGTAGACCCACAGATTGAAGAGGTAGGAAGTAGGTGGTGACAATCCTACCTGTCCTTTGTAATCCTCCATGTTCGGCTATGCCACAGACTCTTGACAGAAGTCATCTTAGTATTGCTAGGGGTAAACCCGTGCCCGATATGTTGAGCATCTTAGCATAATTATCCACCATTGACATGCTCATTAGTATCTAACCTAGGCTATGTATATGTATATTAGAAGCATTGTAAGAGTAATTCCTAAAATCTTAGTCTAATCTCTATTAGGACCCTTTTACCTTTTAGAATAGATTGCTTAGGTGTGTGTCACACTACCCATATTATCAACTTACCCCTGTCTTGATAATTGATTAGTATCCCATAGCTTGATCATAAGAGTAGTGTCTACTTTACTTTATTGTCTTTCTTTGAAATAAATACGATACCCTTGGAAATACTCTTGGGTGAAATGCTACACGACAATTTCCGTGCGCTTGCGTACCTCATCTCTTTAGAGAGATGATCTGTGGTGTTAAGAAACGTCAACAAGCATTTCTGGCGCCGTTGTCGGGGAAGGCAAATGAAGTAAATGATAGCTATCACTTGTGATTAAGCTATAGGTACTAATAGTTATTAGACAAGATTACCCTTGTTTGTTTTCTCTTTGTGTGAAAATATGGTAGTGTTTGCTAACCCATTTCATGGGATGTCCAACGAGGACGCAAGTACTCAACTGCAAGATGATTCAAGGCGTACCTCAATAAATGTCCACTAGGCAACACCATTGCCTTCCGTGGAAGAATTTTAGCTTCCAGTAGGAGCCAAAGATATACATTCCCAAGCTTGGGGGAGGCTCCAAGAGTTCTTCTTGGTTTGCCTCCACCATGGGATGGATTGTTGGCCCTTCATCTAACATTCATGTCATGGGTTGGCTCCACCAATCTATGACCACATCCGTGCTGGAGCTGAAGGAGTCTTATTCTCATTCATCATGGATAAGAATATGGTATCCACTCAAGGGGTGGATTGAAGAATGCTCTAGTTCCCTTAACTTGGCATGTATAACACTTCACAAGGTGCAAATGCTAGATAAGGAACTACACCTCCCAATGAGTAACATGAAGATTAAGCCAATGGATAAGTGTTTGGATGATCCAAGCCATGGATATTCACATGATTTGTGAAAATCCATGACAACATGGGGCACTTTGGACAAACATTCCCAATGACCCAGGAGGATCATTTCCAAAAAATAACTCCGATGGCTATCACCAGCAAGGAGGTCAAGGGTGGTATCAACATCACCCTTTTAATCAACGAGGCTATGAGGATTTCAATGGAGTTAAGTTCAACTAGTCTACATTGAAGTATCTTGTCCATGAACAAGCAAGAAATCAAGACAACATTTACATGAAGCTCTTGGTCAAGGACAAGAAACTTAAAGAGCATTCAAGATCCAAGATATCCCACAATCACTTGTTGGGACCCCTACCCTTCGACCAAGCCCGTACGACCTAAGGCAAGTGACATTGTGGATAAAGCGTTTCTTGTTTGATTGTGGAGTTTACATGTCATCATGCCAAGAAAGTCTTTGATCCATGATCAAAGTATGGGTTATGTCGGTACCCTAAAAACCGTACACCCCCTGAGGTTACAAAGATCTCAAGGGAAGGCCGTCTACTTGAATTGAAGACCCTCGGAGGCCCACTTGTCAGACATGACCGGACCTGCTTCTCCAACATGGTTAATCCCTAGGTCGCCACGTGTACTGCCAAACCGGAGCTACCGCCCACAAGGGGGAAGCTCCGGACCAAGTACCGAAATGGCACCTCCGGACTTAACCCCTGATCGAGAGAAGCTCCAGACCTGACACGTGTCAGATAGCTCCGGAGCTTCCTGCTTCCCACAGCAAGCTCCGGAGCTGCCACATGTCCAAACGTCGGAGCTGGTAGCCTCTAACCTCCGGAAGGCCTCGTAATGGCTCCGGATCTTCAAAGGAGAGCCAAGGACTTCAAGACCCGATTAAATATCATTAATGCCATATTAATGACACTTAAACGGACAATCTTAACACCCGTAACGGCACTGTCGGAGCTCGTTACAGGATTGTTAACAACAATTAATTGTGTATCAATACTAGTAACCGCCGGGGCCACATGTCGGGCCAGGCCAGCTTGTAACGGCCTGTCCTTGTACTATAAAAGGACAGGCCGACGAAACACACGGGGACACACGGACACAGACGTGGAGATCATACGTGACAAACTAATACAACACCAACACACCCGTGGAGTAGGGTATTACGCTCAGGCGGCCCGAACCACGTAAATCCTAGTGTCTCCTGTGTTAAACCGCAATTCACCTTCTTGAGTCTCCGCGCGCCCACACCGAACCACAAACTCCTTCAACACTTTAGCAGTGTCAGGAGATCTGCCGACTCCAACAGTCGACAGTTGGCGCGCCAGGTAGGGGCGCCTGAGATTTTCGAGAATGGTGAACTCCGCGGCTGGATCATCCAACGGCCAACCTGCTGCTCAGGCTGTTGGGGGCAATCCCTCCAACAGGCAGCCACCATCAGGAGCCTCGGCACCAGCAGGAGCCACACTCCCACCACCACCATCTTCTCCAGCAAATCGTGCTGGGCAACGTGATGGTGCGCCGGCGTCACTTACTGCGTCGGCAAGTCATGACAACCCGGAACACGCGCTCCATGCAGCGCGTGCTCTTCTCCAACGACCACCACCTCCGGACGCATCTCGAGATGCAATGGAGCAGTGGAGGGCCGATGTGGAGCATTTGGTCGCAGCAGCGGCCGAACGCCTCAACAACCAGGGTCCTCCTCCTTCGGGACAAGCCCCGTCGCAGCGACGGACTTTGTCTGGAAGACTTGGTCCGCACGTCTCCAACAACAGGAGACGATCTGCGTCACAGCAGGTGACGTCGTTGCCCTCTGGGGCACGACGTACCCATACGGTATCCAGGCTTTCGACTCATGACCTCCGGGCGGAGCTTGATCGCCGATACCGCCAACAGGATGGCCGTGTCCATATCGAGCGTGCTCGTGAAAGACGGGAAGCTCAGGACCTTTCTACTCTGGAAGGAGTAGGAGGAGGCTGTTCAACCCTAGCCATGCACCTGCGCATGGTTAGATGGCCACAGAAGTTCCGGCCACACCTACCGGAAAAATTCGACGGGACTGTCAACCCCGCCGAATTCCTTCAGATATACTCCACTGCAATCTTGGAAGCTGGAGGAAACGAGGCTGTAATGGCCAATTACTTTCCAGTGGCCTTGACCGGGACCGCCAGGTCCTGGTTTATGAGACTTCCACCCAACTCTATCAAGAGTTGGGAGGAGCTGTGCCGTCAGTTCACTGCCAACTTTGGGAGTTCATACACCCGACCAGGCACTGAACTAGACCTTTTTGCGGTCGTGCAAAAAGGGGGAGAATCTTTGCGGTCCTTCATATAGAGGTTCTCCCAGGTACACAACACAATCCCTTCTATCTCAAGCGCTTCTGTCATTGTGGCATTCAGACAGGGCGTACGGGACAAGAAGATGTTGGAGAAGCTGGCGATCAAAGAGATCACTAGTGTCACGTAACTCTTCAGCCTGGCAGACAAATGTGCCAGAGCTGCAGAGGGCCGTGAAATGCACTCCAAACCAGCCTCGGAGGATCACAAGAAATCCTCCAAAGAAGAAGCCGCTACCTCCGGGGGTGGCAAGAAGAAAAAGAAGACCCACGGCAAGAAGAAGCCGTCGGCCGGCACATCCAACGTTGCAGCTGCTGCAACTCCTGGTGGCCGGGGGCCACGCCCCGAGAAGCGACCTCGACCATCTTCTGAAGACGGTGGCAAACCCAAAGTGTGGTGTCCCATTCACAAAACGGGCAGCCACGGTTTGGAAGACTGCCGGGAGGTCCAAAACCTTGCCGAGCGCTACAGCAAGCGCCGGGAAGGGTCTCCTTTCTGACAGAGGGAAGGAAAACAGAAGGTCGACGAAGCTCCGGCTGAAGAGGAGTTAGGGTTTCAGGACCCCAAAAAGGTCTTGAAGGCCGTCTACACCTCCGTCGACGACGACTCTGACGTCTCTGACAACGAGCGTCGGAAAACCATGAACACCATTTTTGGTGGATCATGGGACATCACCTCCCGTCGCGTCATCAAGACTATGCGGCGGGATATGGCCGCTGTAGCTCCTACAGCTAGACCGGAGCCACATCGAAAGTGGATGGACACATCCATCACTTTTGATGCTTCGGACTGTCCTCAAAGCATGGTCGGAGCTGGACAGTTACCTTTGATGGTATCTCCCACCATCAATAACATCCAGCTCCATCATGTTATGGTGGACGGAGGTTCGGGGCTGAACCTCATAAGCTTTGAAGCTTTTACCAAGCTTCAGCTCCGACCTTCAGATCTCCAGCCCTCTCGACCTTTCTCCGGAGTAGGTCCGGGGGCCATTACCCCACTCAGAGCTATGACTCTCCCCGTTACCTTCGGGACACGGGAGAAGTATCGCACCGAGAAGTTGGTCTTCGACGTCGCTCAGATCAACTTACCATTCAACGCCATCTTGGGTAGACCTGCCCTATACAAATTTATGGCAGCTGCTCATTATGGATACCTGGTGTTGAAGATGCCAACACCAGTAGGCGTTCTCCGGATCCGCGGAGATCGCACCGCCGGAGTAACTGCTCTGGAGGAGCTCCATGCACTCACCACGGCGCAAGAGGAGGACTCCAGATAGGAGAAAGCTCCGAAACCCCCGAGCATTCGTCAATGAGGCTCAACCTCTGCACCCCGTGTGCAGCCAAGCGGTGACACTGACATTCCCGTCAAAGTCGTCCAAATTGGTTCCGATGCCGCTCAAACCACCCGTATATCGGGAGGGTTGAACGACAAATAGGAACTCGCGCTCATCACTTTCCTCCGGGCTAATGTTGACGTATTTGCCTAGCAACCGTCACAAATGCCTGGGATCTCCAGGGAAGTGATTGAGCACAATCTGAAGATTTACCCCGATGCTCGGCCTGTGCATCAGAAGCCTCGGAAGCAATCCGTAGAGCAGCAGAACTTCATCCGACAAGAAGTGAAGAAGTTGCTCGAAGCCGGATTCATCCGAGAAGTCTTCCATCCAAAATGGCTGGCGAACCCAGTCGTTGTGCCCAAGGCCGGCGGGAAGCTTCAGATGTGCATCGACTACACCGCACTGAATAAGGCATGTCCAAAAGATCCATTCCCACTACCTAGAATAGATCAGATAGTGGATTCCACCTCCGGGTGTGAGTTACTGTGTTTCCTAGACGCATATTCTGGGTATCATCAAATCAGGATGTCTAGGGAGGATGAAGAGCATACTTCATTCATCACAGTAGATGGATTGTACTGTTACACAACCATGCCATTTGGTCTCAAGAATGCAGCTTCAACTTTTGTACGAGCTATGTACAAAACTTTTGAAGAACTCATCAGAGACATAGTCTAAGTGTACGTCGATGACATCGTGGTCAAGGTCAAGAACAAGGAGTCCCTCTTGGACACCTTGCAGGCTGTCTTCGACAAGATGCGGGCCACCCGCACGAAGCTAAACCCAGACAAGTGTGTCTTCGGGGTTAGCTCCGGAAAATTTCTTGGTTTCCTGGTAAGTCACCGGGGCATAGAGGCTAATCCGGCAAAGATAAAAGCCATTGAAGACATGCGGCCACCAACCCGCATCAAAGACGTCCAAAAGTTAACTGGGTGTCTAGCAGCCCTCAGCCGGTTCATATCAAGACTGGCGGAACGGGCACTTCCCTTCTTCAAGTTGTTGAGGAAGTCCGGACCATTCCAATGGTCCGAAGAAGCAGAGAAGGCATTCCAGGAGCTAAAACAGTTCCTCACCACCCTACCAATTCTGGTAGCTCCAAACCCTGGTGAGCCTTTGTTGCTTTACATTTCAGCTACTGACGAAGTTGTCAGTATGGTTCTGTTTGCGGAGAGACCAGAACTACCCCATACTCAGGAATCCAGACCCCTTCAGGAGGGTCCGGAGGCCCTTGAAAGTGAGTCTGGGTCCCATCTCCCAGACTCAAATCCACAAGAAGTCACTTCAGAAGACCCAGACCCCTCTGAGAGGGTCCAGGTCATTTCTAAAGAAGCTCCGGGTTCCTCCAGCCAGAACTCGGAGGTCCCCGAAGAGAATCTGGACTCCTCCGACAGGGTCCGGATCAATAGAGAGGAAGCTCCGGACCCCTCCGGGAGGGTCTGGACCATTCAACGCCCGGTATACTTCATCAGTGAAGTACTACATGATGCCAAGACTCGGTACCTAGAGGTGCATAAGCTGCTTTATGCAGTTCTTATTGCCTCCAGGAAGCTCTGACACTACTTCCAAGCTCACAAAGTCTCGGTGGTGACCTCCTATCCACTTCGCGCGATCTTGCATAATCCCAATTCAACTGGGAATATTGCAAAGTGGGCAGCGGAATTGGCTGAATTCGATCTTGAATTCATTCCGAGGCAAGCAATCAAGAGTCAAGCGTTGGCAGATTTCGTGGCGGAATGGACTCCCTCTCCATCAAACCCTGGGGGCCCCAGCGAGCAGAAGATGGAGCATCAAGTTCCAACCTTCATCGAGCTTCACTGGACCCTTTACTTCGATGGCTCCATGCAGAAGCAGGGGGCCGGAGCTGGAATCCTTCTCCTTGCACCGACTGGGGAGAAGGTAAAATACATGGTACACCTTGACTTCAAGGCAACCAACAACATGGCGGAGTATGAAGCACTCATCTACGGACTAAAGGTGGCACTGTCATACTGTGTCAAGCAACTGCTGGTCAAAGGAGATTCACAGATCATCATCAAGCAGGTGAAGGGTGAATGCTCCTGCAATAATCTCCAGCTAGCTGCTTACCTCCTTGAAGTCCAGAGGCTTCAGAAGGACTTTGAAGTCCTAGACATCCACCATGTTCAGCGTGCCCACAACGCTGAAGCTGACGAACTCTTGACCAAAGCGTCAACCGGAGCTCCGGCTCCTGACGGAATCTTTGTCCGGAGGTTGTCAAAACCCACAGTTCAGCCTGCCGAACTGAACGAAGGGGGCGAGATCAGCATCCCGAAGCTGACGGTCCCGATGGCCCTGTTACCATGGCAGCCATCAAGGGTCGTAGGTGCTGCCGGAAGCTCCGAGCAACCCAGCACGCAAGACTCAAATGCTCAAGTCAGTTACGATGCATGGATCTCGGAGATCCGGAACTACTTGAAAGACAACATCCTTCCTGACGATGATGTATCCGCTGACCGGGTAGTCAGATTGGCTAAAAGATACACGCTGGTAGAAGGGGATCTCTACCGGCGCGGTGCCAACGGCATCCTAATGCGGTGCATCACAAGGGAAGAAGGTTGCGAGCTCCTCGCAGAAATCCATGGAGGCGAGTGTGGGAACCACGCATCTTCCCGCACGCTGGTCGGAAAAGCCTTTCGGCATGGCTTCTACTGGCCTACAGCGCTCCAGGATGCCACTGAGCTGGTGAAGAAATGCGAAGCATGCCAATTTCATGCAAAGCAAATTCATACACCTGCTCAGCCCTTACAAATGATACCTCCTACATGGCCCTTCGCTGTGTGGGGGATGGACATCTTGGGACCCTTCCCAAGAGCCGTCGGAGGTTACAAGTTCCTGTACGTCGCCATTGACAAGTTCACCAAGTGGCCGGAAGCAACTCCAGTTGTGACGATCAACAAGCAATCTGCTATCAACTTCCTGCAATCCATTGTAAGCAGATTCGGAGTCCCAAAAAAGATCATCACTGATAATGGGACTCAATTCACAAGCTCCGCATTCCAAGGGTATTGCGAAGACCTCGGCATACAGGTTTGCTACGCTCCCGTAGCTCATCCCGCCAGCAATGGCCAAGCCGAGAGAGCAAATGCAGAAATCCTTAAAGGACTCAAAATGCGCACCTATGAGCGCTTGAAAAAGCACGGAGCCAATTGGATCGAAGAGCTTCCGCCCACTCTATGGGCCAACAGGACTTCTCCAAACCGGTCAACCGGAGAAACACCCTTCTTTCTGGTGTACGGAGCTGAAGCAATCCTTCCTCCGGAAATCACCTTGGGTTCGCTCCGGGTCCGGACCTTCGACGCAGCCGCGCAGGACCAGCTCCGGCGTGAAGACCTAGACCTCCTTGAGGAGGGAAGGTGCCAAGCAGCTGTTCGGAATGCCCGATATCGCCAAGCTCTACGGCGTTATCACCAGCGGCATGTACACAACCGACAGCTCGAGGAAGGCGATCTGGTGTTACGGAGAATACTATCCATAGAAGGGTTAAACAAACTCTCCCCCGGCTGGGAGGGGCCCTTTCGAGTGATCAAAGTATCCCATCCCGGAAGCGTTCACTTGGCTACTGAGGATGGGACACCTCTCCCAAATTCTTGGAACATCGAGCACCTCCGTAAGTTCTACACTTAATTCCACGGAGGTGAGTCTTAAGTAACTTGAAATGTATGTTATAGAGTCATTGTACAGAGTCGGGTAGTTCCTCCGGGAGAGCAGCCGGACCTTTCCTGAAAGGTCTGCAAAGCTCATGCAACACTTGTCACAGTCTCCGGACTAAAAGTGTGGCTAACTACCCTGGGTCAAACGAGAAACCAAACACACTTAGCCTGGTTCCGTACCCTAAGAGTGTACTTGTTTCCACTGTACCCCGGACCTATAATGAAAGACATCTTCATGTGAAATAGACTCCACGTGCATTCATTTTGTGCAGGCTCGACATTTTTATTTTTCTCTTTCTTGTCTATAACAGAGACGTGCAATTCTTAAGAAATTTTTAGTTCGACCGGTTTATATACGATTCTAGTTGTATTGTCAGATCTTTTAGATTTAAATATCGTTTATGGCCAACTCACCTGAAAGCCGCCAAGCCAATCTAGGGCCGGAGTGCGCTATTGACTTAGCCTGGTCAAGCACCCTAAGTACCCCACTCTACCTACACCCCGGCAGGCCAAAGTAAGGCGGGTCCATGGACAATTGGATCTAAGAGAAAAGACAACGCATCCAGTTGTATTTAAAATCGCGTTCAACTTAAAATTTTCTTGAGAATCGTAAGCCGCGACGAAATTATAGACAAGGAACGAATTTTACTATTTTTCTTGGCTTAAGTGTGCAGGAAAAATAAACTCTAGGTTGATGGAGAAAAGCCGGAGCTAACCAAGCTCCGACTCCCCCAAGGGGGTCAACCGCCGGCGCTGAGTAAAAGATGGTGAGAAGACCCCGTAAATGGAGTCTGTTGCCAACAAACCAAGTGTTGGCAAAGGTCACTGCCGGAGCTACTAAGCTCCGACACCTTGGAGGACTAACTATCGACGCTCTACGTGTTGATAGAGGCTATTGCCGGAGCTACTAAGCTCCTGCGATGGACAGTGTCGTAGCTTCTAAGCTCCGACAACTTCAGGGGACCTTCACTATCAAAGACTTCGGACCTAAATTCTACAAGTTCGAAGCAAATTCGTCTTCAACAAAACTCAATATCCTTTTGGTACATGTTCACAATCAAATTGTGTACATCTACCAGGGGGCCAAGTGAAGATAAAGATGTTGAAGACAAAAAATGAAATTCGCAAAAATTTGGGGATTTCATTCATCTGGAGACAGGAGATTACATCTGGAGACAAGGGATTACAAAATTGAGGAAGAAGAAGAGAAAATACAAGTGAGAGCTAAAGAGATGGTCCTAGACCCTATGGAAGAACTCGGCGACCTTCTGGGCGACCTCCGATACGCTGGCTCGGGTAGCTTTGCCTTCTCCTTCAACGGGGCCTGCAAGCACCGGGTCCAGAGGAAATTGAGGGTTCCGGCTGGTGTAGCACGTCAGCACATATTCTGTGACGTTCCTCGCCAGGGATTGCCCCTCGACCTCCAGTTGGTCCACGATGATGTCGCCCACCTTGGAGAGCTTGCTGCCTGCTGCGCTCAACGCTTGCAGCGCAAGGTCCGGCTCCCGCTCTGGATCATCCGGGCGCACGGGGCTGAAACCCATCGGCGTCAGCGCATCATTGGCCTTGCCCAGGAACTCCCAAATCTACAGGGAGTTCACCGTCCTCACGCTCTTCACCTCTTCCAGGGATCTCTTGGCCGCCGTCAGTTCGGAATTCTCACGGGCGAGGCGCTCAACTTCTTTGGCGTTTTGCTGAATCTTTGCAGCAACCCGCCTCTCAAGTCTTCCGAGCTCCTCCTCCCGGAGGTGGATCTTGTTCCGACGATCGACCAGGTCCTTCTCCCTAGCCTCCACTTTCTTCTCCCGAGCAACAAGGGCACACTCGTATTCGTAGAGTTCCTGCCCTCGCACCCAGGTCTTCTCCTCTTCCTCGAGGCAGCGCTCTTCCAACTTCTTAGTGCGCTCCTCGAGGCCCTTGTCAGCCAGAGCTACTTTCTCGACGAGCTCCTCTTCCCTTCTCAGGATGTCATCCCGCAGCTCCAGGAGTTTTTGATCTTCGTCCTCGAGCCGTCTCTCCCTCCCTTCAAGTGCCTCTCGGCGCTTGATGAGTGCGGTGTTGATGGCCCCAAGCTGCTCGAACCGAGCATTGGCCGTGTCGTTGGCAGCCTTGGCCTGATCGTGGAACTCCCAGGATTGAGCGTCGAGGGCATGGGTCATGCTCTCCCTCTCATCCAGCAGCTTGTCCCAGTACTCCAGGCGGATCTTCTCCCGCTTGATCCACTCCTTGTCGTCCGCTAGCCTCGACTGCGCCAGCTTAGTCTCGAAGTGGAGCCGATTATGCCACCGCCTAAGGGTTTGGCGCTCCTCTTCAAGAGCCTTGATGTCGTGGAAGAAGGCTAGTTGGACCTGACGTAGACTGGAGCAGGCGTTGTCGATAGACATCGACAGCGGGATGGGCTCCGGACCTGCTGGGGTCTCCTCCGCTGGTTCCAGCGGGTCTTCACATACAAAAATTGGGTCCCACTCTACGAGAGCGGAACCCTGAGCTTCCAAGGCGCTAGGGCCGTCCTCCGGGATGGCCTCAGTCGCCATCGAAGAAGGCCCCGCCGCCAAGTCTTCATTCGCCCTCTCAGGCAGGGGGCCCGCGATTTCGCTTAGACACTCTGGCTCGGCCACAGGTACCATTGACGTCGTCGCTTCCGGAGCAGGAGCTACTACTGGCTCCGACCGGGACACCTCTTCCGAGGGAGGCTCAAGCTCCCTCGCCTCTTCAACCGCCGGCTCTGTGACCGGCGCTCCAACAATAACCGGCTCAGCGACCGGTACTTCGGAGGTAACCGGCTCCACTGCCGGAACTACCTCGACTTCCGGCTCGCATGCCGAAGCTTCAGTCACCTCCGGTTCAATCGCCGGGGCTTCGACAAGTTCCGGCTCCGAGGCCGGAACTACTACTTCTTCAGGCTCTACAGCCGGAGCTTCCACTACTGCAGCACCAGGACCCGGAGCTTCAACCTCCGAGACAAGTGTCGCTGGCGTGTCTTCACTCCCGTGGTCCGGCGCTACCACGGGAAGTTCCGGGGACGAGTCGAGGTTCATGACCACGACAGCCGGCGCCGGAGCTGTCGCAGCCTCAGCCACCACCTGGGGCGGAACTGGGACAGGAGCAGAAGCTCCCACGGCCTCAAAAATCGTGGCCGAGGGTGGAGCTTCACTCCCCTTCTTGGGGACGCTGCAGAGGACGGATAAAGAAAATTAACAAACAATCGCTACAACTAAAAAGTTAACCAAGGTAAAAATCAAAAATTACCTTGGAAGGCTTCCGCACCAGCTTGCGCGTAACCTTTTTCCCGGACGTTCCGGGCTGGCCATGGTTGGCGTAAGAGCTCCGGGAGGCCCCCCAGAACATGTCGCAGCCACGGGCGTTTCTCGGGTTGAGGCTCTCCTCGATCGAGAGGAACCCCTAGACCTGGAGGCTCCCACCGCCCCAGGTGCCGGAGTCGTACACCCGGAGCTAGCACCACCGGAGGGCTCCACCACGGGGACAGATGCGCTCCGGGAGGATCCCACTGCAGGAACAGTCTCGTTCCGGGAGGACCCAACCACGGGGACAGTCACCACGGTGGCAGAAGATCTTCCCCCCTGGGGAGAAGGAACCAAAGTGGAAGTAGCGGGCCTGACGGACCTTCCGTCGGCATGTCGTAGCTTCCTCTTCCGACTCTCCGGCTCCTCCGCCAGCTCCTTGCCCTTGCCGATGACCTCGACCATCGGCTGTGGAGCAGGGACCGAGCCATCTTCGGGCACCCCGGGGATTGCCACCCGGGTGGTTGGTCTTCTCTCGACGACACCAAGGTCGTCAAGCGCGGGCATCGTCCGCCGGAGCTCTCTGCTGAACTCCACTTCCACGTTCAGAGGGAGAAAGGCCAACGACAGAGTCAAGTAATCCCCGTCAACGTCGATGTCGTGCTGGAATTTCTTGAGGTGGAACTCCAAGGTCTTCCCCACCATGTTGGACTTCAACCCGGTCTCAACCCGGTCCTCGTCCATCACGCTGTTGAGGGCCCAGGCGAGCTTCTCCCTCCTCTTCAGCGGCGCCCACCTGTTGGTCAGGAAGTTGCAGAACACCGCCTGGGGAGTCAATCCTCCCTCCACACATCGGCGGATCCTGGTCAGGACAGGGTCGAAAGCTTCCGCCAGCACCGGAACTTCACTCCATATCGACGTGTCGATGCCGGGCAGACCGTCTGGCAGCTCCAACCACTCATGCTCCTCCACCCTGACGACTATAAAATCTTTCTTCCAGTCATCCCACTTCCCAGAAGGGAACGACCGGACGTACTTGAATGGGCACTTCTTGCGCTTCACGAAGTAGTAGAAGCCAAGGTACTCATTGCTCCGGCCGGTGGTGTGAACGGTGAAGAAGGTCCGGAAGAGCTCGACGCAGGGGGGGGGATGCCCACCCACATC
The DNA here is from genome assembly GCA_036927565.1 of Tuctoria greenei. Lineage (NCBI taxonomy): Eukaryota > Viridiplantae > Streptophyta > Magnoliopsida > Poales > Poaceae > Tuctoria > Tuctoria greenei. The sequence goes on from JAYESD010000011.1 coordinate 30,490,095, forward strand.
TCGCAGAAGTGAACAAAGATGGACACGAGGAGAATGGAGTGAGGGCCAAGGTGGTATAGCTGCAGACCATAGAAGTCTAGCAGCATCAAGAAGAAAGAAGAAAATGGTGGGATCAGCCCCACCATGGCGTACGAAGAAAAGTACACCATTTCACCAGCGCGCTCCTTCTCAAAGGGGAGCTCTCCGCCGGCACGGACCAAGCGGCTGAAGAAGTCCGAGGACCACCCCATGAGGGCCCGGACCTTCTTCAAATCGTTGTCGGTCTTCAGGCGACTCTCGCGCAGACCCAACTCCATCGCGGCACAGCTAGGCAAGAGAAGAGGAGCAAAATACGAGTCGGGAGTTTGAGCGCAAGATCAGATGAGAGGCGTAAAGAACTCCCGACGGTGCGCGCTTTCCTTCTTAAGTAAGCCCTCGCAACGCTTGGATCGAAACTGCAGGGGAGTCGAAGATACTACTCAAGAATTCAACCCAGCCGATGACAAGAGGGCCCGGGACCACCCCGACGATCAAGTCGAGGCTCTTACCCAGGCGAACAGTTGTCATCACGAGGCGGGAAACCCAAAGGCGGCGGCCTGACAGGGCGCGCGGAACCGATACGGTTTTCGTATCGGGAACCGGCGACCTTCAATTGCGTGAGATCCGCACGTCAAAGATCTCATCTGCCGCCTGAGGTGCGCCACGCGTTGGGATCTAACTGTAAAACCCTGCCAACGGCACCTCCGAAGACCCTTGAAGACCCAGTTCAAGAGTCGCAAGGATGGACCCACCTCCGACGGAATAACTTCACCCCAGTGACCTTCCTCGGAGGTAGGTCCAGGGGGCCACTGTCGGTACCCTAAAAACCGTACACCCCCTGAGGTTACAAAGATCTCAAGGGAAGGCCGTCTACTTGAATTGAAGACTCTCGGAGGCCCACTTGTGAGACATGACCGGACCTACTTCTCCAACATGGTTAATCCCTATGTCGCCACGTGTACTGCCAAACCGGAGCTACCGCCCACAAGGGGGAAGCTCCGGACCAAGTACCGAAATGGCACCTCCGAACTTAACCCCTGACCGAGAGAAGCTCCGGACCTGACACGTGTCAGATAGCTCCGGAGCTTCCTGCTTCCCACAGCAAGCTCCGGAGCTGCCACGTGTCCAAACATCGGAGCTGGTAGCCTCTAACCTCCGGAAGGCCTCGTAACGGCTCCGGATCTTCAAAGGAGAGCCAAGGACTTCAATACCCGATTAAATGTCATTAAAGCCATATTGATGTCACTTAAACGGACAATCTTAACACCCGTAATGGCACTGTCGGAGCCCGTTACAGGATTGTTAACAACAATTAATTGTGTATCAATACTAGTAACCGCCGGGGCCACATGTCGGGCCAGGCCAGCTTGCAACGGCCTGTCCTTGTACTATAAAAGGACAGGCCGACGAAACACACGGGGACACACGGACACAGACGTGGAGATCATACGTGACAAACTAATACAACACCAACACACCCGTGGAGTAGGGTATTACGCTCAGGCGGCCCGAACCACGTAAATCCTAGTGTCTCCTGTGTTAAACCGCAATTCACCTTCTTGACTCTCCGCGCGCCCACACCGAACCACAAACTCCTTCAACACTTTAGCAGTGTCAGGAGATCTGCCGACTCCAACAGTCGACAGGTTAACTCAAAGGTACATAAAGAAGGTCGAAGTGGCACACCTAAAAAAGGTCAAGCTCATCATGTCCAAGAAAGAATATCTTCAAGAGGGAGAAACCATCACTACATCAACAAGTCAAGACGACGAAGAGGCTAGGGCCATCACGTGGTTCACATGTCCAACTGACATGCCAAAAGAGAGTTGGCATGTTGTGAGACCTATTTGTGCTGAATACATTGGCTATGACGATAAAAGTTTTGAATTTTGCCAAAACACTCGTCTCATCAAGGTCCGACTCTAGGTCCGAAGATAGGTCCGACTTGTTTTGGGTAGCTCCGGCAAGTTCCGACGTAAGGTTCGACTTGCTTTGGCTAGGCCCTTACTTCTTTGTCTAGGTCCGACTTATTTTGGTTAGGTCCGACTTGCTGTGGCTAGGTCCGACTAGCTTTGGTTAGATCCGAAGCTAGGTCCGACTAGCTTTGGTAAGCTCCAATGCTAGTTCAGACTAGCTTTGGTAAGCTCCGGCACTAGGTACTGCTAGCTTTGGTTAGCTCCAACTCAAGGTCTGGTTAGCTTTGGCAAGGTCCGATGCTAGATTGCAGTGATTCTGCTTTTAACTTGCAATATTTCGAACTTGCTTTACATCTATGGAAAGTTTTCTTAGTATTCTTTTACTAAGTTCTTGATGTGTTTTGGCTGATCATGGTAGTTAATGCTTTGCTACGGTTTGCAACATGCTTATGTGAGGTGCTCACATAAGGTGTTGTGTTTCCGGAACTAATGTGAGTCAAGTTAAGGACTTGTTCTTGGAAGTATTGATTATTTATTCATGTATAGGTGTTGCTTGAGTTCAAGACATGGCTGGTGACAGGATCCATTGAACTAGTCTTAGGGAGAAGATGAGGTTCAACAACCAAGTTCGGGAGGAATTGTGGTTGAGTTGATTGGGAGGTTGCGCAACATGTTTGAATCAAGAACAATGCATATGAAGGTATCGTGTACGTCATTGGAAGATGTTTGCATGTGTGCATGGAGTGCATGGACGTGGCTGCATAGTTCCAAGCCGTGATGAAGAGAAGCGGAAGTAAAGAATTGGTCGGAAAGGTCCAAACGACTAGGTTATGGACTCAGGCTGCGGCTGAGTCGAGTTTGACTCAAATATGGAAAGATTTGAGTTGATTATGATAGTTTTTTGTGTGTGTCACAAATTCGAGTTGTTTTTAGGAATGTGGGATACGTTCCTAAGGTGTTTGGAAGTCTTAAGATTGCTTCTATCTGCATATAGAAGAGTCTTGAGCAGTTATGGGAAGTTTCGGTAGAAACTGAGTAGGATACGAGTTCTAGTTTGGTTTGGGTTGGCCTCATGGCTGGTTATATAAGCAAGGGAGGCCAGAGCTCGTGGTAGACATATTTTGGACTGTTCCTATTGTGTTCTATTGAATAAAGATCGTAGTTTAAAGGAACTTTTGTTCTTGTTCGTCCGACTTGTTTCATACAAGTTTTCTCGTCGAGTTTCTGCACAACAATACCTTGCTTCGGTGGTTTTATCATAACTCAAGTTTTATAGATCCAATTGGCGTGATTTTTTGGGTTGTCTTTACAACTCTATTATCTATCATCTGTAAAAATTTCACAGTCATTGGATTTGGGGTTTCAGATCTACAGAAGTAGTGTAGCAGAACTGTTTTTTCTCGGGTAGGACAGATTGATCTTTGTCAATCTTTTGACCGTAACTTGAATTTTTCTCGACGATTTCCCGTGATTCTTGTTGTCATGTCTTCGTGACTTGATTATCTACAATATCTACTACTTTTGTCACAGTTTAACACGTTTAGATCAGTTGCAACACAATTTCTTAATAGATTGATTTTCTGCCGAGGGGTTTTTGTTGCTTCCGCTGAAAAAGTTTTGAATAATCATCATAGAGAAATCCTCCGCCAAACCTTGTGTATTTAGTGGTATTGATTTTCAGGTTTGGAAGGCACACATGGAGGCTTTCATCCAGGTGCAAGACTTTGGAATATGAGAAAAGGTGTACAAGCCTTACGAAGTGCCATCGAACGATCAAGTTACAACTACAAATATGAGAGATGTCGACAACAACAACAAGGCTCAAAACTTGATCTTACAAGGATTAACTCAAAACGACTTCGACCGTGTTGCTGACCTCCGATCTGTGTACGATGTTTGGAAAGCTTTATATGATTACCATGAAGGATCCAACACGATCAAGGAGGTAAGGCAAGACATGTTCAAAAAGGAGTACATGCGCTTTGAGATGCAACTAGGTGAGTCCATCGATGACCTCTTTGCTCACTTTAATAAAATTCTCAGCAACTTGTGTAGCGTCAATGTTAATTTTTCAGATGCTGAGAATGCTAGGCAATAACTAAGTGCATTAGATATGTCAATTTGGGAGATGAAAGTCGTATCTATTTGTGAATCTACTGTCATGGGTACACTTATTTTATATATTCTATATTATAAATTGAAAACTCATGAAATTGACATAATCTCACCTAAGAACCCCAACAAGTCTCTTACATTTGTTTCTCAACGCGACATGTCTAGTTTCGACCAATCTTCATCTTGTGCAACACATGCTTTTCTGTCCTCTCTAACACTTGAACAAATTGAAGAGTTTCCAGAGGAAGAACTTGCAGTCATCTCTACTCGGTTCTCAAAAGCATTGCAAAATGTGAGAACTAGAAGGAGAGGGAGTTCGGACCTCAACGATGCTTCGAATGTGGTAAGATAGGATATTTTCACACTGATTGCCCTAACCTTTCAGGTACTACTTCCCGTGATGAAAAGCAAACAAGGACGAAGCACTCATCTACAAATAATAACAAGAAAAATAAGGGTTTTACAGGATGCCAATTGGTAAATAGTTTTATCTCCGCACTTCAAGAACTTGGCTCGAGCGATGTGGACATCGGAAGTGACGAAAATGAAGATGATTTGGCAAACTTGTGCTTCATGGCGGGCGAGTCAAGATCAAGTATGGAGGAGACAGAACACAACAGCGACAATGAAGAGGTATGTCCTACTTGAGAAGAAATGTGTGGTGCTATTTTTCACGCAACTATTATAGTTAAGAAAATGTATAAATAGCTTAGGGACAATATTTTTAAAATTGAGTCACTAGAGTCTGAAATTAATCGTTTGAAATCTTTGATTCGTAGTGATGATTCTTGTTCCTCATATGATTTAATATATGAACAATTGTCCTCTCTAAGAAGTGCACACACCTCCACACATGATAAACTTGAGTTAGAGATTGAAAAGAACAGAGAGCTTGCTGCACATAATGATAAAACTTGAAAGATGCTTGTTGTTCTACAATTGATTTTCATTGTTCTACTTGTGATGATCTTGATAAGAAACTACAAGATGCTATGAATGAAATTTACATATTGAACAATGCTTTACGTTCTCATGAAGTTAAATATTCTTCTAATTGCAAATTAAAAGGAAAAACTTCATGTCAAAACTGCCTAGACTTGTCTAAGAAACTTGATGACATGAATAGGACACTAGAGCGGTTTTATAATGGAAATAAAAATTTGAACTTGCTACTAAATTCCTCTAAATCATGTAATGATAAATTTGGTTCAGGCTTTGATTCCCATGCTCATGCTAAGGCACATCCACCTAAAATTTTAAAGTCATTCAAAAATGGTTTGATTAAAATAGCTCCTAAACAAAATAAAGTGGTTTTCAAATCTGCAGGGGTCCTGTCTCATTCGGTTGTTAATAAATATGTTGCTTGCTCATCTAGACATGAACACAAAGTTAAATTTCATTGTACCTTTTGTGATAAAGATGGTAATGTCATAAATTTTTGTTATAGACTAGCTAAACAACAAAAAAGGAAAGAATGCAAGCTAGATATCATAACTTTCATGCAACATTTGCTGCACATGCCAAACCGAATATCATGAACATGCAACCTGCTTTTATGAGTAAAAAACATGCAAAATTTGCTCCCAAATCTACTGTTTTTCGTGCAACACATGTAACACCTCGTAGGTCAGTAGTTGGGTACAAAAATTCTCAAACTTTGGCTCATAAACCTGCTGTTTTATCTCAGCTTTCACGTGTTGTTCCTGCTAGATGTCGTGTGACTCAATACTGGATTCCTAAATGCCTTTTGACTAACCCCAGTAATGAGTCATCGATGTATTATGATTCTATGTAGGTTACACGCTTGAGGAAGGAGAACATTTGGATTGTGGATTCAGGTTCCTCACGTCACATGACTGGTAACAAAGATTGGTTCTCCTCTCTCTCTTTTGTGTCACATGTAGAAAATGTTACTTTTGCCCATAATTCTTCAACTCTTATAATTGCTAAGGGTTTGGTTATGGTAAATAATCACTACACTTTGAAAGATGTGACACTTGTTAAAAATTTGAAATACAACTTGCTTTCTGTTTCACAATTGCTAGATGAAAATCTAAAAATTATTTTCACTAGAAATTGCTGCAAGGTTGTAGATTCATACAGTGAGCTTAACTTTAACATGTCTTAGTTTGGAAAAGTTTTAATGCTGATTTTGATATGTCATCCTCTAAGCATAGGTGTCTAGTTGCTAATGAATCAAAGAACTTATATTTTTGGCATTGTAGACTTGGTCACGTAGGCTTTGATCATCTAACTCGTGTCAGTGCTCTTGATCGCATACGTGGGCTGCCTAAGCTTAAAGGGGACAAAAAATTGTGTGCTCTTCTTGTAGACATGCTAAGATGGTTGCAGGTTCACATGCTCCTCTCACTATGACCATGACAACTGAATCGGGTCAACTTTTGCACCTTGACACCATAGGACTTTCACGTGTTCAATCCTTCGGAGCTAAATGGTATGTTCTTGTGATTGTTGATGACTATTCTAGATACTCTTGGGTTTACTTTATGGCATCTAATAATAAAACTTTTAGTCACTTTAGAACTTTATTTCTTAGATTATCAATTGATCACCCAAGGTCTTTAAAAGCAATTAGTGACAACGTAATTGAATTTAAAAATCAATTGTTTGATCACTTTTGTGCTGAAAATGGAATAGATCATCAATTTCTTCATCCTATGTACCTCAACGAAATGGTGTCGTAGAAAGAAAGAACAAAACCTTAGTTGATATGGCTAGGACTAAGCTTGATGAATATCAAACTCCTAAGAAAATTTGGGCTGATGCAATTGCAACCGCTTGTTATATCTCAAATCTTGTTTTCTTGCATGCTAAGCTAGGAAAAACACCATATAAACTTCGGTTTGGACATAGGCCTAGTGTCACATACTTTTGGGTCTATGGTTGTAAATGCTTTGTTAAGAAACATGTTAATATTGATAAATTTGAAGCTAGATCTGTTGATGGCATGTTTCTTGATTATCCATCTCATACTAGAGGCTATCGTGTGCTTAATTGACACTAACAAAATTGTGGAGACTTGTGAGGTTTCTTTTGATGAAGCTAGCCCAAGTACTAGCTCTAATATTGCAGGTACAAATTCATATCCATAGGGGGAGAGTATTTTCGTCGAAGAAGACGAAGAGGTGGTGCTACTGCCCAAAAATTCAGAAGCAAATGATGTTGATCACGCTGCTGATTTTGCACCACAACCAGCAGCAACAACTACTGCAGCTGGTATAGATAATCCTCAAACCACAAGTTCTTCTGTCTATGATGAACATGAATAACAAGGAGCTTGTGAAGTGTCTATTCCCCTCCGAATCCTCAAAAGTCATCCTCCCCAACAAATTATTGGGAGCTTGCACGAACGAGTCACACGGTCCAGGTTTTGCGATCAGAACTCTCACGCTCATTCTGCTTTTGTTGCTTCTTTTGAACCCAAAGATATATCACACGCACTCACTAATGAATCTTGGATTATTTCCATGCAAGAAGAGTTAGAAAATTTTGAAAGAAATAATGTTTGGAAACTTGTACCTCCATCCCAAGGTCACACTTTAATTGGAACTAAATGGGTGTTTAAAAATAAACAAAGTGAGTATGGGGTTGTGGTTAGGAATAAGGCTAGGTTGGTTGCTTAAGGTTTCACACAAATTGAAGGTCTAGATTCTGATGAAACTTTTACTCCTGTTGCTAGATTAGAAGCCATAAGAATTTTGTTAGCTTTTGCTGCATCTAAAGGTTTCAAGTTATATCAAATGGATATTAAAAGTGCTTTTCTTAATGGCTATATAGATGAGGAGGTTTATGTCAAGTAACCATTGGGTTTTGAAAATCCAGATTTTTCTACTCATATTTACAAACTATCCAAAGCCTTGTACGGTCTCAAACAAGCCCCTAGAGTGTGGTATGATAGGTTAAAAACATTCTTACTTGAAAAAGGGTTTACCATGGGCAAGGTTGATAAAAATCTTTTTGTGCTTAAGCATGGCAATGACTCATTATTCATTCAAGTGTATGTGGATGATATTATCTTTGGTTGTGCTTCTCATGATCTTGTGTCCAAGTTTTCAGCTATGATGAGTTCAGAATTTGAGATGAGTATGATGGGAGAACTCATGTACTTTTTGGGGCTGCAAATCAAGCGAACCAAGGAAGGTACCTTTGTGCATCAAACGAAGTATACAAGAGACCTTCTTAAGCGCTTCAACATGGACAAAAGCAAGCCTCTTCTGACACCAATGGGTACAACAACGACACTTGAGCACTAAGAAGATGGTGAACCTGTTGATCAAAAAGAATATAGAAGCATGATTGGATCACTTTTGTACCTCACAGCTTCAAGACCGGACATACAATTCAGTGTATGTCTTTGTGCATGATTTCAAGCTTCCCCACGTGCTTAATATCGTCAAGCCATCAAGAATTTTCAGGTACTTACATGAACTCAAGAATTTGGCATTTTTCTTTCTTATTCCTCAACTGTTACTTTGAAGCTTTTTCGGATGCTAATTTTGGGGGTTGTAGGATTGATAGGAAAAGTACTTCGGGTGCTTGTCATTTTCTTGGTAATTCTCTTGTTGTTTGGTCCTCTAGAAAATAAAACTCAGTTGCACAATCTACAGCTGAATCTGAATATGTAGCTGCTGCTAGCGCTTGCTCACAAATTCTTTGGATTGTTCAAACACTTTAGGACTATGGGGTTGATCTAGATAGTGTTCCACTATTTTGTGATAACACTAGTGCCATTTGTATTGTTAAATATCCCGTACAACATTCAAGAACAAAGCACATTGACATTAGGTATCACTTTCAACGTGATAATGTTGAAAAAAGAAACATTATGCTTCAACATGTAGATATCGAACAACAACCGACTGACATTTTCACAAAACCTTTGGATTTCACTCGTTTTTGTTTATTCATAGTGAAATAGGGGTTATGCATCCTCATGGCTTAAAATGAGGGAGAGTTTTTGAAACTTGGGAAATCTATGTGTGAATTTGAAATTAATGTAATATGAGCATAGTATTTCATTCATATGTGACTTTGTGATTCATTTTACAAGCTGAAAGTTCTTACTACATTAGTCATGTTATACATTTTATAGTTTTTGCCATGACGAGTAATTGCAATAATTACTTACACTAAATCTGTTCATGATAGAACTTTATTGTTGTTTTGAACTTGTTGCATGCTCACAAGTGCTTTTAATAATGAAAAATTAATCAAACAACTATCCGCATGCGGAGCTTATATGATCAAATAAAAATGAGAAAAGATCAAGAGAATATGCATGCATCACACTTCTTCTTTTGAGATGACTTATCATTGCACTTAGATATGAACTTAGAAGAAGTTGTGTATGACTAAAATCATGTCCTTAAGCTTCCGATTGGCAAATGGCATAGGCTTGGCTTGGTTGATTAGAATAAGTCAGATGCGACATATAATCTCTTGCAAATGTTATATGATCAGATTTGTGCTTTTAATAATATTGAAAATGAAAAATGCAGCAACAAGTGTCCTACTTTCAGGTTTTGAAATAGTTAAGTTTGTGAGATCATGACTTGCTGAAATTGAAAATTACATTTGATCTCTAGCATGGTTTACACTACTTTATGTATTTCATTGATGTGATAGTGTAAGTTACTTGATAGTATGACTTGGATGAGATTTGTTTTATATGTATATGTTACAATATGATCATAACAATTGAAATTTCTCTTTTGAACCTTGTTGAATACATTGTCAAAGGGGGAGAAATTGATCACACATTGCACACATTCACAAAAGTTTTGGCATGATTCTTCCGAGGGGGGAATTTTTGTTTTTCTTCTCATTTTATTTCTAATTTACAAAGGGGGGAGAAATAAGTATAGGTGGAGAAATATTTATTTTGAAATTTCTTTCTTTCTCATTTGATTGTTTTCAAAACTTTTCATAAGCCAATGTTCGGATTTTAAGTGGTGTTGCCAATGCATTCATCAAGGGGGAGATTGTGAGACCTATGTGTGCTGTATACATTGGCTACGACGATAAAAGTTTTGAATTTTGCCAAAACACCTGTATCATCAAGGTCTGAATCTAGGTCCGAGTTCCTGAAAGGTCCGACAATAGGTCCAACTTGTTTTGGGTAGCTCCGGCAAGGTCCGACTAGCTTTGGCTCGGTCCTAACTTCTTTATCTAGGTCCAACTTATTTTGGTTAGGTCCAACTTGCTGTGGCTAGGTCCGACTAGCTTTGGTCAGCTCTGGCGCTAGGTCCGACTAGCTTTGGTAAGCTCCAGTGCTAGGTCCGACTAGCTTTGGTAAGCTCCGGCGCTAGGTCCTGCTAGCTTTGGTAAGCTCCGGCTCAAGGTTCGGTTAGCTTTGGCAAGATCCAATGCTAGATCGCAGTGGTTCTGCTTTTAACTTGTAATATTTCGAACTTGCTTTACATCTATGGAAAGTTTGCTTAGTATTCTTTTACTAAGTTTTTGATGTGTTTTGGCTGATCATGGTAGTTAATGCTTTGCTATGGTTTGCAACGTGCTTATGTGAGGTGCTCACATAAGGTGTTGTGTTTTTGGAACTAATATGAGTCAAGTCGAGGACTTGTGCTCGGAAGTATTGATTGTTTATTCATGTGCATGTGTTGCTTGAGTTCAAGACATGGCTGGTGATGGGATCCATTGAACTAGTCTTAGGGAGAAGATGAGGTTCGACAACTAAGTTCGAGAGGAATTGTGGTTGAGTTGATCGGGAGGTTGCACAACATGTTTGAATCAAGAAAAATACATATGAAGATATCGTGGACGTCATCGAAAGATGTTTGCACGTGTGTATGGAGTGCATGAACGTAGATGCATGGTTCCAAGGCATGATGAAGAGAAGTGGACATAAATCGGAAAGGTCCAACTGACAAGGTTTTGGACTCAAGCTGCGGCTGAGTCGGGTTTGGCTCAAATATGGAAAGATTTAAGTTTGTTATGATAGGTTTTCGTGTGGGTCACGAAGTTGAGTTGTTTTTAGGAATGTGGGATATGTTTCTAAGGTGTTTGTAAGTCTTAAGATTGCTTCTATCTGCATATAGAAGGGTCTTGAGCAGTTATGGAAAGTTTCGGTGAAAACTGAGTAGGATACGAGTCCTAGTTTGGTCTGGATTGGCCTCATGGCTGGTTATATAAGCAAGAGAGGCCAGAGCTCATGGTAGACGGATTTCGGGCTATTCCTCTTATGTTCTATTTAATAAATATCGTAGTTTAAAGGAACTTTTGTACCTTGTTCGTCTGACTTGTTTCATATAAGTTTTCTCGTCGAGTTTCTGCACAGGACGACCTAGCTTTGGTGGTTTTATCATAACTCGAGTTTTATAGATCCAATTGACATGTTTCTTTTGGGGTTGTATTAACAAGTCAATTATCTATCATATGTATAATTTCACGGTCATTGGATTTGTGGTTTCGGATCTACACGAGTTTCTTTGCAGTGTGGCAGAACTATTTTTTCTCGGGTAGGACAGATTAACCTTTGTTCGATCTTTCAATCGTAACTTGAGTTTCTCTCGACGATTTCCATGATTCTTATTGTCGTGTCTTCATGACTTGGTTGTCTACAATATACTACTTTTGTCATAGTTTAATACATTTAGATCAGTTGCACACACGGTTTCTTAACAAATTGATTTTCTGCTGAAGAGTTTTCGTTGCTTCCGCTGAAAAAGTTTTAATCTACCATTCACACACTCTCTGGTAGATTCTCACATGCTCTTCGATCCTACACATATAAATAAAGAGAATTTGTCCACATATTCAACTCTGGGATTGGACAATAAATCATCGCACTAAACAAGACAGAGGTAAGTCTCACTCATTGGACTTCATAAATTCAATGAGTCTTTGCCAATAGGTTAATTGGTAGTTATCTCATATTTGATTTCTCAATTGCATATTTGAAATTCCATCAATATTTGCATTTGCATTTAACATGTTTGAGTTTCCACTTGCATGTTGGAAAGTAAAATTTGCAACTATCATAAAACTAAAATTTTGAATTAGGAAATAAATTTATTTGGATATGAAACTTGGGTGTAACCACTTGAACTCATCTTCCTAATTCAAACAAAAAATATTTTCCTTAATATTCATTGCATTTACAAGTTGTTTCAAGTTGGGCAAAATAATTTGACAAAGGGTACAACATGATTTTGAGCTAACGTAACCCGTTTTCGAGTTGTTTTGTTTGTTCTTGATTTTTAGTGCAGCCAGGACAAAATTTGTAAAGAGGTTGGAATTCCTATCAAGCACATATTCCTCCATCGATCTCATTTTGAGTTCATAGTGGAGGTGTAAGGATCAGCCCAAGAGGGGGGGGGTGAATTGGGCTTCTTTTCAAAAATTAAGGAAATAAAACTTAATTACTAAAAGCCCAATTCCCTACGCAAACAACCTATGCATTCAAGTAAATAGCAACTTCGCGGTATATAAAATGCATAAGTGTAGGGTGAGAGGAAGAGAATGCAAACCCCTGAGGAGACACGAAGATTTATCCCGTGGTTTGGCAAGATCGTCAAGATCTTCCTACATCCACGTTGTGGCACCTACCAAAGGGTATAGCCACACCCAAGTCACCGAGACTAGGGATCTTCACTATTCTTCTCCGTTTGCCAACCTCGACAAGGTGGAGCTCAAGCCTTGTACAAATTTGATCCTCCGGGCTTCCACAACCGTATTGTCAAGCTCCGGAAGTCTCTCTCAGTTACAAACACCAAGGGACACTCCCTTACAGCTCTCACTACACTAGAGATTCCACTCACCAAGAATGGAAGCATACAAGCACTATCTCTAGCTAGTTCTAGCCTATCTCTTGGTGTGTAGGTGGTGTAGATGATCTAGAAGTGGTAGCTCAACGTCTTGGATGCTTGAGAATGTGTAGAGTATGTCTGGTGATCAATACTTGTCGAATAGAATGGTTGAAGGGGTATAAATAGTCAGCCTCCACGAAACAGTCGTTGGAAAAGTAGGCTGACATCACTGTTCTGCGAATACCGGATGATCCGATGTCTCCCCTTCAGTTATCATCGGTCAAAGCCAAATTAGCTGATGTGACTGTGTAAGATATGACCGTTGTTAGACCGATGTTACACTTGTCTTCTCATCGGATGATCCGGTGGCACTTCCTCCAGAATTGGTTCAGACTTGATGCTTACTGGAGTGATTGACCGATGTGTATATTGCTGTTCATCGGATGATCCGGTGCTACACTTGGTCCAAGGATATTGCATACTGTGATGATGGACTGATGTAACATTGCCCTTAACATCGGATGATCCGGTGAGTAATTTGTTCTGAGGTCTTCTTCTTTTGCTGAATCAACTCGACCGATGTGTTGTTCTTTGGAAACATCGGTTGATCCGGTGAGTTGATTTTGTTTGCTTCGAGTTGTTCTAAGTGATTCTTTTGTATTTTGCTCGATTGACCTCTTAGACATTTGTTAGAAATATACTTCTGATTATTTTCAAGCATTGAGTGTTGTCAATTATGGTTGAATGACTTTGACATATGAGTTTTTACTTCTAGTCTTCATAACATTGAATGATCTCATGAAATGATTGTTTAGGGGTCTCCAATGATCAGTAGTTGATGTTCATATTCATATAGATTTCATTTGATTGAGTGATATGGGAGACCTTTCATCCACAAATTCATTAGTAAAATCCAAGGGTTGTCATTAATCACCGAACCATACCTCATGGGGGCCTAGATGCTTTCAATCTCCCCCTTTTTGGTGATTGATGACAACACAACAAGTGAAGCATAATAGTAATGAATTTTATAGTATGATACTTAAGAAGATATGCAATGAGTACAAGATATGGCATATTAAACTTGAATACTCAAAAGAGATTAATAACGCGAAGGTTCAATCAATCAATTACTCAAGAGAATAAGTGGCACATGAATACATAATGAATAGCAAATGAATAGCAAAAACACCAAATTACAAAACATAAAGATAGAGACTCCGACTCCCTGAGACTAAGCAACCCTCCCCCTGACTCTCTAACTCTTCTCCCCCTTTGACATCAAGACACCAAAAAGGGAGCTGAGTGCCTAAGAACCCTGAGTGCTTGGAGCGATGACGAACTGGTCACCGTCGGGGGTGCTGTTGTCGGAGCTGCAGCTGGAGCAAGGACAGGCGGGGGTGGAGCAAAGCCTGGCAGCTGCGACGGTAGGGCAATCCCAGTCTGGGTGTAGAGGTTCGTGATCAACCCCAGGATGCCCATCATCGCCTGTTGCGTTTGCTGCTGTTGGTCGAGGGAGCGCTGGTGCATCTGGTCTATCAGCCCAGTCAGCCTGTCTGTGTCCTCTCGCCTCTCACGGGCGATCTGGCGCTGCATCTCCTACTGCTGCTGCTGGAGCTCCAAAAGACGTGATGCCTGCTCAGCTCGGGCCTGCTCAGCTGCAAGCCGGTCCAGGCGCTGCTGCTCAACCATCTGTTGGAGGAGGGAGGTGAGCTCAAACGGCTGAGAGACCTGTGCCTCTGAGACGGGAGGTGGAGTAGGAGGTGGCACGGTCGAGCCTCCAGCTTCCGCATCGTGCTGCCTGGGTGAGGGAGGAGGTGGGAAGTACTCCTCAACACTGTCATCTGTGTCGCTCTCGGACCATATATGCTGAAGGTCCTCACCCTGAGCCTCTGCCTGTGCAAGCCTCTCGTCTTCCTTCTCCAGGTCAGACCAATCCTCCTCGAATAGCCGAGCACGAACCTGACGCTCGACTGGACGGTCAAGGCGGCAGTCTCCAGGAGCTGGAGCACGATAGTGGCTGAACTGTGTGACACTCTCATCAGTGAGACTGTCACGCACGGCAGAATCCTCAGGAACAACCATGGAGAGCAGGTAGCTGATCCAGTGTCCAAACACAAGCTGCCTCATCATGCCAACTCCGTCAGTGATCACGTCCTCCATCTCACATATGAGGATGTCCACAATATCGAACTCCATCCCATTCATGATGTAGAACAGGAGGGTCTGCTGCAGGCTGGTGAACCCCTCTAGGTATCCGGACCTCGGCAAAAGAGTGTGACGCAAGACAAGGTGCACTGTGCGCGCAGCTGGAGTCAGCAGTGTCGATACCCTCGGCTGGTATAGAGAGAAGGACGGTGCAAACAGAGAGCGTATCTCCTCCAGTGGTGGTGCCACTCCTCCAGTGAGCGGCCTCCTCGGCGGGTCTGCCTGTCCATACACTCTCTCGTGAAGGCAAGTGTCGTGGAGATCCACTCCTAGCAGTTGTGCCAAAGTCTGTCTCGTCAAGTGATGGTGCTGGCCCATGAACATGAAGTCTATAGATCTGCGGCCCTCAGAGACGTAGAGGGTAGCATAGAATACGCGGACCCAGTCCTCCACGTAGGCACTCCTCTCGTAGGACATCAGCTCCACCAGCCCTCTATACCTCTCAAAGTAGGGGCGTATCTCTGTCTTGGCTGCCAGGGCAAGCTGATCCCACTCCAGAAAGTTGTGCTGGAAGAGCTTGTGGCCTCGACATATATACGTCTCGTACAGCGACGCCTGTGTCAAGGTCCAAAACCGGCTGTCCACAAGTGCCTCTCTGGGCTGCGGGAACCACTCCTCAAGCAGAACGCTCCATCTGAGTCTTCTGAGCTGCTTGACCTTCATCTTCCTGTAATCCGTTAGCCGGACACCCTCACCAACACGGACGTTGGTGTCCATCTCGTAGACGGCTCTCTGGGCCGCCCTGTCCTCTCGAAGATCGGCAGCAGATGGTCTCGAACGTGGTACTGTTGGCGGATGACCCCCACGGGTCCTGGCTGAGCGCCGGCGAACAAGCGACACTTCCGACTCTTCTTCTTCCTCGGACTCATCCGTCACGGGAGGCTGCCTCGGACGAGCCTCGCGGATCCTCTGTGATCCTCCTCGGCCACGCTCTCGCTCCTCGGCGGCGCGAGCGGCCATCAAAGCCTTCTTTTCCTCCTTCGACAGCTTTTGCTTCTTTGCGGCCGGCTCCGCAATGGCCTTGCCCTTTCCCTTCTTGTCACGAGCCATTGAGATGATGCGCGAGAATGAAGTTGACAATGTCACGTGCACAGAACGGCGACACGAAGATCGTCGTGGCCGGAAACCTTAGCGGCGTAGTGGTGGCCGTAGAGGGAGGCACCACGACAACGAGGGTGGCGGTGGTGCGGCTTGCTTGGGGCGGCAGTGGAGGAAGCGGCGGCACCGGCGCTGGAAGAAGCGGCGGCGGCGGCGCTGGAGGAAGCGGCGGCGACGGCGCTGCTGCGGTGGTGCGGCGGCGACCGGAGGGCGGCGACTAGAGCGAGGGAGCGGCAGCGGCGGAAGGTGAGGCACGGTAGGCGTCGAGGTCGGGGAGAGAGAAAGGAGGGAGGCGACGGGGTGTTTAAAAAGTGGGTCCCAAACCCTAGCTTGAAATTTAACACCGGATGAACCGACGTTAAAAGATAGGAACATCGGTCGAATGGCACAGTAAGGGTATTCAAAAAGGTACCGTTGACACCAGATGGACCGACATTGAACTGATTTGCATCGGTGGAATTTGGCACAGTTCCATAATTGTGAACATCGGATGGACCGATGTTTCTCAGAATGAACGCGTCGGTTGATTTGTGTTACTGACTGAACCGGCTCTTGGTCTTTGAACACCAACAGATTCGATGATGGTCTGGCCTAAGCATCGGATAATCCGATGACTACAAAACAGCAACATCCCATATATGTCCTTTGACCAAACAAACAAACAATGAGAAACACATGTCTTATGACTTTTTGGGCAACCCCTTACCCCTGAAAAATGCTAATTGCCAATAACTTGGCTAAGCCTTAAAGCAAATAGAACACCGAAGAAAAATAGGGAGGAAAATATCCAAATAAAATGTAAGGCCCATGCTTTGTGAGCTAGAGGATGAAGACTTCTATCTCTTTAAAGCATGTTCCTTTAGGCATTAACGCACCTAACATTTTGTTCTTCCCACATCATATGAGTTGACATATTGCATTTCAAACACGTCTCTTTCTCATGAGGTGGGTTCCCCTTTTTGACAATCTACCGTATGCAATGCCAAACAATTTATAATGCAAAAAGTTTAAATATGAGTGCAAGTCTATATGGCAGGCATCATGCAAGACATAAAGTAAATCTATTTTTCCAAGTTTGAACCTTTCAAAGGCTTCTTCAAGGAGAGCCACTCTCCAAGCCTTGGGAAAACCCAAAAGAACCTCCATCCCAAGCTGACCCTTGCTCACCCCTATCTTTTGAAAGTTAGACAAGACCTATATGAGATGCATTCTTACATGATCATGGCAACTTACATGACATTCGATGCATCTAGAACATTCAATTCACTTCTTAGTCTAGAAAAAGTTTTCTCATCAAGTGGTTTAGTGAAGATATCCGCCAATTGTTCTTCGGACCTAACACCTCACAAGGAGATGTCTCCTTTAGCTTCATGGTCCCTCAAGAAATGATGGCGAATATCAATGTGCTTAGTGCGGGAGTGTTGAACGGGGTTTTTAGCTATCTTAACCGCACTTTGATTGTCACAAAGGAGAGGCAAACAACCAAGTTTAATACCAAAGTCCAAAATGGTTTGCTTCATATAAAGAATTTGGGCACAACATGCACCAGCCGCAATATATTCCGCTTCCGCCGTGGACAAGGCGACAAAATTTTGCTTCTTGCTAGACCAAGATACTAGGGAACGCCCAAGCAAGTGGCACCCACCGGAGGTACTCTTGCGATCTACGCGGCATCCGGGAAAGTCCGAATCCGAGTATCCCAAGAGATGGAATTTTGAACCTTTAGGGTACCACAAGCCCACACTAGGGGTATGCTTAAGATACCTAAGTATCCTAAAGACCGCCTTCCGATGCAATTCTGTAGGTGCCGCTTGAAAGCGAGCACACAAGCATACACTAAACATGATATCGGGCCTAGATGCGGTAAGGTAAAGCAATGAACCAATCATAGAACGGTAGTTAGATTGATCAATAGGATTACCATCCTTATCCGCGTCGAGATGACAATTTGTTGCCATTGGAGTGCTTCTTGAGCTACAATCTCCCATCTCAAATTTCTTCAAGAGGTCCTTGGTATACTTCTCTTGATAGACGAAGGTCCCCTCTTGAAGTTGCTTGATTTGGAATCCAAGGAAGAAGTTGATCTCTCCAATCATCGACATCTTGAATTCCCTAGACATCATTTTGCCAAACTCATGGCTAAGAGCTTTGTTAGTTGAACCAAAAATAATACCATCAACATAAATTTGATAAATAAATAATTCTCCGTTGATGTCTTTGGTGAAGAGTGTAGTGTCCACCCTCCCGATCTTGAATCCTTGCATGATCAAGAAATCCCGTAGTCGTTCATACCATGCCCTAGGTGCTTGCTTGAGCCCGTAGAGCGCCTTGTGCAACCTATACACATGATTAGGATTCCTCGGATCTTCAAACTCGGGAGGTTGTTCAACATAAACAAGCTCGTTAATGTAACCATTAAGAAAGGCACTTTTTACATCCATTTGATAAAGTCTAATATTATGATGTGATGCAAAGGCAATAAGTATACGGATGGATTCTAGTCGGGCGACCGGAGCAAATGTCTTCCCAAAGTCTAGTCCTTCAACTTGCGAGAACCCCTTGGCCACAAGTCTTGCCTTGTTGCAGACCACAACGCCGTTCTCGTCTTGTTTGTTGCGGTACACCCACTTTGTTCCGATGACGTTCTTGTCCTTGGGTCGCTCCTCCAACACCCAAACTTCATTGCGGATGAAGTTGTTAAGTTCTTCTTGCATGGCCATCACCCAATTTGGATCTTGGAGTGCTTCCTCAATGTGAGTGGGTTCTACACATGAAACAAACGAGTAGTGCTCACAAAACAAAGCGAAATAGCGAGAACGTGTACTTACTCCCCTTGATGGACTTTCGATAATTTGGTCCATCGGATGCGCCTTGGAGATGCGTCCATGCCTCATAAGTGGTTGTGAAGCACTTGGCGGTGGTGATGCGTGTTGCTCTTCTTATGGTTGGACTTGATCATGGACTTATTCTTCTTCTTGATGTTGTGTGGCTTGTGAGTCTTGAGTCGACAATGGATCATCCTTCTCCTCTTCGTCAACTTGAGGCGCCATGGAAGTGTTGATGTTGGAATTTGAAGCTCCACGTTGATCATGGATCTCCTCAACTTTAGGATTGATGTCTCCAATGGTCATGTTCTTCATGGCTTCTCGTAGAGGCTCATCATCTATTTCATCATGACCAAAACTCTCCTCTTGGGAGCCATTAGTTTCATCAAACTCAACATCACAACTTTCCTCAACTAAACCGAAGGTTTGGTTGAATACTCGATATGCTTTTGAGTTTGATGCATAACCAAGAAATATACCAACATCACATCTTCTTTCAAACTTACCGAGCCTTTTCTTGCATTAGATGTAGCACTTGCACCCAAAGACTCGAAAGTAGGAGATGTTGGGCTTTCTCCCTATGAGAAGTTCGTACGGGGTCTTTTGAAGTAGTCGATGTAGGTAGATCCTATTTGTGGCATGGCACGCCGTGTTGATTGCTTCGGCCCAAAACTTCTCCGACGTGCCATAGTCATCAAGCATTGCTCGTGCAAGAGTGATGAGAGTCTTGTTCTTTCTTTAAACAACACCATTTTGTTGAGGAGTGTATGTGGTCGAAAACTCATGCTTCACGCCTTCACAGTCACACCACTCCCCAATGTTGTAGTTCTTGAATTCGGTGCCGTTTTCACTCCGGACCTTGATGATGGGAAGTTGAAATTCCCTTTGCGCGTGGTTAGCGAAGGTCTTGAACACTTCCGGAGTTTCACTCTTGTCACCTAGAAACAAAGTCCAAGCATAGCGAGAGTAGTCATCAACTATAACAAGACAATAGAGGTTACCGCCAAGACTTTGATTTGTGGACGGTCCGAAGAGGTCCATGTGAAGTAGCTCAAGTGGCTTGGAGGTTGACACCATTGTCTTCATTGGGTGGTGTGAAGCAACTTGCTTCCCAACTTGACAAGCGCTACAAAGCTTATTCTTCTCAAATGTAACATTCTTCACGCCGGTCACCATCCCAAGCTTGAATGACTTCTTGAGCTTGCTCATCCCAATGTGCGCTATGCGTCGATGCCACAGCCAACCCAAACTTGTCTTAGTGAAAAGACAAGTGGTCAAGCTAGCATCCTTGTTGGAGAAGTCTACTAGGTAGAGATGTCCATGCCGAAATCCTTTGAAGACTAGTTCTTGGCTTGTTTCACTACTCACAACAACATCATTTTTGCTAAAGGTGCACGTTAGTCCAAAATCACATAATTGTGCAATAGAAAGTAAATTAAAACTAAGTGACTTAACGTACAATACATTGGAAATTGATAAATCATTTGAAATAGCAATTTTACCTAACCCAATTACCTTACCCTTAGAGTTATCACCAAAGGTGACTTGTTCATGATTGCCGGGGTTTTCTATGGTGGTGAACATACCATCATTGCCGGTCATATGTTGAGTGCACCCGCTATCGAGTACCCAATGCTTTCCTCCGGCTTTGTATTTCACCTACACACATGAATTCAATTTTTAACTTTAGGCACCCAAGCCAACTTAGGTCCTTGTATGTGTGATACAAGTGTTTTTGGGACCCAAAGTTGCTTGGGGAGCTTCCCCTTCATGCCCTTCATATCCTTGCCAATGAATCTTGCCTTCACCTTGCCATCTACATTACTCAAGAGATAAAAACGATCATTGAAAGTAGATTTATAGTTAATGGGCAATTTTGGAGAAGGCCGGTTAGGAAGAGGACACTCCCTTGTGTGGTGACCGGTGACCTTACAATGTTGGCAATAAGAACCAACTTCCTTGATGAAACTTGTTCTAAGCTCCGGTGAGGGCACCTTTCCTTTGTTAGGCACCGGGAAGGATCCAAGTCCTCTCTTGTTGAAGGCCTTTGCTTGTTGGAAGAGGATTTCCTTGTGCTTGACTTCTCCTTTTGATAGTCCAGCCACACTAGTGCGGAGACTCAATTTCTTCCAACATGTCCTTCTCCCTAGTGTTCTCTTTCAAAGGCAAAGACTTGTGCAAGACATTAGTAGCATGAGAAGTAATGTATACCTTATCATTAAGAGTTTGTTTCTTTATATTTTTTAATTCTTGATCAAGCGCTTCATGAGCAAGGTTAAGTATTTGATGCTCTTGGATCAACTCATTGTGCTTTCCCAAGAGTGATTGGTGGGCTAAGTCAAGATCATGATGATCTAGCTTGATTTGAGCCTTATCCTCCTCAATTTGCTTGACATGGGATTTGAGTGTGTCATGCTGTTTAAGTATGCTTTCATACTTGTCAAGCAAATCAAGGTTAGCACTCTCAAGCTTAGCACGAGTTTCTTCAAGAGCCTTAACCTTACTCTTTTCCCTCTTAATGATAGTGTGATATTCATTTATTAATGAAGTTAAATCATCGGAGGAAAGCTCATCATCGCTAGAATCATCACATACCTTGGTGTTACCTTTAGCCATGAGGCACATGGGTGGTGGATGAAGAGGTGAGTCATCATCGTTGGCAATGGCAAGGCCGGCCAAACTTTATTCTTCCGCTTCACTCTCTTCATCACTTGACTCTTCGTCGGTGACCCATTCATTTGCCTCACACATGAACACCTTTTGTGGGCCATTTCTTTTCTTTGGGAAGAGTTTTGCCTTCTTGCCCTTGTCATGTTTCCTCTTCCCAAAGGATCTTGGTTTGAGTTTGGCCTCTTCTTTATCATCTTCACTATCTTCAAGCTTGCGATGCTTGCTCTTGTGGTTCTCTCTTCTTTTGTCCGGTTTTGGACAATCATAGGAGATGTGGCCTTGATCACCATAATTGTAGCAAGTCTTGTGATCATCTCTCCTTGGTAGAAACACTTTCTTCTTGGGATCAAATGTGTATCCCTTCTTAGTAATCTTGGAGTTCAAGCGTGAGAACTTTCTCATCATCAATGCAAGCTCGTCATCGTCATCTTCACTTGATGCTTGCTCTTCTTCACTTGAGCTAGGCTCAACCACCTTCTTCTTGAGACTTGTTTTCTTGGTGGGGGCCTTTAGAGCAATTGTTTTTGAAGATAATTGCTCCATCATCCCAAGTACACTCATCTCATGAGCGTGAATCTCTCCAATGAGTTCCGAGACTTCAATGTGGTCAAGAGATTCCTTTTGAAGCATGGAGTTGATGATGTTGTACTTTGGCTTGGGAAGGAGCATGAGAATCTTGCGGTTGATGAGTCCCTTGCCAAGAGAAGCAATGTCAAGAGCATTGATTTCTTCAATAAGCACATTCAAGCGAGAGAACATTTCATTGACATTTTCATGAGGTAGCATTTTAAATTCATCATATTTGGCTTTAAGCATGTGATATTTTAGTTCCTTGACACGAGAAGAGCCCTCATGAATTTCTATTAAGCAAGCCCAAATTCACAAGCCTTTTCCTTGCTAGCAATCCTAGCAAACACATCTTGACTAATACATTCATAAATTGCATTCCTAGCTTTAGCATCCCACTTAATTTGATCACCAACATAATTGTGCTCACCAAACCCCGTGTGGGTCGCTTCCCATACTTCGGGAGCAATAGCCTCTAGATAAGCGCGGATGCGTGCTTTCCAATAGGCAAAGTTCTTGCCCTCGAAGATAGGAACCGAACCCCCAACCTTGGCCATTTTAGCTCTCTAGCAGTGAAGCTAGAATGATCCTATGAGCAACCTTGCTTTGATACCAATTGTAAGGATCGAATGCCCAAGAGGGGGGTGAATTGGGCTTCTTTTCAAAAATTAAGGCAATAAAACTTAATTACTAAAAGCCCAATTCCCTACGCAAACAACCTATGCATTCAAGTAAATAGCAACTTCGTGGTATATAAAATGCATAAGTGTAGGGTGAGAGGAAGAGAATGCAAACTCCCGAGGAGACACAAAGATTTATCCCGTGGTTCGGCAAGATCGTCAAGATCTTCCTACATCCACGTTGTGGCACCCACCAAAGGGTATAGCCACACCCAAGTCACCGAGACTAGGGATCTTCACTATTCTTCTCCGTTTGCCAACCTCGGCAAGGTGGAGCTCAAGCCTTGTACAACTTTGATCCTCCGGGCTTCCACAACCATCTTGGCAAGCTCCGGAAGTCTCTTTCAGTTACAAACACCAAGGGACACTCCCTTACAGCTCTCACTACACTAGAGATTCCACTCACCAAGAATAGAAGCACACAAACACTATCTCTAGCTAGTTCTAGCCTATCTCTTGGTGTGTAGGTGGTGTAGATGATCTAGAAGTGGTAGCTCAACGTCTTGAATGCTTGAGAATGTGTAGAGTATGTCTGGTGATCAAGACTTGTCGAATAGACTGGTTGAAGGGGTATAAATAGCCAGCCTCCACGAAATAGCCGTTGGAAAAGTAGGCTGACATCACTGTTCTGCGAACATAGGATGATCCGATGTCTCCCCTTCAGTTATCATCGGTCAAAGCCAAATTAGATGATATCACTGTGTCAGATATGACCGTTGTTAGACCGATGTTACACTTGTCTTCTCATCGGATGATCCGGTGGCACTTCCTCCAGAATTGGTTCAGACTTGATGCTTACTGGAGTGATTGACCGATGTGTATATTGCTGTTCATCGGATGATATGGTGCTACACTTGGTCCAAGGATATTGCATACTGTGATGATGGACCGATGTAACATTGCCCTTAACATCGGATGATCCGGTGAGTACTTTGTTCTGAGGTCTTCTTATTCTGCTGAATCAACTCGACCGATGTGTTGTTCTCTGGAAACATCGATTGATCCGATGAGTTGATTTTGTTTGCTTCAAGTTGTTCTAAGTGATTCTTTTGTATTTTGCTCGATTGACCTCTTAGACATTTGTTGGAAATATACTTCTGATGATTTTCAAGCATTGAGTGTTGTCAATTATGGTTGAATGACTTTGACATATGAGTTTTTACTTCTAGTCTTCATAACATTGAATGATCTCATGAAATGATTGTTTAGGGGTCTCCAATGATCAGTAGTTGATGTTCATATTCATATAGATTTCATTTGATTGAGTGATATGGGAGACCTTGCATCCACAAATTCATTAGTAAAATCCAAGGGTTGTCATTAATCATCGAAACCATACCTCATGGGGGCCTAGATGCTTTCAGGAGGAATGCTTAAGATGGTGGCTCAATGGAGGAACAAGACGAAGCTCATTCAACTCCAACCTCAACTTGGCAGAAGACATTGAACATGAAGGCTACACCAAAATTCATGGTCGTGAGTTTCTCACACAACAACCTTCAACCCAAACAACTCTTCAATTGAGGTACAAATTTAAAAATTTTCGTTGTTTGAATTGCATTAGGATTGAATAATTTTTGCTTACATTGGTAAGGAAGGTTCACACCTTCTCATCATTCAATTCTTATGCATCCTCACGAGAGTAAGTGTTGGCATTGCTCTTTTTAATTCTTCAAAAAGGAATGTCACCTTACTTATGAATAAATTTAAACAAGTACCTATAATTTCATAAGCATTGCTAAAATTGACTTAGACATTTTCTACCGGGGTAATGCTTATGGAATTACTTAATAGTTGAATTGGTATGTAGCAACCTAGGAATAGTGATGTTCATAATTTTGATTTGAAACTCATTCATGCATGGATCACTAATTTTCAAATTCCTAAGCAAGAAGTTAAAAATGTTCAGGAGAATTGAGAATCTTGTTTGCCATGATCCAAATGATAACATTTGCTCTTGTGTAAAAAACTATGATGGTTAGAAAATTTACAAGGTGAAGGGATCCATATAGTGTATTTATATCACTTGCATTGTTATGAGTAGGAGGTTTAGAAAATGTGCAAATTGATTTATCTATAAAGCCCACTCTTATCAATGAATAATACATTGTTCATGGATACACTTGAATTTGGACCTAGTGCATCTTTGATTTTTATCTTCCTCTACGTACAAATGAAAATTCGGTTATGTCGGTACCCTAAAAACCGTACACCCCCTGAGGTTACAAAGATCTCGAGGGAAGGCCGTCTACTTGGATTGAAGACCCTCGGAGGCCCACTTGTCAGACATGACCGGATCTGCTTCTCCAACATGGTTAATCCCTAGGTCGCCACGTGTACTGCCAAACCGGAGCCTACCGCCCACAAGGGGGAAGCTCCGGGCCAAGTACCGAAATGGCACCTCCGGACTTAACCCCTGACCGAGAGAAGCTCCGGACCTGACACGTGTCAGATAGCCCCGGAGCTACCTGCTTCCCACAGCAAGCTCCGGAGCTGCCTGCCACGTGTCCAAACGTCGGAGCTGGCAGCCTCTAACCTCCGGAAAACCTTGTAACGGCTCCGGATCTTCAAAGGAGAGTCAAGGACTTCAAGACCCGATTAAGCGTCATTAATGCCATATTAATGACGCTTAAACGGACGATCTTAACACTAGTAACGGCACTGTCGGAGCCCGTTACAGAATCATTAACAGCAATTAATCGTGTATCAATACTAGTAACCGCCGAGGCCACATGTCGGGCCAGGCTAGCTTGTAACGGTCTGTCCGTGTACTATAAAAGGACAGGCCGACGATACACGTGGGAGAGACGTGGACAGACATTCACAGACGTTCACAGACGTGGACAAGCAATCATACGTGACAAGCTAATACAACACCAACACACCCGTGGAGTAGGGTATTACGCTCAGGCGGCCCGAACCACGTAGATCCTTGTGTCTCCTGTGTTAAATCGCAATTCACCTTCTTGAGTCTCCGCGCGCCCACACCGAACCACAAAATCCTTCAACACTTTAGCAGTGTCAGGAGATCTGCCGACTCCGACAGTCGACAGTTGGCGCGCCAGGTAGGGGGCGCCTGAGATTTTCGAGAATGGTGAACTCCGCGGCTGGATCATCCAACGGCCAACCTGCTGCTCAGGCTGTTGGGAGCAATCCCTCCAACAGGCAGCCACCAGCAGGAGCCTCAGCACCAGCAGGAGCCACACTCCCACCACCACAATCTTCTCCAGCAAATCGTGTTGGGCAACGTGATGGTGTGTCGGCGTCACTTACTGCGTCGGCAAGTCATGACAACCCGTAACACACACTCCATGCAGCGCGTGCTCTTCTCCAACGTCCACCACCTCCAGATGCATCTCGAGATGCAATGGAGCAGTGGAGGGCCAATGTGGAGCATTTGGTCGCAGCAGCGGCCGAACGCCTCAACAACCAGGGTTCTCCTCCTTCAGGACGGGCCCCGTCGCAGTGGCGGACTTTGTCTGGAAGACTTGGTCCGCACGTCTCCAACAACAGGAGACGATCTGCATCACAGCAGGTGACGTCGTTGCCCTCTGGGGCACGACGCACCCATACGCTATCCAGGCTTTCGACTCATGACCTCCTCGCGGAGCTTGATCGCCGATACCGCCAACAGGATGGCCGTGTCCATATCGAGCGCGCTCGTGAAAGACGGGAAGTTCAGGACCTTTCTACTCTGGAAGGAGTAGGAGGAGGCTGTTCAGCCCTAGCCATGCACCTGCGCATGGTTATATGGCCACATAAGTTTCGGCCACACCTGCCGGAAAAATTCGACGGGACTGTCAACCCCGCCGAATTCCTTCAGATATACTCCACTGCAATCTTGGCAGCTGGAGGAAACGAGGCTGTAATGGC
The DNA here is from genome assembly GCA_036927565.1 of Tuctoria greenei. Classification (NCBI taxonomy): domain Eukaryota; kingdom Viridiplantae; phylum Streptophyta; class Magnoliopsida; order Poales; family Poaceae; genus Tuctoria; species Tuctoria greenei. The sequence continues at coordinate 30,516,851 of JAYESD010000011.1, forward strand.
CAATTACTTTCCAGTGGCCTTAACTGGGACCGCCAGGTCCTGGTTTATGAGCCTTCCACCCAACTCTATCAACAGTTGGGAGGAGCTGTGCCGTCAGTTCACTGCCAACTTCGGGAGTTCATACACCCGACCAGACACTGAACTGGACCTTTTTGTGGTCGTGCAAAAAGGGGGAGAATCTTTGCAGTCCTTCATCCAGAGGTTCTCTCAGTTACGCAACACAATCCCTTCTATCTCAAGCGCTTCTGTCATTGTGGCATTCAGACAGGGCGTACGGGACAAGAAGATGTTGGAGAAGCTGGCGATCAAAGAGATCACCAGCGTCACGGAACTCTTCAGCCTGGCAGACAAATGTGCCAGAGCTGCGGAGGGCCGTGAAATGCACTCCAAACCAGCCTCGGAGGATCACAAGAAATCCTCCAAAGAGGAAGCCGCTACCTCCGGGGGTGGCAAGAAGAAAAAGAAGACCAACGGCAAGAAGAAGCCGTCGGCCGGCACATCCAACGTTGCAGCTGCTGCAACTCCGGGTGGCCGTGGGCCACGCCCTGAGAAGCGACCTCGACCGTCTTCCGAAGACGGTGGCAAACCCAAAGTGTGGTGTCCCATTCACAAAACGGGCAGCCACGGTTTGGAAGACTGCCGGGAGGTCCAAAACCTTGCCGAGCGCTACAACAAGCGCCGGGAAGGGTCCCCTTTCCGACAGAGGGAAGGAAAACAGAAGGTCGACGAAGCTCCGGCTGAAGAGGAGTTAGGGTTTCAGGACCCCAAAAAGGTCCTGAAGGCCGTCTACACCTCCGTCGACGATGACTCTGACGTCTCTGACAACGAGCGTCGGAAAACCATGAACACCATTTTTGGTGGATCATGGGACATCACCTCCCGTCGCGTTATCAAGACTATGCGGCGGGATATGGCCGCTGTAGCTCCTACAGCTAGACCGGAGCCACATCGAAAGTGGATGGAAACATCCATCACTTTTGATGCTTCGGACTGTCCTCGAAGCATGGTCGGAGCTGGACAGTTACCTTTGATGGTATCTCCCACCATCAATAACATCCATCTCCATCATGTTATGGTGGACGGAGGTTCGGGGCTGAACCTCATAAGCTTTGAAGCTTTTACCAAGCTTCAGCTCCGACCTTCGGATCTCCAGCCCTCTCGACCTTTCTCCGGAGTAGGTCCGGGGGCCATTACCCCACTCGGAGCTATAACTCTCCCCGTTACCTTCGGGACACGGGAGAAGTATCGCACCGAGAAGTTGGTCTTCGACGTCGCTCAGATCAACTTACCATTCAACACCATCTTGGGTAGACCTGCCCTATACAAATTTATGGCAGCTGCTCATTATGGATACCTGGTGTTGAAGATGCCAACACCAGTAGGCGTTCTCCGGATCCGCAGAGATCGCACTGCCGGAGTAACTGCTCTGGAGGAGCTCCATGCACTCACCACGGCATAATAGGAGGACTCCAGACAGGAGCAAGCTCCGAAACCCCCGAGCATTCGTCAACGAGGCTCAACCTCTGCACCCCGTGTGCAGCCAAGCGGCGACACCGACATTCCCGTCAAAGTCGTCCAAATTGGTTCCGATGCCGCTCAAACCACCCGTATATCGGGAGGGTTGAACGACAAATAGGAACTCGCGGTCATCACTTTCCTCCGGGCTAATGTTGACGTGTATGCCTGGCAACCGTCACAAATGCCTGGGATCCACAGGGAAGTGATTGAGCACAATCTGAAGATTTACCCCGATGCTCGGCCTGTGCATCAGAAGCCTCGGAAGCAATCCGTAGAGCGGCAGAACTTCATCCGACAAGAAGTGAAGAAGTTGCTCGAAGCCGGATTTATCCGAGAAGTCTTCCATCCAAAATGGCTGGCGAACCCAATCGTTGTGCCCAAGGCCGGCGGGAAGCTTCGGATGTGCATCGACTACACCACACTGAATAAGGCCTGTCCAAAAGATCCATTCCCACTACCTAGAATAGATCAGATAGTGGATTCCACCTCCGGGTGTGAGTTACTGTGTTTCCTAGACGCATATTCTGGGTATCATCAAATCAGGATGTCTAGGGAGGATGAAGAGCATACTTCATTCATCACAGTAGATGGATTGTATTGTTACACAGCCATGCCATTTGGTCTCAAGAATGCAGCTTCAACTTTTGTACGAGCTATGTACAAAACTTTTGAAGAACTCATCAGAGACATAGTGGAAGTGTACGTCGATGACATCGTGGTCAAGGTCAAGAACAAGGAGTCCCTCTTGGACACCTTGCAGGCTGTCTTCGACAAGCTGCGGGCCACCCGCACGAAGCTAAACCCAGACAAGTGTGTCTTCGGGGTTAGCTCTGGAAAACTTCTTGGTTTCCTGGTAAGTCACCGGGGCATAGAGGCTAATCCGGCGAAGATAAAAGCCATTGAAGACATGCGGCCACCAACCCGCATCAAAGACGTCCAAAAGTTAACTGGGTGTCTAGCAGCCCTCAGCCGGTTCATATCAAGACTGGCGGAACGGGCACTTCCCTTCTTCAAGTTGTTGAGGAAGTCCGGACCATTCCAATGGTCCGAAGAAGTAGAGAAGGCATTCCAGGAGCTGAAACAGTTCCTCACCACCCTACCAATTCTGGTAGCTCCGAACCCTGGTGAGCCTTTGTTGCTTTACATTTCAGCTACTGACGAAGTCGTCAGTATGGTTCTGGTTGCGGAGAGACCGAAACTACCCCATACTCAGGAATCCAGACCCCCTCGGGAGGGTCCGGAGGTTCCTGAAAGTGAGTCTGGGTCCCAGCTCCCAGACTCAAACCCACAAGAAGCCACTTCAGAAAACCCAGACCCCTCTGAGAGGGTCCAGGTCATTTCTGAAGAAGCTCCGGGTTCTTCCAGCCAGGACCTGGAGTCCCCGAAGAGAATCTGGACTCCTCCGACAGGGTCCGGATCAATGAAGAGGAAGCTCCGGACCCCTCCGGGAGGGTCCGGACCATTCAACGCCCGGTATACTTCATCAGTGAAGTATTACATGATGCCAAGACTCAATATCTAGAGGTGCATAAGCTGCTTTATGCAGTTCTTATTGCCTCCAGGAAGTTTCGAATCTACTTCCAAGGTCACAAAGTCTCGGTGGTGACCTCCTATCCACTTCGAGCGATCTTGCATAATCCCAATTCAACTGGGAATATTGCAAAGTGGGCAGCGGAATTGGCTGAATTCGATCTCGAATTCACTCCGAGGCAAGCCATCAAGAGTTAAGCGTTGGCAGATTTTGGGGCGGAATGGACTCCCTCTCCATCAAACCCTGGGGGCCCCAGTGAATAGAAGACGGAGCATCAAGCTCCAACCTTCACCGAGCCTCACTAGACCCTCTACTTCGATAGATCCATGCAGAAGCAGGGGGCCGGAGCTGGAATCCTTCTCCTTGCACCGACTGGGGAGAAGGTAAAATACATGGTACACCTTGACTTCAAGGCGACCAACAACATGGCGGAGTATGAAGCACTCATCTATGGACTAAAGGTGGCACTATCATACGGTGTCAAGCAACTGCTGGTCAAAGGAGATTCACAGCTCATCATCAAACAGGTGAAGGGTGAATGCTCCTGCAATAATCTCCAGCTAGCTGCTTACCTCCTTGAAGTCCAGAGGCTTCAGAAGGACTTTGAAGTCCTAGACCTCCACCATGTTCAGCGTGCCCACAACGCTGAAGCCGACGAACTCTCGACGAAAGCGTCAACTGGAGCTCCAGCTCCTGAAGGAACTTTTGTCCGGAGATTGTCGAAACCCACAGTTTAGCCTGCCAAACTGAACGAAGGGGGCGAGATCAGCATCCCGAAGCTGACGGTCCCGATGGCCCTGTTACCATGGCAGCCATCAAGGGTCGTAGGTGCTGCCGGAAGCTCCGAGCAACCCAGCACGCAAGACTCAAATGCTCAAGTCAGTTCCGATGCATGGATCTCGGAGATCCGGAACTACTTGAAAGACAACATCCTTCCTGACGATGATGTATCCGCTGACCGGGTAGTCAGATTGGCTAAAAGATACACGCTGGTAGAAGGGGATCTCTACCGGCGCGGTGCCAACGGCATCCTAATGCGGTGCATCACAAGGGAAGAAGGCTGCGAGCTCCTCGCAGAAATCCATGGAGGCGAGTGTGGGAACCACGCATCTTCCCGCACGCTGGTCGGAAAAGCCTTTCGGCATGGCTTCTACTGGCCTACAACGCTCCAGGATGCCACTGAGCTGGTGAAGAAATGAGAAGCATGCCAATTTCATGCAAAGCAAATTCATACACCTGCTCAGCCCTTACAAATGATACCACCTACATGGCCCTTCGCCGTGTGGGGGATGGACATCTTGGGACCCTTCCCAAGAGCCGTCGGAGGTTACAAGTTCCTGTACGTCGCCATTGACAAGTTCACCAAGTGGCCGGAAGCAACTCCAGTTGTGACGATCAACAAGCAATCTGCTATCAACTTTCTGCAATCCATTGTAAGCAGATTCGGAGTCCCAAACAAGATCATCACTGATAATGGGACTCAGTTCACAAGCTCCGCATTCCAAGGATATTGCGAAGACCTCGGCATACAAGTTTGCTACGCCTCCGTAGCTCATCCAGCCAGCAATGGCCAAGCTGAGAGAGCAAATGCAGAAATCCTTAAAGGACTCAAAACGCGCACTTATGAGCGCTTGAAAAAGCACGGAGCCAACTGGATCGAAGAGCTTCCGCCCACTCTATGGGCCAACAAGACTTCTCCAAACCGGTCAACCGGAGAAACACCCTTCTTTCTGGTGTACGGAGCTGAAGCAATCCTTCCTCCGGAGATCACCTTGGGTTCGCTCCGGGTCCGGACCTTCAACGAAGCCGCGCAGGACCAGCTCCGGCGTGAAGACCTAGACCTCCTCGAGGAGGGAAGGTGCCAAGCAGCTGTTCAGAATGCCCGATATCGCCAAGCTCTACGGCGTTATCACCAGCGGCATGTACACAACCGACAGCTCGAGGAAGGCGATCTGGTGCTATGGAGAATACTATCCAGAGAAGGGTTAAACAAACTCTCCCCCGGCTGGGAGGGGCCCTTTCGAGTGATCAAAGTATCCCGTCCCGGAAGCGTTCGCTTGGCTACCGAGGATGGGACACCTCTCCCAAATCCTTGGAACATCGAGCACCTCCGTAAGTTCTACACTTAATACCACGGAGGTGAGTCTTGAGTAACTTGAGATGTATGTTATAGAGTCATTGTACAGAGTCGGGTAGTTCCCCCGGGAGAGCAGTCGGACCTTTCCCGAAAGGTCCGCAAAGCTCATGCAGCACTTGTCACAGTCTCCAGACTAAAAGTGTGGCTAACTACCCTGGGTCAAACGAGAAACCAAACACACTTAGCCTGGTCCCGTACCCTAAAAGTGTACTTGTTTCCCCTGTACCCCGGACCTATAATGAAAGACATCTTCATGTGAAATAGACTCCACGTGCATTCATTTTGTGCAGGCTCGACATTTTTATTTTTCTCTTTCTTGTCTATAATAGAGACGTGCAATTCTTAAGAAATTTTTAGTTCGACCGGTTTATATACGATTCGAGTTGTATTGTCAGATCTTTTGGATTTAAATATCGTTTGTGGCCAACTCGCCTGAAAGCGGCCAAGCCAATCTAGGGCCGGAGTGCGCTATTGACTTAGCCTGGTCAAGCACCCTAAGTACGCCACTCTACCTACACCCCGGCAGGCCGAAGTAAGGCGGGTCCATGGACAATTGGATCTAAGAGAAAAGACAAAGCATCCGGTTGTATTTAAAATCGCGTTCAACTTAAAATTTTCTTGAGAATCGTAAGCCGCGACGAAATTATAGACAAGGAACGAATTTTACTATTTTTCTTGGCTTAAGTGTGCAGGAAAAATAAACTCTACGTTGATGGAGAAAAGCCGGAGCTAACCAAGCTCCGACTCCCCCAAGGGGGTCAACCGTCGACGCTGAGTAAAAGATGGTGAGAAGACCCCGTAAATGGAGTTTGTTGCCAACAAACCAAGTGTTGGCAAAGGCACTGCCGGAGCTACTAAGCTCCGACACCTCGGAGGACTAACTATCGACGCTCTACGTGTTGATAGAGGCTATTGCCGGAGCTACCAAGCTCCAGCGATGGACAATGCCGGAGCTTCTAAGCTCCGACAACTTCAGGGGACCTTCACTATCAAAGACTTCAGACCTAAATTCTACAAGTTCGGAGCAAATTCGTCTTCAACAAAACTCAGTATCCTTTTGGTACATGTTCACAATCAAATTGTGTACATCTACCAGGGGGCCAAGTGAAGATAAAGATGTTGAAGACAAAAAATGATATTCGCAAAAATTTGGGGATTTCATTCATCTGGAGACAAGGGATTACAAAATTGAGGAAGAAGAAGAGAAAATACAAGTGAGAGCTAAAGAGATGGTCCTAGACCCTATGGAAGAACTCGGCGACCTTCTGGGCGACCTTCGACACGCTGGCTTGGGTAGCTTCGCCTTCTCCTTCGACGGGGCCTTCAAGCACCGGGTCCAGAGGAAATTGAGGGTTCCGGCTGGTGTAGCACGTCAGCACATATTCTGTGACGTTCCTCACCAGGGATTGCCCCTCGACCTCCAGTTGGTCCGCGATGACGTCGCCCACCTTGGAGAGCTTGCTACCTGCTGCGCTCAACGCCTGCAGCGCAAGGTCCGGCTCCAGCTCCGGATCATCCGGGCGCACGGGGCTGAAACCCATCGGCGTCAGCGCATCATTGGCCTTGCCCAGGAACTCCCAAATCTGCAGGGAGTCCGCCGTCCTCAGGCTCTTCACCTCTTCCAGGGATCTCTTGGCCGCCGTCAGTTCGGAATTCTCACGGGCGAGGCGCTCAACTTCTTTGGCGTTTTGCTGAATCTTTGCAGCAACCCGCCTCTCAAGTCTTCTGAGCTCCTCCTCCCGGAGGTGGATCTTGTTCCGACGATCGACCAGGTCCTTCTCCCTAGCCTCCACTTTCTTCTCCCGGGCAACAAGGGCACACTCGTATTCGTAGAGTTCCTGCCCCCGCACCCAGGTCTTCTCCTCTTCCTCGAGGCAGCGCTCTTCCAACTTCTTAGTGCGCTCCTCGAGGCCCTTGTCAGCCAGAGCTACTTTCTCGGCGAGCTCCTCTTCCCTCCTCAGGACGTCATCCCGCAGCTCCAGGAGTTTCTGCTCTTCATCCTCAAGCCGTCTCTCCCTCCCTTCAAGTGCCTCTCGGCGCTTGATGAGTGCGGCGTTGATGGCCTCAAGCCGTTCGTGCCGAGCATTGGCCGCGTCGTTGGCAGCCTTGGCCTGATCGTGGATCTCCCGGGATTGAGCGTCGAGGGCATGAGTCATGCTCTCCCTGTCATCCAGCAGCTTGCCCCAGTACTCCAGGCGGATCTTCTCCCGCTTGATCCACTCCTTGTCGTCCGCTAGCCTCGATTGCGCCAGCTTAGTCTCGAAGTAGAGCCGATTGCGCCACCGCCTAAGGGTTTGGCGCTCCTCTTCAAGAGCCTTGCTGTCGTGGAAGAATGCCAGTTGGACCTGACACTGACTGGAGCAGGCGTTGTCGATAGACATCGACAGCGGGATGGGCTCCGGACCTGCTGGGGTCTCCTCCGCTGGTTCCAGCGGGTCCTCACATACAAAAATTGGGTCCCACTCTATGAGAGTGGAACTCTGAGTTTCCAAGGCACAAGGGCCGTCCTCCGGGGTGGCCTCAGTCGCCAACGAAGAAGGCCCCGCCGCCAAGACTTCATTCGCCCCCTCGGGCAGGGGGCCAGTGACTTCGCTTGGGCACTCCGGCTCGGCCGCAAGTACCATCAACGTCGTCGCCTCCGGAACAGGAGCTGCTACAGGCTCCGACCAGGACACCTCTTCCGAGGGAGGCTCGAGCTCCCTCGCCTTTTCAACCGCCGGCTCTGTGACCGACGCTCCAACAATAACCGGCTCAGCGACTGGTACTTCGGAGGTAACCGGCTCAACTGCCGGAACTACCTTGACTTCCGGCTCGCATGCCGGAGCTTCAGTCACCTCCGGCTCAATCGCCGGGTCTTCGACAAGTTCCGGCTCCGAGGCCGGGACTACTACTTCTTCCGGCTCTACAGCCGGAGCTTCCACTACTGCAGCACCAGGACCCGGAGCTTCAACCTCCGAGACAAGTGCCGCTGGCGTGTCTTCACTCCCGTGGTCCGGCGCTACCACGGGAAATTCTGGGGACGAGTCGAGGTTCATGACCACGACAGCCGGCGCCGGAGCTGTCGTAGCCTCAGCCACCACCTGGGGCGGCACTGGGACAGGAGCAGAAGCTCCCACGGCCTCAGACATCATGGCCGAGGGTGGAGCTTCACTCCCCTTCTTGGGGATGCTGCAGAGGATGGATAAAGAAAATTAACAAACAATCGCTACAATTAAAAAGTTAACCAAGGTAAAGATCAAAAATTACCTTGGAAGGCTTCCGCACCAGCTTGTGCGGAACCTTTTTCCCGGACGTTCTGGGCTGGCCATGGTCGGCGTAGGAGCTCCGGGAGGCCCCCCAGAACTTGTCGCAGCCACGGGCGTTTCCCGGGTCGAGGCTCTCCTCGATCGGGAGGAACCCCTAGACCTGGAGGCTCCCACCGTCCCAGGTACCGGAGTCGTGCATCCGGAGCTAGCACCCCAGGAGGGCTCCACCACGGGGACAGACGCGCTCCGGGAGGATCCCACTGCAGGAACAATATCGTTCCAGAAGGACCCCACTACGGGGACAGTCGCCACGGCGGCAGAAGATCTTCCCCCCTGGGGAGAAGGAACCGAGGCGGAAGTAGCGGGCCTGACGGACCTTCCATCGGCATGTCGTAGCTTCCTCTTCCGACTCTCCGGCTCCTCCGCCAGCTCCTTGCCCTTGCCGATGACCTCGACCCTCGGTTGTGGAGCAGGGACCAAGCCGTCTTCGGGCACCCCGGGGATTGCCACCCGGGTGGTTGGTCTTCTCTCGACGACACCAAGGTCGTCAAGCGCGGGCATCGTCCGCCGGAGCTCCCTGCTGAACTCCACTTCCATGTTCAGGGGGAGAAAGGCCGACGGTGGAGTCAAGTCATCACTGTTGACGTCGATGCCGTGCTGGAATTTCTTGAGGTGGAACTCCAAGGCCTTCCCCACCATGTTGGACTTCAACCCGGTCTCAACCCGGTCCTCGTCCATCACGCTGTTGAGGGCCCAGGCGAGCTTCTCCCTCCTCTTCAGCGGTGCCCACCTGTTGGCCAGGAAGTTGCAGAACACCGCCTTCGAGTCAATCCTCCCTCCACGCATTGGTGGATCCTGGTCAGGGCAGGGTCGAAAGCTTCCGCCAGCACCGGAACTTCACTCCATATCGACGTGTCGATGCCGGGCAGACCGTCTGGCAGCTCCAACCGCTCATGCTCCTCCACCCTGACGATTATCCAATCTTTCTTCCAGTCATCCCACTTCCCGGAAGGGAACGACCGAATGTACTTGAATGGGCACTTCTTGCGCTTCACGAAGTAGTAGAAGCCAAGGTACTCATTGCTCCGGCCGGTGGTGTGAACGGTGAAGAAGGTTCGGAAGAGCTCGACGCAGGGGGGATGCCCACCCACATCTCGCAGAAGTGGACAAAGATGGACACGAGGAGAATGGAGTGAGGGCCAAGGTGGTATAGCTGCAGACCATAGAAGTCTAGCAGCATCAAGAAGAAAGAAGAAAAAGGTGGGATCAACCCCACCATGGCGTACGAAGAAAAGTACACCATCTCGCCAGCGTGCTCCTTCTCAAAGGGGAGCTCCCCGCCGGCACGGACCAAGCGGTTGAAGAAGTCCGAGGACCACCCCATGAGGGCCCGGACCTTCTTCAAATCGTTGTCGGTCTTCAGGCGACTCTCACGCAGACCCAACTCCATCGCAGCACAACTAGGCAAGAGAAGAGCAGCAAAGTACGAGTCGGGAGTTTGAGCGCAAGATCAGATGAGAGGCGTAAAGAACTCCCGACGGTGCGCGCTTTCCTTCTTAAGTAAGCCCTTGTAATGCTTGGATGGAAATTGCAGGGAAGTCGAAGATACTACTCAAGAATTCAACCCAACCGATGACAAGAGGGCCCGGGACCACCCCGACAATCAAGTCGAAGCTCTTACCCAGGCGAACGGTTGTCATCACGAGGCAGGAAACCCAAAGGCGACGGTCTGACAGGGCGCGCGGAACCGATACGGTTTTCGTATCGGGAACCGGTGACCTTCAATTGCATGAGATCCGCACGTCAAAGATCTCATCTGCCGCCTGAGGTGCGCCACGCGGCGGGATCTAACTATAAAACCCTGCCAACGGCACCTCCGAAGACCCTTGAAGACCCAGTTCAAGAGGCGCAAGGATGGACCCACCTCCGACGGAACGACTTCACCCCAGTGACCTTCCTCGGAGGTAGGTCCAGGGGGCCACTGTCGGTACCCTAAAAACCGTACACCCCCTGTGATGAGTAGGTTTAGGCCCGATCTTCCAAAAGGTATGTCGATTGGGGTGGAGAACTCGACGTTGATGATCCGCGACACTCGAGCGGTTCGAGTACCCCTGCAATCACTACACCATGGCTCCGTTGGTTATCAACCGTGCTGCACACGCTTGACCTCGCCAAGAAGGCTAATCCCTGCAAGTGCAATCGAGAAAGTTATCGGGCCTAAACCTACTCATCAATTGGTATCAGATTTCTAGGTTGCCCATTAGGTAATTCATCTATCCATTACATTAGTTTTGTTTTTCATACCTAGAGTCCACAAAAAAACTTGCAGTTTAGTAGATATGTTCATTACTTTGTCCAAACCATATTGAGCCTTTGCAACTTTGTTATTCAGTTTGGTTTTGTTGAGTTTGTGTCCGTGGTTGAGTCATATTGCTGGTTTAGAAGTGTTTTTGGTCTTAGTTTGAGTCTTGCATTGTGTGATTCATCCTTTTGAATCACGTCATCACGTCCAGATTAGATTCATCTCTGTTCAGTTCAGTATTTTCATCATATCTAGCTCATACGAACTCGGATTTTCGTGTTCAACAAAACACGAGCAAGAACGTAGAAGACACGATCTGAAATCGCGAAGTTGGGGTTTCACAAACTGTAGAACAGCGATATTATTAATCTATGCAAAACCCAATTGTCTATGGCGGCTACCATGGAGTATATATAGGTAGGAGGACGTCCAAGGGGGTGTTAGGGTCGTGACCTAACCCTAAGACACGAAAATAATGGACTTAGACTTGATACAAGGCCCAATGGCCCAATACGGTGGCGCGGCACCCTGACAGATTCTGTACTTGATTTTGTTTCGACGATTCCCGACGACTCCGAAGGAATTTTGACATGGGACCGGTGCCATTGGAAAGGTTATCCTCTTCCCTTTCCGTGCATATGTAGAACGTCCAAAACGGAGTTCGTATGCGTCCTAGGCGTCCGTTTTAGTGCGTACTGCTCCTGGACTCCGAGTTGGATACGATTTGGAGTTTGGTTCGGTTTCCATCTTCTTTGAACGAATTCTCTGATCTTCCACGTCCCTAATACTCCCTCCATGTACTCCTTGAACCTCTCCATGGATAATAATCACAAATAAATCATTAAGTAGCAATCTATGCTCAAAAACATATAAGGAAATATATAAGAACGAGTTCACCTCTGAAATTAATTGTTGTGTATGAACTCTATTGATTGCATATTGTATATTCAGCAGAGTGTTGTTTGTATCAATATAAGTGATGTCCTCATCATCCTCCCCTCCTTGAATTGGAGTCGTCCTCGACTCAAGTTCGTCTCCTCTCATGTGTTGGTCCAAATGTGCAACACCATCAAATCTTCTTGTATGCATGAATGGAGGAGGCCAAGTGGTGGACGACATAGTGCGCCATCTTGATCTTGTCCATCAAATAAGAGTGCACATTCACTTGAGCCAGGATCCCAAACAAATAAATATTGTGTCATGTTTGTAGGTGCAATAATAATATGCATGATCTCATCATTCTCCCCTTCTTTATGACAAGCCGTCCCCGGCTTGCTCGTATGTCCAGCAAAGAGGCTTGCATTGGAGGTAGAGTAAGTGCTGTCCATAATGCACAATCACAGTGAATAATGCTTTTGTTGTCCCTGCTGCAAGGAAAACATACTAGAAAAACTTGACAAGACATTATTAGCGTTAGTACATTCATTTACTTGATCATGTTGTTGCAGCACAAAAGGAGCTTCCTCATTTGAACATATGTAAACTTTATGCACCATAAACATACCACTATGTTCATATTTGCCTATAGCATGAAAAATATTTCTACTTAACAAAGGCAATTCAGATTGAGAAAATATTATCTTCTCTACGATATCTAGATCACAAAGAGTGTCAAATTCAATATAGCCCAAAGTATTTAGAGAAGATAACAATTTCAGCTCATCCCTTTCACATGTAGTTGGGATCAAATGCTTAATTTCAGCACAAGTGAGTGATAAAGTATCAAATTCAGTTGGTTGTTCTAGCATAGGTATAATATAATTATCAGCACACAACTCATTTTTGTTATAAGAATCAGTGGGAAAATCAACTAATGGTAAAGTTGTATTATGAAAAGGTTCATCTTGTTGCTGCTCATTGATAGTATGATTGGTAGCAAAATTCAGCACATCTGGAAATGTCATACCGTGGTTAACTGTAGAGCATTGTCCACTAACACTACTCTCATTTTCAGCAAGAAATTCAAATGCATTATGAGTTGATTCATCAAAAAATTCAGAAGAGTTGTTCAACACCTCACTCTCATTTGCATCTCCATTTATTTGTTCATGTTCCTGCAAAAGGTTAGGCAAAGGAGGAGGTACAACAAGAAAATTCTTCTCAAGTTCATGTATTTCATCTTTACAATTAGATACATTAGCAAAAGTTTCTCGCATAAGAATTTTCATATCTTTCCATGTTCGAGGTCTTTCTAAATCACTTAAGTTGTTCCACCAAGTCAATGCACAACCTACTAATGCACTTGCAACATTTCTAATCTTTCTTTTCTCACACATATGACATTGTCCAAAAATTTTATCCAACTCTATTTCCCAAGCAATATATTCATCGTAACCAAAACCATCATAAGAAGGAAGAGATGGGAGAATGTAATTACTTCTTGTGGAAGGTGTTGTAAAGGTGGTCTGAATGTCATGTGAATCCTTGGTTGATGTTTGAATTTTAGTGAGCAACTCTATCGTCGTCTTCATCATGTCCATCA